>CM077675.1:537022965-538420883 GCA_039707655.1 Elymus sibiricus
AATGCGCACGCATCTCGCCATGGTAATCCAATCCGGGAGATGGTAGCGGACTTGGACCGGTCAGCTGTGGTTGGGGACAAGATTGAAGAAGATACAAGAGCACTCGTGGCCCAGATCATGCAGACAGGAAAGGAGGTGAACAATGATATCATGATGGTCGCCATTGTAGGTGTCGGCAGAATTGGCAAGACCACCCTCGCGCAGAAGGTCTTCAATGACGAGGCAATTCAAGGTGAGTTCAAGAAAAGGATATGGTTGAGCGTCAACCAAAACTTCAGTGAGGTTGAGCTGTTGAGAAGAGCCATCATTGAAGCCTGAGGAAATGCCCAGCCTGCTGGAAATGCAAAGGCCACACTTAACCGAACCCTCAAGGAGGCGTTGGTTGGCCACAAGACCTTATTGGTAATGGACGATGTATGGAAACAAGGAGCATGGGAGGGTGTGCTCAAAATACCCTTAGTCAATGTTGCGGCTGCAGGTAGCCGAGTCCTCATCACAACAAGAGATGTAGGTGCTGCCCGAGGGATGACAGCCGCATGGCCCTACCACTACGTCCAGACATTAGCGCCTAGTGATGCTTGGTCATTGCTCAAGAAGCAGGTATGTATGCAATTAAACACTAATGTATGTTTGTATAATCTATCTTCATCTACTTGTTAACAATACTACCTAGTTAATTAATAGAAAAGTTTACCTCTTGGAAGGTAAGATGCCGTCGATAATTTGTACAACTAATATTCACTTTGCTCTTTTACAAATAAAGAAGTAAATAATAATGTCATCAAAGCATGGTGCTAAACAAGGAAACACATCACACTGCCAATTGGAATTTCTGTTCTTTTTTATTTTGCCTACATGGCACAAATTCAAGAAACCGCAAATCTGTTTGGCCCAGAAATCTGTTTATCTGTTTAGCTGACTTTGATTTGTCAGGAGTAATAATTAGAATTTTTTTGATAATTAACATATGTATAATTTATTAATTTTTACCATAGAAGAAATAGGGGTCTTATATTAAATGTTCTCTAATTTTCAGTCCCTGTTGCAAACCATCGGATGAAGATCCAAGCACCCAGCTACTCACCCACGACCACAGGACATAATAGTGAAATGTTATTTTAAGATGGAAAAAATCAGTAAATATTGGTTCCTTACCAATAAAATTAATACTGAACTAAAGTTAACTAGAGTAAATATTGTAGTAATTTTGCTAATAAAACTGTATGTACATTTTAAATAACAAAACTAAAATAGTATATGGGTTATGGTGTTCTGCCTGCTGAATTTGGAGTATAATTTTATATAACAGCGATGAGAGATTAGTGCAATTTTTTTTTGTCAGAATATGTTTCTAAAAGAAAAGGAGATAACTGTTTCTCTCTTGGTATAAAGTACGTATGTATATGTTGCAGTCATTGCACAAATCTTCGGTATATTGGAGAGATAGATAAGTAAATATCCATTTTGACAAGTGCTTTATGTACTTTGAATATTTACATAGTTATCTACCTTGGCAAATATTCGCTTACGAATAGTCTATTGTATCTTAAGAAGTAAATTTGAGTGCCTTAAACGAGCTTTGTATGTAGTTAATTAATACTATCGGTCCCTTCAATTACATGTTTGCAGGTACTGTCAGCTGAGATAGATGAAGACCACATCAATATGCTGAAGGATATTCGATTTAGAATTATAGAAAAATGTAGTGGTCTACCACTTGCCATCAAAGTAATGGGGGGCCTCTTGCATCAAAGAGGGGGCCTACGCTCTCACTGGGAGCAGGTTTTGGATGATTCTAAATGGTCCATAACTAAAATGCCCCAAGAGCTCAACTATGCAGTACACTTGAGCTATGAAGATATGCCTCCTTATTTGAAACAGTGCTTTATTTACTACTCCCTTCTTCCTAAACGAAAAATGTTTAATGTGCATGAAGTCATTGCCTTGTGGATTAGTGAAGGATTTGTTCATGGAAGCTCTAATGATTTAGAAACATGTGGAAGAAAGTACTAGATGAGTTAATATCTCGGAACCTTATTGAGCTAGATCAACAGTGTCTTAACCAGACATTTACAAGCATGCATGATATTGTTCGCTCATTTGCTCAATATATGAGTAGAGACGAAGCACTCGTGGCTCATGACGAAGGCATTGATATTCTGAAGAAGCTTAATTCGCAAAAGTTTCTTCGGTTGTCTATAGATACCAACCAGTTGCAACCAGGCGCACTTGACTGGAAATCTTTACAGGAGCAGAAATCAGTGAGGACATTACTCTCAACTGTGACGATAAAGATGGAGCCTGATGATTCATTGGTTACTTTTTCTAGTCTCTGGAGTCTACATATAGAATCTGCCGACATGGCTACATTGGTTAAAACGTTGCATCAACTCAAGCATCTGCGGTATTTGACACTAGTAAATAATGATATATCTGTACTTCCAGGGAATATTGGCAAAATGAAACTATTGCAATTCCTTCATCTTCATGGATGTAAAAAGTTGGTGAATCTTCCTGATAGCATTGTGAAGCTTGGCCAGCTGAGGTTACTTAGGGCGTGTTCGGTAGTCGCCTGGCTTCTCAAATCCTCGACTCCATGCGTGGAGTCCAGCCGAACGCGTCCACTCCTGGTATTTGGACTGAGAAGCTGGCTAATACGCTAGTGCAAATTCGATGGAGTCACGGAGTTGGGAAAACGGGGCTCCGAGGAAACTGGGAAGCAGGAGTTGGACACTATTTACGTGCAGGTGCCACCGCCAAGTGATAGAACGACCGCATCAGGACTCCCCTCAAGTCGCCTCGTCACCCCGCCCGAATCATATTTTCCCCCTTCTCGAACCCTAGCCGCCGCAAGCAGCAGCAGCGATGGTGCATAGCACCTTGACCGCCGGCGGCCGCGCTCGCCACCGCCGCTAGCCCAGGCCGTGAACCATCCATCCCCACCCCGTTCGCCCTCGTCTGCTCCATCGCCGACCAGCTCCTCCATCCCGCCCCGCTCGCCCTTGTCTGCTCCGTCGCCGACCAGCTCCTCCATCCCCGTCAGTGACCAGCTCGTCCGCCGCCGTCAGCGACCACCTTCTCTACCACGAATCGAGCTCCTCCGCCGCGATTCGACCACCGAAGCATGCAAGCTGCGTCGATTCTCTGCCTCCCCGATACACAGCAGCCCACGTATGCCCAAGCCTGGCCAGCCAAAACGGGCCGAATATGCACTTTCTGGCCTTTTGGCCTGGCCGATCGCTGGCTGCCAGAAGCTGCCACACCGAACAGATTCATCGCTCCAGGAGTTTACATGGGAAGCTGGCTGCTGGAGTTTGGCGGTGGAGTTGAGGATTTTGCAGCCATGGGCAACTACCGAACACGCCCTTAGTCTTCCCAAAAGCACTATGATACCTAGAGGGTTCTGCGGTCTCACAAATATGAGGAAACTCTTTGGGTTTCAAGCCCACATGGATGGTGACTGGTGCAGTTTGGACGAGTTGGGTTCTCTTTCCCAACTCAGATATCTCAGTTTACTTCAATTGGAGAATGTATCTGCTGCCTCGTCTGCTGCTAATGCTAGGCTTGCTGAGAAGATTCGTCTTAACGAACTGTTATTGAACTGCACCAGCATACTAGGACATGACGGGTTAGTCAAAGAAAAAGGAAGTGTCTCTGAGGATGAGCAACACCGAATCAAGAAGGTGTTTGATGCACTCTGCCCTCCGCCCAATGTAGAGAAAATCGACATTGATGGTTATTTTGGTCAGCAACTCCCGAGTTGGATGATGTCCAGGTCTAGGGCGCCCCTCAATAACTTGAAGTTTCAATTATTTTATAACCTAGCTTGTTGCACCCAACTTCCCAGTGGGTTGTGTCAGCTCCCCTACCTGCAGCACCTCAAGGTCGTCCGTGCTCCATGCAGCAGGCGTATTGGAACTGAATTCTTGCAGGTTGTGGGAGCTCCATTTCTGAGGCTAAACGGTCTGTCCTTATCAGGAATGGTGGAATGGGAGGAGTGGGAGTGGGAGGAGCAAGTACAAGCGATGCCCCGTTTGGAGAAGCTTTGGCTCACTAATTGCAAACTGAGATGTGTTCCTCCTGGGCTTGCCTCCAATGCAAGGGCTTTAAAACATTTAAGCCTACAACATGTCCAGCACCTCAGATACATTGAGAACTTTCCTTCCGTTGTCGAGATTACAGTGCATGCAAGCCCCCACCTAAAGAGGATCACCAATCTCCCCAATCTGCAGAAGCTTAACATCACGAGCTGCCCAAAATTGATGGTGCTGGAGAGTATCCCTGCACTCGAGAGGCTGGTCCTGACTGACACCGTCATGGAAAAACTCCCAGATTACATCCGACATGTAAATCCAAGGATTTTCATATTGGTGTGCAGGCTATGGTTGCTTGCCTCGGTAGCCATGGGAGAATCTGGTTTAGAGTGGGATAAGTTCAAGCATGTGGAGGATGTCAAGGCATATGCATTTGATGGAAACGTTGGAGGTAAATGGTACCTTTTGTACACAAGGAGCGACAACAAGTTGGATACAAATATTAGGCGCTCTACTGTATTTAAAGGTACATAAAATAAAACATACGAGCTTAATAATTTAATATTAAGTTCTGCGGGTCTGACTCCGCCAGTTTATAAGTTGTTTTATTTGATCTCCTGGATTTCATCCATATCTGCTGAATGATGACTGAATATATTCTGTACTTCATTTTGTTTCACATAATTTGGTCGTTTCAGATGACATATACACAAGGTTGTACTGGACAAGCAATTTAAGTTTTAGCCACAGCACTAGGTGTACATTTGTGTTGTTTAATGATTACTTTCTGATTTGGTTGCACCTCCCCATGTTGCTAAGTATTCATCCTTTTTTTACTTATTCTGCTAGGTTACCTCAACTTTCATTATTGTACAATTCATATCCTGGTTGTTAGAGTATAACTCTTTCCTTGCAAATTAGAGATCATGCAACCAGTTTTGTACTTTTCTTTCCATGCAGAAACCTTATCATCTTCTATGGTGGGGACACAAGGATTTGAGTCTACCTACAAAATGAAAAGAAGTACCTTCAGTTACATTTGCAGCTTGGTCAGGTTGCCATTTTTGGAAGATATCATAGCGAGGGATCACACCTTTGTTGATGGGAGAGTGATGTCTTTACAAGATCGAGTAGCCACTGCTCTGAGAATGTTGAACTCTGGTGAGCGACCGGAGGTCGTAGGATCCTCTCTTGGTGTCAACCAGTTCACTATCTCCCTGGTAACTCGGAGGTTTATTGAGGCTATTCGGGAGCAAGCGTTGCACCCTTTGAAATGGCCATACTCTTTCCAAAGAATGGAGAAGATCAAGTGCCAGTTTGACAAGATCCATGGCTTGCCAAATTGTTGCGGTGATGTACATACAGCTTACTTTGGATTTGGATCACCAAACCTTGACCATGTGCAGAATGCTGGCACCCTAATGCAAACTGTCGTTGATGCAAATATGAGGTTCACACACATTTGGTTTGGGCTATCTTGTAGCATGAACCAATCAAGTATTTTGCACGACTCTGCGCTCTTCAAGTTGTGTGAGAATGGTGCTTGGTTGAATGGCAGTAAGTTGAAGTTATCAGATGGCTCAGACCTTGGGGAATACATCATTGGTGATGCAGGATACTCTCTTCGTCCATGGCTCCTCACACCTTACCAGTTAGAGGATGACATCTCAGACTCGAAAGTGGAGTTCAACAGTAGACACTCTGCAGCTACAGCCATGACGCTGAAGGCACTGGAAAGGTTGAAAGACATGTGGAAATGCCTACAGGGAGAAGGCTGGCATCCAAATAATCAACGTGATCTGTGGTTGACAATCACCACGTGCTGTAGGTTGCATAACATAGTGATAGATATGGAGGAGGGTGCAGGCATGTTGATCAATGAGGAGGAGAATTATATCGAGCAAGTGAACCAGTTATCAGACGAGGATGCTGTCAAGGTGAGGGATGTACTGTCCCAGCACCTGATCGAATCTGGAGGTAAAATAAGATAACTCTTAATGTATTTGTTGTATTAATGCTAGCTTTATCTGTTCATTTTATTTGTCTTTCCCTCCTGTTGATTCCAACGCTTTATTTATTTTATTTGTTCCCTCCTATTGATAAGTGATTCAATCTTTCACATGCTTGGTTAGTCCACACATTGGCTGCAGAGGAGGAACAAGAAGCATCGGGTCAAAGAGATGAAAACAAGGAACAAGAAGCACACCAACGACAAACAGCGGATCGGGGGAAATTATACACAATCAACAGATTGACAGCCCAAGAAAATGGTATGTGTTATACACAAGAAGTGGCAACTGCAAGTTAGATTCAAATACTAGCCGCTCTATCTTATCATACTTTTGTTTCATCTTCTCCTGCATTTCATCCATATATGCTGCTTGATGACTGAATATATTCCATAATTTTTGGTTTCACGTGATTACGAGTTGTTTCAGATGACATAAAAACATGATTGTACTGGGCTTTCAACATAAATTTTATCCACATCACTGGATGTACGTGTGGGTTGTTTTATGCATAGCTGCTTTCTGATTTGGTTGCACCCCCTCGTCCTTGTTGTTATGCCAGGTTACCCTGAGTATGCAAAATCTAGAGTAATATGTTACCTCTTGCATTGTAAATTAGAGACTATGTATAACCAGTATTTGTACTTCTCTTGCCATGCAGAAACTTTATCATCTTCTATGGTGGGCACACAAGGATTTGAGTCTTTGTACAAAATGAGAAGAAGTACCTTCAGTTACATCTGCAGCTTGGTGAAGGTGCCCCTTTCTGAAGATATGATGGTAAGGCGTCACACCTTTGTTGATGATAGAGTGTTGTCTTTCCATGACGGAGTAGCCATTGCTCTGAGAATGTTGAACTCTGGCGAGACACCAGAGATTGTAGGATCATCACTTGGTGTGGACGGGTCAACGGTTACGCTGCTAACTCAGAGCTTTCTTAAGGCCATGGAATGTGGAGCAACGCACCACACCAGCTTGCCTGGCTCCGCTCAAGTGGAGAAGATCAAGTGCAAGTTTGACGAGATCCATGGCCTCCCAAATTGCTGTGGTGTTGTACATACAAGTCACTTCAAATTTGGATCAAAAAACCATGAGAATGAGGAAATTGATGGCATGCTAATGCAAGCCGTCGTTGATCCAGATATGAGGTTCACAGGCATTATATTGCGATTGCAAGTAAGCATGAACCAATCAAGCATGTTGCACGACACGTATCTCTTCGAGTACTGCGAGAAGGGTACTTGGCTGAATGGTAGCAAGCTGAAGGTATCATCAGGTGGAGGATCGGAAGTCAAGGAATACATAATAGGTGATGCAGGATACCCTCTTCGTCCTTGGCTCCTCACTCCTTACCAGTTGGAGAATGGCCTCTCACTCTCAGGCACCAAAGCTGAGTTCAACAGAAAACATTCTGCAGCTACAGCCGTTGCTGAGAGGGCGGTAGCAAGGTTAAAGGGCACATGGAAGTGCCTGGAGGGAAAAGGGTGGCGTCCAAATAATCAACTTGAGGCATACTGGACAGTCGACACGTGCTGCATATTGCATAACATAATGATAGACATGGAGGAGGATAAAGAGGAGGAAAAAGAGGAGAATTACATCAAGCAAGTGCGGCAGTTAGCAGACGAGGACGCCGTCAGGGTGAGGGATGCACTGTCCCAACACTTGATTCAGTGTGGAGGTAAAATAACACACACAGACACTTTAACGGCCACATCTCTATATGCTACAAAGTAACAAAAAAATTGTACCTATGCTGCTAGTTTTACCTCGAGTATGACAAATCAAGAGTAATATGTTACCTCTTGCTTTGTAAATTAGAGATTATGTAACCAATATCTTTCACTGCAGGAAACTTATCATTTTCTATGGTGGACGCACAAGGATTTAAGTCTGTGTACAAAATGAGAAGAAGTACCTTCAGTTATGTCTGCAGCTTGGTGAGGATCCCATTTTTGGAAGATATGATAGCAAGAAATCACACCTTTGTCGATGGGAGAGTGCTTTGCAGGATGGAGTAGCCATCGCTCTGAGAATGCTGAACTCTGGTGAGTCACCCGTTACCATAGGATCCTCTCTTGGTGTGAACGAGTCAACTGCGTCACTAGTAACTCAGAGTTTTGTTAAGGCTATGCTGGAGCGAGCATTGCACCATTTGTGTTTGTCATACTCTTCTCAACAGATGGAGAATATCAAGCGCAAGTTTGACAAGATCTACGGCCTGCCAAACTGCTGTGGTGTTGTACACACAACTCACATCAAATTTGGATCACAAAACCGTGAGCATGAGGAGAATGAAGGCATTGACATGCTAGCCGTCCTTGATCCTGATATGAGGTTCAGATCCATTCACATGGGTCCGTCAGGTAGAACGAGGACTTTGGGCAATGCTTATCTCTTCAAGCTCTAGGAGAAGGGTACTTGGCTGAATGGTAGCAAGCTGAAGATATCATCATTGAAATACAGTCTGCTGGTTGCAATTGTTGTAAGAGGCATTCGGTTCCCCTGAGACAACTTACAACTTACTGGAGGGCGGTTTTATCTCATCCATTGTATCTCGGTAAATACACGTTAAGAATTATAACAACTTACAGGTGTATCACATATTTTGAAGATTTCAACATAACCCATAAAATACACCTTGAGAATTATTGGAAAGTGCTACACACTTATATAAAGTTTGACCCACACATAGCTTATATTACCGTTGAAAACTTAGGTAAAAGAAATAAGGGATCCGAAATTGGCACCAACACATTGGACTTCAGTCCCTCTTTTCCAGCTTAGTTGCTCTCTTTGTGTTGATGGCCATATTGAGTCCTTGACCGCAGTTTTGCTATTCCACATTTCTTGGTTTCATTCATGTTAGGATAGCCTGCACTTTTCAATTGGTGCGATGACATTGTCTCGTTACTGAAAGAGAATGACAGGGTTAGCAAATACGCATGTTCAACGTGCGCAACCATTGAGTGATCATATATACCTGTCCTAGCGATTACATTGCCTTCTTGCTACGGTTGTAGTCGATACTTTCCGATCCTTGGAGCATAGTGATAACCTTTGTTATCCGAGGCCTCTTGGTGCCGTCAGGATTCACGCAGATTATGCCTACCTTGTTAGAAGGGATAGAGATATTTATTGCTTGAGCCTCGTGGGCATATATAGAGGAGTACATGATCTTCTTGGAGTACAAGACAAGCCAGAATATTTCCTAGTGTATCCTATGTTTCCAATCTAATCACGACACTCAACATCCTCCCGCAGTCACAACGGTAGCGACGCAGACGGCGAGAATGGAGAAGAATCCGAAGGTAAGCCGACGGACATCCCCTATAGTCGTAACAATCGATGCATCGCGAAAGTTGTGGCTGGAGTGGAAACTGATGAGGTTGCTCAAGCAAGGCAGTAGCCCTTTGTGCCGTTTGTCGAGGTGGCCGAGAGCGTAGGGTGGTGTGGCCATGGTCGAGGTAGCCGTGCGAAGAACGCCGTGGTCGTTGTTGAGTCGGGATGGCCGATGTCCAGGAAGTCGCTGTGGAGCCGCGGGCGCAAGGAGGCGCAGAGTTAGTCGTAGGCACAGTGGTGTTGAAGTCGCGGTGCGTCGGGAAGAA
Organism: Elymus sibiricus; assembly: GCA_039707655.1. Lineage (NCBI taxonomy): Eukaryota > Viridiplantae > Streptophyta > Magnoliopsida > Poales > Poaceae > Elymus > Elymus sibiricus. Next base: position 537,032,617 of record CM077675.1, read on the forward strand.
GACGGTGTTAACGACACGTCGCGCCGAGTTTGCCAAGCCCGGTTACATGTCGTGGACGAAGGCACGCATCAGTGTTGCCAGCATCGGGCATGCGTAGACGGACGAAGAAAATGTTGACGATGCGCCACTCCAGGCTTGCCAGGCCTGAGAACACATCAGGGAAGATGACGGCGCCACTGGCGATGAGCTGGTGCTGGACGAAGAGGAAGGGGGTGGACGGGCGGCGCAACTTGGGTGAGCGACAGGCAACTGCGCCGAAGAAGAGAGGTGGCCGTGGCCTGACGGCGGCGGTGGATGGGTTAGGAATACGGCGGCGATGCTCGAAGTAGGCGAGGAAGGGCCCGGCCGCGTGACGAACACCGGCGCGGACGGTGGCATTCTTGCGCCTAGGAAGGTGGCGCGACGCATACCACACAGAAGTCGACGTGCATGTATGGCGAAGTGGACCGCATGCCACGGCGCTATGGCCCGAAGGGGCGACGCAGCGGCGGTGCATGGGTCGGAGCGACGACGGGGAAGACCTCAGGGCGGCGGCAGGGACCGCGTGCCACGCTCGCTACGGTCCGATGGGGCGACGCAGCGGCAGCGCGCGGGTCGATGCATCCGCGGGGAGAACCACGGAGTGGCAGCAGGGACCGCGCGCCACGCTCGCTACGACCCGATGGGGCGACGCATCGGCAGCGCGAGGGTCGATGGAGCTACGAGAACAGCCTGGAGCGGATGACCTCGGGGCAGCGATGGACTGCGGGCCGCGGCACTACGGCCCAAGGGGCGACATAGCGGCGGCGAGCGGGGCGATGCACCCGCGGGGAGAACCACGGGGCGTGGCGCTGCGGCCCGGCGGGGTGACACAGCGACAGCCTGTTTCTCGATCGGTGGAGTTGCACGTATACTCGAAGACGATTTTCACGGAACTTGACGATGGAGGTACCCGGCGTCGTGCGTTCCGTCGCCGGGCGTAGCAGAAGCATGCAACCCGGAACATGTAGCATGCATGCGAAAGGCACACGCACGGGACGCAACCAAAGCAACTAATCCATGCATGGACGTGTTGTCCAGTGGGTCAACGCGAGCGGCTAGCCATACCAGGGTCAACCAAGCCCGCGTGGGACGCGTGCGGGGGCTTGTGCGACGCCTCGCGGGATGACCGGCTGTCTAGCGTAGATATTACGAGTGGCTGCCGCGCCAGCACGCCACACGCGTAGATGTGTGATGACCGTGCAGCAACCGATCTGGATGGTGACAAGTGTTGGTGCAGGACGCGATCCAATGTCGGAGTAGAGGCGGGTCGAGGGTCGACAAACGGCGGCGAGCGACACAAACCGTTTTTAGATCGAAAAACCAAAAAATAACACCGATCAACTGATTGGCGAGATAGAAAAATCCCAATCAACGGATCGAGAAAATTACTCTCTAGGGCAGCCCCCGGTCGCGGTCATGGATACCGACCGCCGGCGCGGAGCGGAAGCGGCGGCGGCGGCGGCGGCTCGGTTAGCCTAATACCATGTTAGAAGGGATAGAGAGGGATTGGTGAAATTTATATTTATTGCTTGAGCCTTGTGCGCATATATATAGAAGTACGTGATCTTTTTGGAGTAAACGACAAGTCAGAATATTTCCTAGTGTATCCTATGTTTTTAATCTAATCACGACACTCAACATACCTGAATGCATCTCCTTATCTGTGTTACAGAAATGGAGCATTCTTTATTCACGACGATTGTCTAATCTCATGGCTCCATTGTTTCTTTACGACTTGCCATTTCATCATTGCGCTTACGCTTTCTACTAGAGGAAGGTGCTTCATGTTGATTTTAAGCATCTGTAAATGGTAAGATAAAGTGGTAAGCACAAAGTTGTCTGCAACAGGTGACTGGCAAACAAACTACAAATTCACTCATACCTCCGCAAGCATACGGTTGAGGTGTGGATATCTCACACATACAAGTATCCACAAACCGTGATTAGCAGGTGGCCATGACGTTTGGAAAGGAAAAGCCATGGAACGATGACACGGAACTTGCCCCTGAGGCTCAGGTCCTTCAGATCAATGACAAAATGAGAATACTTGCTACTCGCACAGTACACAATTGCTACTCCGGCAGCCACCATATGGACGGAAAAGCTCCTTGAGGTTCAAGCTTGCAAGTTCGCCTATTATTTGGCTTTGCTTCTAACGCGCCAGAGACGGGAGGCGGAGCAGGATGTCCTGGGTGTTGTTGGGAGTCAACGGTGGTAGTCTCCGAGGGCTCCATCACGAGGAGCTGGAGGCCGTGGAGCGGGGCGTGGCAGGGCAACTGAGGATCCGCCGGCGGTGGGTATGGCTCACGGGATCACGGCAGATGCATTCAGTCTGAGTGCTTCTCTTTTATTTTGCCGGCGACTCGGTTGATGACAACATGCGGGCCGCCCATCCATACTTATTGAACAAAAATGCTAGATGCACGGATGTTTACAGGCTTTTACAGGCTCTTTCCCATCTCATTAAACTTGCCCCCCCCCCCCCCCCCCCCCCCCCCCCGATTTTCACGGAGGTGGGCCGACTCCCACAGCTAACATCCAATCATATCATGCCAAGTTGAAACCACTGAAAAAATAGCGCGCAATAGCGACGCTAATAGCAAGCTATTGAGAATTGTCTCGCTAAATTGATTAGTGTACAACGTCTCGCTAATAGCACGCTATAGCGCGCTAATAGCATATTTTCAGGGACGGCGCTATTTTGTATAGCCCGCTGTTTTTTTCCTTGGTTGAAACACTCTGTAAAAGCCCCGTAATTTGCCCGTGCGTGTAGCTTTACTCCTTATTGAATGGCGGCTGGTAAGGATTATCTGGCTGATCCCGCGAACAGATCAACCGGGTCAGTCACCGTCCGATCAGATAAGATCTGACGTCTCTGGAAGCTACGTACAGCGCAACGCAATTTAACTTGTGTTGCCCCTTCCACAACTGACTATACACGTTTGCATGCTGCCGCTCCACGATTCCCTTTTTCTCTAGAATCACTGCACCACTCCCCCTTAGGGCTGCAAACGAGTCGGGCGAGCGAGTTGGACTAGGGTCGGCTCATTTTATACTAAAATTCGAGCGAGCTCAAACTGAGCGAAGTTCAAGTTCGAGCAGTATAAAGTGGCTTGTGCTCAGCTTGTAATGAGCTCGAGTCGATCTCGAGCTAGTTTCGTGCTAAATAAGATTATTTTCTTAATAATATAATGCAATTTTTTCAAATAAGATAGGCCACAACACAACATAAGAAACCACTGTAAAATTTCACTTATTGAATACTAGTACCTCCACTCTAAAACTTTGGTCAAGAATAACAGGACATTTAACACATGGCTGACCACGTAACATATTGAGGCTAAATTATCTCCGTGCTTAATTAAGCTTTCATATTTGCTAGTAGGTAAAATGAAGAAAAATTGTACAAAACATATATGGCAATAAATTATCTTATTTAAGTTAACTATATATATCAAGATTATTTCCAATAATTATACGATATCGAGCTCAAATCGAGCGAGGCAACGTTGGCTCAAGATCAACTGGTTTCTTGATCGAGCTACATAAAGTGCTCATACTCAGCTCATTTCTTTTCGTGTCAATCTTGAGACGAGCCAAAATTCTAATAGATCTCGAGCGGCTCACGAGCCTTGAGATTTTGATGCAGCCCTACCCCTATAGCCTACGTGCTGCTCCTCTCCCTCACCTTTTCAGCACTTTATCAGGCACGGCAGTCGACGGACGTCCATCCATTTTGTAGAGAGATGGGGATAGGACAAAAAAGACTCAGTTATATTTTTCAAATAATTTACCAGTTGTTGCAATAAAACTTTTGCTGAAATAACATGGAAGATAGTTGCAAATATTTTTTTAATATTTATAATAACATTTTCTTCAACGATGTCATAATAGAAAAAAAGTTGGGAATCGGTTGGCCGGCTTTGCACCGTAGAATAACAGTAGCAAGCAACTTGCATGGACGGTATTCGACCTTGCAGCGTTGTGTATCCAGCTTCAAGCGACATTGGTCGGCCAGGCAAAGAAAGCGTTGGTTGGCTTGCAACGTCGTGCTTCTGACATGTCAACTGTCCGGCATAGAGCAGTACCAACCGGCCTTGCAACGTGATGCGGTTTTGCAGCTCGAAGGTCAGGCTTTTGTCCTAGGAAAAACATTGGCGTCGGGTGTTGCATCATCGCAGCACAACAGTCGCAAAAACACCGGCCTTGGATCGTGTCTCGGTTTTATAACACGGCAATCCGACTTTGCTACAAAAAAAAACATTGGCTCTCAGATTTGCAGCGCCGAGCATCCAGCATGTAGCATCGCGGTCGTTGCTCGTAGCATGGCTCACAACACAGGTGAAGCTGCAAATTCATCTTATTTGCATGACATTTTTCTTGGATTCAAGTGAGAACAGTCATGTGTGTCTGTTACTCGTTCATTTCTACCTGCTAATGGTAATGCATACAGTATGGAAGGGAGATTAAATAAGGTGAATTTAAGATACTCTAGCTAATTCTCATTTGTACTCCCTTAAAAGTAAACTGGTTCGAGTCCTCCACCTCGTTTCCGGTTCGAGTCCTTTTTGCTTAACCAGGCCGGGTTTGTCGACGCTGTCCGTGCTCGCTGGGTGGCCGCACGTGACTCTCCTCACTGCTCAGTTTCCGCCGTTTATTCCTGGCAGCTTTGTGCTAAGCTTGCCCGGCAGTTTATGAAAGGCTCGGGTGCCAACCTGGGCCGCAATCTCCGTGAGCGGAACAGGGGAATCCTCGAATCCATCCAGGCCTTAGACCTCCGGGCGGACTCTTCGGGTCTGTCCCCGTATGAGTGGCTCCTCCGCTATGACCTTGAGGACCAGCTGACGGTGATCTACACCGACGAGTAGGCCTTCTGGCGCCAGCGCGGCACCCAACGCTGGGTTTTGTGTGGGGATGCCAACACGGCGTACTTCCAGGCCATTGCTAACGGCCGCCGTCGGCGCAACTCCATCCCCCTCCTTTGGGATGGGGAGACCCTCCTCCAGCGCCCAGCTGAGATTCGCGCCCACGTCGATGGCTTTTACAAAGCCCTTTTCTCACCCCCCTCGGGGAGTGTTGTCTCTGGCTCCGTCCTTCTGGGACTCTCACCGGTGCGTCACCGACGATGAGAACGTGGCACTTACGGCCCCCTTCTCTGAGGCTGAGGTGTGGGCGGCCATCAAGGGGATGAACCCTGCATCCGCCCCTGGTTCGGATGGCCTCCCCGTGAAGTTCTTCCAGACCTTCTGGGATGTGATTAAGCCGGAGGTGATGGCCCTGTTCGAGGAATTCTATGTGGGCGCCATTGACCTCTCCCGCCTCAACTATGGGATCATCACCCTCATCCCCAAGGTGGCGGGGGCTTCCGACATCCGCCAGTTTCGGCCGATCACGGTGATCAACGTGATCTTCCGTATTCTGGCGAAGGGGTACGCCAATAGGGTGACCCTTTTAGCTGACCGCATCACCCATCCTAATCAATCGGCCTTCATTCACGGCCGCTTTATCTTGGATGGCGTCTTGGTCTTTCATGAGGTTCTGCACGAGGTGCGCACTAGGCGGCAGCGTACGGTCTTCTTGAAGATCGACTTTCACAAGGCCTACGACACCGTTTCCTGGGCCTTCTCGTGGGAAGTGCTTCTCCGCAAAAGCTTTGATGACCGGTGGGTCACCGGGTTATGCAGATGGTCTCATCTGGTCGGACCGCGGTTAACATCAACGGGGAGGCCGGACCCTACTTCCCCACTTTCTATGGGGTTAGGCAGGGAGACCCCTTTTCCCCCTTCTTGTTCAACATGGTGGTCGACGCCCTTGCCACCATCCTAGATAAGGCTAAGGTGGCGGGCCATATTCGCGGGGTTGTCCCCCATTTGGTGGGAGGGGGAGGGGTCTCCCTCCTGCAATATGCCGATGACACCATCATCATGGTGGAGGGCTCTGACGGTGACATAGCCAACCTTAAGTTCCTCCTCCTGTGCTTCCAGCAGATGTCTGGGCTTAAAATCAACTTCGACAAGAGTGAAGTTATGATCCTTGGATATTCTCCTGAGGAGTCCCAGCTCATTGCCGACCGCCTTAACTGCCAGCTTGGGTCCTTCCCCACTTCTTACCTGGGGGTTCCCATTAGTGATTCGCGCCTTTCCGTCGCGGAGTTGTGGCCTACGGTGACTAAGCTTCAGCACCGGATCGAGCCGTGGTAGGGCAGATGGTTGTCCAAGGCAGCCAGGACCGTGCTCATCAACTCCTCGCTGTCCAGCCTCCTCCTGTTCCTGATGAGCTTCTATAGTCTCCATGAGACCCTTCACCACGAGATTGCCAAGTACCAGTCTAGATTCTACTGGGCTGGCGAGGGCGATAAGCAAAAGTACCATATGGTCAGCTGGCCCGACATTTGCAAGCCTCGCGACCAGGGTGGTCTGGGGATCATGCCGTCCAAACGCATGAACATCGCTTTGCTGACCAGATGGCTGTGGAGGATCGCCAATGGTGACGGCGGTCTTTGGCACTTGACATCGTCAGGAACAAATACCTTCAGGGCCAGCCGCTGGCCTTTTGCCAACGCTCCGGAGTGTCCCAGTTCTGGCAGTCCGTCATCCAGCTGCTTCCGGTCCTCCGCATTGGCTCTTCCATCTCGATCGGTTCCGGTTCCGCGACGTTATTCTGGTACGATAGATGGGCGGGTGACGTACCCTTTGCTGCCCGTTTCCCGGACTTATTCTCCATCGCGGTGGAGCCTAGGACTTCAGTCGAGGTCGCCCTTTCAGATCTAGGGAGCCTCGCGTTCCGCCGACCCTTCGGCCCCCCAGATGTTGCTTCCTGGGATGAGATGCTCGAGTGCATCGCTCTCCACACCCCCGACGTTGACAGTGTTTCGGATCGCATATCTTGGCGCCTGGAGCCCTCGGGCCGCTTGTCCACTAGGTCTCTATACCAGGCCATCGCCCCGTCGACGGCCCCAGATGCTATCACAGCTGTATGGGCCATCAAACTGCCGCTCAAGATCAGGATCTTCTTGTGGTAGTGGATTAGGGGTCGGGTACCTTCTGGGGTGGAGGTGCTCAAACGTAATGGTCCTGGGGATGGGATGTGCCCCCTCTGCGACACGGTGGAGGACTCGAACCACATCTTCTTTGCGTGTGTTACGGCCCAATTCCTTTGGAGTTGCCTTCACGAAGCCGTTGGCGGTCACTGGTGTCATACCAACGTCCCCGACCTCTTCGCGGAGATCCAGTCCGTCCCCCCGTCGGCCCGCCACATTAGGTGGCTGACCATAGGGGTGCTCGCGTGGACACTCTGGACGGTCCACAATAAGCTTGTGATTCAGCGTGTTCCTCTTCGACGTGCCACTGGCGCTGTCTTTAAAATGTGTGGTTTTCTGCAGCTCTGGCGGCCGCTTAGCCGCCCTTCCGACCGAGACGCCATCAACACCATCATCGCCGACCTTCGCTCGATGGCGCTTCGTCTGGCGCCCCCGCTCCCGCCGCCTCCCCCCGAGCCTGATTAGCCTGATTTGGCTGCCCCACCCTGTGCTGGGTCTGGGCGTGTGTGTTTTTAGGGCTTGTTGAGCTGTGCCCTCAGCAGAACTCTTTATTGTTGTCGTGTGCTACTTTCGTGTGTGTGTGTGGGTTGAACTTATGTTGGATATTGTGCTCTGGCGGTTTGCTTTATATATAAAGCGGGGCGAAAGCCTTTTTGGGTAAAGTAAACTGGTATGTGTACGGTTCAAAGGGTACTCTGCTTTAAAAAAGTGAATATCTAATATAAGATATAGACAGCTTGGCCCCTCTCTAGCCATAGAAAGCACCACTGCTGTTCTTGTAGCAGCTTCGCCTTGAAGTTTGCCGGATGTGAATGCTGGATAAGAAAACTGATTCTGAATCAGCATCAAGATATATGTTGTTGGCGTCTACTTTTTACCTGGTTTGGTGCTCCTCTGGGCAGACATAGCAGAACGATCAATATCTTAGGATTGAGAGCTAAGTTAAATATAAGTGCAGATTGGAAAACAATGAAACGATGGAATGCACGGCTTGTACAATTTGTATGAAAGAAGCACTGTCATATAATCTCTTTTAAGACAAGGACAATTCAGTGATAACAACAAGGAAGCTGCAAATGAGTATCTAGAATGTATTTGTAGTATTCCCTAGCGATAAATAATATACCATGCCAACAATTCATCTAGATTGGCAATTGCCATTAGGATAAACGAAGCGCGTCATGTTACTTTTGATGTTTCTTCGGATTTAATTCTATGGGATGGGAATCACTGCCTCGATTTTTGGTAAACTCAAGCGTCATTGTCTCTTGTAGCTTTAAACGTGCTTTACAATCTTATAGACGGACAACAATAACTTGGAGCATCTTTTGATACTGTTTCTATGGAGTGGTTCCAACATAGGGCTGCCACCTTGGAACAACTTGCGAGGAAGATCTCAGCATATGTACCCAGGTTTCCTAGCAAGTCTCTTGGTTTCATAACTACAAATTCAACTAGAACTCAAATTTTCGTATCAAAAGCAACACTGCTATGTATTCTTAATGTTCACCACTTCCATAATTCTGGTCGAATGATTCAATGATAGTTCCCATGAGCATTGTATTTGGAGATGCATAAAATTCATTTTTTTCGCAATCACCCATTCAACAAACTTTTATTGTATTTATTCTTCAGGCTTACAGTTGATGTTTCAATCCGAACCTTTGTCACATCCTCAAGAGACTACTCAACGCAGCAACATTTATTCAGTACATGCACGCTCATAAAACAAGGATACAAATATAAATTTCAAGGTCGATAAAAAAAGAACGGAAGCATGTCAAAGTTCACATAAAACTAAAAAATGAACACAAGAGCATAACAGCGAAGCACAAGCACGGCTTGGCGCCGCTCACTACTACCCAATGGTTACATGGCTAGCTAGCTAGGAAAAACTTTCATGGTTTGTAGGTGAGATGGTAGATCAATCTCCAACAACAAGGAGCCCCTCTTTATCTTACGTATCTCCTTCGTCTCCAAATCAAGCACTACACACCCTCCATTAGATAGCATTAGCAGTACCACGTCACCACTCCTCTTCCCGGATCCATTAAAATAAACTAGTACATCAGCCCCAATATTTGGGTACAATGATTGTAGCTTATCCTCTATGTAGATCACAGTTTCCCGAGCCCAACCACCACCTTCATCACCTGCACCTTCTGGGACAATAGAGAGCTGCTGCCACATAGATATCATGAACCCATCATCTATAGAAAGCAGCTTTAGTAGGTTCCCGTCCGGCCATGTTGCTAAATATAGCTGGTTTGCGTTGCGGTTGGTGGGTGGGAGCTTCATCAATCCTGCCGTTCTGGTGACCACGTTGTAGGTGAGGATTTGGTCGCTGTCGTATGCTAGCCAATGGATCACGCCCCCGCGAAGGACAGCAGGGTTGTTACGAGTATTGAGCCACGGCCATCGAAAATCAAAGTGGCTCTCATGCGTGACATCTCTCCAGGTACCTCCAGAGGAAGATGCCGTAATCTGTACTTGGATGCTATGTCCACTGAGATCGGCAGCGAGCAGCATGAAGGTGTCGTCGATGCCATCGGCGGCGGTCAGCAGGACGTATACCCGGACGGAGTAATGGTTTCCCTGGATATCCCGCGGCCTGGAGAGGAAGCTGCGGCAGCCGGTCATGGGGTCGTACACGCATAGCTGAGAGCAGCGCTCGGATTGGACACTGAGGCACTGGAGGACGAGGAGGCCACGTCGTGATGTAACGAGGCTGCCTGGGAGGAGGAAGTCTGTGTCAGCATTGCGGCCAATGAAAGGCGAGAGATGGTCATGGCAGAAGGACGCGGCGACAGGTGTAGCCGGATGAACCAGGGTGAGGAGTTCCTTGGCATAGGTGCAGATATCGGCGAGGATGCAGGGAGCCGCTTGCTTGGTGATCCGATGGATGAACGGCGGGCTTAGGATGTCACGACGAAGGTGCTTACAGACAGCCGCACAACGGACGATGGTGCAAAGGTCGGAACGTGCCACGATCTCGAGCAGGACATGGGTGGGGAGCAGGTCATGGTCACGATCTCCGGAAGCGCTGAAAGTATGCTGCTTTTTTCGGTGTTTCCGTGGTGCCATGGCGCTCCGGGCCGTCGAGCGACGTGCAGCCCTCCCACATTATTATATGGATATGGATGGTCGAGCTCTCCAGGTAAAGAAGGAAGAGGCGAATTGTTTTGAGTTGGACTAGCACAAATGCCCGTGCGTTGCAACGGGAGACAAAAAACTTCACCGAAAACATTTATGCAGAAGCCAGGAAGATCGCTGATAATTGTAAAGCAGAAAAAACAGATTTAGTACATACTCATTTCATTTCTACTACATTGCTAGCAAGGAAAAAGAAAAAAATTATGTGTGAAAGCAAACTTAGAACATGTTCCCAAGAAAAGGAATGAATCAGGTGGGATTGAAGGTGCCACGAATATCAAAGCCTTAACAGCTCCTGTGCAGTTGTTCTCTACCATATGAAGGGCAAGTATTATTAGGTTGCGGTCATTACCAGTTTGGTTGATACCATCCAGTGCTTCATGATTTGCGTATAGTTTTTCTTATAGAAATGCACAGAAGAAACACTTTAAATAGAGGTGCACAGTATTTATTTTCGAAGCTCTTCATGGAAGTTCAAGCATTGCAGCAGTTAATGATTGAACAACTTCGTGGCTTATTACACATCTAGGAAGATAACTTCATATGGCTCATTATAGGTGAATAACTAAGCAAAATAAACAGGTATCTTGTATTTTGCTGCAAATGTTCTAGCATGTAAATCTGTAAATGGATAGGCATTGGAGTAGTATCCTGAAACAGAGTAAAAATAACTTCTTATTTACAACTCCAGGATTTGATATATCACCCCTGTGAAGAACATACATCACCACTGTAACAAACAAACAATGCGGATCTTATCAAACAGCTTTTGGAAATGTACACCGATGTTCGAGAAAAGCGTAGTTAAACCTTCTAAACTAAAGATTGTGACTTTTTTCAGTAAAGAAACAATAATCCCGCTATAAGTTGTCAGAACTCAGAACAATTGGACCAAGGAACTTCCAACAAATAATAAAACCATCTACAATAGCAATCACGACCTTCACTCCTAACTCTGCAATGTTGAGCAAGATTTTACCTCTGCGGTTTGCGCCTCATCCTATGCGTCCACAAGATCTCTCTTTATGCCGGCAACTTTAATGTCTGCAGATCCAGCGGTTGACATTGCACTCTCCAGGTGCTTCCGCGACTCTGCTCCACGAGCGCGGCGTGGCGCGGCCGATGTAGGAGAGGAGACGGGATGGAGGTGGGGAGCTGCTGCTTCTTCGATCCGGCGCTCGATGGGAGAGGACAAAGGAGGACGGGGCTCCGCCTGCCGCGCCCATCCTGCCGCCCTCTCCCTCCATGGGAACGCCGTGATCCGGGGCTTCGCAAGATGGCTTGTTAGCCAATATGGATGTACATTGACACGACAAAAACAGTAATTATGTTCATACCTCAACTCAATCAAGGTAATACATATGCTCCCCTCCGAAATGCGCCCTTAACTACTGGAACAAAAGAAGGAATAGCAGTTAGCTTGATTTAAAAAATCCTGACAAAAAAGAAGAAATAACAGTCAGCTCCATGTAAAAACAATTATGCTGCAGTAATAGAAATAGAAGTTACGGAAGGCTAATCAGTTATTCCTGCCCACTAAGCAAATCTGTAGCACTATCAACCATAAGCATTGCATTATTACATACGGCTAAACTTAACATATATATACCACACCATGCGTCCAAACCTATTTCAGCAAGAGAAAGATCTATTCTTTTAGTTTTACTTGATTTTTGTTAGCAAGTAAAACTGTTGGAAGTGTAGCCGTACCATGCCAGCTCTACATGGACCAAATAAACCACAGTAAGCTGATGTTAGCTATCATTATAAAAGCTACTTGTAAATTTGACTCTCCCAAGTCCGGAATGCAAGAATTTTCATGAGTTTACCAGAGTCCAATGTCGCTGATCCAGCTTCTTGGTGGAAACCAGATGTGGTCTTGTACAGCAAGAAGCACTACAACAGGAATCAGTTGACAAAATTATTGTATCAATTGGCTCTATGCCGATATTGTACAGCAAGAAGCACTATTTCTGCAGCTAGTTTGACAAAGGAAACAAGATGGCAAAAGTACAGATCGATGAGGTTCTTGCTTGAGCCTATGCCAACAGACCAATTGCGTTAAATACTTGCTCACGTCAATTTAAATTGCTAGTTTAACCATCAGTAAACTCTGGCTGTAAATCGCTGTAAATCAAACATAGCTCCATCATAATTTGCACAAAAAATAAAGATACCTGCGACGAAGTAGGTCTAGGCGACGACTGATGGTCTTCCGGCAAAGTCGGCGGAGGCGATTGCGGATGGTCTTGCGGCAAAGTCGATGGAGACAAAGGCGGATGGTCTTCAGGCGAAGTTGGCGGAGGCGACGGCGAAGTCGGCCGACGCAACATTGAGCTGTTCATCTTCAGAACTTGTGATCTAATCCGGTGGAGGCTTTCTTTTTATGACACCGAAGAATATGTGAAATCCAGATCGGGCACCCATGGCTATCGTGTTGGAGTAGTTCTTCTGCACGGACATGGCACTGAATTCGATCCAAATTGAACACGGTCGCCAGCGCCAGGAGGAGGCTGGGTGTGGCGCCGGGTAGGATTGGGGGCGGTGGGGAGAGGAAGGAGAACATGGGGCTGGAAGGAAGCCGAAGAGGACAAATCGGCAGCGTGGAGAGGACAGAGCATAGATCGGCGGCGGCGCACGCTGTTCAGGAGGAGTTTGTGCACGCTTAGGAGAAGGAGAAGGGGTTCCTGCGCGTCTGCTCGTGCGCGGGGGAGTCGTAGGTGCCGACGCGGAGCACGCGGCCGGCGCGGACGGCCATGGCGGCGGCGAACGGGCGGGCGGGGTCGGCGGCGAGGGGGTGGGAGAGAGGAGGAGGAGCGCGCGTATACGGGAGGCGGGAGGCGGGGCCAGGGAGGAGGAAGACGGCCGCGACGGTGACCAGTGCCGCGGCGCCGGCGGCGAGGAGAGCGCTCCGGGCTCACCGGATCGAGCGTCGTCGGGATCGGTCGCCTCCTGGCGGCTGGGATCGGGAGGCGAGAGAGAGCCCGTGCTCTTTTTCTATGCAATTACGTGCCGGTCGAGCCTTACATCTTATAGCACTCAAATTTGTGTCAAAGCTTGGTCAGGATACTGGATACTCATGACTCCGTATTGGAGTTGGACACCCGTGACTTCGTATTCGTATTGGAGTTGTTCTCGCACGCGCACGAGAACCAGCCGTACGTAATGCAATTGTACGTGAGCAAAATTAGGACGGTCGGACGCGGACCGTGACAAAAAAAAATCTAACGCGGGACGAAACCAAAAATATCACCTTGCTTTATTAGTAGGTAGGTATAGACTAGGAAACGAAAGATCCGTACCCAATGCATCTTCTGATCCGTACGTACCCGATGCAAGACTTCGACAAGATATCTTAGGGACGTACGGCAACGAACAACGGCCAATTGGACACGATGTATGGGCTGGATCCACAAATCCTGTCATCAGATGAACAAAATAACAGAAAGGACAATGCCACACAGCGCGCACGCGCTATGGGTCGGATATAGCGGCCGGCTATTTTAGGAAAGTTCCCACGTGTGAAAAAAGGGGCCCCTCCGCCGTACGTGATTCCCGAGCAGCCCAACCAAGAACACCATACGCCCCCACCAGATCCCCAGCAACTTCTTCCTCCCGCCTAATCCCAGCCGCCGCCGCACGCCATGGCCTCGCCGGGGGAGCTCCCTATCAGCAAGAGCATAAGAGTAAAAATCAGGCAACAAAAAAAAAGAAATCTGGAGAACTGACACGCCTTTGGCCCTTTGCCCTGCAACTCTGTGTTGTGGATCACGCAACACTGTGGAAGAAACGTCTGCAAGAAATTGCTAGGAACTGCAACTCTGTGTTGTGGATCAGGCAACACTGGAAGAAATGTTTGCAAGAAATTTCCAGGAACTGGGCAAGAAATTCTCCCCCAAAAGACATAGGTAAGGGCCTCCTTTTTGGGGGCAAAAAACAAAAAAATCATGATCCCCTGTAAACTAGTGTGACTATCCCTCTGTACCTCCGGTGTTTCTAGTTTGCAGAAGTCTCCTGTACACCAATGTGTTCTAGATGGCGGGCGCCCCCGGGAGGAAACCCTAGCGCCGCCCTCGCCGTCCCTTCGCCTCACCCCCTCCCTCGCCGCCGCCTGGGGCGTCGCCAGCCAAAGGCCGTGTGGCGTTGGCGGCGGCGGGGTGGCTCTCTCCCGCACGCAGTTGGGGACTCCGCGGGGCGTTCTCATCTGCCTGATGGTGCCGGGCGTCGGGCCGGCCCTGCCTCAGCTCCTTCTCCCCCTCCCGGCGTCCCTCGCTGGCGCCGCCTCCTCCCCACCGTGGTGGTGGGCGGTGGGGGATGGATCTGGGATCCCTGCCCTAATCCGGTGGATGGTGGGGTTGGTGTTGGCAGCGGTGGCTGGCGGCCCAGGCATGGTGGCGGCGAGTCTCGCGGCCTCTGGGCATCGTGGAGGTGCCGGCGGCGGCGAGTGCTTAGCCTGGTGGTGGCGGCGACCCGTGCACGAGAGTTGGATCCCTTCGAACAGATCTGGGTGAAAACTTGCCTTCGGCTTCTGCCAAGGCCGGCGGTGGCGGCGCTATCTGCGTCGTTCCTTTCTTGAAGGCATCGCCGTGGAGAAGTTCAAGGCCACTCTCTGCTACCTCCGGGGGAAACCCTAGATCGGATGATCGGATGACGGCGGCGCTCTGGTGTCGTTCCTCCCTTGGGGGCGTCATTTTTTGGAGGTACACACGTGATCGAGGGACCAGAGGACGGATTCTTTGGTGGAGCGGTGCTTCAGCTCACACATTGATGGCGGCGGATCTCGGCGGCATGGCGCTGTGGTGACTCGGCGTCCGATGCGTGGAGAGGGACTCGCGCAGGATGGTGGCGTTGTCTGGCGTCGTGGTGGCGTCGACGGCAGCTAGACCGGGCAAGGTTGAGGCAACAGTACAGTTCTGAAGATGGAATGGTGGCAGGTGGCTGCGGCGGCCTCATACCCGACAGGCGTCCTGGTTGAGGAGTGCGCCGGACTGGTGGGTGACCCATACCCGGCAGGCGTCCTGGTTGGGACCTCAGGTCTTAGATGTTAGGCTTGGCTGCGAGGTCTGTGGTAGTAGTCCTGGACTATCAGCATCCCTACATTAGTTGGATAGGAGTAGCGACAGATGTTGCTTAGACGGTGGCTTCAAACTTACTGTTGTATCACTTTGTAAGGTCTGTTGAGAATAATTAATAAAGTGGCCGTATGCATCACGCTGATGCAGAGGCCGGAGGTAACTCTCCTTTTAAAAAAAAAAAAACCAATGTGTTCTAGAAACCTTGACTTTTATCTTGCACCAAAATGGATTCTCCCCCTGTTGAAAATTCATGCTATGGAAATAGTTGAGCACATGATTTGCGTTTGTGTGCTAACTTGCCTACTATCTTGCTCCTTGCCTGGTATCCAGGCTTGCTTTGCCACCCCTACAGAAACATATCACTGAAAAGAAAGGAAAATAAATCATTGAAAAAACACTATGGTTTGCCTTGTAAAAATACTCCATGGAGATAAACTGAACTGGAGTAAAAGAAATCATTGAAAAAACGTTTGTGTGCTAAAAACATTGTACTGGAGTAAAACTGAACCCTTGCCTATACAACAGTGTAAAAAGTTAGTATACAAAAACCTTGTGTGACGCCCCCGACTTGATCGTGCACTAATCATACACGCAAGTGTACACGATCAAGATCAGAGACTCACGGGAAGATATCACAACACAACTCTAAACACAAATTAAAATAATACAAGTTTTATATTACAAGCCAGGGGCCTCGAGGGCTCGAATACATAAGCTCGAATACAAACGAGTCAGCGGAAGCAACAATATCTCAGTACAGACATAAGTAAACAAGTTTTCCTTAAGAAGGCTAGCATACACTAGTAGAAAAAGGGACATTAGTCCCGGTTCCAGAGGGCCTTTGGTCCCGGTTCTGGAACTGGGACAAATCAAACGGGACTAAAGCCCAAAACCTCTAGTCCCGGTTTGCTTACGAACCGGGACCGAAGGGGATCCACGTGGCCGCTGCGGGGCGCCCAGGCAGGAGGACCTTTAGTCCCGGTTGGTAACACCAACCGGGACCAAAAGGCAGACGCTGGGGTTTTTTTTTTTTGAAAGCCGGGGTTTAGGGGTTTTGGAGAGTTAATTTAGGGGTTTCACATTGTGTTACCTAGCTAATAGAGAGAAGTGACCTCTCTTTCTCCGTGCGTGGTCGACGCTAGCTACTATACATATAGAGAGAACTCGACACGCTAGCTAGTAAGCAAATGAAGGAACCATTAATTATACAAGATCGTCATGAACATATACAGAGAGAAGTGACCTCTCTTTCTCCGAGATTGGTCGAACAACAAGTTTTCGTATACCTATCCGACGCTACTACATATATACAATATAACATCTCTTACAATCCCTAACATCTAAAATCCATTTCAATTTCCACATGGTATTCTCCGTCTTTATGTATGACGTGGTCAAGAAAGAATCCCGCCAATTCCTCTTGAATTGCTCGTATGCGATCATGTGGTATGAGTTCATCCCGCATCTGCCACATCTAATTTAAAGAAGGGGGTCAATACATATATATGAATGAAACTCAACACAATTGATGGTAATAAAATAAAATTGTGAATATTATTATTTACGTACTTCAAATTGTTTTTGAGGGTAGCCCCGCTCAGAGGTCGAGTGGCGGATGAACTCGCAAACGTAGTATCCACATAAATTATTCCCGCCTTCCTGCCACAAGCACTTTACGAGAATAGAGTTCAATCAAACTGATAATGAAGCATGATAATGGTATTGATGAAACAAGAATCAATGAGAGATGCGCGGAACTAGCTAGTACTACTTACTTTGGGGTGTGTAAATCGCAGCTCCTTCTTCAGACCCGGGACCATTCCGGTGAACTGTTTCCAAACCCTGCCCGGCAAAGAAAATGATTACTTGATATCAGGAAATGAACGAAAGTTGCCGATATGGTGCGATAATGATCGATTGAACTTACTTCTGGAGCATTGCAGTCATGTCCGCATACTCCTGGGGATCTTTACGTCTCGAGTCTAAGACAGTTACTACTCCCCCGTCAAGCTTAATCTCTAGCAGAATAAAGTGGAACCTGCGCACACATAACTCATCAATTACATTACTATAACCTCGAGTAAGCGAAACCGAATATGCACAAGACAGTAACACTCACTTGAAGTTGTAAGAAAAGAGTATTTTCCCTTTGTTTTGATGTCGAAGGAACGATTGTAGCAAGTTTTCCTCAGTATCTTTGACTCTGTTTTGAACCGACCATTCATTTACGGTATTTGGGCTAATGAACCCAATGTCATAGATTCGTCCTTTTTTGCATTCGACGATCTTCAATCTGCATAATATAGTGAGGATAATTATATATACATGCATGCAATGAACGAGCTGAGCTATAGAGACTTAATTACAGAAGTAATACTTACAGACAGTAGCAAGTCATGAGTTGTTTGTCAAGGGTGTCTTGATTGAATAACTGAAATAACTCCACAAATTCAACAGGCATCAGGTCGACTCCAATGAAGTCGTGCTCTTCTTTAATTCTCACCATCATACTGTCATTCCCAGACTTCCTGCAGGTATCCATGTACCATTCATGCAATCTTCACATCATCGTTGTTAGAGGAGGATGATCAGGTTTGACGAGAGGCTTCCCGTACTTGTATTTGTAGATCTCTACTACCTCTAACTTTTCAAACTCAACATCATCTCTCAGGTAATCACCAGGATTGGTACCAGGCACTAGCCCCAGATTATTAGCGACGATATCGCTAGACACCTTGAGCGGGGGGCACGATTGCTTCGCCTGTTCGCCGAGCTGGGGAATTGTTTTCCCACTTCTTCGTTGTGCTAATCTTGCAGCACTGGAAGTACTTCCCGACCGCCGCGCATCTTGATATGTCTTTTTAATACAGCGGACATAGTTGGAATCCGGAGGAGGCGGTGGTGGTCGCTTCAGGGCATCCAGAGTGCACTTCACTTTCACCGGATCTACCGTTTCCTTCGGAGGTGGAGGTTTCCGTGCAAAATGGTCCCTCACTTTGGCAGCACAGATGTCCGCGTTTTCCTCGTCGCTCCTCTCATATGGTAACTTTTCCGGAGCCTTGAGACATGGACCGTATTTGAATTTTTCCCGCCTTTGCTTGTACTGCTAGCCGCCGGAGCGGCGGCGTCTCTCTTCCGCCGTGGCTGACGCGGCGGAGTCCGCTGACACGCCGGAGGAGGCGGAGGAGGAGGCAGAGTGCCCTCACGCGCCGGAGGAGGCGGAGTGCCCTCACGCGCCAGAGGAGGAGGCGGAGTGCCCTCACGCGCTGGAGGAGGCAGAGTGCCCTGATCAATCGCCGGAGGAGGTGGAGGAGGAGGCGGCGGAGTGCCCTGACGCGGCGGAGGAGGAGAAGGAGGAGGCGTCCAGTTTGGAAGCTTGATGTACTCCTTTCTCCATAGACAGGTACTCCTTAAAGCATTTTCCAGATGAATCTCCCCTTCACCTGTAGGGTGGTCAAGCTCCAGCTCCTCAAATCCCCCCATTATTTCATCCACCGTCACAACAGCATAGCCATGTGGAATCGGACGGCAATAAAAAGTTCCCTCAGCTTGAGGAGGTGCAACAGAGCCGACCGCCGCCTTCAAGGTCAGGTTCAGCCATTTCGTCATTAGCTCGCAATGTTCAGCCTCCGTGATACTATCCACGGGGTAGCGAGGAGCCGTGAAATCAGGCTGAATGAGCTCCGTGGAAGCCACGCTGCTTCTCCGCTGAGATGGTGGGGTAGCTTCTGGGGCAGCGTCGAAGCAAGGATCTTCGTGCCGCTGAGATGGTTGGCCGGTAGCTCGCTGGCTCTCAAGTTCCTCTAGCTTTGCTAATCTTGCACTGAGCCTCTGCATTTCGGTTGCTTCCGCTTTCCTCTTTCTCTCTCGGCTTCTGTAACCACCGTTGTTGGAAAACCCATGCACCCACTGAACGGAGCCTGGTGTGCCTCGTGTTCGTCCAGGGTGCTCAGGATTCCCGAGGGCCTCTGTCAGCTCGTCCTTCTCTCTGTCGGGAATGAACGCCCCTTCCTGCGCTGCCTTGATTGCTTTCTGAAGCTTCTTGATGGGTATTGCAAGTTGCTCGTCCGTCCAACGACACTCCCCTGTTTCTGGGTCCAAAGTTCCACCAACCCCGAAGAACCAAGTCCTTGAACGATCTGGCCAGTGCAATGTCACTGGTTGGACCCCTTTAGCAAGCAGGTCTTGCTCAGCTTTGTCCCACAACGGCCGGGCTTTGTAGTAGCCACCTGACCCCGTGTGATGATGATACAGCTTCTTTGCAGCATTTTTCTTGTTTGTCAGTGACCTTTTCTTACCCTTCTCCGATTGCTTGTAGGCCACAAATGCGGGCCAGTGATCTCTTATCTTCTCATATCGACCGGTGAATTCTGGAGTCTTTCCTTTGTCGACAAACTTTGAGTTCAACTCTTTCTTCTAGTTCCTGAATAGTTTTGCCATCTTCTTAAGAGCATACGCCTTGACATTTGGCTCTATAACTGGGTTATTCGGCTCCTCCTCTGGCGGGAGGTTGAAATTTGTCATCAGCGAGGTCCAAAGATCATCTTTCTGTCTATCCTGGACATAACATACTTCAGGGTCGTCCTTACTCTTATTCCATTGCACGATGTTGATCGGGACGCTGTCCCTAACAACAACTCCGCACTGATGTACGAATGCGTCCTTGGTCCGCTTGGGAGCAATCGGTTGGCCATCTTTCGCGATTTCTGTGATCGTGAACCTTTCATCCTGGCGCAACCTTTTCTTCGGGCCTCGTCTCCTTACGGAAGTTTGGCTCGATCTGGAGGGCTGAAAGAAGAAAGAAGCGTTAATATATGTACATACCAAAACAATTAATGCATCAAGTCAGCACAGGCTTAATTAATATATATACCTCGCCGGACTTTGCAACAGCTCCCTCCTCCGTTCGGTCACCGGAGCTGTCATCATGATCTCCTTCCTCCGCCATTCGGTCACCGGAGCCGTCATGATCTCCTTCCTCCTCCATTGTTGGATTACCGGAGCCGTCATCCTCTCCTTCCTGATAATCGGTGTCGTTGAGAAACGACAAGGGATCACCTCCGGCGAGGATTATATCCCCCAACAACTGTTCTTGTTCTAAGTCTCTTTCCATAGTTTCTGCAAATATTACAACATGGCAATATACAAACATGAGAGATGGATTAGTGGCAAACATAGACATAGCTAATCACAACAAGGAATCATATGCATATATGAGCAATGGATTAGTTGCGGACTGCCTCTCTCATGCATGTCCGACGTCCCCCCTCATGTCGAAGTTATCGGGGTTATACTTTCAGGAGAGGACACTTTGCAAAAAATAATCGCTATGCAGGGAGGGGGTAGATTGACAACGCTCTTTCTTCTAGGGTTTGGGTGGCCTCGAGAGTTGGTCGGGCGAGCGGACCGGGAGTAAATTAGTAACTTTTAACTTGGTAAATTTGGGTGGCCTCGACAACGCTCTTTTAACTCATTTAACTTGGTAAATTTGGGTGGCCTCGACAACGCTTCTAGGGTTTGGGGTGGCCTCGACAACGCTCTTTTAACTTGGTAAATTTGGGTGGACTCGAGAGTTGGTCGGGCGAGAGGGGGTTGATCGACGTCCCCCCTCATGTCGAAGTTACCGGAGTTTTCTATGAACAAAAAAAAATTCCACATGACAACATCTCATCTCATCTCCACAAAACATCTCATACATCTCATCTCCACAAAAAATTCACACTAATTCACACTAACTCATTTTAACTCATTTAACTTGGTAAATATCGACGTCCCCCCTCATGTCGAAGTTTATCAGGGAGGGGGTAGATCGACAACGACGCTATTTCTTCTAGGGTTTGGGTGGCCTCGATAGTTGGAGCATGCATGTCCGACGTCCCCCCTCATGTCGAAGTTATCGGGGAGGGGGTAAATTTTAACTTAGTGAGTCTTTTAATTAACTCATTTTGAATATATGAACATTTTAACTTAGTAACTTAGTAACTTAGTAAATTTTAACTAATTTCTATGAACAAAAAAAATATTCTACATATACATACATATACATATACATACATATACACAAACATGACTAAAAAATTCATCATATCAAAAAAATACACTAAGCATCTACGTATACATGTACATATACATACATTACATAAACATGATTAATAAAAAAAGGCCGGGGGCGGCGTGGCGGCTCACAGCGGGGCTCGGGCGACGACGGCGACGGCGACGACGGGGCAGGGGCGCGGGGTCGGGGGGAGGACGGCGACGGCAGGGACGCGGCCGGGCTGATCGGGGGCGGGGCAGGGGCGCGGGCTCGGGGCAGGGGCGACGGCGACGACGGGGGCGGGCCGGGGCAGGGGCGCGGGCTCGGGGCAGGGGCGACGGCAACGACGGGGGCGGGCCGGGGCAGGGGCGCGGGCGACGGCGTGGGCGGGCCGGGGCAGGGGCGACGGCGATGATGGCGACGACGACGGCGGGGGCGGCGGACGGCGTCGGGGCAGCCTGGCGGCGTCGATGTGCTCGGCGTCGTCGGGGGCAAGTGCGGATGATGTGTGAAAATTTACTAAGTGTGGGCTTATATACCCCACCCTTTAGTCCCGGTTGGTGGCACCAACCGGGACCAATGCCACCCTTTCGTCCCGGTTGGAGCCACCAACCTGGACTAAAGGTGTATTTTCAGCAACCCAAAGGGCGGGAAGCAGAGACCTTTAGTCCCTGTTCGTGGTTCGAACCGGGACGAAAGGTCGGCATTGGTCCCGGTTCGTGGCTCGAACCGGGACCAAAGGCAACCTTTCGTCCCGGTTCGAGCCACCAACCGGGACCAATAGCCTGGCACAGCGGTGTGGTGGGAGTTTAGTCCCACCTCGCTAGTTGAGAGAGCGCAGCACCGGTTTATAAGGCGCGCTGCGGCTGAGCTATCGAGCTCCACTCCAATGCAGGCAGTACATGCCTACCCTTGTCACTGCCATGTTGGGCCTATTGGGCCCGCGGGCCTGCATCCTGGCCCATGTGCAGATGGGTTTCTAGTCGTATGCAGGCCGTGGTGGCCCAGTAGGCGGTACTTTTTTATTTTTTTATGTCATTTTAGTTTGCTATTAAAGTTTCTAACATAAAATACTTTATGAAAATTCTTTTTGCTATTAAAGATTTTAACAAAAAATACTTTGATAATTTTAGTTGCATAAATTTTATATAATTTTAAATTAATATTATTTTGATAATATTTTTTTATTTTTTATGTCATTTTAGTTTGCTATTAAAGTTTTGAACATAAAATACTTTATGAATATTCTTTTTGCTATTAAAGTTTTTAACAAAAAATACTTTGATAATTTTAGTTGCATAAATTTTATATAATTTTAAATTAATATTATTTTGATAATAACTAGAGGTTTATAAAAGCTTTTTAGTTGATATTTTTTAGGTAAATGACCATGAAATTGAAAAGGACTACAAATGAACTCTGAAAAGGTTGAAATTTGGCATGGTATCATCATTTCACCCACATAGCATGTGCTAAAAAGTTGAGAGGGTTACGGCAAAAGCTGGATGCACTTCGTGTACAAAATGGACAATCTCTTTCGAAGTATCACGGTTTCGGACGAAAACTCATCTGTTACAAAGGGATTTCATTTTTTTAACTTATTTCAACTCCAGACTTTTTGTGCGTACAACATGCACCATTCAAAGCCACATCATCAATTTTGAACCCTTTTCTTTATATCATTTGGTATTTTTCATGCATTTACTGATGTTTTTTAGCTAAATGAACCTGAAATTGAAAAGCAGTACAAATGAACTCTGAAAAGGTTGAAAGTTGATATGGTATCATCATTTCACCCACATAGCATGTGCTAAAAAGTTGAGAGGGTTACGGCAAAAACTGGATGCACTTCGTGTACAAAAGGCATTTCATTTTTTCTTCGCGTAATCAGAGACATCATCATAGCCATCATCAGAGCCATCATCGTATCCTCCTTCACTTTTTCTTCGCGTGTGTCCCTTGCTTATTGCGCCGTAACCATGGATAATCTTCGTCGTTTAACAGGGTGCTTGGGTCAGCCTTCACTTTGAAGGGAGGAATTTCAAAAAACTTTTCATAATCTTCAGACATGTCTGTCTTGCCCTCCACTCCCACGATGTCTCTTTTCCCTGAAAGAACTATGTGGCGCTTTGGCTCATCGTATGATGTATTCGCTTCCTTATCTTTCCTTTTTCTCGGTTTGGTAGACATATCATTCACATAGAAAACCTGCGCCACATCATTGGCTAGGACGAATGGTTCGTCTGTGTACCCAAGATTGTTCAGATCCACTGTTGTCATTCCGTACTGTGGGTCTACCTGTACCCCGCCTCCTGACAGATTGACCCATTTGCACTGAAACAAAGGGACCTTAAAATCACGTCCATAGTCAAGTTCCCATATGTCCACTATGTAACCATAATATGTGTCCTTTCCCCTCTTGGTTGCTGCATCAAAGCGGACACCACTGTTTTGGTTGGTGCTCTTTTGATCTTGGGCGATCGTGTAAAATGTATTCCCGTTTATCTCGTACCCTTTGTAAGTTAATACAGTCGAAGATGGTCCCCTGGCCAATGAGTACAGCTCATCAGAAACAGTGGTGTCACCCATGAGATATGTTTGCAACCAACTGCCGAAAGTCCTAATGTGTTCACATGTAATCCAGTCGTCACACTGCTCCGGGTGTTTGGAGCGCAGAATATTCTTGTGTTCATTGACATACGGGGTCACCAAGGTAGAATTATGTAGAACTGTGTAGTGTGCTTGAGACCAAGAATGCCCGTCCCTACATATTATTGAGTCCGCTCCTAGCGTGCCTTTTCCAGTCAGTCTCCCCTCATACCGCGATTGAGGGAGACCAATCTTCTTAAGGTCAGGAATGAAGTCAACACAAAACCCAATGACCTCCTCTGTTTGATGGCCCGTGGAGATGCTTCCTTCTGGCCTAGCACGGTTACGAACATATTTCTTTAAGACTCCCATGAACCTCTCAAAGGGGAACATATTGTGTAGAAATACAGGGCCCAGAATGGCAATCTCGTCGACTAGATGAACTAGGACGTGCGTCATGATATTGAAGAAGGATGGTGGGAACACCAGCTCGAAACTGACAAGACATTGCGCCAAATCACTCCTTAACCTTGGTAGGATTTCTGGATCGATCACCTTCTAAGAGATTGCATTGAGGAATGCACATAGCTTCACAATGGCTAATCGAACATTTTCCGGTAGAAGCCCCCTCAATGCAACCGGAAGCAGTTGCGTCATAATCACGTGGCAGTCATGAGACTTTAGGTTCTGGAACTTTTTCTCTGCCATATTTATTATTCCCTTTATATTCGACGAGAAGCCAGACGGGACCTTCATACTGAGCAGGCATTCAAAGAAGATTTCCTTCTCTTCTTTGGTAAGAGCGTAGCTCGCAGGACCTTCATAATGCTTTGGAGGCATGCCGTCTTTTTCGTGCACACGTTGCTGGTCCTCCCGTGCCTCCGGTGTATCTTTTGTCTTCCCATACATGCCCAAGAAGCCAAGCAGGTTCACGCAAAGATTCTTCGTCACGTGCATCACGTCGATTGCAGAGCGGACCTCTAGGTCTTTCCAATAGGGTAGGTCCCAAAATATAGATTTCTTCTTCCACATGGGCGAGCGTCCCTCGGCGTCATTCGGTACAGATAGTCCGCCGGGACCCTTTCCAAAGATTACTTGTAAATCATTGACCATAGCAAGTATGTGATCACCAGTACGGACGGCGGGCTTCTTCCGGTGATGGTTGGTCGGAAGAAATCGACGATGTCCCAGGTACACATTCTTCCTGCATTTGTCCAAATATATACTTTCGGTGTCATCTAAACAGTGCGTGCATGCGTGGTATCCCTTGTTTGTCTGTCCTGAAAGGTTACTGAGAGCAGGCCAATCATTGATGGTTACAAACAGCAACGCATGTAGGTCAAATTCCTCCTGTTTGTGCTCATCCCACACACGTACACCTTTTCCATTCCACAGCTGTAAAAGTTCTTCAACTAATGGCCTTAGGTACACATCAATGTCGTTGCCGGGTTGCTTAGGGCCTTGGATGAGCACTGGCATCATAATGAACTTCCGCTTCATGCACAACCAAGGAGGAAGGTTATAGATAAATAGAGTCACGGGCCAGGTGCTATGATTGCTGCTCTGCTCCCCAAAAGGGTTAATGCCATCCGCGCTTAAACCAAACCATACGTTCCTTGCGTCACCTGCAAAGTCCCCCCACGTTCTCTCGATTTTTCTCCACTGCGACCCGTCAGCGGGTGCTCTCAACTTCCCGTCTTTCTTACGGTCCTCTTTGTGCCATCGCATCAACTTGGCATGCTCTTTGTTTTTGAACAGACGTTTCAACCGTGGTATTATAGGAGCATACCACATCACCTTGGCAGGAACCCTCTTCCTGGGGCGCTCGCCCTCAACATCACCAGAGTCATCTCGTCTGATCTTATAACGCAATGCACCGCATACTGGGCATGCGTTCAAATCTTCGTACGCACCGCGGTAGAGGATGCAGTCATTAGGGCATGTATGTATCTTCTGCACCTCGAATCCTAGAGGGCATATAACCTTCTTTGCTCCGTATGTACTGTCGGGCAATTCGTTATCCTTTGGAAACTTCTTCTTCAATATTTTCAGTAGCTTCTCAAATCCGTTGTCAGATACACCATTGTCTGCCTTCCATTGCAGCAATTCCAGTGTGGTACCGTGCTTTGTGTTTCCATCTTCGCAATTTGGGTACAACCCTTTTTTGTGATCCTCTAACATGCGATCGAATTTCAACTTCTCCCTTTCACTTTGGCATTCTCTCTTTGCATCAACAATGACCCGACGAAGATCATCATCGGGCACATCGTCTGGTTCCTCTTGATCTTCAGCTTCCCCCGTTGCAGCATCACCGTATTCAGGGGGCAGATAGTTGTCATCATCCTCTTCTTCTTCGTTGTCTTCCATCATAACCCCTCTTTCTCCGTGCTTGGTCCAAACATTATAGTGTGGCATGAAACCCTTCTCAAGCAGGTGGATGTGAAGGGTTTTCGAGTCAGAGTAAGACTTTGTATTCTCACATCTAGGGCATGGACAACACATAAAACCATTCTGCTTGTTTGCCTCAGCCACTTCGAGAAAATTATGCACGCCCTTAATGTACTCGGAGGTGCGTCTGTCACCGTACATCCATTGCCGGTTCATCTGTGTGCATTATATATAATTAAGTGTGTCAGAAACCATTACAGAACATCGTGAATAGAGAAGTGACCAAATTAATAGAAGTTCATTATCAAATTAAAACCAAAGTACAATAGTGATCAAATGTTATTACTGAAAAAATAAATACATAAAGTTCATACATAGTTCTCATTGAACAACATATAGCTCTCTAGAGCATCTAATTAAACCATACATTGAAACTATGTAAAACATTTCAATGCAACAACAAATGCGATCATAATCGCAACTAAGGTAACAATTGATCCAACGGCATAATAATACCAAGCCTCAGTATGAATGGCATATTTTCTAATCTTTCTAATCTTCAAGCGCATTGCATCCATCTTGATCTTGTGATCATCGACGACATCCGCAACATGCAACTCCAATCTCATCTTCTCCTCTTCAATTCTTTTCAATTTTTTCTTCAAGTAATTGTTTTCTTTTTCAACTAAATTTAACCTCTCGACAATAGGGTCGGTTGGAATTTCCGGTTCACATACCTCCTAGATAAAAACATCTATGTCACGTTGGTCGGCATAATTGTCATAAACACTAAATGAAACTAATAGTAATAAAAGATAATATACCACATCCGAATCATAGACAGGACGAGGGCCGACGGGGGCGGATACCAATGTCATGGCACTATATAATAACAAACAATAATAAAAGTAAGAAAATTATACAAATATCTATCTAAATCATACAAGTAAGAAATTTTTTCTTTTAGAAAGAAGATAAGAACAAGAGGCTCACCACGGTGGTGCCGGCGATGAGATCGGCGCGGGCGATCGACGGCGGTGAGGACGGGGATGGGACAGGACGGACCGTCAAACCTAGACAAATCTTGAGGAAAATGGAGCTTGGACAAGGAGCTTCGAGAGGAGAAAGCTTAAGTGTGGCTCGGACATTTCATCGAACACGTCATGTGCATAGGAGGTGAGCTACAACATCACAAACCTCTCGCACGGCCGGCCAAAAAAACAGAGCAGTGGCTCTGTTCGCGGGCAGGGGCGGGGGTATATATAGGCCTCTCTTTAGTCCCGGTTTGTGGATAAAACCGGGACTAAAGGACAACCTTTGGTCCTGGTTCCAGCCACCAACCGGGACTAAAGGTGCTGGGCCAGGAGCGAGGCCCATTGGTCCCGGTTCGTGTCTGGAACCGGGACCAAAGGGGTTAGACGAACCGGGACCAATGGCCCCCGAGGCCCGGCCGGCGCCCTGGCCTCACGAACCGGGACTGATGCACCCTTTGGTCCTGGTTCGTGAGTGAACCGGGATTAATGCCCTTACCCAGGCCTCAACCAAAGCCCTGTTTTCTACTAGTGATAAACAAAGATACATGGATCGAAAAGGCGCAGGCCTCCTGCCTGGGAGCCTCCTAACTACTCCTGGTCGTCGGTGTCCTCCACGTGGTAGTAGGCTCCGTCGGGGGTAGTAGTAGTAGTCAGTGAGATCAACAGACTCCTGGGCTCCGTCATCTGGTCACAGCAATCGGGTATAGGGAGACAAGGGGAGCAAAGCAACCGTGAGTACTCATCCGAAGTACTCGCAAGTCTTACATCAGATCTATACTAAGTATGCATCATTGTCAAAGGGAAAGGCTGTATCTGTGGACTGAACTGCAGAATGCCAGAATAGAGGGAAGGCCTAGCCTATCGAAGACTAGCATCTTGCAGCATCAGAAGAGAGTAGAGCACCATGTAATAAGTAACAATATGTAATATATAAGTAACGCCCAGAGATCCTTCCTTGACTCCCTGCGAGAAAGCGATCCCGGAGCCAACATATCCATTTCATCATCTCAAGTATCCAGTTCTAGTTGTAATAGATCGGGATACAACTCTGAGCGTCCGTTACCATGGACACGGCTATTCGAATAGATTAACTTCCCTGCATGGGTGCACCTACTTACCCAACACGCTCGATTAACTTTGGCCGGACACACTTTTCCGGGTCATGCCCGACCTTAGCTGATCGACTCGCCGTAGTCCTACTAGGCTCCTTGGAGAGGCCAGCACGCCAGTCTAACCTAAGTGCGAAGGAGTCATGGACCTATCACCCTTTGCACTCCTGCGCGTTGCGAACGCGGCCGGAGCAGACTACCACCCCCTTAATACAAGCACGCAGGTGGCTACGTCCAACCGGGCGCGCGCCGCTACATCGCTGACGTCCGCAGAGCTTTCGAAGAATGTACGACGAAGAGTGTCCGTACTTATTCCCGCATGGTGGTTAGTGCGAAAAAGGCCAGAGGCCTACTCAGATCAAATATCCAAACCCTTAGTGACTTGGTAGCTCACGGCGGCGAGCAGTGATCCACGATCTGTGGTCCCGTCGTCCCGGTCTCATGGGCTTACGGCAAGGGCTAGGAATGCCCGGCCGTGCCACGTAATTATCTCGCGGGTACCCTCACGGCCAACCCGACTCCACATCACTCACGGGTACCCTTCAGGGCCGACCCGACATCAACAGGGGACTGTAGTATAAACCAAGGTAACAGTGTGTCCATAACATCAAAGGGGAAATCCGAGGAATCACCTTCGATGGATTTCTACTCGATGTCATCGTCAAGATGAACCTGGAGGAATCACCCTCGATGGGTTTATACTTGAGGGGTTGCACGATAGAGACATTATCGGAGGTGGTGAAAGAGGAATCACCCTCGGTAACCCACAACCGACTAGCTACGCTACAGAGATGTCATCAGAAGTGCTAATGAGGTATCACCCTCGGCACTCGATAGTAACTCTGCAGAGTCGTACAACTAAGGGGGTGTGCGGTGATGTGTCGGTCTTTGGCCGTCGATCACGTAGATCGAGGCATCCGAAGATAAAGCGGGGGCAACAGCGAGAAGGTGAGGGGGCCACTGATGGATCACTAACCAACCTATACTAAGCATATAGGATACAGGTAAAGTACAACAGCAGGTTACAAAAGCAGGCTATGCATCAGAATAGGAGCTATCTACAACAGTAGCAAAATCTAATGCAAGCATGAGATAGAAATGAATAGGCGATATTGGAATGATAAGGGGGTGGAATGCTTGCCTGGAAGCTCTGTGGCAAGTGACTGGTCGTCAGCGGTGTAGTCGTAACCAGAAGCAGCGTCGGCCTCGGGGTCTATCGGAAAGAAGAGGGGGAAGAAACAATAAATATAAAGCAAACAAATGCATCACGATGCATGACATGACAATATGATGTGCCGTGTGTGGACTAACGTAGTGCTACACGTTACAGACGAAGCGGGAAAACATCTGGAATGTTTTCCTGGTTTCGGACATCTGTGAGACAAATGAACCAGAGGGGACGGTTCCATGTTCAGGTAGCTAGGGGCACCAGACAGGTATGTGGATAGTGTATTCGGATTCGTCTCGTTTTTCTGATTAACTTTCATGTAGAAAACTTTTCCATCCGAGTTACGGTTATTTTTTTATGATTTTTCAAAGTTTTAAAGGTATTTCTAATTTTCTGGAATTAATATAATTCGAATTTAATAGCAGAAATGCTATGGGTACCCAAAAGTGTACCCATCCAGAGTGTGTGTTAGGCTGGCAGTGGGCCAGGGGGTCCAGTCAGCAGCAGTTGACCAGTCAGAGTTGACTGGTTAACATGGTCAAATGGGACCCACACGTCATTGTCAGATTTATTTAACAAATTCTTTAAACAAACTACTTAATGGTAGGACCCGCTGTCAGTGCCTAATTAGTCTGGGAGGTTTAGCACTAATTGGATTGCCCCTAATTAAACATGGGTCGGGCCCAGGGGCAGTTGTACACAGCCGGCCTCCCCGACAGAACACGCACGCGCGTGTTCGCACGGTGCGTGGCGGCCTAGCCCGAAGCATCGGCGGGCGACAGGCAGAGCGGGAGGCCGGGGCGCTGGGGGGGGCGCGCAGGTGGCGGAGGGCCAGCTGACCGGCCTCGGCGAGGCGTGCACGCCCGCACGACTGCGCCCGCGCACATCCAGTGGGCGGCGAGGCCATGGCTCGCGGTGGCCAACCAGAGCAGGACGACGGGAGCGCGACCCCGGGCGCGGACGCGCGCGCTCGGCGTGGCCTGGCGGGGCCAGCGCGGCCTGGGCGTGGCCCGGAGCGGCCACGGGCGCGGGGGGGCGGGGGGGAGCAGGGTGTGGGCGCGTACGGGACCAGGTCGGGGCGGGTGAGCGCGGACAGGGGCGCGGCTTCGGCCATGGCGGACAGCGACGCGTGCGGGCAGTTACGGCTACGGATCGACATCGAGGAGAAGGGGATTCGGAAGAGGGAGTTCACAGCGAGCCGTGGAGAGGTCGACGAGGCTGGGGGCGGTCGAGGACGAGGAGACCGAAGCGGTGGAACGGCGACGGCCGGAGGTAGAAGACGACTCAGATCCGGCGTTCCTTATCCAGCTCGGGGAACCGAGGGATGGCCGACACGGCACCCAGGGCGCGGCCAGGAGCGACGGATGCCTGCCACGACCCCCTCCCTTCCACTGTAGCGAGAGGTGGAAGATGTGTGGGGGTTGTGGGCTGGGCCTGCCACTGTTGACTTGAAGCCCAACAGTGCAGTGCTTCTCTTCCCTTTCTATTTTTCCCTTATTTTTCTGTTTTGTAATTTTCTCCACAGTTTTGCATTTAATTGAGCCAACGAATGATTTATGTTAAATACGAAACTTGGCACAAAAATGCAGGGCAATATTATGGGTCTGCACAAAAAGTTTCAGAGCATTTTGGAAATGTTTAAGCATTTTTTTGAAATTGAAAATGTCAATTATTTTGCTGCTGATCCCCTTAATTATTTTTAGGGGTAATTTAAAACTCCATTTAATGTTGGTTCCTACATGGTAATTATTTAGTGAATATTTGCAACGTAACGAACATTTTTGAT
Source organism: Elymus sibiricus (assembly GCA_039707655.1). NCBI lineage: Eukaryota > Viridiplantae > Streptophyta > Magnoliopsida > Poales > Poaceae > Elymus > Elymus sibiricus. The sequence continues at coordinate 537,064,013 of CM077675.1, forward strand.
TTACTGATTGAAGAAATATTATTTTGACTTGTTATTTGAATTAGAATTTGAACTGGGTTGGATCAAAGTGAAGTTTAACAATCCTAATTGTGATGACATGGCACCATTAGGGTGAGGTTACTGTAGCATGGCACCGGGGGTGTTACACCTTGCCTACTACAGTAAATCAATGATCCTCCCCCTTACCTGCATAATCGCTGTAAAATTTGTTAAAAACAAAACTTGCCTACTCTAAAGAAACTGAACCAACAATTATTTGGGATGATATGAGATCCGCTCAGTTTGTGTGTGTTGTCAAGTTTGTGGTCAAAACAGAACTTCATCCTCTCAGTTTGTGCATAAAAAGAGGCCCCAGTGTGTGTGGCATGGCTAACTGAGCTAAACGATGGTTCAGTGATGTTATCTTAATTACGCGGCCATCTTAAAAAAGCTGAAAAATGGTGGCCAAAGTATGTCCATCAAATCAAACTGGGACGTAGTACCAAAAAGAAAAAAAGAGTGAATTAATCAGAAGGGCAAAAAATATACTGCTGCTTAACTATTTCAGAAAAAAGTTTATATACAAAAACTTGCCTACTCCAGTAAATCACCGACCCCCCACCCCCTACCTACATAATCACTGTACATTGGGTAGAAACAAAAGTTGCCTACTCTAAAAAACTGAAAAAGTGGCAGAGGTTAGTGCCATCTCAAAAAACATTTATCTCTGATTGCCACACGGGTAGTATTGTCCTACGAAGACAGCTTATCTCTCTCTGATAGTCTGATTGGCTATAAAGCCTACGACCAAAGATAAAACATGGCAAAAACATTTATCTGGTGTTTTTGCCTACTATCTCTCTCTGATTGCCTGCAAAAACACACAGTATTGCCTATGAGCACAGATAAAACATGGTAAAACATTCATATGGTGTTTTTTCCTACCTATCTCTACCTGATTGCCTACAATAAACACACAGTATTGCTTACGACGACAGATAAAACATGGCAAAACATTTATCTCGTGTTTTTGCCTGCTTATCTCTCCCTGATTGCCAACAAAAACACACGACTTTGCTGGTCCGTCGCCTTTCTCCGCCGCTTAACTCGTCGCCGGGTCTCTCGCCTACCTCACCATGGTGCGGCGACTATGTGGCGGGGTGTTAGGCGACTCTGCGCCATTAGTTTAGGGGTGTATGGGTGACTTTAGAGTGTGAGGTTTTTAATAGAAAGGGATACTTGGTGACTATGGGCACATGAGCAGGCGACTACGGAGAGAAAAAGGAAGGCAACTTAGTTCACCTCCTCCGGTTTTTTTTCGGTCGGGTGAGGCGACTCCATGTATTTTGCTTAGGCAACTTGTTTGTGTGAGGGATTTTGGATTGGGCGACTTAGTATATTTGGGTTATCGAGAACCCCGCCACGATCCACGTGAGTGGTGTGGGCGGCTTGTTATGGGTTTTTGGCGACTTAGTGTCGTCGGTTTGCGCCCCAAGATCCCGCACACACCCCATATGGGTTACGTGGCTATGTGTTTGTCAGGTATGCGACTCCATGCCTTGCCTTTGGGGAGTGTTGTTGCGAAACACAACTTAGGCATGTGTAAGCTTGGTCCGGTGTTGGGTTCCCTTGGGCGCACAGACCGGTCGGCTTTTGGTTGGAGGGGTGATCAAAATGGTTAGACAACTTTTGTGTGTGGCTTAGGGGGGGAGGCGACTTAGCGTATTGATCCAGCGCGTTGTTTTCTTTTCATTTGCCTTTTGCGGCGACTTGGTGTATTGGCCTTAGGCGAATCCGTGTAAGTGGGGTCGACGACTTGTTATTGGGATTTTTGGCGACTTGGTGTCGTCGGGCAGCACTCCCCAATGCCCCACACCACGGTGTGGGTCACGTCGGCTGTGTGTTTGTGTAGGTAGGCGACCCGTGCCTTGCCTTTGGGTTGTGTTGTTGTAAAAACACAACTTTGACGTGTGTAGGCTTGGTCCCTGTTTTGGCTCCCCTTGGGCGCACGGACCAGTCGGCTTTTTGGTTGGAGAGGCGACTCTGCTCACGCCGGTTAGACAAATTTTGTGTGTGGTGTGCGGGGGAGAGGCGACTTAGCGTTTTGGTCTAGACGACCTTGTTTTTTTCGTTTGCCTTTTGCGGAGACTTAGTCTGTTGGCCTTAGGCGAATCCGTGTAAGTGTCGTGGCCTTATGCTTATATATACCTGCAGTGTGCAGCATTGCTGGAAAAAAATTACCTACTAAAATGCACTCTTCTTCTAGTGAAAAAAATCCTTCTATTGCCCTAAATTATGTCCACTGTTATTTGCCCTCCTAGAAAAGAAAAGAGGCATGGCTAGATGTATGCAATATTAATGGGAAACGCTTGTGGCCGGCGCGCCGGCCGAACCGTTCGGCCGGTCGCGCGCGACCCGCGCGTGGCTGAAAAAGTATACGAAGGTGGCTCGGGGCGGCCGCTGGCCTGGCTCCGCCCAGGTGATTGACTATCTTGTCTTTGCCACTGCAAATGGTGGCCCAATGATTAGCAATTTACTAGTCTTGAACTGAAGTGTTATGCTAGCCGCGGCGGGGCGGCCGGGTCGACGAGCACGGGTGACGCCATGGCTGGCAAGCGCAGCGAGGACGAGCGCCATGGCCGGATCGACGAGCAAGCGCGGCGAGCACGGCCTTCATGGCCGGATCGACCAGCAAGCACGGGCCCCATGGCTGGGACGACGAGCAAGCGCGGCGAGGACGGGCGCCATGGCCGGGTTGACGAGCAAGCACGGGCGCCATGGCCATGGCCGGCAAGCACGGCAAGGACGAGCGCAGTTTTTGCTACATGCTTCAACCAGCTTCATTTTTTGCTACAACCGGCACCTAAATGTGCTACCACCGGCGATCAAAACTGCTACAAACCTAAATGTGCTACCACCGGCCGAAAGTTCGTCGGATTTTTTTGCTACAACCGGTGTTAATTTTTGCTACAACCGGTATCATTTTTTGCTACAACCGTTCACTAAAAAAATCTGCATACACGTTCGTCAGAGTTGCAACCCGAGTTCACCAGATTGTTTTGCTACAACCCACATTTTGTTTTGCTACCACGCATCATCAGCGTCGTTTTTTTACTACGACCACGGTGATATTTTTTTGCTACAACAATATTTTTGTTGCATCCGTTACCGAAATTTGCTACATCGTGGCCGAAATTTGCTGCATCGTGGATTTTTTGCTACATGGACAGATCTGACGGTCAAATCTGACGGATTGGGCGGCCCGCGTGCGGCCGGCCGAAAGTTTCGGCCGGCGCGCCGGCGCATAGCACTGGCCAATATTAATACAGTGTTGCTTGACACCCCTGTAAAAAATACAACCGTCAATTACTATTCTCTGTGTTGCCTACATACTATTGTCTACCCCACTGTATAAAAAACAGAGCCCCCTTGTCATCTTCCCTCCTCTTGCCGCCACGGTAAAAGCCCTAAAATACCACCTTCTATTCCATGATTCATATCCACTGTTTTGTCTAGGGAAAAAATGCACTATAGCCTACTTACACTCTTCTATTGCCTGAAGAAACCCTCTTGTATTGCCTGAATTAAATCCGTTGTTATTGCTAAAAATTAGCAAATCAGCTTTCCGGAAAGCCTCTACCAACCTTGAATAGTTGGAACAGCCCCCTCAGAATAGCAATTGGTTGTTTCTCTGCTTCCATACATTCCAGAGAGGCAAGAAATTGTGATTTCCTTGAGTAAGGGACGGTTTTAGATAGCAGCCGCAAACATCAAACATGTCCTGAAGATTTAGACTTGTATTCCTCTGATAGGACTGTTCCATCTATTTAGACTAGTATGTGCAAAGCAGACCAATACTCAGTACTGAAAAAATGCAACATGTGTGATGCATGTATCATTTAGATGATGCCAAAAAAGTTGCCTATATTCTTGAGATGATGGACCTCTCTATTGCCTAATTTATTCAGTATTATTGCCTACACCCCAAGTATTGTCAACGCCTTAGAAGAACCTACGCGAGATTTAGCACGAACTCGTTTGTACTAATTTGCCCTGAATATGCAGCCTGCAGAAATAGGGGTGTGTGCGCTGCTGCACATCAAGATCCTCTCGGCAATTCTAGCACGAAGACAGTAACTCAGAAGCTCCATCGCTGTTCCCAAAAGATCTCACTGAAAATGTGACGCGCGTGTGCATTTGTCCGGCAGGGATTCGCCCCTGGGTGTGGATTTCCCCACCATGCGATTCCGGTCACCCTGCCCCCTGATTCCGGCGACCGCGACGGGAAAATCCCCCTGAACATCGCCCCTCCCCTGTTCGTGAGCAGAAGCTAGGGCGCAGGCTTACCTTCTCACCCCAGCCGATGCAGTGGTTCCCCGCGCCGTCGTCGTTCAATTCCCTCCGCGTCACCGGCGGGCTCCCCCCCTCTCCTTCTCCCTCCGCGTGCTCCCGCCCCCCATGCTCCTCGCCATCGCCGGGTCCTCGCTGGCCTCGGTCGCCGACGAACCCTAGGAATCCCCCCCTCTCTCTCTCTCTATCTATCTTTCTCTGTTATTCTGTCGATTGTGAGCAGAGGACTGGGAGGAGCTGTAGGGCGTGTCATCCCAAAAATACGAAGCACAACACTACGAAAACCACCGCTCTCTCCTCCCCCGCGTGGTCGGGCATTATCTGTCATGTGGCGTGATCGCGATGCGATGGACGGTCCAGCGTCAGCCGCTCGCGACGCCAGGATCGCGCGTGCGCATCGCCCAGCAACTAGGTAACAGAAGACCCCTAGATTTTTTACTAACTTACTCCTTGAACTAATGTTTGCTCTGGTAATTAAACACACTCATCCCTATAGATGCTTACATGCACATACCCCTATGAGCACATCCGAGAGATTGATGTAGTTATGGGAGACATTATACCGCTGAAATAATTCACACCAAAAACTTTAAAATTTGAGACGTTGTGTAGTACTACTTCCGTAGATATATCTATTTGAGCGACAAGTAATTCCGAACGAGGGACAGAAAGAGGGTTAACTGAGATTTGCTGGCTGGCCATGCATTGGTTTATTTAGCAAGCTGTTTATTTGGACGACACGATCGGTGAAATACAACTAAATCCTACTTGCTGAGCCTATGATTATACATGTTATCGATCATCTTCCTGGATAGATAGTCATGCATGACGTCATGTCTATGTCCGTAGCGCTTGTGCACGTGTAGATGGATCGATGCTGCATGTCTCTAAGAGCATCTAAAGCCGGACGCCCCGAAACACGCCACAAATGCCCCGGTACACAGCCCGGTCATGAAAATGCGACCCAGACGGACGTCTCAAACGTCCGGACTGACTGGCACCCTCATTTCCAGCCAAAAATAGGCACGTCCGCCACATTGGAACGTTGTCTGGCCCGACCCCACATATATTCCTCCCCATCCGCTCGTCGGATCAAACTCTAGCCACTTCACTCCACTACCCTCCGCCACCCAAGTTTTCGTCCGGCGATCTCCGGCCTTCCATGGAGGCCAACGGATCCGAGTCCTTCAACTCCAGGTTCGTCAACCGGCACCGTCTGGGTTTTGGTTCTCTGACGAGAAAGAGTAAGGCATGGGAGACGGCGACGCCTTGAGTCCCTTGAGCCGGCTCGTGTCCCATGCCCTACTCTATCTTGTCGTCGACCGGACCAAAACTCGGGGGAGTGCAGCCGGCCGCCGGACATGGGCACGGCGTAGTCGGACGGGCTCCGCTTGAGATTAGGTTTACGTTGCATGTAATAGTATGAATTTGAGGTTTCTAGATTGAGGTATCCGGTTATAGAATGAAATATTTGAGGTGTGACCGGTCACTGTCCGTGGACGCGCCCGAATGCGTCTGCAAACGTTTGAGTGGTCAGATTTGTCGAGTCCAGCTGTAGATGCTCTAACTAGCTAGCTGACTAGACGTCTGGTTGTATGTTACGTACGCACGTGATACATAACGTATGTACTCTGCATCTTTTTCATTAGGCACATACATAGATATATAGGTACCTATACGATTTCTTCTCGATAATGGCCGGGCAACTTGGTTTAGTGCCTCTTTTTTTCTCATTTTTTTTCGTTTTCTTCTTCTCTTTTGGGTTTTCATTCGGTTTTCCCTGATTAGCCGAGATTGTTAGGTTTGCGCGTCCGGTTTTCCTAATAAACTGGACCAACCATCTTCTTCTCAATAAAATGTAGGAACCCCTGCCCTCACACGAGGTTTATCAAAAGAAAATTAGTTTAGTGCGTCTAGTTGAGTGGGTATTCTTAGACGAAAATAAAATGTAAACTTGACATAACGAAGAAGACATGATACGTACGTACATAGTTCCGCCATGCATTGGGTGGAGTATTTGCTATGAACGGACGTGTTGGCTGGTTCAACTTTTATTAAATTTGGATAGATAAATATATTTTCTTCAGCTTCGTAACATGTAGGTACGTATCCAATCATGCAACTAGTCCTCGGGACATGCGAATTTATGTCATTCCAAACGAAGATGACGGACAGAGATGGACGCTAAACTGCTTTGACATACAGGATCGACACAGCCAAGACGACTGGCAGCCACACCCAACACACGCCCCGTTCCAGATCTCAGCTAATCTTCCATTCCATTGAGGTTTGGACGGATCGCCGACTTTAGTTTATCCCTTGATTGATAGAAGTTATATTATAAGTGCAACGTAATCATGCATGCTCTTCAAAACTAGATCCCATTTGAATATGTTCTGACAAACTTTTTATCTGTGCAACTTTGCCCTTGTTAGGTGAAACTGCCTCACAAAAAGTGTGCAACTACGCGGCCGTGCGTGAGTTACTATGCCAACAAGAGTGTGCAACACCTTGGCCCTGCATGTGCGACTATGCCACCGCGCGTGTGCAACTCTTGCAGTCGTGCGTGAGCTACTATGCCGATGAGAGTGTGCACCTTTATGGTCGCGTATGTGGGACCGTGCTGACACACGTGTGCACCTCCGTGGTGTGCGCGTGCCACTATGTGGATGAGAGTGCGCAACTCCGTGGCCGTGCTCGTGCAACTATGCCGACGAGAGTGTGCAACTCTGTGGCCGCGTGAGTTACTACCCCGACGAGAGTGTGCAACTCGGTGGTCATGCGTGTGCGACTTAGCAGGCGCGCGTGTGCAACTCCACAGTCATGCATGAGCTACTACGCCGACGAGAGTATGCACCTTCGCAGTCGTGCGTGTGCGAGTATGCCGACGCGTGCGTGCATCCCCCGCATTCATGCGTGTGCGACTATGCAGATGAGAGTGAGCAACTCGATGGTCTTGCGTGTGCGACTATGTGGACGAGAGAGTGCAACTCCGCGACCACACGTGTGCGACTATGCCAACGACAGTGTGCAACTCCGCGGGTCGTGCATGAGCTACTATACCGACGAGAGTGTGCATCACTATGGTCGTGCGTGTGCGACTATACCGCCGCGCGTGTGCAACTCCCGCATTCGTGCATTAGCAATTACGCCGACGAGAGTGTACACCTCCATGGTCACGCGTGTGCGACTATGTCGACACACGTGTGCACCTCCCGCAGTCATGCGTGTGCGACTACGCGGATGCCAGCTCCATGGTCGTGCGTGTGCGACAATGTGGACGAGAGTATGCAACTTTGTGGCCATGCGTGTGCGACTACACGGACGCCAGCTCCATGGTTGTGCATGTGCGACAATGTGGACGGGAGTGCGCAATTCTGTGGCCACGCGTGTGTGACAATGTGGACGAGAGTATGCAACTCTACGGCCATGCGTGAGCTACTATGCAGACGAGAGTGTGCATCACCATGGTCATGCGTGTGCGACTATGCCTTCACGTGTGCGCAACTCCTGGAGTCGTGCATGACCAACTACACCGACGAGAGTGTGCACCTCCGCGGTTGCGCGTGTGTGACTATGCCGATACGCGTGCACCTCCCACAGTCGTGCGCGTGCGACTGCACGGATGAGAGTGTGCAACTCCATGGTCATGCGTGTGTGACTATGCCTTCACGTGTGTGCAACTCATGCAGTCGTGCGTGACCAACTACACCGACGAGAGTGTGCACCTCCGCGGTCGCACGTGTGTGACTATGCCGATACGCGTGCACCTCCCGCAGTCGTGTGCGTGCGACTACACGGATGAGAGTGTGCAACTCCATGGTCTTGCGTGTGCGACTATGCCGACGAAAGTGTGCAAGTCCACGGCCACGCGTGTGCGACTATGCGGATGAGAGTGTGCAATTCATTGGCCACGCGTGTGCGACTATGCCCAAGAGGGTGTGCAACTCCATGGCCGTGTGTGAGCCATACGCCGAGGAGAGTGTGCACCTCCGCAGTCGTGTGTGTGACTATGCCGATGCTTTGGATCTCACCACTCGCTCAAGCCTGAATAACTTTTAATATTTTGGAGTAAAACCTGAATCGCTCTTGGCATCGGAGGTGACACCCTACCCTTAGACCTGAGTGTAAACATTAGTTAGATGATAATGTACACAAATGAATATCTCACACGTTAATTACTAGAGTTGTCTAATGAAAAATAGATGTACATACGGTTTTTCTCACACCTCCATACCACCATATATGAGTGGTAAAAATTCGTCCAGGACCATCCCTACTTACTCCACTTGTCAACAACTAGGAACATATTTTCATGGCTTGTAGCCGCGATAGCAGGTCAACCTCCAATAACGAAGAGTTATCCAAATACTCCTGACAACGCATCTTCTTTGTCTTCACATCAAGAATGATGAGTAGCGATTTTACACGCAACAACACTACACCGCTCCTCTCCCCGGAGTACAAGAACTTGATGGACTCATAACCACGGCTGATCGTAGCTTTGATGTTAGGATGCAGCAACTGCAGCTTCTCCTCGATGTCGATTACGGCCTCCGTCTCCCAACCACCATCCGCTGATGAGAGTTGTAGCCACATAGATATCATGAACTTATCGGCAGCAAGCAAGCGAAGCCTCCCGTCCAGCGACTTACCTAGCCCCAGGTGGCCCCGGCTTATGTAGCGGGGGGTAATGGATGGAAGCTTCACCATGCTTGCCTTCGTGTTGAGAACATTATATTTAAGGATTCCTTTGTAATCCAGAAGGATCCAATGGATGACGCCACCGCGAAGAACTACTGTGTCACCCTGGTCGAGGAGTGGCCCCAGTGGGAGGCCGAAACTCACAGGTTTGATGAAAGGTCCCCAGCCGGTACCATCCGACGTGGCCATTCTAACCATTATAGGGTGTCCGTGGTAGCAACTCACGTCGGTAGCCAATAACAAGAAGGAGGAGCAGCTGACGCCGTCTGCGGCGGTAAGAATGACGAACGATTGGGTCCCTGTATACAGGTAGTTTGGGAAGATGCTTGGCGGATCAACGAGGAATGTGTGTTCGCCGGTCATAGGGTTTTACACGCATAGGTCGGAGTGAAGATCATCTCTGAACACACAGAAGCGGAGGAGGACGACGAGGCCACCGCGCGAAGTTAGGGGGTTGTATTGGCGGAGTAGCTTGTTGGCCTTCGCTTCGCGTGAAACGATGGGAGCCAGGTGGTTGTCACAGAAGGACGCGGCGGCGAGCGTGTCTGGATGGACTAAAGAAATTGGGGGTTGGTGGTGTGGGGGGAAATAGCACTTAAGTTTTTTGGGGTAAGCGAGAAAGCAGCAGGGCACGATGCCTCCTTGCTGGGTGACGCTGTGGAGGAAGAAGGGATTGAGGATGTCGTGGCGGAGAAGCTTGCAGGTAGCTGCACAGCGGATGAGGGTGGAAGCGTCGGAGCACGCGATGATCTCAAGCACCAGATCCGTGGGGAGCGTCGATGGTGTTGGTGAGGCCATGGCACGGTCGTGTACGAGGCTTGATCGCTTGCGTACGTTGCCAGTGCCAATGGCTCCGACTGTGATAGATGTGTAATATGCGGCGGACAAAGGAAGGAAGGGATGATGTGCATCCGAGGTGGTGTGGAAGCTTGGGTGAAGACCCTGTCTCGGCCTTGTGTCGTGACCAGCGATGGCGGCGGCTGTGGCCGTCGTTGACCTTCCTGGAGGCATCATTGTTTTGCTGCTGCACCCCTCCCGCACGGATCCGGCCTTTGTGGCCTCTCCAGGGGAAACCCTTGATCTTGTGATCGGATGTTGACGGCGCTTTGGTGTGTCGTTTTCCCACTTGGGGGCCTCGTCTTGGAGCTCGGCTTCGGCAAGCGGGACCGGTGGTTTGCGGCGGTTGTGGCGATCAGGCTTCTGCGGCAACGATGATGGTGGAAGCGATGTCGGCAACGCGGCTATGATTGCGGTAGTCGGCTCTTGTCCGGCGTGTCCGCGGTATTACCTCGGTTTGTTTTGTTGCTGTGAAGTCGAAGCTACGGCGGCGGGGCCCTGTGGTATACGATGACTGGCAGCAGGTGGCCCGTTCGGTGATTTTCCGCGGCGCCAGTCGTGCTTGGATTTGTCCTTCTGAGCTCTCAGTCAGAGTCGGAGCTGCGTTGTCTGGCCGTAGGTGGCTGAGCTTTGGCGCAGATCTTCTTGCAGCTTCGCGCGTCTGCTGCGGTGTGGGTTAAGTCAACAATCGCCAATGGCGAAGTCGGAGTCGTTTGCTCAGAGTTTTAGGGATGGCGAGGACGCCTCTAGGGGAGGAGTGATGACGATGACGCCTGCATGCTGTCTCGTCGAGACCCTCTTTGGAGTGGTGTGCGTGGGGTTCTTTATGTGTGCCGCTCAGCGGTTGTGATGGTTTTCGCCCGGTTCTCCATAATTAACTGGGCAATCTGGTTTTCGCTCGGTTTTCCCCAATTAACTGAGCAACTCTTTCTTCTTAATGAATGCAGGATAACTGCCATTTCGAAAAAAATGTACGCAGAACCGAAGGGAGTATAACTTTTTGCACAGTGACCAAGATACATAATTATAGACAATTTAGGAAGAAAATAGCTTTGGCTCGTTCATTGTATTATCGGCAAGTAAATCATTTAGGATAGGAAAGAATGAAATACATGCAATCGGGAGAGATATATTTTTCTCTACACGGAGAGATACAAGCAATCAGGTGAGAGATACTTTCTTTTTTCTGTAGGGCTAAGAACGGAATTACGAGGAATTAAAACAAATGCACCTTACATTGTGAAATTTTATCAAAAAATCAAATACACCTAATATAAAGAAACGGAGGAAGTATATACGAAGGGAAGCAACAGAAGTTTGGGGAAAGCAACCGGAGGAGACTGAGAGAGTCCAAGTCAAGCTCCATCTTTATGTGCCTTCACAAGTACATTTGTATGTACATGCCGCCAGACCGTCGATTCCACAGTATGAACGGATGAGTCCAGTCTTCGCTGTGGAAAAACAAATTATCAGATTTTGTTGGTTTCGATTCTCTAGAAGTGACAATTAATGCCCGTTACAAATGAATTCTGGATATTTAAGAGAATAGGATAAATAAGCCCAGCTGATTGAGCCAGTTGCACCGGAGGTAGTATATGGGATATATTAATTGGACTTGTCTTTGGTTCCCCTTCTTCATGCAATTTGCTCGCACCAGCTAAATAGTATATACCCATGTTCGTCACCACGGACTGAAAAAGAAAATCTCGAGGATACTGAGTGGAGGTACTGGTGGTCTCAGGCTGGCGCCCCATGGAGACGATACGCCAAACAATTAACGCTTTTCTGCAAGTGCATCCGAAAATCATGTAAAATTTGCCCAAGAAAATTCCCAAGTCTTCAAAGTCTGTGCGCCAAACTTGGAATCATTCAACAATCTCTGTCCGTATAAAGCTACCCACAACCTAGACAAGTTATGCCCCCCGCAAAAAAAAAAAAAAAAAAAAAAAAAAAACCTAGACAAGTTATGCATTGGTACAAGCTAGCTCTACCATCTAGTCGTACGCGCATCGTCGCAACTAACAATGGCTTGTGAGCTCAAGTGCTCTGCTCTACTCCCGATTCTCCTCCTCGCCGGCATGGCTGGCGTCTCGGGTCTCCCATGCTGGCAACATCGCCGTCTACTGGGGCCAGAACGGTGGCGAGGGTAGCCTCGCCGATGCCTGCAACTCCGGCCTCTACGCGTACGTCATGGTCTCCTTCCTCAACACCTTCGGCAATGACCAGACCCCCGCCATCAACCTCGCCGGACACTGCGACCCACCCTCCGGCAACTGCAACGTCTTCAGCTCCGAAATCAAGACGTCAAGGTTCTCCTCTCCCTCGGCGGAGCCCCTGGCGCCTCCAGCAACTACGGCCTCTCCTCCACCGAGGACGCCCGGAGCGTGGCCACCTACCTGTGGGACTACTTCCTTGGCGGCAGCTCGCCGTCCCCGGCCGCTCGGGGACGCCGTCCTGGACGGTATCGACTTCGACATCGAGAACGGCAACTCGGCGCACTACAACGACCTGGCTAAGTTCCTCTCCCAGTACAGCGCGCAGGGCAAAAAGGTGTTACTGACAGCGGCACCACAGTGCCCTTACCCTGACACGTGGCCGGGCCCGGCGCTGCAGACGGGGCTGTTCGACAACGTGTGGGTGCAGTTCTACAACAACCAGGCAATACCACAATCCAGATCGGCTCCTGGACTACCTCCCAAGCTCCGCGCCGACGCTGGAGCAAACGCCATCGCAACGGCGTCGCAACCCCGAGGACACAGGTCCACCACGAGGATGCCGCCGCCGCCACGCCATCCTTGCTTGAACAGACTAGTTTCCAAAACCATCCCCAACCATAGGACCGATGGCCTCGTCAGGGAAGGATCTGAATCATCTTTATTCAGCGCCGCCATCACCGTTGCCGAACCCAAGACGATGAACAATCTAAAAACCTGGACTACGAGGACTAAAAACGATTCACAAGCGTAGATCCGGCGACCCCCTCACCACCAGCGACCGAGGTCACCGGCGGAGGAGAGCCGCCGGAGAACGGCGCTTGAAGATTGTCTTCTCCTGGCGGCGGCTAGGGTTCCAGCCGCCAGGGAAGAGAGGAAAACTACGTTGCGTTGCTCGCCGGCGGACTTGGAGTGTTGCTGCTGATGTCTACGGGAGAGGGATTGGGAACACGATTTATCGTATGCACATCCATGTACATTTTGGAAGTAAACAAGTACGTGTGTGCATGTATCCGAGTACCATTACAAGTCTTGGCCGTGTAGTACTAGAAGTCATGTCCGACTAGTATTGCTATACAGATCCTAGCGTGTATATATACATGCAGCCCGCTCCCCTGTAATTCGAACCGTGAGTTGAGTTGATCAATAAAACACAAGGCTCGATATGACGCGTGTGTGTAGTTCAGGTCCGCCGGATCAATCAGCCGTCTGCTGTATACGTGCGTGTTCGGCGTGGGGGTTTGTGTACGGGTGCAACTCGCCGGGCTACGTAGCTAGCTGTGCTAGCTTCGATCGATCGGAACGGATCGAGCCCGAAAACAACTTATAGAGCGTAGACTTCAGGAAACCCCTTTATCCAACCACTCATTTATGCATCGCGATTCGTGTAAACTCTTTTTTCTTTTTTGTTTCTCTCACATAACACAACATTTGAACTTCAAACTTTGCAGCACAACAAAACATTCTAACAAGAATGTGGGAAAAAACTTTCGGATTTTTTCGTGCAACCTAAATACGAAAAACAACATTTTTTAATCTAAAAAATCTGATTTCGTATATTTATGTTGGACCAAAAAATATGAAAGTTTTTTACCACATTCTAGTTAGAATGTTTAGTTGTGCAGCAAAGTTTGAAGTTCAAATGTTGTTTTATGCGGGAGAAGCAAAAAGAGAAAATCTGATGTATTAACTTAGTTGTCTAGCACAGATCTTAAAGCAATATTGATGGGTGAGGATAAGGGATGTCCAGAAGCCCAGGTTTCAAAAATCCTCGTCCGGATCTAGCCAGCTTGGGGCAGGAACTAATTCGGTCAGCGTTGCTTTGCTACTTCGTCGTTCGTCATCGGTCGTCGCATCGTCGCCGGAAAGTACTCGGTGTCGGGACTGGGCCAACAGTACAGCTACTGACGGACTGCTCTAAATTTCTGGTAATTATCGAAGGATAGAGGATTATTCAGTGATTGAACTTTGTATTTTGGGTTACTTTGTATTTTGGTGATAGAGAGGTATGATCTCAACCGGGCTCAAGCTCGGCCACATTGTTTCACTGTAGCTGCTTCTTTGAGTCTTTGTCATCATCTTCACCTTCAATTCGGAAATCCTCTTGGTTTCCTTCTCTGCTCCCTTTCCCCGTGCTCTCTGACCAGAATATTGGTCGATGTGGATCTTGTGATGCAAGCATCGATCTATCGCTCTTGTGACGTCAGCCATCAAGCTATGGCTCTTGTGACACCGGCCATGGAGCTGGGGCAAGATTGTCTGGTTGTGATGTTCATAGTTATGTGTACATCTAGATAAGAGAAAAAACTGAAACACACTAATTCTAAGATCAGATTTGGGCATACAAATGGCTCTCAATTATATAGAAAAGTAGAAATGCATGTACTGTCATAGCATATGTTCAGATTGAGGGTGAAAATGTTATGTATATGAGGATCCATTGACAACAACAGAAAGGTTCTGATTTTGGATTTTCTCAAGTTCTGTTCAGATTTAATTATGCTTCAGCTGCACCATTTTTGTTGTTAATTTTTAAATTTTCGTCATGAATTTTGGACATCCATGAGTATTTTGGAATTTTTAAGGGTTGTTAGCAAATATTTTATTATACTAACACTTGCATAGGATTATTCAACACTAACACTTGATTAGGATTATCCAAAATTCGCACCACGTCATGTAGATGTTAGTTTATAATATATTAGTTGTATCATTGCTCTCTATGTTGACGTTATCAAATTATTATTTTTGTTAAAATATACTTCAAGTGAAGTGGATTTATCTTACAACTCTCGTGCTTAATGTGTTAGCACCTCGCATCCTGCCAAAATCTAATCCTCATATTCTCGAGCTAGAGTTGGGCTCCTTAAGAAAATATGATACTAATACTTTTGACACAAAAATAGTGGTAATGACTATCTTTTCTATAAACATGAAATTTGGTGTGCCTTATGTTTATATACACAATGTCAAAGAAAGCTAAAGGGCTGTGGTATTGCACGGGCATTCAAATTTGGAGAGAATATTGAATGTGTTGGTTAACACTTCATACATTTAAAGATCAAACAAGATGAGTGGAATCATCGTTCTTTCTATATTGTTTTTCTATACCTCCCAAACAAACAAAGTGAGTTTGTTCTTGAATTTTTTTACAGATCTACATATTAACATACCACTTTATATTCCCTGCAAAAAAAACATACCACTTTATATAAGATGCGGACTCCAGCGAGAAATGGCTCGTTACGATGGGAAGGGGAGAGTCTTGCAGGAAAAGGGAAGGGTGCATCGTGTGGTGGTTTTTTTTTGTAGAGACCATGTGTGAGATATAACATGACGGATAGTCTGGACAAACATATTTTTTTCTTCCTCATGTATGGCTGGATTTGTGGTACCTGGACTGTCCAGGCAGTTGATTTTTTGGGAGCCCGTTGGGTGCCCTTTGATGTACAAACACACAGATGTACGAGTGAGAAATGAGTTTCGATATTGAAGATGACTTTAATCACTGATTTGATTCATTTATATGCAGTGTAGCCCGTAGCAATGCACGAGCATTCTACTAGTTAGGACTAACACCAGGTCGGTTAGCTTCTAGTTTTCTTACGCATTTATATATGCTTTTATCCCAGCCCTGTAATACATCCGATAAAAGCGATACAAAAAAAAGAAAAAAGAAAAAGCAAGGCTCGATACGAGCCTTGGGCTATACAATCGTGTGTCGCCGTGTTGTGTCTTCCGAGTGTTATCGTCGAGAGTCGCTACGTTGCGCGGAGAGAGCTGATCGGGAGTTGATCCGACAGTGGTGCAGTTGAAGCTAGCTCAGGTCATTAATTTGTACGTGCGTGTGTGGCTACTGCTCATCCATCCAGCTGACTCTGTGCTTGGTTGGCTGGCTAGTTTTTGCACGTACATACGCTGTCCTTCGGTGACCTGTTCTACCACTCTAAAACTAACAAAGGATGCAGGCAGAGTTTTGTACCTGGTTGCCAATGCCGAGTGGTTCGAGAGGAGGATGCAGATGGCTGGCAAGCGTGAATCAAATCAACTTGCCTGAATGCCTTTAAAGCAGTAATTGGAACCTGAAGAATGAATATCTGCAGACATATTGGAAGCAAGTGCATGATTGATTAAGTTATAGCAGTAGTTTAGATATATGCCATGGTAAGTAATTCATTGGCGGTCCTTACTCTGCTGTGAGAAGAGAAGAGGAGAGTGGGTAAAGAATGATAGTGTAGCTGCATGGTGACTAAAGACAATTTGTACATCCTTTAGTTGCTTGCTGCTACCTAAAAAGTTCTCAAACATCCCGTTGTAGCAGGTGAGACGTGTATAATAGACTAATAGTAGATGACAGTTGTTCTCAAACATTCCGTTGTAGCAGTGAACGCGTGTCGATTCATTAAGAGAGAAAATAGAGTTTAAGTGTTACATTTTGGGTGCCCATAGGTGAGCCCAAAACACACATACACACACATACTATAGGAAAAGAGATGTCATTCGTTTCAAAGAATAGGAGTTTTTTTTATTAGGTCCGAGCCAATGGATTTTCCTAGTTTGAAATGTGAAGGATAGGAGTTGATCTTACGTAGTAATAGAAATCCATTCTTGCAAACCAAAGGGTTTCAGAGGAATTTGTTTTGCAGGAATCCTATCCTGTAGAATTTCGAGAAAATCCTATAAACCAAAGGACATCTTATTGGATTCACTTGAAAACAATGCTAATGGACAAACCTTTCTTCCAGTCAGTGTTGAGACAAGGTCCGGTTCTGCTAATTCTCCCAATAAAAAGTGAAAGTGAAGCAGACCACAATTTATATGGTCCACAGATCATGGCTTCTACTCCGATTGAAATCTTAATTCATTTTTCCTTCATGTACATATATTACGCCGCGGATATCAATGCCCAAAGGAATCACTTCACCTGAGTGAAGCTTCAATTCTGAAAAGTGAAGTTACCTATGTCCGACAAGAACGAATCTTATCAAACAAATCAAACAAGCTCAATGGGCTAAGAACAAAAGTCCTACAAATCAAAGAGGCCAGCCCTTAAAAACTCAATTGTACCAATCATCGGAAGAATTTTCTAATTAGCAGTCAGCACCAAGTTGTCAACATTTAACTGCAATTGGCAGACAATATAGACAATCTATCT
The DNA here is from genome assembly GCA_039707655.1 of Elymus sibiricus. Taxonomy (NCBI): domain Eukaryota; kingdom Viridiplantae; phylum Streptophyta; class Magnoliopsida; order Poales; family Poaceae; genus Elymus; species Elymus sibiricus. Next base: position 537,081,251 of record CM077675.1, read on the forward strand.
AGTTCACTAAAATACCTGTGCATCCAGCATGGTCAGTTATGATTAATGACCATTTACATCAAAATTTCATAATTCTCTGCCAGGCATATACACAATTAGAAGGATCATAAAACTCAAAACAGATTATGAAGCATCTCTTGCATCAAATCACAAGTAATTAAGCACTCTGGATGGACCCGGACGGCGGCGGGATCCTGGTTAAAGCGCAAACAGTCCATCAAGGATCTACATACCTCAAGGATCTCCCTTGCTCTGTCCATCTATGAACCATACCTACGTACCTCAAGGATCTCCATTGCTCTGTCCATCTCGGAGCGGCTCGACGACCCGGACGGCGGCAAGATCCTGGCCGCCGGACCACACCCTGCGCACGTCCTCCACCACCTCGTCCGTCACCCCGGTCTTCTTGGCCCGCACCCACCTGTCCCCCATCCCGCGCGCCCCAGCCGCTCTAGCTCGGCGGGTCCAGCAGCCGTTCCACGGGCGTCGGCTCCACACTTTTGTCTCCCGTCACAGCGCCGCCTTGAGGCCAGGCCATCGTCCCTCGCCGCGTAGCACGGGACCGGCTTCCCATTCCCATGTCCCTTGACTCCTCTCCCTGGTCTTCCTTGATCGGGAGGTGGAACAAGGGGATGTTGCTTCAGGTGCTAGGTCCGGGCTACGGACTTGGAAGGTCGGAGAGCAAGGAGCGGACTCGGCGAATGATCTCGAGGATGGGGGCTTGGGGTGCTCACAGTGGCGGGGGTCTTGGGGCCATGGAACCACGGTGGCGGCGGTGGCGGTGGCTGCTTCGGATACGGGGAGAGGTTGGGGCTGCGTGATTGTAGGTCTATCTATACTATCTCCGTTCGAGTACTTGTGTGCGTCCGTGGGCAGAGTTTTCGTCCGCCCGGGAAATTTGCTAAACGCATTTTTGGCCCAGGATTAGTGTAATTTTAATGATTAGATCTGTTTAAGTGATTTGATCGTGAGGATGTAATTGGTCCTTTTTATTAGGGAAACGTTCAGCGTCAACCGGCTGAAAACAGTCGACGCGTCTTCCATCTCCTTTGAGTGCCACGTGTCCTCAGCATGAGACTTATCTCTTTGTCCAGAAACATCGTGTTCCTCTCTCCGTCTGTCCTTTATCTTTCTCGCAACATTACCTACGTTGCAAAAGTTCTTTCACAACCCCATCCTTGTTCCAGAAAAAAATAAAGACAGACAAAAATCTACAACACAACCTATGTTACAAACAAAATCCGCAACACAACCTATGCTGCAAAAATAAATCCCGCAACACAACTTATGTTGCAGAAAAATTACGCAACGCATCCTATGTTACAAATGTTTCTGCAACATGACCTTTGTTACAAAGGAGAAGAAGACATTCAACCGCTAGATTGATGAGATCCAATGGCTCGCAAGGCGACGGATCTTTTATAAAGATCCGCCGGCCGACGCGTAGCAGGTCCCGTTTTATTATGTGTAGGTTTGGTTGGGTGTACATAGCAATGAATACGTTTGCTTGTTTAATAGTAGTAGAGTAGAGATAGATATAGAAGATGCGCCGGCCAAAGGAAGGAAGGGATCATGGCAATCGAGTTGGATTATGAAACGGAACCATCGAGTCTGACTCTTTATTTATATATCTACGTCGGGATCCCTCCCAGCCTCTGACGTCTGCCGCGACTCGCATCTTTCTCGGTCTGCCAAAGGAAGTAAGGCACTCTGAAGGTTTTGTCCAGCCCAGCTGGAAGTAGCTAATTCCGTTGTCGATCCAGACGATCTATTTGGTCCGCTATCGCAGCCGGAGATCCACGTACGTACAAGCGTTCATAGCTAGCTAGCTACTTACAGCAAAGTTTTCGAAACTCAAACACATAGAGCCGGTGGTGCCAGGAAAAAACAACATATCTGCGATGGCCGTGTTGGACGGTCCCCGCGAATTGGTGTCGATCTCGCGCGTCTGATCTGGGTATCCGATCTGTTCGAGGATGCTCTTCCCAGTCTAATTCTGTTTGGCTATTAATTATGCAATATTGCTGTTTCCCTCAAAACAAATTATGCAATATTACCAAGGAGGGTTTGTGTTGTTTGTGCGAGCCCCGCCGGCCGGAGACTCGAAGACCTAGCTGGTTATGACAAGCGAAGGCATCCAACTCAATAGCACACGACTGATGGCGCAGCAGAGTAACGGACGGAACCACATACTACATTCGCCAGCATCGGCGCCGGTGATTGCAAGGACGCTCCCAGCTGATCTCCTCCTTGAGATCGTGGCACACACCGACTTCTTCACCCTCGTCCGTTGTGCCGCTGTGTGTAAGCACCATCGTCGAGACATCCTTAGTCCGCTGTTCATACACCGCTTCAGCCAGCAAGCGGCTTCTACCATGCTCGCCCACTGCCCATATGACATGCAGCATGTAAATCCGGTGCACCCTGTCACGTCCGCAGCCGTCAACTTCTGCCACGGCTACCTGTCGCCTTGCGTGTCACGCCACGCCACCAACCTCTTTGGACGGTACTATCCGGTGACGTCCCGCGGCGGCCTCGTCGTCCTTGGTTTTTACAAGAAATCCGAATTGGAGCGCTCCTCTGGCCTTTGCGTGTATGATCCCATGACCGGCCACCGCACCTTCCTATCAAGACCGACAGGTGACCAGACTACCCGGGGCATCCGGCAGGCCTACGTCCTACTCACTGCCTCAGACGGAATCGACTGCTCCTTCAATTAAGCTGCTCTTCATCAGTGTCTGCACGTCGGGCATCAATGTACAGGCTCTCACATCCTACTCTGGTACCTGGGGGGCCATTACTTCTCATGTGAACCACCCGGACTTTCCATGGATGCACACAATTGGATACAACACCCCTGCCATCCTCCGCAACGGCATCATCCACTGGCTAGTGTAGTACAAGGACCAGATCCTCACATACGATGTGGGTACAGGACAAAGTTTTGAATAGCCGGCTATTGACCGGCTATAGCCGGGCTATAGCCTTTGGGGAGGTCTGCGGCTACAGCTAAGGCCTTTATAGCCTAAATGGACATTAGCCGCTAATAGCCCAGCTAAGCTAATTTAGCCTTAATTTAGCCTCATAGCCGCTATACTCCCGCTCTTGGAGCCCAAAAAATTTTGGACCAAAATTTGCGGGCGCGGCCCAATTCAGCGGCCAAAACTGACCACCCTCGTTGTAACCCTAGCCCAAAAGCTTCCTCAGTCCTCACTTCCTCCTCTCTCCCCAAATGGCAGGCGACATGGCGGCGCCGCGCACACGAGTTCTTTCCGGCCGCCGCCCTGGCTGCTGAACCGGCTGCCGCCATCGCACTTCCCGGCTGCCGCCTCGCGCTTCCCGTCCGTCGTCCTCGCGCTGAACCGGCCGCCGCCCTCGCGCTGAACCGGCCGCCGCCCTCACGCTGAACCGGCCGCCGCCCTCGCCGTTCCCGACCGCCGCACGCCCGCTCTTCCTCGCCCCGACCTCAACTACAAGCAGCGATGTCTCATCAAGGTACGCATGTTCCTGACTCCCTGTCCTCATATCTGGTATGGCCGCACGACAGATGTATGGCTAGTGTTTGGTTTACAGCAATTTAACATGGAGAATTCTGCTACCAGTTAGAAGACGTATGGACTTCATTGTGTTCAAGAAGACGCTGTACTTTCTGATTCTTCCAATTCTTCATCTTCGGAAACAGAAGGTAATCAGCATCAAGATGATGATGTGCTCTCTGATGCTTCAGACTCAGATTGATCACATGCATGTATTTATGGGCAATGTGAACTTGTTGCTTGCTGTGAAGATTTTGTATCTGTGATGAACTATGTCCTTACCTTCGTCTTGCTACATGCTAGCTTTTGTTGTAATATTTGGACAAGACTGTCTTCTATGCTACTTAATGTTGTAAACTTGTAATATGTGGAGAACTATGCCTAGAACTCCTGTTATTTATATCTGTCAATTATTGATATATACACAAATATATGCTGCCCAAAATTTAAATTTATTAAATTATTTAGCAAAACAGCTATAGGGCTTTAGCTGCGCTATAGCCCGGCTATAGCCTTTTGTAGCCTCCAAAAATGCCGCGGCTATTTGCTATAGCCGGCTATTCAAAACTTTGGTACAGGAGCGCAGGGAAGGGTGAAGCTCCCACCCGCCATTCACAATGCACGAAAGCTCGACTTGGCAACATCACCAGACGGGAACCAATTGAAACTGCTCGCCATAGAGGGCTTCAAGATATCAGTGTGGCTACAACTTCCTGCGGTCACAGCAAGTTGTGGTTGGTCACTGGAAAATGTGATCGACATTGAGCAAAGACTACGGCTGGTGTGCCCAGACATCCCCCATAGAAGTGGTGATGTTGTTATTGATTTTGAGCGCTCCGGAAAGAGGAGCGGTGACGTGCTGCTGCTGCAGGTAGCCAGGTACAGAGGAAATACGGATGTACTCCACTTGTAGTTCTTGATCTGCAGACGAAGGAGATGCATACACATACATGGGGCTTCTCACTTTGGGAGATCAACCTATCATCCCGCCTAGAAACTATGAAAGTATTTTCTTAGCTGCATGTCCCTAACTATTTGACTAGCCGTAAATACGTTGGAATGGAACGACCGCTTTGATCGACTCATTAATATTGCATCCATCATACATAGGACCACTGCGCTGGGTTTTTTTGTTTATTCGCGACATACATAGCAGAGGCACCATGACGGCGGTGGTGTAGGGCAACAAGAGGTATAGCGACGGGTGGCTCGGGTGCGCTCTCTACCTCTGGCAGTCGCGGCACTCTAATCCGGATCTAGAGATTTGATCTCGTTGCGCTTCTAGTGGAGACCTGATGGTGGCATGGGGAAGCTGCCGAGCGATAACTCTGTGCCTTGTCGCCGCCGCCGACGACTCTCGCATGCGCCACTCTCTTCTTGAAGACGTCATCGTGGTGCTCCTATCCGTGTCTGGCTTCCGGGTGAAAACCTTTGTTCGTTGTGGACTTGGCGGCGTCGCTTTTCTTCGTTCTCCCTCCTAAGAGTGTTGTCATGGAGCTTAGGTGTACTAGCGTGTAGCATGGCATGCTACGCATTTCATCCAGTGTTAGTGTACGCAGTTCATCTATACGACATGGACTTTACGGTTCACACCCACAATATGATTGGACGCTAGGCGATGTATACGGCATTGTTATTTTGTGATATCAGCAACTGAACATAAGTGTGGCGTGTATGATTTTTCTAACTATCAGTATGATGGTTAATTTACTACTGAGTTATGCATTGTCAGTATATATTGATGGTCTAATCCACGTCATATTAAAGTCAGACGAAAAACATCATATGTATTCCTACTTCAAAAATCCTTTAAATTAGTAATAGAACTCTTGAAGAATGTGCTTCAAAGTTGAGAAAAAATGCACTCGACGGGAAGTCCTTTGTGCACCCCCCTCCCTCTCTCTCCAACCACTGGCCCTCCAACCCGTAACTACACACGGGTATGTTTCGTACTAGGGTATAATACAGTTTAGCGTGGCCGGGGATCACTACTGATCGATTCGGCTTGTGTGCCGTTTTTCCAAAACTTCTGTCATCATTATATGGATTATATCCGCAGTTGCATGCATGCATGATTAACTGCGTAGTGTGGGAAAAGTTGACTAAACAAAAAACGATTTTGTTTGGTTACCCAGGCAAATTCAAACACAAATTCCTTTTTCTTTCTTTTCTTGTGCCGAGCCTGCTCGATCAGAGCTGCTACCGGATTACGTTGTCCAGACAAATTCGGTTTGGTGCGTGTCAATATTAACGGCGCTTCCAGCCGGAGACGGCGTACACACCCGCGAGCGTTCCCAGCTAGCTGGTTACAGCACCGTCGATGGCGTCACCAAAACACCGCCGGAGAAACGACATATGTGCAGAGACACCGACACTGAAGATAGTTGCCCCATTGTCGCTCCCAGCCGATCTCATGCTCGAGGTCATTGCACGCACTGACCTTTTCACCCTCGTCCGTTGCGCCGCCGCCTGCAAGGACCTCCGCCGTGACATCCTAAGCGTGCCTTTCATCCATCGCGTGAGCCAACAATTGGCCCCCTCCATCCTCGCCTACCTCTCCATCTATGAAGACAAGCCCCTGACACTGGTCCACCCGGTCACGCCCACCGCCGAGTCCTTCTGCCATGGCCACCTTTCGCCCTTCATGTCACGCCGCATCCGCATCAGCAACCTCCTTGGGTTGTAGAGTATTATCCGGTGACATCCCGTGGTGGCCTGGTTGTCCTCTACCGCCTATGTGCCAAAATTGAACCCAAGTACATGCAGTGCTTTTACCTCTGTGTGTACAATCCCATGACCGGCCACCCCACCTTCCTCTTGCCTGATGTCCTTACTACAGTTTCCTCCACCAAAGAGTATGTTTTGCTCACCGCCGCGGATGGCATCGGCTACTCCTTCATGCTACTTATCATTGAGTTGGCACGTGGAGCATTAAAGTACACACCGTCACATCCTCCTCTGGTGCCTGGACGACCGTCGCTTGTGAGAGCCACTGTAACTTCCCATGGTGGTCAATCAATCGCTACCGTGATCCTGCCATCATCCGTAGCGGCGTTGTCCACTGGCTAGTGGACCATGGCAATAATACTCACCTATGACGTTAGCACGAGGATGCCAGGATTGATTAAGCTCCCACCTACCAACGACAATGCAAGCCAACTCCACTTGGCAACGTCGCCAGACGGGAAACTACTAAAACTGCTTGCCATAGATGGGTTCATGATATCCATATGGCTACAGCTCCCTACAGCCCTAGCAGGTGGTGATGGTTGGGCACTGGAAACTATGATCAATTTAGAGGAGAAGCTACGGTCATTGTACCCAGACCTCCCCGTTGATGGTGGTCCTGATGTTCATGTTGAGTTTAAGGGATCCGGGAAGAGGAGCGGTGACGTCGTTCTGCTGTACGTACATAGACGAGGTTGTGTAGTTCTTGATATTGAGACCAAAGAAATACATATGCAAACGTGCGGCTCCATGTTGTTAGAGATCGACCTACCATCTCACCTACAAAGCTTGAAAGTGTTCTCCTAGATAGCTAGCCAAGTAAGTAGGAGTGTAGGACAGGATACAAATGCTTACCCTCTTTATTGGGTGGTGCTTGGTTACACAATAATTTTATTTCATTCCTACTTTTGAACTTCTATTTTTCTTATTAATGATAATGGTGTATTGCTTCGCTTCAATGAATTCTTCTATTTTTCTTATTAATGATAATGGTGTATTGCTTCGCTTCAATGAATTAAGTGTACATGTGCTGAGGGGTCATGTTTGATGGTTGAACATGAATGGAATGTGGGTTTTTTTTTTTGAATGAATGGAATGTGGTTTTCACTCAAACGTATTACAGATGATCTGATAATTGCAACATCATAAGCACAAGTTTATTTGCAATAGGTAGACAACTATCTGTACACTAGTTATATTCCTACTTCCACTATGTACAGAATCCCTGGTTGATTCGTGTGCTTGGTATATATACATGTACTTGGGGTTACTTTTTGATAGTTCAAAATGACAGGTAATGTAGTGCTCCTTCTTAGCTATTATGCAGGCAAGACCTGCAGAAAACAACTGCAACAACAGAAGTATTGAGCATGAGAATGAGATGATGTTCCCTGATAACGATGACATTAACTGCACTAAACAGTCAAAGCCAGGTGTCATTTTGTTGGACATGGTTAAACTGACTAGAAGCTAATGCGATTGATTCTCTTATCTCGAAAGTTGAATGTGATGTTCATGACCTGTGAAGGTTATCTGCTTTTAAGGTCAATGATTTCTTCCATGAATATGTTATCTCAGGGCAACTGGAAGGTCACCTTGTCGTTGCCCTGGAGTGGCACTGCAAACTGAACTCACAACGTGCAGGACAACACGTGACCATAAGTAACAGCTGGGACAGAGATGAGACTGTATTCAAGTGCATGGACTTGTCACGGCTACGGTCTTTGACATTGTTCGGAGAGTGGAGGTCCTCCTTCATCTCTACGGAGGCTGATGGCAATATGAGATAGTGTCGGGTACTTCATTTGGAGGACACGACATCAGGTGTACAAAATGATGGCAAATTGGGAAGCTATTGCCTCGACAAAAGTTTCTCGCCGTACGATGATGCAGATATATTAGTCAGCTATCGGATTCATTTGGTGGCTTGCGGCAGCTGCAGACTCTTGATGTCAGTCACACCAAAATAACTGTATTGCCATATGTTATCATCAAGCTGCAGAGCATTCGCACAGGCACCACTCATGAACCATTGGAGCAAGGAAACGACACACAACCAGCAACAGCGGACCTTTATGGCACAAGCACAATCTAAACAACAGTTGTGGAAGGAGCAACAACACCAGCCGCGAATGATGATGGAGCGAGCACAAGCCAGCCAGCAGCAATACCAGAGGACAGAGACACTGCACTAGTGCCATGGAGGAGAAAGGCACGTGCCTTAGTGGAACCCTATTCCTACAGCTGGTCGTCCAAGAAGAAGAAGAAGCAGGGTAGGAGTTCAGGTTCCGGTTGCAGGTATTGGCAACCTGGCAGTTTTACGTACTCTTTGTCTTGTGAAAATTAGTGGTGCAATGGGGAATGCCCAGTTGCACAAACTCTTGGTATGTGGCATCAACCGAGAAAACTCTTGGTATGGGACATAGAGATCCTTGAGGTGCTGGTAGTTCAGTCTTCAGTGCTCTTCTACTGAGTCGTCTACAGAGCTACAACACCCAACTAAGGCAACTCTTGGAGCAGAAAGTTGACTGTCTTAAGGCAACAAACACTAGAAGCGGCGAAATCGAGAAACCTGTTCTGAAGCTGGATCCCCAACATTCAGCTCCACCTACCCCCTGTGCGCGCATTTACATGAATTTGGGAAAAAGAACTGAAATATATTTGAGTTACCTTGCATCAGTCTATTTGATTTTTGGGATGGAGCCCACTAGCCCCCTGCAATGTTGTTTTAGCTCCTCATTGCCACAGTGGAAGACATCTAATTCTTGCAGTGATTTGGGGAGGCCATCCTTGGGCAGCGACCGGACGGCTGGACATAAGTAGACCATTAATTTCTTGAGGTTGCTGAGCTTGTGTAGCCCCGCAGGAAGGCTCTGAAGCTTGTCGAAATAATAGAACTCGAGTTGCTGGAGGGAGGCGAGGAGTTGAAGGGCATCCTCTTGCCCCTTGGTGATGCGCTCCATCTCTTGGTAGGACGACCCAAAAAGGCACAGCTCGGTGAGGGAGGAAGACAAGAAGGTGCAGATGGGCACAGCAAGGAGTCCCATGACCTCATCCGTACGGAGCATGTCTGTTAGACTGTATAATACGTAGCCTCTGTACAGCAATTGTATTCTGTATTGTACACCCTTGGTGTACCCTATATATATGAGATAGCCACACCCGATTAGGGTGTTGTGCAGTTTTCCAAACCTATTGTTTTACATGGTATCAGATTAGGTTACGAACATGTCTTCCTCTGCCGTCGCCGCCTCCCTGATCCAATCTGTCGTGGCCGCCGCCGCTCCGGCTGCTGCCGCCCCGCCCGCCGCTGTGGCCCTTGGTGCCCAGGACAGTGGTGCCTCTCCGTTTTTGGCGTCTCGGCCCCTCGTCTCCTTGACCGGTGCTGCCGCCCCACCTGCTGCTGAGCCGCCGGCGGCATATATGGCTCCCGCGGCTACCTCGTGGATGGGGTATCCGCCTGCGCCGGCTATGCCATCTGGCGCCCTAGTCGCGTTGCCGACGGCTCAACCGTCGGCGTATCCCTATGGCGCCCCGGCCCCGTCGGGATACCTTCACCACCACGGTGCCCCGCCCGCCTCGTTGCCGACGGCCCGGCCATCGGTATATCCCGGGCCGTCGGCGTATCCCTATGGAGACCCGGCCCCTTCGGGATATCTTCCCCACTACGGCGCCCCGCCCGCCCCGTTGCCGACGGCCCAGCCGTCGGCATATCCCGGGCCGTCGGCGTCTTGCGAGGCGCCCTACAGTGGGTCGTCTGCGCTGGTTCCGACTGCGTCAATTGAGATGGCCCCGTCAATGGGCCTCTATGCGTCCTCGCCTTCACCAGAACCCGTTGCGCCGTTCTATTTCGCGCACCTCATTCCGGTGAAGCTGACAACGGACAACTATCTGTCATGGCGTGCGCAGGTGTTGCTGCTTCTTCGCAGCCGCTATCTGAAGGGTTACGTTGACGGCACTCTGCCGTGCCCGTCGCCGCACCATCTGGCTTATCATGCGTGGGTGGCTCAGGATCAAGCCATCCTCTGTGCGCTTCCGTCGTCTCTCACTGATGGGGTTTCATCGCTCGTTCTCTTTGCTGGCACCTCTCGGGAGGCGTGGTCTGCTCTGCACACGAGCTTTGCCTCTCAACAGCAGGCGCGTGCTCACGCCATCCGTACGGAGCTGGGGGAGACCAAGCTCCTTGACCTCAGTATCACCGACTACTTCAACAAGACGATGCGACTTGTGGATACTCTCGCCTCTATCGGCCAACCTCTCCGCCCTGAGGACTTTACCACCTTTGTCATGAACGGGTTGGATGCCGACTATGATAACCTCGCCGAGATGTCGTGACATTCCGCTCCAGCCACGCGAGCTCTACTCACGCCTCCTTGCCACTGAACAGCGTGTAAAATCCCGTCGCCAAAATCCTGGTTTTGTGTCTGCCAAAGCCGCTGCTCGCAGCCAAGTGAAGCCCTACAAGCCGCCGGCTGGTGGCAAGGTGGTGCCTCTGACTACCCAGAACACCCGGTCTTCTACGTCCGGCTCCACGCCAACGACCGGGGGCGGCCGCCCTTATGCCTACTGCCCCTCATGCGGGATCCAGCTCCCCTGCCAGACTTGTGGGATTCCGGGACACATCTCCTCTCACTGCCACCGTCGCTTCAAGGAGTTTCTTGGTATTGGCAACAACGGCAAGGGCAATGAGAAGCAAGCTGCCCTTGCCACTCACGAGCATGGACAGACTCCTTCCTATCCTATCGATCCAACATGGTACATGGATACTTGAGCTACTCATCGCCTGACGAGTGAGATGGGAAAGCTCACCACTCAGGAGCCGTATCGTGGTCATGATCAGGTTCGCACCGCCAACGGAGCAGGTATGCACATATCACATGTTGGTCAGGCCTCGCTTCTCACCCATAAACCTAAACAGTTACATCTTCTCAATGTCCTTAGAGTCCCTTCTGCTACGCATAATTTGCTGTCCGTTCCTAAGCTTACTCGAGATAATAATGTCTTCGCTGAGTTTCACCCTTTTCATTGTTTTATCAAGGACCGGGACACGAGGGACATTCTTCTTAGAGGTCGCCTGCGCCATGGACTTTATGCACTTGATGTGCCGCCCGTCCCTCAAGTTTTCAGCGGTGTGCGTGTGTCGTCTTCCCATTGGCATGCGCGGCTTGGTCATCCTGCTTCTCCCATAGTTCGTCATGTTCTTCACCGTCATGATCTTCCAGTTGTGTCCAATAAAATTGCTGACACAGTTTGTGATGCCTGTCAGCAAGGCAAGAGTCATCAGCTTCCGTTTTCCGAGTCGAGTCGTGTAGTTAAAACTCCACTTGGGCTTGTTTTTTCTGATGTATGGGGCCAAGCCCAAACTTCTGTTAGTGGCCATAATTACTATGTCAGTTTCATTGATGCTTATAGTCGATTTACTTGGCTTTATCTTATTAAGCGTAAATCTGATGTGTTTGATGTTTTTCTTCAATTTCAAGCACATGTTGAGCGTCTTCTCAAGCATAAGATCATACATGTTCAGTCTGATTGGAGGGGGGGGGGGGGTGAGTATCACAACATCAATGCATTCTTCGCCAAACTTGGGATTTCGCACCGTGTGGCTTGTCCTCGTACGCATCAGCAGAATGGTGCTGCTAAATGTAAGCATCGTCATATTGTTGAAACTGGCCTAGCTTTGCTTGCTCATGCATCAGTCCCTTTTCGTTTTTGGAGTGATGCTTTTTCTACAGCCTGTTTTCTCATTAATAGGCTTCCTACACGACTTCTTGTGATGAAAACACCGCTTGAACTTTTGCTCAATGAAACTCCTGATTACACGTTTCTAAAAGTTTTTGGGTGTACGTGTTGGCCTCATCTTCGCCCCTATAATAAGCGTAAGCTTGAGTTTCGGTCCAAAAAGTGTGTTTTCCTTGGGTATAGTTCCCTTCACAAAGGGTACAAATGCCTTCATGTTCTGTCCAACCATGTCTATATCTCACGTGATGTTATGTTTGATGAGAATGTATTCCCATTTTCATCACTTCCGTCCGCTGACACCACTCCGACACCACCTTTGTCTTCCACCCCACCGTCGCCTGATCAGTTTGTTGATATTGCATACTCTCCTGTGTTGCTTCCTAACCATGCTGCAGGTATCGGTCGTGGAGCTCGTCTAGAGCTGCTGGAGGAACAGGTGCCGACCACTGCATCCGATCGTGGCGGTGGTCACGTGCATGCTCCATGCACGCCTGGGCCGCCGTCGCCTGCCTCGTTGCCTGGGCTGGCCTCGCCCGTGGCGGTCTCGCCCACCTCGTCAGCCTTGCCCAAGGCGGCCTCGCCCACTTCGTCATCCACTGGGCAGGTCTTGCCACTTGCGGTGGCCTCGCCTGTTTCACCGTCGCCTGGGCCGGCCACGCCTGGACCTGTCTCGCCTGCATCGGTAACGGTCTCCTAGGGGGACGAGACCGACTCGCCGGTGACAGTGGCCTCGCCGACTGCCTCTCTTGACGTGCCGTCCGCGTCATCACCACCTCCGGCGCCACCAGCCACTGCTGCCCGGTGGCCTCACATGCGCAGTCGGTCTGGTATTGTTCGTCCCAAGGAACGCACAGACGGGACGGTTGCCTGGCTCACAGCGTGTGTTGCCCAGTTGCAGGATGATCCATCTGCTGAACCACGACATTTTCAGGCTGCTCTCGGGATTCCTCATTGGTGTAGTGCTATGGAGCAGGAGTATTAGGCGCTGTTGAAAAATGGTACTTGGCAGTTGGTTCCCCCGGTCTCTGGTGTCAATATCATTGATTCCAAATGGGTCTTCAAGGTAAAGAGGCATGCTGATGGTTCTATTGAACGCTACAAGGCACGGTTAGCCACAAAAGGTTTCAAACAGCGGTATGGTCTTGATTATGAGGATACTTTCAGTCCGGTTCTAAGCCCACTACCATCTGCCTGCTGCTTTCTTTAGCTGTTACTCGAGGATGGTTTCTTCGCCAACTGGATGTACATAATGCATTTCTCCATGGTGTCCTGGAGGAGGAGGTCTACATGCGTCAGCCACCCGGGTTTGTTGATCCTGATCGTCCTCACCACTTGTGCCGCCTGGTCAAGGCTCTTTATGGGCTTAAGCAGTCTCCTCGTGCGTGGCATGCCAGGCTCGGCTCCGTTCTTCGGGCACTTGGGTTTGTTCCGTCCATGGCTGATACCTCACTCTTCCTCCTTCATCATCCTCAGGTGACGATGTATCTGCTGGTCTACGTTGATGATATCATCCTCATTAGCTTGTCGGACTCTGCTGCTGACCGTTTGTTGTCTGCCTTGAATGGTGACTTTGCTGTGAAGGACTTGGGTACTTTGCACTACTTCCTTGGATTGGAAGTCTCGCGGTCCTCTGCTGGGCTGACTCTCACACAACACAAGTACTCTTTGGACTTGTTGCGACGAGCAGGGATGCTTCAATGCAAACATGCTATGACTCCTATGTCCGCCACCGACCGCTTATCTGCTCTTGAAGGAGATCTCACGTCTGAGGATGCTACTGAGTACCGCAGCATTGTTGGTGGTTTGCAATACTTGACCATCACTCGTCGTGACATTTCCTATGCCGTCAATCGTGTGTGTCAGTATCTTCATGCCCCTCGGACTCCACATTGGACAGCTGTGAAGCGTATTCTGCGCTATGTCTGTCTTACTGCCTCGTACGGTTTGCTTCTCCAGCCCGCCCCATCTGGTGAACTTTCGGCTTTCTCTGATGTAGATTGGGCTGGGAATCCTGATGACAGGCGATCCATGGGGGGGGGGGGGGGTATGCGGTCTTCTTTGGTCCCAACTTGATCGCCTGGAATGCTCGCAAACAAGCTACCTTGTCTCGCAGTAGTACTGAAGCTGAGTACAAGGCAGTTGCTAATGCCACAGCTGAGATCATCTGGATTCAGTCCTTGTTGAGAGAGTTGGGGATCTCTCAGGCTCAGCCGCCAGTCCTTTGGTGTGACAACATCGGTGCTACTTATCTGTCATCTAATCCAGTGTTTCATGCCCGAACGAAGCACATCGAAGTTGACTATCATTTTGTGAGGGAACGCGTTGCACAGAAGCTACTTAACATCAAGTTTATCTCCTCTAAAGATCAACTTGCTGACATCTTCACGAAACCTCTACCACAACCACAGTTTGTAGGCTGTTGGCGCAATCTTAACTTACTTTGTACCTCATGACATAGTTAAGATTGAGGAAGGGTGTTAGACTGTATAATAGGTAGCCTCTGTACGGCAATTGTATTCTGTATTGTACACCCTTGGTGTACCCTATATATATGAGATAGCCACACCCGATTAGGGTGTTGTGCGGTTTCCCAAACCTATTGTTTTACAATGTCCAGTTTGGATGAACTACTAGGGGAAACAAGCTGCTGCTCTTCTCCTGCTCCATCCTGCAGGTGCACCCGCCTGGGACTGGTATCAAATCCATTAAAGAATCTAGGGCTGTGACGTACTTCTAGATTTCTGAGATGTGTCCCGGTGGTAAGGAGAGGCCCCAGGCCCTTGCATCTTAGATCCTCTCCGCAACTTGTCAGCTTCAATTTGGTGAGAGAGGTGAGGTTTGAGAGGGGCTCCAGCGTCCTCATGCCTTTGGCAGCATAAAGATGGAGCATCTGCAGACTGGATGGGAAAAAGCAGCAGGAGAAAGAGTTCTTGGCGGAGAGTACCTTGGGGCAGTTAGAAATCACTAACCACCGGAGAGACCGCAGGGCCTGGAGCCCTCGTCCTGCTCCGCTGGGGTCCACTAGGACTAGTTCTTGACAAGTAATGATGGTCAAGCACTGCAGTGTGTCAGAGAGATGGGCAGGCAAGAGCAGCAACCCTGAATAATCTTCTTCTTTCTCCTCATCCATCTCCACTGCTAGCCGTGTTAACTTTGCACATTTCCAGATCTCCAATTTGGTGAGCCTTGGGAGGTGGCTGAGGAGCTTTGTCAGCTCCTTCAAACCACGGGATTCCTCGACCCAGAGATGCTCAAGGGCGTGATTCCATTCCACATCACCTTCACCTCCTACTGCGTCAACCACAACATCTGAACTCCATATATCCAATTTCTTCAGTGAGGTCAGCAGCATAAGGTGCTTTGACTGTAGAGATGGGCACTTGTTTAACCTCAGCTGCTCAAGAGGTGCCAGGCTATTGAATGCTACCACCTCATCTAAGCTCTGCAGATCATCCTTCCCAGTAATATTCAGATAGGATGATTTTGATTGGTACACAAACTCCCCAAGTAACTTTATATCCCCTATATTGACCATGCGCAGAGTTTCAGTCCATGGGATACAAGCCACTAACACGAGTTCTGGACAGTTCCGTATCTCAAGCTCTTGCAGTTTGGGAAACCAACAAATGTCCCGGTCTTGATCTGGTTTAGGATTAACAAAGCGGTTTGAAAATTGTAACTCCAACAGTTTAGGGCAGTCTGTTACAATCAATACTTGCAAAACAGGAAACATATGATCAACACCCTGTGATGGTGCCCATTTTTCAAAACTTCCCAAACCAACAAGCTCAAGCCTTATTAGCATGCAAAAGCTTTGCTCTATAACAAACTCCTCCAATGCAGCAATATACTTCAATATTACTTTACCAAGACGCCACATCTTCCCTAAAGGAGGGAGATATTCCCAAGAAACACCAGACAGATGAAGAGATTCAAGAGCTTCAACGGCGAGCTTATCACCCAGCCATGTTGGACAAGAAGACCCTCCATGCCCTCTAATGCACAAATCTTGAACATATCTATGTGGTCGAAGGTTCTCAAGAACCACGGCTTCCACATTGGGCTCAATATTAGACCGCTGACTATACCAATATAATGTTAACCTCTCCAAATGGTTTTTGTCCATCAGTTTTGTTGTGGCTGCTTCTTCTTTTGTGTTTATATTCTCAAGTTTATATATGCCAAGCTCCCTCAGTTGGGCCAAATGCTCTAGTTGCTTGGGTTCAAATCCTTCACTCTCCTTATTTACACTAAACGCCTTCAACTCTTCTAAGAGTTTAAGGTTTCCCACATTGATAATATCAGAATATAACTCATAAGGTGGGGTATGAAAATGACGCAATTTCCGAAGGTTGCTCATGTCTCTGGGCAAATCACAACGGCTACGCCATGATGCTAGATCCAGAATATTTAAATGATAGAATCTAGAAATGGCAAGTGGTAAAGACATCTCCCTCTCAAACTTCTTTGTCCCAAGACATAAGTATCGTAGATGGATAAGTGATGAAAAGTTATGTAACATGGACTCCACTAAAGTGGGTATCTTAACCAAACGAATAACACGGAGAGCATTTGCTTCCCTAAATAAATCACCTAAAATGATGCAAAAGTCACCTATTGCTCCAAACAACATCAATGTATGCAATTGCTTAACATTCAATGTTGTCTTCATTTTCCCCAGTTGGCTGTTTAACTTCTCACGAGACAATGCATCATCACAATCTATGATTATTGACATGTGACGGATGGATGGCTGAATTTCTACTAAACCGACATTAGAATGATGTACAACAATACAGTCATGAGATGCAACTTGCAATGCTAAATCATGTAGCAGGTCATGTATAACATAACGTGAGCAACCATTGGTTTTCTCTTCTCCAAAAAATCCATATGCGACCAGATCATTTAAATTGCTAAAACTTAAATCTTCCAATGTTTGGTTTTGACTACCAGGTTGTAAAATATCCAGTCCTATCCACAAGTTGATTAACTCCTTGGCACTATACTTGTAATCTTCAGGAAATAATGCAGAATAGGAGAAACATTGTTGTTGATGGAAAGGAAGATGGTCATAACTAAGCTTCAAGGCAGGAATAATGTCATTGGGATCGTTCTGTGTCTCCCATTCTTTACTTTCTAATACCCTTCTCCAATGACGCAAACTAAGGTCCTTTCCCAGTAATGTACCAACAGTTTTTTCAGCAAGAGGGGAGCCCTTTAGTTTTTCCATTATCTTATATCCTATCTCGAGCAAACAGTTTTGATCACTTCTAAAGGTCTCATTATCAAAGACAAATGCAAGGAATAACTTCCTAAATTCTTCTGATTCTAATCCATTCAATTCTATATGATTAGTTACTTTAACCCTTTTTGCTATTGCTGGAAATCTGGTCGTGAGTAGAATCATGCTACCTTTCTCTTCTGGGGTTTTGAGTGATAGCAGTAACCTTTTCCAGTCATCCTCATCACTAATCTTCCATATATCATCTAGTACAAGCAAAAACCTTTTAGATTTTAATCTTTGTGCAATCAACTCCTCTGGCCTATCTCCCTTTTCCCCTGCAACTGGAGGGATCTTTTTTTTAATATCTTCAAGCAACTTATTCAGATTGAAGCTGTGGGATACACATACCCAAATCACTACATGAAAATGATTTTGCACAACTTTATTGTGGTATATGTGTTGTATTAGAGTAGTTTTTCCTATCCCCCCTGGACCAACAATTGGAAGCACGGTTAGATCCTTGCTACTGCATTCACCCTTGGTCATATCATGTATGATGGTATCAACGATATGGTCTCTCCCATACAATTTTGGCTCTATACTTTGGCAGGGGGTGATGGGACGAGTCTTGGCAATATCTGGGACAGTCATGGGGTTACAACTCTGCAGAATCTTGGTAACCTCTTTACGCACAGGCTGCAATTCCTCTACAATGAGCTTCATTCTTTCAGAGAAATCAGCCCTATTAAACTCAAGCAAAGGTGTTTCTTTTTGTGGCGCACCACAAAGAGTTGGCTGGCCAGAATCACAAACATGTGGGTATGATGAGCGAGGAAGGAGTTTACCGAGCTTGGGCATACATCCGCTGACCTCCTCATTGGCGCTCGGTGCGGAGGATGAATTTCCACATGACCTCTGCCTAGCACGCGGCCAAGCGCAACAGCTTGCTCGCTGTCTTGCATCTCCTACTTCTCCAGGATGTGGTACATGGCTGAGAGCAGAACAACAGAATGAAGATATAAATGACAGCTTGCCAACAGCTTTGGCGGCATGACGAGCAGTAAGGGCAAGGTCGTGGACACCTCGGCATGGTGGTCTGCCGCATCGTATGTGCCATGGATCTGATCGTGGATGCGGAAGTAGTCCAGCTCATCCAATAAGTCCTCGGCACAGTGCGCCGAGAGCCGCAGCCTCCCCAGCAGCTCCTCCATGGCCTTGCCACAGATTTGCTTGTTGCCGGCGAGTTCAAGGGTGGCCTTCACGAGCAGAAGCTCCATCTAAAGGGCCTCCATGTTGAGACCTAACTTTTTGCTGGCACCCCAAGCCTCCAGCAATCCATCGGCAATGGGGGCCAGCGCCTGGCCCACCACCCATTGCGCAGCACCGACGAGTGCCTCCATCCTCAGGCGCACCAATGTATTAAGGATCTCTGATGTGAGGATCTGCAGAAATCACGAGGAATTCGTTTGGTTTATGCACAACAATTAGTTATGCAGCAGTAAATAATACTCAATACGGCCAAACGAATTAAACTTGCTACTGTTAAGTAATTATTATGCAGCATAATTACTTAAGTAATTAAACAATTACTTAAACAATACTCCGCGGATGAAACTAGTTACACTTGGAAGTCGTTGCTAAATACCCCCTCCGTTCCTAAATATAAGTCTTTCTAGAGGTTCCACTAGAAGACTACATACGGATGTACATAGACATATTTTAGAGTATAGATTCATTCATTTTGCTTCATATGTAGTCTCCTAGTGAAAATATTTGAAAAGACTTATATTTAGAAACGGAGGGAGCAGCGACCAGCAAACGAGGGATGAGTAAATAGTACGTACATAGACGGGTTGTAGCCTGACCAGCCTGACTGCCTGCCGGCGTGCGAAGCGGAGGCGGTCGTCGGTGAAGGATGTTGTGTTGCTCAGCTGAGGACGAGAGGGTACAGATATGGTGCGTTAACTGTGGGAGGAAAAGAAGATATATATAGAGAGATGAACAGATGGCTGTGATGGTACCAACGGTCCGATGACTAGCTAACTAAACTAATCGCAGCCAGCAAGGCATCACGTGGAGCAAAATTATAAACACAAGGCCTGTACTACTACTAGATGATTAAATATTAGATTTTCACTTTCTGAATCAATGTGGATGCCCCCAAGCGGTACTAATCACAACACTAGCTATATTATGCAAATGGCTGCAATTAATACTAGCAAAAAAAAATGGCTCTAGATTTTGATCACGCTTGCTGGTGGCCGACCAGTCAGTCTTGAGAGGGTAAGCGCGGCCTTACTTAACTATTTCTCACTCCCAGAAAAACTAATTAAACTTATCACTGCCAATGAAGCATCGCAACCCATGAACGTTAATTAGCATCGCAACCAATGAATGATATATGCATGTGCATCAGCCTGTACACCAGACTTTTTTCAAAAAAAAGAAAAAAGAACCAACATGTTGCTGGCATTTGATTGATTTAGGAGAAGGGAGCGGAAACAAGGTTGGTCAAATGATCAGGTGGATGAAAGAGTCAAAAGAATGACAAAATTACATTGCCGTGGGCTTTAGCCTAGCCTAGTTTATCACATCATTTGCCCCGAAGTGGTGCTCAAAACACTTTGCACTTGCCAACAGCTAGAGTTCTATGTTCAGACGGATTTTGCTGATGACGTCTTCCGTGATTGCTACTTTTCCTCTGAGAGTGCAGCTATTTCTCTCTTGCCGGATTTCCCAACAGACAAGAATCAACATGGACCTGATTTCTCGCCATTCTCTCCCTGGTTGTGCCTGCTGCGTGATCATCTTGAACTTCGCTGAATTTCAATTTTCCTTGGTCCAAAGTTCAGGAGCTAAAGTTGCACAACCACTCAGACCAAATCTTCAGGGAGTAAAGCGTTAGTAGCACGGTAGTACTGCTTATTGCGGTACTTTCGCTCGCTACTACCGCTTCCAGTACCGCTTGGGAATCTGGGGTTATGCAAGTTTCCGTTGCCCATTAGCTCATATGGTAGTTGGACGGTACTGGGACGGTAGTACCGCTTCGGGCGGTACTCCCGCTCTTGTATCTCTCCACTACCATTAGTTTCTCTTGAAGAGGTAAATTTGTTCGCTCAGTTGGCTATTTAGTACAGGGTTTGCACGACAGACGGATTGGAGAAGCGTGGGTGGTCTAACTGTGGCCTTTGTCCGCTTTGCGAACGGGAGCAAGAGTCTGTGGACCACCTCTTCTACAACTGCCGATTCTCTATCAAGCTATGGGGATTACTGAAAGACTGGCTCCAACCTTGTGGCACCTATTGGACTCCATCAAAGATTAGTGGGTGAGCCTTTCTGACAATTCGATCCCTAACAGGAAGGCCATGGCCTCGCTCATCATGCCCGTCGTCTGGACAATTTGGAATGAGAGGAATGCACGCGTATTCTGTCACAAGAGTGCATCGCGGGTGGTGCTCCTCGCCAGCATCAAGATGGAGGCCAAGCTCTGGGTCTCCGCAGGTGCAAAAAAAAAATGGGTCAAATAATGCCGCGGGAGTAATGTCTTCCTGTTGTTTCGAGGTGTTGTGGCACTGTCCATGTTGTAACACATGCTAAACTCTATTCCTCTTATTTATTAACAAATGAGGCATATCCATTGTCTCTTTAAAAAAAAATACGGCTTCAGATCTAGCGCTGGTGGCAAGACCAGTCCTCAAGACGTAAGGTGCATGCCATCGCGAGGCAAACCAAAGACTCTGATTTAAACAGTTTGCCAAGGCAGCACCTATCATCCATGCTGATCATAGCTAGCTAGGCATTAATATGCATATCCAGCTAGCTAATTTGTATGTAGTGATGTAGGAGCTTAATTTCTTGCAAGTGACGTATGAGGCATAGCATCCCATGGAGCTAAACTTATCACTGCTAGTCGAGCATCCCATGAAGCAACACTAGAAACAAGCAAGAAATTATGGAGTACTTAGTTAATTAGCATGGGCTGAGCATGCATGTGCAGGGATCAACTACCGATATATATGCCCAGATGCTTGCACATCAGTTTATATACAGGACTTAGTTAATTAGCTCCATCCAACGTAGTTATCTGCTAGTGAAACGCATCCTCGTACAGCAACACTACAAAAACAATAGTCGTCTTAGATCTCGCGCCGCAGTCATCACGGCGCGTGCGTGGGTGGCAGGCAGCACATGACATTGCTAACGCAATCCATGGAACAAAACAAAACAAAGCCTCAGATTTCGCGTCTTGGTGTGTGAATGAACGTGATATGGAGTGTTCTCTACTACACTACACGTTAAAACTAATCGCTGCCCCATGCAGCAACACCATAAAAATACTTACTACTTGGTCTCAGATCTCATGCTGGCCGGTGACGGATCAGTGCCGTCGCGGTCTTCAAGGCTCACCATTCTCAGGCACGCTGCCCTGATCTGTGCAAGACAGGCAGCATCAGTGCTTCAGGTACAGAGATTATGTAGTAATCTGTAATGGCATACTTACACGTCTAAGACCAACCATCAATCAAGTGCGCTGATCCTAACTAGCTAGGCACTCAACATATGATCACAGAGCCTTAGTATTTGCATCGCGAGCTAGCTAGTTTAACTAGTTTTTCTTTCTATTTCTTTTGTGCATACTCTGGAGTGATCAATATGCTCCTGGTCGTTTGCTCAAAATTGCAAGTTCCCTGGGCATTTATGTGGATGGATCAACTTTCAATAGGCATGCAAACTGGATTAAATAATTCAACGTTGCAGCTAGCTAATTAGCTCCGTCAGCTGTCTGGTACTGTAATTATGTTCTGTACTTAGTTTATTTGTTTCGTCCAACGTAGCTGTCTGCGAACATTCAAGTGGACTATATATATGACGATATGCGATGTTGTAGCATCCTATGGAGCAACACTATAAAAAACAATACTCGGCTTTCGATCTCGTGGTGGTGTTCGGTTAGCGGTGTCGCAGTTTTCAACGCCAATGCGTTTCAAACAGCATCCAGTTTTCTGCTGCTGTTGCTCTAATATATGATCCTGTTTTTCTCGCGGGGACGGCTTCTCCGTGTATTTAGAAAACCCGACGGACAAAAAACTGTCCAATGCATGGAGATGGGGATGGGGACGGGGTTGCGATTTTCTCGTGGGGAAGGGTTTGGGCAAGCAAACCCCGATGGTTTTTGTCCCCGTTGCCATCTTAAATCCAGCAGCATGCCATTGAGTGAGACAAAACAAATCCTCAAATTTCACGCACTGTGTGAATGAATGTTACTATTAGCACCGCTAGTAGGAGGAAGTTTAAAAGCACGCCCAGCTTTGGAAGTATCTCTTTGCTGGTGGTTGATTCGTGTAGGCAGGAATAATTGTCTCCAGATGAAGGAAAAAATAAGACAAATGGTTGGTTAAGATGGGGAAGACAACAGGAAGGAATGACCAGGGGCGCGTCATTCCGTATTTTATAGCTAATGGGATTGTGGCCGTTTTAATCTGTTCTAAAGTTTGTAACCATGAGTACTACTTAACTGAAATAATACCTAAATTAAAATAATGAGCTGTGATGTACTCCCTCCGTTCCCTAATATAAGTCCTTTTAGCTAGTTCAATATTGATACATACATACTACAAATGAATGAACATAAATACTAAAATGTGTCCAGATACATACGAATCAAGAAAAAGCTGAAATGTCTTATATTAAAGAACGGAGGGAGTAGTTTATCTACTGTTATGATGCATCATTGTGTTTCAGTTCGTAATTCCACATGGCTCTAGTACTAGAATACCATGGTGTTTTTTTTTCACAAAATCCCACTATCAGAACGACTGCTACTAGAGTGAGTGTTAGGAGGAAGGATACATGCATCGATGGCTAGGATGGCTGTGGGGAAGCAAGGTTTGCGGGCGGCCGGAGAACCCAACGATGGCGGCGCAACTGAAATTTGAAGAAAAACAAATCAAATTTGACCAAAATGTGATTACTTTTTTTGGCCAAAAGGGACTTTTGGCCCATGGCCGAAACTTGGCCGAAATCTGATTTCTTTCAGCTGAAAGTCAAATCTCTGCAGGCGCCTACATATAGATCCATCACTAGTTGGATGAGTTGTTGTTGCCACACAGGGCCTTCTCTCTCTCTGCTCACTCAAACAGAGGTGGAAGAAAGAGCACACTGGACACAATGTTTTGCCGGCGCACCAACGCCGCCACGGGCGCTCAAACACCCTAATCTTCTTCCTCTTTGCAATGGCTACATGGCTAACTCTGGCGCTTACAACGAGCAGTACAGGGTGGGATTTATACCCGGGCTAGCACAGGTGCACACACACACGACGCTGCCCACCTCGGCCACTAACCCCACGCCTGTCAACTACTTCCTGGAATATCTCCATGACCCAGCTAAGCAACTAACAGCCATACATGCAGCTAACTAACTCGGTCCATACGCTCCTGTGATCCGCTCGCCCAGGCTGCGCACATGACACGCTCCAACGCACACACGAGCACATACTCATGCGTGGCTTATTCCTAACATTTTGCACATAACCAGTTGAGCAGAAAGTAATCCTCTGCATAACTGACGTCCTGATTTAGTGATGCCTGGTCAGAAAAAACACACACTACTTTGTGTTAGAAGTTAGAACTAGAACATGAAAGCGATAGTTGACAATGGAAGTTTGACAGTAAGTTTTGGTATGTATTAGTGATCACAGTGAATAAAGTTTGACCACCCACAGTCCAAATATCATATGTTTCAGAATGGGGGTACTAGTGCCGAACATATGTTCATTAGAAGCAAATTCCACACCTAGATGTCTTATTACATGGAGATAATTGAAGTGACGTTCCATAGAATTCCACTACAAAACTTGTGAATCTGCTTAAAGATGGCATCAAACATTGCCAGGAGAAACAACATGATCGTGTTCCATATGCAAAACCTGTCAGCGGATAGAAAAAATGGTACCATTTACTGTAACTGAAAGTCAATTGCTACCCAACGCGATAACAAGTAGTGTAGTGTGAATATCCTGACTGTAGATAGCAGTGAACATAGTCAAAAAAGGTGGAAAATTCTGGACCAATTGCATAATCATTGACAATTCTACGGCCAAACAAACATTAACCTAGAGATGAACCAATTGTACAAATAATGTTTACATTAGAAGTGAAGATAAGAGAGATGTGTATTGTTCATAAACTAAGAGAATAAACATTTCAATAATCTATAGTACCAGCGCAGTGCGGCATACAAATTAGAAAAGAAGATAAGAGAGATGTGTATTGTTCTACTAGTATGGAGTCCCAACAGGCTGCTCACGTTAGAGCATCTCCAACCGACGTGCTATATAAGCGCCGCGGTGAAAAATTAGTGTTTTTTGCGCGCGCGCTACCGCTCCGGGCGCTCCAGCGGAGGCGTAAAAACCGCGCGCGCGGCATAACTAGTTCAGCGCGCGGGCTGAAACGCCATCGCGCGTCGTTTATTTGCTGCGCCCGCTGCCGCGCGCTGAACACTCGAGCGCCCGCTCGCAACTCCACCCCATCCAGCCGCTGGCGCCACCGCCGCCCGCGCCACCCCATTTCTTCCGGCGACCGTTCCGGCGCTTCCCCGGCCTATCCCCGCGCCGCCGCTACTTCCTCTGTCTCCCTCTAGTCACCGCCGCCCCTCGCGCGTGGCAGTCCTCCGACGAACAGCGCCTGGCCGCCCACTGCCGCTTGGCGCCCGCAAGGTGTTCGACAAAACGCCCGCAAGGTATGTATTGCTTCAACTCCACCTACCCCATCCAGCCGCTGATGCATGTTGTTTGTAGTTTAATAGCCTAGTTTAAATTGAACATTGTAGATGAGTTCGTCATATGATTCTTCTGAAGAAGAATTTGATATGGAAGAGGAGGAGGATCTTGCAATGATCCTAGCTATGCACATCAATAAAAAACCGAAGCACGGTGGTTCAGTTATGTGTCGGCAGAAAATTTGGAGGGATAGGATCGATGCCCACAACAGATTGATGAGGCAGTATTTTGTGGAGAATCCCACATACCCCGAGTCGTACTTTCGTCGCCGGTTTAGAATGAGCACCGAGTTGTTCAGGCGCATTGCAGAGAAACTAGCGAGCCATGACCGGTTTTTTCAGCAAAGGAGGAATGCCTGCGGAGAGCTCGGGCATAGCACCTTTCAGAAGGTGACAGCCGCTTTGCGTATGTTGGCATACGGTATCCCCGCTGATCTAGTTGATGATCACTTGGCCATGGGTGAGAGTCAAGCCATCATGTGTGTCAAGCGATTCGCAGTCGGAATTGTGCAAGTGTTTGGCCAGGAGTATTTGAGATCTCCCAATGCTGAAGACGCCGCAAGGCTATTGGAGATGAACAAAGCTCGAGGCTTCCCAGGTATGCCTGGCTCAATAGATTGCATGTATTGGAGTTGGAAGAATTGTCCTAGGGCATGGCATGGGCAATTCCATGGCCAAAAAAAGGGTTCCACTATAATCCTTGAAGCGGTAGCCGATCAAGAGACTTGGATTTGGCATGCTTTTTTTGGAATGCCTGGATCTTTGAATGACATCAACGTTGTCAACTGGTCACCACTGATGAATAAGATTGCAAATGGTGAACTGCCACCGGTGCAGTTTGTAGCAAATGGCCGTACGTATAACTATGGCTACTATCTTGCGGATGGCATCTACCCAAAGTGGCAAACATTTGTGAAGCCGTTGAAAAAACCGGAAGGTAAGAAAAATCTTGATTTCCACAATGCTTAGGCGGCGGCTAGAAAAGATGTGGAGATAGCTTTTGGGATTTTGCAAGCCCAATTTGCTATTGTGAGAGGACCGGCTAGATTTTGGGATCAAAAGATGCTTTGGTACATCATGCACGCTTGTGTGATCATGCACAATATGATCATCGAGAATGAGCGTGGCCAAGATGTAGACTATTCTCACTATGAGCTGTTGGGACATCCCGTGCGAGTGCGGCGGAGGGCTGAAAGGGTGGCCCGTTTTGTTGCCTCCTATCATGCCATTCGACGTCCCGAAACGCATAATGATCTTCAGAAGGATCTCATTGAGGAGTGGTGGGCATGGAATGGCCGCCAAAGAGCATCATGATTTGTGTGTTTGATGTTGTATTGTTGAACTATTTGTTGTATTGAAAGATAAACTATTTGTTTGAGTTGTAAAATAATGAAATTAAATTATTTATTGTTGATTTATTTTGTTTGTGTTTGATCTTCTTGCTTGTGTTTGGAGCACATATGTTGTTTGTGCGAGAGCGCGCGCTGCATTTTAGCGCGCCTGCTGGAGCAACGCGCGCACGCTAAAGTTTACAGTGGCCGCTGGAGCCAGCGCTCCCCACCGTGCCAAAACAGCCGATCGGCGCGCCGCAGACGCTTTTTTGATGCTCTTAGTTTACTCTCCCTCTAACCTTTTCCCTCTAAAGCATCCTATGGATCAAAATTACAGAAATATTGCCCGTCTTCAGATGTCGAGCTGGTGGCTGGCCGGTGGTGTCCCGGTCCTCAAGACGCACACATTTCAATGTGTACGTGACAGACAACGCTAAAGCCTACAGCATCATGACATTGGGCAAAACAAAATAAAACAAAGCCTCAGAGTTCGTGCCCTACGACGTCGCGCTGTGTGAATGAACGTGATACACAAATACTGGCAGTATTCAGAAGGATGCCAAGAGTACTGAATCTCCACCAGCTGCTTACTGTACTGTTTCTCCCTGTCCTTGTCGTTGGTTGTAGGAAAAAATAATTGTCTCCGGGGAAGCAAAAAAAGAAAAAGACAAGTGGTTAGTGAAGATGGGGGGAGACAGCCGGAAGCTCGACAATGAAGACAAGGAATAACCGGGGGCTCCGATCAATGGGATTTTAGCCTTTTTACTTTGTTCTGTAGTAAGTTGCAACTTGCCACCATGCATGCTTAGCAGACTACTACCACTATTACTTAGTTAACTGCAGTGATATTTAATCAGGTTGTTGAGTTACATGCCTAGATTGAAATAGTGAGCTGTGATGCTAACACTAGAATCCCCATATATATGTAATTGTCTCAATTTATTAAAACAGTAAAAACTAATCCATCGATTACTAATCCCATCAGGTGGGTGATTGAGCAGGTAATCAAGACAAACATTTAACCAGTAGAGTGAATAGTACTAATTGGACTGAAAGAAATAAGATCAAATTTTATATGAGTTATTGCTTGCGGGCAGAGGTTAGGAATATGAACCGAGGTGATTGACGAGGCGCTTTTCATTTGGGATGTATCTATTTCCCCATTTCCTACAATAATTAAAGGCAGGAGACGCCTGAATCTGAATGAATGCAAGACCATCACTTTCCAATCTGACTGAATGTATAGCCTAAAAAAACACCAGAGGAAATATGGGGATTAACTTTCTGTTTCTAATAAATTAATGGTTTCTACTGGCACTAATCGCGTGACTGCTCTGCATTGCCATCCTCAACTGAGGCAAAATATTTCTCTACAACCTGCCGAAACTGCACTGATTGATTCAGCACTCGACAGTAACAGGACTGATTGATTCGAAAATTAAAACTAATCCGTCAAATTGTTTTCCCCACAAAAGCCGTTGGAATAAAAGAAGTTCCACGGCACCAAGCGCCTGGTAATGGGGTGGGGGGGCGGCGCCGCGGCCACTAAATCCCCAACAGCAGAAGTAAAAAATGTGAATCCAACGAGCTTCCGCAAAATTTTGAGTTCGCCGGAGCAACAGGAGATGGGTAGGGGAAAATAGCAAGATACCAGCGGCGACGGCGGTAGGGGCGACGGGGAAGCGGGGGCCGCCGGTGGTGGCCACGTCCGCGCTGGGGTTGGCGGCGAGCGACGGAGTAATCTCAGCTCAGCGCTGAGAGCGGCAGCGGGGTCCATCGAGCACGGATAAACTCACAACTTATTTTTATTTATTTTTACATTTAAAGACAATCTTTAGGGTATCTCCAAAGCTAACCTGCAAATTTACTCCGGCATTTGTCCGCGCACACATATGCCGGAGGCAGCCATTCAATGCTAGCCGCATATGCCTGTCCACTTATATTTCAAACATTGTTTTATCTAACCGGATAAAATACATGCAAACACAGTGGATTTCATCAAAGTTCAGACAGAAAATAGCACAAAACATCCATACATACCATGCAAATAAGTTTAATGCAACGGTAGTTCAAATTCTACGAGATTTAACCGGATGTTCAAGAAGTTTTTCATGAACGGTTCATGTCGTCCCACACATATTGCCCATTCAACTTTATCCAGCAATGTGTGTGCGTAAATAACGTTCCTCTGTCTTGTGGTATATCATGACATCGCGTGCAGGCTACATAATTTGTAGACCAACATTGAGTGAATAATTTAATCAACAATTGAGCAAGAAGAAGCAGCCAGAGCAACCGCGACATCCTGCAACCTCTATATCCGGATCTGGGATGCACTCCTGCCAACGACAAGGAGCCAGCCCGAGTCACCCACCTTTACACCCTTGACGTTCACACAGCCAACGAGGCATAGCCAGTACCGCCGACATGGTACCTGTCACCACGGCATCCAACGTCAGAGACACCACCACTCGCCCACATCACCATGCACCAACCAGGGTAGGAGGAGCACATGCACTACATCCAATCCTAGCCCGGCATTTGACACCAACTCTGGGTTCGCGCCGCCGCTGTAGGAAGCGTTGACGCATGCTTCCCTAGCCAGACCCGATGGACAATGGGGTGCCGGGGACTGCCGCAATCTAGCAAGCCTCGGTCATAGCCCTATGGCCTTAGCCAAGGCGAGATCGCATGATGCCATATATGTAGTCATCTATGTCACGACCACCACCGACGCCCACATTGCCAAGGAGAGGGGCCTCATCGCTCACGGATAACAGTTAGACTACACCCAACCCCGGCCCACGGCGCCACCAACCCACAACTTGTGCCTTCTGCTGACACCATTCGCGAGATCTGGCCGACGCCCGATCTGCCACCATGGTCGCCACAAACGCGCTCGGACACCGCCACCGAGATGTTGAGCACCAGCCGATGTAGCTAGGACCACCGCGACAAGGTTGGCATCCCGCACATCTAGAATGAGGCACAGAGGGAGGGAGAGGCTCGTCGCCACGAAAACGTCAATAACGTGTGCCGACTAAAACATTCCTTTTGATTGAAAGTTGAACAGAAGGTTCAGGGCCGTGAGAGTGACAGTTGGAAACCTAGGCTCGCTAATCTCTCGATCACAGGGGAGAAAGTGGTTTTGCGCCGCGTGCAAACGTTGAGACCTTTTCTGTTTTACTTCCTTCGCTATTTATTCGTTACAAAGAGGAAGTGGAGCTGGTGGTGATCCTAACTATGCGCCACTATTTGCCGGACTCGCGCCATCCGACGAGAGCAGATCGTGCCTCCTAGGCCACCAGCGAGACTACCGGGCCACGACGCGACTACATCGATCTATAGGCCCATGCAAAACTACATGCACGGCACGCACACGTCGCGGCTCAGGCTATTCTATCTGTTTATTTGAAACAGAAAGAAAATAGCTAATGTAAACAACTAGATTAGCTAACAAGTCACCCCCCTAATCTTGTCGTTGGCGAATTATTTCAACCATGCCGATCCTCCTCCTCAGCTCCTGGAAAATGAGGCGCCCAAGTGCTTTCGTCAGAGTATCTGCGAGTTGATCCATGGTCCTGACATAGTCGATGAAGATCCGTCCCTGCTCCACACTCTCGCGAATGAAGCGATACCTGATCTCTATGTGCTTGCTTCTGTCGTGGAAGACAGGGTTCTTCGCCAGGGAGATCGTTGATTTGTTGTCGACGAGAAGCTTCGGTTGCATGGCTACCTTGTTCAGCATCTCTCCAAGTAGCCGCGCCAGCCAGATGCCCTGACACGCAGCGGTGGTGGTCTCCATGTTTTGGCCTCGCACGAGGAGATCGCAACAACCATTTGCTTCTGAGATTGCCAGCTCACCGGACTCCTTCCGAGGAAGAAGATCACACCCTTTGCTCTCTTCCTGTCGTCCGTGTCCCCGACATGATCTGAATCACGATAGCCGGTTAGCTGCAGTGCTCCTTCGCCGCGCCCATATGCGCAAGCGTGATCCAGCGTCCCTGTCACATACCACAATAGGTGCTTCACCGCGGCGTAGTGGTCATAGGCAGGCTTCTCCATGAACCTGCTCAAGTACCCGACTCCGAACGAGATGTCGGGTCTCGTGTGTACCAGATACTACAACCCTCCGATTATGCTGCGATACAGAGTCTTGTCCTCCGGGTCGGCGCTGCTCTCCTTGCTCAACTTGAGCCGCACCTCCATGGGATTGTTGCATGGGTTGCAATCCTCCATTCTCGCGCGCTCCAGCAGTCTCTTGGCGTAGGCCGCCTGCCCGAGCACGATCGCTCCTGGCTCACCTCGATCCCGAGGTAGTAGCCGAGCTTGCCCTGGTCTCTCATACGGAACGAATTGGTCATATGTTGCTTGAACGAGTCGATCTCCGTTGTGGCCTCGCCGGTGATGAAGATATCACGTACGTAGACTTTGGCGACCAGGAGCGAGCTGCTCGTGCCACGTCGGTACACCGCATGTTCCAACAGATAGCGCTCGAAGGCTAGCGCACCCAGGCTCTCGTCCAGCTTCGCGTTCCAGGATCTCGGCGCCTAGCGGAGTCCATACAGCGCCTTGCGGAGACGCAACACCTTGCCCTCCTGCCCAGCCTCGGCGTACCCCGGCGGCTGCTACACGTAAACCTCCTGTGGCAGGTCACCATTCAGAAAGGCGTACTTGTCGTCCATATGGTGTACCTGCCAACAATAGTGCACCGCGAGTGCGACGAGGACGCGCACCGAGTCCATGCGTGCGATTGGCGCGAAGACCTCCTCGAAGTCCACGCCTTCCTACTAGACATAGCCCTTCGCCAGCAGCCGCGCCTTGTGTTTCACCACCGCGCCTTGGGGATCGTTCTTGAGCTTGTACACCCACTTCAGGCCGATCGGGCGGTGTCCGGGCGGGAGCTCGCTTAGCTGCCAAGTCTTGTTGCCGATGATGCTATGCATCTCTTCATCCATCGTCGTGCGCCAACCCTGCTCCCTCTCTGCCTCAGCAAAAGAAGCTGGCTCCTCTCCGACGAACAGGTACATCTTGCTGTCATAGTAGTTCGCCTCCACCTCTATGGTTGTCTCTCGTAGGTTCTCCGGCGTGCGGTACCATCGCTGCGCCTCCTCCCCGGAAGGCGGCTCAGAAGCAGGTGAGGACGTGCCGGCCACTGTCGGTGGCGAGGCCGGCTCGGCGGTGGGTGCGGCCTCCATGTCATGTGCGCTCAGAGCGACCACCTGTTCCGCCCTCACTCTCAGCGCAGTCACGGGCTGAAGTTCGATGGTGAAGGAGTCCATCCCCTCATCTTGCGCCGCCGTGACTGTGCTCCAATCCCACGACGTGTTCTCGTCGAACATGACGTCTCGAGACACATGGGCACGGCCTGGCGGCGGGTGGATCACGTGGTAGGCCGCAGATCCGGGCTCGTACCCGAGGAACACCATGGGAATGCTCTGGTCGTCAAGTTTCTTCGCGTTCGGACGTGTTACCTTCACGTGGGTGATGCACCCGAAGGTGCAGAAGTGTTGAACACTAGGCCGGCTCCCACACCATGCATGGTATGGCGTCATGTCGGACACACTCTTCGTTGTCGCCATGTTGAGCAGGTGCACGGCCGTCGTCACAGCCTCGCCCCAGAAGCGTGCTAGGACGCCCTTGGCCTTGAGCATTGTGTGTGCCATGCCGACGTTGGTCTGGTTGCGGCGCACCCCCAGTTATGTGAGGAACTCGCCCAGGCTGATGGGTACGTAGGGCCTTGAGGCGGTGGCCTGACTGGCGCTCTGCCGCCACCTGGAAGTGGCAGAGCGCTATCTCCACCTTGTCCTTCGCCTTGAGCAGCCACAGCCACATGAAGCGGCTCTTGCCATCGACGAGCAGGAGGAAGTATCACTTTCCTCCCTGTGTAGCTGGGGAGATGGGCCCGCACAGATCCGCATGCACGAGCTCGAGCACATCCCCGGCGCGGTTCAACACTTGGCAGGGAAAGGGAGCTCGACCGTGCTTGCTCACCAGGCACGCCTTCTAGACGCGATCCACCTCGTCCAGAAGCGGCAGGCCATGCACCATTCCCTCTCGAGCAAGCGACCGGAGTGCCTGGAAGCCAATGCGGCCGTCGTGCGCGTGCCACAGCCACGCATCCTTGCAGCCGTCCATGGCGACACACACCGTACGCAGCGGGTTCAGGCACAGCATGTAGAGGCGCTAGTGGTTGCGTTGCACACGTGCAAACTGTCGCCCGCCTAGATCGCGTAGCTGCAGTATGCCATGGTGGATGTGCGTCTCGTAGTCGTTCTCATCCAGCTGGCCCATGCTCACGATATTGTTGCACAGTTTAGGGATGTAATACACCTCCAATAGGACCAAGTGCTCATCGTTCAGGCAATGGAAGAGGATAGTTCCTCTACCCTCGATCTGTACTGCCGATCCATTGCCGAGCCTGACGGAGCCGCGCACGGCGCAATCCAGGTCGGACAAGATCTTTCGCAGCCCGGACATATGGTTGCTGGCACCCGTGTCCAAAAACCAGGGGGTGTCGCACCATCCACCTTCCGCCGCAGGTCGGTCCTGGGAGCGCTCCTCATGAGCGCTCACAGGCTTGTCAGAAGGAGCGTTGACTCCTCGGTCCCGCCTTCCGCCAGGTTTGCCTGCTCCTTGAGCTCTCGCAGGGGCTTGGTGCAGTCCCGCGAGAAGTGCCCCGGCTTGTTGCAATTGTAGCACTTGACCTTGCTCATGTCGTGCCCGCCATTGCCGTTGCGACCGCCCGACCTGCCGTCGTTGCCGCTGCCGTTTTGAGGTGGACGAGAGTCATTCCTGCTGCCCTGATTCTTGCCACGATCGTTGTTCTGGCCGTCGTCGCCACCAGAGCCTTGGCCGCTCTCCCTCCATTGCTTGCACGCCTCCCACTACTGCTTAGTTGGAAGGAGCTGCCCGCCGCCTTGGTTCGGTGCGGGCGCGCCGCAACGCTCCTCGGCGTTACGCAACCGGCCGACGAGCTCCTCAACCGAAATCGTCCTCAGGTCGAGAAGCGTTTCGATCGCTACTGTGATCTGCGGGTATCGTGAGGGAACAACACGCAATATTTTCTGCACGACGCGTACCTCCTCAACATTGACGTCGAGGGTACGCAGCTGGCTCGCATGGCTGGTGATGCGCATGTCAAAGGCGTCGAGGGACTCGCCATCGTGGAAGGCGATCTGCTCGAATTCCGCACGGAGTCGTTGCGGGGTGGCCTCACGCACACGGCTCACCCCCATGCGCATGACCTTCACGGTGTCCCAAGCCTCCTTGGCCGTCTCCTTGACGACGAGGATGCCGAGCATCTCCGGCGGAACGGCTCAGAACAGGACGCCGAGCGCCAGCTTGTCCTCGTGCACCCACTGCGCGTTGCCCTCGATCGCGTCCCCGAGTCCCCAGGACTCCAGGTGCACCTTCACGACCAGCGACCACTCGATGTAGTTCGTGGAGGTGAGCGTTAGAAACGTGGTGCCGGCGCCCGGCACGAACAGCGCGCGCTTCGTGGCCGCCGCCTGGTGGACCACCACTTGACGCTCCCGCCTCAGATGGCTATGCCCGCGGCTTGCGCTCCCGTGGTGGAGTCATCGAGCGGCCCGACCCGTTTCTCCGTCTGTTGAGGGGTGCCGCTGCCGTCGCCGCTGCCTTCTGGTCCGGCTGCTCTCTGGTGTCGGACATGATTACCGAGATCATTAAACGAGGCTCTGAATACCACTTGTTGTAAACATGGCTCGCTAATCTCTCGATCACAGCGGAGACAGTAGTTTTCCATTGCGTGCAAACGTGGCGACCTTTGCTATTTATTCGTTACAGAGAAGAAGTGGAGCTGCTGGCGATCCTAACTATGCTTCACGATCTCCCGGATTCGTGCCATCCTACGAGAGCCGATCGTGCCTCCTAGGTAGGGCTGGACGTACCGAGCAGGCTTTTCGGCCCGCTCGTCGACCGCTCTGGACCGGACGGATCGGTCCCGGCCCGCTGGAATATATGGCCGGTCTGAGCCGTGAATTTCGGCCCGAAAATCGGCCGGTCCGTTCCGGTCTTAGCCCGGTTAACTCGGTTGGGCCGAAACAAACATGGCAGTTTCTCTATCGGACGGCCTTCTGGCGACGTCAAGCAGTGATGGGATCTGAATCCAGTGTGGGCAACCCGAAGCAGTTCACACACGAGCAGTTGGACGTGGGGATCAGATGGTTCGACGACGGCAGCGAGAAGCACGTCGTCGAGGGCCACGGCAATGGCAGCCGTCCTTTTCCTTTGATTCAGCGTAAAGTTAGCCTGGTAGTTTGGACTTTTTTTTTCATTCATCGTAGCAGAAACAGAAAGAACGAGAAATACGGGCTCGATCCGATACAGCCATTTCCCTTTCCTTTCACGTCTAACTAATGAAGTGCGTCCACTACGGCCACGACTAGTACTCAGCTCCACGTTAGGTCTGATCCACTAATCACGGAGAAGTAGAACACATAAATTTTGTTGGCTCATGCACGTCCTACCTTATTTGCATGTGGCTAAGAAAACGCTTAGGAAAAACAACAAAGACGTGTACATGACACATAGCCCGCGTGTCGTTGGCTTCTTCCTCCCGGAGGACCACGGCGCGTGCGGCTTGCTGTTGCCTGTTAGTGCACCAACACTTCACCGGCGATACGCTGAAGGACCCCGACGCGTCTGTTGCTGGTAACGCCGGGGTGCTGTTCGTGGCCGCGACGGCTCGCTCTCGTGCCTTGCGGCGTCCATGGTCGCCGGGAACAAGCTGATGACCACCACCTTGACGTCCCGCCGCCGCCGCCATGGTCACCACATCCGTCTATTGCCGTCGTCGCCGGGCACAAGCTAAACAGTAGCTGAACACAGCCTAAAGAATAGCTAAACAGGAGTTGCCGTTGTTGTTTGTCAAAGAAAATATTGCACTTTTGTTTTATTTGCACTCCAAAATCAACAGATGCCTAAACAGCACCTAAATAGGACCTAAACACATCAGAAAAAAAACTGCCAGGCAACATGACTGACCGGTCCAATCGGTCCTCTCGGGCTTAACCGAGCTCCGGACCGGACCGTGTCCACCCTGATTCCTAGGCCACCTGCGAGACTACAGGGACATGACGAGACTACGTCGATCTGTAGGCCCACGCAAAGATGCGTGCACGGCACGCAGACGTTGCGGCTCAGGCTATCCTATCTGTTTATTTGAACGGAAAGAATACAGCTACTGTAAACGACTAGATTAGCTTACAGGGACGAACAAATACTCGTGAAGCGATTTCCTTCGCGCATCGAGCAAATTCCTTGATTGTGTATATGATGCTCATATATATAGCAGATATATCTCCTCCTTTGCAGGGAAATGATTTGGCCCTTATGCTAGGATGCGAAAATTTCTATTTGAATGTGATAGCGTGGATGCGATTGAAAGTTTGAATTCTAAATAAAGAACATTCTTTTGAGAATAGTGAGTGTAAAAAACTTGTAAAGTGAGCGAGACGTTTTGGAGATCGGCCTCCATGGAACCCCTTTTTTTATTTCAAAAACTAAATTTCAATGTTTAACTTTTTTCTAAAAAAATTCAAATGTCCACATGGATGTATTTTATCTGTGTAAAAGTTTTATGATGAAATGATTAACACATCTAATCTATGGTGAAAGGAAAAAAATCTGGGATTTTAATAATAGTGTGCGTGCTAAAAACAATGAATTGACATATTTTGTGTTGAAGTTAAATTATCTCGAAAAAAGTTTATACAAATGTTGAATGCATTCATATGTAGATTTAGAATTTTAATAACTCTTTGAACCTTGACAAACTAATTTTCCATATTTTGCACAAAAAAGGCTCGATGGAGCTCGTGCTCGAAAACGATTTTCCGTAGTAAAGGTTTCTTTTGTTTATAACTGTGAAAAAAGAGCCAAAGTAAACTCGATAAGCCGCCCACCCCGCCGCCGCTCTCAGTGCGGAGCTGCATCCCCAATGGGGCCTCCGTGGACTCCGCCACTGTCGGTTCCACTCTCTTACCTATCGCCCAGCTCGACGTCACCGCAGGTATCTTTCCCCTACCCCTCTTCGGTTGGATTTTTTTGTTTAAAAGGACCACTTGCCGAGTTGACTTAAAGAAAAAGACCACCTCTGAAAAGAATTGGCAGAAGAGAGCAGTTAGGCTGTGGTGGCAGTTGTGCTGGCTAACACGTGGAACTTGCCTCCATGTGCAGAGGCGGCAGTGCCTGCCGCCACGGTGCCAGGCGGCAAGCCGCGCATTATCGGATTCGTCCGCAGTGACGGAACGGAGCAAGCCCGATGCGTCATGCCACTAATGTCTACTACGCAACTTTATTCTTGTAGACGTTGTTGGGCCTCCAAGTGTAGAGTTTTATAGGATAGCAACAAATTTCCCTCAAGTAGATGACCTAAGGTTTATCAATCCGTGGGAGGTGTAGGATGAATATGGTCTTCCTCAAACAACCCTGCAATAAAACACAAGAAATCTCTTGTGTCCCCAACACACCCAATGCAATGGTAAATTGTATAGGTGCACTAGTTCGGCGAAGATATAGTGATACAACACTAGTAGAAAACAGGACATCGGTCCCGGTTCCAGAGGGCCTTTAGTCCCGGTTCAGCAACCAGGACAAAACAATCGGGACTAAAGGTCCAGACTTTTAGTCCCGGTTGGCTTACGAACCGGGACTAAAGGAGCTCCACATGGCCGCCGTAGGGCGCCCAGGCAGGAGGACCTTTAGTCCCGGTTGGTAACACCGACCGGGACTTTACCAACCAGGACAAAATGGCAGCCACGCGTCAGCCCCTGTCAAGCGCTGGGGTCTAGGTTTTTTTTTGGAAAGGGCCGTGTTTCATTTTGTGTTTTCATTTTATTTTATATTTATATTATATTTTCACGCAGTTACACATATTAATATACAACATCATCAGTGCAAATTATGGAAAAAACATCCATCATCAGTACAAATTAGATGGATGCAATAGACCAAGTTGAATTACAGGAAAATACGATGCTGCGAATCACAACATTGTATTTTCCTCGAATTCAACCTGGTCTATTGCATCCATCTAATTTGTACTAGTATATGTCATATTACAACTCATCATCATCTTAATCAACTCTTCATCATTCTAGGTAAAATAACATAAAAAGGTGAACTCCTCATCATTCTGGTTGTTATCATACTACAAATAATCAAGTTATCACAAGTTAGAAACACTAACTACTGCTCTCTCCTAGGTAAAATAGCATAAAAAGGTGAACTCCTGCATCTCCCCATTGAAGAATACAGATCAACATATCTCCAACTTCTGGCTTGCGCAAGTTATAGTCTCCAAGTGGTTGCCTGGATGCTTTGATTGTCTTGCTCCATCCTTTGATTTTCATAGTTTTCTCACTTTGAGATATCGTGTATTTACCAGGGTAACTCATCGGCAATGGCCGTAAACTAACCATATGCAAATCACCTTTGGTAAACATCCATTTAGGAACGGTCTCTGGTGGGAGTACCTACTGAAGAACATAAGTTATAATAACATAGTTAGCAAACTAGTTTTGCTTAAGAACAATGTATGGAAAGGATGGACTAATGACACAAGAGTAAAAAAATTCTTACAAAGTTGTCTCTAGTGATGTTATAAGGGTTTAACTTGTGCACTAGCGGCACATATCCATGATAAATGTTGCCAGTCCGGTAATGTTTAGCATGATTCTCAACATCATGAATAAATGAGATGAGATGATTTATCTCCAAACAAGTAGGTTTGGAGTCATGACTGTAGTACATCCAATCTGTTATCTGTCGGGTAGTTCTTGTAGCACGGAAATAAGCTGATAATTAAAAATAAAGAAATTTAGTTGGGATGAGTACCAAATATTTTTCAATAATCAATATAAAGTACCTAACAAATCTGTTGACAAAAGCACCTGGAGGTAGCACCGGAATCAAGTCATCCTCCGCATGCACCCAAATATCTATATTATTATCATGAACATCATCATTACCAAGATCGAAGGTAATGGTCATGTCCTCATCCAATCCATACGCCTTGCAAAATGCTCACCAATTAGAACAACCACAATATGTGTGATCTTCGTTATTTTTCACCTTAACAACAAAAGTGTAATGCTCCATTCTGAGGTGAGCTATCTTAGGCTCTGTACTATCCTTCTCTTTAAAATGGAACTTGTCCAAGACAGCGAATCTTGCATGACAGGGAATGCACTAGTTGAATTGTACAAAAGAAAATTAAAGGTTAATTAAAGCAAAAGAGCACACATCATACTTCATTAACAAAAAATACATGTCGTCTGTACATACCGTAATAATACTAAATTCTTATGTTAGCTTGATGGTGAACGACCTATCGTTGTCCAGGTGAGGATAAATGTCGCATATACCCCTGTCGTCCCAGCAGAAAGGGCATTGAGGGATCCTATCATCGTCAGACGACGTCGACATTTCCTGTGTTCTTGATTCTAAGATTAAAAATCGACGGCAAATTTTTTAAGCAAGATCATCATATAATATCACTAAGACATATGATATCAACGGCGCTCGTCGGGGACTCTTCATATAATATTATCATATAATATCAGAACATGGAAATATACAACCATGAGAGATGGATCAGTGGCAAACATAGACTTAATCACAAGAAGGAATCATATGCATATGAGCAATGGATTAGTGGCAAACATATGCAAAGTTCACAAGTTCTATAACAGTCATGCCTTATTGGATCGAATATTATCGCTAATACAACTCGAATATTATCATATAATATCATTAATTAATACAAATCGAGTTGACGTCTCACGGCGCATGCGGTGGACACCCAAAGAGAAGGAACCATCGCCGGATCATAGCTCGGGTGAGATCCCTGAATAACCTGCCAGGTATTGGAAAACCTGGCGTCCAACGCAGCCATGTAGCGATGGACGTGCTCGTCCTCCTCCCTGACACAACGACGTACCACCTCCGCGGGGGCCGGTTCCCTCTACATCGATAGTGGCCCACACGACCGCCACCAAAGAAGCTCTGGGTCGACGACGAGACCCGGATTTCTCACCAACGTGCGCGCCCTGTAAGGTAGCACCTCCCAGTGCCAGCCCGGCGGAGCCCAGTCCCGGACATGGAGCCTCTCAAACTGGTTGTCGGTGCCGAGTCGACGACGAGGATGCGGGATTGGCATCGTCGACGAGAACAAATTGTGGCTATATAGCAAATATCATTTTATTTAACAACAATGACAACAATACCATATTTAATATGCATTCCTATCCCTACATAGGATTGATTCCTATCCTCCACATTTCAAAGGAAAACAAAAAAGAGCCTAGACTCAATGGAAAAATTTCTACGATGTGAACCCAAATGACATATCTTTTTCTAATCCTACTCATAGGATTTGAGATGCATGTCATCTCATTTCCTACAAATTTCATATATATTCCTATGATAATCCTGTCCTATATATGAACCAAAAGGAGGCCTAATTAAGGTATGATTTTTTTGGTTTCTGTCCAATTTATCTATATAATCTTCTATGATAATTCTATCCTATGATAATCCTAGCTATTCATTGGTTAGGCAGGAGCAAGTCATGTTTGTTGTGTATTATTTAGTTTGCCCATGCGGTTATACCCAAAACTCTGTGAGGTAAATGATTAGTTGAGGTCAGTCAGATGTAAACTTTGTTCCTTGCCTGTGAAGCCAGAAATGTAGGAGAAATACAAGCTATTACTTTGATATCTTACAAGTTGTTAATGCAAATTTTTCATTCCATACGGACTGTACTCTCTCTATGCTCAATATGCTCTATCTATGCATCGGTACTTATGTGATCAGTCAAAACCAAAAACACTGTCCAAAAACTTAAAAAAACACCGCATATCAATCAGCACGACGCGGCGTGCCGCCACGCATTACACGCTAGTATATCCTATGAACCAAATTATACATGAGACTCCATGGATTTTGGATCCCACGCCACCACTGCTTCGACCGACGACGGACGCCGGCGATGACGGTGACTGCGGGGGGGGGGGGGGGGGATAGGAGGAGGGGAACGGCGGTGTGGCCGGGGGCTCACCTAGGAGGAGGGGAGCAGGCTCGGGGCGGCGACGGGGACAGCGATGGGGACGGCGTTAGGGGCGGCGACGGGGACGGCATCGGGGGCGGCGCGACGAGGAGCGGGCTCGGGGAGGCGACAGCGCGGTCCGGCAGCCTGGCGGCGTCGAGGTTTTCTTTGGCGCCGTCTGGGGAGATGGAGATCGAAAACTGTAGATGGATTTTGGTCCACTTATATACCCCAACATTTAGTCCCGGTTGATGGCTTCAACCGGGACTAAAGGCCCCCCTTTAATCCCGGTTCTTACCACCAACTGGGACTAAAGGTAGTTTTCGCCAGGCGAAAGGGCGGGAAGCCCAGGGATTTAGTCCCGGTTGTTGGTACGAACCGGGACTAAAGGGGTGTCTTTAGTCCCGGTTGGCGCTACCAACCGGTACTAAAGTCCCTGCCTGGCACGGTGGGAGTTTAGTCCCACCTCGCCGAGCGAGGAGCGCTCGTACTGGTTTATAAGCTCGGCTGTAGCTACCGTCTTGAGCTTCTCCCTATTGCAGG
The DNA here is from genome assembly GCA_039707655.1 of Elymus sibiricus. Taxonomy (NCBI): domain Eukaryota; kingdom Viridiplantae; phylum Streptophyta; class Magnoliopsida; order Poales; family Poaceae; genus Elymus; species Elymus sibiricus. The sequence goes on from CM077675.1 coordinate 537,122,207, forward strand.
CATTGCGTGCCTAACTATCTCTGCCCTGTATGGCCTACTTGCCCCGTGGGGCTACGTCCTGGCCCATGTATATTGGGTTACTAGTCTTATGCATGCCATGGTGGCCTAGTAGGCGGGCCTTTTTTTATATTATTTTTTTGCATATTAAAAGTTCATGACAAAAAATATTTTATGAAATTTTTTGCTATTAAATTTTTTAACAAAAAATACTTTATGAATATTCTTTTTGCTATTAAAGTTTTTAACAAAAATAACTTTAATAATTATAGTTGCATAAATTTTATATAATATTAAGTTAAATAACTTTGATGAGACGAAAACTCATCTATTACAAAGAGATTTCATTTTTTGAACATATTTTAACTCTAGACTTTTTCTACATTCGATATGCACCATTCAAAGCCACATCATCACTTTTCAACCCTTTTCAGGCTTCATTTGCTATTTTTCATGCATTTCATGATTTATTTTGAGCTAAAATGACCCTGATTTGAAAAGCACTGCAAATGAACTCTGAAAAGGTTGAAAGTTGGCATGGTATCATAATTTCACCCACATAGCATGTGCTAAAAAGTTGAGAGGGTTACAGGAAAAACTGGATGCACTTCGTGTACAAATTGGACAATCTCTTTCGAAGTATCAGTGTTTCGGATGAAAACACGTCTATTACAAATGGATTTCATTTTTTAACATATTTTAACTCAAGACTTTTTCTGCATTCAATATGGACCATTCAAAGCCACATCATCACTTTTCAACACTTTTTCTGACTTCATTTGCTATTTTTCATGCGTTTAATGATCTATTTTGAGCTAGAATGACCCTGATTTGAAAAGCACTTCAAATGAACTCTAAAAAGGTTGAAAGTTGGCATGGTATCATAATTTCACCCACATAGCATGTGCTAAAAAGTTGAGAGGGTTACAGAAAAACTGGATGCACTTCGTGTACAAACTGGACAATCTCTTTCTAAGTATCAGGGTTTTGGACGAAAACACGTCTATTACTAAGGGATTTCAATTTTTTAAACATATTTTAACTCAAGACTTTTTCTGCATTCGATATGCACCATTCAAAGCCACATCATCACTTTTCAACCCTTCTTCTGACTTCATTTGCTATTTTTCATGCATTTCATGATTTATTTTGAGCTAAAATGACCTTGATTTGAAAAGCACTGCAAATGAACTCTGAAAAGGTTGAAAGTTGGCATGGTATCATAATTTCACCCACATAGCATGTGCTAAAAAGTTGAGAGGGTTACAGAAAAACTGGATGCACTTCGTGTACAAACTGGACAATCTCTTTCTAAGTATCAGGGTTTCGGACGAAAACACGTCTATTACTAAGGGATTTCAATTTTTTAAACATATTTTAACTCAAAACTTTTTCTGCATTCGATATGCACCATTCAAAGCCACATCATCACTTTTCAACCCTTTTTCTGACTTCATTTGCTATTTTTCATGCATTTCATGATTTATTTTGAGCTAAAATGACCTTGATTTGAAAAGCACTGCAAATGAACTCTAAAAAGGTTGAAAGTTGGCATGGTATCATATTTTCACCCATATAGCATGTGCTAAAAAGTTGAAAGGGTTAAAGGAAAAACTGGATGCACTTCGTGTACAAACTGGACAATCTCTTTCAAAGTATCAGGGTTTCGAACGAAAACACATCTATTACAAAGGGTTTCAATTTTTTAAACATATTTTAACTCAAGACTTTTTTTGCATTCAATATGCACCATTCAAAGCCACATCATCACTTTTCAACCCTTTTCTGACTTCATTTGCTATCTTTCATGCATTTCATGATTTATTTTGAGCTAAAATGACCCTGAATTGAAAAGCACTGCAAATGAACTCTGAAATGGTTGAAAGTTGGCATGGTATCATAATTTCACCCACATAGCATGTGCTAAAAAGTTGAGAGGGTTACAAAAAAAACTGGGTGCACTTCGTGTATAAACTGGACAATCTCTTTCGAAGTATCAGGGTTTCGGACGAAAACTTGTCTATTACAAAAGGATTTCATTTCTTCACATGTAACTGCAGTGATATTCTAGATGAAATCCATCATCAGAATAGTTGTGGAGAGAAAGTCTTCACTTTTTCTTCGCGTGTGTCCCTTGCTTATTGCGCCGTAACCCTGGATAATCTTCATCGTTTAACAAGATGCTTGGGTCAGCCTTCACTTTGAAGGGAGGAATTTCATGAAACTTTTCATAATCTTCAGACATGTCTGTCTTGCCCTCCACTCCGGCCGACGCGTAGCAGGTCCCGTTTTATTATGTGTAGGTTTGGTTGGGTGTACATAGCAATGAATACGTTTGCTTGTTTAATAGTAGTAGAGTAGAGATAGATATAGAAGATGCGCCGGCCAAAGGAAGGAAGGGATCATGGCAATCGAGTTGGATTATGAAACGGAACCATCGAGTCTGACTCTTTATTTATATATCTACGTCGGGATCCCTCCCAGCCTCTGACGTCTGCCGCGACTCGCATCTTTCTCGGTCTGCCAAAGGAAGTAAGGCACTCTGAAGGTTTTGTCCAGCCCAGCTGGAAGTAGCTAATTCCGTTGTCGATCCAGACGATCTATTTGGTCCGCTATCGCAGCCGGAGATCCACGTACGTACAAGCGTTCATAGCTAGCTAGCTACTTACAGCAAAGTTTTCGAAACTCAAACACATAGAGCCGGTGGTGCCAGGAAAAAACAACATATCTGCGATGGCCGTGTTGGACGGTCCCCGCGAATTGGTGTCGATCTCGCGCGTCTGATCTGGGTATCCGATCTGTTCGAGGATGCTCTTCCCAGTCTAATTCTGTTTGGCTATTAATTATGCAATATTGCTGTTTCCCTCAAAACAAATTATGCAATATTACCAAGGAGGGTTTGTGTTGTTTGTGCGAGCCCCGCCGGCCGGAGACTCGAAGACCTAGCTGGTTATGACAAGCGAAGGCATCCAACTCAATAGCACACGACTGATGGCGCAGCAGAGTAACGGACGGAACCACATACTACATTCGCCAGCATCGGCGCCGGTGATTGCAAGGACGCTCCCAGCTGATCTCCTCCTTGAGATCGTGGCACACACCGACTTCTTCACCCTCGTCCGTTGTGCCGCTGTGTGTAAGCACCATCGTCGAGACATCCTTAGTCCGCTGTTCATACGCCGCTTCAGCCAGCAAGCGGCTTCTACCATGCTCGCCCACTGCCCATATGACATGCAGCATGTAAATCCGGTGCACCCTGTCACGTGCGCAGCCGTCAACTTCTGCCACGGCTACCTGTCGCCTTGCGTGTCACGCCACGCCACCAACCTCTTTGGACGGTACTATCCGGTGACGTCCCGCGGCGGCCTCGTCGTCCTTTGTTTTTACAAGAAATCCGAATTGGAGCGCTCCTCTGGCCTTTGCGTGTATGATCCCATGACCGGCCACCGCACCTTCCTATCAAGACCGACAGGTGACCAGACTACCCGGGGCATCCGGCAGGCCTACGTCCTACTCACTGCCTCAGACGGAATCGACTGCTCCTTCAATTAAGCTGCTCTTCATCAGTGTCTGCACGTCGGGCATCAATGTACAGGCTCTCACATCCTACTCTGGTACCTGGGGGGCCATTACTTCTCATGTGAACCACCCGGACTTTCCATGGATGCACACAATTGGATACAACACCCCTGCCATCCTCCGCAACGGCATCATCCACTGGCTAGTGTAGTACAAGGACCAGATCCTCACATACGATGTGGGTACAGGACAAAGTTTTGAATAGCCGGCTATTGACCGGCTATAGCCGGGCTATAGCCTTTGGGGAGGTCTGCGGCTACAGCTAAGGCCTTTATAGCCTAAATGGACATTAGCCGCTAATAGCCCAGCTAAGCTAATTTAGCCTTAATTTAGCCTCATAGCCGCTATACTCCCGCTCTTGGAGCCCAAAAAATTTTGGACCAAAATTTGCGGGCGCGGCCCAATTCAGCGGCCAAAACTGACCGCCCTCGTTGTAACCCTAGCCCAAAAGCTTCCTCAGTCCTCACTTCCTCCTCTCTCCCCAAATGGCAGGCGACATGGCGGCGCCGCGCACACGAGTTCTTTCCGGCCGCCGCCCTGGCTGCTGAACCGGCTGCCGCCATCGCACTTCCCGGCTGCCGCCTCGCGCTTCCCGTCCGTCGTCCTCGCGCTGAACCGGCCGCCGCCCTCGCGCTGAACCGGCCGCCGCCCTCGCGCTGAACCGGCCGCCGCCCTCGCCGTTCCCGACCGCCGCACGCCCGCTCTTCCTCGCCCCGACCTCAACTACAAGCAGCGATGTCTCATCAAGGTACGCATGTTCCTGACTCCCTGTCCTCATATCTGGTATGGCCGCACGACAGATGTATGGCTAGTGTTTGGTTTACAGCAATTTAACATGGAGAATTCTGCTACCAGTTAGAAGACGTATGGACTTCATTGTGTTCAAGAAGACGCTGTACTTTCTGATTCTTCCAATTCTTCATCTTCGGAAACAGAAGGTAATCAGCATCAAGATGATGATGTTCTCTCTGATGCTTCAGACTCAGATTGATCACATGCATGTATTTATGGGCAATGTGAACTTGTTGCTTGCTGTGAAGATTTTGTATCTGTGATGAACTATGTCCTTACCTTCGTCTTGCTACATGCTAGCTTTTGTTGTAATATTTGGACAAGACTGTCTTCTGATGCTACTTAATGTTGTAAACTTGTAATATGTGGAGAACTATGCCTAGAACTCCTGTTATTTATATCTATGTTTATCAAAATTGCTGTTTATATGCTATATATCTGTCAATTATTGATATATACACAAATATATGCTGCCCAAAATTTAAATTTATTAAATTATTTAGCAAAACAGCTATAGGGCTTTAGCTGCGCTATAGCCCGGCTATAGCCTTTTGTAGCCTCCAAAAATGCCGCGGCTATTTGCTATAGCCGGCTATTCAAAACTTTGGTACAGGAGCGCAGGGAAGGGTGAAGCTCCCACCCGCCATTCACAATGCACGAAAGCTCGACTTGGCAACATCACCAGACGGGAACCAATTGAAACTGCTCGCCATAGAGGGCTTCAAGATATCAGTGTGGCTACAACTTCCTGCGGTCACAGCAAGTTGTGGTTGGTCACTGGAAAATGTGATCGACATTGAGCAAAAACTACGGCTGGTGTGCCCAGACATCCCCCATAGAAGTGGTGATGTTGTTATTGATTTTGAGCGCTCCGGAAAGAGGAGCGGTGACGTGCTGCTGCTGCAGGTAGCCAGGTACAGAGGAAATACGGATGTACTCCACTTGTAGTTCTTGATCTGCAGACGAAGGAGATGCATACACATACATGGGGCTTCTCACTTTGGGAGATCAACCTATCATCCCGCCTAGAAACTATGAAAGTATTTTCTTAGCTGCATGTCCCTAACTATTTGACTAGCCGTAAATACGTTGGAATGGAACGACCGCTTTGATCGACTCATTAATATTGCATCCATCATACATAGGACCACTGCGCTGGGTTTTTTTGTTTATTCGCGACATACATAGCAGAGGCACCATGACGGCGGTGGTGTAGGGCAACAAGAGGTATAGCGACGGGTGGCTCGGGTGCGCTCTCTACCTCTGGCAGTCGCGGCACTCTAATCCGGATCTAGAGATTTGATCTCGTTGCGCTTCTAGTGGAGACCTGATGGTGGCATGGGGAAGCTGCCGAGCGATAACTCTGTGCCTTGTCGCCGCCGCCGACGACTCTCGCATGCGCCACTCTCTTCTTGAAGACGTCATCGTGGTGCTCCTATCCGTGTCTGGCTTCCGGGTGAAAACCTTTGTTCGTTGTGGACTTGGCGGCGTCGCTTTTCTTCGTTCTCCCTCCTAAGAGTGTTGTCATGGAGCTTAGGTGTACTAGCGTGTAGCATGGCATGCTACGCATTTCATCCAGTGTTAGTGTACACAGTTCATCTATACGACATGGACTTTACGGTTCACACCCACAATATGATTGGACGCTAGGCGATGTATACGGCATTGTTATTTTGTGATATCAGCAACTGAACATAAGTGTGGCGTGTATGATTTTTCTAACTATCAGTATGATGGTTAATTTACTACTGAGTTATGCATTGTCAGTATATATTGATGGTCTAATCCACGTCATATTAAAGTCAGACGAAAAACATCATATGTATTCCTACTTCAAAAATCCTTTAAATTAGTAATAGAACTCTTGAAGAATGTGCTTCAAAGTTGAGAAAAAATGCACTCGACGGGAAGTCCTTTGTGCACCCCCCTCCCTCTCTCTCCAACCACTGGCCCTCCAACCCGTAACTACACACGGGTATGTTTCGTACTAGGGTATAATACAGTTTAGCGTGGCCGGGGATCACTACTGATCGATTCGGCTTGTGTGCCGTTTTTCCAAAACTTCTGTCATCATTATATGGATTATATCCGCAGTTGCATGCATGCATGATTAACTGCGTAGTGTGGGAAAAGTTGACTAAACAAAAAACGATTTTGTTTGGTTACCCAGGCAAATTCAAACACAAATTCCTTTTTCTTTCTTTTCTTGTGCCGAGCCTGCTCGATCAGAGCTGCTACCGGATTACGTTGTCCAGACAAATTCGGTTTGGTGCGTGTCAATATTAACGGCGCTTCCAGCCGGAGACGGCGTACACACCCGCGAGCGTTCCCAGCTAGCTGGTTACAGCACCGTCGATGGCGTCACCAAAACACCGCCGGAGAAACGACATATGTGCGGAGACACCGACACTGAAGATAGTTGCCCCATTGTCGCTCCCAGCCGATCTCATGCTCGAGGTCATTGCACGCACTGACCTTTTCACCCTCGTCCGTTGCGCCGCCGCCTGCAAGGACCTCCGCCGTGACATCCTAAGCGTGCCTTTCATCCATCGCGTGAGCCAACAATTGGCCCCCTCCATCCTCGCCTACCTCTCCATCTATGAAGACAAGCCCCTGACACTGGTCCACCCGGTCACGCCCACCGCCGAGTCCTTCTGCCATGGCCACCTTTCGCCCTTCATGTCACGCCGCATCCGCATCAGCAACCTCCTTGGGTTGTAGAGTATTATCCGGTGACATCCCGTGGTGGCCTGGTTGTCCTCTACCGCCTATGTGCCAAAATTGAACCCAAGTACATGCAGTGCTTTTACCTCTGTGTGTACAATCCCATGACCGGCCACCCCACCTTCCTCTTGCCTGATGTCCTTACTACAGTTTCCTCCACCAAAGAGTATGTTTTGCTCACCGCCGCGGATGGCATCGGCTACTCCTTCATGCTACTTATCATTGAGTTGGCACGTGGAGCATTAAAGTACACACCGTCACATCCTCCTCTGGTGCCTGGACGACCGTCGCTTGTGAGAGCCACTGTAACTTCCCATGGTGGTCAATCAATCGCTACCGTGATCCTGCCATCATCCGTAGCGGCGTTGTCCACTGGCTAGTGGACCATGGCAATAATACTCACCTATGACGTTAGCACGAGGATGCCAGGATTGATTAAGCTCCCACCTACCAACGACAATGCAAGCCAACTCCACTTGGCAACGTCGCCAGACGGGAAACTACTAAAACTGCTTGCCATAGATGGGTTCATGATATCCATATGGCTACAGCTCCCTACAGCCCTAGCAGGTGGTGATGGTTGGGCACTGGAAACTATGATCAATTTAGAGGAGAAGCTACGGTCATTGTACCCAGACCTCCCCGTTGATGGTGGTCCTGATGTTCATGTTGAGTTTAAGGGATCCGGGAAGAGGAGCGGTGACGTCGTTCTGCTGTACGTACATAGACGAGGTTGTGTAGTTCTTGATATTGAGACCAAAGAAATACATATGCAAACGTGCGGCTCCATGTTGTTAGAGATCGACCTACCATCTCACCTACAAAGCTTGAAAGTGTTCTCCTAGATAGCTAGCCAAGTAAGTAGGAGTGTAGGACAGGATACAAATGCTTACCCTCTTTATTGGGTGGTGCTTGGTTACACAATAATTTTATTTCATTCCTACTTTTGAACTTCTATTTTTCTTATTAATGATAATGGTGTATTGCTTCGCTTCAATGAATTCTTCTATTTTTCTTATTAATGATAATGGTGTATTGCTTCGCTTCAATGAATTAAGTGTACATGTGCTGAGGGGTCATGTTTGATGGTTGAACATGAATGGAATGTGGGTTTTTTTTTTTGAATGAATGGAATGTGGTTTTCACTCAAACGTATTACAGATGATCTGATAATTGCAACATCATAAGCACAAGTTTATTTGCAATAGGTAGACAACTATCTGTACACTAGTTATATTCCTACTTCCACTATGTACAGAATCCCTGGTTGATTCGTGTGCTTGGTATATATACATGTACTTGGGGTTACTTTTTGATAGTTCAAAATGACAGGTAATGTAGTGCTCCTTCTTAGCTATTATGCAGGCAAGACCTGCAGAAAACAACTGCAACAACAGAAGTATTGAGCATGAGAATGAGATGATGTTCCCTGATAACGATGACATTAACTGCACTAAACAGTCAAAGCCAGGTGTCATTTTGTTGGACATGGTTAAACTGACTAGAAGCTAATGCGATTGATTCTCTTATCTCGAAAGTTGAATGTGATGTTCATGACCTGTGAAGGTTATCTGCTTTTAAGGTCAATGATTTCTTCCATGAATATGTTATCTCAGGGCAACTGGAAGGTCACCTTGTCGTTGCCCTGGAGTGGCACTGCAAACTGAACTCACAACGTGCAGGACAACACGTGACCATAAGTAACAGCTGGGACAGAGATGAGACTGTATTCAAGTGCATGGACTTGTCACGGCTACGGTCTTTGACATTGTTCGGAGAGTGGAGGTCCTCCTTCATCTCTACGGAGGCTGATGGCAATATGAGATAGTGTCGGGTACTTCATTTGGAGGACACGACATCAGGTGTACAAAATGATGGCAAATTGGGAAGCTATTGCCTCGACAAAAGTTTCTCGCCGTACGATGATGCAGATATATTAGTCAGCTATCGGATTCATTTGGTGGCTTGCGGCAGCTGCAGACTCTTGATGTCAGTCACACCAAAATAACTGCATTGCCATATGTTATCATCAAGCTGCAGAGCATTCGCACAGGCACCACTCATGAACCATTGGAGCAAGGAAACGACACACAACCAGCAACAGCGGACCTTTATGGCACAAGCACAATCTAAACAACAGTTGTGGAAGGAGCAACAACACCAGCCGCGAATGATGATGGAGCGAGCACAAGCCAGCCAGCAGCAATACCAGAGGACAGAGACACTGCACTAGTGCCATGGAGGAGAAAGGCACGTGCCTTAGTGGAACCCTATTCCTACAGCTGGTCGTCCAAGAAGAAGAAGAAGCAGGGTAGGAGTTCAGGTTCCGGTTGCAGGTATTGGCAACCTGGCAGTTTTACGTACTCTTTGTCTTGTGAAAATTAGTGGTGCAATGGGGAATGCCCAGTTGCACAAACTCTTGGTATGTGGCATCAACCGAGAAAACTCTTGGTATGGGACATAGAGATCCTTGAGGTGCTGGTAGTTCAGTCTTCAGTGCTCTTCTACTGAGTCGTCTACAGAGCTACAACACCCAACTAAGGCAACTCTTGGAGCAGAAAGTTGACTGTCTTAAGGCAACAAACACTAGAAGCGGCGAAATCGAGAAACCTGTTCTGAAGCTGGATCCCCAACATTCAGCTCCACCTACCCCCTGTGCGCGCATTTACATGAATTTGGGAAAAAGAACTGAAATATATTTGAGTTACCTTGCATCAGTCTATTTGATTTTTGGGATGGAGCCCACTAGCCCCCTGCAATGTTGTTTTAGCTCCTCATTGCCACAGTGGAAGACATCAAATTCTTGCAGTGATTTGGGGAGGCCATCCTTGGGCAGCGACCGGACGGCTGGACATAAGTAGACCATTAATTTCTTGAGGTTGCTGAGCTTGTGTAGCCCCGCAGGAAGGCTCTGAAGCTTGTCGAAATAATAGAACTCGAGTTGCTGGAGGGAGGCGAGGAGTTGAAGGGCATCCTCTTGCCCCTTGGTGATGCGCTCCATCTCTTGGCAGGACGACCCAAAAAGGCACAGCTCGGTGAGGGAGGAAGACAAGAAGGTGCAGATGGGCACAGCAAGGAGTCCCATGACCTCATCCGTACGGAGCATGTCTGTTAGACTGTATAATACGTAGCCTCTGTACAGCAATTGTATTCTGTATTGTACACCCTTGGTGTACCCTATATATATGAGATAGCCACACCCGATTAGGGTGTTGTGCAGTTTTCCAAACCTATTGTTTTACATGGTATCAGATTAGGTTACGAACATGTCTTCCTCTGCCGTCGCCGCCTCCCTGATCCAATCTGTCGTGGCCGCCACCGCTCCGGCTGCTGCCGCCCCGCCCGCCGCTGTGGCCCTTGGTGCCCAGGACAGTGGTGCCTCTCCGTTTTTGGCGTCTCGGCCCCTCGTCTCCTTGACCGGTGCTGCCGCCCCACCTGCTGCTGAGCCGCCGGCGGCATATATGGCTCCCGCGGCTACCTCGTGGATGGGGTATCCGCCTGCGCCGGCTATGCCATCTGGCGCCCTAGTCGCGTTGCCGACGGCTCAACCGTCGGCGTATCCCTATGGCGCCCCGGCCCCGTCGGGATACCTTCACCACCACGGTGCCCCGCCCGCCTCGTTGCCGACGGCCCGGCCATCGGTATATCCCGGGCCGTCGGTGTATCCCTATGGAGACCCGGCCCCTTCGGGATATCTTCCCCACTACGGCGCCCCGCCCGCCCCGTTGCCGACGGCCCAGCCATCGGCATATCCCGGGCCGTCGGCGTCTTGCGAGGCGCCCTACAGTGGGTCGTCTGCGCTGGTTCCGACTGCGTCAATTGAGATGGCCCCGTCAATGGGCCTCTATGCGTCCTCGCCTTCACCAGAACCCGTTGCGCCGTTCTATTTCGCGCACCTCATTCCGGTGAAGCTGACAACGGACAACTATCTGTCATGGCGTGCGCAGGTGTTGCTGCTTCTTCGCAGCCGCTATCTGAAGGGTTACGTTGACGGCACTCTGCCGTGCCCGTCGCCGCACCATCTGGCTTATCATGCGTGGGTGGCTCAGGATCAAGCCATCCTCTGTGCGCTTCCGTCGTCTCTCACTGATGGGGTTTCATCGCTCGTTCTCTTTGCTGGCACCTCTCGGGAGGCGTGGTCTGCTCTGCACACGAGCTTTGCCTCTCAACAGCAGGCGCGTGCTCACGCCATCCGTACGGAGCTGGGGGAGACCAAGCTCCTTGACCTCAGTATCACCGACTACTTCAACAAGACGATGCGACTTGTGGATACTCTCGCCTCTATCGGCCAACCTCTCTGCCCTGAGGACTTTACCACCTTTGTCATGAACGGGTTGGATGCCGACTATGATAACCTCGCCGAGATGTCGTGACATTCCGCTCCAGCCACGCGAGCTCTACTCACGCCTCCTTGCCACTGAACAGCGTGTAAAATCCCGTCGCCAAAATCCTGGTTTTGTGTCTGCCAAAGCCGCTGCTCGCAGCCAAGTGAAGCCCTACAAGCCGCCGGCTGGTGGCAAGGTGGTGCCTCTGACTACCCAGAACACCCGGTCTTCTACGTCCGGCTCCACGCCAACGACCGGGGGCGGCCGCCCTTGTGCCTACTGCCCCTCATGCGGGATCCAGCTCCCCTGCCAGACTTGTGGGATTCCGGGACACATCTCCTCTCACTGCCACCGTCGCTTCAAGGAGTTTCTTGGTATTGGCAACAACGGCAAGGGCAATGAGAAGCAAGCTGCCCTTGCCACTCACGAGCATGGACAGACTCCTTCCTATCCTATCGATCCAACATGGTACATGGATACTTGAGCTACTCATCGCCTGACGAGTGAGATGGGAAAGCTCACCACTCAGGAGCCGTATCGTGGTCATGATCAGGTTCGCACCGCCAACGGAGCAGGTATGCACATATCACATGTTGGTCAGGCCTCGCTTCTCACCCATAAACCTAAACAGTTACATCTTCTCAATGTCCTTAGAGTCCCTTCTGCTACGCATAATTTGCTGTCCGTTCCTAAGCTTACTCGAGATAATAATGTCTTCGCTGAGTTTCACCCTTTTCATTGTTTTATCAAGGACCGGGACACGAGGGACATTCTTCTTAGAGGTCGCCTGCGCCATGGACTTTATGCACTTGATGTGCCGCCCGTCCCTCAAGTTTTCAGCGGTGTGCGTGTGTCGTCTTCCCATTGGCATGCGCGGCTTGGTCATCCTGCTTCTCCCATAGTTCGTCATGTTCTTCACCGTCATGATCTTCCAGTTGTGTCCAATAAAATTGCTGACACAGTTTGTGATGCCCGTTTTCCGAGTCGAGTCGTGTAGTTAAAACTCCACTTGGGCTTGTTTTTTCTGATGTATGGGGCCAAGCCCAAACTTCTGTTAGTGGCCATAATTACTATGTCAGTTTCATTGATGCTTATAGTCGATTTACTTGGCTTTATCTTATTAAGCGTAAATCTGATGTGTTTGATGTTTTTCTTCAATTTCAAGCACATGTTGAGCGTCTTCTCAAGCATAAGATCATACATGTTCAGTCTGATTGGGGGGGGGGGGGGGGGTGAGTATCACAACATCAATGCATTCTTCGCCAAACTTGGGATTTCGCACCGTGTGGCTTGTCCTCGTACGCATCAGCAGAATGGTGCTGCTAAATGTAAGCATCGTCATATTGTTGAAACTGGCCTAGCTTTGCTTGCTCATGCATCAGTCCCTTTTCGTTTTTGGAGTGATGCTTTTTCTACAGCCTGTTTTCTCATTAATAGGCTTCCTACACGACTTCTTGTGATGAAAACACCGCTTGAACTTTTGCTCAATGAAACTCCTGATTACACGTTTCTAAAAGTTTTTGGGTGTACGTGTTGGCCTCATCTTCGCCCCTATAATAAGCGTAAGCTTGAGTTTCGGTCCAAAAAGTGTGTTTTCCTTGGGTATAGTTCCCTTCACAAAGGGTACAAATGCCTTCATGTTCTGTCCAACCATGTCTATATCTCACGTGATGTTATGTTTGATGAGAATGTATTCCCATTTTCATCACTTCCGTCCGCTGACACCACTCCGACACCACCTTTGTCTTCCACCCCACCGTCGCCTGATCAGTTTGTTGATATTGCATACTCTCCTGTGTTGCTTCCTAACCATGCTGCAGGTATCGGTCGTGGAGCTCGTCTAGAGCTGCTGGAGGAACAGGTGCCGACCACTGCATCCGATCGTGGCGGTGGTCACGTGCATGCTCCATGCACGCCTGGGCCGCCGTCGCCTGCCTCGTTGCCTGGGCTGGCCTCGCCCGTGGCGGTCTCGCCCACCTCGTCAGCCTTGCCCAAGGCGGCCTCGCCCACTTCGTCATCCACTGGGCAGGTCTTGCCACTTGCGGTGGCCTCGCCTGTTTCACCGTCGCCTGGGCCGGCCACGCCTGGACCTGTCTCGCCTGCATCGGTAACGGTCTCCTAGGGGGACGAGACCGACTCGCCGGTGACAGTGGCCTCGCCGACTGCCTCTCTTGACGTGCCGTCCGCGTCATCACCACCTCTGGCGCCACCAGCCACTGCTGCCCGGTGGCCTCACATGCGCAGTCGGTCTGGTATTGTTCGTCCCAAGGAACGCACAGACGGGACGGTTGCCTGGCTCACAACGTGTGTTGCCCAGTTGCAGGATGATCCATCTGCTGAACCACGACATTTTCAGGCTGCTCTCGGGATTCCTCATTGGTGTAGTGCTATGGAGCAGGAGTATTAGGCGCTGTTGAAAAATGGTACTTGGCAGTTGGTTCCCCCGGTCTCTGGTGTCAATATCATTGATTCCAAATGGGTCTTCAAGGTAAAGAGGCATGCTGATGGTTCTATTGAACGCTACAAGGCACGGTTAGCCACAAAAGGTTTCAAACAGCGGTATGGTCTTGATTATGAGGATACTTTCAGTCCGGTTCTAAGCCCACTACCATCTGCCTGCTGCTTTCTTTAGCTGTTACTCGAGGATGGTTTCTTCGCCAACTGGATGTACATAATGCATTTCTCCATGGTGTCCTGGAGGAGGAGGTCTACATGCGTCAGCCACCCGGGTTTGTTGATCCTGATCGTCCTCACCACTTGTGCCGCCTGGTCAAGGCTCTTTATGGGCTTAAGCAGTCTCCTCGTGCGTGGCATGCCAGGCTCGGCTCCGTTCTTCGGGCACTTGGGTTTGTTCCGTCCATGGCTGATACCTCACTCTTCCTCCTTCATCATCCTCAGGTGACGATGTATCTGCTGGTCTACGTTGATGATATCATCCTCATTAGCTTGTCGGACTCTGCTGCTGACCGTTTGTTGTCTGCCTTGAATGGTGACTTTGCTGTGAAGGACTTGGGTACTTTGCACTACTTCCTTGGATTGGAAGTCTCGCGGTCCTCTGCTGGGCTGACTCTCACACAACACAAGTACTCTTTGGACTTGTTGCGACGAGCAGGGATGCTTCAATGCAAACATGCTATGACTCCTATGTCCGCCACCGACCGCTTATCTGCTCTTGAAGGAGATCTCACGTCTGAGGATGCTACTGAGTACCGCAGCATTGTTGGTGGTTTGCAATACTTGACCATCACTCGTCGTGACATTTCCTATGCCGTCAATCGTGTGTGTCAGTATCTTCATGCCCCTCGGACTCCACATTGGACAGCTGTGAAGCGTATTCTGCGCTATGTCTGTCTTACTGCCTCGTACGGTTTGCTTCTCCAGCCCGCCCCATCTGGTGAACTTTCGGCTTTCTCTGATGTAGATTGGGCTGGGAATCCTGATGACAGGCGATCCATGGGGGGGGGGGGGGGGTATGCGGTCTTCTTTGGTCCCAACTTGATCGCCTGGAATGCTCGCAAACAAGCTACCTTGTCTCGCAGTAGTACTGAAGCTGAGTACAAGGCAGTTGCTAATGCCACAGCTGAGATCATCTGGATTCAGTCCTTGTTGAGAGAGTTGGGGATCTCTCAGGCTCAGCCGCCAGTCCTTTGGTGTGACAACATCGGTGCTACTTATCTGTCATCTAATCCAGTGTTTCATGCCCGAACGAAGCACATCGAAGTTGACTATCATTTTGTGAGGGAACGCGTTGCACAGAAGCTACTTAACATCAAGTTTATCTCCTCTAAAGATCAACTTGCTGACATCTTCACGAAACCTCTACCACAACCACAGTTTGTAGGCTGTTGGCGCAATCTTAACTTACTTTGTACCTCATGACATAGTTAAGATTGAGGAAGGGTGTTAGACTGTATAATAGGTAGCCTCTGTACGGCAATTGTATTCTGTATTGTACACCCTTGGTGTACCCTATATATATGAGATAGCCACACCCGATTAGGGTGTTGTGCGGTTTCCCAAACCTATTGTTTTACAATGTCCAGTTTGGATGAACTACTAGGGGAAACAAGCTGCTGCTCTTCTCCTGCTCCATCCTGCAGGTGCACCCGCCTGGGACTGGTATCAAATCCATTAAAGAATCTAGGGCTGTGACGTACTTCTAGATTTCTGAGATGTGTCCCGGTGGTAAGGAGAGGCCCCAGGCCCTTGCATCTTAGATCCTCTCCGCAACTTGTCAGCTTCAATTTGGTGAGAGAGGTGAGGTTTGAGAGGGGCTCCAGCGTCCTCATGCCTTTGGCAGCATAAAGATGGAGCATCTGCAGACTGGATGGGAAAAAGCAGCAGGAGAAAGAGTTCTTGGCGGAGAGTACCTTGGGGCAGTTAGAAATCACTAACCACCGGAGAGACCGCAGGGCCTGGAGCCCTCGTCCTGCTCCGCTGGGGTCCACTAGGACTAGTTCTTGACAAGTAATGATGGTCAAGCACTGCAGTGTGTCAGAGAGATGGGCAGGCAAGAGCAGCAACCCTGAATAATCTTCTTCTTTCTCCTCATCCATCTCCACTGCTAGCCGTGTTAACTTTGCACATTTCCAGATCTCCAATTTGGTGAGCCTTGGGAGGTGGCTGAGGAGCTTTGTCAGCTCCTTCAAACCACGGGATTCCTCGACCCAGAGATGCTCAAGGGCGTGATTCCATTCCACATCACCTTCACCTCCTACTGCGTCAACCACAACATCTGAACTCCATATATCCAATTTCTTCAGTGAGGTCAGCAGCATAAGGTGCTTTGACTGTAGAGATGGGCACTAGTTTAACCTCAGCTGCTCAAGAGGTGCCAGGCTATTGAATGCTACCACCTCATCTAAGCTCTGCAGATCATCCTTCCCAGTAATATTCAGATAGGATGATTTTGATTGGTACACAAACTCCCCAAGTAACTTTATATCCCCTATATTGACCATGCGCAGAGTTTCAGTCCATGGGATACAAGCCACTAACACGAGTTCTGGACAGTTCCGTATCTCAAGCTCTTGCAGTTTGGGAAACCAACAAATGTCCCGGTCTTGATCTGGTTTAGGATTAACAAAGCGGTTTGAAAATTGTAACTCCAACAGTTTAGGGCAGTCTGTTACAATCAATACTTGCAAAACAGGAAACATATGATCAACACCCTGTGATGGTGCCCATTTTTCAAAACTTCCCAAACCAACAAGCTCAAGCCTTATTAGCATGCAAAAGCTTTGCTCTATAACAAACTCCTCCAATGCAGCAATATACTTCAATATTACTTTACCAAGACGCCACATCTTCCCTAAAGGAGGGAGATATTCCCAAGAAACACCAGACAGATGAAGAGATTCAAGAGCTTCAACGGCGAGCTTATCACCCAGCCATGTTGGACAAGAAGACCCTCCATGCCCTCTAATGCACAAATCTTGAACATATCTATGTGGTCGAAGGTTCTCAAGAACCACGGCTTCCACATTGGGCTCAATATTAGACCGCTGACTATACCAATATAATGTTAACCTCTCCAAATGGTTTTTGTCCATCAGTTTTGTTGTGGCTGCTTCTTCTTTTGTGTGTATATTCTCAAGTTTATATATGCCAAGCTCCCTCAGTTGGGCCAAATGCTCTAGTTGCTTGGGTTCAAATCCTTCACTCTCCTTATTTACACTAAACGCCTTCAACTCTTCTAAGAGTTTAAGGTTTCCCACATTGATAATATCAGAATATAACTCATAAGGTGGGGTATGAAAATGACGCAATTTCCGAAGGTTGCTCATGTCTCTGGGCAAATCACAACGGCTACGCCATGATGCTAGATCCAGAATCTTTAAATGATAGAATCTAGAAATGGCAAGTGGTAAAGACATCTCCCTCTCAAACTTCTTTGTCCCAAGACATAAGTATCGTAGATGGATAAGTGATGAAAAGTTATGTAACATGGACTCCACTAAAGTGGGTATCTTAACCAAACGAATAACACGGAGAGCATTTGCTTCCCTAAATAAATCACCTAAAATGATGCAAAAGTCACCTATTGCTCCAAACAACATCAATGTATGCAATTGCTTAACATTCAATGTTGTCTTCATTTTCCCCAGTTGGCTGTTTAACTTCTCACGAGACAATGCATCATCACAATCTATGATTATTGACATGTGACGGATGGATGGCTGAATTTCTACTAAACCGACATTAGAATGATGTACAACAATACAGTCATGAGATGCAACTTGCAATGCTAAATCATGTAGCAGGTCATGTATAACATAACGTGAGCAACCATTGGTTTTCTCTTCTCCAAAAAATCCATATGCGACCTAAATTGCTAAAACCTAAATCTTCCAATGTTTGGTTTTGACTACCAGGTTGTAAAATATCCAGTCCTATCCACAAGTTGATTAACTCCTTGGCACTATACTTGTAATCTTCAGGAAATAATGCAGAATAGGAGAAACATTGTTGTTGATGGAAAGGAAGATGGTCATAACTAAGCTTCAAGGCAGGAATAATGTCATTGGGATCGTTCTGTGTCTCCCATTCTTTACTTTCTAATACCCTTCTCCAATGACGCAAACTAAGGTCCTTTCCCAGTAATGTACCAACAGTTTTTTCAGCAAGAGGGGAGCCCTTTAGTTTTTCCATTATCTTATATCCTATCTCGAGCAAACAGTTTTGATCACTTCTAAAGGTCTCATTATCAAAGACAAATGCAAGGAATAACTTCCTAAATTCTTCTGATTCTAATCCATTCAATTCTATATGATTAGTTACTTTAACCCTTTTTGCTATTGCTGGAAATCTGGTCGTGAGTAGAATCATGCTACCTTTCTCTTCTGGGGTTTTGAGTGATAGCAGTAACCTTTTCCAGTCATCCTCATCACTAATCTTCCATATATCATCTAGTACAAGCAAAAACCTTTTAGATTTTAATCTTTGTGCAATCAACTCCTCTGGCCTATCTCCCTTTTCCCCTGCAACTGGAGGGATCTTTTTTTTAATATCTTCAAGCAACTTATTCAGATTGAAGCTGTGGGATACACATACCCAAATCACTACATGAAAATGATTTTGCACAACTTTATTGTGGTATATGTGTTGTATTAGAGTAGTTTTTCCTATCCCCCCTGGACCAACAATTGGAAGCACGGTTAGATCCTTGCTACTGCATTCACCCTTGGTCATATCATGTATGATGGTATCAACGATATGGTCTCTCCCATACAATTTTGGCTCTATACTTTGGCAGGGGGTGATGGGACGAGTCTTGGCAATATCTGGGACAGTCATGGGGTTACAACTCTGCAGAATCTTGGTAACCTCTTTACGCACAGGCTGCAATTCCTCTACAATGAGCTTCATTCTTTCAGAGAAATCAGCCCTATTAAACTCAAGCAAAGGTGTTTCTTTTTGTGGCGCACCACAAAGAGTTGGCTGGCCAGAATCACAAACATGTGGGTATGATGAGCGAGGAAGGAGTTTACCGAGCTTGGGCATACATCCGCTGACCTCCTCATTGGCGCTCGGTGCGGAGGATGAATTTCCACATGACCTCTGCCTAGCACGCGGCCAAGCGCAACAGCTTGCTCGCTGTCTTGCATCTCCTACTTCTCCAGGATGTGGTACATGGCTGAGAGCAGAACAACAGAATGAAGATATAAATGACAGCTTGCCAACAGCTTTGGCGGCATGACGAGCAGTAAGGGCAAGGTCGTGGACACCTCGGCATGGTGGTCTGCCGCATCGTATGTGCCATGGATCTGATCGTGGATGCGGAAGTAGTCCAGCTCATCCAATAAGTCCTCGGCACAGTGCGCCGAGAGCCGCAGCCTCCCCAGCAGCTCCTCCATGGCCTTGCCACAGATTTGCTTGTTGCCGGCGAGTTCAAGGGTGGCCTTCACGAGCAGAAGCTCCATCTAAAGGGCCTCCATGTTGAGACCTAACTTTTTGCTGGCACCCCAAGCCTCCAGCAATCCATCGGCAATGGGGGCCAGCGCCTGGCCCACCACCCATTGCGCAGCACCGACGAGTGCCTCCATCCTCAGGCGCACCAATGTATTAAGGATCTCTGATGTGAGGATCTGCAGAAATCACGAGGAATTCGTTTGGTTTATGCACAACAATTAGTTATGCAGCAGTAAATAATACTCAATACGGCCAAACAAATTAAACTTGCTACTGTTAAGTAATTATTATGCAGCATAATTACTTAAGTAATTAAACAATTACTTAAACAATACTCCGCGGATGAAACTAGTTACACTTGGAAGTCGTTGCTAAATACCCCCTCCGTTCCTAAATATAAGTCTTTCTAGAGGTTCCACTAGAAGACTACATACGGATGTACATAGACATATTTTAGAGTATAGATTCATTCATTTTGCTTCATATGTAGTCTCCTAGTGAAAATATTTGAAAAGACTTATATTTAGAAACGGAGGGAGCAGCGACCAGCAAACGAGGGATGAGTAAATAGTACGTACATAGACGGGTTGTAGCCTGACCAGCCTGACTGCCTGCCGGCGTGCGAAGCGGAGGCGGTCGTCGGTGAAGGATGTTGTGTTGCTCAGCTGAGGACGAGAGGGTACAGATATGGTGCGTTAACTGTGGGAGGAAAAGAAGATATATATAGAGAGATGAACAGATGGCTGTGATGGTACCAACGGTCCGATGACTAGGTAACTAAACTAATCGCAGCCAGCAAGGCATCACGTGGAGCAAAATTATAAACACAAGGCCTGTACTACTACTAGATGATTAAATATTAGATTTTCACTTTCTGAATCAATGTGGATGCCCCCAAGCGGTACTAATCACAACACTAGCTATATTATGCAAATGGCTGCAATTAATACTAGCAAAAAAAAAATGGCTCTAGATTTTGATCACGCTTGCTGGTGGCCGACCAGTCAGTCTTGAGAGGGTAAGCGCGGCCTTACTTAACTATTTCTCACTCCCAGAAAAACTAATTAAACTTATCACTGCCAATGAAGCATCGCAACCCATGAACGTTAATTAGCATCGCAACCAATGAATGATATATGCATGTGCATCAGCCTGTACACCAGACTTTTTTCAAAAAAAAGAAAAAAGAACCAACATGTTGCTGGCATTTGATTGATTTAGGAGAAGGGAGCGGAAACAAGGTTGGTCAAATGATCAGGTGGATGAAAGAGTCAAAAGAATGACAAAATTACATTGCCGTGGGCTTTAGCCTAGCCTAGTTTATCACATCATTTGCCCCGAAGTGGTGCTCAAAACACTTTGCACTTGCCAACAGCTAGAGTTCTATGTTCAGACGGATTTTGCTGATGACGTCTTCCGTGATTGCTACTTTTCCTCTGAGAGTGCAGCTATTTCTCTCTTGCCGGATTTCCCAACAGACAAGAATCAACATGGACCTGATTTCTCGCCATTCTCTCCCTGGTTGTGCCTGCTGCGTGATCATCTTGAACTTCGCTGAATTTCAATTTTCCTTGGTCCAAAGTTCAGGAGCTAAAGTTGCACAACCACTCAGACCAAATCTTCAGGGAGTAAAGCGTTAGTAGCACGGTAGTACTGCTTATTGCGGTACTTTCGCTCGCTACTACCGCTTCCAGTACCGCTTGGGAATCTGGGGTTATGCAAGTTTCCATTGCCCATTAGCTCATATGGTAGTTGGACGGTACTGGGACGGTAGTACCGCTTCGGGCGGTACTCCCGCTCTTGTATCTCTCCACTACCATTAGTTTCTCTTGAAGAGGTAAATTTGTTCGCTCAGTTGGCTATTTAGTACAGGGTTTGCACGACAGACGGATTGGAGAAGCGTGGGTGGTCTAACTGTGGCCTTTGTCCGCTTTGCGAACGGGAGCAAGAGTCTGTGGACCACCTCTTCTACAACTGCCGATTCTCTATCAAGCTATGGGGATTACTGAAAGACTGGCTCCAACCTTGTGGCACCTATTGGACTCCATCAAAGATTAGTGGGTGAGCCTTTCTGACAATTCGATCCCTAACAGGAAGGCCATGGCCTCGCTCATCATGCCCGTCGTCTGGACAATTTGGAATGAGAGGAATGCACGCGTATTCTGTCACAAGAGTGCATCGCGGGTGGTGCTCCTCGCCAGCATCAAGATGGAGGCCAAGCTCTGGGTCTCCGCAGGTGCAAAAAAAAAATGGGTCAAATAATGCCGCGGGAGTAATGTCTTCCTGTTGTTTCGAGGTGTTGTGGCACTGTCCATGTTGTAACACATGCTAAACTCTATTCCTCTTATTTATTAACAAATGAGGCATATCCATTGTCTCTTTAAAAAAAAATACGGCTTCAGATCTAGCGCTGGTGGCAAGACCAGTCCTCAAGACGTAAGGTGCATGCCATCGCGAGGCAAACCAAAGACTCTGATTTAAACAGTTTGCCAAGGCAGCACCTATCATCCATGCTGATCATAGCTAGCTAGGCATTAATATGCATATCCAGCTAGCTAATTTGTATGTAGTGATGTAGGAGCTTAATTTCTTGCAAGTGACGTATGAGGCATAGCATCCCATGGAGCTAAACTTATCACTGCTAGTCGAGCATCCCATGAAGCAACACTAGAAACAAGCAAGAAATTATGGAGTACTTAGTTAATTAGCATGGGCTGAGCATGCATGTGCAGGGATCAACTACCGATATATATGCCCAGATGCTTGCACATCAGTTTATATACAGGACTTAGTTAATTAGCTCCATCCAACGTAGTTATCTGCTAGTGAAACGCATCCTCGTACAGCAACACTACAAAAACAATAGTCGTCTTAGATCTCGCGCCGCAGTCATCACGGCGCGTGCGTGGGTGGCAGGCAGCACATGACATTGCTAACGCAATCCATGGAACAAAACAAAACAAAGCCTCAGATTTCGCGTCTTGGTGTGTGAATGAACGTGATATGGAGTGTTCTCTACTACACTACACGTTAAAACTAATCGCTGCCCCATGCAGCAACACCATAAAAATACTTACTACTTGGTCTCAGATCTCATGCTGGCCGGTGACGGATCAGTGCCGTCGCGGTCTTCAAGGCTCACCATTCTCAGGCACGCTGCCCTGATCTGTGCAAGACAGGCAGCATCAGTGCTTCAGGTACAGAGATTATGTAGTAATCTGTAATGGCATACTTACACGTCTAAGACCAACCATCAATCAAGTGCGCTGATCCTAACTAGCTAGGCACTCAACATATGATCACAGAGCCTTAGTATTTGCATCGCGAGCTAGCTAGTTTAACTAGTTTTTCTTTCTATTTCTTTTGTGCATACTCTGGAGTGATCAATATGCTCCTGGTCGTTTGCTCAAAATTGCAAGTTCCCTGGGCATTTATGTGGATGGATCAACTTTCAATAGGCATGCAAACTGGATTAAATAATTCAACGTTGCAGCTAGCTAATTAGCTCCGTCAGCTGTCTGGTACTGTAATTATGTTCTGTACTTAGTTTATTTGTTTCGTCCAACGTAGCTGTCTGCGAACATTCAAGTGGACTATATATATGACGATATGCGATGTTGTAGCATCCTATGGAGCAACACTATAAAAAACAATACTCGGCTTTCGATCTCGTGGTGGTGTTCGGTTAGCGGTGTCGCAGTTTTCAACGCCAATGCGTTTCAAACAGCATCCAGTTTTCTGCTGCTGTTGCTCTAATATATGATCCTGTTTTTCTCGCGGGGACGGCTTCTCCGTGTATTTAGAAAACCCGACGGACAAAAAACTGTCCAATGCATGGAGATGGGGATGGGGACGGGGTTGCGATTTTCTCGTGGGGAAGGGTTTGGGCAAGCAAACCCCGATGGTTTTTGTCCCCGTTGCCATCTTAAATCCAGCAGCATGCCATTGAGTGAGACAAAACAAATCCTCAAATTTCACGCACTGTGTGAATGAATGTTACTATTAGCACCGCTAGTAGGAGGAAGTTTAAAAGCACGCCCAGCTTTGGAAGTATCTCTTTGCTGGTGGTTGATTCGTGTAGGCAGGAATAATTGTCTCCAGATGAAGGAAAAAATAAGACAAATGGTTGGTTAAGATGGGGAAGACAACAGGAAGGAATGACCAGGGGCGCGTCATTCCGTATTTTATAGCTAATGGGATTGTGGCCGTTTTAATCTGTTCTAAAGTTTGTAACCATGAGTACTACTTAACTGAAATAATACCTAAATTAAAATAATGAGCTGTGATGTACTCCCTCCGTTCCCTAATATAAGTCCTTTTAGCTAGTTCAATATTGATACATACATACTACAAATGAATGAACATAAATACTAAAATGTGTCCAGATACATACGAATCAAGAAAAAGCTGAAATGTCTTATATTAAAGAACGGAGGGAGTAGTTTATCTACTGTTATGATGCATCATTGTGTTTCAGTTCGTAATTCCACATGGCTCTAGTACTAGAATACCATGGTGTTTTTTTTTCACAAAATCCCACTATCAGAACGACTGCTACTAGAGTGAGTGTTAGGAGGAAGGATACATGCATCGATGGCTAGGATGGCTGTGGGGAAGCAAGGTTTGCGGGCGGCCGGAGAACCCAACGATGGCGGCGCAACTGAAATTTGAAGAAAAACAAATCAAATTTGACCAAAATGTGATTACTTTTTTTGGCCAAAAGGGACTTTTGGCCCATGGCCGAAACTTGGCCGAAATCTGATTTCTTTCAGCTGAAAGTCAAATCTCTGCAGGCGCCTACATATAGATCCATCACTAGTTGGATGAGTTGTTGTTGCCACACAGGGCCTTCTCTCTCTCTGCTCACTCAAACAGAGGTGGAAGAAAGAGCACACTGGACACAATGTTTTGCCGGCGCACCAACGCCGCCACGGGCGCTCAAACACCCTAATCTTCTTCCTCTTTGCAATGGCTACATGGCTAACTCTGGCGCTTACAACGAGCAGTACAGGGTGGGATTTATACCCGGGCTAGCACAGGTGCACACACACATGACGCTGCCCACCTCGGCCACTAACCCCACGCCTGTCAACTACTTCCTGGAATATCTCCATGACCCAGCTAAGCAACTAACAGCCATACATGCAGCTAACTAACTCGGTCCATACGCTCCTGTGATCCGCTCGCCCAGGCTGCGCACATGACACGCTCCAACGCACACACGAGCACATACTCATGCGTGGCTTATTCCTAACATTTTGCACATAACCAGTTGAGCAGAAAGTAATCCTCTGCATAACTGACGTCCTGATTTAGTGATGCCTGGTCAGAAAAAACACACACTACTTTGTGTTAGAAGTTAGAACTAGAACATGAAAGCGATAGTTGACAATGGAAGTTTGACAGTAAGTTTTGGTATGTATTAGTGATCACAGTGAATAAAGTTTGACCACCCACAGTCCAAATATCATATGTTTCAGAATGGGGGTACTAGTGCCGAACATATGTTCATTAGAAGCAAATTCCACACCTAGATGTCTTATTACATGGAGATAATTGAAGTGACGTTCCATAGAATTCCACTACAAAACTTGTGAATCTGCTTAAAGATGGCATCAAACATTGCCAGGAGAAACAACATGATCGTGTTCCATATGCAAAACCTGTCAGCGGATAGAAAAAATGGTACCATTTACTGTAACTGAAAGTCAATTGCTACCCAACGCGATAACAAGTAGTGTAGTGTGAATATCCTGACTGTAGATAGCAGTGAACATAGTCAAAAAAGGTGGAAAATTCTGGACCAATTGCATAATCATTGACAATTCTACGGCCAAACAAACATTAACCTAGAGATGAACCAATTGTACAAATAATGTTTACATTAGAAGTGAAGATAAGAGAGATGTGTATTGTTCATAAACTAAGAGAATAAACATTTCAATAATCTATAGTACCAGCGCAGTGCGGCATACAAATTAGAAAAGAAGATAAGAGAGATGTGTATTGTTCTACTAGTATGGAGTCCCAACAGGCTGCTCACGTTAGAGCATCTCCAACCGACGTGCTATATAAGCGCCGCGGTGAAAAATTAGTGTTTTTTGCGCGCGCGCTACCGCTCCGGGCGCTCCAGCGGAGGCGTAAAAACCGCGCGCGCGGCATAACTAGTTCAGCGCGCGGGCTGAAACGCCATCGCGCGTCGTTTATTTGCTGCGCCCGCTGCCGCGCGCTGAACACTCGAGCGCCCGCTCGCAACTCCACCCCATCCAGCCGCTGGCGCCACCGCCGCCCGCGCCACCCCATTTCTTCCGGCGACCGTTCCGGCGCTTCCCCGGCCTATCCCCGCGCCGCCGCTACTTCCTCTGTCTCCCTCTAGTCACCGCCGCCCCTCGCGCGTGGCAGTCCTCCGACGAACAGCGCCTGGCCGCCCACTGCCGCTTGGCGCCCGCAAGGTGTTCGACAAAACGCCCGCAAGGTATGTATTGCTTCAACTCCACCTACCCCATCCAGCCGCTGATGCATGTTGTTTGTAGTTTAATAGCCTAGTTTAAATTGAACATTGTAGATGAGTTCGTCATATGATTCTTCTGAAGAAGAATTTGATATGGAAGAGGAGGAGGATCTTGCAATGATCCTAGCTATGCACATCAATAAAAAACCGAAGCACGGTGGTTCAGTTATGTGTCGGCAGAAAATTTGGAGGGATAGGATCGATGCCCACAACAGATTGATGAGGCAGTATTTTGTGGAGAATCCCACATACCCCGAGTCGTACTTTCGTCGCCGGTTTAGAATGAGCACCGAGTTGTTCAGGCGCATTGCAGAGAAACTAGCGAGCCATGACCGGTTTTTTCAGCAAAGGAGGAATGCCTGCGGAGAGCTCGGGCATAGCACCTTTCAGAAGGTGACAGCCGCTTTGCGTATGTTGGCATACGGTATCCCCGCTGATCTAGTTGATGATCACTTGGCCATGGGTGAGAGTCAAGCCATCATGTGTGTCAAGCGATTCGCAGTCGGAATTGTGCAAGTGTTTGGCCAGGAGTATTTGAGATCTCCCAATGCTGAAGACGCCGCAAGGCTATTGGAGATGAACAAAGCTCGAGGCTTCCCAGGTATGCCTGGCTCAATAGATTGCATGTATTGGAGTTGGAAGAATTGTCCTAGGGCATGGCATGGGCAATTCCATGGCCAAAAAAAGGGTTCCACTATAATCCTTGAAGCGGTAGCCGATCAAGAGACTTGGATTTGGCATGCTTTTTTTGGAATGCCTGGATCTTTGAATGACATCAACGTTGTCAACTGGTCACCACTGATGAATAAGATTGCAAATGGTGAACTGCCACCGGTGCAGTTTGTAGCAAATGGCCGTACGTATAACTATGGCTACTATCTTGCGGATGGCATCTACCCAAAGTGGCAAACATTTGTGAAGCCGTTGAAAAAACCGGAAGGTAAGAAAAATCTTGATTTCCACAATGCTTAGGCGGCGGCTAGAAAAGATGTGGAGATAGCTTTTGGGATTTTGCAAGCCCAATTTGCTATTGTGAGAGGACCGGCTAGATTTTGGGATCAAAAGATGCTTTGGTACATCATGCACGCTTGTGTGATCATGCACAATATGATCATCGAGAATGAGCGTGGCCAAGATGTAGACTATTCTCACTATGAGCTGTTGGGACATCCCGTGCGAGTGCGGCGGAGGGCTGAAAGGGTGGCCCGTTTTGTTGCCTCCTATCATGCCATTCGACGTCCCGAAACGCATAATGATCTTCAGAAGGATCTCATTGAGGAGTGGTGGGCATGGAATGGCCGCCAAAGAGCATCATGATTTGTGTGTTTGATGTTGTATTGTTGAACTATTTGTTGTATTGAAAGATAAACTATTTGTTTGAGTTGTAAAATAATGAAATTAAATTATTTATTGTTGATTTATTTTGTTTGTGTTTGATCTTCTTGCTTGTGTTTGGAGCACATATGTTGTTTGTGCGAGAGCGCGCGCTGCATTTTAGCGCGCCTGCTGGAGCAACGCGCGCACGCTAAAGTTTACAGTGGCCGCTGGAGCCAGCGCTCCCCACCGTGCCAAAACAGCCGATCGGCGCGCCGCAGACGCTTTTTTGATGCTCTTAGTTTACTCTCCCTCTAACCTTTTCCCTCTAAAGCATCCTATGGATCAAAATTACAGAAATATTGCCCGTCTTCAGATGTCGAGCTGGTGGCTGGCCGGTGGTGTCCCGGTCCTCAAGACGCACACATTTCAATGTGTACGTGACAGACAACGCTAAAGCCTACAGCATCATGACATTGGGCAAAACAAAATAAAACAAAGCCTCAGAGTTCGTGCCCTACGACGTCGCGCTGTGTGAATGAACGTGATACACAAATACTGGCAGTATTCAGAAGGATGCCAAGAGTACTGAATCTCCACCAGCTGCTTACTGTACTGTTTCTCCCTGTCCTTGTCGTTGGTTGTAGGAAAAAATAATTGTCTCCGGGGAAGCAAAAAAAGAAAAAGACAAGTGGTTAGTGAAGATGGGGGGAGACAGCCGGAAGCTCGACAATGAAGACAAGGAATAACCGGGGGCTCCGATCAATGGGATTTTAGCCTTTTTACTTTGTTCTGTAGTAAGTTGCAACTTGCCACCATGCATGCTTAGCAGACTACTACCACTATTACTTAGTTAACTGCAGTGATATTTAATCAGGTTGTTGAGTTACATGCCTAGATTGAAATAGTGAGCTGTGATGCTAACACTAGAATCCCCATATATATGTAATTGTCTCAATTTATTAAAACAGTAAAAACTAATCCATCGATTACTAATCCCATCAGGTGGGTGATTGAGCAGGTAATCAAGACAAACATTTAACCAGTAGAGTGAATAGTACTAATTGGACTGAAAGAAATAAGATCAAATTTTATATGAGTTATTGCTTGCGGGCAGAGGTTAGGAATATGAACCGAGGTGATTGACGAGGCGCTTTTCATTTGGGATGTATCTATTTCCCCATTTCCTACAATAATTAAAGGCAGGAGACGCCTGAATCTGAATGAATGCAAGACCATCACTTTCCAATCTGACTGAATGTATAGCCTAAAAAAACACCAGAGGAAATATGGGGATTAACTTTCTGTTTCTAATAAATTAATGGTTTCTACTGGCACTAATCGCGTGACTGCTCTGCATTGCCATCCTCAACTGAGGCAAAATATTTCTCTACAACCTGCCGAAACTGCACTGATTGATTCAGCACTCGACAGTAACAGGACTGATTGATTCGAAAATTAAAACTAATCCGTCAAATTGTTTTCCCCACAAAAGCCGTTGGAATAAAAGAAGTTCCACGGCACCAAGCGCCTGGTAATGGGGTGGGGGGGCGGCGCCGCGGCCACTAAATCCCCAACAGCAGAAGTAAAAAATGTGAATCCAACGAGCTTCCGCAAAATTTTGAGTTCGCCGGAGCAACAGGAGATGGGTAGGGGAAAATAGCAAGATACCAGCGGCGACGGCGGTAGGGGCGACGGGGAAGCGGGGGCCGCCGGTGGTGGCCACGTCCGCGCTGGGGTTGGCGGCGAGCGACGGAGTAATCTCAGCTCAGCGCTGAGAGCGGCAGCGGGGTCCATCGAGCACGGATAAACTCACAACTTATTTTTATTTATTTTTACATTTAAAGACAATCTTTAGGGTATCTCCAAAGCTAACCTGCAAATTTACTCCGGCATTTGTCCGCGCACACATATGCCGGAGGCAGCCATTCAATGCTAGCCGCATATGCCTGTCCACTTATATTTCAAACATTGTTTTATCTAACCGGATAAAATACATGCAAACACAGTGGATTTCATCAAAGTTCAGACAGAAAATAGCACAAAACATCCATACATACCATGCAAATAAGTTTAATGCAACGGTAGTTCAAATTCTACGAGATTTAACCGGATGTTCAAGAAGTTTTTCATGAACGGTTCATGTCGTCCCACACATATTGCCCATTCAACTTTATCCAGCAATGTGTGTGCGTAAATAACGTTCCTCTGTCTTGTGGTATATCATGACATCGCGTGCAGGCTACATAATTTGTAGACCAACATTGAGTGAATAATTTAATCAACAATTGAGCAAGAAGAAGCAGCCAGAGCAACCGCGACATCCTGCAACCTCTATATCCGGATCTGGGATGCACTCCTGCCAACGACAAGGAGCCAGCCCGAGTCACCCACCTTTACACCCTTGACGTTCACACAGCCAACGAGGCATAGCCAGTACCGCCGACATGGTACCTGTCACCACGGCATCCAACGTCAGAGACACCACCACTCGCCCACATCACCATGCACCAACCAGGGTAGGAGGAGCACATGCACTACATCCAATCCTAGCCCGGCATTTGACACCAACTCTGGGTTCGCGCCGCCGCTGTAGGAAGCGTTGACGCATGCTTCCCTAGCCAGACCCGATGGACAATGGGGTGCCGGGGACTGCCGCAATCTAGCAAGCCTCGGTCATAGCCCTATGGCCTTAGCCAAGGCGAGATCGCATGATGCCATATATGTAGTCATCTATGTCACGACCACCACCGACGCCCACATTGCCAAGGAGAGGGGCCTCATCGCTCACGGATAACAGTTAGACTACACCCAACCCCGGCCCACGGCGCCACCAACCCACAACTTGTGCCTTCTGCTGACACCATTCGCGAGATCTGGCCGACGCCCGATCTGCCACCATGGTCACCACAAACGCGCTCGGACACCGCCACCGAGATGTTGAGCACCAGCCGATGTAGCTAGGACCACCGCGACAAGGTTGGCATCCCGCACATCTAGAATGAGGCACAGAGGGAGGGAGAGGCTCGTCGCCACGAAAACGTCAATAACGTGTGCCGACTAAAACATTCCTTTTGATTGAAAGTTGAACAGAAGGTTCAGGGCCGTGAGAGTGACAGTTGGAAACCTAGGCTCGCTAATCTCTCGATCACAGGGGAGAAAGTGGTTTTGCGCCGCGTGCAAACGTTGAGACCTTTTCTGTTTTACTTCCTTCGCTATTTATTCGTTACAAAGAGGAAGTGGAGCTGGTGGTGATCCTAACTATGCGCCACTATTTGCCGGACTCGCGCCATCCGACGAGAGCAGATCGTGCCTCCTAGGCCACCAGCGAGACTACCGGGCCACGACGCGACTACATCGATCTATAGGCCCATGCAAAACTACATGCACGGCACGCACACGTCGCGGCTCAGGCTATTCTATCTGTTTATTTGAAACAGAAAGAAAATAGCTAATGTAAACAACTAGATTAGCTAACAAGTCACCCCCCTAATCTTGTCGTTGGCGAATTATTTCAACCATGCCGATCCTCCTCCTCAGCTCCTGGAAAATGAGGCGCCCAAGTGCTTTCGTCAGAGTATCTGCGAGTTGATCCATGGTCCTGACATAGTCGATGAAGATCCGTCCCTGCTCCACACTCTCGCGAATGAAGCGATACCTGATCTCTATGTGCTTGCTTCTGTCGTGGAAGACAGGGTTCTTCGCCAGGGAGATCGTTGATTTGTTGTCGACGAGAAGCTTCGGTTGCATGGCTACCTTGTTCAGCATCTCTCCAAGTAGCCGCGCCAGCCAGATGCCCTGACATGCAGCGGTGGTGGTCTCCATGTTTTGGCCTCGCACGAGGAGATCGCAACAACCATTTGCTTCTGAGATTGCCAGCTCACCGGACTCCTTCCGAGGAAGAAGATCACACCCTTTGCTCTCTTCCTGTCGTCCGTGTCCCCGACATGATCTGAATCACGATAGCCGGTTAGCTGCAGTGCTCCTTCGCCGCGCCCATATGCGCAAGCGTGATCCAGCGTCCCTGTCACATACCACAATAGGTGCTTCACCGCGGCGTAGTGGTCATAGGCAGGCTTCTCCATGAACCTGCTCAAGTACCCGACTCCGAACGAGATGTCGGGTCTCGTGTGTACCAGATACTACAACCCTCCGATTATGCTGCGATACAGAGTCTTGTCCTCCGGGTCGGTGCTGCTCTCCTTGCTCAACTTGAGCCGCACCTCCATGGGATTGTTGCATGGGTTGCAATCCTCCATTCTCGCGCGCTCCAGCAGTCTCTTGGCGTAGGCCGCCTGCCCGAGCACGATCGCTCCTGGCTCACCTCGATCCCGAGGTAGTAGCCGAGCTTGCCCTGGTCTCTCATACGGAACGAATTGGTCATATGTTGCTTGAACGAGTCGATCTCCGTTGTGGCCTCGCCGGTGATGAAGATATCACGTACGTAGACTTTGGCGACCAGGAGCGAGCTGCTCGTGCCACGTCGGTACACCGCATGTTCCAACAGATAGCGCTCGAAGGCTAGCGCACCCAGGCTCTCGTCCAGCTTCGCGTTCCAGGATCTCGGCGCCTAGCGGAGTCCATACAGCGCCTTGCGGAGACGCAACACCTTGCCCTCCTGCCCAGCCTCGGCGTACCCCGGCGGCTGCTACACGTAAACCTCCTGTGGCAGGTCACCATTCAGAAGGGCGTACTTGTCGTCCATATGGTGTACCTGCCAACAATAGTGCACCGCGAGTGCGACGAGGACGCGCACCGAGTCCATGCGTGCGATTGGCGCGAAGACCTCCTCGAAGTCCACGCCTTCCTACTAGACATAGCCCTTCGCCAGCAGCCGCGCCTTGTGTTTCACCACCGCGCCTTGGGGATCGTTCTTGAGCTTGTACACCCACTTCAGGCCGATCGGGCGGTGTCCGGGCGGGAGCTCGCTTAGCTGCCAAGTCTTGTTGCCGATGATGCTATGCATCTCTTCATCCATCGTCGTGCGCCAACCCTGCTCCCTCTCTGCCTCAGCAAAAGAAGCTGGCTCCTCTCCGACGAACAGGTACATCTTGCTGTCATAGTAGTTCGCCTCCACCTCTATGGTTGTCTCTCGTAGGTTCTCCGGCGTGCGGTACCATCGCTGCGCCTCCTCCCCGGAAGGCGGCTCAGAAGCAGGTGAGGACGTGCCGGCCACTGTCGGTGGCGAGGCCGGCTCGGCGGTGGGCGCGGCCTCCATGTCATGTGCGCTCAGAGCGACCACCTGTTCCGCCCTCACTCTCAGCGCAGTCACGGGCTGAAGTTCGATGGTGAAGGAGTCCATCCCCTCATCTTGCGCCGCCGTGACTGTGCTCCAATCCCACGACGTGTTCTCGTCGAACATGACGTCTCGAGACACATGGGCACGGCCTGGCGGCGGGTGGATCACGTGGTAGGCCGCAGATCCGGGCTCGTACCCGAGGAACACCATGGGAATGCTCTGGTCGTCAAGTTTCTTCGCGTTCGGACGTGTTACCTTCACGTGGGTGATGCACCCGAAGGTGCAGAAGTGTTGAACACTAGGCCGGCTCCCACACCATGCATGGTATGGCGTCATGTCGGACACACTCTTCGTTGTCGCCATGTTGAGCAGGTGCACGGCCGTCGTCACAGCCTCGCCCCAGAAGCGTGCTAGGACGCCCTTGGCCTTGAGCATTGTGTGTGCCATGCCGACGTTGGTCTGGTTGCGGCGCACCCCCAGTTATGTGAGGAACTCGCCCAGGCTGATGGGTACGTAGGGCCTTGAGGCGGTGGCCTGACTGGCGCTCTGCCGCCACCTGGAAGTGGCAGAGCGCTATCTCCACCTTGTCCTTCGCCTTGAGCAGCCACAGCCACATGAAGCGGCTCTTGCCATCGACGAGCAGGAGGAAGTATCACTTTCCTCCCTGTGTAGCTGGGGAGATGGGCCCGCACAGATCCGCATGCACGAGCTCGAGCACATCCCCGGCGCGGTTCAACACTTGGCAGGGAAAGGGAGCTCGACCGTGCTTGCTCACCAGGCACGCCTTCTAGACGCGATCCACCTCGTCCAGAAGCGGCAGGCCATGCACCATTCCCTCTCGAGCAAGCGACCGGAGTGCCTGGAAGCCAATGCGGCCGTCGTGCGCGTGCCACAGCCACGCATCCTTGCAGCCGTCCATGGCGACACACACCGTACGCAGCGGGTTCAGGCACAGCATGTAGAGGCGCTAGTGGTTGCGTTGCACACGTGCAAACTGTCGCCCGCCTAGATCGCGTAGCTGCAGTATGCCATGGTGGATGTGCGTCTCGTAGTCGTTCTCATCCAGCTGGCCCATGCTCACGATATTGTTGCACAGTTTAGGGATGTAATACACCTCCAATAGGACCAAGTGCTCATCGTTCAGGCAATGGAAGAGGATAGTTCCTCTACCCTCGATCTGTACTGCCGATCCATTGCCGAGCCTGACGGAGCCGCGCACGGCGCAATCCAGGTCGGACAAGATCTTTCGCAGCCCGGACATATGGTTGCTGGCACCCGTGTCCAAAAACCAGGGGGTGTCGCACCATCCACCTTCCGCCGCAGGTCGGTCCTGGGAGCGCTCCTCATGAGCGCTCACAGGCTTGTCAGAAGGAGCGTTGACTCCTCGGTCCCGCCTTCCGCCAGGTTTGCCTGCTCCTTGAGCTCTCGCAAGGGCTTGGTGCAGTCCCGCGAGAAGTGCCCCGGCTTGTTGCAATTGTAGCACTTGACCTTGCTCATGTCGTGCCCGCCATTGCCGTTGCGACCGCCCGACCTGCCGTCGTTGCCGCTGCCGTTTTGAGGTGGACGAGAGTCATTCCTGCTGCCCTGATTCTTGCCACGATTGTTGTTCTGGCCGTCGTCGCCACCAGAGCCTTGGCCGCTCTCCCTCCATTGCTTGCACGCCTCCCACTACTGCTTAGTTGGAAGGAGCTGCCCGCCGCCTTGGTTCGGTGCGGGCGCGCCGCAACGCTCCTCGGCGTTACGCAACCGGCCGACGAGCTCCTCAACCGAAATCGTCCTCAGGTCGAGAAGCGTTTCGATCGCTACTGTGATCTGCGGGTATCGTGAGGGAACAACACGCAATATTTTCTGCACGACGCGTACCTCCTCAACATTGACGTCGAGGGTACGCAGCTGGCTCGCATGGCTGGTGATGCGCATGTCAAAGGCGTCGAGGGACTCGCCATCGTGGAAGGCGATCTGCTCGAATTCCGCACGGAGTCGTTGCGGGGTGGCCTCACGCACACGGCTCACCCCCATGCGCATGACCTTCACGGTGTCCCAAGCCTCCTTGGCCGTCTCCTTGACGACGAGGATGCCGAGCATCTCCGGCGGAACGGCTCAGAACAGGACGCCGAGCGCCAGCTTGTCCTCGTGCACCCACTGCGCGTTGCCCTCGATCGCGTCCCCGAGTCCCCAGGACTCCAGGTGCACCTTCACGACCAGCGACCACTCGATGTAGTTCGTGGAGGTGAGCGTTAGAAACGTGGTGCCGGCGCCCGGCACGAACAGCGCGCGCTTCGTGGCCGCCGCCTGGTGGACCACCACTTGACGCTCCCGCCTCAGATGGCTATGCCCGCGGCTTGCGCTCCCGTGGTGGAGTCATCGAGCGGCCCGACCCGTTTCTCCGTCTGTTGAGGGGTGCCGCTGCCGTCGCCGCTGCCTTCTGGTCCGGCTGCTCTCTGGTGTCGGACATGATTACCGAGATCATTAAACGAGGCTCTGAATACCACTTGTTGTAAACATGGCTCGCTAATCTCTCGATCACAGCGGAGACAGTAGTTTTCCATTGCGTGCAAACGTGGCGACCTTTGCTATTTATTCGTTACAGAGAAGAAGTGGAGCTGCTGGCGATCCTAACTATGCTTCACGATCTCCCGGATTCGTGCCATCCTACGAGAGCCGATCGTGCCTCCTAGGTAGGGCTGGACGTACCGAGCAGGCTTTTCGGCCCGCTCGTCGACCGCTCTGGACCGGACGGATCGGTCCCGGCCCGCTGGAATATATGGCCGGTCTGAGCCGTGAATTTCGGCCCGAAAATCGGCCGGTCCGTTCCGGTCTTAGCCCGGTTAACTCGGTTGGGCCGAAACAAACATGGCAGTTTCTCTATCGGACGGCCTTCTGGCGACGTCAAGCAGTGATGGGATCTGAATCCAGTGTGGGCAACCCGAAGCAGTTCACACACGAGCAGTTGGACGTGGGGATCAGATGGTTCGACGACGGCAGCGAGAAGCACGTCGTCGAGGGCCACGGCAATGGCAGCCGTCCTTTTCCTTTGATTCAGCGTAAAGTTAGCCTGGTAGTTTGGACTTTTTTTTTCATTCATCGTAGCAGAAACAGAAAGAACGAGAAATACGGGCTCGATCCGATACAGCCATTTCCCTTTCCTTTCACGTCTAACTAATGAAGTGCGTCCACTACGGCCACGACTAGTACTCAGCTCCACGTTAGGTCTGATCCACTAATCACGGAGAAGTAGAACACATAAATTTTGTTGGCTCATGCACGTCCTACCTTATTTGCATGTGGCTAAGAAAACGCTTAGGAAAAACAACAAAGACGTGTACATGACACATAGCCCGCGTGTCGTTGGCTTCTTCCTCCCGGAGGACCACGGCGCGTGCGGCTTGCTGTTGCCTGTTAGTGCACCAACACTTCACCGGCGATACGCTGAAGGACCCCGACGCGTCTGTTGCTGGTAACGCCGGGGTGCTGTTCGTGGCCGCGACGGCTCGCTCTCGTGCCTTGCGGCGTCCATGGTCGCCGGGAACAAGCTGATGACCACCACCTTGACGTCCCGCCGCCGCCGTCATGGTCACCACATCCGTCTATTGCCGTCGTCGCCGGGCACAAGCTAAACAGTAGCTGAACACAGCCTAAAGAATAGCTAAACAGGAGCTGCCGTTGTTGTTTGTCAAAGAAAATATTGCACTTTTGTTTTATTTGCACTCCAAAATCAACAGATGCCTAAACAGCACCTAAATAGGACCTAAACACATCAGAAAAAAAACTGCCAGGCAACATGACTGACCGGTCCAATCGGTCCTCTCGGGCTTAACCGAGCTCCGGACCGGACCGTGTCCACCCTGATTCCTAGGCCACCTGCGAGACTACAGGGACATGACGAGACTACGTCGATCTGTAGGCCCACGCAAAGATGCGTGCACGGCACGCAGACGTTGCGGCTCAGGCTATCCTATCTGTTTATTTGAACGGAAAGAATACAGCTACTGTAAACGACTAGATTAGCTTACAGGGACGAACAAATACTCGTGAAGCGATTTCCTTCGCGCATCGAGCAAATTCCTTGATTGTGTATATGATGCTCATATATATAGCAGATATATCTCCTCCTTTGCAGGGAAATGATTTGGCCCTTATGCTAGGATGCGAAAATTTCTATTTGAATGTGATAGCGTGGATGCGATTGAAAGTTTGAATTCTAAATAAAGAACATTCTTTTGAGAATAGTGAGTGTAAAAAACTTGTAAAGTGAGCGAGACGTTTTGGAGATCGGCCTCCATGGAACCCCTTTTTTTATTTCAAAAACTAAATTTCAATGTTTAACTTTTTTCTAAAAAAATTCAAATGTCCACATGGATGTATTTTATCTGTGTAAAAGTTTTATGATGAAATGATTAACACATCTAATCTATGGTGAAAGGAAAAAAATCTGGGATTTTAATAATAGTGTGCGTGCTAAAAACAATGAATTGACATATTTTGTGTTGAAGTTAAATTATCTCGAAAAAAGTTTATACAAATGTTGAATGCATTCATATGTAGATTTAGAATTTTAATAACTCTTTGAACCTTGACAAACTAATTTTCCATATTTTGCACAAAAAAGGCTCGATGGAGCTCGTGCTCGAAAACGATTTTCCGTAGTAAAGGTTTCTTTTGTTTATAACTGTGAAAAAAGAGCCAAAGTAAACTCGATAAGCCGCCCACCCCGCCGCCGTTCTCAGTGCGGAGCTGCATCCCCAATGGGGCCTCCGTGGACTCCGCCACTGTCGGTTCCACTCTCTTACCTATCGCCCAGCTCGACGTCACCGCAGGTATCTTTCCCCTACCCCTCTTCGGTTGGATTTTTTTGTTTAAAAGGACCACTTGCCGAGTTGACTTAAAGAAAAAGACCACCTCTGAAAAGAATTGGCAGAAGAGAGCAGTTAGGCTGTGGTGGCAGTTGTGCTGGCTAACACGTGGAACTTGCCTCCATGTGCAGAGGCGGCAGTGCCTGCCGCCACGGTGCCAGGCGGCAAGCCGCGCATTATCGGATTCGTCCGCAGTGACGGAACGGAGCAAGCCCGATGCGTCATGCCACTAATGTCTACTACGCAACTTTATTCTTGTAGACGTTGTTGGGCCTCCAAGTGTAGAGTTTTATAGGATAGCAACAAATTTCCCTCAAGTAGATGACCTAAGGTTTATCAATCCGTGGGAGGTGTAGGATGAATATGGTCTTCCTCAAACAACCCTGCAATAAAACACAAGAAATCTCTTGTGTCCCCAACACACCCAATGCAATGGTAAATTGTATAGGTGCACTAGTTCGGCGAAGATATAGTGATACAACACTAGTAGAAAACAGGACATCGGTCCCGGTTCCAGAGGGCCTTTAGTCCCGGTTCAGCAACCAGGACAAAACAATCGGGACTAAAGGTCCAGACTTTTAGTCCCGGTTGGCTTACGAACCGGGACTAAAGGAGCTCCACATGGCCGCCGTAGGGCGCCCAGGCAGGAGGACCTTTAGTCCCGGTTGGTAACACCGACCGGGACTTTACCAACCAGGACAAAATGGCAGCCACGCGTCAGCCCCTGTCAAGCGCTGGGGTCTAGGTTTTTTTTTGGAAAGGGCCGTGTTTCATTTTGTGTTTTCATTTTATTTTATATTTATATTATATTTTCACGCAGTTACACATATTAATATACAACATCATCAGTGCAAATTATGGAAAAAACATCCATCATCAGTACAAATTAGATGGATGCAATAGACCAAGTTGAATTACAGGAAAATACGATGTTGCGAATCACAACATTGTATTTTCCTCGAATTCAACCTGGTCTATTGCATCCATCTAATTTGTACTAGTATATGTCATATTACAACTCATCATCATCTTAATCAACTCTTCATCATTCTAGGTAAAATAACATAAAAAGGTGAACTCCTCATCATTCTGGTTGTTATCATACTACAAATAATCAAGTTATCACAAGTTAGAAACACTAACTACTGCTCTCTCCTAGGTAAAATAGCATAAAAAGGTGAACTCCTGCATCTCCCCATTGAAGAATACAGATCAACATATCTCCAACTTCTGGCTTGCGCAAGTTATAGTCTCCAAGTGGTTGCCTGGATGCTTTGATTGTCTTGCTCCATCCTTTGATTTTCATAGTTTTCTCACTTTGAGATATCGTGTATTTACCAGGGTAACTCATCGGCAATGGCCGTAAACTAACCATATGCAAATCACCTTTGGTAAACATCCATTTAGGAACGGTCTCTGGTGGGAGTACCTACTGAAGAACATAAGTTATAATAACATAGTTAGCAAACTAGTTTTGCTTAAGAACAATGTATGGAAAGGATGGACTAATGACACAAGAGTAAAAAAATTCTTACAAAGTTGTCTCTAGTGATGTTATAAGGGTTTAACTTGTGCACTAGCGGCACATATCCATGATAAATGTTGCCAGTCCGGTAATGTTTAGCATGATTCTCAACATCATGAATAAATGAGATGAGATGATTTATCTCCAAACAAGTAGGTTTGGAGTCATGACTGTAGTACATCCAATCTGTTATCTGTCGGGTAGTTCTTGTAGCACGGAAATAAGCTGATAATTAAAAATAAAGAAATTTAGTTGGGATGAGTACCAAATATTTTTCAATAATCAATATAAAGTACCTAACAAATCTGTTGACAAAAGCACCTGGAGGTAGCACCGGAATCAAGTCATCCTCCGCATGCACCCAAATATCTATATTATTATCATGAACATCATCATTACCAAGATCGAAGGTAATGGTCATGTCCTCATCCAATCCATACGCCTTGCAAAATGCTCACCAATTAGAACAACCACAATATGTGTGATCTTCGTTATTTTTCACCTTAACAACAAAAGTGTAATGCTCCATTCTGAGGTGAGCTATCTTAGGCTCTGTACTATCCTTCTCTTTAAAATGGAACTTGTCCAAGACAGCGAATCTTGCATGACAGGGAATGCACTAGTTGAATTGTACAAAAGAAAATTAAAGGTTAATTAAAGCAAAAGAGCACACATCATACTTCATTAACAAAAAATACATGTCGTCTGTACATACCGTAATAATACTAAATTCTTATGTTAGCTTGATGGTGAACGACCTATCGTTGTCCAGGTGAGGATAAATGTCGCATATACCCCTGTCGTCCCAGCAGAAAGGGCATTGAGGGATCCTATCATCGTCAGACGACGTCGACATTTCCTGTGTTCTTGATTCTAAGATTAAAAATCGACGGCAAATTTTTTAAGCAAGATCATCATATAATATCACTAAGACATATGATATCAACGGCGCTCGTCGGGGACTCTTCATATAATATTATCATATAATATCAGAACATGGAAATATACAACCATGAGAGATGGATCAGTGGCAAACATAGACTTAATCACAAGAAGGAATCATATGCATATGAGCAATGGATTAGTGGCAAACATATGCAAAGTTCACAAGTTCTATAACAGTCATGCCTTATTGGATCGAATATTATCGCTAATACAACTCGAATATTATCATATAATATCATTAATTAATACAAATCGAGTTGACGTCTCACGGCGCATGCGGTGGACACCCAAAGAGAAGGAACCATCGCCGGATCATAGCTCGGGTGAGATCCCTGAATAACCTGCCAGGTATTGGAAAACCTGGCGTCCAACGCAGCCATGTAGCGATGGACGTGCTCGTCCTCCTCCCTGACACAACGACGTACCACCTCCGCGGGGGCCGGTTCCCTCTACATCGATAGTGGCCCACACGACCGCCACCAAAGAAGCTCTGGGTCGACGACGAGACCCGGATTTCTCACCAACGTGCGCGCCCTGTAAGGTAGCACCTCCCAGTGCCAGCCCGGCGGAGCCCAGTCCCGGACATGGAGCCTCTCAAACTGGTTGTCGGTGCCGAGTCGACGACGAGGATGCGGGATTGGCATCGTCGACGAGAACAAATTGTGGCTATATAGCAAATATCATTTTATTTAACAACAATGACAACAATACCATATTTAATATGCATTCCTATCCCTACATAGGATTGATTCCTATCCTCCACATTTCAAAGGAAAACAAAAAAGAGCCTAGACTCAATGGAAAAATTTCTACGATGTGAACCCAAATGACATATCTTTTTCTAATCCTACTCATAGGATTTGAGATGCATGTCATCTCATTTCCTACAAATTTCATATATATTCCTATGATAATCCTGTCCTATATATGAACCAAAAGGAGGCTAATTAAGGTATGATTTTTTTGGTTTCTGTCCAATTTATCTATATAATCTTCTATGATAATTCTATCCTATGATAATCCTAGCTATTCATTGGTTAGGCAGGAGCAAGTCATGTTTGTTGTGTATTATTTAGTTTGCCCATGCGGTTATACCCAAAACTCTGTGAGGTAAATGATTAGTTGAGGTCAGTCAGATGTAAACTTTGTTCCTTGCCTGTGAAGCCAGAAATGTAGGAGAAATACAAGCTATTACTTTGATATCTTACAAGTTGTTAATGCAAATTTTTCATTCCATACGGACTGTACTCTCTCTATGCTCAATATGCTCTATCTATGCATCGGTACTTATGTGATCAGTCAAAACCAAAAACACTGTCCAAAAACTTAAAAAAACACCGCATATCAATCAGCACGACGCGGCGTGCCGCCACGCATTACACGCTAGTATATCCTATGAACCAAATTATACATGAGACTCCATGGATTTTGGATCCCACGCCACCACTGCTTCGACCGACGACGGACGCCGGCGATGACGGTGACTGCGGGGGGGGGGGGGATAGGAGGAGGGGAACGGCGGTGTGGCCGGGGGCTCACCTAGGAGGAGGGGAGCAGGCTCGGGGCGGCGACGGGGACAGCGATGGGGACGGCGTTAGGGGCGGCGACGGGGACGGCATCGGGGGCGGCGCGACGAGGAGCAGGCTCGGGGAGGCGACAGCGCGGTCCGGCAGCCTGGCGGCGTCGAGGTTTTCTTTGGCGCCGTCTGGGGAGATGGAGATCGAAAACTGTAGATGGATTTTGGTCCACTTATATACCCCAACATTTAGTCCCGGTTGATGGCTTCAACCGGGACTAAAGGCCCCCCTTTAATCCCGGTTCTTACCACCAACTGGGACTAAAGGTAGTTTTCGCCAGGCGAAAGGGCGGGAAGCCCAGGGATTTAGTCCCGGTTGTTGGTACGAACCGGGACTAAAGGGGTGTCTTTAGTCCCGGTTGGCGCTACCAACCGGTACTAAAGTCCCTGCCTGGCACGGTGGGAGTTTAGTCCCACCTCGCCGAGCGAGGAGCGCTCGTACTGGTTTATAAGCTCGGCTGTAGCTACCGTCTTGAGCTTCTCCCTATTGCAGGCATTGCGTGCCTAACTATCTCTGCCCTGTATGGCCTACTTGCCCCGTGGGGCTACGTCCTGGCCCATGTATATTGGGTTACTAGTCTTATGCATGCCATGGTGGCCTAGTAGGCGGGCCTTTTTTTATATTATTTTTTTGCATATTAAAAGTTCATGACAAAAAATATTTTATGAAATTTTTTGCTATTAAATTTTTTAACAAAAAATACTTTATGAATATTCTTTTTGCTATTAAAGTTTTTAACAAAAATAACTTTAATAATTATAGTTGCATAAATTTTATATAATATTAAGTTAAATAACTTTGATGAGACGAAAACTCATCTATTACAAAGAGATTTCATTTTTTGAACATATTTTAACTCTAGACTTTTTCTACATTCGATATGCACCATTCAAAGCCACATCATCACTTTTCAACCCT
This sequence comes from Elymus sibiricus, assembly GCA_039707655.1. Classification (NCBI taxonomy): domain Eukaryota; kingdom Viridiplantae; phylum Streptophyta; class Magnoliopsida; order Poales; family Poaceae; genus Elymus; species Elymus sibiricus. Next base: position 537,164,417 of record CM077675.1, read on the forward strand.
TTTCAGGCTTCATTTGCTATTTTTCATGCATTTCATGATTTATTTTGAGCTAAAATGACCCTGATTTGAAAAGCACTGCAAATGAACTCTGAAAAGGTTGAAAGTTGGCATGGTATCATAATTTCACCCACATAGCATGTGCTAAAAAGTTGAGAGGGTTACAGGAAAAACTGGATGCACTTCGTGTACAAATTGGACAATCTCTTTCGAAGTATCAGTGTTTCGGATGAAAACACGTCTATTACAAATGGATTTCATTTTTTAACATATTTTAACTCAAGACTTTTTCTGCATTCAATATGGACCATTCAAAGCCACATCATCACTTTTCAACACTTTTTCTGACTTCATTTGCTATTTTTCATGCGTTTAATGATCTATTTTGAGCTAGAATGACCCTGATTTGAAAAGCACTTCAAATGAACTCTAAAAAGGTTGAAAGTTGGCATGGTATCATCATTTCACCCACATAGCATGTGCTAAAAAGTTGAGAGGGTTACAGGAAAAACTGGATGCACTTCGTGTACAAATTGGACAATCTCTTTCGAAGTATCAGTGTTTCGGATGAAAACACGTCTATTACAAATGGATTTCATTTTTTAACATATTTTAACTCAAGACTTTTTCTGCATTCAATATGGACCATTCAAAGCCACATCATCACTTTTCAACACTTTTTCTGACTTCATTTGCTATTTTTCATGCGTTTAATGATCTATTTTGAGCTAGAATGACCCTGATTTGAAAAGCACTTCAAATGAACTCTAAAAAGGTTGAAAGTTGGCATGGTATCATAATTTCACCCACATAGCATGTGCTAAAAAGTTGAGAGGGTTACAGAAAAACTGGATGCACTTCGTGTACAAACTGGACAATCTCTTTCTAAGTATCAGGGTTTTGGACGAAAACACGTCTATTACTAAGGGATTTCAATTTTTTAAACATATTTTAACTCAAGACTTTTTCTGCATTCGATATGCACCATTCAAAGCCACATCATCACTTTTCAACCCTTCTTCTGACTTCATTTGCTATTTTTCATGCATTTCATGATTTATTTTGAGCTAAAATGACCTTGATTTGAAAAGCACTGCAAATGAACTCTGAAAAGGTTGAAAGTTGGCATGGTATCATAATTTCACCCACATAGCATGTGCTAAAAAGTTGAGAGGGTTACAGAAAAACTGGATGCACTTCGTGTACAAACTGGACAATCTCTTTCTAAGTATCAGGGTTTCGGACGAAAACACGTCTATTACTAAGGGATTTCAATTTTTTAAACATATTTTAACTCAAAACTTTTTCTGCATTCGATATGCACCATTCAAAGCCACATCATCACTTTTCAACCCTTTTTCTGACTTCATTTGCTATTTTTCATGCATTTCATGATTTATTTTGAGCTAAAATGACCTTGATTTGAAAAGCACTGCAAATGAACTCTAAAAAGGTTGAAAGTTGGCATGGTATCATATTTTCACCCATATAGCATGTGCTAAAAAGTTGAAAGGGTTAAAGGAAAAACTGGATGCACTTCGTGTACAAACTGAACAATCTCTTTCAAAGTATCAGGGTTTCGAACGAAAACACATCTATTACAAAGGGTTTCAATTTTTTAAACATATTTTAACTCAAGACTTTTTTTGCATTCAATATGCACCATTCAAAGCCACATCATCACTTTTCAACCCTTTTCTGACTTCATTTGCTATCTTTCATGCATTTCATGATTTATTTTGAGCTAAAATGACCCTGAATTGAAAAGCAATGCAAATGAACTCTGAAATGGTTGAAAGTTGGCATGGTATCATAATTTCACCCACATAGCATGTGCTAAAAAGTTGAGAGGGTTACAAAAAAAACTGGGTGCACTTCGTGTATAAACTGGACAATCTCTTTCGAAGTATCAGGGTTTCGGACGAAAACTTGTCTATTACAAAAGGATTTCATTTCTTCACATGTAACTGCAGTGATATTCTAGATGAAATCCATCATCAGAATAGTTGTGGAGAGAAAGTCTTCACTTTTTCTTCGCGTGTGTCCCTTGCTTATTGCGCCGTAACCCTGGATAATCTTCATCGTTTAACAAGATGCTTGGGTCAGCCTTCACTTTGAAGGGAGGAATTTCATGAAACTTTTCATAATCTTCAGACATGTCTGTCTTGCCCTCCACTCCGGCCGACGCGTAGCAGGTCCCGTTTTATTATGTGTAGGTTTGGTTGGGTGTACATAGCAATGAATACGTTTGCTTGTTTAATAGTAGTAGAGTAGAGATAGATATAGAAGATGCGCCGGCCAAAGGAAGGAAGGGATCATGGCAATCGAGTTGGATTATGAAACGGAACCATCGAGTCTGACTCTTTATTTATATATCTACGTCGGGATCCCTCCCAGCCTCTGACGTCTGCCGCGACTCGCATCTTTCTCGGTCTGCCAAAGGAAGTAAGGCACTCTGAAGGTTTTGTCCAGCCCAGCTGGAAGTAGCTAATTCCGTTGTCGATCCAGACGATCTATTTGGTCCGCTATCGCAGCCGGAGATCCACGTACGTACAAGCGTTCATAGCTAGCTAGCTACTTACAGCAAAGTTTTCGAAACTCAAACACATAGAGCCGGTGGTGCCAGGAAAAAACAACATATCTGCGATGGCCGTGTTGGACGGTCCCCGCGAATTGGTGTCGATCTCGCGCGTCTGATCTGGGTATCCGATCTGTTCGAGGATGCTCTTCCCAGTCTAATTCTGTTTGGCTATTAATTATGCAATATTGCTGTTTCCCTCAAAACAAATTATGCAATATTACCAAGGAGGGTTTGTGTTGTTTGTGCGAGCCCCGCCGGCCGGAGACTCGAAGACCTAGCTGGTTATGACAAGCGAAGGCATCCAACTCAATAGCACACGACTGATGGCGCAGCAGAGTAACGGACGGAACCACATACTACATTCGCCAGCATCGGCGCCGGTGATTGCAAGGACGCTCCCAGCTGATCTCCTCCTTGAGATCGTGGCACACACCGACTTCTTCACCCTCGTCCGTTGTGCCGCTGTGTGTAAGCACCATCGTCGAGACATCCTTAGTCCGCTGTTCATACGCCGCTTCAGCCAGCAAGCGGCTTCTACCATGCTCGCCCACTGCCCATATGACATGCAGCATGTAAATCCGGTGCACCCTGTCACGTGCGCAGCCGTCAACTTCTGCCACGGCTACCTGTCGCCTTGCGTGTCACGCCACGCCACCAACCTCTTTGGACGGTACTATCCGGTGACGTCCCGCGGCGGCCTCGTCGTCCTTGGTTTTTACAAGAAATCCGAATTGGAGCGCTCCTCTGGCCTTTGCGTGTATGATCCCATGACCGGCCACCGCACCTTCCTATCAAGACCGACAGGTGACCAGACTACCCGGGGCATCCGGCAGGCCTACGTCCTACTCACTGCCTCAGACGGAATCGACTGCTCCTTCAATTAAGCTGCTCTTCATCAGTGTCTGCACGTCGGGCATCAATGTACAGGCTCTCACATCCTACTCTGGTACCTGGGGGGCCATTACTTCTCATGTGAACCACCCGGACTTTCCATGGATGCACACAATTGGATACAACACCCCTGCCATCCTCCGCAACGGCATCATCCACTGGCTAGTGTAGTACAAGGACCAGATCCTCACATACGATGTGGGTACAGGACAAAGTTTTGAATAGCCGGCTATTGACCGGCTATAGCCGGGCTATAGCCTTTGGGGAGGTCTGCGGCTACAGCTAAGGCCTTTATAGCCTAAATGGACATTAGCCGCTAATAGCCCAGCTAAGCTAATTTAGCCTTAATTTAGCCTCATAGCCGCTATACTCCCGCTCTTGGAGCCCAAAAAATTTTGGACCAAAATTTGCGGGCGCGGCCCAATTCAGCGGCCAAAACTGACCGCCCTCGTTGTAACCCTAGCCCAAAAGCTTCCTCAGTCCTCACTTCCTCCTCTCTCCCCAAATGGCAGGCGACATGGCGGCGCCGCGCACACGAGTTCTTTCCGGCCGCCGCCCTGGCTGCTGAACCGGCTGCCGCCATCGCACTTCCCGGCTGCCGCCTCGCGCTTCCCGTCCGTCGTCCTCGCGCTGAACCGGCCGCCGCCCTCGCGCTGAACCGGCCGCCGCCCTCGCGCTGAACCGGCCGCCGCCCTCGCCGTTCCCGACCGCCGCACGCCCGCTCTTCCTCGCCCCGACCTCAACTACAAGCAGCGATGTCTCATCAAGGTACGCATGTTCCTGACTCCCTGTCCTCATATCTGGTATGGCCGCACGACAGATGTATGGCTAGTGTTTGGTTTACAGCAATTTAACATGGAGAATTCTGCTACCAGTTAGAAGACGTATGGACTTCATTGTGTTCAAGAAGACGCTGTACTTTCTGATTCTTCCAATTCTTCATCTTCGGAAACAGAAGGTAATCAGCATCAAGATGATGATGTTCTCTCTGATGCTTCAGACTCAGATTGATCACATGCATGTATTTATGGGCAATGTGAACTTGTTGCTTGCTGTGAAGATTTTGTATCTGTGATGAACTATGTCCTTACCTTCGTCTTGCTACATGCTAGCTTTTGTTGTAATATTTGGACAAGACTGTCTTCTGATGCTACTTAATGTTGTAAACTTGTAATATGTGGAGAACTATGCCTAGAACTCCTGTTATTTATATCTATGTTTATCAAAATTGCTGTTTATATGCTATATATCTGTCAATTATTGATATATACACAAATATATGCTGCCCAAAATTTAAATTTATTAAATTATTTAGCAAAACAGCTATAGGGCTTTAGCTGCGCTATAGCCCGGCTATAGCCTTTTGTAGCCTCCAAAAATGCCGCGGCTATTTGCTATAGCCGGCTATTCAAAACTTTGGTACAGGAGCGCAGGGAAGGGTGAAGCTCCCACCCGCCATTCACAATGCACGAAAGCTCGACTTGGCAACATCACCAGACGGGAACCAATTGAAACTGCTCGCCATAGAGGGCTTCAAGATATCAGTGTGGCTACAACTTCCTGCGGTCACAGCAAGTTGTGGTTGGTCACTGGAAAATGTGATCGACATTGAGCAAAAACTACGGCTGGTGTGCCCAGACATCCCCCATAGAAGTGGTGATGTTGTTATTGATTTTGAGCGCTCCGGAAAGAGGAGCGGTGACGTGCTGCTGCTGCAGGTAGCCAGGTACAGAGGAAATACGGATGTACTCCACTTGTAGTTCTTGATCTGCAGACGAAGGAGATGCATACACATACATGGGGCTTCTCACTTTGGGAGATCAACCTATCATCCCGCCTAGAAACTATGAAAGTATTTTCTTAGCTGCATGTCCCTAACTATTTGACTAGCCGTAAATACGTTGGAATGGAACGACCGCTTTGATCGACTCATTAATATTGCATCCATCATACATAGGACCACTGCGCTGGGTTTTTTTGTTTATTCGCGACATACATAGCAGAGGCACCATGACGGCGGTGGTGTAGGGCAACAAGAGGTATAGCGACGGGTGGCTCGGGTGCGCTCTCTACCTCTGGCAGTCGCGGCACTCTAATCCGGATCTAGAGATTTGATCTCGTTGCGCTTCTAGTGGAGACCTGATGGTGGCATGGGGAAGCTGCCGAGCGATAACTCTGTGCCTTGTCGCCGCCGCCGACGACTCTCGCATGCGCCACTCTCTTCTTGAAGACGTCATCGTGGTGCTCCTATCCGTGTCTGGCTTCCGGGTGAAAACCTTTGTTCGTTGTGGACTTGGCGGCGTCGCTTTTCTTCGTTCTCCCTCCTAAGAGTGTTGTCATGGAGCTTAGGTGTACTAGCGTGTAGCATGGCATGCTACGCATTTCATCCAGTGTTAGTGTACACAGTTCATCTATACGACATGGACTTTACGGTTCACACCCACAATATGATTGGACGCTAGGCGATGTATACGGCATTGTTATTTTGTGATATCAGCAACTGAACATAAGTGTGGCGTGTATGATTTTTCTAACTATCAGTATGATGGTTAATTTACTACTGAGTTATGCATTGTCAGTATATATTGATGGTCTAATCCACGTCATATTAAAGTCAGACGAAAAACATCATATGTATTCCTACTTCAAAAATCCTTTAAATTAGTAATAGAACTCTTGAAGAATGTGCTTCAAAGTTGAGAAAAAATGCACTCGACGGGAAGTCCTTTGTGCACCCCCCTCCCTCTCTCTCCAACCACTGGCCCTCCAACCCGTAACTACACACGGGTATGTTTCGTACTAGGGTATAATACAGTTTAGCGTGGCCGGGGATCACTACTGATCGATTCGGCTTGTGTGCCGTTTTTCCAAAACTTCTGTCATCATTATATGGATTATATCCGCAGTTGCATGCATGCATGATTAACTGCGTAGTGTGGGAAAAGTTGACTAAACAAAAAACGATTTTGTTTGGTTACCCAGGCAAATTCAAACACAAATTCCTTTTTCTTTCTTTTCTTGTGCCGAGCCTGCTCGATCAGAGCTGCTACCGGATTACGTTGTCCAGACAAATTCGGTTTGGTGCGTGTCAATATTAACGGCGCTTCCAGCCGGAGACGGCGTACACACCCGCGAGCGTTCCCAGCTAGCTGGTTACAGCACCGTCGATGGCGTCACCAAAACACCGCCGGAGAAACGACATATGTGCGGAGACACCGACACTGAAGATAGTTGCCCCATTGTCGCTCCCAGCCGATCTCATGCTCGAGGTCATTGCACGCACTGACCTTTTCACCCTCGTCCGTTGCGCCGCCGCCTGCAAGGACCTCCGCCGTGACATCCTAAGCGTGCCTTTCATCCATCGCGTGAGCCAACAATTGGCCCCCTCCATCCTCGCCTACCTCTCCATCTATGAAGACAAGCCCCTGACACTGGTCCACCCGGTCACGCCCACCGCCGAGTCCTTCTGCCATGGCCACCTTTCGCCCTTCATGTCACGCCGCATCCGCATCAGCAACCTCCTTGGGTTGTAGAGTATTATCCGGTGACATCCCGTGGTGGCCTGGTTGTCCTCTACCGCCTATGTGCCAAAATTGAACCCAAGTACATGCAGTGCTTTTACCTCTGTGTGTACAATCCCATGACCGGCCACCCCACCTTCCTCTTGCCTGATGTCCTTACTACAGTTTCCTCCACCAAAGAGTATGTTTTGCTCACCGCCGCGGATGGCATCGGCTACTCCTTCATGCTACTTATCATTGAGTTGGCACGTGGAGCATTAAAGTACACACCGTCACATCCTCCTCTGGTGCCTGGACGACCGTCGCTTGTGAGAGCCACTGTAACTTCCCATGGTGGTCAATCAATCGCTACCGTGATCCTGCCATCATCCGTAGCGGCGTTGTCCACTGGCTAGTGGACCATGGCAATAATACTCACCTATGACGTTAGCACGAGGATGCCAGGATTGATTAAGCTCCCACCTACCAACGACAATGCAAGCCAACTCCACTTGGCAACGTCGCCAGACGGGAAACTACTAAAACTGCTTGCCATAGATGGGTTCATGATATCCATATGGCTACAGCTCCCTACAGCCCTAGCAGGTGGTGATGGTTGGGCACTGGAAACTATGATCAATTTAGAGGAGAAGCTACGGTCATTGTACCCAGACCTCCCCGTTGATGGTGGTCCTGATGTTCATGTTGAGTTTAAGGGATCCGGGAAGAGGAGCGGTGACGTCGTTCTGCTGTACGTACATAGACGAGGTTGTGTAGTTCTTGATATTGAGACCAAAGAAATACATATGCAAACGTGCGGCTCCATGTTGTTAGAGATCGACCTACCATCTCACCTACAAAGCTTGAAAGTGTTCTCCTAGATAGCTAGCCAAGTAAGTAGGAGTGTAGGACAGGATACAAATGCTTACCCTCTTTATTGGGTGGTGCTTGGTTACACAATAATTTTATTTCATTCCTACTTTTGAACTTCTATTTTTCTTATTAATGATAATGGTGTATTGCTTCGCTTCAATGAATTCTTCTATTTTTCTTATTAATGATAATGGTGTATTGCTTCGCTTCAATGAATTAAGTGTACATGTGCTGAGGGGTCATGTTTGATGGTTGAACATGAATGGAATGTGGGTTTTTTTTTTTGAATGAATGGAATGTGGTTTTCACTCAAACGTATTACAGATGATCTGATAATTGCAACATCATAAGCACAAGTTTATTTGCAATAGGTAGACAACTATCTGTACACTAGTTATATTCCTACTTCCACTATGTACAGAATCCCTGGTTGATTCGTGTGCTTGGTATATATACATGTACTTGGGGTTACTTTTTGATAGTTCAAAATGACAGGTAATGTAGTGCTCCTTCTTAGCTATTATGCAGGCAAGACCTGCAGAAAACAACTGCAACAACAGAAGTATTGAGCATGAGAATGAGATGATGTTCCCTGATAACGATGACATTAACTGCACTAAACAGTCAAAGCCAGGTGTCATTTTGTTGGACATGGTTAAACTGACTAGAAGCTAATGCGATTGATTCTCTTATCTCGAAAGTTGAATGTGATGTTCATGACCTGTGAAGGTTATCTGCTTTTAAGGTCAATGATTTCTTCCATGAATATGTTATCTCAGGGCAACTGGAAGGTCACCTTGTCGTTGCCCTGGAGTGGCACTGCAAACTGAACTCACAACGTGCAGGACAACACGTGACCATAAGTAACAGCTGGGACAGAGATGAGACTGTATTCAAGTGCATGGACTTGTCACGGCTACGGTCTTTGACATTGTTCGGAGAGTGGAGGTCCTCCTTCATCTCTACGGAGGCTGATGGCAATATGAGATAGTGTCGGGTACTTCATTTGGAGGACACGACATCAGGTGTACAAAATGATGGCAAATTGGGAAGCTATTGCCTCGACAAAAGTTTCTCGCCGTACGATGATGCAGATATATTAGTCAGCTATCGGATTCATTTGGTGGCTTGCGGCAGCTGCAGACTCTTGATGTCAGTCACACCAAAATAACTGCATTGCCATATGTTATCATCAAGCTGCAGAGCATTCGCACAGGCACCACTCATGAACCATTGGAGCAAGGAAACGACACACAACCAGCAACAGCGGACCTTTATGGCACAAGCACAATCTAAACAACAGTTGTGGAAGGAGCAACAACACCAGCCGCGAATGATGATGGAGCGAGCACAAGCCAGCCAGCAGCAATACCAGAGGACAGAGACACTGCACTAGTGCCATGGAGGAGAAAGGCACGTGCCTTAGTGGAACCCTATTCCTACAGCTGGTCGTCCAAGAAGAAGAAGAAGCAGGGTAGGAGTTCAGGTTCCGGTTGCAGGTATTGGCAACCTGGCAGTTTTACGTACTCTTTGTCTTGTGAAAATTAGTGGTGCAATGGGGAATGCCCAGTTGCACAAACTCTTGGTATGTGGCATCAACCGAGAAAACTCTTGGTATGGGACATAGAGATCCTTGAGGTGCTGGTAGTTCAGTCTTCAGTGCTCTTCTACTGAGTCGTCTACAGAGCTACAACACCCAACTAAGGCAACTCTTGGAGCAGAAAGTTGACTGTCTTAAGGCAACAAACACTAGAAGCGGCGAAATCGAGAAACCTGTTCTGAAGCTGGATCCCCAACATTCAGCTCCACCTACCCCCTGTGCGCGCATTTACATGAATTTGGGAAAAAGAACTGAAATATATTTGAGTTACGTTGCATCAGTCTATTTGATTTTTGGGATGGAGCCCACTAGCCCCCTGCAATGTTGTTTTAGCTCCTCATTGCCACAGTGGAAGACATCTAATTCTTGCAGTGATTTGGGGAGGCCATCCTTGGGCAGCGACCGGACGGCTGGACATAAGTAGACCATTAATTTCTTGAGGTTGCTGAGCTTGTGTAGCCCCGCAGGAAGGCTCTGAAGCTTGTCGAAATAATAGAACTCGAGTTGCTGGAGGGAGGCGAGGAGTTGAAGGGCATCCTCTTGCCCCTTGGTGATGCGCTCCATCTCTTGGCAGGACGACCCAAAAAGGCACAGCTCGGTGAGGGAGGAAGACAAGAAGGTGCAGATGGGCACAGCAAGGAGTCCCATGACCTCATCCGTACGGAGCATGTCTGTTAGACTGTATAATACGTAGCCTCTGTACAGCAATTGTATTCTGTATTGTACACCCTTGGTGTACCCTATATATATGAGATAGCCACACCCGATTAGGGTGTTGTGCAGTTTTCCAAACCTATTGTTTTACATGGTATCAGATTAGGTTACGAACATGTCTTCCTCTGCCGTCGCCGCCTCCCTGATCCAATCTGTCGTGGCCGCCACCGCTCCGGCTGCTGCCGCCCCGCCCGCCGCTGTGGCCCTTGGTGCCCAGGACAGTGGTGCCTCTCCGTTTTTGGCGTCTCGGCCCCTCGTCTCCTTGACCGGTGCTGCCGCCCCACCTGCTGCTGAGCCGCCGGCGGCATATATGGCTCCCGCGGCTACCTCGTGGATGGGGTATCCGCCTGCGCCGGCTATGCCATCTGGCGCCCTAGTCGCGTTGCCGACGGCTCAACCGTCGGCGTATCCCTATGGCGCCCCGGCCCCGTCGGGATACCTTCACCACCATGGTGCCCCGCCCGCCTCGTTGCCGACGGCCCGGCCATCGGTATATCCCGGGCCGTCGGCGTATCCCTATGGAGACCCGGCCCCTTCGGGATATCTTCCCCACTACGGCGCCCCGCCCGCCCCGTTGCCGACGGCCCAGCCGTCGGCATATCCCGGGCCGTCGGCGTCTTGCGAGGCGCCCTACAGTGGGTCGTCTGCGCTGGTTCCGACTGCGTCAATTGAGATGGCCCCGTCAATGGGCCTCTATGCGTCCTCGCCTTCACCAGAACCCGTTGCGCCGTTCTATTTCGCGCACCTCATTCCGGTGAAGCTGACAACGGACAACTATCTGTCATGGCGTGCGCAGGTGTTGCTGCTTCTTCGCAGCCGCTATCTGAAGGGTTACGTTGACGGCACTCTGCCGTGCCCGTCGCCGCACCATCTGGCTTATCATGCGTGGGTGGCTCAGGATCAAGCCATCCTCTGTGCGCTTCCGTCGTCTCTCACTGATGGGGTTTCATCGCTCGTTCTCTTTGCTGGCACCTCTCGGGAGGCGTGGTCTGCTCTGCACACGAGCTTTGCCTCTCAACAGCAGGCGCGTGCTCACGCCATCCGTACGGAGCTGGGGGAGACCAAGCTCCTTGACCTCAGTATCACCGACTACTTCAACAAGACGATGCGACTTGTGGATACTCTCGCCTCTATCGGCCAACCTCTCTGCCCTGAGGACTTTACCACCTTTGTCATGAACGGGTTGGATGCCGACTATGATAACCTCGCCGAGATGTCGTGACATTCCGCTCCAGCCACGCGAGCTCTACTCACGCCTCCTTGCCACTGAACAGCGTGTAAAATCCCGTCGCCAAAATCCTGGTTTTGTGTCTGCCAAAGCCGCTGCTCGCAGCCAAGTGAAGCCCTACAAGCCGCCGGCTGGTGGCAAGGTGGTGCCTCTGACTACCCAGAACACCCGGTCTTCTACGTCCGGCTCCACGCCAATGACCGGGGGCGGCCGCCCTTGTGCCTACTGCCCCTCATGCGGGATCCAGCTCCCCTGCCAGACTTGTGGGATTCCGGGACACATCTCCTCTCACTGCCACCGTCGCTTCAAGGAGTTTCTTGGTATTGGCAACAACGGCAAGGGCAATGAGAAGCAAGCTGCCCTTGCCACTCACGAGCATGGACAGACTCCTTCCTATCCTATCGATCCAACATGGTACATGGATACTTGAGCTACTCATCGCCTGACGAGTGAGATGGGAAAGCTCACCACTCAGGAGCCGTATCGTGGTCATGATCAGGTTCGCACCGCCAACGGAGCAGGTATGCACATATCACATGTTGGTCAGGCCTCGCTTCTCACCCATAAACCTAAACAGTTACATCTTCTCAATGTCCTTAGAGTCCCTTCTGCTACGCATAATTTGCTGTCCGTTCCTAAGCTTACTCGAGATAATAATGTCTTCGCTGAGTTTCACCCTTTTCATTGTTTTATCAAGGACCGGGACACGAGGGACATTCTTCTTAGAGGTCGCCTGCGCCATGGACTTTATGCACTTGATGTGCCGCCCGTCCCTCAAGTTTTCAGCGGTGTGCGTGTGTCGTCTTCCCATTGGCATGCGCGGCTTGGTCATCCTGCTTCTCCCATAGTTCGTCATGTTCTTCACCGTCATGATCTTCCAGTTGTGTCCAATAAAATTGCTGACACAGTTTGTGATGCCCGTTTTCCGAGTCGAGTCGTGTAGTTAAAACTCCACTTGGGCTTGTTTTTTCTGATGTATGGGGCCAAGCCCAAACTTCTGTTAGTGGCCATAATTACTATGTCAGTTTCATTGATGCTTATAGTCGATTTACTTGGCTTTATCTTATTAAGGGTAAATCTGATGTGTTTGATGTTTTTCTTCAATTTCAAGCACATGTTGAGCGTCTTCTCAAGCATAAGATCATACATGTTCAGTCTGATTGGGGGGGGGGGGGGGGGGTGAGTATCACAACATCAATGCATTCTTCGCCAAACTTGGGATTTCGCACCGTGTGGCTTGTCCTCGTACGCATCAGCAGAATGGTGCTGCTAAATGTAAGCATCGTCATATTGTTGAAACTGGCCTAGCTTTGCTTGCTCATGCATCAGTCCCTTTTCGTTTTTGGAGTGATGCTTTTTCTACAGCCTGTTTTCTCATTAATAGGCTTCCTACACGACTTCTTGTGATGAAAACACCGCTTGAACTTTTGCTCAATGAAACTCCTGATTACACGTTTCTAAAAGTTTTTGGGTGTACGTGTTGGCCTCATCTTCGCCCCTATAATAAGCGTAAGCTTGAGTTTCGGTCCAAAAAGTGTGTTTTCCTTGGGTATAGTTCCCTTCACAAAGGGTACAAATGCCTTCATGTTCTGTCCAACCATGTCTATATCTCACGTGATGTTATGTTTGATGAGAATGTATTCCCATTTTCATCACTTCCGTCCGCTGACACCACTCCGACACCACCTTTGTCTTCCACCCCACCGTCGCCTGATCAGTTTGTTGATATTGCATACTCTCCTGTGTTGCTTCCTAACCATGCTGCAGGTATCGGTCGTGGAGCTCGTCTAGAGCTGCTGGAGGAACAGGTGCCGACCACTGCATCCGATCGTGGCGGTGGTCACGTGCATGCTCCATGCACGCCTGGGCCGCCGTCGCCTGCCTCGTTGCCTGGGCTGGCCTCGCCCGTGGCGGTCTCGCCCACCTCGTCAGCCTTGCCCAAGGCGGCCTCGCCCACTTCGTCATCCACTGGGCAGGTCTTGCCACTTGCGGTGGCCTCGCCTGTTTCACCGTCGCCTGGGCCGGCCACGCCTGGACCTGTCTCGCCTGCATCGGTAACGGTCTCCTAGGGGGACGAGACCGACTCGCCGGTGACAGTGGCCTCGCCGACTGCCTCTCTTGACGTGCCGTCCGCGTCATCACCACCTCTGGCGCCACCAGCCACTGCTGCCCGGTGGCCTCACATGCGCAGTCGGTCTGGTATTGTTCGTCCCAAGGAACGCACAGACGGGACGGTTGCCTGGCTCACAACGTGTGTTGCCCAGTTGCAGGATGATCCATCTGCTGAACCACGACATTTTCAGGCTGCTCTCGGGATTCCTCATTGGTGTAGTGCTATGGAGCAGGAGTATTAGGCGCTGTTGAAAAATGGTACTTGGCAGTTGGTTCCCCCGGTCTCTGGTGTCAATATCATTGATTCCAAATGGGTCTTCAAGGTAAAGAGGCATGCTGATGGTTCTATTGAACGCTACAAGGCACGGTTAGCCACAAAAGGTTTCAAACAGCGGTATGGTCTTGATTATGAGGATACTTTCAGTCCGGTTCTAAGCCCACTACCATCTGCCTGCTGCTTTCTTTAGCTGTTACTCGAGGATGGTTTCTTCGCCAACTGGATGTACATAATGCATTTCTCCATGGTGTCCTGGAGGAGGAGGTCTACATGCGTCAGCCACCCGGGTTTGTTGATCCTGATCGTCCTCACCACTTGTGCCGCCTGGTCAAGGCTCTTTATGGGCTTAAGCAGTCTCCTCGTGCGTGGCATGCCAGGCTCGGCTCCGTTCTTCGGGCACTTGGGTTTGTTCCGTCCATGGCTGATACCTCACTCTTCCTCCTTCATCATCCTCAGGTGACGATGTATCTGCTGGTCTACGTTGATGATATCATCCTCATTAGCTTGTCGGACTCTGCTGCTGACCGTTTGTTGTCTGCCTTGAATGGTGACTTTGCTGTGAAGGACTTGGGTACTTTGCACTACTTCCTTGGATTGGAAGTCTCGCGGTCCTCTGCTGGGCTGACTCTCACACAACACAAGTACTCTTTGGACTTGTTGCGACGAGCAGGGATGCTTCAATGCAAACATGCTATGACTCCTATGTCCGCCACCGACCGCTTATCTGCTCTTGAAGGAGATCTCACGTCTGAGGATGCTACTGAGTACCGCAGCATTGTTGGTGGTTTGCAATACTTGACCATCACTCGTCGTGACATTTCCTATGCCGTCAATCGTGTGTGTCAGTATCTTCATGCCCCTCGGACTCCACATTGGACAGCTGTGAAGCGTATTCTGCGCTATGTCTGTCTTACTGCCTCGTACGGTTTGCTTCTCCAGCCCGCCCCATCTGGTGAACTTTCGGCTTTCTCTGATGTAGATTGGGCTGGGAATCCTGATGACAGGCGATCCATGGGGGGGGGGGTATGCGGTCTTCTTTGGTCCCAACTTGATCGCCTGGAATGCTCGCAAACAAGCTACCTTGTCTCGCAGTAGTACTGAAGCTGAGTACAAGGCAGTTGCTAATGCCACAGCTGAGATCATCTGGATTCAGTCCTTGTTGAGAGAGTTGGGGATCTCTCAGGCTCAGCCGCCAGTCCTTTGGTGTGACAACATCGGTGCTACTTATCTGTCATCTAATCCAGTGTTTCATGCCCGAACGAAGCACATCGAAGTTGACTATCATTTTGTGAGGGAACGCGTTGCACAGAAGCTACTTAACATCAAGTTTATCTCCTCTAAAGATCAACTTGCTGACATCTTCACGAAACCTCTACCACAACCACAGTTTGTAGGCTGTTGGCGCAATCTTAACTTACTTTGTACCTCATGACATAGTTAAGATTGAGGAAGGGTGTTAGACTGTATAATAGGTAGCCTCTGTACGGCAATTGTATTCTGTATTGTACACCCTTGGTGTACCCTATATATATGAGATAGCCACACCCGATTAGGGTGTTGTGCGGTTTCCCAAACCTATTGTTTTACAATGTCCAGTTTGGATGAACTACTAGGGGAAACAAGCTGCTGCTCTTCTCCTGCTCCATCCTGCAGGTGCACCCGCCTGGGACTGGTATCAAATCCATTAAAGAATCTAGGGCTGTGACGTACTTCTAGATTTCTGAGATGTGTCCCGGTGGTAAGGAGAGGCCCCAGGCCCTTGCATCTTAGATCCTCTCCGCAACTTGTCAGCTTCAATTTGGTGAGAGAGGTGAGGTTTGAGAGGGGCTCCAGCGTCCTCATGCCTTTGGCAGCATAAAGATGGAGCATCTGCAGACTGGATGGGAAAAAGCAGCAGGAGAAAGAGTTCTTGGCGGAGAGTACCTTGGGGCAGTTAGAAATCACTAACCACCGGAGAGACCGCAGGGCCTGGAGCCCTCGTCCTGCTCCGCTGGGGTCCACTAGGACTAGTTCTTGACAAGTAATGATGGTCAAGCACTGCAGTGTGTCAGAGAGATGGGCAGGCAAGAGCAGCAACCCTGAATAATCTTCTTCTTTCTCCTCATCCATCTCCACTGCTAGCCGTGTTAACTTTGCACATTTCCAGATCTCCAATTTGGTGAGCCTTGGGAGGTGGCTGAGGAGCTTTGTCAGCTCCTTCAAACCACGGGATTCCTCGACCCAGAGATGCTCAAGGGCGTGATTCCATTCCACATCACCTTCACCTCCTACTGCGTCAACCACAACATCTGAACTCCATATATCCAATTTCTTCAGTGAGGTCAGCAGCATAAGGTGCTTTGACTGTAGAGATGGGCACTTGTTTAACCTCAGCTGCTCAAGAGGTGCCAGGCTATTGAATGCTACCACCTCATCTAAGCTCTGCAGATCATCCTTCCCAGTAATATTCAGATAGGATGATTTTGATTGGTACACAAACTCCCCAAGTAACTTTATATCCCCTATATTGACCATGCGCAGAGTTTCAGTCCATGGGATACAAGCCACTAACACGAGTTCTGGACAGTTCCGTATCTCAAGCTCTTGCAGTTTGGGAAACCAACAAATGTCCCGGTCTTGATCTGGTTTAGGATTAACAAAGCGGTTTGAAAATTGTAACTCCAACAGTTTAGGGCAGTCTGTTACAATCAATACTTGCAAAACAGGAAACATATGATCAACACCCTGTGATGGTGCCCATTTTTCAAAACTTCCCAAACCAACAAGCTCAAGCCTTATTAGCATGCAAAAGCTTTGCTCTATAACAAACTCCTCCAATGCAGCAATATACTTCAATATTACTTTACCAAGACGCCACATCTTCCCTAAAGGAGGGAGATATTCCCAAGAAACACCAGACAGATGAAGAGATTCAAGAGCTTCAACGGCGAGCTTATCACCCAGCCATGTTGGACAAGAAGACCCTCCATGCCCTCTAATGCACAAATCTTGAACATATCTATGTGGTCGAAGGTTCTCAAGAACCACGGCTTCCACATTGGGCTCAATATTAGACCGCTGACTATACCAATATAATGTTAACCTCTCCAAATGGTTTTTGTCCATCAGTTTTGTTGTGGCTGCTTCTTCTTTTGTGTGTATATTCTCAAGTTTATATATGCCAAGCTCCCTCAGTTGGGCCAAATGCTCTAGTTGCTTGGGTTCAAATCCTTCACTCTCCTTATTTACACTAAACGCCTTCAACTCTTCTAAGAGTTTAAGGTTTCCCACATTGATAATATCAGAATATAACTCATAAGGTGGGGTATGAAAATGACGCAATTTCCGAAGGTTGCTCATGTCTCTGGGCAAATCACAACGGCTACGCCATGATGCTAGATCCAGAATCTTTAAATGATAGAATCTAGAAATGGCAAGTGGTAAAGACATCTCCCTCTCAAACTTCTTTGTCCCAAGACATAAGTATCGTAGATGGATAAGTGATGAAAAGTTATGTAACATGGACTCCACTAAAGTGGGTATCTTAACCAAACGAATAACACGGAGAGCATTTGCTTCCCTAAATAAATCACCTAAAATGATGCAAAAGTCACCTATTGCTCCAAACAACATCAATGTATGCAATTGCTTAACATTCAATGTTGTCTTCATTTTCCCCAGTTGGCTGTTTAACTTCTCACGAGACAATGCATCATCACAATCTATGATTATTGACATGTGACGGATGGATGGCTGAATTTCTACTAAACCGACATTAGAATGATGTACAACAATACAGTCATGAGATGCAACTTGCAATGCTAAATCATGTAGCAGGTCATGTATAACATAACGTGAGCAACCATTGGTTTTCTCTTCTCCAAAAAATCCATATGCGACCAGATCATTTAAATTGCTAAAACCTAAATCTTCCAATGTTTGGTTTTGACTACCAGGTTGTAAAATATCCAGTCCTATCCACAAGTTGATTAACTCCTTGGCACTATACTTGTAATCTTCAGGAAATAATGCAGAATAGGAGAAACATTGTTGTTGATGGAAAGGAAGATGGTCATAACTAAGCTTCAAGGCAGGAATAATGTCATTGGGATCGTTCTGTGTCTCCCATTCTTTACTTTCTAATACCCTTCTCCAATGACGCAAACTAAGGTCCTTTCCCAGTAATGTACCAACAGTTTTTTCAGCAAGAGGGGAGCCCTTTAGTTTTTCCATTATCTTATATCCTATCTCGAGCAAACAGTTTTGATCACTTCTAAAGGTCTCATTATCAAAGACAAATGCAAGGAATAACTTCCTAAATTCTTCTGATTCTAATCCATTCAATTCTATATGATTAGTTACTTTAACCCTTTTTGCTATTGCTGGAAATCTGGTCGTGAGTAGAATCATGCTACCTTTCTCTTCTGGGGTTTTGAGTGATAGCAGTAACCTTTTCCAGTCATCCTCATCACTAATCTTCCATATATCATCTAGTACAAGCAAAAACCTTTTAGATTTTAATCTTTGTGCAATCAACTCCTCTGGCCTATCTCCCTTTTCCCCTGCAACTGGAGGGATCTTTTTTTTAATATCTTCAAGCAACTTATTCAGATTGAAGCTGTGGGATACACATACCCAAATCACTACATGAAAATGATTTTGCACAACTTTATTGTGGTATATGTGTTGTATTAGAGTAGTTTTTCCTATCCCCCCTGGACCAACAATTGGAAGCACGGTTAGATCCTTGCTACTGCATTCACCCTTGGTCATATCATGTATGATGGTATCAACGATATGGTCTCTCCCATACAATTTTGGCTCTATACTTTGGCAGGGGGTGATGGGACGAGTCTTGGCAATATCTGGGACAGTCATGGGGTTACAACTCTGCAGAATCTTGGTAACCTCTTTACGCACAGGCTGCAATTCCTCTACAATGAGCTTCATTCTTTCAGAGAAATCAGCCCTATTAAACTCAAGCAAAGGTGTTTCTTTTTGTGGCGCACCACAAAGAGTTGGCTGGCCAGAATCACAAACATGTGGGTATGATGAGCGAGGAAGGAGTTTACCGAGCTTGGGCATACATCCGCTGACCTCCTCATTGGCGCTCGGTGCGGAGGATGAATTTCCACATGACCTCTGCCTAGCACGCGGCCAAGCGCAACAGCTTGCTCGCTGTCTTGCATCTCCTACTTCTCCAGGATGTGGTACATGGCTGAGAGCAGAACAACAGAATGAAGATATAAATGACAGCTTGCCAACAGCTTTGGCGGCATGACGAGCAGTAAGGGCAAGGTCGTGGACACCTCGGCATGGTGGTCTGCCGCATCGTATGTGCCATGGATCTGATCGTGGATGCGGAAGTAGTCCAGCTCATCCAATAAGTCCTCGGCACAGTGCGCCGAGAGCCGCAGCCTCCCCAGCAGCTCCTCCATGGCCTTGCCACAGATTTGCTTGTTGCCGGCGAGTTCAAGGGTGGCCTTCACGAGCAGAAGCTCCATCTAAAGGGCCTCCATGTTGAGACCTAACTTTTTGCTGGCACCCCAAGCCTCCAGCAATCCATCGGCAATGGGGGCCAGCGCCTGGCCCACCACCCATTGCGCAGCACCGACGAGTGCCTCCATCCTCAGGCGCACCAATGTATTAAGGATCTCTGATGTGAGGATCTGCAGAAATCACGAGGAATTCGTTTGGTTTATGCACAACAATTAGTTATGCAGCAGTAAATAATACTCAATACGGCCAAACGAATTAAACTTGCTACTGTTAAGTAATTATTATGCAGCATAATTACTTAAGTAATTAAACAATTACTTAAACAATACTCCGCGGATGAAACTAGTTACACTTGGAAGTCGTTGCTAAATACCCCCTCCGTTCCTAAATATAAGTCTTTCTAGAGGTTCCACTAGAAGACTACATACGGATGTACATAGACATATTTTAGAGTATAGATTCATTCATTTTGCTTCATATGTAGTCTCCTAGTGAAAATATTTGAAAAGACTTATATTTAGAAACGGAGGGAGCAGCGACCAGCAAACGAGGGATGAGTAAATAGTACGTACATAGACGGGTTGTAGCCTGACCAGCCTGACTGCCTGCCGGCGTGCGAAGCGGAGGCGGTCGTCGGTGAAGGATGTTGTGTTGCTCAGCTGAGGACGAGAGGGTACAGATATGGTGCGTTAACTGTGGGAGGAAAAGAAGATATATATAGAGAGATGAACAGATGGCTGTGATGGTACCAACGGTCCGATGACTAGCTAACTAAACTAATCGCAGCCAGCAAGGCATCACGTGGAGCAAAATTATAAACACAAGGCCTGTACTACTACTAGATGATTAAATATTAGATTTTCACTTTCTGAATCAATGTGGATGCCCCCAAGCGGTACTAATCACAACACTAGCTATATTATGCAAATGGCTGCAATTAATACTAGCAAAAAAAAATGGCTCTAGATTTTGATCACGCTTGCTGGTGGCCGACCAGTCAGTCTTGAGAGGGTAAGCGCGGCCTTACTTAACTATTTCTCACTCCCAGAAAAACTAATTAAACTTATCACTGCCAATGAAGCATCGCAACCCATGAACGTTAATTAGCATCGCAACCAATGAATGATATATGCATGTGCATCAGCCTGTACACCAGACTTTTTTCAAAAAAAAGAAAAAAGAACCAACATGTTGCTGGCATTTGATTGATTTAGGAGAAGGGAGCGGAAACAAGGTTGGTCAAATGATCAGGTGGATGAAAGAGTCAAAAGAATGACAAAATTACATTGCCGTGGGCTTTAGCCTAGCCTAGTTTATCACATCATTTGCCCCGAAGTGGTGCTCAAAACACTTTGCACTTGCCAACAGCTAGAGTTCTATGTTCAGACGGATTTTGCTGATGACGTCTTCCGTGATTGCTACTTTTCCTCTGAGAGTGCAGCTATTTCTCTCTTGCCGGATTTCCCAACAGACAAGAATCAACATGGACCTGATTTCTCGCCATTCTCTCCCTGGTTGTGCCTGCTGCGTGATCATCTTGAACTTCGCTGAATTTCAATTTTCCTTGGTCCAAAGTTCAGGAGCTAAAGTTGCACAACCACTCAGACCAAATCTTCAGGGAGTAAAGCGTTAGTAGCACGGTAGTACTGCTTATTGCGGTACTTTCGCTCGCTACTACCGCTTCCAGTACCGCTTGGGAATCTGGGGTTATGCAAGTTTCCGTTGCCCATTAGCTCATATGGTAGTTGGACGGTACTGGGACGGTAGTACCGCTTCGGGCGGTACTCCCGCTCTTGTATCTCTCCACTACCATTAGTTTCTCTTGAAGAGGTAAATTTGTTCGCTCAGTTGGCTATTTAGTACAGGGTTTGCACGACAGACGGATTGGAGAAGCGTGGGTGGTCTAACTGTGGCCTTTGTCCGCTTTGCGAACGGGAGCAAGAGTCTGTGGACCACCTCTTCTACAACTGCCGATTCTCTATCAAGCTATGGGGATTACTGAAAGACTGGCTCCAACCTTGTGGCACCTATTGGACTCCATCAAAGATTAGTGGGTGAGCCTTTCTGACAATTCGATCCCTAACAGGAAGGCCATGGCCTCGCTCATCATGCCCGTCGTCTGGACAATTTGGAATGAGAGGAATGCACGCGTATTCTGTCACAAGAGTGCATCGCGGGTGGTGCTCCTCGCCAGCATCAAGATGGAGGCCAAGCTCTGGGTCTCCGCAGGTGCAAAAAAAAAATGGGTCAAATAATGCCGCGGGAGTAATGTCTTCCTGTTGTTTCGAGGTGTTGTGGCACTGTCCATGTTGTAACACATGCTAAACTCTATTCCTCTTATTTATTAACAAATGAGGCATATCCATTGTCTCTTTAAAAAAAAATACGGCTTCAGATCTAGCGCTGGTGGCAAGACCAGTCCTCAAGACGTAAGGTGCATGCCATCGCGAGGCAAACCAAAGACTCTGATTTAAACAGTTTGCCAAGGCAGCACCTATCATCCATGCTGATCATAGCTAGCTAGGCATTAATATGCATATCCAGCTAGCTAATTTGTATGTAGTGATGTAGGAGCTTAATTTCTTGCAAGTGACGTATGAGGCATAGCATCCCATGGAGCTAAACTTATCACTGCTAGTCGAGCATCCCATGAAGCAACACTAGAAACAAGCAAGAAATTATGGAGTACTTAGTTAATTAGCATGGGCTGAGCATGCATGTGCAGGGATCAACTACCGATATATATGCCCAGATGCTTGCACATCAGTTTATATACAGGACTTAGTTAATTAGCTCCATCCAACGTAGTTATCTGCTAGTGAAACGCATCCTCGTACAGCAACACTACAAAAACAATAGTCGTCTTAGATCTCGCGCCGCAGTCATCACGGCGCGTGCGTGGGTGGCAGGCAGCACATGACATTGCTAACGCAATCCATGGAACAAAACAAAACAAAGCCTCAGATTTCGCGTCTTGGTGTGTGAATGAACGTGATATGGAGTGTTCTCTACTACACTACACGTTAAAACTAATCGCTGCCCCATGCAGCAACACCATAAAAATACTTACTACTTGGTCTCAGATCTCATGCTGGCCGGTGACGGATCAGTGCCGTCGCGGTCTTCAAGGCTCACCATTCTCAGGCACGCTGCCCTGATCTGTGCAAGACAGGCAGCATCAGTGCTTCAGGTACAGAGATTATGTAGTAATCTGTAATGGCATACTTACACGTCTAAGACCAACCATCAATCAAGTGCGCTGATCCTAACTAGCTAGGCACTCAACATATGATCACAGAGCCTTAGTATTTGCATCGCGAGCTAGCTAGTTTAACTAGTTTTTCTTTCTATTTCTTTTGTGCATACTCTGGAGTGATCAATATGCTCCTGGTCGTTTGCTCAAAATTGCAAGTTCCCTGGGCATTTATGTGGATGGATCAACTTTCAATAGGCATGCAAACTGGATTAAATAATTCAACGTTGCAGCTAGCTAATTAGCTCCGTCAGCTGTCTGGTACTGTAATTATGTTCTGTACTTAGTTTATTTGTTTCGTCCAACGTAGCTGTCTGCGAACATTCAAGTGGACTATATATATGACGATATGCGATGTTGTAGCATCCAATGGAGCAACACTATAAAAAACAATACTCGGCTTTCGATCTCGTGGTGGTGTTCGGTTAGCGGTGTCGCAGTTTTCAACGCCAATGCGTTTCAAACAGCATCCAGTTTTCTGCTGCTGTTGCTCTAATATATGATCCTGTTTTTCTCGCGGGGACGGCTTCTCCGTGTATTTAGAAAACCCGACGGACAAAAAACTGTCCAATGCATGGAGATGGGGATGGGGACGGGGTTGCGATTTTCTCGTGGGGAAGGGTTTGGGCAAGCAAACCCCGATGGTTTTTGTCCCCGTTGCCATCTTAAATCCAGCAGCATGCCATTGAGTGAGACAAAACAAATCCTCAAATTTCACGCACTGTGTGAATGAATGTTACTATTAGCACCGCTAGTAGGAGGAAGTTTAAAAGCACGCCCAGCTTTGGAAGTATCTCTTTGCTGGTGGTTGATTCGTGTAGGCAGGAATAATTGTCTCCAGATGAAGGAAAAAATAAGACAAATGGTTGGTTAAGATGGGGAAGACAACAGGAAGGAATGACCAGGGGCGCGTCATTCCGTATTTTATAGCTAATGGGATTGTGGCCGTTTTAATCTGTTCTAAAGTTTGTAACCATGAGTACTACTTAACTGAAATAATACCTAAATTAAAATAATGAGCTGTGATGTACTCCCTCCGTTCCCTAATATAAGTCCTTTTAGCTAGTTCAATATTGATACATACATACTACAAATGAATGAACATAAATACTAAAATGTGTCCAGATACATACGAATCAAGAAAAAGCTGAAATGTCTTATATTAAAGAACGGAGGGAGTAGTTTATCTACTGTTATGATGCATCATTGTGTTTCAGTTCGTAATTCCACATGGCTCTAGTACTAGAATACCATGGTGTTTTTTTTTCACAAAATCCCACTATCAGAACGACTGCTACTAGAGTGAGTGTTAGGAGGAAGGATACATGCATCGATGGCTAGGATGGCTGTGGGGAAGCAAGGTTTGCGGGCGGCCGGAGAACCCAACGATGGCGGCGCAACTGAAATTTGAAGAAAAACAAATCAAATTTGACCAAAATGTGATTACTTTTTTTGGCCAAAAGGGACTTTTGGCCCATGGCCGAAACTTGGCCGAAATCTGATTTCTTTCAGCTGAAAGTCAAATCTCTGCAGGCGCCTACATATAGATCCATCACTAGTTGGATGAGTTGTTGTTGCCACACAGGGCCTTCTCTCTCTCTGCTCACTCAAACAGAGGTGGAAGAAAGAGCACACTGGACACAATGTTTTGCCGGCGCACCAACGCCGCCACGGGCGCTCAAACACCCTAATCTTCTTCCTCTTTGCAATGGCTACATGGCTAACTCTGGCGCTTACAACGAGCAGTACAGGGTGGGATTTATACCCGGGCTAGCACAGGTGCACACACACACGACGCTGCCCACCTCGGCCACTAACCCCACGCCTGTCAACTACTTCCTGGAATATCTCCATGACCCAGCTAAGCAACTAACAGCCATACATGCAGCTAACTAACTCGGTCCATACGCTCCTGTGATCCGCTCGCCCAGGCTGCGCACATGACACGCTCCAACGCACACACGAGCACATACTCATGCGTGGCTTATTCCTAACATTTTGCACATAACCAGTTGAGCAGAAAGTAATCCTCTGCATAACTGACGTCCTGATTTAGTGATGCCTGGTCAGAAAAAACACACACTACTTTGTGTTAGAAGTTAGAACTAGAACATGAAAGCGATAGTTGACAATGGAAGTTTGACAGTAAGTTTTGGTATGTATTAGTGATCACAGTGAATAAAGTTTGACCACCCACAGTCCAAATATCATATGTTTCAGAATGGGGGTACTAGTGCCGAACATATGTTCATTAGAAGCAAATTCCACACCTAGATGTCTTATTACATGGAGATAATTGAAGTGACGTTCCATAGAATTCCACTACAAAACTTGTGAATCTGCTTAAAGATGGCATCAAACATTGCCAGGAGAAACAACATGATCGTGTTCCATATGCAAAACCTGTCAGCGGATAGAAAAAATGGTACCATTTACTGTAACTGAAAGTCAATTGCTACCCAACGCGATAACAAGTAGTGTAGTGTGAATATCCTGACTGTAGATAGCAGTGAACATAGTCAAAAAAGGTGGAAAATTCTGGACCAATTGCATAATCATTGACAATTCTACGGCCAAACAAACATTAACCTAGAGATGAACCAATTGTACAAATAATGTTTACATTAGAAGTGAAGATAAGAGAGATGTGTATTGTTCATAAACTAAGAGAATAAACATTTCAATAATCTATAGTACCAGCGCAGTGCGGCATACAAATTAGAAAAGAAGATAAGAGAGATGTGTATTGTTCTACTAGTATGGAGTCCCAACAGGCTGCTCACGTTAGAGCATCTCCAACCGACGTGCTATATAAGCGCCGCGGTGAAAAATTAGTGTTTTTTGCGCGCGCGCTACCGCTCCGGGCGCTCCAGCGGAGGCGTAAAAACCGCGCGCGCGGCATAACTAGTTCAGCGCGCGGGCTGAAACGCCATCGCGCGTCGTTTATTTGCTGCGCCCGCTGCCGCGCGCTGAACACTCGAGCGCCCGCTCGCAACTCCACCCCATCCAGCCGCTGGCGCCACCGCCGCCCGCGCCACCCCATTTCTTCCGGCGACCGTTCCGGCGCTTCCCCGGCCTATCCCCGCGCCGCCGCTACTTCCTCTGTCTCCCTCTAGTCACCGCCGCCCCTCGCGCGTGGCAGTCCTCCGACGAACAGCGCCTGGCCGCCCACTGCCGCTTGGCGCCCGCAAGGTGTTCGACAAAACGCCCGCAAGGTATGTATTGCTTCAACTCCACCTACCCCATCCAGCCGCTGATGCATGTTGTTTGTAGTTTAATAGCCTAGTTTAAATTGAACATTGTAGATGAGTTCGTCATATGATTCTTCTGAAGAAGAATTTGATATGGAAGAGGAGGAGGATCTTGCAATGATCCTAGCTATGCACATCAATAAAAAACCGAAGCACGGTGGTTCAGTTATGTGTCGGCAGAAAATTTGGAGGGATAGGATCGATGCCCACAACAGATTGATGAGGCAGTATTTTGTGGAGAATCCCACATACCCCGAGTCGTACTTTCGTCGCCGGTTTAGAATGAGCACCGAGTTGTTCAGGCGCATTGCAGAGAAACTAGCGAGCCATGACCGGTTTTTTCAGCAAAGGAGGAATGCCTGCGGAGAGCTCGGGCATAGCACCTTTCAGAAGGTGACAGCCGCTTTGCGTATGTTGGCATACGGTATCCCCGCTGATCTAGTTGATGATCACTTGGCCATGGGTGAGAGTCAAGCCATCATGTGTGTCAAGCGATTCGCAGTCGGAATTGTGCAAGTGTTTGGCCAGGAGTATTTGAGATCTCCCAATGCTGAAGACGCCGCAAGGCTATTGGAGATGAACAAAGCTCGAGGCTTCCCAGGTATGCCTGGCTCAATAGATTGCATGTATTGGAGTTGGAAGAATTGTCCTAGGGCATGGCATGGGCAATTCCATGGCCAAAAAAAGGGTTCCACTATAATCCTTGAAGCGGTAGCCGATCAAGAGACTTGGATTTGGCATGCTTTTTTTGGAATGCCTGGATCTTTGAATGACATCAACGTTGTCAACTGGTCACCACTGATGAATAAGATTGCAAATGGTGAACTGCCACCGGTGCAGTTTGTAGCAAATGGCCGTACGTATAACTATGGCTACTATCTTGCGGATGGCATCTACCCAAAGTGGCAAACATTTGTGAAGCCGTTGAAAAAACCGGAAGGTAAGAAAAATCTTGATTTCCACAATGCTTAGGCGGCGGCTAGAAAAGATGTGGAGATAGCTTTTGGGATTTTGCAAGCCCAATTTGCTATTGTGAGAGGACCGGCTAGATTTTGGGATCAAAAGATGCTTTGGTACATCATGCACGCTTGTGTGATCATGCACAATATGATCATCGAGAATGAGCGTGGCCAAGATGTAGACTATTCTCACTATGAGCTGTTGGGACATCCCGTGCGAGTGCGGCGGAGGGCTGAAAGGGTGGCCCGTTTTGTTGCCTCCTATCATGCCATTCGACGTCCCGAAACGCATAATGATCTTCAGAAGGATCTCATTGAGGAGTGGTGGGCATGGAATGGCCGCCAAAGAGCATCATGATTTGTGTGTTTGATGTTGTATTGTTGAACTATTTGTTGTATTGAAAGATAAACTATTTGTTTGAGTTGTAAAATAATGAAATTAAATTATTTATTGTTGATTTATTTTGTTTGTGTTTGATCTTCTTGCTTGTGTTTGGAGCACATATGTTGTTTGTGCGAGAGCGCGCGCTGCATTTTAGCGCGCCTGCTGGAGCAACGCGCGCACGCTAAAGTTTACAGTGGCCGCTGGAGCCAGCGCTCCCCACCGTGCCAAAACAGCCGATCGGCGCGCCGCAGACGCTTTTTTGATGCTCTTAGTTTACTCTCCCTCTAACCTTTTCCCTCTAAAGCATCCTATGGATCAAAATTACAGAAATATTGCCCGTCTTCAGATGTCGAGCTGGTGGCTGGCCGGTGGTGTCCCGGTCCTCAAGACGCACACATTTCAATGTGTACGTGACAGACAACGCTAAAGCCTACAGCATCATGACATTGGGCAAAACAAAATAAAACAAAGCCTCAGAGTTCGTGCCCTACGACGTCGCGCTGTGTGAATGAACGTGATACACAAATACTGGCAGTATTCAGAAGGATGCCAAGAGTACTGAATCTCCACCAGCTGCTTACTGTACTGTTTCTCCCTGTCCTTGTCGTTGGTTGTAGGAAAAAATAATTGTCTCCGGGGAAGCAAAAAAAGAAAAAGACAAGTGGTTAGTGAAGATGGGGGGAGACAGCCGGAAGCTCGACAATGAAGACAAGGAATAACCGGGGGCTCCGATCAATGGGATTTTAGCCTTTTTACTTTGTTCTGTAGTAAGTTGCAACTTGCCACCATGCATGCTTAGCAGACTACTACCACTATTACTTAGTTAACTGCAGTGATATTTAATCAGGTTGTTGAGTTACATGCCTAGATTGAAATAGTGAGCTGTGATGCTAACACTAGAATCCCCATATATATGTAATTGTCTCAATTTATTAAAACAGTAAAAACTAATCCATCGATTACTAATCCCATCAGGTGGGTGATTGAGCAGGTAATCAAGACAAACATTTAACCAGTAGAGTGAATAGTACTAATTGGACTGAAAGAAATAAGATCAAATTTTATATGAGTTATTGCTTGCGGGCAGAGGTTAGGAATATGAACCGAGGTGATTGACGAGGCGCTTTTCATTTGGGATGTATCTATTTCCCCATTTCCTACAATAATTAAAGGCAGGAGACGCCTGAATCTGAATGAATGCAAGACCATCACTTTCCAATCTGACTGAATGTATAGCCTAAAAAAACACCAGAGGAAATATGGGGATTAACTTTCTGTTTCTAATAAATTAATGGTTTCTACTGGCACTAATCGCGTGACTGCTCTGCATTGCCATCCTCAACTGAGGCAAAATATTTCTCTACAACCTGCCGAAACTGCACTGATTGATTCAGCACTCGACAGTAACAGGACTGATTGATTCGAAAATTAAAACTAATCCGTCAAACTGTTTTCCCCACAAAAGCCGTTGGAATAAAAGAAGTTCCACGGCACCAAGCGCCTGGTAATGGGGTGGGGGGGCGGCGCCGCGGCCACTAAATCCCCAACAGCAGAAGTAAAAAATGTGAATCCAACGAGCTTCCGCAAAATTTTGAGTTCGCCGGAGCAACAGGAGATGGGTAGGGGAAAATAGCAAGATACCAGCGGCGACGGCGGTAGGGGCGACGGGGAAGCGGGGGCCGCCGGTGGTGGCCACGTCCGCGCTGGGGTTGGCGGCGAGCGACGGAGTAATCTCAGCTCAGCGCTGAGAGCGGCAGCGGGGTCCATCGAGCACGGATAAACTCACAACTTATTTTTATTTATT
The DNA here is from genome assembly GCA_039707655.1 of Elymus sibiricus. Lineage (NCBI taxonomy): Eukaryota > Viridiplantae > Streptophyta > Magnoliopsida > Poales > Poaceae > Elymus > Elymus sibiricus. Next base: position 537,193,320 of record CM077675.1, read on the forward strand.
TTTACATTTAAAGACAATCTTTAGGGTATCTCCAAAGCTAACCTGCAAATTTACTCCGGCATTTGTCCGCGCACACATATGCCGGAGGCAGCCATTCAATGCTAGCCGCATATGCCTGTCCACTTATATTTCAAACATTGTTTTATCTAACCGGATAAAATACATGCAAACACAGTGGATTTCATCAAAGTTCAGACAGAAAATAGCACAAAACATCCATACATACCATGCAAATAAGTTTAATGCAACGGTAGTTCAAATTCTACGAGATTTAACCGGATGTTCAAGAAGTTTTTCATGAACGGTTCATGTCGTCCCACACATATTGCCCATTCAACTTTATCCAGCAATGTGTGTGCGTAAATAACGTTCCTCTGTCTTGTGGTATATCATGACATCGGGTGCAGGCTACATAATTTGTAGACCAACATTGAGTGAATAATTTAATCAACAATTGAGCAAGAAGAAGCAGCCAGAGCAACCGCGACATCCTGCAACCTCTATATCCGGATCTGGGATGCACTCCTGCCAACGACAAGGAGCCAGCCCGAGTCACCCACCTTTACACCCTTGACGTTCACACAGCCAACGAGGCATAGCCAGTACCGCCGACATGGTACCTGTCACCACGGCATCCAACGTCAGAGACACCACCACTCGCCCACATCACCATGCACCAACCAGGGTAGGAGGAGCACATGCACTACATCCAATCCTAGCCCGGCATTTGACACCAACTCTGGGTTCGCGCCGCCGCTGTAGGAAGCGTTGACGCATGCTTCCCTAGCCAGACCCGATGGACAATGGGGTGCCGGGGACTGCCGCAATCTAGCAAGCCTCGGTCATAGCCCTATGGCCTTAGCCAAGGCGAGATCGCATGATGCCATATATGTAGTCATCTATGTCACGACCACCACCGACGCCCACATTGCCAAGGAGAGGGGCCTCATCGCTCACGGATAACAGTTAGACTACGCCCAACCCCGGCCCACGGCGCCACCAACCCACAACTTGTGCCTTCTGCTGACACCATTCGCGAGATCTGGCCGACGCCCGATCTGCCACCATGGTCGCCACAAACGCGCTCGGACACCGCCACCGAGATGTTGAGCACCAGCCGATGTAGCTAGGACCACCGCGACAAGGTTGGCATCCCGCACATCTAGAATGAGGCACAGAGGGAGGGAGAGGCTCGTCGCCACGAAAACGTCAATAACGTGTGCCGACTAAAACATTCCTTTTGATTGAAAGTTGAACAGAAGGTTCAGGGCCGTGAGAGTGACAGTTGGAAACCTAGGCTCGCTAATCTCTCGATCACAGGGGAGAAAGTGGTTTTGCGCCGCGTGCAAACGTTGAGACCTTTTCTGTTTTACTTCCTTCGCTATTTATTCGTTACAAAGAGGAAGTGGAGCTGGTGGTGATCCTAACTATGCGCCACTATTTGCCGGACTCGCGCCATCCGACGAGAGCAGATCGTGCCTCCTAGGCCACCAGCGAGACTACCGGGCCACGACGCGACTACATCGATCTATAGGCCCATGCAAAACTACATGCACGGCACGCACACGTCGCGGCTCAGGCTATTCTATCTGTTTATTTGAAACAGAAAGAAAATAGCTAATGTAAACAACTAGATTAGCTAACAAGTCACCCCCCTAATCTTGTCGTTGGCGAATTATTTCAACCATGCCGATCCTCCTCCTCAGCTCCTGGAAAATGAGGCGCCCAAGTGCTTTCGTCAGAGTATCTGCGAGTTGATCCATGGTCCTGACATAGTCGATGAAGATCCGTCCCTGCTCCACACTCTCGCGAATGAAGCGATACCTGATCTCTATGTGCTTGCTTCTGTCGTGGAAGACAGGGTTCTTCGCCAGGGAGATCGTTGATTTGTTGTCGACGAGAAGCTTCGGTTGCATGGCTACCTTGTTCAGCATCTCTCCAAGTAGCCGCGCCAGCCAGATGCCCTGACACGCAGCGGTGGTGGTCTCCATGTTTTGGCCTCGCACGAGGAGATCGCAACAACCATTTGCTTCTGAGATTGCCAGCTCACCGGACTCCTTCCGAGGAAGAAGATCACACCCTTTGCTCTCTTCCTGTCGTCCGTGTCCCCGACATGATCTGAATCACGATAGCCGGTTAGCTGCAGTGCTCCTTCGCCGCGCCCATATGCGCAAGCGTGATCCAGCGTCCCTGTCACATACCACAATAGGTGCTTCACCGCGGCGTAGTGGTCATAGGCAGGCTTCTCCATGAACCTGCTCAAGTACCCGACTCCGAACGAGATGTCGGGTCTCGTGTGTACCAGATACTACAACCCTCCGATTATGCTGCGATACAGAGTCTTGTCCTCCGGGTCGGCGCTGCTCTCCTTGCTCAACTTGAGCCGCACCTCCATGGGATTGTTGCATGGGTTGCAATCCTCCATTCTCGCGCGCTCCAGCAGTCTCTTGGCGTAGGCCGCCTGCCCGAGCACGATCGCTCCTGGCTCACCTCGATCCCGAGGTAGTAGCCGAGCTTGCCCTGGTCTCTCATACGGAACGAATTGGTCATATGTTGCTTGAACGAGTCGATCTCCGTTGTGGCCTCGCCGGTGATGAAGATATCACGTACGTAGACTTTGGCGACCAGGAGCGAGCTGCTCGTGCCACGTCGGTACACCGCATGTTCCAACAGATAGCGCTCGAAGGCTAGCGCACCCAGGCTCTCGTCCAGCTTCGCGTTCCAGGATCTCGGCGCCTAGCGGAGTCCATACAGCGCCTTGCGGAGACGCAACACCTTGCCCTCCTGCCCAGCCTCGGCGTACCCCGGCGGCTGCTACACGTAAACCTCCTGTGGCAGGTCACCATTCAGAAAGGCGTACTTGACGTCCATATGGTGTACCTGCCAACAATAGTGCACCGCGAGTGCGACGAGGACGCGCACCGAGTCCATGCGTGCGATTGGCGCGAAGCCCTCCTCGAAGTCCACGCCTTCCTACTAGACATAGCCCTTCGCCAGCAGCCGCACCTTGTGTTTCACCACCGCGCCTTGGGGATCGTTCTTGAGCTTGTACACCCACTTCAGGCCGATCGGGCGGTGTCCGGGCGGGAGCTCGCTTAGCTGCCAAGTCTTGTTGCCGATGATGCTATGCATCTCTTCATCCATCGTCGTGCGCCAACCCTGCTCCCTCTCTGCCTCAGCAAAAGAAGCTGGCTCCTCTCCGACGAACAGGTACATCTTGCTGTCATAGTAGTTCGCCTCCACCTCTATGGTTGTCTCTCGTAGGTTCTCCGGCGTGCGGTACCATCGCTGCGCCTCCTCCCCGGAAGGCGGCTCAGAAGCAGGTGAGGACGTGCCGGCCACTGTCGGTGGCGAGGCCGGCTCGGCGGTGGGCGCGGCCTCCATGTCATGTGCGCTCAGAGCGACCACCTGTTCCGCCCTCACTCTCAGCGCAGTCACGGGCTGAAGTTCGATGGTGAAGGAGTCCATCCCCTCATCTTGCGCCGCCGTGACTGTGCTCCAATCCCATGACGTGTTCTCGTCGAACATGACGTCTCGAGACACATGGGCACGGCTTGGCGGTGGGTGGATCACGTGGTAGGCCGCAGATCCGGGCTCGTACCCGAGGAACACCATGGGAATGCTCTGGTCGTCAAGTTTCTTCGCGTTCGGACGTGTTACCTTCACGTGGGTGATGCACCCGAAGGTGCAGAAGTGTTGAACACTAGGCCGGCTCCCACACCATGCATGGTATGGCGTCATGTCGGACACACTCTTCGTTGTCGCCATGTTGAGCAGGTGCACGGCCGTCGTCACAGCCTCGCCCCAGAAGCGTGCTAGGACGCCCTTGGCCTTGAGCATTGTGTGTGCCATGCCGACGTTGGTCTGGTTGCGGCGCACCCCCAGTTATGTGAGGAACTCGCCCAGGCTGATGGGTACGTAGGGCCTTGAGGCGGTGGCCTGACTGGCGCTCTGCCGCCACCTGGAAGTGGCAGAGCGCTATCTCCACCTTGTCCTTCGCCTTGAGCAGCCACAGCCACATGAAGCGGCTCTTGCCATCGACGAGCAGGAGGAAGTATCACTTTCCTCCCTGTGTAGCTGGGGAGATGGGCCCGCACAGATCCGCATGCACGAGCTCGAGCACATCCCCGGCGCGGTTCAACACTTGGCGGGGAAAGGGAGCTCGACCGTGCTTGCTCACCAGGCACGCCTTCTAGACGCGATCCACCTCGTCCAGAAGCGGCAGGCCATGCACCATTCCCTCTCGAGCAAGCGACCGGAGTGCCTGGAAGCCAATGCGGCCGTCGTGCGCGTGCCACAGCCACGCATCCTTGCAGCCGTCCATGGCGACACACACCGTACGCAGCGGGTTCAGGCACAGCATGTAGAGGCGCTAGTGGTTGCGTTGCACACGTGCAAACTGTCGCCCGCCTAGATCGCGTAGCTGCAGTATGCCATGGTGGATGTGCGTCTCGTAGTCGTTCTCATCCAGCTGGCCCATGCTCACGATATTGTTGCACAGTTTAGGGATGTAATACACCTCCAATAGGACCAAGTGCTCATCGTTCAGGCAATGGAAGAGGATAGTTCCTCTACCCTCGATCTGTACTGCCGATCCATTGCCGAGCCTGACGGAGCCGCGCACGGCACAATCCAGGTCGGACAAGATCTTTCGCAGCCCGGACATATGGTTGCTGGCACCCATGTCCAAAAACCAGGGGGTGTCGCACCATCCACCTTCCGCCGCAGGTCGGTCCTGGGAGCGCTCCTCATGAGCGTTCACAGGCTTGTCAGAAGGAGCGTTGACTCCTCGGTCCCGCCTTCCGCCAGGTTTGCCTGCTCCTTGAGCTCTCGCAGGGGCTTGGTGCAGTCCCGCGAGAAGTGCCCCGGCTTGTTGCAATTGTAGCACTTGACCTTGCTCATGTCGTGCCCGCCATTGCCGTTGCGACCGCCCGACCTGCCGTCGTTGCCGCTGCCGTTTTGAGGTGGACGAGAGTCATTCCTGCTGCCCTGATTCTTGCCACGATCGTTGTTCTGGCCGTCGTCGCCACCAGAGCCTTGGCCGCTCTCCCTCCATTGCTTGCACGCCTCCCACTACTGCTTAGTTGGAAGGAGCTGCCCGCCGCCTTGGTTCGGTGCGGGCGCGCCGCAACGCTCCTCGGCGTTACGCAACCGGCCGACGAGCTCCTCAACCGAAATCGTCCTCAGGTCGAGAAGCGTTTCGATCGCTACTGTGATCTGCGGGTATCGTGAGGGAACAACACGCAATATTTTCTGCACGACGCGTACCTCCTCAACATTGACGTCGAGGGTACGCAGCTGGCTCGCATGGCTGGTGATGCGCATGTCAAAGGCGTCGAGGGACTCGCCATCGTGGAAGGCGATCTGCTCGAATTCCGCACGGAGTCGTTGCGGGGTGGCCTCACGCACACGGCTCACCCCCATGCGCATGACCTTCACGGTGTCCCAAGCCTCCTTGGCCGTCTCCTTGACGACGAGGATGCCGAGCATCTCCGGCGGAACGGCTCAGAACAGCACGCCGAGCGCCAGCTTGTCCTCGTGCACCCACTGCGCGTTGCCCTCGATCGCGTCCCCGAGTCCCCAGGACTCCAGGTGCACCTTCACGACCAGCGACCACTCGATGTAGTTCGTGGAGGTGAGCGTTAGAAACGTGGTGCCGGCGCCCGGCACGAACAGCGCGCGCTTCGTGGCCGCCGCCTGGTGGACCACCACTTGACGCTCCCGCCTCAGATGGCTATGCCCGCGGCTTGCGCTCCCGTGGTGGAGTCATCGAGCGGCCCGACCCGTTTCTCCGTCTGTTGAGGGGTGCCGCTGCCGTCGCCGCTGCCTTCTGGTCCGGCTGCTCTCGGGTGTCGGACATGATTACCGAGATCATTAAATGAGGCTCTGAATACCACTTGTTGTAAACATGGCTCGCTAATCTCTCGATCACAGCGGAGACAGTAGTTTTCCATTGCGTGCAAACGTGGCGACCTTTGCTATTTATTCGTTACAGAGAAGAAGTGGAGCTGCTGGCGATCCTAACTATGCTTCACGATCTCCCGGATTCGTGCCATCCTACGAGAGCCGATCGTGCCTCCTAGGTAGGGCTGGACGTACCGAGCAGGCTTTTCGGCCCGCTCGTCGACCGCTCTGGACCGGACGGATCGGTCCCGGCCCGCTGGAATATATGGCCGGTCTGAGCCGTGAATTTCGGCCCGAAAATCGGCCGGTCCGTTCCGGTCTTAGCCCGGTTAACTCGGTTGGGCCGAAACAAACATGGCAGTTTCTCTATCGGACGGCCTTCTGGCGACGTCAAGCAGTGATGGGATCTGAATCCAGTGTGGGCAACCCGAAGCAGTTCACACACGAGCAGTTGGACGTGGGGATCAGATGGTTCGACGACGGCAGCGAGAAGCACGTCGTCGAGGGCCACGGCAATGGCAGCCGTCCTTTTCCTTTGATTCAGCGTAAAGTTAGCCTGGTAGTTTGGACTTTTTTTTTCATTCATCGTAGCAGAAACAGAAAGAACGAGAAATACGGGCTCGATCCGATACAGCCATTTCCCTTTCCTTTCACGTCTAACTAATGAAGTGCGTCCACTACGGCCACGACTAGTACTCAGCTCCACGTTAGGTCTGATCCACTAATCACGGAGAAGTAGAACACATAAATTTTGTTGGCTCATGCACGTCCTACCTTATTTGCATGTGGCTAAGAAAACGCTTAGGAAAAACAACAAAGACGTGTACATGACACATAGCCCGCGTGTCGTTGGCTTCTTCCTCCCGGAGGACCACGGCGCGTGCGGCTTGCTGTTGCCTGTTAGTGCACCAACACTTCACCGGCGATACGCTGAAGGACCCCGACGCGTCTGTTGCTGGTAACGCCGGGGTGCTGTTCGTGGCCGCGACGGCTCGCTCTCGTGCCTTGCGGCGTCCATGGTCGCCGGGAACAAGCTGATGACCACCACCTTGACGTCCCGCCGCCGCCGCCATGGTCACCACATCCGTCTATTGCCGTCGTCGCCGGGCACAAGCTAAACAGTAGCTGAACACAGCCTAAAGAATAGCTAAACAGGAGCTGCCGTTGTTGTTTGTCAAAGAAAATATTGCACTTTTGTTTTATTTGCACTCCAAAATCAACAGATGCCTAAACAGCACCTAAATAGGACCTAAACACATCAGAAAAAAAACTGCCAGGCAACATGACTGACCGGTCCAATCGGTCCTCTCGGGCTTAACCGAGCTCCGGACCGGACCGTGTCCACCCTGATTCCTAGGCCACCTGCGAGACTACAGGGACATGACGAGACTACGTCGATCTGTAGGCCCACGCAAAGATGCGTGCACGGCACGCAGACGTTGCGGCTCAGGCTATCCTATCTGTTTATTTGAACGGAAAGAATACAGCTACTGTAAACGACTAGATTAGCTTACAGGGACGAACAAATACTCGTGAAGCGATTTCCTTCGCGCATCGAGCAAATTCCTTGATTGTGTATATGATGCTCATATATATAGCAGATATATCTCCTCCTTTGCAGGGAAATGATTTGGCCCTTATGCTAGGATGCGAAAATTTCTATTTGAATGTGATAGCGTGGATGCGATTGAAAGTTTGAATTCTAAATAAAGAACATTCTTTTGAGAATAGTGAGTGTAAAAAACTTGTAAAGTGAGCGAGACGTTTTGGAGATCGGCCTCCATGGAACCCCTTTTTTTATTTCAAAAACTAAATTTCAATGTTTAACTTTTTTCTAAAAAAATTCAAATGTCCACATGGATGTATTTTATCTGTGTAAAAGTTTTATGATGAAATGATTAACACATCTAATCTATGGTGAAAGGAAAAAAATCTGGGATTTTAATAATAGTGTGCGTGCTAAAAACAATGAATTGACATATTTTGTGTTGAAGTTAAATTATCTCGAAAAAAGTTTATACAAATGTTGAATGCATTCATATGTAGATTTAGAATTTTAATAACTCTTTGAACCTTGACAAACTAATTTTCCATATTTTGCACAAAAAAGGCTCGATGGAGCTCGTGCTCGAAAACGATTTTCCGTAGTAAAGGTTTCTTTTGTTTATAACTGTGAAAAAAGAGCCAAAGTAAACTCGATAAGCCGCCCACCCCGCCGCCGCTCTCAGTGCGGAGCTGCATCCCCAATGGGGCCTCCGTGGACTCCGCCACTGTCGGTTCCACTCTCTTACCTATCGCCCAGCTCGACGTCACCGCAGGTATCTTTCCCCTACCCCTCTTCGGTTGGATTTTTTTGTTTAAAAGGACCACTTGCCGAGTTGACTTAAAGAAAAAGACCACCTCTGAAAAGAATTGGCAGAAGAGAGCAGTTAGGCTGTGGTGGCAGTTGTGCTGGCTAACACGTGGAACTTGCCTCCATGTGCAGAGGCGGCAGTGCCTGCCGCCACGGTGCCAGGCGGCAAGCCGCGCATTATCGGATTCGTCCGCAGTGACGGAACGGAGCAAGCCCGATGCGTCATGCCACTAATGTCTACTACGCAACTTTATTCTTGTAGACGTTGTTGGGCCTCCAAGTGTAGAGTTTTATAGGATAGCAACAAATTTCCCTCAAGTAGATGACCTAAGGTTTATCAATCCGTGGGAGGTGTAGGATGAATATGGTCTTCCTCAAACAACCCTGCAATAAAACACAAGAAATCTCTTGTGTCCCCAACACACCCAATGCAATGGTAAATTGTATAGGTGCACTAGTTCGGCGAAGATATAGTGATACAACACTAGTAGAAAACAGGACATCGGTCCCGGTTCCAGAGGGCCTTTAGTCCCGGTTCAGCAACCAGGACAAAACAATCGGGACTAAAGGTCCAGACTTTTAGTCCCGGTTGGCTTACGAACCGGGACTAAAGGAGCTCCACATGGCCGCCGTAGGGCGCCCAGGCAGGAGGACCTTTAGTCCCGGTTGGTAACACCGACCGGGACTTTACCAACCAGGACAAAATGGCAGCCACGCGTCAGCCCCTGTCAAGCGCTGGGGTCTAGGTTTTTTTTTGGAAAGGGCCGTGTTTCATTTTGTGTTTTCATTTTATTTTATATTTATATTATATTTTCACGCAGTTACACATATTAATATACAACATCATCAGTGCAAATTATGGAAAAAACATCCATCATCAGTACAAATTAGATGGATGCAATAGACCAAGTTGAATTACAGGAAAATACGATGTTGCGAATCACAACATTGTATTTTCCTCGAATTCAACCTGGTCTATTGCATCCATCTAATTTGTACTAGTATATGTCATATTACAACTCATCATCATCTTAATCAACTCTTCATCATTCTAGGTAAAATAACATAATAAGGTGAACTCCTCATCATTCTGGTTGTTATCATACTACAAATAATCAAGTTATCACAAGTTAGAAACACTAACTACTGCTCTCTCCTAGGTAAAATAGCATAAAAAGGTGAACTCCTGCATCTCCCCATTGAAGAATACAGATCAACATATCTCCAACTTCTGGCTTGCGCAAGTTATAGTCTCCAAGTGGTTGCCTGGATGCTTTGATTGTCTTGCTCCATCCTTTGATTTTCATAGTATTCTCACTTTGAGATATCGTGTATTTACCAGGGTAACTCATCGGCAATGGCCGTAAACTAACCATATGCAAATCACCTTTGGTAAACATCCATTTAGGAACGGTCTCTGGTGGGAGTACCTACTGAAGAACATAAGTTATAATAACATAGTTAGCAAACTAGTTTTGCTTAAGAACAATGTATGGAAAGGATGGACTAATGACACAAGAGTAAAAAAATTCTTACAAAGTTGTCTCTAGTGATGTTATAAGGGTTTAACTTGTGCACTAGCGGCACATATCCATGATAAATGTTGCCAGTCCGGTAATGTTTAGCATGATTCTCAACATCATGAATAAATGAGATGAGATGATTTATCTCCAAACAAGTAGGTTTGGAGTCATGACTGTAGTACATCCAATCTGTTATCTGTCGGGTAGTTCTTGTAGCACGGAAATAAGCTGATAATTAAAAATAAAGAAATTTAGTTGTGATGAGTACCAAATATTTTTCAATAATCAATATAAAGTACCTAACAAATCTGTTGACAAAAGCACCTGGAGGTAGCACCGGAATCAAGTCATCCTCCGCATGCACCCAAATATCTATATTATTATCATGAACATCATCATTACCAAGATCGAAGGTAATGGTCATGTCCTCATCCAATCCATACGCCTTGCAAAATGCTCACCAATTAGAACAACCACAATATGTGTGATCTTCGTTATTTTTCACCTTAACAACAAAAGTGTAATGCTCCATTCTGAGGTGAGCTATCTTAGGCTCTGTACTATCCTTCTCTTTAAAATGGAACTTGTCCAAGACAGCGAATCTTGCATGACAGGGAATGCACTAGTTGAATTGTACAAAAGAAAATTAAAGGTTAATTAAAGCAAAAGAGCACACATCATACTTCATTAACAAAAAATACATGTCGTCTGTACATACCGTAATAATACTAAATTCTTATGTTAGCTTGATGGTGAACGACCTATCGTTGTCCAGGTGAGGATAAATGTCGCATATACCCCTGTCGTCCCAGCAGAAAGGGCATTGAGGGATCCTATCATCGTCAGACGACGTCGACATTTCCTGTGTTCTTGATTCTAAGATTAAAAATCGACGGCAAATTTTTTAAGCAAGATCATCATATAATATCACTAAGACATATGATATCAACGGCGCTCGTCGGGGACTCTTCATATAATATTATCATATAATATCAGAACATGGAAATATACAACCATGAGAGATGGATCAGTGGCAAACATAGACTTAATCACAAGAAGGAATCATATGCATATGAGCAATGGATTAGTGGCAAACATATGCAAAGTTCACAAGTTCTATAACAGTCATGCCTTATTGGATCGAATATTATCGCTAATACAACTCGAATATTATCATATAATATCATTAATTAATACAAATCGAGTTGACGTCTCACGGCGCATGCGGTGGACACCCAAAGAGAAGGAACCATCGCCGGATCATAGCTCGGGTGAGATCCCTGAATAACCTGCCAGGTATTGGAAAACCTGGCGTCCAACGCAGCCATGTAGCGATGGACGTGCTCGTCCTCCTCCCTGACACGACGACGTACCACCTCCGCGGGGGCCGGTTCCCTCTACATCGATAGTGGCCCACACGACCGCCACCAAAGAAGCTCTGGGTCGACGACGAGACCCGGATTTCTCACCAATGTGCGCGCCCTGTAAGGTAGCACCTCCCAGTGCCAGCCCGGCGGAGCCCAGTCCCGGACATGGAGCCTCTCAAACTGGTTGTCGGTGCCGAGTCGACGACGAGGATGCGGGATTGGCATCGTCGACGAGAACAAATTGTGGCTATATAGCAAATATCATTTTATTTAACAACAATGACAACAATACCATATTTAATATGCATTCCTATCCCTACATAGGATTGATTCCTATCCTCCACATTTTAAAGGAAAACAAAAAAGAGCCTAGACTCAATGGAAAAATTTCTACGATGTGAACCCAAATGACATATCTTTTTCTAATCCTACTCATAGGATTTGAGATGCATGTCATCTCATTTCCTACAAATTTCATATATATTCCTATGATAATCCTGTCCTATATATGAACCAAAAGGAGGCCTAATTAAGGTATGATTTTTTTGGTTTCTGTCCAATTTATCTATATAATCTTCTATGATAATTCTATCCTATGATAATCCTAGCTATTCATTGGTTAGGCAGGAGCAAGTCATGTTTGTTGTGTATTATTTAGTTTGCCCATGCGGTTATACCCAAAACTCTGTGAGGTAAATGATTAGTTGAGGTCAGTCAGATGTAAACTTTGTTCCTTGCCTGTGAAGCCAGAAATGTAGGAGAAATACAAGCTATTACTTTGATATCTTACAAGTTGTTAATGCAAATTTTTCATTCCATACGGACTGTACTCTCTCTATGCTCAATATGCTCTATCTATGCATCGGTACTTATGTGATCAGTCAAAACCAAAAACACTGTCCAAAAACTTAAAAAAACACCGCATATCAATCAGCACGACGCGGCGTGCCGCCACGCATTACACGCTAGTATATCCTATGAACCAAATTATACATGAGACTCCATGGATTTTGGATCCCACGCCACCACTGCTTCGACCGACGACGGACGCCGGCGATGACGGTGACTGCGGGGGGGGGGGGGGGGGGATAGGAGGAGGGGAACGGCGGTGTGGCCGGGGGCTCACCTAGGAGGAGGGGAGCAGGCTCGGGGCGGCGACGGGGACAGCGATGGGGACGGCGTTAGGGGCGGCGACGGGGACGGCATCGGGGGCGGCGCGACGAGGAGCGGGCTCGGGGAGGCGACAGCGCGGTCCGGCAGCCTGGCGGCGTCGAGGTTTTCTTTGGCGCCGTCTGGGGAGATGGAGATCGAAAACTGTAGATGGATTTTGGTCCACTTATATACCCCAACATTTAGTCCCGGTTGATGGCTTCAACCGGGACTAAAGGCCCCCCTTTAATCCCGGTTCTTACCACCAACTGGGACTAAAGGTAGTTTTCGCCAGGCGAAAGGGCGGGAAGCCCAGGGATTTAGTCCCGGTTGTTGGTACGAACCGGGACTAAAGGGGTGTCTTTAGTCCCGGTTGGCGCTACCAACCGGTACTAAAGTCCCTGCCTGGCACGGTGGGAGTTTAGTCCCACCTCGCCGAGCGAGGAGCGCTCGTACTGGTTTATAAGCTCGGCTGTAGCTACCGTCTTGAGCTTCTCCCTATTGCAGGCATTGCGTGCCTAACTATCTCTGCCCTGTATGGCCTACTTGCCCCGTGGGGCTACGTCCTGGCCCATGTATATTGGGTTACTAGTCTTATGCATGCCATGGTGGCCTAGTAGGCGGGCCTTTTTTTATATTATTTTTTTGCATATTAAAAGTTCATGACAAAAAATATTTTATGAAATTTTTTGCTATTAAATTTTTTAACAAAAAATACTTTATGAATATTCTTTTTGCTATTAAAGTTTTTAACAAAAATAACTTTAATAATTATAGTTGCATAAATTTTATATAATATTAAGTTAAATAACTTTGATGAGACGAAAACTCATCTATTACAAAGAGATTTCATTTTTTGAACATATTTTAACTCTAGACTTTTTCTACATTCGATATGCACCATTCAAAGCCACATCATCACTTTTCAACCCTTTTCAGGCTTCATTTGCTATTTTTCATGCATTTCATGATTTATTTTGAGCTAAAATGACCCTGATTTGAAAAGCACTGCAAATGAACTCTGAAAAGGTTGAAAGTTGGCATGGTATCATAATTTCACCCACATAGCATGTGCTAAAAAGTTGAGAGGGTTACAGGAAAAACTGGATGCACTTCGTGTACAAATTGGACAATCTCTTTCGAAGTATCAGTGTTTCGGATGAAAACACGTCTATTACAAAGGGATTTCATTTTTTAACATATTTTAACTCAAGACTTTTTCTGCATTCAATATGGACCATTCAAAGCCACATCATCACTTTTCAACACTTTTTCTGACTTCATTTGCTATTTTTCATGCGTTTAATGATCTATTTTGAGCTAGAATGACCCTGATTTGAAAAGCACTTCAAATGAACTCTAAAAAGGTTGAAAGTTGGCATGGTATCATAATTTCACCCACATAGCATGTGCTAAAAAGTTGAGAGGGTTACAGAAAAACTGGATGCACTTCGTGTACAAACTGGACAATCTCTTTCTAAGTATCAGGGTTTTGGACGAAAACACGTCTATTACTAAGGGATTTCAATTTTTTAAACATATTTTAACTCAAGACTTTTTCTGCATTCGATATGCACCATTCAAAGCCACATCATCACTTTTCAACCCTTCTTCTGACTTCATTTGCTATTTTTCATGCATTTCATGATTTATTTTGAGCTAAAATGACCTTGATTTGAAAAGCACTGCAAATGAACTCTGAAAAGGTTGAAAGTTGGCATGGTATCATAATTTCACCCACATAGCATGTGCTAAAAAGTTGAGAGGGTTACAGAAAAACTGGATGCACTTCGTGTACAAACTGGACAATCTCTTTCTAAGTATCAGGGTTTCGGACGAAAACACGTCTATTACTAAGGGATTTCAATTTTTTAAACATATTTTAACTCAAGACTTTTTCTGCATTCGATATGCACCATTCAAAGCCACATCATCACTTTTCAACCCTTTTTCTGACTTCATTTGCTATTTTTCATGCATTTCATGATTTATTTTGAGCTAAAATGACCTTGATTTGAAAAGCACTGCAAATGAACTCTAAAAAGGTTGAAAGTTGGCATGGTATCATATTTTCACCCATATAGCATGTGCTAAAAAGTTGAAAGGGTTAAAGGAAAAACTGGATGCACTTCGTGTACAAACTGGACAATCTCTTTCAAAGTATCAGGGTTTCGAACGAAAACACATCTATTACAAAGGGTTTCAATTTTTTAAACATATTTTAACTCAAGACTTTTTTTGCATTCAATATGCACCATTCAAAGCCACATCATCACTTTTCAACCCTTTTCTGACTTCATTTGCTATCTTTCATGCATTTCATGATTTATTTTGAGCTAAAATGACCCTGAATTGAAAAGCACTGCAAATGAACTCTGAAATGGTTGAAAGTTGGCATGGTATCATAATTTCACCCACATAGCATGTGCTAAAAAGTTGAGAGGGTTACAAAAAAAACTGGGTGCACTTCGTGTATAAACTGGACAATCTCTTTCGAAGTATCAGGGTTTCGGACGAAAACTTGTCTATTACAAAAGGATTTCATTTCTTCACATGTAACTGCAGTGATATTCTAGATGAAATCCATCATCAGAATAGTTGTGGAGAGAAAGTCTTCACTTTTTCTTCGCGTGTGTCCCTTGCTTATTGCGCCGTAACCCTGGATAATCTTCATCGTTTAACAAGATGCTTGGGTCAGCCTTCACTTTGAAGGGAGGAATTTCATGAAACTTTTCATAATCTTCAGACATGTCTGTCTTGCCCTCCACTCCCACGATGTTTCTTTTCCCTGAAAGAACTATGTTTCGCTTTGGCTCATCGTTTGATGTATCCGCTTCCTTATCATTTTTTTCTCGGTTTGGTAGACATGTCCTTCACATAGAAAACCTGCGCCACATCATTGGCTTGGACGAATGGTTCCTCTGTGTACCCAAGATAGTTGAGATCCACTGTTGTCATTCCGTAATGCGGGCCTAACTGTATGCCGCCTCCTGACAGATTGCTGCTATTAGTGATTCATGTCCATAGTCAAGTTCCCATATCTCCTCTATTTAACCATAATATGTGTCCTTTGCCCTATTAGTGATTGCTGCATCAAAGCGGACACCACTATTTTGGTTGGTGCTCTTTTTATCTTGGGCGATCGTGTAAAATGTATTACCATTTATCTCGTACCCTTGGTAAGTCAATACAGTCGAAGATGGTGTCCTGGCCAACAAGTACAGGTCATCTGCAATAGTGTTGTTACGCATGAGATGCATTTGCAACCAACCGCCGAAAGTCCCGATGTGTTCACGTGTAATCCAGTCGTCAGACTGCTCCGGGTGTGTCCAGTGTAGAATATTCTTGTGTTCATTCATATACGGGGCCACCAAGGTAGAATGATGTAGAACTGTGTAGTGTGCTTGAGCCCAAGAATTCCCGTCCCTACATATTATTGATTTCGCTCCTAGCGTGCCTTTTCCACTCAGTCTCCCCTCATACCGCGATTTAGGGACACCAATCGGCTAAAGGTCAGGAAAAAAGTCAACACAAAACCCTATGACCTCCTCTGTTTGATGGCCCGTGGAGATGCTTCCTTATGGCCTAGCACGCTTACGAACATATTTCTTCAAGACTCACATGAACCTCTCAAAGGGGAACATATTGTGTAGAAATACAGGACCCAGAATGGCAATCTCGTCGACTAGATGAACTAGGACGTGAGTCATGATATTGAAGATGGATGGTGGGAACACCAACTAGATGAACATTGCACCAAATCATTCCGTAACATTGGTAGGATTTTAGGACCGATTACCTTCTGAGAGATTGCATTGAGGAATGCACATAGCTTCACAATGGCTAATCGAACGTTTTCCGGTAGAAGCCCCCTCAATGGAACCGGAAGCAGTTGCGTCATAATCACGTGGCAGTCATGAGAATTTATGTGCTTAATTTTTTTCTCTGCCATGTTTATTATTCCCTTTATATTCGACGAGAAGCCAGACGAGACCTTCATACTGAGCAGGCAATCAAAGAAGATTTCCTTCTCTTCTTTGGTAAGAGCGTAGCTGGCAGGACCTTGATACTGCTTTGGATGCATGCCGTCGTTTTCGTGCACACGTTGCTGGTCCTCCCATTCCTTCGGTGTATCTTTTGTCTTCCCATACATGCCTAAGAATCCTAGCAGGTTCACGCAAAGATTCTTCGTCACGTGCATCACGTCGATTGCAGAGCGCACCTCTAGGTCTTTCGAATAGGGTAGGTCCCAAAATATAGATTTCTTCTTCCACATGGGTGCACGTCCGTCAGCGTCAATCGGAACAAATTGTCCATCAGTACCCTTTCCAAAGATTACTTTTAAATCCTTGACCATATCAAGTATGTCATCACCAGTACGGAGGACAGGCTTCTTCTGGTGATCTGCCTCACCTTTGAAATGCTTGCCTTTCTTTCTTAAGGCATGCCTGGTCGGAAGAAATCGACGATGTCCCATGTACACATTCTTCCTGCATTTGTCCAAATATATACTTTGGGTATCATCTAAACAGTGCGTGCATGCGTTGTATCCCTTGTTTGACTGTCCTGAAAGATTACTAAGAGCAGGCCAATCATTGATGGTTACAAACAGCAACGCTCGTAGGTCAAATTCCTCTTGTTCATGCTCATCCCACACACGTACACCTTTTCCATTCCATAGCTGTAAAAGTTCTTCAACTAATGGCCTTAGGTACACATCAATGCCGTCGCCGGGTTGCTTAGTGCCTTGGATGAGCACTGGCATCATAATGAACTTCTCACCTCCTTGGTTGTGCATGAAGCGGAAGTTCATTATGATGCCAGTGCTCATCCAAGGCCCTAAGCAACCCGGCAATGACATTGATGTGTACCTAAGGCCATTAGTTGATGAACTTTTACAACTATGGAATAAAAAAGGTGTACGTGTGTGGGATGAGAACAAACAGGAGGAATTTGACCTATATGCGTTGCTGTTTGTAACCATCAATGATTGGCCTGCTATCAGTAACCTTTCAGGACAGACAAACAAGGGATACCACGCATGCACGCACTGTTTATATGACACCGAAAGTATATATTTGGACAAATGCAGGTAGAATGTGTACCTGGGGCATCGTCGATTTCTTCCGACCAACCATCAATGTCGAAAGAAAGGAAAGCATTTCAAAGGTGAGGCAGATCACCGGAAGAAGCCCGGCCTCCGTATTGGTGATCACATACTTGATATGGTCAATGATTTACAAGTAATCTTTGGAAAGGGTCGTGGCGGACTATCTGTTCCGAATGACACTGAGGGACGTGCACCCATGTGGAAGAACAAATCTATATTTTGGGACCTACCCTATTGGAAAGACCTAGAGGTCCGCTCTGCAATCGACGTGATGCACGTGATGAAGAATCTTTGCATGAACCTGCTAGGCTTCTTGGGAGTGTATGGGAAGACAAAAGATACACCGGAGGCACAGGAGGACCAGCAACATGTGCACGAAAAAGACGGCATGCATCCAAAGCAGTATGAAGGTCCTGCCAGCTACGCTCTTACCAAAGAAGAGAAGGAAATCTTCTTTGAATGCCTGCTCGGTATCAAGGTCCCGTCTGGCTTCTCGTCGAATATAAAGGGAATAATAAATATGGCATAAAAAGTTCCAGAACCTACTCGTCGAATGACGGCAACGTGATTAAGACGCAACTGCTTCCGGTTGCATTGAGGGGGCTTCTACCGGAAAACGTTCGATTAGCCATTGTGAAGCTATGTGCATTCCTCAATGCAATCTCTCAGAAGGTAATCAATCAAGAAATCCTACCAAGGTTAAAGAGTGATTTGGTGCAATGTCTTGTCAGTTTCGAGCTGGTGTTCCCACCATCCTTCTTCAATATCATGACGCACGTCCTAGTTCATCTAGTCGACGAGATTGGCATTCTGGGCCCTGTATTTCTACACAATATGTTCCCCTTTGAGAGGTTCATGGGAGTCTTAAAGAAATATGTTTGTAACCATGCTAGGCCAGAAGGAAGCATCTCCACGGGCCATCAAACAGAGGAGGTCATTGGGTTTTGTGTTGACTTCATTCCTGGCCTTAAGCCGATTGGTCTCCCTTAATTGCGGTATGATGGGAGACTGACTGGAAAAGGCACGCTAGGACCGGACTCAATAATATGTAGGGACGGGCATTCTTGGTCTCAAGCACACTACACAGTTCTACAGAATTCTACCTTGGTGACCCCGTATGTCAATGAACACAAGAATATTCTGCGCTCCAAACACCCAGAGCTGTGTGATGACTGGATTACATGTGAACACATCAGGACTTTCGGTAGTTGGTTGCAAACACATCTCATGGGTAACACCACTGTTACAGATGAGTTATACTCGTTGGACAGGGGACCATCTTCGACTGTATTGACTTACAAAGGGTACAAGATAAATGGGAATACATTTTACACAATCGCCCAAGATCAAAAGAGCACCAACCAAAACAGTGGTGTCCGCTTTGATGCAGCAACCAACAGGGGAAAGGACACATATTATGGTTACATAGTGGACATATATGAACTTGACTATGGACATGATTTTAAGGTCCCTTTGTTTTGGTGCAAATGGGTCAATCTGTCAGGAGGCGGGGTACAGGTAGACCCGCAGTACGGAACGACAATAGTGGATCTGAACAATTTTGGGTACACAGATGAACCATTCGTCCTAGCCAATGATGTGGCGCAGGTTTTCTATGTGAAGGACATGTCTACCAAACCGAGAAAAAGAAAAGATAAGGAAGCGAATACATCATACGATGAGCCAAAGCGCCACATAGTTCTTTCAGGGAAAGAGACATCCTGGGAGTGGAGGGCAAGACAGACATGTCTGCAGATTATGAAAAGTTTCATGAAATTCCTCCCTTCAAAGTGAAGGCTGACCCAAGCACCCTGTTAAACGATGAAGATTATCCATGGTTATGACGCAATAAGCAAGGGACACACGCGAAGAAAAAGTGAAGACTTTCTCTCCACAACTATTCTGATGATGGCTTTGATCTAGAATATCACTGTAGTTACATGTCAAGAAATGAAATGCCTTTTGTAACAGATGAGTTTTCATCTGAAACCCTGATACTTCGAAAGAGATTGTCCATTTTGTACACGAAGTGCATCCAGTTTTTTCCGTAACCCTCTCAACTTTTTAGCACATGCTATGTGGGTGAAATGGTGATACCATGCCAACTTTCAACCATTTCAGAGATCATTTGTAGTGCTTTTCAATTCAGGGTCATTTTAGCTCAAAATAAATCATCAAATGCATGAAAACTAGCAAATGAAGTCAGAAAAGGGTTGAAAAGTGATGATGTGGCTTTGAATGGTGCATATTGAATGCATAAAAAGTCTTGAGTTAAAATATGTTTAAAAAATTGAAATCCTTTTGTAATGACGAGTTTTCGGCCGAAACCCTAATACTTCGAAAGAGATTGTCAATTTTGTACACGAAGTGCATCCAGTTTTTGCCGTAACCCTCTCAACTTTTTAGCACATGCTATGTGGGTGAAATGATCATACCATGCCATCTTGCAACCAATTCAGAGTTCATTTGCAGTGCTTTTCAATTCAGGGTCATTTTAGCTCAAAATAAATCATGAAAGGCATGAAAAATAGCAAATGAAGCCAGAAAAGGGTTGAAAAGTGATGATGTGGCTTTGAGTGGTGCATATTAAATGCAGAAAAAGTCTTGAGTTAAAATATGTTTAAAAAATTGAAATCCCTTTGTAATAGACATGTTTTCGTCCGATCAAAGTTATTTAACTTAATATTATATAAAATTTGTGCAACTAAAATTATCAAAGTTATTTTTGTTAAAAACTTTAATAGCAAAAAGAATATTCATAAAGTATTTTTTTAAGAACTTTTAATATGCAAAAAAATAACATAAAAAAATAGCAAAAGTGAAAATAGATGCGAATTTATAGAGAAAATTCAACCTAAATTCAAAGCGCCACTTTGAATTTAGGTTGAATTTTATCTATAAATTTGCATCTATTTTCACTTTAGTAACATCGACATAGTAGGCCCCACGGAGCAGAAAGAGGTCGGTTAGGCCCACAGGACTGCTTTAGAGAGGAGCTCAACGTTGCAGCCGCAGCGGGGCTTATAAACAGGTCTGGACGTCCTTCGCTTGGCGAGGTGGGACTAAACATCCAACCGCACCACGGCTGTGCCAGGCACAGGCCTTTGGTCCCGGTTGGTGGCTCGAACCGGGACCAATGCCACGCTTTCGTCCCGGTTCTTGCCACCAACCTGGACTAAAGGTCCCTTCCCGCGCGAATTTGGGCCGCCGAAAAGGCCTCTTTAGGCCCAGTTCGTATCACCAACCAGGACTAAAGGGAGGACCTTTAGTCCCAGTTCGTATCAATAACTGGGACTAAAGGGGCTTTAGTCCCGGTTGGTGATACCAACCGGGACTAAAGGTCCTTTCTATATAACCCCTTCTCCTTCCTCCTCAGTTTCTCCCCCGACGCCACACTCCACTCTACGCCGCCAGGCTACCCAAATTCCGCCCCGACGCCATCGCCGTCGCCGTCGCCGCACCTCGCCGGTCTCCTCCGTTGCTCCAACGCCGTCGCCGCTCCTCGCCGGTCTCCCCCGTCGCTCCGTCGCCGTCGCCGGTCCTCGCCGGTAAGGCTCCCCCCTCCTCTCTGTCCCCGTCGGCCCCGCGCGCGCGCCTCCGCCGCTCGCCCCCTGATACGTCTCCAACGTATCTATAATTTATGAAGTATTCATGCCATGTTTACAACAATTTTATATGGTTTTTGTATGATTTGATTAGAACTAACCTGGACTGACGCTGTTTTCAGCAGAACTACCGTGGTGTCATACTTTTGTGCAGAAATGAAAGTTCTCGGAATGGGCTGAAAATTTACGGTGATTTTTATGGACCAAAAGCGACCCCCGAAGCATCGGAGTTGGGCCAAAAGAGCCACGAGGCAGCCACAAGTCTAGGGTGCGCCCCCCCTAGGGCACACCCCCCTGGCTTGTCATCGCCTCGTGGCCCCCCTTGACTTGTTTCCGACGCCAAAAATTCTTATAAATACAGAAACCTCCAGAAAGAAACCTAGATCAAGAGTTCCGCCGCCGCAAGCCTCTGTAGCCACGAAAAACCAATCGGGAGCCCGTTCCGGCACCCTACCGGAGGAGGAAACCATCACTGGAGGCCATCTTCATCATCACGGCGGTCTCCATGACGAGGAGGGAGTAGTTCACCCTCGGGGCTGATGGTATGTACCAGTAGCTATGTGTTTGATCTCTCTCTCTCTCGTGTTCTTGAGATGACACGATCTTTATGTACCGCGAGCTTTATTAATATAGATGAATCATATGGAGTTTTACCCTCTCTATCTTCTTGTGATGAATTGAGTTTTCCCTTTGAAGTTTTCTTATCGGATTGTGTCTTTAAAGGATTTGAGAACACTTGATGTATGTCTTGCGATGGGATATCCGTGGTGACAATGGGATGTTCTATTGATCCACTTGATGTATGTTTTGGTGATCAACTTGCGGGTTCCGTGACCTTGGGAATCTATGCATAGGGGTTGGCACACGTTTTTGTCTTGACTCTCCGGTAGAAACTTTGGGGCACTCTTTGAAGTTCTTTGTGTTGGATTGAACATGATGAATCTGAAATTGTGTGATGCATATCGTATAATCAAGCCCATGGGTACTCGTGGTGACATTCGAGTATCTAGGTGACATTAGGGTTTTGGTTGATGTGTATCTTAAGGTGTTATTTTAGTACGAACTCTAGGGCTGTTCGTGACACTTATAGGGATAGCTCATACAATTGATCGGAAAAGATAACTTTGAGGTGGTTTCATACCCTACAATAATTTCTTCGTTTGTTCTCCGCTATTTGTGACTTTGGAGTGAACTCTTTGTCGCACGTGAGGGATTTACATATGATTCAACTATGTTAGTATTGTTGAGAGAACTTGCACTAGTGAAAGTATGAACCCTAGGCCTTGTTTTCAAGCATTGCAATACCATTTTTGCTCACTTTCGTTACTTGCTGGCTTGCTGTTTTTATATTTTCAGATTACAAAAACTTATATCTACCATCCATATTACACTTGTATCACCATCTCTTCGTCGAACTAGTGCACCTATACAATTTACCATTGTATTGGGTGTGTTGGGGACACAAGAGACTCTTTGTTATTTGGTTGTAGGGTTGTTTGAGAGAGACCATCTTCATCCTACACCTCCCACGGATTGATAAACCTTAGGTTATCCACTTGAGGGAAATTTTCTACTGTCCTACAAAACTCTGGGCTTGGAGGCCCAACACGAGTCTACAAGAAGAAGGTTGCGTAGTAGATATCAAGCTCTTTTCTGGCGCCGTTGCCGGGGAGGTGAGTGCTTGCAGGTATATCTTTAGATCTTGCAATCAAATGTTTTAGTTTCTTGTTTTACACTAGTTTGGTTTTATAAAAGAAAGCTACAAAAAAATGGAGTTTAGGTTGCATCAATTGTTTTGTCTCTTTAATGTCTTTCGTGAAAATGATGGTTCGGAAAATTATGCTCAATTGGTAGAGGGAGAATTTATGAAAATACTTAGTGAGAATTCCTTGAATGATGAGCATGATAGAAATATTGTTAGTATGAATTTTCTGAATATCCATGATGCTAAAGATATGCAAAGCCACAAGCTTGGGGATGCTATGTTTGATGAAGATGATATTTTTAGTCCCCCAAGTTTTGATGAGCAAAACTATTATGATGATAGCATGCCTCCTATCTATGATGATTATGATGATGACAAGTATGCTATAAAGAGTTATAGTAACCATGAAACTTGTCATCATGATTTTAATATTCAAAGTGGTTATGTCAATCAAGTATCTCATGATAGTTATTTCGTTGAGTTTGCTCCCACTATTATGAATGAGAAGAAAATTGCTAATGTGGAGAGTGACAAATTTTCTATGCTTGTGGATCATGAAGATAATTCTTTATGTGATATTTATGTTGTGAAATTCCTTCATGATGTTACTGAAAATTATTATGAGGGAGGAACATATGCTTGTAGGAATTGCAATAATATCAAGTTTCCTCTCTATGCATTGAAAGTTTCAAAGTTATGCTTGTTTTGCCTTCCTATGCTAGTTGATTCTTGCTCCCATCAATTTTTTCTCACAAAATACCTAAGCATAGGAAGTGGGTTAGACTTAAATGTGCTTGTCATGTGTTTCATGATGCTCCCTTGCATGTTTCAAATACTATTCCTATGTGACCATAATTGAAATCATCATGCCTAGCTAAAAGGCTTTAAAGAAAAGCGCTTGTTTGGAGACAACCCAACACTTTTACTTTCTGTTTTTGTGTGTTCACATGGTTAATGTACTGTAGTAATCATGTTTTGTGTCTTTTATTTCAATAAAGTGCCAAGTAAAGTCTTTGGGATGACTCACAAGATGAGTAGAATTGATGCTGAACCAAAACAGAAACTTTTGACTCCAGTACAGGAATTTTCATTTTTTAATGGAGGGTGATAATGATCTGAAATTTTTACACAGTCTTCATATACAAATTATTCAGGTTTTCCTAATTTGTCAAAAAAATTACGGACATGTAAGTATGGTTACACTACAGGTCTTCACAGACTGTTCTGTTTTTGACAGATTCTGTTTTGCATGCATAGCTTGCTTGTTTTAGTGTTTCCATTGATTATATTTAATGGTAGAATACAGTATGTATTATGTGAGAACAATTATGAATCTTTTCTTGAAGTACCTAAGTGAATGATCTTTATTTATTATACTAACCCATCACACAAAGTTCCGTTAAGTTTTGTGTGATTGAATTTTTCAAGTTTTGGGTGAGACACCGATATGAGGAGAATAAGGAGTGACAAAAAACTAAGCTTGGGGATGCCGAAGGCACCCCCAAGGTAATATCCAAGGAAGACTCAAGCGGCTAAGCTTGGGGATGCCCCGGAAGGCATCCCCTCTTTCGTCTTCAACATTATCGGTATATCTTACTTAGAGCTATATTTTTATTCGTCACATAATATGTGCTTTGCTTGGATCATCATTATATTTTGTTATTTTATGTTAGGTGTTATTTATAATCTTGTTTTTCAATAAAAAGTTCAAAGAATTGTCTTAGGATGCTTGCATTGCATGTTTTGATGTGTGCTGTATAGAAACAGAAAGTTTTCTGTAGTGTTTGAATTTTCATATTTTACTGGAACGTCAAAAGTTTCTGAAATTTTTACACAGTGTTTTCATATGAATCCTTTAGCACGCCCTAAACTTTCAGAATTGTTTGTGTTATAGGGGTACACTGGTTTAATAGATTGCTACAGACTGTTCTGTTTGGACAGATTGCAGTCATAGTTTTGTTATCTACTTTTCCTATAGTTTCCATAGCCTATATTGGTAGATATAAATTGTGGAAATGATAGTATATGGTACCTAATTTTTGAAAATTATTGTGCAACTTGTATTGGCAGTACATGAAGTGTTGATTTATTCTTATGTGTACTAACCTATCTCACGAGTTCTTGTTGAGTTTTGTGTGGATGAAGTTTTTAAGATCTAGGGAAAACGTGATATGAGAGGAATTAAGGAGATACAAGAGCTCAAGCTTGTGGATGCCCAAGGCACCCCAAGTAAATATTTCAATAACTCTCTAGCATCTAAGCTTGGGGATGCTACACATCCCACCTCTCTTCGTGAACTATCGGTTAGCCTATGTTGAGCCTAAATTTTTATTCGTTCACATGATGCGTCCTATTATTGGAGTGCTATTTTTATTTTGCTTGCTGTTTAAATAAAGTACTCAGATCTGAAAATCTTTATTGAGAGAGAGAGAGAAAGTCCTCACAGAGCTACTTAATTGTTTGACTACTCATTGACCTTCACTTATATGTTTTGGAGTAGTTTTGTCATTTACTCTCGTGCTTCACTTATATCCTATGAGTAAATGGTTGAATGAATTGAATATCATAAATCTGAAATTATATATGTTTTATATGCTTATCCCATGGGGAGTAATGACTTCACATATAATAAGTATAGGTGGTAAAATTTATTGAAAGTTAGCAAACACCACATTGGTCACTTGAACAATTCATGAAAGAATATTGAAGGAAGAGAGATTTCACATATAAATATACTATCTTTGACATCTTCTATGATTGTGAGCCCCATTAATTATTTTCAAACTTGAGCAAATTAGTTGAAGTTGGACAAGGAAGACAACGTAATGAGTTATGATTGGGTATATTTGTATAGAAGTTATATTGTTATGGATCCTCCAACATGTGGTGCTTGCTTAGGATCTTTTGCTAGCCAAAAATTTGTACTAAGTAGAGATACTACTTGTGCATCCAAAATCCTTAAACCCAGTTTCTTGCCATGAGTGTCCATCATATCTACCTATGGATTGAATAAGATCCTTCAAGTAAGTTGTCATCGGTGCAAAAAGCAATAAAAATTGCTCCTAAATATGTATGATCTTTTATTGTAAGGGAAAATAAGCGTTGTACGAACTTGTGATGGTAAAGAAATAAAAGCGACGGACTGCATAATAAAGGTTGCTATCACATAGGGTAATACAACGTGACGTTCCTTTACATTAAGGGTTTGCACATTCAAAATTAAAAAGCGCATGACAACCTATGCTTCCCTCTGCGAAGGGCCTATCTTTTACTTTCATGTATTTAGTTTTATGCAAGAGTCAATAGTATTCCTTCTTGGTTCAACCTCAATTATTCTTTAGTTGGCAAGCATCATGTGGTGGGGAAAGATCCAAGCATATATGGCCATTCAAATATATTTGATCATGAATTATTATTGTTGACAATTATCTATATGATAAATAAGTTGGGAGGCAAAACATTAAGCACCTATCTTTCTCTGTGTTCGACGGATGCCATTTGCTCTAAAAATATGCTTTGAGTGTTAGCAATCATGGAAGACTATATGATAGTGAGTATGTGGAATTTGCTAAATCAAAGCTCTTACATAGACCCTTCCTGAAAATAACATGAATTGCAATTGTTTTGTGACTGAAAGCATAGTTTGTTAGTTTTCAAGAAACTTTATGGTCTATACTTCAACATGTGAATAGCTTGTTACTTCATCATGAGAAGTTTTATGAGATGAGCTACTGTTTATGATATATAATGATGTTGGAAAAAGTGTTTGGAACTATCATTGATCAAATTTATGCACAATGCTAGCATTCACACTTCATAAATTATTTCTTTTATCATTTACCTACTCAAGGATGAGCAGGAATTAAGCTTGGGGATGCTTTTCAAGTTTTGGGTGAGACACCGATATGAGGAGAATAAGGAGTGACAAGAACCTAAGCTTGGGGATGCCCAAGGCACCCCCAAGGTAATATCCAAGGAAGACTCAAGTGCCTAAGCTTGGGGATGCCCCGGAAGGCATCCCCTCTTTCGTCTTCAACATTATCGGTATATCTTACTTAGAGCTATATTTTTATTCGTCACATAATATGTGCAGCACCGCCACTGGCCCTGCCTCCGCCCACTGCAGCACCGCCGCTGGCCCCGCGCGGGTCTCCGGCGACCCCGCAGCGCCGCCCGCGCCCTCGATATCCGGCGCCCGACGATCACCCTTATAATTATTTTAGTTGATTTAGTTAATTTAGTTGTTTAGTTAATTTAGTTAATTTTAGTTGTTTTAGTTGTTTTAGGATATACAATAGCGGTAGTTAATTTAGTTGTTTTTATTGTTTAGTTGTTTTTAGTTGTTTTTATTGTTTAGATGTTTAGTTATTTTATCGTCGGTCGTCGGTGACGCGATATCGAGGAGTCCCCGATGATCGTCGGTGAGGGAGAGTACCCCCGGACAATCGTCGGTGAGGGAGAGTCCCCGACGATATCGAGGAGTCCACGACGATCGTTGGTGACGCGATATGATGTTTAATTAGATGTTTAAATGTTTAGTTGCATAGCGTAGCCATTGAGTCGACGATGCCAAGCCAGCATCCTCGTCGTCGACTCGGTGGCAACCACCTTATTGAGAGGCGCCATGTCCGGGACTGGGCTCCGCCGGGCTGGCACCGGGAGGTGCTGCCTTCCGGGGTGCCTAGCTTGGTGAGGAAACAGGGTCCCATCGTCGACCCGGAGGTTCTTTGGTGGCGGTCGCGTGGACCACTGTCGGTGCAGAGGGAGCCGGCCCCCGCGGAGGTGGTACATCGCCGTGTCAGGGAGGAGGACGAGCACGTCCGACGCTACATGGCTGCATTGGATGCGAGGTTCTCCAATACCAGGCAGGTTCTTCAGGGATCTCACCCGAGCTATGATCCTATCATAGTTCCTTCTCTTTGGGTGTCCACCGCCTGCGCCACGAGATGTCAACTAGAACTATATTAGTGATATTATATAATAATATTCGAGATGTATTAGTGATAATATTCGATGATGTATTAGTGATACTATTCGATGATGTATTAGTGATATTATATGATCGTATTATTGCATTGCCTTGTAATGATTTGCATATCTCATGTTTGTATATTGCCATGTTGTAATATTTGTAGAAACTATGGATCACAGAGACTTAGAAAAAGAACTGTTTTTGGGGGATATAATCCTCGCCGGAGGTGATCCCTTGTCATATCTCAATGACACCGATGGTCAGGAAGGAGAGGATGACGGCTCCGGTGATCCAACAATGGAGGAGGAAGGATATCATGACGGCTCCGGTGACCGAATGGCGGAGGAAGGAGATCATGATCACGGCTCCGGTGACCGAACGTACGAGGGAGCCTCAACTGTTGCAAAGTCTGGCGAGGTAAGGAGATGAGGCCCGAAGAAAAGGTTGCGCTAGGATGAAAGGTTCACGATCACAGAAGTCGCGAAAGATGGCCAACCGATTGCTCCCAAGCGGACCAAGGACGCGTTTGTACATCAGTGTGGAGTTGTTGGTAGGGACTACATCTCGAGCAGCACCCAGCAATGGAATAAGAACAATAAGGGCCCTGAAGTTTCTTATGTCCAGGATAGACTGAAAGATGATCTTTGGACCGAGCTGATGACAAATTTTGGCCTACCGCGAGAGGAGGACCTGAATAACCCAGTTATAGAGCAAAAGGTCAAGGCGGTCGCTCTTAAGAAGATGGCAGAACTATTCAGAAACTGAAAGAAAGAGTTGAACACAAAGATTGTCGAGAAAGAGGAGACTCCGGAATTCATCAGTCGATATGAGAAGATAAGAGATCAATGGCCCGAATTTGTGGCCTACAAGAAATCGGAGAAGGGTAAGAAAATGTCACTGACAAACAAGAAAAATGCTGCAAAGAAGAAGTATCACCATCACACGGGGTCAGGTGGCTACTACAAAGCCCGGCCATTGTGGGACAAAGCTGAGCAAGACCTGCTTGCTAAATTGGTCTAACCAGTGACATTGCACTGGCCAGATCGTTCGAGGACTTGGTTCTTTGGGGTTGGGGGAACTTTGGACCCAGAAACAGGTGAGTGTGTTTGGACGAACGAGCAACTTGCAATACCCTTCCGGAAGCTTCAGGCAGCAATCAAGGCAGCGCAGGAAGGGACGTTCATTCTCGACAGAGATAAGGACGAGCTGACAGAGGCCCTCGGGAATCCTGAACACCCTGGATGAACAAGAGGCACATCAGGCTCCGTTCCATGGGTGCATGGGTTTCCCGACAACGGTGGTTATAGAAGCCGAGAGAGAAAGAGGAAACAGGAAGCAAGCGAAATGCAGAAGCTCAGTGCAAGATTAGCAAAACTAGAGGAACTTGAGAGCCAGCGAGCTACCGGCCAACCATCTCAGCGGCACGAAGATCCTTCCTTCGACGCTGCCCCAGAAGCTACCCCACCATCTCAGCGGAGAAGCAGCGTGGCTTCCACGGAGCTCGTTCAGCCTAATTTCATGGCTCCTCACTACCCCATGGATAGTATCACGGAGGCTGAACATTGCGAGTTAATGATGAAATGCCAGAACCTGACCTTCAAGGCAGCGGTCGGCTCTATTGTACCTCCTCGAGCTGAGGGAACTTTACATTGCCGTCCGATTCCACATGGCTATGCTGTTGTGATGGTGGATGAAATAATGGATGGATTTGAGGGGCTGGAGCTTGACAACCCTACAGGTGAAGAGGATATTATTCTTCTAGAAAATGCTTTGAGGAGTACCTGTCTATGGAGAAAGGAGTACATCAAGCTTCCAAACTAGACACCTCAGCAGACTCAGCCTCCTCCGGCGCGTCAGGGCACTCCACCTCCTCCTCCTCCTCCTCTGGCACGTCAGGGCACTCCGCCTCCTCCTTCTCCTCCTCCGGCGCGTCAGGGCACTCCGCCTCCTCCTTCACCTCCTCCGGCGCGCCAGGGCACTCCGCCTCCTCCTCCTCCTCCTCCGGCGCGTCAGGGCACTCCGCCTCCTCCTCCTCCTCCTCCGACGCTGTCGCTCCGACGGCTAGCAGTACAATAAGCGGGAAGAAATACAAATTTATTCCAAGCCTCAAGCCTCTTCTAAAGTTACCATATGAGAGGACTGACAAGGAAACCATTGAAATCATGGAAGCGGAAGTGAAGGCCCATTTTGCACGGAAACGTCCACCTCCGAAGGAAACGGTAGATTCAGTGAAAGCGAAGCGCACTCTGGATGCCCTGAAGCGAGCACCACCGCCTCCGCTGCAATCCAACTATGACCGCTGTATTAAAAAGACACATGATGAAGCGCGGCGGTGGGGAAGTACTTCCAGTGCTGCAAGAGGCAAAAAACGAATAAGTGGGAAAACAATTCCCCAGCTCCGCGAACAGGAGAAGCAATCGTGCCCCCCACTCAAGGTGTCTAGCGATATCACTAATCATCCGGTGCTAATGCCCGGTACCACTCTTGGTGATTATGTGGGCGATGATGTACAATTTGAAATGGCTGAGGTAGTAGTAGAGAACTTTAGATACGAGCACGGGAAGCCTCTCGTCAAACCTGATCATCCTCATCTAACAACAATGATGCACAAATTGCATGAGTGGTACATGAAAACCTACAGGCAGTCTGGGATCGACAGTTTGATGGTCGGAATTAAAAAAGAGCACGACTTCATTGGAGTCGACCTGATGCCTGTTGAATTTGTGGAGTCATTTCAGTTATTCAATCAAGAGGACCTCGACAAACAACTCATGACTTGCTACTGTCTGTAAGTATTACTTCTATAATTAAGTCTCTAGCTCAGCTCGTTCATTGCATGTATATATAATTATCCTTACTATATTATACAGATTGAAGATCGTCGAATGCAAAAAAGGACAAATCTATGAAATTGGATTCATTAGCCCAAATACCCTAAATGAATGGTCGGTACGAAACAAAGCCAAAGATAGTGAGGACAACTTGCTAGAAGCGTTCCTTAGACATCAAAACAAAAGGGAATTACTCCTTGCTTACAACTTCAAGTGAGTGTTACTGTCTTGTGCATATTCGGGTTCGCTTACTCGAGGTTAAGTAATGTAATTGATGAGTTATGCGTGCGTAGGTTCCACTTTATTCTGCTATCCATTAAGCTTGACGGGGCATTAGTAACTGTCTTAGACTCGAGACGTAAAGATCCCGAGGATTATGCGGACATGACTGCAATGCTCGAGAAGTAAGTTCAATCAATACTGGGACCATATCGGCAACTTTCGTTCATTTCCTTATATCAAGTAATCATTTTCTTTGCCTGGCAGGGTTTGGAAACTGTTCACCGGAATGGTTCCCGGTCTAAACAACGAGCTATGATTTACACACCCGAAAGTAAGTAGGACTAGCTAGTTCCGCGCATCTCTCATTGATTCTATTTTTATCAATACCATTATCATGCTTGCTTATCAGTTTGATTGAACTCTATTCTCGTAGAGTGCTTGTACGAGGTACCCGGGAATCATTTATGTGGATACTACGTATACGAGTTCATTCGCCACTCGACCTCTGAGCGGGGCTTCTCTGACAAACAATTTGAAGTACGTAAACAATATTCACAATTTTATTTTATATATTACCATCAATTGTGTTGAGTTTCATTCATATATATATGTATTGACCCCCTTCTTTAAATTAGATCTGGCAGATGCGGGATGAACTCCTACCACATGATCGCATACGAGCAATTCAAGAGGAATTGGCGGGATTCTTTCTTGACTACCTCATACCTGAACACGGAGAAGACCATGTAAAATTGCAAATGGATCTTAGGTAGATGATGTTAGGGATTGTAAGAGATGTTATATTGTATATATGTAGTAGCGTCGGATAGATATACGAAAACTTGTTGTTCGACCAAGCACGGAGAAAGAGATGTCACTTCTCTCTATATATGTTCATGACGATCTTGTGTAATTAATGGTTTCCTTCATTTGCTTACTAGCTAGCATCGAGTTCTCTCTATATGTATAGTAGCTAGCGTCGACCAAGCACGGAGAAAGAGAGGTCACTTCTCTCTATTAGCTAGCTAACACAATATGAAACCCCTAAATTAACCCTCCAAAACCCCTAGACCCCCCCTTCCAAAAAAAAACAAAAACCCCAGCGCCTGCGAGCTGCTGACGCGTGGCTGCCATTTGGTCCCGGTTGGTGTTACCAATCGGGACTAAAGGTCCTCCTGCCTGGGCGCTGATGTCTACTATGCAACCTTCTTCTTGTAGACTCGTGTTGGGCCTCCAAGCGCAGAGTTTTGTAGGACAGTAGCAAATTTTACTCAAGTGGATGACCTAAGGTTTATCAATCCGTGGGAGGCGTAAGATGAAGATGGTCTCTCTCAAACAACCCAGCAACCAAATAACAAAGAGTCTCTTGTGTCCCCAACACACACAATACAATGGTAAATTGTATAGGTGCACTAGTTCGGCGAAGAGATGGTGATACAAGTGTAATATGGATAGTAGATATAGATTTTTGTAATCTGAAAATGTAAAAACAGCAAGGTAGCAAGTAACAAAAGTGAGCAAAAATGGTATTGCAATGCTTGAAAACAAGGCCTAGGGTTCATACTTTCACTAGTGCAAGTTCTCTCAACAATACTGACATAGTTGAATCATATGTAAATCCCTCACGTGCGACAAAGAGTTCACTCCAAAGTCACAAATAGCGGAGAACAGATGAAGAAATTATTGTAGGGTACTAAACCACCTCAAAGTTATCTTTTCCGATCGATCGTATGAGCTATCCCTATAAGTGTCACAAACAGCCCTAGAGTTCGCTCTAAAATAACACCTGAAGATACACATGAACCTAAGCCCTAATGTCACCTAGATACTCCAATGTCACCACGAGTACCCATGGGCTTGATTATATGATATGCATCACGCAATTTCAGATTCATGAGGTTGAATCCAACACAAAGAACTTCAAAGAGTGCCCCAAAGTTTCTACCGCAGAGTCAAGACGAAAACGCGTGCCAACCCCTATGCATAGATTCCCAAGGTCACGGAACCCGCAAGTTGATCACCAAAACATACATCAAGTGGATTGCTACTTCTTGAGCATGCGTTGGTTTTCCCTTGAAGAGGAAAGGGTGATGCAGCAAAGTAGATAAGTATTTCCCTCAGTTGTTGAGAACCAAGGTATCAATCCAGTAGGAGATACAAGCAAGTCACCAATAGATGTACCTACACAAATAATCAAACACTTGCACCCAACGATATAAAGTGGTTGTCAATCCCTTCACGGTTACTTGCAAGGATGAGATCTGATAGAGATAGATATAAAAGATTGGTAGAACGGAAAGTAAAAA
Source organism: Elymus sibiricus (assembly GCA_039707655.1). Lineage (NCBI taxonomy): Eukaryota > Viridiplantae > Streptophyta > Magnoliopsida > Poales > Poaceae > Elymus > Elymus sibiricus. The sequence continues at coordinate 537,226,367 of CM077675.1, forward strand.
AAAGTAAAAAGAATGCAGCAAAGCATTTTTGGTATTTTTGGTTTATAGATCTAAAATTATAATATGGAAAATAGACCCGGGGGCCATAGGTTTCACTAGAGGCTTCTCTCATGAAGGAAAATAATACGGTGGGTGAACAAATTACTGTCGAGCAATTGATAGAAAAGCGAATAATTATGAAGATATCCAAGGCAATGATCATGCATATAGGCATAACGTCCGTATCAAGTAGACCGAAACGATTCTGCATCTACTATTATTACTCCACACATCGACCGACTCCTGCCTGCATCTAGATTATTAAGTTCATGAAGAACAGAGTAACGCCTTAAGTAAGATGGCTCTAGGAGATATGCCCTAGAGGTAATAATAAATGTTATTGATTATATCCCTGTTCATAATTATGTTTATGAACCATGCTATAACTGCAATCATTCTCGAGTCTGCAAATAAAACGAGGCTTGGAGGGAAACTCATGTGCACGTGTGGGATAATAAACGGTAAAATGTATTCCTAGTCAAGCCTCTATGACTGGCTCAAATATTGCATGATGATCCCGTTTTCCTGATCATGGGCATGGCTATGCCGGCAATTTTGAGGGCACAATTGTTGGTAGAAGACTTGTGTTGAATCGACCCGAATTGATGTTATGCTATGAGATACATTCGTCATAAGTTAATGGTTAATAACACATAGTAGTTAATGTTTGCATAATTCCTTAGACCATGAGAGTATCGAGTTTCTTCATGCTTGCTTCATGAACTTTGGGGTTTGTTAAACGTCATCCGTAAATGGGTGGCTATTACGGCGGCTTACGGGTTCATGGAAAAGTATGTCAAGTAACTTGATAGCTCGAGATTGGGATTTGCTCCTCCGACGATGGAGAGATAACTCCGGGCCCTCTCGGTGTTATCGTATCCATCATCGTCTGGCCAGACACAGGGTGATTTGATCACAGGGATGCCGGAACATGGGAACGAGAAAAGAGAACAATACCGGTAACGAGGTAACTGGCATAGTGGACAAGTTGTTGATCCACGGGGATGCCTACATGTCTCACCTCGGGTATTTGTAACATATCGCGAAGCAACAGGAATAGCACACGGCAACTGGAGGTTCACTCGAATATTCATTCGTGTGGGTATAGGGATCGATATGGGTGTCCACGGCTCCGATGTTGATCATTGATCGGAAGGGGTTCCGGGTCATGTCTATGCTTCACCGAACCTATAGGGTCACACGCTTAAGGGTCATCTATCCGTTGAATACTAGACAGGGAGTCTGAGAGAAAATCACCGAAAAAGTTTCGGACACCGGAAAAGTTTCCGACAGCGGAAAAGTTTCGCAGAGAGAACACCGGAACAGTTTCGGTAAAACTGAAAAGTTGTTTCAGGGGATACAATTAAGTCAAATTGGTTTCGGCACATGCCTAATAATTCTTGGAGGATGCCAGAATCATTCTGGAAACTTTCTGGAATTTTCCGGGATGAAAACCGGAAATGTTCCGGAGCTGCCGGAACCGCTTCACATGCTTTTCGCAGATGAAAATCACTAAACCGGAATTGTTCCGGCTCGCGTTGAAAATTATTTTGGTGGGTTTTGGAAATGTTCTAAGCCCACATGAATATTTTCAGTTCGATCAGACGCTGAAAAATGTCGTCGTGAATAGTGAAAGTGTTTTTTGGAGAAAATATCTCGTGAATAGTGGAAACACTATTATGAATAGTGGAAAACACTATTGGGAGAAAATATCTCATGACTAGTGAAAACACTATTACAAAATAGTGGAAAACACTATTATGAATAGTGGGAAACACTATTTATGAATAGTGGAATCACTATTATGAATAGTGAAAATATCTGAGGGCATTTTGGTATTTTACCATAGTCTCTCACCCTATAAATAGGGGTGAGGAGGCAGCCCAAAAATTCACTCTTGCTCTCATACACAAGCCGTGCATGATCTGGCATTCTCTCTCCCTCCCAGCGAAATAGTTTCGTAGAGCCGAAAGGTTGTCTGGGTTCCGGTGGGAACTAGTTCTGGACGGCGAAGCCCTGCCGGATAGATGATACCGTATGTGTGCAACTCTGTAGAGAGATTGTAGTTTCTGTCTTAGTTCGAGAGTGCCACCCGAAGGGCTGTCCGTGTGACCGTCCGAGTTTTGGAGGTCCTCCCGAAGGGCTGTCCGAGTGATAGTCCGAGTTTCGGAGGTCCTCCCGAAGGGCTGTCCACAACTCCGTCCGGGGGACTGTGCGACCGCCTCCCGGAGGGCTGTCCACGGGGCAGATGAGGGTATACATCCTCGCGGTTGGGAGGTTGTAAATCCTAGCCGCGGGGATCTGCACCGCCGATCGTCATCGACTCTACTTCCGCTACGCTACGAGTCGGTAACGAAAATGATCAAACCTTGTATGCAGTCTCCATAGTGGTCCTGGGCTGGTGCGTAGGTCGGAATTTTTTTGTTTTCTGCTGCGTTACCCTACAGTGGCATCAAGAGCCGTGCTATGCGTAGATGCATGTTGCGATCTAGAATACATGGAGATGTATGGGTGTTGCACAATATAATTAGGTAGTAGATGAGATCTATTGCTGAAAATTATTTGTGCGGGTAGCAGATGAAATCCGTTACTCGATGTTCCTGTTGCTTCCCCTGAATTTGCATAGTCCTGATCTTGACGGTATGGTGGAATCTCACAAAGTTCTGGCAATCCGCGATCCTTTCATGCTGCTCCTGAGTATGCTGATTGACAGATCAATGAAGTGCTAACAGTTCTTTGGGTTCCACCATAGTTGAGAAAGATGGATGTTTCGCAGACGAAAGGGCAATGCAGATATGATCTGCACGGGGGTCACGCGTATGACGAAGTTTAGTATGGGGCTCGAGATTTTATTATCTCGTGTTTTATACACCCTGGAATGTTAATCTAGCGACTTGGATTATCATGCTTGATGATGGACGTTGGTAGCTTCGGTTTGTTTCGAAACCTTAGAAGCCACGTAAAATAAATGTTTGCATAAACCGATTAGAGGTGTCTAACTTGGTTTTGCAGGATGGTTTGCATGTGCATGTGATGTGGTATAGCAGTGCTCATATGAATTTGATTATGTATGAGATGACTATATGATGTAAATTAACATGACCTGCGTGTCATGATTCGGCATGATGGCTGGAGCCATATGATTGCACTTTAATGACCTGCGTGTCAACCTTAAGTAATGTACTTATTTTATTAGGTATAGAGATAGCAATATTATTTGGTGCATCGACAAGGTGGTGGCAATCTTCGCGAAGGTGAACACCAACGCGAATGCCGAAGACGAAGAAATGAAAGACTTCTCCGTCAGAAAGGGCTATACCATATCATGCTATTATGAATTGCCTGAGATGTTTATCCCTTATGATGCACCCTTCTTGATTGTGCGGTAGTCGCTTTTTATTAGGGTGATCTCTCACAAAAATATCAAGTAGTTAGTGTTCTCCCAAGTGTAGCACCGTCACAGCACCAAACTTTTCGGGGTACGACATGTACACATGAGTACGAACGATTAGAGAAGTGTGAGGCGGGTGAGGTCAGACCTCGCAGCGAGATCACTTGGTTGTCTTGACGTTCAGGCATGAGCTCGGAACACACGCATCGAAAGATGAACAAGAGTCACATAGAGATGTGATTGGCAAGTTGGCCTACCGATTGAAATGCACGTCATCAGTGATGAACCCATCAATGGCGTCGAATTGAAATGCGGATCTTGTATCACTCACAATCAATTATGAGAGATATTGATTTGAGTGGGAGCGCACTATAGAATTGAATTCTTTTAATTCTCAGTGCAATTAATTTTGAACACTGTCTAAGTGTGATTTGCAAAATAGTTGTAGAATAATGGCTTGCGTTTCCACCTTCCCTATTAAAATTGAATAGCTGTTAAATATCTGGTTAAAACTTTACGGTTGGTAACGTAATATGAGGATTGTCCTCAAGAGTGCCGAGAAGGACGTTGTCCTATCGCATGCTTTCGGTATTCCCCCGCTCATGCTATGGATCATGTGACTCTTGTCCTTCGATCCAAAAGCTAGAATTCCTTTTCAGTCAAAGTGCAATATGTTTGCTTCCATCAGACCCGAACTTTGAAAGTTTGGATAGTTATGTGATATTCATGGAATCTGAAAATCATTTTCAGAGACAGACAAAGGCTAAAAGATATGAGATATCCAAAGCAATGTTTGTTTGCAAACTATTAGTCAAGGAGTTTACTATGCATTAGACTGATAAGAGAGGGATCCAGGAGAACACCTATCATATGATGAAAGGTGAATAAAACAACAACTTAAAGAGAAAGGAAGTGTCCGAAGGGTGTTAGTGAGACTTTCACGCCTAGGAAGTCCGGGGCTAACGCCACTCTTAAGTTGGATGCTTCTTCTGAGAGTAGGATAAATACTGAAAGTTAAACTGTTAGAAGTATAAAGGAAAAAGGAAAGAAGACTGGAATATCCAGCTCATGTATGAATGTCATACAAGTTTTTGATGTATAGAAGGCTGGTCAAAGATATAGTTCTTGGGAATTATGGTTAAAAATATTAATCACTAATTCTTGGGTATTGTGAGTTAATCACAAAGATACCCGCTCGATTGCATTCTGTTGCAACTCGATGTAAGAACTACTATGGCCTGAAAGACTAGCCAGGAATGAGGTTTAGATACACACAGGGAACGTAGTAAATGTTACTATACCTTCCATTAGTGTATTCCCTATGTATTTACTTTCATAATTCATTTTAGAGTTTTACACTCTAGCCCATTGCATAAAGTATCTTGCAAGAAGGTTATTCATAAGAGAACTTTTGATGTTCGATGTTATGAATAACATAAGGGCCATACTTTCATTATGAATGAGATGTATGTTATGAATATTGATAATAATACATTACCTCTGTATTTACTTTCATAATTCATTTAGAGTTTCATACACTCTAGCCCTTTGCATAAGGTATTTTGCAAGAAGGTTATTCATAAGAGAACTTTTGATGTTCGGTGTTATGAATAAACATGAAGGGCCATGCTTCCATACAGGATGGGATGTATGCTATGAATATTGATGGTAATATGATACATCCATAACACTGACGCTAAATGTCGCAAGACTAAAAGAATACCACACAAGTGTGGCACTGCATTTGGTCACATTGGAGAAACCCGCATGGAAAATTCCATTATGATGGATTTTGAAGTCATTTGATTTTGAATCATCTGACACTTGCAACTTTCCTCTGAAAGGTGAAGTGACTGAAATACCGTTCACAGGCCATAAGGAACGAGCAAAGAACATATTGGTGATCATACATTATGATGTGTGTAGTCCAATAAATGTTGTTGCAAGTAGTGGATTCATCTATCTTCAGAAATGACTCAAGTAGATATATGGATGTTCACTTGTTGAGACGTAAGTCTGGATCTTTTGAATTCATTCATAAGGTTTTCAAAAATGAAGTAGAAGTTGTTGTAACAAGAAAATTATGTTTCTACAATTCGATTGCAGAAAGGAATATTTTAGTTACAAGTTTAGCGAATGTCTGATGAGTTGTGAAAGGGGTTTCATAACTTGCACCTCCCGGAGCACCACTGCAAGTGGAGAGTCCGTGTAGATGTAATCGAACCATTCATGACATGGTAAGATCAAAGATGACATAAATAAATTTCCCATTATCCCTTTTAAAGTGATGCTTTAGAGACTGCGGCTTTTACACTGAAAAGAGCTCCATCGGGTCTGTTGAAATGACGCCATGGTATGGTACGCCCAACCATGTTATATCTTTTCTCAACATTTGGAATATGGGGCTTGTGTAAAAGATTACAAACCTATTCCAAATAGTGCTACATAGTAAGGTTATCCCAAGTCATTGGGTATTCCCCCACCACTATACCGAGGCAAAGGATTTTGCCACGAAGAACGGTATGCTTTTTGAAGAAAATTGTTCTTTCAAAAAGGTGAGTGGGAGGACAGTGCAACTCGACGAGATAACCAGTATCTTCATCATCAGGTCAAAGGAAAGGAACCTTGGAAGTGATTCCGGAGTTTCCTACTGCGACTGATACGGAAGCCTCTACATGAGATGTATGGACTTCGGTCGAACTTGCAGCTGAACCACGTAGGAAGAACTCGTGCAAACCTCTCAGGTGCGCATACGAGATATTGTTGTTAGACAACAATATACCTACGATACATAAGGAAGCATTGATGGGCCCTGACTCCGGAATTGGCTAAATGCCAATACAATCCGAGATAGTTTCCATATAAGTGATTCAAGATTAAAACCTTGATACACCTTTCAGAGAGTCTAAAGAATATTTATGAAACTATAAATTGATGTGGATAAAATGTTTTATCCATAAAGCTCGACTTGTTGAAATAACAAGTTCAAGGAGTTGACTATGATGAGATTGTCTCACCGTAGCGATGCTTGAAGTCGGTTCGGGTTGAACTAGCAATTAATACATATTTCAATCATGAGATATGAAACATGGATGACAAAAGGATTTCCATCTGATGGAAATGAAACCTAGGACTTGTATGTGATACAGTCCAAAGTAATTTGTCAATCCAGAGGATGCTAGTAAGTATGCAAACTTCAGAGTTCCAGCGATGGACAGAAGAGAGCAAAGTGGAGTTGGAATCTTCGTTTTTGATGGAATGATCAAAGAGGTTTGACTTCATCAAATGGGTATCGAAGATGCTTGTGATTCAAGAAAGTAAGAGGGAGCATAATAATATTTCTAAAAACCTTGTGTGCTTGACACATTGTTAATTGGAAATAAATTTCTTGACACGAATTAGGACTTCATTTGAAAATAGTTTTTCGATGAAGTGCTTAGGCTAAATAGCCTAAATATTAGGCATGATGATCTATGGAGATAGATTTACCTAATAGGGCTAAGCTATGAATACATATTGACAAGGTGCTAAAACCTTTTAGCATTTAAAACGCCAAGGAGTGATTCTTGCCGAAGTCACATGGGAAGAGTTTTGCAAGATTCGGTGTCTCAAAACACAGATGAGCAAAAATACATGATGGTGATTCCACACACTCTTGTGTTTGGATTAATCATGTATTCCATGGTATGTAAAAACAACCAGATATGTCCAATACTCCAAAGTTGTTGCGAGTATAGATACCAAAGTGATCAAAAGTACTGATCATGGGACAACAGTGAAAGATGTCATTAGGTACTAGAGTAGTACTGATGACATGTTTTCTCGCAAGCAGAGATTATGAAGTGCTCGTTGTAAGTAATTACATCGATACAGTCTTCATCAATGCTCCATGCGATTTTCGATTTAAATTGAGGGTTTTGTGTGATACACAATATGGTGGCACGGTAGTTGGAAATTGTTCCAAACAAGATACTGTGGCGAATTCTATAACAAAGGCTAAGTATGTTGACGCTTTAGAAGCGACAAAGAAATTGTTGAATCATATAGTTCATTCATGAACTTAGTATAGTTCCAAGATGGCTTTGGTCTATGGGACACTATTGCAGATAGTTGCTCCATAGCTCAGTCTGAGGAATCAGGTTTCGACCAATGATTCACACGTATGCAAAGCCAAGTCCACACAAAATATGAATTTTGTGAAAGCGTGAAAACTCGAGGATATGCAAAGTTACACACGGAGCTGAAGTCGTCAGATCCGTTGGACATCAGGCTATACCACATGCGAAGCATATTTTACACCAGTATGCCATAGGTGTAAAGTGCATTAGCATTGACTAGATTATTGACTCTAGTGCAAGTGGGAGTCTGTAGGAGATATGCCCTAGAGGCAATAATAAATGTTATTGATTATCTCCCTGTTCATAATTATGTTTATGAACCATGCTATAACTGCAATGATTCTCGAGTCTGCAAATAAAACGAGGCTTGGAGGGAAACTCATGTGCACGTGTGGGATAATAAACGGTAAAATGTATTCCTAGTCAAGCCTCTATGACTGGCTCAAGTATTGCATGATGATCCTGTTTTCCTGATCATGGGCATGGCTATGCCGGCAATTTTGAGGGCACAATTGTTGGTAGAACACTTGTGTTGAATCGACCCGAATTGATGTTATGCTATGAGATACATTCGTCATAAGTTAATGGTTAATAACAAAGAGTAGTTAATGTTTTCATAATTCCTTAGACCATGAGAGTATCGAGTTTCTTCATGCTTGCTTCATGAACTTTGGGGTTTGTTAAACGTCATCCGTAAATGGGTGGCTATTACGGCGGCTTACGGGTTCATGGAAAAGTATGTCAAGTAACTTGATAGCTTGAGATTGGGATTTGCTCCTCCGATGATGGAGAGATATCTCTGGGCCCTCTCGGTGTTACGGTATCCATCATCGTCTGGCCAGACACAGGGTGATTTGATCACAAGGATGCCGGAACATGGGAACGAGAAAAGAGAACAATACCGGTAACGAGGTAACTGGCATAGTGGACAAGTTGTTGATCCACGGGGATGCCTACATGTCTCACCTCGGGTATTTGTAACATATCGCGAAGCAACAGGAATAGCACACGGCAACTGGAGGTTCACTCGAATATTCATTCGTGTGGGTATAGGGATCGATATGGGTGTCCACGGCTCCGATGTTGATCATTGATCGGAAGGGGTTCCGGGTCATGTCTATGCTTCACCGAACCTATAGGTTCACACGCTTAAGGGTCATCTATCCGTTGAATACTAGACAGGGAGTCTGAGAGAAAATCACCGAAAAAGTTTCGGACACCGGAAAAGTTTCGGACAGCGGAAAAGTTCCGCAGAGAGAACACCGGAACAGTTTCGGTAAAACTGAAAAGTTGTTTCAGGGGATACCATTAAGTCAAATTGGTTTCGGCACATGCCTGATAATTCTTGGAGGATGCCAGAATCATTCTGGAAACTTTCTGGAATTTTCCGGGATGAAAACCGGAAATGTTCCGGAGCTGCCGGAACCGCTTCAGATGCTTTTCACAAATGAAAATCACTAAACCGGAATTGTTCCGGCTCGCGTTGAAAATTATTTTGGTGGGTTTTGTAAATGTTCTAAGCCCACATGAATATTTTCAGTTCGATCAGACGCTGAAAAATGTCGTCGTGAATAGTGAAAGTGTTTTTTGGAGAAAATATCTCGTGAATAGTGGAAACACTATTATGAATAGTGGAAAACACTATTGGGAGAAAATATCTCATGGCTAGTGAAAACACTATTACGAAATAGTGGAAAACACTATTATGAATAGTGGGAAACACTATTTATGAATAGTGGAATCACTATTATGAATAGTGAAAATATCTGAGGGCATTTTGGTATTTTACCATAATCTCTCACCCTATAAATAGGGGTGAGGAGGCAGCCCAAAAATTCACTCTTGCTCTGATACACAAGCCATGCATGATCTGGCATTCTCTCTCCCTCCCAGCGAAATAGTTTCGTAGAGCCGAAAGGCTGTCTGGGTTCCGGTGGGAACTAGTTCTGGACGGCGAAACCCTGCCAGATAGATGATACCGTATGTGTGCAACTCTGTAGAGAGATCGTAGTTTCGGTCTTAGTTCGAGAGTGCCACCCGAAGGGCTGTCCGTGTGACCGTCCGAGTTTTGGAGGTCCTCCCGAAGGGCTGTCCGAGTGACAGTCCGAGTTTCGGAGGTCCTCCCGAAGGGCTGTCCGCGACTCCGTCCGGGGGACTGTGCGACCGCCTCCCGGAGGGCTGTCCATGGGGCAGATGAGGGTATATATCCTTGCGGTTGGGAGGTTGTAAATCCTAGCTGCGGGGATCTGCACAGCCGATCGTCATCGACTCTACTTCCGCTACGCTACGAGTCGGTAACGAAAATGATCAACCCTTGTATGCAGTCTCCATAGTGGTCCTGGGCTGGTGCCTAGGTCGGAAAATTTTTGTTTTCTGCTGCGTTACCCTACAATGACATGATGTAGAGGGATAAACTCAAGCAATATGATGAAAACCCCATCTTTTAACCTCGATGGCAACAATACAAATACGTGCCTCGCTACCCCTACTTTGTCACTGGGTGAGGACACCGCAAGATTGAACCCAAAACTAAGCACTTCTCCCATTGCAAGAATTACCAATCTAGTTGGCCAAACCAAACCAATAACTCGAAGAGACTTGCAAATGGACCCGAACACCAGAAGATTCAAATAATATTCATAGATAAGCTGATCATAAACCCACAATTCATAGGATCTCGACAAACACACCGCAAAAGAGTATTACATCGGATAGATCTCCATGAAGATCGTGAAGAACATGGTATTGAAGAACAGAGAGAGAGAAGAAGCCATCTAGCTACTAGCTATGGACCCGAAGGTCTGTGGTGAACAACTCACGCATCATCGGAGGGGCATTGGAGTTGATGTAGATGCCCTCCGTGATCGAATCCCCCTTCGGCAGATTACCGGAAAAGGCTCCAAGATGGGATCTCACCGGAACAGAGGCTTTCGGCGGCGGAAAAGTCTTTTCGTGGCTCTTTTTGGTATCCAGGGAATATTTGGGAATTTATAGGCTGAAGAATAGGGTTAGGAGTGCTGCCGGGGGGCCACAGCCAGGGAGTCGCCCCCCCTAGGGCACGCCCTGGTGGCTTGTGACTCCACGGCAGGTCTCCTGCCTTCATCTCCAAGTCTGCTGGGTTTCTTCTGGTCCAAGAAAATCATTCCGAAGATTTTATTCCGTTTGGACTCCGTTTAATATTCCGTATCTGCAATACTCAGAAACAAGGAAAAAACAGAAATTGGCACTAGGCTCTAGATTAATAGGTTAGTCCCAAAAATAATATAAAATAGCATATTAATGCATATAAAACATCCAAAACAGATAATATAATAGCATGGAACAATCAAAAATTATAGATACGTTGGAGACGTATCAAGCATCCCCAAGCTTAATTCCTGCTCGTCCTCGAGTAGGTAAATGATAAAAACAGAATTTTTGATGTGGAATGCTACCTAACATATTAATCCATGTAATATTCTTTATTGTGGCATGAATATTCAGATCCATAAGATTCAAAACAAAAGTCTAATATTGACATAAAATCAGTAATACTTCAAGCATACCAACAAGGCAATTGTGTCCTTTCGAAATAACATGGCCTTAGAAAGTTATCCCTACAAAATCATATGGTCTGGCTATGCTCCATATTCCCCACACAAAGTATTTAAATCATGCACAACCCCGATGACAAGTCAAGAAATTGTTTCACACCTTTTATGTTCTCAAACCTTTTCAACTCTCACGCAATACATGAGCGTGAGCCATGGATATAGCACTATAGGTGGAATAGAATATGGTGGAGGTTGTGAGGAAAAAGGAGAAGATAGTCTCACATCAACTAGGCGTATCAACGGGCTATGGAGATGACCATCAATAGATATCAATGTTAGTGAGTAGGGATTGCCATGCAACGGATGCACTAGAGCTATAAGTGTATGAAAGTTCAAAAACAAACTAAGTGGTTGTGCACATGATGAAAAATTCCACTAGTTTTATGAAAGTGACAAAATAGGAGACTCTCTATCATGAAGATCATGGTGCTACTTTGAAGCACAAGTGTGGAAAACGATAGTAGCATTGTCCCTTCTCTCTTTCTCTCATTTGTTTTGGTGGGCATCTTTGGCCTCTTTTTTTTATTTGGGCTTCATTGGCCTCTTTTATTATTTGTAAAGTCCGGAGACTCATCCCAACTTGTGAGGGAATCATAGCTTCCATCATCCTTTTCTCTCACGGGACAATGCTCTAATAATGAAGATCATCACACTTTTATTTACTTACAACTCGAGAATTACAACTCGATACCTAGAACAAAATATGACTCTATATGAATGCTTACGAATACAAGGCAATATGAAAATGATGGTGCGTGTCATGAAAAACGGAACAGTGGAAGTTGCATGGCAATATATCTCGGAATGGCTATGGAAATGCCATAATAGGTCGGTATGGTGGCTGTTTTGAGGAAAATATATGGTGGCTGTTTTGAGGAAGGTGGGTTTAATGCACCAGTGAAAGTTGCGCGGTACTAGAGAGGCTAGCAAAGGTGGAAGGGTGAGAGTGCGTATAATCCATGGACTCAACATTAGTCATAAAGAACTCACATACTTATTGCAAAAGTCTATTAGTTATCAAAGCAAAGTATTAGACGCATGCTCCTAGGGGAGAGGTTGGTAGGAGTTAACCATCGCGCGCTCCCGACCCTCACACAAAGGTTGACAATCATTAAACAAATCATGCTCCGACTTCGTTACATAACAGTTCACCATATGTGCATGCTACGGGAATCACAAACTTTAACACACGAATTTCTTCCAATTCACAACTACTCACTAGCATGACTCTCATATTACCATCTTTATATCTCAAAACTATATGCAAGGAATCAAACTTCTCATAGTATTCAATGCACTTTATATGAAAGTTTTTATTATATCCCTCTTGGATGCCCATTATATTAGGACTAAATTCATAAACTAACCAATTACCATGCTGTTTAAAGACTCTCAAAATAATATAAGTAAGGTACGAGAGTTCAATTATTTCTATAAAATAAAACACCACCGTGCTCTAAAAAGATATAAGTGAAGCACTAGAGCAACATTGCCTAGCTCAAAAGATATAAGTCAAGCACATAGTGTATTATAATAAATTCACGATTAATGTGTGCCCCCCTAGAAATATGTGAGCAGCAAGGATGATTGTGGAAAACTAAAAGGCAAAGACTCATATCATACAAGACGCTCCAAGCAAAACACATATCATGTGGTGAATAAAAATATAGCCTCAAGTAAATTTACCGATGGATTGAAGACGAAAGAGGGGATGCCTTCCAGGGCATCCCCAAGCTTAGGCTTTTTGGTATCCTTCAATATGGCTTGGGGTGCCTTGGGCATCCCCAAGCTTAGGCTCTTGCCACTCCTTATTCCATAGTCCATCAAATCTTTACCCAAAACTTGAAAACTTCACAACACAAAACTCAACAGAAAACTCATGAGATCCGTTAGGATAGGAAAAATAAATCACCACTTTAGGTACTGTTGTGAACTCATTCTTTATTTATATTGATGTAATATCTACTGTATTACAACTTCTCCATGGTTCATACCCCCCGATACAACCCATAGATACATCAAAATAAACAAACAACACAAAGAAAACAGAATCTGTCTAAAACAGAACAGTCTGTAGCAATCTATAGACTTCAAATACTTATGTAACTCCAAAAATTCTGACAAATGAGGACAGTCAGGGAAATTTGTATATCAATATTTTTTAAATATTTCAGACTCATTCGACGCTCAGGTGAATTTATAAAATTCCTGGACTGAGCGCACAAGTTTCTGTTTTTCAGCAGAATCAAATCTCAAACACCGTAGACCATCCCAAAGGTCTTACTTGGCTAAAACACTAATTAAAACAATAAAACACCATTAATACAGAGGTAATAATGTGTAAAGCACTCAAAAACAGAAATAAAAACAAAGACATAAAATAAAATTGGGTTGCCTCCCAACAAGCGCTATTGTTTAACGCCCCTAGCTAGGCATGATGATTTCAATGATGCTCACATAAAAAGTAGTAATTGAAATATGCAAAAGAGCATCATGAATCTCATGAAAAACACATTTAAGTCTAACACACTTCCTATGCATAGGGATTTTGTGAGCAAACAATTTATGGGAACAAGAATCAACTAGCATTGGAAGGCAAAACAAGCATAACTTCAAAACTTTAAACACATAGATAGGAAACTTGATATTATTGTAATTCCTACAAGCATATGTTCCCCCCTCATAATGAATTACAGTAGCATCATGAAGTAATTCAACAATATAACTATCACATAAATCATTCTTTTCATATTTCACAAGCATATAATTTTCATTACTCTCCACATAAGCAAATTCCTTATCATCCATGGTAGTGGGAGCAAACTCAACAAAATAACAATCATGATACACTTGATTGACATAACCACATTGCAAATTAAAATCATGATGATAAGTTTCATGGTTATCATTACTCATTATAGCATACGTGTCATCACCATCACCATAAATAGGAGGCATGCAATCATCATAATAAATTTTCTCATCATAACTTGGGGGACAAAAAATATCATCTTCATCAAACATAGCATCCCCAAGCTTGTGGCTTTGCATATCATAAGCATCATGGATATTTAGAGAATTCATTCTAGCAACATTGCAATCATGCTCATCATTCAAGGGACTATCATGAATCACCTTAAAAATTTCTTCTTTCAACACTTCATTAAAATTTTCAGATTCATGATTTTCAAACAAAACTTCATAGAGATAATCAAGTGGCCTCAACTCACTAGCAATTGGTTCATCATAATTTGACCTTTTGAAAAGTTTAGCAAGTGGATGAGGATCCATATCAATAGATTTTTAGCAAGCGAGGATGCAAGCAAATAGAAGGCACATGGCAACACAAGCAAACAAAAAGAGTTCCGGCAAGAAAAAGGCGAATAAAATGGCAAATTGGTGAAGTGGGGAGAGGAAAACGAGAGGCAAATGGCCAATAATGGAAATGCAAGAGATGAGTTTGTGATGGGTACTTGGTAGGCTTGATGTAGATCTCCCCGGCAACGGTGCTAGAAATCCTTCTTGTTACTTCTTGAGCATGCGTTGGTTTTCCCTTGAAGAAGAAAGGGTGATGCAGCAAAGCAGATAAGTATTTCCCTCAGTTGTTGAGAACCAAGGTATCAATCCAGTAGGAGATACAAGAAAGTCCCCAATAGATGTACCTACACAAATAATCAAACACTTGCACCCAACGCTATAAAGGGGTTGTCAATCCCTTCACGGTTACTTGCAAGGATGAGATCTGATAGAGATAGATATAAAAGATTGCTAGAACATAAAGTAAAACAAAAGTAAAAAGAATGCAGCGAAGTATTTTTGGTATTTTTGGTTTAAAGATCTGAAAATATAATATGGAAAATAGACCCGGGGGCCATAGGTTTCACTAGAGGCTTCTCTCATGAAGGAAAATAATACGGTGGGTGAACAAATTAATTACTGTCGAGCAATTGATAGAAAAGTGAATAATTATGAAGATATCCAAGGCAATGATTATGCATATAGGCATCATGTCCGTATCAAGTAGACCGAAACGATTCTGCATCTACTACTATTACTCCACACATTGACCGACTCCTACCTGCATATAGAGTATTAAGTTCATGAAGAACAGAGTAACGCATTAAGTAAGATGACATAATGTAGAGGGATAAACTCAAGCAATATGATGAAAACCCCATCTTTTTATCCTCGATGGCAACAATACAAATACGTGCCTCACTACCCCTACTTTGTCACTGGGTGAGGACACCGCAAGATGGAACCCAAAACTAAGCACTTCTCCCATTGCAAGAATTACCAATCTAGTTGGCCAAACCAAACCAATAACTCGAAGAGACTTGCAAAGATATGAAATCATGCATATAAGAATTCAGAGAAGATTCAAATAATATTCATAGATAAGCTGATCATAAACCCACAATTCATCGGATCTCGACAAACACACCGCAAAAGAGTATTACATCAGATAGATCTCCATGAAGATCATGAAGAACATGGTATTGAAGAACAAAGAGAGAGAAGAAGCCATCTAGCTACTAGCTATGGACCCAAAGGTCTGTGGTGAACTACTCACGCATCATCGGAGGGGCAATGGAGTTGATGTAGATGCCCTCCGTGATCGAATCCCCCTCCGGCAGATTACCAGAAAAGGCTCCAAGAGGGGATCTCACGGGAACAGAGGCTTCCGGTGGCGGAAAAGTATTTTCATGGCTCTTTTTGGTATCCAGGGAATATTTGGGAATTTATAGGCCGAAGAATAGGGTTAGGAGGGCTGTCGGGGGGCCACAAGCCAGCCCCCCCCCCCCCCCAGAGCGCGCCCTGGTGGCTTGTGACTCCACGGCAGGTCTCCTGCCTTCATCTCCAAGTCTGCTGGGTTTCTTCTGGTCCAAGAAAAATCATTCCGAAGATTTTATTCTGTTTGGATTCCATTTAATATTCCTTATCTGCAATACTCAAAAACAAGGAAAAACAAAAACTGGCACTAGGCTCTAGATTAATAGATTAGTCCCAAAAATAATATAAAATAGCATATTAATGCATATAAAACATTCAAAACAGATAATATAATAGCATGGAACAATCAAAAATTATAGATACGTTGGAGACGTATCATGGATCAATAGAACATCCCGTTGTCACCACGGATATCCCATCGCAAGATATACATCAAGTGTTCTCAAATCCTTTAAAGACTCAATCCGATAAGAAAACTTCAAAGGGAAAACTCAATTCATAACAAGAAGATAGAGAGGGGAAAACTCCATATGATTCATCTATATCAATAAAGCTCGCGGTACATCAAGATCGTGTCATCTCAAGAACACGAGAGAGAGAGAGAGATCAAACACATAGCTACTGGTACATACCCTCAGCCCTGTGGGTGAACTACTCCCTCCTCGTCATGGAGACCGCCGGGATGATGAAGATGGCCTCCGGTGATGGTTTCCCCCTCCGACAGGGTGCCAGAACGGGCTCCCGATTGGTTTTTCGTGGCTACATAGGCTTGCGGCGGCGGAACTCCCGATCTTGGTTTTTTATTGGAGGTTTGGGTATTTATAAGAATTTTGGCGTCGGTCTCACATCAAGGGGGGCCACGAGGCGACGAAAAGCCAGGGGGCGCGCCCTAGGGGGGGAGCACCCCCTAGGCTTGTGGCTGCCTCGTGGCTCTTCTGGCCCAACTCCGATGCTTCGGGGGTCTCTTTTGGTCCATAAAAAATCACCGTAAATTTTCAGCCCATTCCGAGAACTTTTATTTCTGCACAAAAAAGCGACACCACGGTAGTTCTGCTGAAAACAGCGTCAGTCCGGGTTACTTTTAATCAAATCGTACAAAAACCATATAAAATTGTTGTAAACATGGCATGAATACTTCATAAATTATAGATACGTTGGAGACGTATCAGCATCCCCAAGCTTAATTCTTGCTCGTCCTCGAGTAGGTAAATGATAAAAGAAATAATTTATGAAGTGTGAATGCTAGCATAGTGCATAAATTTGATCAATGATAGTTTCAAACACTTTTTCTAGCATAATTATATATCATAAACAGTAGCTCATCTCATAAAACTTCTCATGATGAAGTAACAAGATATTCACATGTTAAAGTATAGACCATAAATTTTCTTGAAAACTAACAAACTATGCTTTCAGTCACCGAACAATTGCAATTCATCTTATTTTCAGGAAGGGACTATGTAAGAGATTTGATTTAGCAAATTCCACATTGTCAACTATCGTATAGTCTTCCACGATTGCTAACACTCAAAGCATATTTTTAGAGCAAATGGCATCCGTCGAACACAGAGAAAGATAGGGGCTTAATGTTTCGCCTCCCAACTTATTTATCATATAGATAATTGTCAACAATAATAATTCATGATCAAATATATTTGAATGGCCATATATGCTTGGATCTTTCCCCACCACATGATGCTTGCCAACTAAAGAATAATTGAGGTTGAACCAAGAAGGAATACTATTGACTCTTGCATAAAAGTAAATACATGAAAGTAAAAGATAGGCCCTTCGCAGAGGGAAGCATAGGTTGTCATGCACTTTTTAATTTTGGATGGGCAAACCCTTAATGTAAAGGAACGTCATGTTGTATTGCCCTTTGTGATAGCAACCTTTATTATGCAGTCCGTCGCTTTTATTTCTTTACCATCACAAGTTCGTACAACGCTTATTTTCCCTTACAATAAAAGATCATACATATTTAGGAGCAATTTTTATTGCTTTTTGCACCGATGACAACTTACTTGAAGGATCTTATTCAATCCATAGGTAGATATGGTGGACACTCATGGCAAGAAACTGGGTTTAAGGGTTTTGGATGCACAAGTAGTATCTCTACTTAGTACAAATTTTTGGCTAGCAAAAGATCCTAAGCAAGCACCACATGTTGGAGGATCCATAACAATATAACTTCTATACAAATATACCCAAGCAGCTCATTACGTTGTCTTCCTTGTCCAACTTCAACTAATTTGCTCAAGTTCGAAAATAATTAATGGGGCTCACAATCATAGAAGATGTCCAAGATAGTATATTTATATGTGAAATCTCTCTTCCTTCAATATTCTTTCATGAATTGTTCAAGTGACCAATGCGGTGTTTGCTAACTTTCAATAAATTTTACCACCTATACTTCTTATATGTGAAGTCATTACTCCCCATGGGATAGGCACGTAAAACATATATAATTTCAGATTTGTGATACTCAATTCATTCAACCATTTACTCATAGGATATAAGTGAAGCACGAGAGTAAATGACAAAACTACTCCAAAACATATAAGTCAAGATCAATGAGAAGTCAAACAATTAAGTAGCTATGTGAGGACTTTCTCTCTCTCTCTCAATAAAGATTTTCAGATCTGAGTATTTTATTTAAACAGCAATCAAAAGAAAAATAGCACTGCAAGAATAGGACGCATCATGTGAACTTATAAAAAACTAGGCTCAACATAGGCTAACCGATAGTTGACGAAGAGAGGTGGGATGCGTAGCATCCCCAAGCTTAGATGCCTGAGAGTTCTTGAAATATTTACTTGGGGTGCCTTGGGCATCCCCAAGCTTGAGCTTTTGTATCTTGTTCAATCCTCTCATATCCCGGTTTCACCTATTCTCAAAAACTTCATCCACACAAAACTTGAAAAGAACTCGTGAGGTAGGTTAGTACACATAAGAACAAATCAGCACTTCATGTACTGCCAAGACAAGTTGCATAATAGTTTTCAAAAATTAGGTACTGTATACTATCATTTCCACAATTTATATCTACCAATATAGGCTATGGAAACTATAGGAAAAGTAGATAACAAAACTATGACAGCAATCTGTCCAAACAGAGAAGACTGTACAAATATATTAAACCAGTGTACCTCTGTAACTCAAACAATTCTGAAACTTTAGGACGTGCTAAAAAAATTATACTAAAACACTTTGTACAAATTTCAGAAACTTTCCACGTGCCAGTAAAATATGAAAATTCAAACACTACAGCAAAAGTTTCTGTTTTTACACAGCACACATCAAAACATGCAATGCAAGCATACTAAGTCAATTCTTGGAATTTTTTATTGAAAAACAAGATTATAAATAACACCTAACATAAAATAACAAAATATAATGATGATCCAAGCAAATCACATATTATGTGACGAATAAAAATATAGCTCTAAGTAAGATATACCGATAATGTTGAAGACGAAAGAGGGGATGCCTTCCGGGGCATCCCCAAGCTTATGCACTTGAGTCTTCCTTGGATATTACCTTTGGGGTGACTTGGGCATCCCCAAGCTTAGGTTCTTATCACTCCTTATTCTCCTCATATCGGTGTCTCACCCAAAACTTGAAAACTTCAATCACACAAAACTTAACGGAACTTCGTGAGATGGGTTAGTATAATAAAGATAGATCATTCACTTATGTACTATCAAGACAAGATTTATAATTGTTATAACATAATACCTACTGTATTCTACTATTCACATAATTAATATCACTTAATATTAGCTATGGGAATGCTAAAAGAAGCAAACTATGCATGCAAAACAGAATCTGTCAAAAACAGAACAGTCTGTGAAGATCTGTAGTGTAAGCATACTTACCTGTCACTAAAAATTCTGAACAATTATCAAAACCTTAAGAATTTCTATATGAAGCCTTTGTAAAAATTGCAGATCATTATCATGCCCCATTAAAAAATTAAAATTCCTGTACTGTAGTCAAAAGTGTCTGTTTTGGTTCAGCATCAATTGTACTCATCTTGTGAGTCATCCCAAAGGCTTTACTTGGCACTTTATTGAAATAAAAGACACTAAACATTATTACTACAGTAGATTAATCATGTGAACACACAAAAACAGAAAGTATAAGTGTTGGGTTGTCTCCCAACAAGCGCTTTTCTTTAATGCCTTTTAGCTAGGCATGCTGATTTCAATGATGCTCACATAAAAAGTAGTAATTTAAACATGCAAGAGAGCATCATGAATCTCATGACAAGCACATTTAACTCTAACCCAGTTCCTATGCATAGGGATTTTGTGAGGAAACAATTTATGGGAACAATAATCAACTAGCATAGGAAGGCAAAACGAGCATAACTTCAAAACTTTGAACACATAGAGAGGAAACTTGATATTATTGCAATTCCTACAAGCATATGTTCCTCCCTGATAATAATTTTCAGTAGTATAATGAAGGAATTTCATAACATTACTATCACCTAAAGCATTATCTTCATGATCCACAAGCATAGAAAATTTGTCACTCTCCACATAAGCAATTTTCTTCTCATTCATAATAGTGGGAGCAAACTCAACAAAATAACTATCACAAGATACTTGATTGACATAACCACATTCAATATTGAAATCATGATGACAAGTTTCATTGTTACTATCACTCTTTATAGCATACATGTCATCATCATAATCATCATAGATAGGAGGCATGCCATCATCATAATATATTTGCTCATCAAAACTTGGGGGACTAAACATATCATCTTCATCAAACATAGCATCCCCAAGCTTGTAGCTTTGCGTATCATTAGCATCATGAATATTCAAGGAATTCATACTAACAACATTGCAATCATGCTCATCATACAAAGATTTAGTGCCAAACATTTTTTTGACTTCTTCTTCTAACACTTTGGCACAATTTTCCTTTCCATCATTTTCACGAAAGACATTATAAAGATGAAGTATATGAGGCAACCTCAATTCCATTTTTTTGTAGTTTTCTTTTATAGACTAAACTAGTGATAAAACAAGAAACTAAAAGATTTGATTGCAAGATCTAAAGATATACCTTCAAGCACTCACCTCCCCGGCAACGACGCCAGAAAAGAGCTTGATGTCTACTACGCAACCTTCTTCTTGTAGACTCGTGTTGGGCCTCCATGCGCAGAGTTTTGTAGGACAGTCGCAAATTTCCCTCAAGTGGATGACCTAAGGTTTATCAATCCATAGGAGGCGTAGGATGAAGATGGTCTCTCTCAAACAACCCTGCAACCAAATAACAAAGAGTCTCTTTTGTCCCCAACACACCCAATACAATGGTAAATTGTATAGGTGCACCAGTTCGGAGAAGAGATGGTGATACAAGTGTAATATGGATAGTAGATATAGATTTTTGTAATCTGAAAATATAAAAATAGCAAGGTAGCAAGTATCAAAAGTGAGCAAAAATGGTATTGCAATGCTTGAAAACAAGGCCTAGGGTTCATATTTTCACTAGTGCAAGTTCTCTCAACAATACTGACATAGTTGAATCATATGTAAATCCCTCACGTGCGACAAAGAGTTCACTCCAAAGTCACAAATAGCGGAGAACAAACAAAGAAATTACTGTAGGGTACGAAACCACCTCAAAGTTATCTTTTTCGAGCAATCGTATGAGCTATCCCTATAAGTGTCACGAACAGCCCTAGAGTTCGTACTAAAATAACACCTTAAGATACACATCAACCAAAACCCTAATGTCACCTAGATACTCCAATGTCACCACGAGTACCCATGGGCTTGATTATACGATATACATCACACAATTTCAGATTCATCAGGTTCAATCCAACACAAAGAACTTCAAAGAGTGCCCCAAAGTTTCAACCGGAGAGTCAAGACGAAAACACGTGCCAACCCCTATGCATAGATTCCCAAGGTCACGGAACCCGCAAGTTGATCACCAAAAAATACATCAAGTGGATCAATAGAACATCCCATTGTCACCACGGATATCCCATCGCAAGACATACATCAAGTGTTCTCAAATCCTTTAAAGACTCAATCCGATAAGAAAACTTCAAAGGGAAAACTCAATTCATCACAAGAAGATAGAGAGGGGAAAACTCCATATGATTCATCTATATCAATAAAGTTCGCGGTACATCAAGATCATGTCATCTCAAGAACATGAGAGAGAGAGAAATCAAACACATAGCTACTGGTACATACCCTCAGCCCCGAGGGTGAACTTCTCCCTCCTCATCATGGAGACCGTCGGGATGATGAAGATGGCCTCCAGTGATGGTTTCCCCCTCCGGCAGGGTGCCGAAACGGGCTCCCGATTGGTTTTTTGTGGCTACAGAGGCTTGCGGTGGCGGAACTCCCGATCTTGGTTTCTTTTCGGAGATTTGGGTATTTATCAGAATTTTTGGCATCGGTCTCACGTGAAGGGGGGCCACAGGCTTGTGGCTGCCTCGTGGCTCTTCTGGCCCAACTTCGATACTTCGGGGGTCTCTTTTGGTCCATAAAAAAACACAGTAAATTTTCAGCCCATTCCAAGAACTTTTATTTCTACACAAATAAACGACACCACGGTAGTTCTGCTGAAAACAGCGTCAGTCCGGGTTAGTTTTAATCAAATCACACAAAAACCATATAAAATTGTTGTAAACATGGCATGAATACTTCATAAATTATAGATACGTTGGAGACGTATAAGGCGCCCCGCAGCGACCACGTGGAGCCCCTTTGGTCCTGGTTCGTAAGCAAACTGGGACTAAAGGTTTTGGGTATTAGTCTCGTTTGTTTTGTCTCGGTTCTAGAACCGGGACTAAAGGCCCTCTGGAACCGGGACTATTACCCTGTTTTCTACTAGTAAGTGTGGCTGCGGCATTTCATCGAACACCTCATGTGCATAGGAGGTGAGAACAGAGAATAGCACACCTCCCACACGCCGGCCGGCCAAAAAACAGAGGAGTGAGTGGGTAGGGGCGAGCATATATATAGGCGTTGTATAAGTCCCGGTTGGTGGATAGCACCGGGACTAAACGGGCCTCTTTAGTCCCGGTTGGTGGCTAGCACCGGGACTAAAGGGGCTGGGCCAGGAGCGAGGCCCTTTAGTCTCGGTTCGTGTCTGGAACCGGGACTAAAGGTGTCAGACGATCCGGGACTGGTTCCTGCCGAGGCCCGGCCGGCGCCCTGGCCTCATGAACCGGGACTGATGCACCCATTAGTCCTGGTTCGTAACACGACCGGTGTCGGTGTCAAAACCAGCGGATCTCGGGTAGGGGGTCCCGAACTGTGAGGCCTGGATCGATGGTAATAGGAGACAATGGGGACAAGGTTTTACCCAGGTTCGGGCCCTCCTATGGAGGTAATACCCTACATCCTGCTTGATTATATTGATTGTAGAGGGATTACAGAGTTGATCTACCACGAGATCGTACGACTAAAACCCTAGATGAGTTCTGTTGTTCTACACCCTAAAACCCTCCGGCTTATATAGATGCTGAGGGTGTCTAGGGTTACACATGGCCGGTTACAAGTCGAAGGGATAAACATACCTATTTACTACTTTAAACGTGAAGGGCAAGCCACGATTCTCGAAGCTTCCTTCTGGGAGGCGAGATCCTCAATCCTCCCAGTATTCGGCAAGTGGCTCATACAGTCCGGCCCATAAGACATAGGCCGGCCTCCCGAGGACCCCTTAATCCAGGACTCCCTCAGTAGCCCCTGAACTGGCCTCCAACGCCGAGGGTCCAAGCTCCAGCTGCTTCGAGTGATCAGAAACTTCGGCTTGCGAGGTGAGTTCCTTTCTCCCAACAGCGATCGGTCGGGCTATAGTCCGGCTTCCGTCGACGTGTAATTTCCTTCGATCATAGATCATCCGCATACCATGAGTAGCTCGGCCCTTGAAGGCCAAACGTCAGAGAGCCAATATTGTCCTCTGAGAACTTTTCAGTCGAAAAGTCACGGTCTACCACGACCACCGAACCAATCGAAAAGATCTGCCTCGTGGCTCGAGGCCGTTTCCACTAGCATGATCCATCAATGCACAGATCGTGCCCCATTTTACACGGGATATGTTTAATCACGTGCGTACAATGGTACGCACGCCTTGAGAAGTGGAGGGATTCACGGCGCCGCGAAGGGAGGCTAACCGGCAACAATCTTTAATAAAAGGGGAAGAAAACCCCAAGGCTTATCCGCATCTCCCATTCGCATCCCTGCTTCCCCAATCTTCCGAGCTCCCTGAGCCCAGATCTATGTCTTCCATTCTTCCCCCTTCGAGCTCAGCCATGGCCAGTGGCAAGTGGGAAGCTTCCACGGTTACAGACCAGGGCATCCGAGATCTCAAGGAAGCCGGTTACCTCCCCGCCAATGTCTTCCATCGTGCTACAGAGGAGGGCCAGGTGATCCCCACCCCCAAATCAGGCGAGAGGGTGGTCTTCGTCCCTCATTTCATCCGGGGATTAAGCTTCCCACTTCACCCCTTCGTGAGGGGTCTTATGTTCTTCTATGGGCTCGACTTCCACGACCTCCCACCGAACTCTTTCATGCATATATCTGCCTTCATCATCGTCTATGAGGCTTTCCTGCGGGTCGAGCCACACTTCGGACTGTGGCTCAAGATTTTCAACATCAAGCCGAAGTGCGTCGCCGGCACACATGTAGACTGCGGCGGGGCAGTCATCGGCAAGCTTCCGCGTGCCGTGTGGCCATCCGGCACCTTCATCGACACCAACAAAACTTGGCAGAGGGAGTGGTTTTACATCATCGAGCCAAAGGAGGAGGAGGGCCGAACTGTTCCTACTGAATGCGGAACTGTTCCTGCCGAATTCAGGTCTGGCCCCCCGACCAGACGGACCTCATGGGTCAGAAAAGATCTCGACTGGGGGTCGGAAACAGAGGTGGAGGACCTGCAGAGGGGCATCGCCTCCCTAATCAGGGAGGGAGTCGGCCTGACCAACGTGGTCCAGGTCATGCTCCGGCGGCACATCCTCCCCTGTCAGCGCCGGAGCTCTCCTATGTGGGATTACTGGGTTGACGATGATCCTACAGTTCGTCAACTCTTCCAAACTATGCGGGAGAAGCTATGGAAGTCACTGTTCAAGGCGCAGGAGAACTGGCCGGGCAAGAAGGAGGACAAGGGCTTGAGTGCCGCCAAGCCCCCCTCCAAGGTATAGTATTGTTTTATTTGATCGGCCTCGCCTTCCTAAAGAAAGTCTAAGCATTTTCTGATCACTATTGCAGGAATGGTTGAGCAAGGCCAAGGGCATCAAGTCTCCGCTGCTGTTGGAGATGCTCGTCGTGGCGCCCTACAGGACGCCAGAGAAGAAGGAAAAGAAGAAAACAGGCCGAGCAGGCCTGCGCACCAGGGACCAGCTAGAGGCTGAGTCCGAAGAAACCCACGCCTCATTGAATCAAGAGGAGGAGCATGAGGTCGAGGGGGGAGGCGATTCCCCCCTCGCAGGAAAGAGGGCAGCGTCACCGGATGCTTCAGAGGATGTGATTCCTCCCGCCCCGAAGAAAGCACGCCGGACACAAGTGGTGTCGTCCGACGATAGTTCGGACTCGGACACTAAGTTCGAGGACTTTGAAAGGGTTCCACGAAGGACCCTCAGGGTTAAGCCCCCACCTCGAAGGTAAGGATCCGAAGACTTATTGAGCCATCGGTGCTTAATTCAGAATGTTTATTAACATGTGAGCGCTCATCAACTTGCAGCCCACCACATGTTCTCCCCACCGATCAAGTTTCGGACGGGGAGACCCCACCCGCCGAGCTACCGGAGAGCGGGTCTGCGTCGCGTCCTTCTCCTCCGGGCACCAGGAAAGATGCCACGGAGGTGTCATCCCAGCAGGCTTCCCTGGAGCCGAACACTGGAGGTGAGGGTGACGACGTCATGGTCGAGGCTAATACCTCGGCCACCGAAGACCCGTGGGAGAAGACTCTCCTGGACACAGAGGAGGCCAGACATGGAGATGCCCAGTCTCCTCCAAGGCCATCTCCGGAGCACACAATGCCTCCGGAGGTACCGTTTCAATATCCGGTTGGAGATCGGGTTACCCGATCCCCACCGGATCCGCCGACCGCTGCTTGGCCGGCCATGGGGGAGGCTCTGTCAAGCGCCTCCATCTCCGGGGAGCACCGCATCCTCATGGGTACGGTATTGCAGAGCATTCAGTCCTTGGACGTCGGACTGAAGGAGGCCTTCAGTGGTCTCCTGACGGGCTTTCAGGTGAGCCACGTAATGTTCTGTCCTTTGAAATACTATTTTCTTTGTATTGTGATTATATACATGGCATTCCCCCGAGCCCCAAGTGAGTTTGAAAAAACTTACATGGGGGTCAAACATAGCCTCTTATCCGAAATGTGCATAGGACAATATGTGTTCGGATAGTTCTAACAGCATTCTTGTAGTCCGGACACAGGGTCAATTGAGTGACAGTTCGGAGGTTGTAACCTTTTGCTATATAATTATGTGATACAGGCTTCATCGATGGCAGCGGATACTAACACCGCCGAGCTAGAGGAGCTGAATCGGAAGCTCAAGAGCTCCGAAGACGAGCTTGATGCTCTAAACAAGAGATTCGATGAGGCACAAGGTAAGCCGAATTAGAGTATCGAAACTCTTCTTTACCGCTCTATCAACACGGTTTCTTAATATAAGTCGATGCTTACGCAGCCTCGGCGAAGGAGTTTGAGAACCTCAAGGCCGAGCTTGGGAAGGCGAAGCAGGAGGCTGATGTGGAGAAGGCGGCGGCCAAGGAGGCGGCTGCCGCACTATCCGCCTTAAGAGCTACCAGTGACAAACACCAGGCTCGGGTGGAGGAAATCCAACAAGAGCTCAAGGATGCCGGCCAACGGTGCGAGGCTCTTGAGCAAAAAGGCAAGGAATAGGCCGCCGAGCTATCCACCATAAAAACCCATCTCCAGAAGGAGCGGGTGGATAGGCGGTCCTTTGAGGAGGAGCTCGGCCAAGAAAAAGCTATCATGGATGGTAAGCCATATTCATTGCAGTGTATCTTCGGGGACAGCAAGTTCAAGTTGCTAACCCAAGTATGGCGTTCCTCAGGCACCTTCGCGGACCTCCAGAAGAGCTCGGCGGACGCGAAGCAGTTCTATGCTTCGCGGGGAGAAGGAGATGAAGCTCGGTTATTCTGGGCGTAATTCGAAGCCCCCGAGCGCTCTCCTCTCCTTGTGGAGCAGCTGAAGCAGCTGACGGAGCTACACCGGATGGCAGAACCGGCCATGAAGGATCTCTGCATCTAGCTATGGCCCAACGAGCCATTGCCGGGCAGTTACTTCGGCCTGGTGCGAAAGCTCAGTGATGCCACTCCTCGGGTCGACGCGCTGAGGAGGTCTTCCTGTATCGAAGGAGCCAGGATGACCTTTGCGAAGGCCAAGGTGCACTGGCTGGAGCTGAATCTGATGAAGGTAGCCACTGATCCTCCGCCTCTTGGAAAGGAGCATAGGTGCCCCGAGTTGTACTTCTCCGGAGTTATGGAGGGTGCTCGGGCCATAGAATCACAATGTTTGAGAGAGAACGAGTATGAGTGAATGCTTATGTAATATGTCCGAAGACCTTTGAATGCGTTTATATATAAAGTTGCATGGTTTATCATGTCTTGTATGTGTTTGCATCCTTTATAACTCCTTTGTGGCCGTTAACCCTGAGAGCTGCGAGTCGTCGGCTTCAGCCCCCGTGTAGATACTACACGAGGTGTCCCTACCAACCGCACTGTAACCCTTAGCTGAACTATCGACGCCCAAAGGCGGTAGTGTGAGGCGGATGAGGCAATCAGACCATAATGCTTTATTGCTTTCACTTAGCCGTAGGGGCGCGAGAAAGGAGTGCGGGAACTGATGACTAGCCCCCATGCGTTTGTGACGTTCGGATGAACCGTGGCCAAAGCCTATGTCACCTGGCTTGTGCTAACACAAAACCCATCGTATGACACGGAATAACCTCTGACGAGATTTTAGTTAAGCTCGGATTCGCAGACCGGTTCTCGCATACCATGACAGTCAGTTTTCGGCTTTCTCCGCTGAGGCGCTTAACCAGACTAGCCGGAAGCGCTATCGTAGTGGTGCTCCCTTTGCCCTTTTAGCCGAACTAGCGGAACATAAAGGGGCAAGCACAGGAGCCGGGCAACCCAACTATTGACCCAAGACATAGTTCGGAACCAATGCATATAAAGCGGAATTCCAAGACGCCGAACACTAAAGCAGTTGTGGTTATGGTGATTTCTAAGGTCGAGGCCCCGGTCTATTAGCCGGTTGCATCGTAAGGTATACCAAACAGGCTCGCGAGAAGAGGGAGAAAACAGAGGGTGTTCCGAAAAGGGACATCAAAAAGATAATATTATATATGTATGTTACTCAACAACTCTTATTATTCAAATTGCCGATGCAACTGTTTATAGGTATTTTGATAAATGTAAATAAAAAACTTTATAGGAGGGGTTGTACCAAGGGCCGTCGATGAATGACTTGACGTCCTTGATGCGCCTTGTCACGTATCCGGTCATGCGTCTCCTAAGGAGGTTTATGCCTTTATGGGCTTTGCTTATGCGGCGAGCGGACCTTGAAGGAGGAGTCTTGAGAAGTCGCCAAAGTATGAATGAGCTTGACGCCATTAGTAGGCACTTTTATGGTACCTGAATTTTGTCCGAAGACTTGTGGACGGTAATAGTTCGGTCTAGCCGAACACTTGCCCTCTAATGGTATTTTCCCCACCGCTACCCATGGAATTTTGAGCGCGAAGTTGTGCCTCCTTGGCGCGTACTTCGCTAGTGCTAGGGCCGTGCGATGGGGGGCGAGTCCCTATTTATGGGAAGGTTCTGGTACCTCGGGTTGAGACCGAGCTCGCTTCCCAGCTTTGGGTGCCTTTACGGCAGATGTCGGCGCTTGCCGATCATCGGTGTAATGGAATTCGGCCGCCAGGGCCAACGCATGTTTCTCAATTCGGAGGGAGCGCTCTATGTTGCCATTGACAGTAATGACCCCCCTAGGGCCGGGCATCTTGAGCTTGAGATATGCATAGTGCGGGACGGCGTTAAAGCGAGCGAACGCTGTACGGCCGAGCAGGGCATGATAGCCGCTGCGGAAAGGAACAATGTCGAAGATCAAGTCCTCGCTTCGGAAGTTATCGGGCGAGCCGAACACAACCTCCAGGCTTACAAAGCCTGTGCATCGGGCTTCAACGCCTGGGATCACTCCTTTGAAGGTAGTGTTGCTGGGCTTGATCCTTGAAGGATCTATGCCCATCTT
Organism: Elymus sibiricus; assembly: GCA_039707655.1. Taxonomy (NCBI): domain Eukaryota; kingdom Viridiplantae; phylum Streptophyta; class Magnoliopsida; order Poales; family Poaceae; genus Elymus; species Elymus sibiricus. The sequence continues at coordinate 537,255,517 of CM077675.1, forward strand.
TTTCACCGTATCTGAGTAAATCATATTAAGGCTACTTCCACCGTCCATGAGGACTTTAGTAAGGTGGTACCCATCTATGATTGGGTCAAGGATGAGTGCAGCCGAACCCCCATGACGGATACTGGTCGGATGGTCGCCTCGATCGAAAGTGATCGGATATGCCGACCATGGGTTATACTTCGGAGCTACAAGCTCTATGGCGTAGACATCTCGAAGGGCGCGCTTCCTCTCCTTTTTGGGTATATGAGTGGCATAAATCATGTTTACTGTTTGTACCTCTGGAGGCAATTTCTTTTGACCGCCACCGATCGGACCACGAGGCTCATCCTCGTCCTTGCTGCGGGGGCTCTTGCCTTGGTCCTCAGTTGCGAGCTTGCCAGCCTGTTTGAAGACCCAACAGTTATGGTTGGTGTGATTGGCGGGCTTCTCCTGGGTTCCATGGATCTGGCAAGGTCTCTCCAGAATCTTGTCCAGCAGGGTGGGTCCGTCGTGTTTGCCTTTGGGAGGCTTCTTCCGCTGCCTAGAACGGGAATTACGGAAGCCGGCGTTGACAGCCATGTCATCGGCGTCACTATTATTGTGCCGGCGCTTGTTCTTGTTGCGCTTCGGTTTCCCGTTGCCATCCCGGACTTCAGAAGTTCCGGGGTCTTCGGGGTTATGGCTACGTCTAGCTAGCCAGTTATCCTCGCCTGCGCAAAATCGGGTCATGAGTGATGTGAGGGCGGACATTGTCCTGGGTTTATCCTGGCCGAGCTGTCTAGCCAGCCATTCATCCCGAATATTATGCCTGAAGGAGGCTATTGCTTCGGCATCCGGGTAGTCTACGATCTGGTTCTTCTTGGTCAGGAAACGATTCCAGAATAGCCGCGCGGACTCTCCTGGCTTCTGAACGACGTTGCTGAGATCGGAGGAGTCCGGTGGCCGAACATAAGTGCCCTGGAAGTTAGATCGGAATGCCTCTTCTAGGTCCTCCCAACACCCAATTGAGTTTTCGAGGAGGCTATTTAACCAGTGCCGAGTTGGCCCCTTGAGCTTCAGGGGTAAGTATTTGATGGCGTGGAGATCGTCTCCTCGTGCCATGTGGATATGGAGGAGGAAATCCTCGATCCATACAGTTGGGTCAGTTGTCCCATCGTATTGCTCTATGTTTACGGGCTTGAACACTTCTGGGAACTGGTGCCGCATTACTTCGTCCGTGAAGCACAGTGGGTGGGTGGTGCCTCTAACCCGAGCTATGATGCGCCGGTGATCGGTGTCTGTCCTAGCTCGGGCTCGTGCCTGATCCTCGTTGTCGCGGTCGAACAAAGGCCGGTACCCTTGCCGTCTATCGGGTGAGTATCCTCTGGATCCGTAGATGGATCGCGTACGACCTGCTCTATGGTCCAGGTCGTGTCGCAGGTCGAACCTGTCGTCGGGCTCTAGTGGCTCCTTTCCCCATCTACGGGGCATCGTCGGCCTATAGCCGGTATCGTCAGCCATCCTGTCTCGTCCTCGAGGAGGGCGGTCTAGCTTGTCATATGGGGTGTGCTTAGGAGACGGTGTAACCGTAAGCTCGTCGTCGAATTGTCGCAGCAGCCTTCTGCGAGGGTAGCTCTTAGGTTGGTCCGACAGACCAGTGCCGTATCCTTCCTCAGCTGAGAGGACTCTCGTCCATCGGTCGTTGAGGTCGTCCTGTTCGGCTTTGAGCTGCCGCTCTTTTGCTTTCAGGCTGCGAGTCGTGGATATGAGCTGTTGCCTGAACAGTTCCTGATCTGCAGGATTATCGAGGATGGCAAAGTCATCGGCGTCCGCATTATCCTCCCCCTCGACCGAGCGGAGGTAGTCGTCGTCCTCGGTATCATCTGGATCATCAGGGTCACGACAGTCTTCGGGTCTCTCGTGATGCTCTATCGGGTGCTCAGGGATGTTGGGACCGCCAATGTCCTCCGGGGTATCTACGTTCCCGGTGCCATCGATAGATTTTCGCCCCTTTTTCCTTTGGACCGTTTATGCGGTTTCCGGCATCTTGACGGCGCTTCATCCGATTTGTCGCCGTCGTTTTTCGGAGTGTCCACCATGTAGACGTCATATGTGGAGGTGGTCGTCCATTGCCCGGTCTTAGCGGTGGTGAGGGTGTGGTCCTCCTCGTCCATATACTCTGCTTCCTCGGAAGCATAGTCAAGCATGTCGGTTAAATCCTCGACAGTGGCTATGAAGTGGGTGGTGGGTGGGACGAAAAATTCGTCCTGACCCATCTGAAATCCGGTCTGAGAACAGATCGGGGTTGGATCGTCAGTGATTTTCATCGACGAGATCCGATCTAGAGCCTCATTGAGTATCGAGAGCTCGATCGGGTCGGCCTGCTCAGAGCCTCCGGAGTTAACCTCTGATGCGTCTGCGCGGGGGGAGTGTTCAGCAAGAACAGGTGTTCGGGCGTCCGGCACTATAACCGGGTTCGGACTGAGAGCCGGGCCCTCGCCAGGGCAGATTCCGTGTGCGGGGCCGGAGGATAGACCTGAGGTTACAGCCTCAGAGCCTTCAGGCGTGGCAGGTGAGACTGCGAGCCCGGTTAGCGTTAGATTGCCCCGAGAGTCTTCGGAGAACTCTAGGTTCCCGAATTTGACCTCCTGATCAGGGGCGAAAGTTCCGACGTGGCCTAGATGGCCGGCCGGGTCTACGTGCCGCACAATGCTGCCGAAAGCAAAGATCTGTCCAGGGACAAAAGTGTCCGGATTGTGGACCTCTTCGTTGATGACTAAGCAAGCCATCGATTCCTTCTGGTGATCACAACGGAACTCTCAATGAAAGCACCAATGTCGGTGTCAAAACTGGCGGATCTCGGGTAGGGGGTCCCGAACAGTGAGGCCTGGATCGATGGTAACAGGAGACAATGGGGACAAGGTTTTACCCAGGTTCGGGCCCTCCTATGGAGGTAATACCCTATGTCCTGCTTGATTATATTGATTGTAGAAGGATTACAGAGTTGATCTACCACGAGATCGTACGACTAAAACCCTAGATGAGTTTTGTTGTTCAACACCCTAAAATCCTCCGGCTTATATAGACGCTGAGGGTGTCTAGGGTTACACATGGCCGGTTACACGTCGAAGGGATAAACATACCTATTTACTACTTTAAACGTGAAGGGCAAGCCACGATTCTCGAAGCTTCCTTCTTGGAGGCGAGATCCTCAATCCTCCCAGTATTCGGCAAGTGGCTCATACAGTCCGGCCCATAAGACATAGGCCGGCCTCCCGAGGACCCCTTAATCCAGGACTCCCTCAACCGGGACTAATGCAATATTCCGGCCCGTTTCAAAGCCCTGTTTTCTACTAGTGCAAGTGTAGTGTGGATAGTGGATATAAGTTTCTATAATCTGAAAATATAAAAACAGCAAGGTAGCAAGTGGCAAACAATGAGCAAAATGTTGTATAAATGCTTGGAAATAAGGCCTAGGGTTCATACTTTCGCTAGTGCAATCTCTCAACAATGCTAACATAATAGAATCACTCCAAAGTTCATAAGTAGCGGAGAACATAAGATGAAATTGTTGTAGGTAGTAGAACCACCTCAAAGTTATTCTTTCCGATCAATCTATTGAGCTATTCCTATAAGTGTCACAAACATCCCTAGAGTTCGTACTAGAATAACACCTATGATACACATCAATCAACCCAAATGTCACCTAGATACTCCAATGTCACCTCAAGTGTCCGTGGGTTAATTATTCGACATGCATCAAACAATTTCAGATTCATCAGATTCAATCCAAGACAAAGACCTACAAGGAGTACCCCAAGATTTCTATCGGCAAAAGTAGGACAAGAACGTCTAACAGCCCCTATGCATAGATTACCCCATTGTCACCATGGGAATCCCCAAGTTGAGTACCAAAAACATATATCAAGTGAATCAATAGAACACCCCATTGTCACCATGGGTATCCACATGCAAGACATATATCAAGTGATATCAAATCCATTATTCAATCTGACATAACGAGATCTCAAATGGAAAGATTCAATTCATTACAACAAGATAGCAAGGTACAAACACCATATAATCCAACTATATTAACAAAGCCCGCGATACATCGAAATGGGGACATCTCAAGAACACGTGAGGGAGAAAGATAAAACACATAGCTACTGGTAGATACCGTCAGCCTCGAGGCTGAACTAGTCCCTCCTCGTCATGGCCTCCGCCGGGATGATGGAGATGGCCATTGGTGATGATTTCCCCTCTCTGGCAGGGTACTGGAAAGGTTCCAGATGGGTTTTTCCTTGATATAGAGAGTTGCAGCAGCGGAGTGGAAGTTCTTCCTTTCTTTCTGAGGGTTTTGGTATATATATAGGATTTTTCAGCATAGGAATCACGCCAACGGAGCCACGTGGGCCCCACCACAGAACATGGCACACCCATGGGGGTGAGCGCGCCCTTTTGCCTCATGCCCCACAGGTGGCTACCCTCCGGTGGTTCTTCACTCCAGTATTTCTTATTTTCCCCAGAAAAAATCATAAAACAGTTTCGGGCGATTCCGAGAACTTTTATTTTCTGCACAAAAACAACACCACGGTAATTCTGCTGAAAACAACGTCAGACCGGGTTAGTTCTAAATAAATCATATGAAGTGCATCAAAGCCATATAAATGTATTGTAAACATAGCCAAATATGGCATGAATAATTCATAAATTATTGATACGTTGGAGACGTATCAGCCACCACACCCTCAGGCGACAACCTCTATTCGTTCTATGACGTGCTGACCCGTGGATTGAACGACGACAGGAGATTGGATGGACCACCGGCCGTTCATGCATACAACATTCCTTCCCCTGCATGTGATTTATTTTAGATGAACAGGGAGTTTTCTCCACGGCTCCATTACTAGAATGAAACCATAGTTGTCATACATGATCCAACTTAGAGTAGGAGTTCTGGAAAGCAAAGAAAACGGGAAAAATGGAAACATGGATGCTCTCTCAGAAAGCGATAAAAGGCACGCAGGCCTAAGAATTGTCAACTACGAGGATGATACATATCCATCACTGTTTGATGTATCAGACCACAAAGTCTTCACCAAATCGCCTGAACTTCAGTGAGGGGCGCTGCCACAGCCTGCGGAGACCAGCACACCGTGAGGGTCGAGTCAGGGTTGTTCATAGGGCAATTGTAGCCAGGAGCTCTCTTCTTAATGGGGAAGTGGTAGCTGTCAAGCTCATCAGAAATCTGAAGCTTTGTAATCCCTTCATTCAAAACCTGCTTCAGGATCAGCCACTTAGAATTCTAGGTGGTGCCTGGGAGTGGACCATCAAGGTTTCCAGGAAGTGATTCATCCCTGGCTTCCCATTCTATGGTGTTAGAATCTCCAAATTTTTGAGAGTTTTGAGGATGATCGTCCACATCTATGAAACAGAAATCAAAGTGGTGTTATTAAAGATCACAGTGTTCATATGCCTCCACAAACACCATAGGAGTGCTGAACTAGCAATGTTAAAGCGCATCATGTTTCTTAACAGCTATCAATAATATGGCCACTGATTCATAATCAGCACCAATGGAGATGTTGAAATGGGTCCCAGTGTATGACCAGAAGATTCTAGCAACTTTGCAATCAAAGAAAATATGAAAGACCGGTTCTTCTTCTGAACAAAAACAGAATCTAAAGGATTAAAAATATGTCTTTTCCTTAGGTTGTCCCTGGTCATTATTTTGTTGTATGAAAACAACCACATGAAAACATGAATTATAGGAGGAACATAAAGCTTCCAGACAACAGGTATAAACATGGGTTGCACCACTCTAAAATTTCTCAGATGATATAAAGATGTAGGAGAGTATATTCCTTTACTAGTCAGCTGCCAAATCAGGTAGTCAGCATCATCTCAGAGGTTTATGCTTCTACCAATTTCCAAGAGTTGGTACCAGTGTTCCATAAGCCTATTAGAAAAGTTCCTTCTAAAAGAGAGTTTTAGGGTATTGCCATCCCAAACATCTCCGATACTTTTCTTCTGTTCATTACAGATGGAATATTCATTCCATAATTGAACTGCAAGAGGAGATGTACCAAACCAAGTATCTTCCCAAAACCTATTTTTATCCCCTTAACCGTCTTTCCACCTATATCCAAACTTGAGTGTTTGGATAATAGATTGGATCCCTTTCCAGAATATGTATGTCTGGGGGCTTGAGCTATTGCTACTTCTTGAGCTTGCGTTGGTTTTCCCTTGAAGAGGAAAGGGTGATGCAGCAAAGTAGATAAGTATTTCCCTCAGTTTTGAGAACCAAGGTATCAATCCAGTAGGAGATACAAGCAAGGCCCCAATCTATGCACCTGAACAAACAATCAAACACTTGCACCCAACGCTATAAAAGGGTTGTCAATCCCTTCACGGTCACTTGCAAGGATGAGATCCGATAGAGATAGATATAAAAGATTACTAAAACGATAATTAAAATAAAAGTAAATAAATTGCAGCAAAGTATTTTTGTGTTTTTTAGTTTATAGATCTGAAAATATAATATGGAAAATAGACCCGGAGGCCATAGGTTTCACTAGAGGCTTCTCTCTTGAAGGAAAATAATACGGTGGGTGAACAAATTACTGTCGAGCAATTGATAGAAAAGCGCATAGTTATGATGATATCCAAGGCAATGATTATGCATATAGGCATCATGTCCGTATCAAGTTGACCGAAACGATTCTGCATCTACTACTATTACTCCACACATCGACCGACTCCTGCCTGCATCTAGAGTATTAAGTTAATGAAGAATAGAGTAACGCATTAAGTAAGATGACATGATGTAGATGAATAAACTCAAGCAATATGATGAAAACCCCATCTTTTTACCCTTGATGGCAACAATACAAATACGTGCCTCGCTACCCCTACTTTGTCACTGGGTGAGGACACCGCAAGATTGAACCCAAAACTAAGCACTTCTCCCATTGCACGAATTACCAATCTAGTTGGCCAAACCAAACCAATAACTCGAAGAGACTTACAAAGATATGAAATCATGCATATAAGAATGGTGATCATCTTCAGGCAGCAGTTGAGAAGAGTAATTGGATGGAAATCATTCACTCTCTTAGGAGCACGTTTCTTTGGTATTAGAGTGATGTAGCCATAATTGAGGCTTTCCAAATTGAAGTTACCTTTGTGGAAGTCGTCACAGAGGCGGTAGAAGTCAAATTATCTGATTGGCCAGCATGCTTTGAGAAACGCGCCATTAAAACCATTTGGACCAGGTGCCCGATCAGGTGGCATATCCTTAAGTACATCATCGATCTCTTTGGGTGTAAAAGGAGTGGTGAGACTATCAAAATCCACCTGAGTGCGTAGCATCTGTGAGAGGTTGAATTTCATTCGGGGAGGTTTTGAAGAGCCCATGCAGTTTTTAAATGCGTCAAAGAGAATGGATTCTTTGCCCGCATGGTTGTCCATAGTGACATCATCATTGCTTTTCAGGCTAGAGTTGTAATTTTTTCTGTATCTTTCCATTGCAACTGCTTGAAAAAACTTGGAGTTTTCATCGCCGAACTTAATCCATCTAATGGTGCACCTCTTTTTCCAGTAATCTTTCTGATGTTGCAATAGCCGTAGAAGATGATTCTTGAGAATAGCTCGAAAATTGCTCTCTAGAACAGTCAGAGTGCGGCGATCTGCAATGTGATCCAGCTCAAGTAGGGCTTTATTGGTATTAGCTATCGCAGTTTTCAGCCGAGATATCTTCTTGCTCCAACAACTAAGGGCTTGTCTGGGGTTTTTAAATTTCGGACACAAACTTGCTGCAGCATTAGCCGATTTACCATGTTTTAATGGTTTATTCCACGCTTGAGAGACGACGTCCATAAATCCAAGGTGGGCAATCCAGAAGGTTTCAAATGTGAAGAGTTTGCACTTGGGGATTGTGGTTTGGATCACAACAGAGCATGGAGTATGGTCCGAGACTAGACGACCAAGGGGGTTAACTAAGGTGTTTGGAAATGAGGAAGTCCAATTTAGAGTCGTAAAAAACCAGTCTAGTTGCTCCAGTAGTGGGTTCTGTTCATATTCGACCAGGTAAAATTTCTACCCTTGATAGGTAGCTCAGTTAAGCGTTGCTCTCGAATGAAATCATTAAAAGTGAACATGTCCTGTTTATTTCCACCTGGTTTATTCCTATTGTCAGGCGATCGAATATAATTGAAGTCACCAAGCATTAGCCAGTCTTCCTTGGATGGGATGTCAATCTCAAACAACCATTTAGTGAATCACTCACGTTGATCCCCTTGGCAAGGTCCGTAAATATTCACTAGTTTCCAAGTGTGGGAGGAGATCGTGGATGTAAACTCGACGCCCATTGTAGAATGTTCATGTATGAAAACTTGCCCCGTGAAAGCACTACTGCACCAAATCGTTACTACACCTCCCGAAGCGCCAATCGAAGGGATAAAAGCAAAAGAGTCAAAGCGTGGAGGACAAATAGCCTTAAGAGTACTTGCATTAAAGTCGTGCATCTTAGATTCTTGAAGACAAATGATCGAGTAGCCAGAAGAGCTGATCACATTGGAGAGCGCTAATAGTTTCTTAGGGGAGTTCAGACCACGAATATTCCAGCAGAGCACATTTTAGTTATGCAAAATTGCCATGAGAAAAGCAAAGGAAATAAAGTTAGGTCGACGCGGCAGGGCCTTCGTCTTCCTTGGTGAGTGCTTCCATGGTGAGCTCCTCCGCGGGGATGGCGCAAAGCTGAGTGCCAATATTCTGCATGGTGGTGATGGCCGTAGGAGGTGGGATGTCGTTGTTCTGACTCTCGATCTCTTGATCATCAGGGATGTTCTCACGAGACACAGCCGATGGCATTATCCTGGGCTTCACTTTGTACTTGGTTGGGCGATCATCTTGGTTCTGATTAATGCGGAAGCCATCATATTTGTTGTTCCTGGTGCTGCGACGAAGAGGAGCAGTGTGAATGGGAGCAGCACTTTTCCCTTTGCGATTCTTCAGCTGTGAGATCGAGGAGGAGGGAGCAGGGTTGGGGGGTGCATGCAGACAAATATCCATATTAGGAGGCAAAGTGTTGATGCAAGAGTCTGCTGCTGGAGCCAGTATAACAGTTTCAGACAACTCTAGGGAAGGTTCAGAAAGTTCAGAAAATTCCGCTTCAGGTTGATCCATGCTCTGCATCTGATTATCAGAAGAAACCACAGTCATGTTCTATCTAGTAGTCACCAAGGGAGCATGAGAAGTGTTAACAACATCATCATTAGCAATCTCTTGAATTGTGATGCTGGGTGGTGTCTGGAACTGTGAGACTTGTGTGAATTGCAATCCCTTCTCATCAGACGAAACTTGAATTTCAACATGCACGTTATCATACCTCAAACCGTATCCGGTGCTCCATGGTCCCATGTTGGCCAGAAAAGGACGAAGCGCGTGATATATGGAGTTGTTGAGCTGTTGGCGAGGTATGGGATCAGAGAGCAGTAGAGTTAGCAACAGATTGCCATGTGTGGACAGACCAAAGCGCAGCCCTTGGCTGTGAAGATCCACAGTAACAGAAAGTTGCTCATGCAAGCCACTGTGATGGTGTGCTGCGCGGCAGTATCAACAATTAGCAGAGCCTGACCCGAATTCACCGAGCTCGTCTCATCAGATACAGTAATAGAGTCGTTCCAGGCATTAGCAGCATTATCAGTAATATTATTTTCTGGAGTAATGCCATCTTGCACCGCGAGGCCTTGGGCAGATAACCATGCCTGAAAATTCATCAAGTGTGGTGGCATCATCAGAGGCTGAGCAATGGGGGGCAGGGTCTCAGGCCATGCGCCCCATCCAGCATTGTTCTGGTTTGGAGCATTGCCCTGTTGTGTAGGCGTGCCATTGGGAGGTGCCGCATTCTGAACCAACCAATTATGGACCTACTGTTGATACAGTTGTTCCGGCGTGAGATTCGGGCCGAACTGAGGGTGGGGGTTACCGTCAGGCGGTGGCGGTTCCTCACCGGCAGGAGGAACTTCAGGCAGCATGGCATTCCAATCATTGCTGCGAAGAATTGTTACCTGCACCATCCAATAGTCCCTAGCCCCTCCAAGTTGCCAAACCACAAAGCTCTGGGGCACTAAGCGAAGGTGTATGATCTGTGCTTTGACAAGCATAAACCTTCTGTCCTGCCTTGGGTTGTACCATGAGATCAGAGATCCATACCCTCCCAGCACTTTAGTAATGTAATAATCAGTTTGATAGTCGTATGAAATCCAAAAAACATCAACCAAACTGCTGGACCAAAGGTAGTGGTGCGCCTATTGAGTGCTTCATTGTGCGGAACAAAGGAGATGAGCAAATCTTCCTCTTCAAGTTCGAATGGTGTGGCAACTGCAGTATCACAAAGAAAGGAGTCCGCAAATCCAAATATCCTGATGCCAAATGGGTGATCACTAGCCTCTGTAGTAAAAAGTTGAGCTTCATGGATCAAACCTTGCACTGCTTCTCGGATGGCTGCGCGATAGTGGAGAGGGACGTAGTTGCTGGTCCCTGCAATCGCCAGGAAGTCGTGGTTCAGAGGGGGGATAGGTCCGACCACCATCCCGCTACGCACCAAGCGATCTACCGGCCCGGGTTCGACGGCAAAGCCCGGCGAAAGGAAAGGCACCGGGTTGAGTGGGTAGTTGGCCATGGCGGAGAGGTGAGGAGAGGGCGACGGCAATGGAGGGGAGGGGTGGAGCGAAGGTGGTGGCAGGAGGGGGAGGATGGTACTGGGCGGCGTCGTTTAGAAACTCGAGGTGGAATTTGGAGCGTGAGGGGCAGATTTGGTAGGAAGGATTTTCTTGGGGACCCACTTCCACCTCTCGTGCCACCGCTTAGAGTAGCAGGATTGTGCCACGTGGTTGTATGCTCCACAAAATTTTCATCTGACGGTGGTGGAGTGCTATGGCCGTGCTTGCTCCAAATGGAAAGAGGGAGCCAAGTAATCACTAATCAGGGTGATTGACTTTGTTTCCTTGTGACTGCAATATTATTCCGGAATTTGATTGTTGAGTAATCCGTAGCGGGCAATTAATCACCTTGTGATCAAGGGTTGAGCAATGAATACAGATTACCCTTGCAAGGCAACAAAAACAAGTGTGCCCCCATTGGAGACAACGAGAGCAAAGATTGGCCCAGTGAGCGGCTAGAGTTGTGATCTCGTGTTCCGGGTAATTGGGTTGGGCCAGGTCCGCCTTATGTTGGGCCGCCAGAGTAGGAGGCCACTTCTTGGGAGGAGGTGCATATTTGAATGCCGAGGCTAAAAAACTTTGAGGCAGGACCGGATAATTAGTCATAATGGGGCAATTAAATGAACCCAAAGCAAGACATGATGGTGATTGAATGTCCTCAAATTTTTCCTGCTGGAGATAAATATCCATTAAGCGTAACCTATCATCCCGGGACGCAGTTACTGTTTCCTCATTATGGCTGTTTGGAAATGAACCAAATTTGATTTTTGGAGCCTGAGGATGATTCCGTGTCTGAATATGATGTAGAAAACCCGATGAAGAGGAAGAAGCTTCAGCTTGATGCTTATTAGAGAAATCCATATGCTTGATAGGAAGCAAATCAAATTTGCTTAACTCTTGTATCGAAGTAGGGCTCATATGGCCATCATGATTGTGAATACCAATCTTCGATGATACAACAATTGGACGTCGAGCAGAAATCAACGGTAATTCTTCATCAGCATGCCAAACAAGATTCGCAAGATGGCTTCGGTTAAAATGGCCGTTGAACAAATGAAAATGGCAAATAAAATCCGGCCAGACACGATCCTTGAGCCCGTAGATGAAATGACCAACTTTGTTATTAGCCACCGAGAAGCAGAAAACACGAGGGTTAATTTGGACAACCTTGAAACCAGCACTAACACCTTCAATGCAGCATTGTAGAGCAATTCCCACAGAGTCAACCGAAAGTGGGAAGGAGGCAGACGAAAAGGAGACTACCAAGAAGAACTCCTTGGTGTCTCGAGAGGGGGAGAAGTGTACCGTAGAGCCATTTTTTTCCTCACCAGATCTGCGAGGGCGAGGCCAGGGGCAAAATCCCAATGTTGTAAGCCCTCAATACTCTAGATTCTTACTAGAAATCGCCATGAGGTTGGGTGGAGCAGGTGGGAGAGGGGGGAGGGGGAGGAGAGGAGAGGAGAGCCATCTCCGATGATTATTGTATGTTAGTAATGTGACCTCATGTTCTTTTGCATATAGGTCCCTATACTTTATTAAAATCACAAACAATTGATAATTACATCTATTTTGACAAGTTTTATATTTTTTTATAAGAATCTTGAAAGTGCTAGATCCGTCGGTCTACTATGCCAGGGTTAGAAGGGACGGGGGACTTGGGGGGTAGCTATGCCGCCAGGTCTTGCGCTGGGCTCTCTTACACGTCTGGAAGTGTGGTGGCAGGTGCAAGCACCCGACACGCGGCTCCGCGGTGTGACCCCCCTCACGGACGTCGCTGCCGCCGTCTCATGGAGTGGGAAAATGGCCATGTCGGGCAGACATGGAGGGAATCTTGTGGTGTGTTGGGCCCGGACCGGGTTCGGGGGTGTACCTATAGGCTGGCCTATCACAACCAGGTGAAAAGGTCTATCGGTCAAACCCCGTCCGGTGAAAGTCAAAGGCCTAGATCCGTCAGTCAACCGTGCCAGGGTTAGACGGGACGGGGGACTTGGGGGGTAGCTATGCCGCTAGGTCTTGCGCTGGGCCCTCTTACATGTCTGGAAGTGTCGTGGCAGCTGCAAGCACCCGACACGCGGCTCCGTAGAGTGACCCCCCTCACGGACGTCGCTGCCGGCATCGCACAGAGGGGGGAAACTCTCTGTGAGAAAAGTATCTATTCCGATGGGTAGAATGCAGTTACTTTGTTTTTTGTGAGAACTAATACACATGTGTAATATTTATTTGTTAGGAAAAATGCAACATAAAATAATGAAAGGAAATAAAAAAATGAAAATACCTATGCCGACGGCATGTAGGTGTACACGTGGCATCCAATCTATGCCGACGGCTAAGCCGTCGGCATAGACCCCTCTTATCCACTCGCAGAGCGCTCTCGTGCACTCATTTTTCTCTCTCTCTCCCATCCCCATCTCACCCGCCCTGTTCCCGACCCGCGCCACCGCCAGATCCCGATCTGCGTCGCCGCCCCTCCCTCGCTCTGGCCGCCGCCGCCACCCTCGCTCCGGCCGGCCCTCGCACTAGCCGGTCCATACCTCCGCCACTGCCGTAGCCCGGCCCGCGGCTAGGCATCGCCAGCGTGCGCGAGCCCGCCGTGCCCCGGCTCTCCCCTGTCCCCAGGCCACATCGCCACGGCACCGCCCCGGCCTCGTCGACTCTGGCCCGTCCTCCTCGATTCCTCCCCGGCCTCGTCCACCCAGCCCCGGCCACCCCTCGCCCCAGCCCTCCTCGACCTCCCTCCGGCCGGACCTCCTCGAGCTCACTCCGGCGGCCCTCCTCTGTCGCTGCTGCGGCCGGCCTAGCCCCGGCACGAGCTCCCCTCTGCCTCCCCAACCTCATTATGGCCAACGAACGGTGAGGTTTTTCTTTGTGTTTTGTTTTTCCTTCTTTTGTACAATTTTTGTAGATAGATGGATAGATAGAAATCGATATATGGATGTTAGATAGATAGAAATAGATAGTTCGATAGATGAATAGATAGATGGATGAAATGGAAGAGAGTAAAAATGTGAAGAAAAAATATATTTGGTGGATTTCTTTGTATCTTTTGTGTAGTTTTAGTAGGTTTTTAGATACATACTCGATGTGATGGATATATGTTTTGTGGGGTATATTGAAAGAAAGATGGATGAGATGGAAGAGAACAATTATTTGTAGGTTTTTTTAGATATATAGATGAATGTTAAAATTTGGATCATGATGAGTCGTTACATCATCATGATGATCTTGTTTTAAAAATACGAAGAATTGCTTTTTACACTTGACAAGAAATTAGGATTTGAAGTATCATGATGATCCAATTTGTTCACTCAATGTCATTATCACTATGGTTTTTTCCTGCTTTGAATGGTCAATGTTATGTGAGATGTGATGGTCTATATTTTTCACTCGGTGGAAATTACAGGATTTTTGGTGTTGCATCTTCCTGCAGTGATCGTCGTTGGAGCTGTTGGTCCCCGATCATCCCGCCGTTGTTCGACTACTTCCTCTACAACCGAGATTGAGCTACGAATCCACCTTCACCTCCTACGGTTTTTTAGTCATGTCACTAGATTTCATTCTCACGTCAAGTCTTGTAACCTAGGCGTTTCCCGTCTGAAAGGGTTGCATCGATAAATATGCATTCAATTGCATATTTATCACCACAGCTCTTTCGGATTGTCCAGCGTTTTCCACGGACAGCCCGAGGATGTGTAGATTCGGTACGTTCTCCATGCTCTACCCCGTTTCGAGACAGGATTTCGGCGGCGCTTCCCCATTGTTCTCCGGAGCACATTCTCTCAGCTATTTGTCGAGACGTGTATTTGGAGAACAGCGGGAAGGTCCTGCCGAAATTTTGTCTCGGAATGGGGTAGATCATGGAGAACGTACTCATTCTACATATCCTCGGGTGGGATTAGGACCCATCTTAACCTATTAGAGATGTAGGTAGATTCAATGCCGTCAACGCGGTCGAAAATAAAAATTTGATGTGATTAATTTAAATGAACCCTTAATTTTGTTGTGTGGCTCCCAATAAAGCAGAGGATGGCAGATAATCAGTGGATGTACATTGGTTTTATCCATCGGAATCAAGTAACATTAGAGTGGATTGCGAAAACCGATGTGTATTTGAAGGAGATATTCCGTCGTCCAATGAGAATTATCCCACAATGCCCCTGTGCGAAATGTGCCAGACGTCACCATAGAAATCAGAAGGACATGACTGAGCACCTTCGCACACATGGATATATGCCAAACTTTGACATGCCGCCGATAAACTTTGCCGAGCGGGACCGTGGTAGAGAGGAGGTAATGCGACAACGCATCGCTGGTTATGCGGACGACGGGGTTAGAGACATGCTAGATGATGTTTTTGCTGTAGAAACGGCACATGTGACACCTTCAGAGAATGAATCGGAGGAACCGGAGGCAACCGCAAAGGCATTCTTTGAGGTCTTGGCCTCGTCGAAGAAACCTCTTTATGCGGGTGCCAAACTATCTCGGCTAGATGCCATCTCGCAACTGATTGCAGTAAATGCTGAGTACGGCTGTAGCCAGAAATGCTTCGAAGCATTTCTGGGAGTATGGGCTAACAGCCTCCCTGAGGGTCGTGAACTACCGAAAAGCATGTACGCTACAAAGAAAATCATGAAGGCACTCTCTATGGATTATGAGAAAATACATGTTTGTCCGAAGAATTGCCTTTTGTTTAGGCACGAGTATGCGGATGACAAGTACTGTAGGGAGTGCGGTTCCTCTCGGTACCTTGAGGTGGTCGGTGAGGATGGTGAGAAGAGGCAGCTAGCCATTGATGACCCACAAGTATAGGGGATCTAGCGTAGTCCATTCGATAAGTAAGAGTGTCGAACCCAACGAGGAGCAGAAGGAAATGACAAGCGGTTTTCAGCAAGGTATTTTCTGCAAGCACTGAAATTATCGGTAACAGATAGTTTTGTGATAAGATAATGCTTAACGGGTAACAAGTAACAAGTGTAACAAGGGTGCAACAAGGTGGGCCAATCCTTTTTATAGCAAAGGACAAGCCTGGACAATTTTCTTATATAAAGCAAAGAGCTCCCGAGGACACATGGGAATTACTGTCAAGTTAGTTTTCATCATCCTCATATGATTCGGTTTTGCTATTTCGATAATTTGGTATGTGGGAGGACCGGTGCTTGGGTGCTGTCCTTACTTGGACAAGCCTCCCACTTATGATTAACCACTCTCGCAAGCATACGCAACTATGAAAGAAGAATTAAGACAAGTCTAACCATAGCATGCAACATATGGATCCCAATCAGCCCCTTACGAAGCAACGCATAAACTAGGGTTTCAGCTTCGGTCACTCTAGCAACCCATCATCTACTTATTACTTCCCAATGCCTTCCCCCAGGCCCAAATCATGGTGAAGTGTCATGCAGTCGACGTTCACATAACACCACTAGAGGAAAGACAACATACATCTCATCAAAATATCGAAGGAATACCAAATTCACATGATTACTTATAACAAGACTTCTCCCATGTCCTCAGGAACAAAAGTAACTACTCACAAAACATGTTCATGTTCAAGATCAGAGGGGTATTAAATATCATTAAGGATCTGAACATATGATCTTCCACCGGATAAACCAACTAGCATCAACTACAAGGAGTAATCAACACTACTAGCAACCCATAGGTACCAATCTGAGGTTTTGGGACAAAGATTGAATACAAGAGATGAACTAGGGTTTGAGAGGAGATGGTGCTGGTGAAGATGTTGATGGAGATTGACCCCCTCTCGATGAGAGGATCGTTAGTTATGACGATGGCTTCGATTTCCCCCTCCGGGAGGGAAGTTTCCCCGGTAGAATCGCTCTGCCGGAGCTTTATATATTCCAAAATAATTCTCCGTAAATTTTCAGGACTTTTGGAGTTGTGCAGAATAGGTCTCTTAGATTTGCTCCTTTTCGGTCCAGGATTCCAGATGCCGGCATTCTCCCTCTTCATGTAAATCTTGTAAAATAAGAGAAAAAAGGCATAAGTATTGTACCATAATGTGAAATAACAGTCCATAATGCAATAAATATTGATATAAAAACATGATACAAAATGGATGTATCAACTCCCCCAAGCTTAGACCTCGCTTGTCCTCAAGCGAAACCCGAGATCGATAATCATGTCCACATGTTTAGAGATAGAGGTGTCAATAAAATAAAATACGGAAATGAGGGCATCATGATCATCTTTGGAACAGCAACATATTGTCATATAACTTCTTATGCTAAAGTGATAATTCGTTCACAAAGTAAAGTATGAATCAAAAACTTTGTCGAAAACCAACAAACTATGATCTCAGCCATTGAAGCAATTGCAATTTATCATAACATCAGAAAGAGTCAATATAAGAGCTTCTCTAGCAAATCCACATATTGAATCATCTTTTAGTCTTTCATAATTGCTAACACTCACGTGGTACTTATGAGATTAATGTTTCGATTAGGCACAGAGAAAGATAGGGGCTTATAGTTTCGCCTCCCAACTGTTTACCTCAAGGGTAATATCAAAAATAATAATTCATGACCACCTACATCCGAGTGGATATATGTGTCTAGATCTTTCCCCAACACATGACGCTTGCGAAAAGAAAAAGGCGAAATATAGGAAGTGGTGAAGATCAGCATGACTCTTTCATACAGGTAAATACTAAAAAGTAAAAGATAGGCCCTTCGCAGAGGGAAGCAGAGGTTGTCATGCGCTTTTTGGGTTGGATGCATGAAATCTTACTGCAACGGAACGTCACTTTATATTGCCGCTTGTGATAAAGAACTTCATTATGCAGTCCATCGCTTTTATTTCTTCCATACCACAAGTTCGTATAAAGCTTATTTTCCTCACACTAATAGATCATACATATTTAGAGAGCAATTTTTATTGCTTGCACCGATGACAACTTACTTGAAGGATCTTACTCAATCCATAGGTAGGTATAGTGGACTCTCATGGCAAAACTGGGTTAAGGCTATTTGGATGCACAAGTAGTATCTCTACTTGGTGCGGAAGTTTTGGCTGATATGAGGTGGAAGCAAGCGTCACATGTTAGAGGATCCATGACAATGTAACTTCTATTCGAAAATAAGCAAACATAACCCATTGTGTTGTCTTCCTTGTCGAACATCAACTTATTAGCATATAATATTTTAATGAGTGCTCACAATCATAAAAGATGTCCAAGATAATATATTTATATGTGAACCTCTCTTTCTTTATTACTTCCTTTTAATTGCGACAATGACCAAAACTATGTTTGTCAACCCACAACAAGTTTCAATCTGCATACTTCTTATATCTGAAGTCATCACTCTCCATAAGATTATTATATACTCTCTTTTTTATTCTTTATATTTTCTCAAGATCATGGCAAGGAAGCAAAGCCCTTACTCAAAACTAGTCTTTATTATATAACTCTCGGACTCGATTACATAGAGGAAACTCAAACCAAAACTCAAAGCTAGATCATACTAAAAACTTTTATTCTACTAGATCAAGATATAACCAAAAGGATCGAACTAAGAAAAATGATAAAGGTAAAGATGTGATGGTGATACGATACCGGGGCACCTCCCCCAAGCTTGGCACAAGCCAAGGGGAGTGCCGATACCCATGTACTCAAGTCTCCTTCTTCGGAGGTAGTGGTGTGATATTCTTGGGGATGATGCCTCTCAGGATGCGATTCTCCTCCTCGAGCCTATTGACTTGCTGCTTGAGATCGATTATTTCTTTACGGAGTTTGCCTATGACGGTTAGAGCACCGTTAACCCATGGATGCTTCTTGGCTGCGGGGGAGAAAGCAACACTCTTGATGATGTTATTATACGAGAGGAATTTAGCATTGGGAGGTATGACCGAATCCGGTATTGCTGAGCTCTGTAGTTCCTCAAGCATGGCTCCAGGCTGGAGGCGAGAGGTGACTTCTTGATCCTCTTCCATGCCATCCACTCTTTTTAGGTCGGCCTCCATCTTTTCCTGCGTTGACCACCCAAAGTGATCAGCATCACTGTATGCTCTTGGGTCCGATGTCGGGTGAGATACCCGACTCTCCCCGACCGATTCTTGCAAAGACATCTTGCTCTAAATATGCTGCAGAAGTAACTAAAAACAAGACAGAGGATTTTGCCGTGGTACTGTGATCAAAACCTTCGGGAGATTATATAATGAATTTTTACCAACCAAAAGGAGTATCCTACAAGAAAACAGAGTGCGGAGGGCACACGAGGTGGCCACAAGCCTGGGAGGCGCGCCCAGGGGGGTAGGGCGCGCCCCCAAGGCTTATCGCCACCTCGTGCACTTTTCGGACTACTTTTTATTTTTGTAATTTTTTAAATATTCCAAAACGGAGTAAAATTGCTATTGGAAAAGTTTTGGAGTCGGTTTAATTACCGTACCACATACCTACTCCTTTTCAGGGTTCTGGAGCGTTCCGGTAGGTTTCCCTTATGTACTCCTCCGGTGTTATGGTATTAATAATATTGGTTTCAACATTTATGGGAGTACCTGAGATATAATGTTTGATTCTTTGCCCATTTACCACCTTCGGGTTAGTGCCCTCGGCGTTGTTGATCTTGATGGCACCGGAACAATAAACTTCCTCGACAATGTAAGGCCCTTCCCATTTAGAGAGAAGTTTTCCTGCAAAAAATCTTAAACGAGAATTGTATAGCAAGACATGGTCACCTACATTGAATTCACGCTTTTGTATCCTTTTGTCATGCCATCTTTTAACCTTTTTCTTAAATAACATGGTATTTTCATAGGCCTGGGTTCTCCATTCATCAAATGAGCTAATGTAAAATAACCTCTTCTCACCGGCAAGTTTGAAATCATAGTTGAGCTCTTTAATTGCCCAATAAGCTTTATGTTCTAGTTCAGGAGGTAAGTGACATGCTTTTCCCTAAACCATTATATACGGAGACATACCCATAGGGTTTTTGTAAGCAGTTCTATAAGCCCATAATGCATCATCAAGTTTCTTAGACCAATTCTTCCTGGATCTATTAACAGTCTTTTGCAAGATAATTTTCATTTCTCTGTTACTTAATTCTACTTGACCACTAGACTGGGGGTGATAAGGGGATGCAATTCTATGGTTGACATCATACTTAGCAAGCAATTTACGGAAAGCACACCATGAATAAAGTGTGAAACACCATCAGTCATCAAATATCTAGGGACTCCAAACCTCTGGAAGATAACTTCTTTAAGCATTCTAATGGAAGTGTTGTGATCAGCACTACCAGTTGTAATAGCTTATACCCACTTAGTAACATAATCAACGGCAACCAAAATATGTGTATACCCATTAGAGGAAGGAAAAGGTCCCATGTAATCAAATCCCCAAACATCAAATGGTTCAATAACAAGTGAATAATTCATAGGCATTTCCTGACGTCTACTAATATTACCAATCCTTTGATATTCATCACAAGACAAGACAAACTTATGAGCATCTTTGAAAAGAGTAGGCCAATAAAAACCAGATTGTAATACCTTGTGTGCAGTTCTATCACCAGCATGGTGTCCTCTGTAGGCCTCGGAGTGACACTTGCGTAGGATATGTTCCTATTCATGCTCAGGTACACAACGTCTAATAACCCCATCTAGTCCTTCTTTATAAAGGTGTGGGTCATCCCAGAAGTAATGTCTTCAATCATAGAAAAACTTTTTTCTTTTGTTGGTATGTGAAGCTAGGTGGTATAAATTTAGCAACAATATAATTAGCATAATCAGCATACCATGGAGCACTATGAGAAGCATTTATAACAGCTAATTGTTCATCAGGGAAACTATCATCAATAGGCAATGGGTCATCAAGAACATTCTCTAACCTAGACAAGTTGTCTGCTATGGGGTTCTCAGCTCCCTTTCTATCAACAATATGCAAATCAAATTATTGTAGCATGAGAACCCACCTAATGAGTCTAGGTTTAGCATCTTTCTTTTCCATAAGATATTTAATAGCAGCATGATCAGTGTGAACAGTAACTTTAGAATCAACAATACAAGATCTCAACTTATCACAAGCAAACACAACTGCTAAAAATTATTTTTCAGTAGTGGCATAATTTCTTTGAGCATTGTCTAGAGTTTTACTAGCATAATGGATAACATTTATTTATTTATCAACTCTTTGTCCTAGAACAGCACCAACAACATAATCACTAGCATCACACATAATTTCAAAGGGTAGGTTCCAATCAGGTGGTTGAACAATAGGTGTAGAGATCAAGGCTTTCTTAAGTATTTCAAATGCTTCTACACAATCATCATCAAAAACGAATGGAACATCTTTTTGCAAAAGATTTGTGAGAGGCCTAGAAATTTTAGATAAGTCTTTAATAAATCTCATATAGAAACCAGCATGACCAAGGAAACTTCTTATACCTTTGATATCCTTAGGACACGACATTTTTTCAATAGCATCAACTTTAGCTTTATCAACTTCAATACCTCTTTTGAATATTTTATGCCCCAAGACAATACCTTCATTAACCATAAAGTGGAACTTCTCCCAATTCAAGACAAGATTAGTTTCTTCACATCTCTGCAAAACTCGATCAAGGTTGCTTAAGCAATCATCAAAAGAAGTTCCGTAAACGGAGAAATCATCCATGAAAACCTCAACAATCTTTTCACAAAAGTCAGAGAATATAGCAGTCATACATCTTTGAAAGGTGGCAGGTGCATTGCATAAACCAAAAGGCATACGTCTATAGGCAAAAGTACCAAAAGGGCAAGTGAAATTAGTTTTCTCTTGATCCTCTTGTGACACGGGTATTTGAGAGAAACCAGAGTAACCATCTAGAAAGCAGAAGTGTGTATGTTTTGATAGTCTTTCTAGCATTTGATCGATAATGGGCCAAGGATAATGATCTTTCCTAGTAGCTTTATTTAATTTTCTAAAATCAATTACCATCCTATAACCTGTGACAATTCTTTGTGGGATAAGTTCATTTTTATCATTAGGAACAACGGTAATACCTCCCTTCTTAGGCACACAATGAACATGACTTACCCATCTACTATCAGCAATAGGATAAATGATACCTGCTTCCAGAAGCTTTAATATTTCATTTCATACCACTTCTTTCATTTTGGGATTCAACCGTCGCTGATGATCAACAACTGGTTTAGCATCAGGCTCCATATTAATTTTATGCTGACATAGAGTGGGACTAATGCCCTTAAGATCGTCAAGAGTATATCCAATAGCGGCACGGTGCTTCTTGAGAGTTTTCAATAATTTCTTTTTCTTCATGCTCTGAAAGGTTAGCACTAATAATAACAGGATATATCTACTTTTCATCAAGATAAGCATATTTCAAAGTATCAGGCAATTTCTTAAGTTCGAACACGGGATCACTCTTGGGTGGTAGAGGATCTCCAAGAGTTTCAACAGGCAAGTTGTGTTTCAAAACAGGCATCTGTTTAAAGAATATTTCATCTAATTCATTTCTTTCATTCATGAATATATCATTTTCATGGCCTAGCAAGTATTGTTCTAAAGGATCAGTAGGAGGCACAACAATAGAAGCAAGACCAATAATTTCATCTCTGCTAGGTAACTCTTTATCACGAGGATGTCTATGAAACTTGGAGAAATTAAACTCATGAGACACATCCCCGAAACTCATGCTAACAGTTTCTTTCTCACAATCTATTTTAGCATTAACAGTGTTCAAGAAAGGTCTACCAAATATAATGGGACAAAAATCATCTTGTGGGGAACCAAGGACTAGAAAATCAGTGGGGTATTTTATTTTCCCACACAAGACTTCAACATCTCTAACAATCCCAATTGGTGAGATAGTATCTCTATTAGCAAGCTTAATAGAGACATCAATATCTTCTATTTTAGCGGGTGCAATATCATTCATAATTTCTTGGTATAAGGTAAAAGGGATTGCACTCACACTAGCACCCAAATCACATATGCCTTGATAACAATGATCTCCTATTTTAACAGAGACAATAGGCATGCCAACAACAGGTCTATGTTTATCTTTATCATTGGGTTTGGCAATCCTAGCAGCTTCATCACAGAAATAAATAACATGCCCATCAATATTATCAACCAAGAGATCTTTAACCATAGCAATACTAGGTTCAACTTTAATTTTTTCCGGGGGTGTAGGTGTTATAGTATAGCTATTACGGACCACAGCTGAAGCTTTAGCATGTTCTTTAATCCTAATAGGAAAGGGTGGTCTCTCAATATAAGCAGTAGGAATAACAGGATCAACATTATAAATAACAGTTTCTTCTTCAGCCTTAATGGGTTCTACTATTTTCACTTCAATGTGAGGATTATATTTAAACCACTTTTCCTTAGGGAGATCAACATGAGTAGCAAAAGATTCACAGAAAGAAGCTACTATTTCAGAGTCAAGCCCATATTTAGTGCTAAATTCACGAAAAGCATCGGTATCCATAAATGATTTAACACAATCAAACTTAAGGTTTATACCTGACTCCTTACCTTTGTCGAGCTCCCAATCCTCGTAGTTGCGTTTAATTCTTTCCAAGAGATCCCATTTGAATTCAATAGTTTTCTTCATAAAAGAACCAGTACAAGAGGTATCGAGCATGGATTGATCATTATGAGAAAGCCGAGCATAAAAATTCTGAATAATAATTTCTCTTGAGAGCTCATGATTGGGGCATGAATATAACATTGACTTAAGCCTCCCCCATGCTTGAGCGATACTTTCTCCTTCACGAGGCCAAAATATATATATATAATTCCGATCACGATGAACCAGATGCGTAGCATAAGACTTCTGATGAAATTCCAATTTCAATCGGTTGTAATTCCAAGATCCAATATCATCACATAGCCTATACCATGTCAATGCCTTTCCCTTCAAAGATAAAGGGAAGACCTTCCTCTTGACTTCATCTCCGGGCAAACCTGCAAGCTTAAATAATCCACAAACTTCATCCACAAAGATTAGATGCATATCAGGATGTAGTGTTCCATCTCCTGCATAAGGATTAGCTAGCAGTTTCTCTATCATACCCGAAGGAATTTCATAATAAATATTTTCAGTAGGTTCAGTAGGTTGAGGAGAAACTCTTTGTTCTTCCGGTCGGGGCGAAGATACCCTGAACAACCCCTCAAAGGATTATTTTCCATAGTGACAAGTGACAGTAAATTTCAGCACACAATATAAGTTTTTCCTTACCAAATTCCAGTCACCAAAGGTGCTTCACTCCCCGGCAACGGTGCCAGAAAAGAGTCTTGATGACCCACAAGTATAGGGGATCTATCATAGTCCTTTCGATAAGTAAGAGTGTCGAACCCAACGAAGAGCAGAAGGAAATGACAAGTGGTTTTCAGCAAGGTATTTTCTGCAAGCACTGAAATTATCGGTAACAGATAGTTTTGTGATAAGATAATGCACAACGGGTAACAAGTAACAAGTGTAACAAGGGTGCAGCAAGGTGGCCCAATCGTTTTTATAGCAAAGGACAAGCATGGACAATTTCTTATATATAGCAAATAGCTCCCGAGGACACATGGGAATTACTGTCAAGTTAGTTTTCATCATGCTCATATGATTCGTGTTCACTACTTTGATAATTTGGTATGTGGGTGGACCTGTGCTTGGGTGCTGTCCTTACTTGGACAAGCCTCCTACTTATGATTAACCACTCTCGCAAGCATCCGCAACTACGAAAGAGGAATTAAGACAAGTCTAACCATAGCATGAAACATATGGATCCAAATCAGCCCCTTACGAAGCAACGCGTAAACTAGGGTTTAAGCTTGTGTCACTCTAGCAACCCATCATCTACTTATTAATGTCCAATGCCTTCCCCTAGGCCCAAATCATGGTGAAGTATGATGTATTCGACGTTCACATAACACCACTAGAGGAAAGACAACATACATCTCATCAAAATATCGAACAAATACCAAATTCACATGATTACTTATAACAAGACTTCTCCCATGTCCTCAGGAACAAAAGTAACTACTCACAAAACATTTTCATGGTCAAGATCATAGGGGTATTA
This sequence comes from Elymus sibiricus, assembly GCA_039707655.1. Lineage (NCBI taxonomy): Eukaryota > Viridiplantae > Streptophyta > Magnoliopsida > Poales > Poaceae > Elymus > Elymus sibiricus. The sequence continues at coordinate 537,280,239 of CM077675.1, forward strand.
AATATCGTTAAGGATCTGAAGATATGATCTTCCACCGAATAAACCAACTAGCATCAACCACAAGGAGTAATCAACACTACTAGCTACCCACAGGTACCAATCTGAGGTTTTGGGACAAAGATTGAATACAAGAGATGAACTAGGGTTTGAGAGGAGATGGTGCTGGTGAAGATGTTGATGGAGATTGACCCCCTCTCGATGAGAGGATCGTTGGTGATGACGATGGCTTCGATTTCCCCCTCCGGGAGGGAAGTTTCCCTGGTAGAATCGCTCTGCCGAAGCTTTATACATTCCAAAATAATTCTCCATAAATTTTCAGGACTTTTGGAGTTGTGCAGAATAGGTCTCTCAGATTTGCTCCTTTCTGGTCCAGGATTCCAGCTGCCTGCATTCTCCCTCTTCATGTAAATCTTGTAAAATAAGAGAGAAAAGGCATAAGTATTGTACCATACTATGAAATAACAGTCCATAATGCAATAAATATTGATATAAAAACATGATGCAAAATGGACGTATCAGCCATCCCCGCAAAGGTTCTTCAGTATCTCCATTTCATAGAAAGACTGCATCGCCTGTTCATCTCGGAGGATTCTGCCAAAATGATGAAGTGGCACAAGGAAGGTATAAGGTACCATACAAATAAAATCATACATCCATCGGAAGGCGAAGCATGGAAGTCGTTTGATGAAGAATACCCCGAGGAAGTAGCCGAGGCTAGGAATGTTAGAATTGCCATATCAGGTGATGGGTTCAATCCGTATGGTATGTCGTCCAATGCATACAGCTGCTGGCCCGTGTTTGTTATTCCACTCAATATCCCTCCCGGTGCGCTAATGCAACGCAAGACCATGTTCTTGTCGCTCATCATTCCGGGGCATGAGTACCTGGGGAAGAATTTGGGTGTGTTTATGCAGCCGCTGGTTGATGATTTGCACCATTCTTGGTATTTCCCGAGGTTGACATACGACTGAGATCTGTAGAGATATTTCTTGATGAAAGTTTGGTTGCACTATTGCATGCATGACTTTCCTGGCTATGCCCTATTCCGCGGATGGTGTACAAGTGGGAAGATGCCATGCCCAGTGTGCATGCAGGCTCTTTGTTTGATTTGGCTGAATAAGGGTGGCAAGTATGTAGCCTTTGATCTGCATCGACAGTTCCTCCCTCCAGACCATCCAGACAGGAAAGACAAGAAGAACTTCACGAAAGGCCGGGTTGTCCATGAAATAAACGAGATTCCAACATTTTCAAGGGCAGATGTTCTTGCTCAGCTAAAAGCTCTCAAGCCTAAAGGCAAAGGCAAAGGCAAAGCTAAAGGCAAAGGCATCAAGGGATATGGTGAGACGCACAACGGGACTCACATTACCCCCTTCACGAAGCTTCCCTATTTCAAGGACATCAAACTTACTTACAACATCGATGTGATGCACACCAAAAAGAATGTCGTAGAGTCCCTTTTCTGCATGATCCTCAACATTCCTGATAAGACAAAGGATAACGTTAAAGCTAGAGCCAATCAACAGAAAATTTGTGATAGACCACGTCTAAACATGAAGCCTCCCATAGGCGGTCGAAGAAACTGGTTCAAGCCAGATGTTGACTTCGTCCTTAAAAACCAGAAAAGATGGAGGTATTGAAGTGGCTCAAACACATAGTGAAGTGCACTGATGGTTATGCATCGAATATAAGTAAGGGAGTCAATCTTTCAACGGGCAAACTGTCTGGGCTCAAGATTCATGACTATCATGTATGGATTGAGCGGACAATGCCGGTGATGGTTCGAGGCTATGTCCCCGAGCATGTCTGGCAAGTGCTTGTCGAGCTAAGCCATTTCTTCTGCACACTCTGTGCTAAAGAAGTATGTCCCGAGGTGATTCGACAATTGCATAAGAAGGCACCAGAGTTGATATGCAAGCTAGAGAAGATCTTTCCACCAGGCTTCTTTACTCCGATGACACATCTCATTTTGCTCCTCGTGAACGAGGTATTGTTGGGGGGGCTGTGCAGAATCGTTGGCAGTACGGCCCTGAGAGACAGAACAAGCATCTCTGATAGAAATGTGGAAACAAAGCTAAGATTGAAGCTTCCATAGCTGAGGCAGTTATCCTAGAGGAGGTGTCAGACCTCAGGACATCGTACTATCCATACCACGTTCCCACTCTGCATAATAAGGTGCCTCGATACAATATAGAAGAGCCCAAGTATAAACCCAAGCTCCATCTATTCAGCGGGCAAGGTGGCAGGGTTAGGGGCTCGAAACCTTATAACATGCCACAACAAGAGTGGGAGGACCTCATGTTCTATGTCTTGCACAACATCAAGGAAGTTGAGGATGGGTGGATGAGGTAATACCACTACACCATTCCTTTATGTCTTGCACAACATCATGTTCTATGTTCACTTAGTCCCGGTCTAACACCGCTTTTCTTCTTTTAGTGAATTCATTCAAGAGGGATGGATGGGAATGATTCCTCCTACTAAGGCGGAGGCACTTACTCTAATCCGACATGGAAACCCTGGACGTAAAAAATTTGTTGCTTGGTTCATGGAGAAACTAATTTTTTACATTCCCCTGTTAAATACCTAGTTCAACATTTATTAGTTAACCGGACTAATGCACCCAGCAATTTCAGTTAAACTTGTAGGGAAAAGATCGGAACATATCTATGGATGACGAATTGAGATGGGTTTCCATGGGTTTTCACCCTGTCGTCATGACATGTCAAAAGTATGATGTGAATGGGTATCGCTTCCATACAGAGGAGCACCAGAACGGCCGGCCTGATCCCAAAACTATAAATACCGGAGTGTACACCCCAGGTCAAAATTCAGTTGACTACTATAGAAGGGTAGGAAAAATATACGAGCTTACATTCAACCAAGGGCGCGAAACCCTAAGTCTCCCTGTGTTCAAATTCCGATGGTTCGACCCACGGGAGGGGCTGAGACATATGCCTTCCATTGGTTTGGTCGAAGTTAAAGCATCAACTGTCTATGCCGGAGCCAATCTCTTTATTGCGGCTACCCAAGCCACACAAGTTTATTATCTGCCTTACCCATGCCAGAAAGAGTACCTAAAGGGTTGTGAAGTTGTCTTCAAGGTGTCGCCACATGGTAAGCTACTGGACCCGAACGAAGATGATTACTACAACATTAACCCCATGATATACGAGGGAGTGTTATATCAAGAGCAACCTGATGATGATGTGGTCATAAATGATGACGCTGACGCCTTGGATGATGTGGTCAGAAACCATTGTTAATGAAAATGACATACTTATGCTAGAAAAGTTAAACAAAGACGCCGACGACGAGGAAGAGCCTCCACCTCCGTCAGACAACGAAGATGATATGCGTGATAGTGATCATGAGACCGATCGAGGAATCCGTTACAACAGTAATGATACGTATAGGTTCTAGCAGATGTACATTTCATGTCTTTTTTTCTATGGTTTATTAATATGCCTTTTTATGCTTATTTATTAATATTTTTATTCCTTATTATTATGCTTTTTTCTTCATTATTAATGTACTAATTGTTTATTCTCTTTTCAATGTAGGTTCACGGAGCATGGGCAAGGGGAAGGCCGATGGCATGGGTTTCCTAGCCAAGGTCACATCGATGGCTAGTCGGAGTGGTTGACCCCATACTCTCCCCCCCCCCCCCCCCGACTACTTGAGGATGACTCCTCACAGGGAGGTCGAGGGAGAGGTGCCCCTAGAGGAGGAGGGTGTGGGGGAGGGAGAGCCCCTAGAGGGGAACGGGGTGGGGGAGAGCCCCTAGAGGGGGTCGGGGCCAGAAAGAGAGCTCCCTCACCGACTGTCGGTGTCAGAACCGGCAAACCTCGGGTAGGGGGTCCAGAGCTATGGATCTAGGATCAATGGGGAACAAGGGACGATGAACACGGTGTTTACCCAGGTTCGGTCCCTCTCTAAGAGGTAAAACCCTATGTCCTGCTTGATTGTATTTGATGTGTATGATATGGTTACAGAGTCGATCTACGTCGAGATCAGTTGAGCTAAACCCTAGATGGAGGGGGTGTAAGATGTAGCTCTAGCCCTAAAGACTAAAACCCTCTGGTATATATAGACACCAGTAGGGTTAGGGTTACATGCGATCGGTTACAATAAAGGAAAGATCACGCTATATCTTTGACTTGGAGGGCATACCACGGCTCTGAAGATCCCCTTCCCAGACACGGGTCTTCTACCAACTGGGCTCCGTAGCAGCCTATCAGTCCGGCCCATAAGCAGGAGACCGGCGCCCCGATGACTCCTTAGTCCAGGACTCCCGCAGTAGCCCCCGAACTAGCCTCCAATGCCAGGACCTATAACCGGCATCCGACCTTTCCCGCAGTCTTCGGCTTGCGAGGCGAGTTCTCCATCTTACCACTTTGTTGTTCGGAATAGTGTCCGAGACCCGGGTCATAACCGGATCTTTGATGATCGACATGATCTTTATCAACGCTGCACTCGTGTTCGATTGGTTTCGACAATCCATAATCCGAATAGCCGCTCATAACATGGTGGGCTCGCCCGAGTTAATGCTCACCTCGGGGCGAGGGTGAACTTCGACTGCCGTGCCCCCTTTTGCAGACCCATCCTTTCAATCCAGGATGGCGCGCCTATTTATAGCAAAGGTACATGGGACGATTGATATATCCCCCCATTAGCTTTCGCCAGAGAAATCTATAGGCTCCATGGCTCAAGCCCCTGGCTCCTCCTCATGACCTTATGGTCCCCTCCTCGGCGACTGGGCGAGCTGCTCTGTCTCGCGCTTCCAGTTGAGCGAGCTACAGCGGCAGGGGTACCTTCCCTCAGCGGAGCTCATTCCTGTCCGCGCAGGACTGATCTCCATGGATGACCAAGATTTTGCTGAGAACTTCCCTGCTCCTAACAAGGATGAGAGGGTATGCTTCATGCCCTTCCTTCTCCGGGGTCTAGGTTTTCCCAATCACCCTTTCCTGCGGGGTCTATTGGAGTTTTACGGGATCAAGCTCCACAACCTAACCCCTGTATCCATACTGCATATTTCCGGCTTCATGGCACTTTGCAAGATATTCCTGAGTTGCGAGGCACACTTCGATTTGTGGAGAAAATATTTTTGCCTTGTTCCTCGTACCCATGAAGGGTCCATCTTTGAAGTAGGCGGAGCCGAGGTCTGGCGGATAGCCGGGACGGGGTATCCTATCGGGCCCCCATGAAAAAATCCCGAGGAATGGACTTCAGAATGGTTTTATATTGAAGATGACCCCCTTTCCGATCCAGTCTGGAGAGGGTTACCCGAATACTCCAGTGCCCCGCTAAAGAAGCGGTTCAATTGGCGGCCCAAGAGTCCTTCACAAGAGGATAGTGCGGAGGTGCGCTTACTAGCCGCCAAAGTTCGGTTGCTAGCTCATAGCAAACTGACCATGGTAGAGGTAATGACCTCTATATTTCGGTGTGTGCAACCCCTTCAACAGAGAATGCATCCTTTGTTGTGCTACAACGGGACGAGCGACGCTACCCGCTACAAGCGACAAGGGCCTGACAATCAAGCAGCTATGGCCAAGAAACTAGCCGACCTCTTCAAGGGAGAGGAAGAAGACTTCGCTCAGCTGGGTATTCAGGAGGGGTGCTCCAGCTACAATCCGGCTGAATGGGTAAGCTTTACCTCCTCGTTTTAAGTTCAAAGACGGTGTCCGGATATTCATCGGATCTACTCCTTTTTTTAAACAGAGTTGGAGACGTTAGATCAAATCTGTCCATTCCCCTTCCCCCCAGCCAGAAGATCATTCCCGCGACGATGACCCGGGGTTTCATGACGATCCGGAGACATCTGTCGATTCGAGGACGGGATCTTTTATCAAGAGATACTTGACGACACCAAGGTCGCACTGACGGTGGGCCATGCCGGGCCCTTCCTTCTTCCATAGTAAGTAAACGGAAGACCTCTTGCCGCACAGGGCAACCACCCGACACTGTCCCGAGCGTGCTGACTTCTACTCCCAAGGGTCGCCGCACTGTGCGCCGGACACCTGCGGAAGGAGCGCAGAGCATGCCGGCCTTGACTCGTAACGGGCCGTCCAAGCGGAAGGCCTCCGTTGGAGCGACAACGACTTCCCCCTCGACTCATAGGTAGCGTGTTTAACCCAGGAGTTCTCATAGTAACTTCTTCTGACGTTTGTCTGATTTTGCAGAAGAAAGATGCCGCCGCGCCAATCCAGAGACTCTACGGGCGTGCCTAGGCGCAATCCCAACCTTGGGTCTTCGGTGCAGGATAGGGACCATGCTGGTCCTACAGCGACCAGCTCGCCTCCGGAGGATCTTGACGAAGTTTCGGTCACCAATTCCGAAGTAGAAAGTGTGATGAATCACCGCCGGCGAGGAGAATCCTTGTGCCACACTGCCTTTACCAACTAGGAGTTTAATGCATTTAATTCGGTGGACGCGTACCTCGCGGCGGCCCGGACGGGGCTTGAGGGGATCGCCAAGCTTCTATCCTCCGATTTGCAGGTGCGAAATAAATGTATTAGAAATAGATCATAAATCCTAACCTAGTAGCCCTCAAGGCTTAATTTGGGTGGGATGGCCGAGTTAAGGATCTGTAATTAAATATCACTTTGATTTTGTAGACCGCGAGGGAACAAAATAACAAGTTATCCGAAGACATGGGGCTGAGCCGGACACAGTTGGCCGATGCTAGAGCCAAACTGGAAACAGCTAAAAAAGCCGCCAGCGAAGCTCATGGTAAGCGAGGAAGCTTTATAATGGTTTAAAATTTTGTGGTGTTCCTTTCGTATGACACCATACTGTCCCTATAGCCACCGGATCCATGGCCAATTGCAGAAGGACCTAGAGATGTCCAGAGAATCGTAGCGTCACGCGGAATCACAACACGGGGCTAGCAAACGAGTGCTGGCGCGAAGCCATGAGGAGAATTATAAGCTCAACGCGGAAAAACCAGCAAAAATCCGATGAAATCGAGAATTTACGTTCTCAGTTGGCACATGCCCTGGAGGAGAACCGGCGGCTCAAAGGCGGCATCTTCAATAAGAGACGAGTCCAACTTTACATGTTTGTGAATAATCACAATATTTTGACAAAAACATGCTGTGCCTATTTGCTAGGTCTCTTGATAGGGCGACCGGAAGGGGAGGTTGGTTCCTTTAGCGGGGACCATGACAAAGCTCACGAGAAATCCCGGAAGGCCATGAGGACCATGGTGAAAGCTTTGTGGCCGTCAGAGGTACCGCCGGAGAGCATGGCCGAACTGGCCAGTCGCTATAAAGGAGCGAGGCGACGCTTCAAATTGTGGAAGAAGTCGGCCTGTCTGGAGGGTGCGTGCATGGCTTGGGCGATGGTGAAGACCTGGTTTACCAAACTAGACCCTGAGCACATGGCTCGAGTTGGACCCATGGGACCGGACGGGCAAGAGATACCCCTTAGGCTAGTCTACGGCCAAGTAATGCCCGCTGCTCGGTACTCTCAACAAGACTGTGCTTTGGACAGCTTGATAGATGGTATAGACAAAGAGTAGGGTGCATGATTCTATGTATCCATGTACTTTACACCGCACCGTCTCAATCTGCAACACAAAACATTGTCTTGACCGGCCATCGGCTTCTGCCTCCCCGACCAGTGGTCGGGGATTGTTCCGTGCTATGTGCCCTGAATATCAGAGGATCGTTTCCGGGAACCAGGTAATCTGGCCATTTGGTGTAAACAGACAGAACGTGTGCGGAGAGCTATGTTATATTACTTTTTAACGTAAGAAACATCGTCCGAAGAAAATAGTTCCTCCAAGGGTTCCTTTCCGCGGGTGTGGTATGTTAACCATACATGTGCAGATCCAGATATCAGTGGTATGCGGACGGCAATGGTTTTTAGGAACCAAAAGCGATACGGTGGCGATGAGTGCCTTGTTATTTTTACTTCCCTTGTGGCCGACCTGTTGTTTTCTGTAAGAACGCCATCTTTCGGCTTCACCTGTCTAAGGTACGTGTCCGGGTTATCCGGTCATAACAATCGCAGAGGTGCTCCCTTTACTCCCTAGCCGAACAATCAGGAACGTAGGGGTAATCACAGGAGCCAGGCAATCCAGCTTAGCAAAGGACTTAAGTCAAACTGGTGCATATGATGGCTTAAAAGATAGGAGAAGGATAAAAAAGGTGAGCGCATTGTACAAAACTCATATTAATTAGCTCCTTTGAAAAAGCCCCCAGGCAAAGCTGGGTAGTACATCCGAGGATGTGTACAATAGCGACTTGGCACAGTGCGGTTTATCTGGACTATTTATGAAGAGGGAGAAATCTCCCAAGAAAAAGGAGACGAAGAAAAATGAAAAGGTGATGGTGATGACGCCGAACTAGGCGTAGAAATGCCGGAGCCGAGCTACGTTCCACGGGTTTAGTTCGAGGCGGTTATCCGATGTGCGGCGAAGGCGGTATGCTCCTCTCATGAGTACTTCATCTATAATGAAGGGGCCCTCCCATTTGGGTGAAAGCTTGTGTTTCTGTTTCTCAGGGAGGCGGAGGACGAGCTCTCCTACGTTGTATGCCTTCACCCGAACTTCCCGATTTTGGTAACGTCGTGCTTGCTGTTGATAGAACGTGGAACGCGCTAGAGCGATGTCGCATTCTCCTTCTAGGGCGTCCAGGTCGTCTTGCCGATCCATCTCGGTCTCCTCTTCCTCGTACATGCGTACTCTGGGTGCATCATGTATGAGGTCACATGGGAGGACTGCCTCGGCACCGTACACCATGAAGAACGGGGTGTAGCCTGTCGACTGGTTAGGAGTGGTGCGTAGCCCCCATAGGACGGAGTCGAGCTCATCGACCCAATGGCAGTCAGATTCCTTCAATGAGCGGACCAGGCGAGGCTTGATGCCACTCATGATGAGTCCATCGGCCCATTCTACCTGCCCATTAGTCAGTGGGTGATACACCGAAGCGTAATCGAGCTTGATTCCCATTTTAGCACACCAGTCTTTATCTTCCGGTTGTGCTTCGATCCACTTAGTGAATTTGTCGACCATGACCAGCAAATACTTCTTTTTCTTGGTCCCCTCTTTAAGTGGTCCGACCATGTCGAGCCCCCAGACTGCAAAGGCCAAGGTATTGGTATCGTCCGAAGAGTGGTGGGGGGCATATGACTTTGATTAGCGAATAGCTGGCACCCAACGCAATGTTGAACTAATGTGCATGCATTTTCGCGGGCTGTGGGCCAGAAAAACCCTGCTCGGAAGGCCTTGCTAACCAGGGTCCGAGCTGCCGCGTGATGGCCGCCCGTACCAGCATGTATCTCGGCCAGTAGCCGCTGCCCCTCCTCTTCAGAGATGCACCTCTGGAGGACCCCCGTAGTGCTCCTTTTATAGAGCTCGCCCTCGTGGACCTTGTATGCTTTAGAGCGCCGGATTATGCGTCGTGCCTCTATCTGATCCTCTGGAAGTTCCTATAGCAGGAGGTAAGCGAGTAGGGGCTCGGTCCATGGGGCGATTACGGCCATAATTTCATGTGCCGAGGGGGTTTATTCGAGTGTGGAGCCGGCAATGATGTGGTCGTCGGGCCCGATTTCTGGGGGGGGGGGGGCTATCTAAGCAGGCGCATTTGCTATCGCGCATTGTTCCCATCTGGCCATTCCACGGACGGCTTGAAGAGCCATTTGAGAAAAATATCTTTAGGGATTGGGTCGCGCCTGGCACCCAGGCGGGCGAGGACGTCCGCGGCTTGGTTGCTGTCTCTAGCTACGTGGTGGAATTTGAGCCCTTCGAATCATGCCGACATCCTGAGGATGGCGTCCCTGTAAGCTGCCATTTTAGGGTCTTTGGCATCGAATTCACTGTTGACCTGCGAGATGGCGAGGTTTGAATCCCCCCTTACTTCGAGGCGCTCTACGCCCATCGTTATAGCCATCCAAAGACCGTGTAACAGTGCTTCTTATTCGGCTGTGTTGTTGGAGTCCGTATACATGATTTGTAGGACGTACCGAATATTGTCGCCAGTAGGGGATGTAAGGATCACCCCTGCCCCCCGGGGAGTCCGGCTTCCGTCCATTCGGCTACGAAATCAGCCAGCACCAGAGATTTAATGGCTTGGCATGGTTTGTATACTATTTCAAAAGGGAGGAGCTCTATGGCCCATTTGGCTATGCGGCTCATGGCATCCCTGTTATTGATTATGTCGTTAAGTAGTGTTGCAGTTTTCGGGATGCCATAAAGACCGTGTAGGCTATCTTTTGGTAGTGTGGATACCTGGATTTGCATGGTGTGAGTAGTTTTGACACATAATAGACTGGTTTTTGCACCTGGAACTTGCGGCCCGCTGATTCTCTTTCTATGACGAGCACCGCGCTTACGACCTGATTGGTGGCTGAGATGTATAACAGCATAGGCTGTCCGATGCATGGGGCAGCTAGTATGGGATTGCCTGCCAGGAGTGTCTTGATTTCCTCAAAAGCCGAAGTTGCTTCGTCGGTCCACTCGAAATTCTTCATCTTTTTAAGTAGCCTGTAAAGTGGCAATGCCTTTTCGCCGAGGCGAGAGATAAAACGGCTTAGAGCCGCAACGCAACCTTCTAGCTTTTGGACGTGCGTGAGCTCCGTCGATATTGCTAGCTGGGACATTGCACTTATTTTGGTTGGGTTGGCCTCAATCCCTCTATGGGAGACGATAAATCCGAGCAGCTTTCCTGTAGGGACCCCGAAGACGCATTTGTCCGGGTTTAGCCATATATCGTAAGCTCGGAGGTTTTCAAATGTCAGGCGGAGGTCATTTAAGAGGTGATCAATAGTTTTGGTTTTGATGACCACGTCGTCTACATATTCCTCGACTGTCTTGCCAATTTGCTTTTCCAGGCATGTTTGAATCATGCGTTGGTACGTGGCTCCCACGTTCTTCACTGCGAAAGACATCGTGTTAAAGCAGAATGGCCCATAGGGGGTAATGAACGCGGTCACGGCTTGGTCTGACTCTTTCATCTTTATCTGGTGAGTCGTGTCCGGCAGTGGCGTCGATGATTTGGTGTATGCGGGGTAAGGGGAAGGGATCCTTGGGGCAGGCCTTATTTAAGTCTTTGAAGTCGAGTAGAGCCGCCAGGATTTGTCCTTCTTGGGTGCCATGACCAGATTTGCTAGCCACTCGGGGTGTTTGATTTCGCGGATGAATCCGGCCTCCAATAGTTTTGCCAATTCCTCACCCATAGCTTGTCGTTTGGGTTCGGAGAATCGGCGTAGTGTCTGTTTGACTGGCTTGAAGCCTTTTATGATGTTCAGGCTGTGCTCCGCCAGCCTCCGTGGGATGCCTGGCATACCTGAAGGGTGCCAGGCAAATATGTCCCAGTTCTCACGTAGGAACGCCCGTAGTGCTTCGTCAACTGCGGGGTCCAGCTGTGCTCCAATGGATGCAGTTTTGTTTGGGTCTGTCGGATGTACTTGAAATTTTACTATCTCGTCAGCCGGTTTAAATTACGTGGATTTTGACCTTTTACTGAGGACCATGTCATCCCTGTTGACGGCCGTGTGGAGCGCAGTCGGTTCTTCAGCTGCTAGGGCCTCAAAGAGTGCCTTGAGGGCGAGTGACGCTGTTTTATTCTCAGCTCATAGGGTTGTATCCGGATTGCTGACGAGCAAGATCACACAATTGGGCCCCGACATTTTAAGCTTCATATACCCGTAATGTGGTATAGCCTGGAACCTTGAGAATGCCTCACATCCCAATAGGGCGTGGTATCCGCTGTGGAAGGGCACAATGTGGATTAACAAGGGTTCGGATCGGTAGTCATCAAGAGTACTGAACACTACGTCCAAGGTGATGCGTCCAAAACATCGCGCCTCCCTGCCGGGGATAATTCCTCAGAATGTGGTATGGCTATGCTCAATGCAGGATCTTTTGATTTGCATCTTGTCAAGTGTGTCCTCGTAAATGAGATTAAGGCCGTTGCCTCCGTCCATCAGTACTTTAGTTAGTCTGAAGCCGTCGATGATGGAGCCGAGGACTAGTGCGGCGGGCGCGTGGGTGAGGCGGGACCTTAGCTCATCCTTCTGATCGAAGGTGATAGGCGTGTCCGCCCATGGCTGCGCGGCCGTTACCTGGTAGACCAGGCCGAGCTATCGAAGAGCCTTTTTACTTTGGTTGGTAGAAGAGAACGTCTCATAGACTGTCAGGACGTTGTTGTCATGGGGCGGCGTTGTTGATCGTCTGTCGAGGAGTGTGAGGCCAAGGATATTTTCGCCACTCTTGGCCACCTGCCTCACCACCCAGGAAGCTCGAAGCCTATGGGTCAGATTTGCGTTAAGCAGGGCCGAGTGTATGGGGCATGGTTTATCCAGCAACTCGTCCAGGACCGTTCTAGGTCTATTTTTCTTTTTGGCTGGCTCGTGCTCGGGCGACCATCGTGTGTATGCTCGTTTTTCCTGGGCTACGTCAGGCCACCTATTCTGCACAACTCCAAATAAGCTGAAACTTCACGGAGAATTTTTATGGAATATTTAAGAATTACTAGAGCAAATAACTACCAGAAGGGGCCCACCAGGTGGGCATAACCCACCTGGACGCGCTAGGGCCCCCAGGAGCGCCCTGGTGGGTTGTGCCCTCCTCCGCCCACCTCCGGTGCCCCTCTTCTGGTATATAAGTCATTTTGACCTAGAAAAAATACGGAGAGGACTTTCGGGACGAAGCGCTGCCGTCTCGAGGCGGACCTTGGGTAGGAGCACTTTTGCCCTCCGGCGGAGCGATTCCGCCGGAGGAACTTCCCTCCCGGAGTGGGAAATAATCGTCATCATCATCACCAACAACTCTCCCATCTTGGGGAGGGCAATCTCCATCAACATCTTCAATAGCACCATCTCCTCTCAAACCCTAGTTCATCGCTTGTGTTCAATCTTTGTATCGGAATCTTAGATTGCTGCTTGTGGGTGACTAGTAGTGTTGATTACATCTTGTAGTTGATTACTATATGGTTTATTTGGTGGAAGATTATATGTTCAGATCCATTATGCTATTTAGTACCCCTCTGATCTTGAGCATGATTATTATTTGTGAATAGTTACTTTTGTTCTTGAGGTCACGGGAGAAATCTTGTTGCAAGTAATCATGTGAACTTGATATGTGTTCGATATTTTGATGGTATGTATGTTGTGATTCCCTTAGTGGTGTCATGTGAACGTCGACTACATGACAGTTCACCTTATTAGGGCCTAAGGGAATGCATTGTGGAGTAGTTATTAGATGATGGGTTGCGAGAGTGACCGAAGCTTAAACCCTAGTTTATGCGCTACTTCGTAAGGGACTGATTTGGATCCAAAAGTTTAATGCTATGGTTAGATTTTATCTTAATACTTTTCTCGTTGTTGCGGATGCTTGTGAGGGGCTTAATCATAAGTAGGAGGTTTGTTCAAGTAAGAACAGCACCTAAGCACCGGTCCACCCACATATCAAATTATCAAAGTAGCGAACACGAATGAAACCAACATGATGAAAGTGACTAGATGAAATTCCCGTGTACCCTCAAGAATGCTTTGCTTATTAGAAGACACCATTTTGGCCTATCCTTTGCCTCAAAAGGATTGGTCTACCTTGCTGCATATTATTTTCTGTTACTGTTACTTACTTGTTACAAATTGTCTTGCTATCAAACTACTCGTTACTTATAATTTCAGTGCTTGCAAAGAATACCTTGCTAAAAACCACTTGTCATTTCCTTCTGCTCCTCGTTGGGTTCGACACGCTTACTTATCGAAAGGACTATGATTGATCCCCTATACTTGTGGGTCATCAAGGCTCTTTTCTGGTGCCGTTGGCGGGGACTCAAGCGCTCTTGGTAAGTGGAAATCGGTAAGGAAAAAAGTATTACTACGTGCTGAAATTTATTGTCACTTGTTACTATGGAGAACCATCCTTTGAGGGGTTTGTTCGAGGTATCTTCACCTCGACCGGAACCACAATTAGTTGCCCCTCAACCTACTGCACCTACTGAAAATATTGCTTATGAAATTCCTTCAGGTATGATAGAACAACTGCTAGCTAATCCTTATGCAGGAGATGGACCCGAACATCCTGATATGCACTTGATATATGTGGATGAAATTTGTGGATTATTTAAGCTTGCAGGTTTACCCGGAGATGAAGCTAAGAAGAAGGTTTTCCCTTTCTCTTTGAAGGGAAAAGCATTGGCATGGTATAGGCTATGCGATGATATTGGATCTTGGAATTGGAATCGATTGAAAGTGGAATTTCACCAAAAAAAATATCCTATGCATCTAGTTCATCATGATCGGAATTATATATATAATTTTTGGCCTCGCGAAGGAGAAAGTATCGCTCTAGCTTGGGGGAGGCTTAAGTCAATGTTATATTCATGCCCCAATCATGAACTCTCAAGAGAAATTATCATTCAGAATGTTTATGCTCTGATTTCTTGTGATGATCAATCCATGCTCGATACTTCTTGTACTGGTTCTTTTATGAAGAAGACTATTGAATTCAGGTGGGATGTTTTAGAGAGAATTAAATGCAACTCTGAAGATTGGGAACTCGACGAAGGTAAAGAGTCAGGTATTAAGCTTAAGTTTGATTGTGTTAAATCTTTTATGAATACCGATGCTTTTCAAAAGTTTAGCACTAAATATGGACTTGACTCTGAGATAGTAGCCTCTTTTTGTGAATCATTTGCAACTCATGTTGATCTCCCTAAGGAGAAGTGATTTAAATATCACCCACCTATTAAAGAAGGAATTAAAGAACCCGTAATAGGTAAAGCTGAAACTATCATTTATAATGTTGATCCAGTTGTTCCTACTGCTTACATTGAAAACCCACCTTTCCCGGTTAGGATAAAGGAACATCCTAAGGTTTCAACCGTGGTCAATAAAAGTAATATTAGAGCAACTAAACCTGCTGAACAAATCAAAGTAGAACCTAGCATTGCTATGATTAAAGATCTCTTGGTAGAAAATATTGATGGGCATGTTATTTACTTCTGTGATGAAGCTGCTAGAATTGCCAAACCCGATGAGAAACATAAACATAGACCTATTGTTGGCATGCCTGTTGTCTCAGTCAAAATAGGAGATCACTGTTATCATGGTTTGTGTGAGTTAGGTGCTACTGTGAGTGCTATTCCTTTTACCTTATATCAAGAAATTATGGATGATATAGCACCCGCTGAAATAGAACACATAGACGTTACTATTAAACTTGCTAATAGAGACACCATCACACCACTTGGGATTGTTAGAGATGTTGAAGTCATGTGTGGGAAAATAAAATATCTCACTAATTTTCTAGTTCTTGGTTCCCCAGAAGATGACTTCTGTCCCATTATCTTTGGTAGACCTTTCTTGAACACCGTTAATGCTAAAATAGATTGTAAGAAACAAACCGTCGGTGTTAGTTTTGGTGATGAGTCTCATGAGTTTAATTTTTCCAAGTTTAATAGACAACCCCACAAGAAAGAATTACCTAGTAAGGAGGAAATAATTGGTCTTGCTTCTATTGCCATGCCTCCTTCTGATCTGCTAGAACAATACTTGCTAGACCATGAAAATGATATGCATATGCATGAAAGAAATGAGATAGATAAAATTTTCTTTGAACAACGACCTCTGCTTAAACATAATTTGCCTATTGAAACTCTAGGAGGTCCTCCTCCACCTAAAGATGATCCTGTGTTTGAATTAAAACAATTGCCAGACACTTTGAAATATGCTTATCTTGATGAGAAAAAGATATATCCTGTTATTATTAGTGCTAACCTTTCAGAACATGAAGAAGCAAGATTATTGAAAATTCTGAAGAAGCACCGTGCTGCTATTGGATATACTCTTGATGATCTTAAGGGCATTAGTCCCACTCTCTGTCAGCACAAGATTAATATGGAACCTGATGCTAAACCCGTTGTTGATCAATAATGACGTTTAAATCCTAAAATGAAAGAAGTGGTAAGAACTGAAATACTGAAGCTTCTGGACGTAGGTATAATCTATCCCATAGCTGATAGTAGATGGGTAAGTCCCGTTCATTGTGGCCCTAAGAAGGGAGGTATTACTGTTGTTCCTAACGATAAAAATGAACTCATTCCACAAAGAATTGTTCCTGGCTATAGGATGGTAATTGATTTTAGAAAATTAAATAAAGCAACTAGAAAATATCATTACCCTTTGCCTTTCATTGATCAAATGCTAGAAAGATTATCAAAGCACACACACTTTTGCTTCCTCGATGGATATTCTGGTTTTTCTCAAATACCTGTTTCACAACCTGATCAAGAGAAAACCACCTTTACTTGCCCTTTTGGAGCTGATGCTTATAGACGTATGCCTTTTGGTTTATGCAATGCACCTGCTACCTTTCAAAGATGTATGACTGCTATATTCTCTGATTTTTGTGAAAAGATTGTTGAGGTTTTCATGGATGATTTTTCTGTTTACGAAACTTCTTTTGATGATTGCTTAAGCAACCTTGATCGAGTTTTGCAGAGATGTGAGGAAAGTAATCTTGTCTTGAATTGGGAGAAGTGCCACTTTATGGTTAATGAAGGTATTGTCTTGGGTCATAAAATTTCTGAACGAGGTATTGAGGTGGATAAAGCTAAGGTTGATGCAATTGAGAAAATGCCATGTCCCCGAGATATCAAAGGTATTCGTAGTTTCATTGGTCATGCTGGTTTCTATAGGAGGTTCATTAAAGACTTCTCCAAAATCTCTAGGCCTCTTACAAATCTTTTACACAAGGATGTTCCATTTGTTTTTGATGATGATTGTGTAGAAGCCTTTGAAACACTTAAGAAAGCCTTAACTTCTGCACCTATTGTTCAACCACCTGATTGGAACTTGCCTTTTGAAATTATTTGTGATGCTAGTGATTATGCTGTTGGTGCTGTTCTAGGACAAAGAGTTGATAAGAAATTAAATGTTATTCATTATGCTAGCAAAACTCTAGACAGCGCCCAAAGAAATTATTCTACTACTGAAAAAGAATTTTTAGCAGTTGTGTTTGCTTGTGACAAATTCAGATCTTACATTGTCGATTCTAAAGTTATTGTTCACACCGATCATTCTGCTATTAAATATCTTATGGAAAAGAAAGATGCTAAACCTAGACTCATTAGGTGGGTTCTCCTACTACAAGAATTTGATTTACATATAACTGATAGAAAAGGAGCTGAGAACCCCATAGCTGATAACTTGTCTAGGTTAGAAAATATAATTGATGACCCACAACCTATTAATGATAGTTTCCCTGATGAACAACTAGCTGCAATAAATGTCTCTCATAACACTCCTTGGCATCCTGACTATGCTAATTATATTGTTGCTAAATATATACCACCTAGTTTCACATACCAACAAAAGAAAAGTTCTTCTATGATTTAAGACATTACTTTTGGGATGACCCACATCTTTATAAAGAAGGAGTAGATGGTATTATTAGACGTTGTGTACCTGAGTATGAATAGGGACAAATCCTATGGAAATGTCACTCCGATGCTTATGGAGGGCATCATGTGGGAGATAGAACTGCTCACAAGGTATTGCAATCTGGTTTTTATTGGCCTACTCTCTTCAAGGATGCCCGTAAGTTTGTTTTATCTTGTGATGAATGTCAAAGAATTGGTAATATTGGTAAGCGTCAGGAAATGCCTATGAATTATTCTCTTGTTGTTGAACCATTTGATGTTTGTGGTTTCGATTACATTGGACCTTTTCCTTCCTCTAATGGGTATACACATATTTTGGTTGCTGTTGATTATGGTACTAAGTGGGTAGAAGCTATTCCAGCTAGTAGTGCTGATCACAACACCTCTATTAAAATGCTTAAGGAAGTTATTTTCCCAAGGTTTGGAGTACCTAGATATTTAATGACTGATGGCGGTTCACATTTTATTCATGGTGATTTTCGTAAAATGCTTGCTAAGTATGATGTTAACCATAGAATTGCATCACCCTATCATCCTCAATCTAGTGGTCAAGTTGAACTTAGCAATAGAGAAATAAAACTAATACTTCAAAAAACCGTTAATAGGTCCCAAAAGAATTGGTCTAAGAAATTAGATGATGCACTTTGGGCCTACCGAACAGCATATAAAAATCCCATGGGTATGTCTCCTTATAAAATGGTTCATGGAAAAGCTTGTGATTTGCCTCTTGAGTTAGAACATAAAGCATATTGGGCAATTAAAGAACTCAAATATGATTTCAAACTTGCCAGTGAAAAGAGGTAATTTGATATTAGCTCACTAGATGAATGGAGAACCCAAGCATATGAAAATGCCAAATTATTTAAAGAAAAAGTTAACAGATGGCACGATAAAAGAATTCAAAAGCGTGAGTTCATAGTTGGAGAATATGTTCTTTTGTACAACTCTCGTTTCAAATTCTTTGCAGGAAAACTTCTCTCCAAATGGGAAGGACCTTATGTTATCGAGGAGGTTTATCGATCTGGAGCTATCAAAATAAATAATGCCGAAGGTACTAACCCGAAGGTTGTCAATGGGCAAAGAATAAAACCTTATATCTTAGGTACTCCCATTAATGTTGAAAGCAATATTATCCAAACCATGACACCGGAAGAACACATAAAGGAGACCTTCCGAAACACTCCAGAATCGTGAAAAAGGAGGAGGTAAGTGATACGGTAAGTAAACGGACTCTGAAAAATTAGCAAAAATATTTTCTGTCAGTTTCGGAATATATAAAAAATTAGGAAAATAAGAAACAACCAGGAAGGCAACCCAGGTGGGCACATGACACCAAGGCGCGCCTGGCTTGCCAGGCGCGCCCAGGTGGGTTGTGCCCACCTCGGGTACCTTCCGGACTCCGTTTTTCTCCCGTTTGCAAGTTTCCCAAGATAAAAATTCTTTATATACCCGACGAACCTATTGACCACCGTATCATGGAGAAATCTTCTGTTCTTCTTTCTTGGTATTTTCTGGCAGGTCTGAAAATATGTCATCTCAAGATTCGGAGGGTGAAAGCTATGTCGCAGATTATATTGCAAACCCCAAGGTTTATGGAGATGTGGAACATGACAGTTGGACCACGAAGGAAGAAGAGGAATATGATCCGAAAAGGAGAGAAGATACAAGTTCGGATGAAGATGAAGTTCCATTACGCCAACCTGGGGGCATGCACGTGGAATTCAAGAAGTCAAGTCTCCCTAATAACGCAAAGAAACCTAAGATCCAGTTTATCCCTTTTCATCTCTTGCAGGAAAATAAGCAAGAATTATGCAAAAAGGTACCAAGTCTTGAGTAGGAGATCGGTGACTTGAGGGAGGAGAATTCCATCCTCAAGCGTAAGGTGAGGAAGAAGAACGGTACCTCATCACCACCACCAACTTCTTCATCACCAAAGGAGACTTGAGTATCGGGTATGGGCACTCCCCTTGGCTTGTGCCAAGCTTGGGGGAGGTGCCCCGGTATCGTATCACCATCATTATCTTTTGCCTTTATTTATCTTAGTTTGATCGTTAGTTATCTTTTGATCTAGTTGAATAAAAGTTTAGTTCGATCCTTTCTTTTCAAGTCCTTGCTTAGTGATCTATACTTGTAATCGTGTTCGAGATATATAATAAAGATTAGTTCGAGTTTTGTTTTCTTTACTTTCATGTTCAATAAAAAGAAAGGAATTAAATGAAAAAGATCATATGCTAATCTTATGGTAAGTAATGACATCACATAAGGAAGAGTATAAGTGGTAAAATTTGTTGTGGATTGACAAACATAGCATTGGTCAATGATCCAACTCATGAAAGCATTAATAAGGGAAGAGAAGATTCACATGCAAATACATTATCATGGACATATTTTATGATTGTGAGCCCCCATTAAATATTTTGTGTCAAAATAGTTGACGTTGGACAAGGAAGACAACATAATGATTTATGTTTGTTCATATTCACATAGAAGTTATATTGTCATAGATCCTTTAAGATGTGGTGCTTGCCCAATATCTTTTCTAGCCAAAAAATACGCACTAAGTAGAGATACTACTTGTGCATCCAAAAACCCTTAACCCAAATCTTATTTCGAGAGTCCACCATACCGACCTATGGATTGAGTAAGATCCTTCAAGTAAGTTGTCATTGGTGCAATAAGGTAATAAAAATTGCCTCTAAAAGTGTTGGATCATTTAGTGTAAGTGAAAATTGAGCGTTGTACGAACTTGTGATGGAAAAGAATAAAAGCAACATACTGCATAATAAAGGTTGCTATCATAAGGGACAATATAACGTGACGTTCTTTTGCATTAAGGAATTTGGCATACAAAAAAATAAGCGCCTGACAACCTCTGCTTCCCTCTGCGAAGGGCCTATCTTTTGCTTTTATGCATTTATTTTTATGAAGAGTCAAAGTTTTCTTCTCTTTTCCTTTTATTTTTTTCTCCTTTGGCAAGCATCATGTGGTGAGGAAAGATCTAGGCACATATATCCATTTGGATATGAGTAGGCATGAGTTATTATTGTTGACATCACCCTTGAGGTGAATATGTTGGGTGGCGAAACTATAAGCCCCTATCTTTCTATATGTCTGGTTGAAACTTTTTGTTCATGGGTACGCTGTGAGTGTTAGCAAACATAGAAGATTAAATGATGGTTGAGTATGTGGACTTGCCAATAGGCTCTGTTACGTGACCCTTCCTGAAAAGATGATGAATTGTAGTTGCAAAGTTGACTGAGAACATAGTTTGTTGGTTTTCAATAGAGTTTGTGCTTTATACTTCGATGTTGTAATGAATTGTTACTTGCTCATGAGAAGTTTATGATAAAATTTATGTCATAAGAGTTTTATAATAAAGTTTGTTGTTGTTATAATAATTTACATGATGCTTCTATGTCCGTATTTTGTTTTATTGACACCTCTCTCTCTAAGCATGTGGACATGTTTTTCCATTTCGGTTTTCGCTTGAGGACAAGCGAGGTCTAAGCTTGGGGGAGTTGATACGTCCATTTTGCATCATGTTTTCCTACTGTTATTTATGATATTTTTATGCATAATAATGCTTTATGGAGTAATTTTAATACCTTTTCGCTCATAATATGCAAGGTTCACACAAAGAGGGAGAATACCGGCAGCTGGAATTCTGGACCTGAAAAAGCTACGTCAGACCACCTATTCTGCACAACTCCAAATAAGATGAAACTTCACGGAAATTTTTTATGGAATATTTAAGAATTACTGGAGCAAATAACTACCAGAGGGGGCCCACCAGGTGGGCATAACCCACCTGGGCGCGCCAGGGCCCCCAGGCGCGCCCTGGTGGGTTGTGCCCTCCTCGGCCCACCTCCGGTGCCCCTCCTCTGGTATATAAGTCATTTTGACCTAGAAAAAATAAGGAGATGACTTTCGGGACGAAGCGCCGCCGTCTCGAGGCGGAACTTGGGCAGGAGCACTTTTGCCCTCCGGCGGAGCGATTCCGCCAGGGGAACTTCCCTCCCGGAGGGGGAAATCATCGTCATCATCATCACCAACAACTCTCCCATCTTGGGGAGGGCAATCTCCATCAACATCTTCAACAGCACCGTCTCCTCTCAAACCCTGGTTCATCGCTTGTGTTCAATCTTTGTATCGGAATCTTCGATTGGTGCTTGTGGGTGACTAGTAGTGTTGGTTACATCTTGTAGTTGATTACTATATGGTTTATTTGGTGGAAGATTATATGTTCAGATCCATTATGCTATTTAATACCCCTCTGATCTTGAGCATGATTATTATTTGTGAGTAGTTACTTTTGTTCTTGAGGTCACGGGAAAAATCTTGTTGCAAGTAATCATGTGAACTTGATATGTGTTCGATATTTTGATGGTATGTATGTTGTGATTCCCTTAGTGGTGTCATGTGAACGTCGACTACATGACACTTCTCCTTATTAGGGCCTAAGGGAATGCATTGTGGATTAGTTATTAGATGATGGGTTGCGAGAGTGACACAAGCTTAAACCCTAGTTTATGCGCTACTTCGTAAGGGACTGATTTGGATCCAAAAGTTTAATGCTATGGTTAGATTTTATCTTAATACTTTTCTCGTAGTTGCGGATGATTGCGAGGGGGTTAATCATAAGTAGGAGGTTTTTTCAAGTAAGAACAGCACCGAAGCACCGGTCCACCCACATATCAAATTATCAATGTAGCGAACACGAATCAAACCAACATGATGAAAGTGACTAGATGAAATTCCCGTGTACCCTCAAGAACGCTTTGCTTATTATAAGAAACCATTTTGGCCTTTCCTTTGCCTCAAAAGGATTGGGCTACCTTGCTGCATATTATTTGTCATTACCGTTACTTACTTGTTACAAATTATCTTGCTATCAAACTACTCGTTACTTATAATTTCAATGCTTGCAGAGAATACCTTGCTGAAAACCACTTGTCATTTCCTTCTGCTCCTCGTTGGCTTCGACACTCTTACTTATCGAAAGGACTACGATTGCTCCCCTATACTTGTGGGTGATCAAGGCTCTTTTCTGGCACCATTGCCGGGGAGTGAAGCGCTCCTGGTAAGTGGAAATCGGTAAGGGAAAAATTATTACTACGTGCTGAAATTTATTGTCACTTGTTACTATGGAGAACCATCCTTTGAGGGGTTTGCTCGGGGTATCTTCACCTCGAACGGAACCACAATTAGTTTCCCCTCAACTTATTGCACCTACTGAAAATATTGCTTATGAAATTCCTTCGGGTATGATAGATCAACTGCTAGCTAATCCTTATGCAGGAGATGGAACTGAACATCCTGATATGCACTTGATATGTGTGGATGAACTTTGTGGATTATTTAAGCTTGCAGGTTTACCCAGAGATGAATTTAAGAAGAAGGTTTTCCCTTTATCTTTGAAGCGAAAAGAATTGGCATGGTATAGGCTATGCGATGATATTGGATCTTGGAATTGGAATCGATTGAAATTGGAATTTCACCAAAAAAAATATCCTATGCATCTAGTTCATTGTGACCGGAATTATATATAAAATTTTTGGCCTCGTGAAGGAGAAACTATCACTCTAGCTTGGGGGAGGCTTAAGTCAATGTTATATTCATGCCCCAATCATGAGCTCTCAAGAGAAATTATCATTCAGAATTTTTATGCTCGGCTTTCTCGTGATGACCAATCCAAGCTCGATATTTCTTGTACTAGTTCTTTTATGAAGAAGACTATTGAATTTAGGTGGGATCTTTTAGAGAGAATTAAACGCAACTCTGAAGATTGGGAACTCAACGAAGGTAAAGAGTCAGGTATTAAGCTTAAGTTTGATTGTGTTAAATCTTTTATGAATACCGATGCTTTTCAAAAGTTTACCACTCAATATGGACTTGACTCTCAGATAGTAGCCTCTTTTTGTGTATCATTTTCTACTCATGTTG
The DNA here is from genome assembly GCA_039707655.1 of Elymus sibiricus. Taxonomy (NCBI): domain Eukaryota; kingdom Viridiplantae; phylum Streptophyta; class Magnoliopsida; order Poales; family Poaceae; genus Elymus; species Elymus sibiricus. Next base: position 537,303,575 of record CM077675.1, read on the forward strand.
ATCTCCCTAAGGAGAAGTGGTTTAAATATCACCCACGTATTAAAGAAGGAATTAAAGAACAGGTAATAGCTAAAGATGAAACTATCATTTATAATGTTGATCCAGTTGTTCCTACTGCTTACATTGAAAACCCACCTTTCCCTGTTAGGATAAAGGAACATGCTAAGGTTTCAACCATGGTCAATAAAAGTAATATTAGGGCACCTAAACTTGCTGAACAAATAAAAGTAGAACCTAGCATTGCTATGATTAAAGATCTCTTGGTAGAAAGTATTGATGGGCATGTTATTTACTTCTGTGATGAAGCTGCTAGAATTGCCAAACCCGATGAGAAAGATAAACATAGACCAGTTGTTGGCATGCCTGTTGTCTCAGTCAAAATAGGAGATCACTGTTATCATGGTTTGTATGACTTAGGTGCTAGTGTGAGTGCTATTCCTTTTACCTTATATCAAGAAATTATGGATGATATAGCACCCACTGAAATAGAAGACATAGACATTACTATTAAACTTGCTAATCGAGACACCATCACACCACTTGGGATTGTTAGTGATGTTGAAGTCTTGTGTGGGAAAATAAAATATCCCAATGATTTTCTAGTTCTTGGTTCCCCACCAGATGACTTCTGTCCAATTATCTTTGGTAGACCTTTCTTGAACACCGTTAATGCTAAAATAGATTGTAAGAAACAAACCGTCGGTGTTAGTTTTGGTGATGAGTCTCATGAGTTTAATTTTTCCAAGTTTAATAGACAACCCCACAAGAAAGAATTACCTAGTAAGGATGAAATAATTGGTCTTGCTTCTATTGCCATGCCTCCTACTGATCCGCTAGAACAATACTTGCTAGACCATGAAAATGATATGCATATGCATGAAAGAAATGAGATAGATAAAATTTTGTTTGAACAACGACCTCTGCTTAAACATTATTTGCCTATTGAAACTCTAGGAGGTCCTCCTCCACCTAATGGTGATCCTGTGTTTGAATTAAAACAATTGCCAGACACTTTGAAATAAGCTTATCTTGATGAGAAAAAGATATATCCTGTTATTATTAGTGCTAACCTTTCAGAACATGAAAAAGCAAGATTATTGAAAATTCTGAAGAAGCACCGTGCTGCTATTGGATATACTCTTGATGATCTTAAGGGCATTAGTCCCACTCTCTATCAGCACAAGATTAATATGGAACCTGATGCTAAACCCATTGTTGATCAACAACAACATTTAAATCCTAAAATGAAAGAAGTGGTAAGAACTAAAATACTGAAGCTTCTGGAAGCAGGTATAATCTATCCCATAGCTGATAGTAGATGGGTAAGTCCCGTTCATTGTGTCCCTAAGAAGGGAGGTATTACTGTTGTTCCTAACGATGAAAAAGAACTCATTCCACAAAGAATTACTACTGGCTATAGGATGCTAATTGATTTTAGAAAATTAAATAAAGCATCTAGAAAAGATCATTACCCTCTGCCTTTCATTGATCAAATGCTAGAAATATTATCAAAGCACACACACTTTTGCTTCCTCGATGGATATTCTGGTTTTTCTCATATGCCTGTTTCACAACCTGATCATGAGAAAACCACCTTTACTTGCCCTTTTGGAACTTATGCTTATAGACGTATGCCTTTTGGTTTATGCAATGCACCTGCTACCTTTCAAAGATGTATGACTGCTATATTCTCTAATTTTTGTGAAAAGATAGTTGAGGTTTTCATGGATGATTTTTCTGTTTACGGAACTTCTTTTGATGATTGCTTAAGCAACCTTGATCGAGTTTTGCAGAGATGTGAGCAAACTAATCTTGTCTTGAATTGGGAGAAGTACCACTTTATAGTTAATGAAGGTATTGTCTTGGGTCATAAAATTTCTGAACGAGGTATTGAGGTGGATAAAGCTAAGGTTGATGCAATAGAGAAAATGCCATGTCCCTGAGATATCAAAGGTATTCATAGTTTCCTTGGTCATGCTGGTTTCTATAGGAGGTTTATTAAAGACTTCTCTAAAATTTCTAGGCCTCTTACAAATCTTTTACAAAAGGATGTTCCATTTGTTTTTGAGGATGATTGTGTAGAAGCCTTTGAAACACTTAAGAAAGCCTTAACTTCTGCACCTATTGTTCAACCACCTGATTGGAACTTGCCTTTTGAAATTATGTGTGTTGCTAGTGATTATGCTGTTGGTGTTGTTCTAGGACAAAGAGTTCATAAGAAATTAAATGTTATTCATTATGCTAGCAAAACTCTAGACAGTGCACAACGAAATTATGCTACTACTGAAAAATAATTTTTAGCAGTTGTGTTTGCTTGTGACAAATTCAGATCTTACATTGTTGATTCTAAAGTTATTGTTCACACCAATCATGCTGCTATTAAATATCTGATGGAAAAGAAAGATGCTAAACCTAGACTCATTAGGTGGGTTCTCCTACTACAAGAATTTGATTTACATATAACTGGTAGAAAAGGAGTTGAGAACCCCGTAGCTGATAACTTGTCTAGGTTAGAAAATATAATTGATGACCCACAACCTATTAATGATAGTTTCCCTGATGAACAACTAGCTGCAATAAATGTCTCTCATAACACTCCTTGGTATGTTGACTATGCTAATTATATTGTTGCTAAATATATACCACCTAGTTTCACATACCAACAAAAAAATGTTCTTCTATGATTTAAGACATTACTTTTGGGATGACCCACATCTTTATAAAGAAGGAGTAGATGGTATTATTAGACGTTGTGTACCTGAGCATGAACAGGGACAAATCCTACGGAAATGTCACTCCGAAGCTCATGGAGGGCATCATGCGGGAGATAGAAATGCTCACAAGGTATTGCAATCTGGTTTTTATTGGCTTACTCTCTTCAAGGATGCCCGTAAGTTTGTTTTATCTTGTGATGAATGTCAAAGAATTGGTAATATTGGTAAGCATCAGGAAATGCCTATGAATTATTCTCTCGCTGTTGAGCCATTTGATGTTTGGGATTTCGATTACATGGGACCTTTTTCTTCTCTCTCTAAGCATGTGGACATGTTTTTCCATTTCGGTTTTCGCTTGAGGACAAGCGAGGTCTAAGCTTGGGGGAGTTGATACGTCCATTTTGCATCATGTTTTCCTACTGTTATTTATGATATTTTTATGCATAATAATGCTTTATGGAGTAATTTTAATACCTTTTCGCTCATAATATGCAAGGTTCACACAAAGAGGGAGAATACCGGCAGCTGGAATTCTGGACCTGAAAAAGCTACGTCAGACCACCTATTCTGCACAACTCCAAATAAGATGAAACTTCACGGAAAATTTTTATGGAATATTTAAGAATTACTGGAGCAAATAACTACCAGAGGGGGCCCACCAGGTGGGCATAACCCACCTGGGCGCGCCAGGGCCCCTAGGCGCGCCCTGGTGGGTTGTGCCCTCCTCGGCCCACCTCCGGTGCCCCTCCTCGGCCCACCTCCGGTGCCCCTCCTCTGGAGGGCATCATGCGGGAGATAGAAATGCTCACAAGGTATTGCAATCTGGTTTTTATTGGCTTACTCTCTTCAAGGATGCCCGTAAGTTTGTTTTATCTTGTGATGAATGTCAAAGAATTGGTAATATTGGTAAGCATCAGGAAATGCCTATGAATTATTCTCTCGCTGTTGAGCCATTTGATGTTTGGGGTTTCGATTACATGGGACCTTTTTCTTCCTCTAATGGGTATACACATATTTTGGTTGCTGTTGATTATGTTACTAAGTGGGTAGAAGCTATTCCAACTAGTAGTGCTGATCACAACACCTCTATTAAAATGCTTAAGGAAGTTATTTTCCCAAGGTTTGGAGTCCCTAGATATTTAATGACTGATGGTGGTTCACATTTTATTCATGGTGCTTTCCGTAAAATGCTAGCTAAGTATGATGTTAACCATAGAATTGCATCACCCTATCATCCTCAATCTAGTGGTCAAGTTGAACTTAGCAATAGAGAAATAAAACTAATACTTCAAAAAACCGTTAATAGGTCCCGAAAGAATTGGTCTAAGAAATTAGATGATGCACTTTGGGCCCACCGAACAGCATATAAAAATACCATGGGTTTGTCTCCTTGTAAAATGGTTTATGAAAAAGCTTGTCATTTGCCTCTTGAGTTAGAACATAAAGCATATTGGGCAATTAAAGAACTCAACTATGATTTCAAACTTGCCGGCGAAAAGTGGTTAATTGATATTAGCTCACTAGATGAATGGAGAACCCAAGCTTATGAAAATGCCAAATTATTTAAAGAAAAATTTAAAAGATGGCACGATAAAAGATTTCAAAAGTGTGAGTTCAAAGTTGGAGAATATGTTCTTTTGTACAACTCTCATTTCAGATTCTTTGCCGGAAAACTTCTCACCAAATGGGAACGACCTTATGTTATCGAGGAGGTTTATTGATCTGGAGCTATCAAAATAAATAATGCCGAAGGTACTAACCCGAAGGTTGTCAATGGGCAAAGAATAAAACATTATATCTCAGGTACTCCCATTAATGTTGAAAGCAATATTATCCAAACCATGACACCGGAAGAACACATAAAGGAGACCTTCCAGAACACTCCAGAATCGTGAAAAAGGAGGAGGTAAGTGATACGGTAAGTAAACGGACTCCGAAAAATCCCAAAAAATATTTTCTGTCAGTTTTGGAATATATTAAAAATTAGGAAAATGAGAAACAACCAGGAAGGCAACCCTGGTGGGCACAAGACACCAGGGCGCGCTTGGCTTGCCAGGCGCGCCTAGGTGGGTTGTGCCCACCTCGAGTACCTTCCGGACTCCTTTTTCTCCCGTTTTCTTCTCTCCCAAGATAAAAAATCTTTATATACCCCACGAACCTATTGACCACCGTATCGCGGAGAAATCTTCTGTTCTTCTTTCTTGCTGTTTTTTGGCAGGTCTGAAAATATGTCATCTCAAGATTCGGAGGGTGAAAGCTATGTCACTGATTATATTGCAATCCCCAAGGTTTATGGAGATGTGGAACATGACGGTTGGACCACGGAGGAAGAAGAGGAATATGATCCGAAAAGGAGAGAAGATACAAGTTCGGATGAATATGAAGTTCCATTACCCCAACCTTGGGGCATGCACGTGGAATTCAAGAAGTCAAGTCTCCCTAATAAAGCAAAGAAACCTAAGATCCAGTTTATCCCTTTTCATCTCTTGCAGGAAAATAAGCAAGAATTATGCAAAAAGGTACTAAGGCTTGAGCTGGAGATCGGTGACTTGAGGGAGAAGAAGAACGCTACCTCATCACCACCACCACATTCTTCATCACCAAAGGAGACTTGAGTATCGGGTATGGGCACTCCCTTTGGCTTGTGCCAAGCTTGGGGTAGGTGCCCCGGTATCGTATCACCATCACTATCTTTTGCCTTTATTTATCTTAGTTCGATCCTTAGTTATCTTTTGATCTAGTTGAATAAAAGTTTAGTTCGATCCTTTCTTTTCATGTGCTTGCTTAGTGATCTATCCTTGGAATCATGTTTGAGATATATAATAAAGAGAAGTTCGAGTTTTGTTTTCTTTACTTTCATGTTCAATAAAAAGAAAGGAATTAAATGAAAAAGATCATATGCTAATCTTATGGTAAGTAATGACATCACATAAGGAAGAGTATAAGTGGTAAAATTTGTTGGGGATTGACAAACATAGCATTGGTCAATGATGCAACTCATGAAAGAATTAATAAGGGAAGAGAAGATTCACATGCAAATACATTATCATGGACATCTTTTATGATTATGAGCCCCCATTAAGTATTTTGTGTCAAAATAGTTGACGTTGGACAAGGAAGACAACATTATGATTTATGTTTGTTCATATTCACATAGAAGTTATATTGCCATAGATCCTTTAACATGTGGTGCTTCCCCAATATCTTTTCTAGCCAAAAATTCCGCACTAAGTAGAGATACTACTTGTGCATCCAAAAACCCTTAATCCAAATCTTATTTCGAGAGTCCACCATACCTACATATGGATTGAGTAAGATCCTTCAAGTAAGTTGTCATCGATGCAATAAGGCAATAAAAATTGCCTCTAAAAGTGTTGGGTCATTTAGTGTAAGAGAAAATTGAGCGTTGTACGAACTTGTGATAGCAAAGAATAAAAGTGACATGCTGCATAATAAAGGTTGCTATCATAAGGGGCAATATAACGTGATGTTCTTTTGCATTAAGGGATTTGGCATACAAACAAATAAGCGCATGACAACCTCTGCTTCCCTCTGCGAAGGACCTATCTTTTGCTTTTATGCATTTATTTTTATGAAGAGTCAAAGTTTTCTTCTCTTTTCCTTTTATTTTTTTCTCCTTTGGCAAGCATCATATGGTGAGGAAAGATCTAGGCACATATATCCAGTTGGATATGAGTAGGCATGAGTTATTATTGTTGACATCACCCTTGAGGTGAATATGTTGGGTGGCGAAACTATAAGCCCCTACCTTTCCATGTGTTTGGTTGAAACTTTTTTTTCATAGGTACGCTGTGAGTGTTAGCAATCATAGAAGATTAAATGATGGTTGAGTATGTGGACTTGCCAAAAGGCTCTGATACGCGACCCTTCCTGAAAAGATGATGAATTGTAGTTGCAAAGTTGACTGAGAACATAGTTTGTTGGTTTTCAATAGAATTTGTGCTTTATACTTCGATGTTGTGATGAATTGTTACTTGCTCATGTGAATTTTATGATAAAAGTTATGTGATAAGATTTTTAGAATAAAGTTTGTTGCTGTTATAATAATTTAAATGATGCTTCTATGTCTGTATTTTGTTTTATCGACACCTCTCTCTCTAAGCATGTGGACATGTTTTTCGATTTCGGTTTTCGCTTGAGGACAAGCGAGGTCTAAGCTTGGGGGAGTTGATACGTCCATTTTGCATCATGTTTTCCTACTGTTATTTATGATATTTTTATGCATAATAATGTTTTATGGAGTAATTCTAATGCCTTTTCTCTCATAATATGCAAGATTCACACAAAGAGGGAGAATACCGGCAGCTGGAATTCTGGACCTGAAAAAGCTACGTCAGGCCACCTATTTTGCACAAGTCCAAATGATCTGAAACTTCACGGAGAATTTTTATGGAATATTTCAGAATTACTGGAGCAAATAACTACCAGAGGGGGCCCACCATGTGGGCATAACCCACCTGGGCGTGCCAGGGCCCCCAGGTGCGCCCTGGTGGGTTGTGCCCTCCTCGGCCCACCTCCGGTGCCCCTCTTCTGGTATATAAGTCATTTTGACCTAGAAAAAATAAGGAGAGGACTTTCGGGATGAAGCGTCGCCGTCTCGAGGTGGAACTTGGGCAGGAGCACTTTTGCCCTCCGGTAGAGCGAATCCGTCGAGGGAACTTCCCTCCCGGAGGGGGAAATCATCGTCATCATCATCACCAACAACTCTCCCATCTTGGGGAGGGTAATCTCCATCATAATCTTCAACAGCACCATCTCCTCTCAAACCCTACTTCATTGCTTGTGTTCAATCTTTGTACCGGAATCTTAGATTGGTGCTTGTGGGTGACTAGTAGTGTTGATTACATCTTGTAGTTGATTACTATATGGTTTATTTTTTGGAATATTATATGTTCAGATCCATTATGCTATTTAATACCCCTATGATCTTGTGCATGACTATTATTTGTGAGTAGTTACTTTTGTTCTTGATGTCACGGGAGAAATCTTGTTGCAAGTAATCATGTGAACTTGATATGTGTTCGATATTTTGATGGTATGTATGTTGTGATTCCCTTAGTGGTGTCATGTGAACGTCGACTACATGACACTTCACCTTATTAGGGCCTAAGGGAATGCATTGTGGAGTAGTTATTAGATGATGGGTTGCGAGAGTGATAGAAGCTTAAATGCTAGTTTATGCGCTACTTCGTAAGGAGCTGATTTGGATCCAAAAGTTTAATGCTATGGTTAGATTTTATCTTAATACTTTTCTCGTAGTTGCGGATGGTTGCTTGGGGGTTAATCATAAGTAGGAGGTTTGTTCAAGTAAGAACAGCACCTAAGGACCGGTCCACCCACATATCAAATTATCAAAGTAGCGAACATGATGAAAGTGACTAGATGAAATTCCCGTGTACCCTCGAGAACGCTTTGCTTATTATAAGAGACCGTTTTGGCCTGTCCTTTGCCTCAAAAGGATTGGCCTACCTTGCTGTATATTATTTGCTGTTACCGTTACTTACTTGTTACAAATTATCTTGCTATCAAACTACTCGTTACTTATAATTTCAGTGCTTGCAGAGAATACCTTGCTGAAAACCACTTGTCATTTCCTTCTGCTCCTCGTTGGGTTCGACACTCTTACTTATCGAAAGGACTACGATTGATCCCCTATACTTGACGGTCATCACTTGCATACCATGTCCGAAAATTCGGTGAAGCTGTGAACTTGGCGGCGGGCGAGGGTGTTTAGAATTCCATCGTCCCGACAATTGAACCAAAAAGCTTCAACTATTTCTTCATCACGGCAGTCCGTTATCTTTTTTTTTTGACCAAGAGGAATCTGGCCTAGTAATGATGGACCATTTCATTGGGTTGTTGCTTGACGTACATTAAGTCCCATACATCCGGACTTCCAGCGTCCGAAGAATATTTGACTTGGGGGGTGGGCGGGAAAATTTTCAGAATTGCTGTCTGCCGCGAGTCCGGAGCGTCGGCACTGGCAAGCCATGCTTGGGGCGTGTCCGGGTCTGACCGAACAATGTTCAGGCGCGAGCTCGTATGCAGTTTGGCCTGCTCAAGGGTGGATCCCGTATCGCGAGTTGAGTCCGAGCTCCTCTCTCGGGCGTCCGTCTTTGGGCTAGAGACCCGGGTGTATACTGTCTTCAGCTTCGGGGCCGCGATCCCTCGTCCGTTTCCTCGACTGTAGCAACGAGATGAGTGACCGGCGGGGTGTGGATTTCCCTGCTGTCGGTTTTCATCCCGATCTGGCCGTATGCCGTAGGCCTGCTAATAGAGATTCCCATAGCAAGGAATCGATCCAACAGGTCGTCAACCGCCGAGGTCCGTGCCGGGGTCACGCCTCCTAAGATTTCGGCGGGATGCTCTTCGGACAATTCGAGGGGATCCGGCTTTAGGGCCGGGTACCTATTGATGTCTGCTCCCTTCGTGCTCCCTGAATCCACGGTCGAAACGCCGGACTCGGCGGGCGGTTCCTCCGGGGTAGCGGACTTTACAGGAGCAGGGTTTTCCCGAGGACCTGTGCCAGACTTTAGGTTCCGGTGATCGGCCTTGTAATCGGGAGTGAGGTTCTCGACCTGGTCCAAGCGACCGGTGAGGTCGACGCGGAAAGTGATGCTGCTAAACATGAAGATCTGGCCGGGGACGAAGGCGTCCTTGGCACGGGCGGGATTTCCAGCGTGCCAATATCGGTGTCAGAACCGGCGGATCTCGGGTAGGGGGTCCTGAGCTATGTATCTAGGATCAATGGGGAACAAGGGAAGATGAACACGATGTTTACCCAGGTTCGGGCCCTCTCTAAGAGGTAAGACCCTACATCCTTCTTGATTGCATTTGATGTGTATGATATGGTTACAGAGTCGATCTACCTTGAGATCAGTTGACCTAAACCCTAGATTGAGGGGGTGTAAGATGTTGCTCTAGCCCTAAAGACTAAAACCCTCTGGTATATATAGACACCAGTAGGGTTAGGGTTACATGCGATCGGTTACAATAAAGGAAAGATCATGCTATATATTTGACTTGGAGGGCACGCCACGGCTCCGAAGATCCCCTTCCCAGACACGGGTCTTCTACCAACTGGGCTCCGTAGCAGCCTATCAGTCCGGCCCATAAGCAGGAGACCGGCAGCCCTGTGGACCCCTTAGTCCAAGACTCCCTCACCGACTTAGGGGTATTGTCTTCGAGGCCCTCCTCTAGTGAGGTACCCTCTGCCGAAAAGGAGGAGGAGGAGGAAGTTTGCGAGGAGGTTCAGGAGGAGGAGGAGGTTCGGGAGGGGGACGAGGAGGAGGAGAAGGCAGGTGAGGAGGAGGAGGCAAGCGAGGAGGATGGTGGTGGTGGGGAGGATGGTGGCGGCAGCGAGGGGGTTGGCAACAAGAAGGGGTGGCTGCTCGGTAATGCAAAGCTCCCTACCCTTCCTGCTACCGAGGAGCAGAAGTGGCTCATTGAGCCCACGGGGAAAGAGTAAGTGCCACTTAATCATAATTTAATTCTTTTACGTGTACACATGCTAATATTTTTATTCTTTTGATTGTACACATGCTAATATTTTCATTCTTTATATCTTTTGCAGCAACTGGAAAATTCCTAATGGGACCCGTCTTCCAAACGGCCTCATCACCGTCTTGCTAAAGACACACTGGCCGGGGCTATTTTGTCCGGATCCAGTCAGGCAGCCGGAGCGTCGGGTTTTGGCCACAAGCTGGGACAACTGGGAAGCGGCCCCCACCCGGACTATGATACGCATGCTAAGGCCGTGATCACAAATTTTTGGGTGAGTTCTCTTCAGAAGCACGAGTCTTGAGTTTTGTTCGTAGTTTATCATCGAATGGATTAACTCATGGCTTCTTCCATTCTGGTTTTCTGAATGATTGTAGAAATACTATCGAGTTCTTGAGGAGCACAATTCCACTGTCGACGAGATCTTGCTGTGCCAAGCGAGGAAGAAGGCCCACCAGATCCAGTACGAGCTGCGCTGGGTGGCCATCTCGCAATATTATCATGACGCTTTTGGTGAGAAGATGACCAAGGAACACGCGCGGAGGCAGAAGCTTACCTTGGAGAGGGAGGAGTACTTGATGGTAAGTATAATAGATTTTTCATTCCGACGTTTGTGGTAAATTTCATTGTTTCGCGTTGACATGCCATTATGCTTTCATTATGTAGGTGTGTCCTGCTTGGTGTTATGGAAAATACGATGGATGGGCGGCATTGGTGGATCTGTGGCTCGGTCAGGATGGAGAGTGGGCTGCTAAGAGCATGAAAAACAGGGCTAACCGAGGAACCGAGGGAGTACATGCTTATGGAAACCAGAACCACTTTAGCCACAAGAAACTTCAGGTATATCTATGTACATGAAACATTCTTCTTCTATTTACCGTCACTTTCTTATCTATGACTAACCTCTGTTTGGTGGTGCAGGAGGAGAAACTGAAGCGGCCGCTCTCACACATGGAGGCATGGCAGATCGCCCATACACGGAGGAAGCCCGAGCCTGGCGAGGGCGAGTACTACGGCAAGACCGAGCATAAGACGAAGGCCTACAAGGAGGAGTATCTGAGGTTACATCCTGGCACACCTGACCCCATAAAGGCGACTCTGGATGACAGGGTGGTGGTGGGCATGGGGCGGAAGCTTCATGGTCGGCAGCCGGTTCTGGATGCCATGGTCACTCCTTCTATCTCCTACACACAGCTCCGAGCTACCGATCAGAGCCTGAGCGAGCGCACGAGCACGACCAGTGCATAGTCACACTCCCTCCTAGCCGAGCAGCACTCTGTAAGTATTTTCCCTCTTATCTTCCTTTAATGCTCATTTTATTTTCCGCGTTGAGATGTTTTATGAGTTCCATCATGTCATATTGTAGGCCTACATGGAGTACACACGCCATGAGACCATGGCATGGAGGGCGAGAGTTGTAGCAGTCCAGGACCATAGCAGTCGCATGATGACGGTTAGTTTAGCCCCTTTCATTTCACTTCCATATTTGCACTTTCATTTCTTCTGACATTCGTGTTTGCTTGGTCAATTAACATGCAACACGTTTTTGAGAGCGTGGCGGCTGCCACATTTCCCCTAATGGAACCACCACCACCTGCTGGACCACAACCAGTGCTGCTTACCTTTGAGGAATTTCTGGCACAGCACACGGGGACTCCGGTTAGTACATCCCCAAACTATTCAACCACCACTTAGCGTTTATTCAACACAATAATATATCCCCTTAACATGTCTTTTCAAACATCTAGGGAACCGGTGGATCATCCGTTGGTGGTGGTGCCAATGTTGGCATCACTCCTGCGTCACGGAGCTCGGTCACTCCGATCCACCGAGGAGGTGGCAGTGGCGATCTTGGCGGTAGCGCTGCCGCTAGTAGTGACGACCTAGGCTTTGGCGGACTTGGTGGTGACGACCTCGGTGATGGTGGTGGACGTCCTGGCGCTTAAGCCTATGGGTGGTGGTCGTGGTGATGATAAACTTGTGTGCTTTAGATGAGTTGTGGTCTTTTATGCTCCTTGAGATGACTTGTGTGCTTCTTTAGATGCTTATGTTGTTTGTGATGATACTTATGTTGTTGTCATGGTGGTGGTGGTGGTTCTAATGATGATACTTATATGTGTTGTGTATGTTTATTTCATCATATCTATGTGATGTGTATTTCCTGTGTATTTGAATTGAATTCAAACAGAAAATAGGGGGGAAAATCAGAAAGAAACTATGCCGACAGCATGGCCGTCAGCGTAGGGGCGGTCCGTCCTACCAGTGGGCGCCACGTGTCCATTATGCCGACGGCAAGGCCGTCGGCATAGTTTTATATATACGCCGACGACCTAGCCGTCGGCATAGTGGACACAAGGCGCCCAATGGTTTGTTCGTGGCACGCAGCTATGCCGACGGCTAGGCCGTCGGCATAGATATGAATCTACGCTGACGGCCTGGTCGTCGACATAGATGACACGTGGCGCCCACTGGGCACTTCCTAGCACACAGCTATGCCGACGGCATAGAATCTACGCCGACGGCCTGGTTCTCGGCATAGATGACACGTGGCGCCCACTGGGCAGTTCCTGGCACGCAGCTATGCCGACGGCTTGGCTGTCGGCATACATATGAATCTACACAGACGATGTCGCCATCGGCATATATGTGCCAGGTGGCACCTATTGGTAGGTCAGTACTTGGACTACGGCATCGTCAGCCGCCGTCATACGTGAAAGTTTGCCGATGGCCGGGCCAGGGTACGCTGACGCGAAAGTTGCCGACGGCCCTATGCCGACTGTGGCCGTCGGCATAGGCCTATCCCGACGGGGTTTGGGCCAATGCCGACGGCTATGGGCCGTCGGTATAGTAGGTCATTCCGGCAGTGTTTGAAGCAAATGAGGGAGAGCCAGCGATGTAAATGAGCCGGCTCATTTTAGATGGCGAACCTACTAAAACATCTTATTTTGGGAACCGTTCTAACCGGTTTTAGGAAGCGTCTAGAAAGTTCTTGAATTTTTCTAAGGTTTATTTCGGGTTTTCAAGTTTATTTTTAATTATTTTTATATTGAAAAAAAGTAATTTTTTTTAAAGTTGTTCAGTGTTTTTGAAAATGTTTACAGCTATAAAAAGTATTGTGTTTTCAAAAAAATGTTCGCAAATTTGAAAAAGTGTTCATGTTTTAAAAACTATTTAAAAAAATGTTAGCACTTCCCCTTTGTTCTGAAAAGAAAAACTCTACTCGCATATTGTAATTGGATTCTAGTTGATTAATGAAGCTCCCTAATTTTGACGCAAAAATAAATTCCTGCACTAGTTTAAACAGCAGACCCTATTTTCATAAAAGTAGATCTGGTTTGGCGAACCATCCTGATTGGTATTCAAAACTTTCTAGAAGGTTTTTGACCTTTTTTGTTGGTTTATTTCGGTTTTACTTTGATATCTCTCTTTTTTTACAATTTTAAAAAACACAAAATATATTATAATTTTCAAAAAATGTTTGCAAATTTGGAAATATATTCGCATTGCCAAGAAGGTACTAGTCAATCACTATGGATGAATCTATGATATGTGAAATGCAGCACATCCATCATTTGAACTATTGTCACTGAAGAAGATTCTTTCTCACCAAAAGAACATGTAGCCTCTGACCACCGGAACAACGCACGATGCCAACGGCCGCGGCTGTCGGCATAGGCCCCTTTCCCATCGGCATAGGCCTAAGCTGACGGCTCAGAGCCGTCGGCATAGATTACGTCAGCGTAGTCTTGTCAGACCATCGGCATAGATATGCCGTCGGCATAGGGACCTATGCCGACGGCTTCCGTACGGCCGTCGGTGCCGATTTTCATGAGACGGCAGTTGACGGCGCCGTCAACGCGCCAACCCTATCACAGGAGGGCACGTGTCAGGGCTAAGCCGACAGCCTGGCTGTCGGCTTAGCCCTGACACATGGCACACCCTGGGCGTTCCTGGCGGAGAGGTAAGCCGATGGCTACCGCTGACACGTGGCGGCCACTGGTTCACCTCGGCATACCTATGCCGACGGCCTTGCCGTCGGCATAGTTCTGTTCTGTTTTTTTATATTCTCTGTTTTATCCATTTCCATTCAAATTCACAGCATTTGAACACACAAATATGACAGAAACAATATATATAGACAGAAATATGACAAATCACCAACATCATCATCTAAAGATCACCAACATCATCATCTAAAGATCATCAAGATCATCATCATGTAAAGATCAACATCATCATCTAAAGATCATCATCATCTAAAGATCAACATCATCATCGGCGAAACTTCATGAACATAAGTATGAGACACGGACATCATCATCGTCATCTAAAGAACGCTAATAAGAACTACGGAACATGGAAAGTATGGCACGACATGCATGGAACACAGCATCAGCCAAGACGGGTATCGTCGTCGTGAGCACCGCCAAGACCAGCACCACCTTGCCAGATCATTGTGACTGGAGTCACCGACTGGTCCCCTACATGTTTGAGAAGAGATTGTAAGGATAAATATGATATGATATTGTTGAATGAACGAGAACTAGTTTGTCAGTAGTTAGGCAAATGTACTAACCGAAGTATCACTGCCTAGTGCCACCCATTCATCGAACGTGGGCACGTGTGGGGGTTCTCCAGCAGGTGGTGGTGCGGGTCCCATTTGTGGTGGATCCGTGCGGTTAGTCCAAGACGCCAACATAGCCTGTATGTTATTTAACCAAGCAAATTAGAAGGTTAGAAGAAATGAAAGTGCAAATTTTAGCTTGGTTCTAAGAGGGCAAAACTAACCGCCATCATCTGACGGTTGTAATCCTCGTTTGCCTTCACTCATTGCAAGTACTCCCGCACCTCGAGATTCCGGTGCTCGACAAAGGCCTTATATGCCTACAAAATTTAGGTTGTTTCTAAGTGGGCAATGCTGAAAATAAAGTGAGAAAGTGAGAAAGAAAGAAGATAAGGGGGAAATACTTACGGCATGCTGGCAGGCTAAGAGAGGCTGCGAACGCCCCGTACTCTCGCACGGGCTCGGATTGGTAGCCCGAAGCCGTGTGTAGGAGACAGAAGGAGTGATCAAGCCATCGAAACACGGGTAGCGGCCATGGTACTTCGGCTGGATGGCCACCACCGCCGTGTCATCGATCTGAGACTGGACGACGTCAGGAGCATCCCGACCAGGCGGATGCAATTTCTCAAACTCCTTCTTGTAAGATTTGAGGTGCTCCTCGGTCTTGCCGTAGTACTCGCTCTCGCCTTCCTTGCGATCACTCCGCTCACGGGCCAGCTTCCACGACTCCATGTCTGAGAGCGGCCTCTTCAACTTGGCCTCCTGCAACGTCAAACAGAAGTTATACATACATAAGAACATGACGGTAAAAAGAAGAAAAAGAATGCATCATGCATATAGATATACCTTCATGGCCTTGAAGCCCCAGTGGTTCCTGTTTCCGTGGCCGTGTGTTCCGTCTTTTCCATGGTTAGCACGGTTCTTACTGCTCTTGGCAGCAAACTCTGCATCGTCACCGAGCCACTTATCCACCAAACTCGCCCATCCATCATCCTTTCCGAAGCACCACTTAGGAATAACCTAAAATAATGGAAGCATGACATGTCAGCACGAAACAATGAAATTGACTGCTTATACGTTGGAATGAAAAGTCTCTAATACTTACCTTCATGTACTGCTCCCTATTCAAGGTAAGTCCTTGCTTCTGCGCTTCTTTCTTGCTCATCTTTTGATGAAGGTAGGAGTGGTAGTAGTTCGAGACGGCAACCCAGCGCACCTCGTACTGCAACTCACGAGCTTTCTTCCTCGCAGCCGCCAGCAAGACCATGTCGGCTGTGGCCTTGTGCTCGTCAAGAACCCTATAGAATTGCTACAATCATGCATAAAACCAGAACCAAACAAGGCATGAGTTGAGTGATTCGATGATAAACTATGAACAAAACTCAAGACGAGTGATTCTGAAGAGAACTTACCCAAAATTTGGTGATCACGGCCTTAGCGGCCGTCCCGTACTCCGCGAGGCTGGCAGCCTCATAGTGGGCCCAGCTCGTGGCCAAAACACACAGCTCCGGGTCCCTGTCTGGCCGTGGGCAGAATAGGCCCGGCCAAAACTCCTTCAACATGACAGTGATAATGCCGTTCGGTTTACGGCCCTCTCCAAGAAGGTTCCAGCTCCTGCAAAAGAATCAAAAAATTAGCATGTGTACAATGAAAATGCTGGTATGTGTTCAAAATATGATTGAGAGGCACTTACTCTCTCCCCACGGGTTCAATGAGCCACTTGTTCGCCTTGATAGAAGGAGGTGTAGGTAGTTCTGCAATACCACGCAGCCACCCCTTCGGACCACTCGGCGGCAAGTTACCCCACAACTCGGCGTCAAGCTCCCCTCCACCACCCTTCTCCTCGCCCTCCTCCTCGCCCTCCTCCTCACCCTCCTCCTCCTCCTCGCC
This sequence comes from Elymus sibiricus, assembly GCA_039707655.1. Classification (NCBI taxonomy): domain Eukaryota; kingdom Viridiplantae; phylum Streptophyta; class Magnoliopsida; order Poales; family Poaceae; genus Elymus; species Elymus sibiricus. The sequence goes on from CM077675.1 coordinate 537,320,264, forward strand.
CTCCTCCTCGTGAACCTCCTCCTCACGAACCTCCTCCTCCTCCTCCTCCTCAGACTCAGAAGGTGCCTCAGTATAGGAGTGCATCGAAGAAGAACCCTCTATGTCGGACACGGACCGGATTTTTTTGACCCAGTTGCCTCTCCCCCCACCCCATCCTCCTCTAGGGGCTCTGCCCCCATCCCCTCCTCCTCTAGGGGCTCCTTCCCCGACCCCTCGACCTCCCTGTGAGGTGTCATCCTCAAGTAGTCGGGGGGGAACCTTTGGGGTTCATCCACTCCGAGTAAGACCTTTGAACTTGCTTAGGAAACCCGCACCGCTGGAATTGCCCATGATTAGCAAACCTGCATTCAGAAGAGAATAAACAATTAGTAAGGATAACAAATAAACAAGCATACAGAAAAGAACATTAATAGAAGAAAAGCATACATAAAAGAACATTAATAATAGAAGAGCACATTAAGCATACTATTGTAATTTATTTGAATCATCATTAAAAGAACTTACATTTTCTAGAACCCATATGAATCATCACTATTGTAATGTATTTGTCGACCGGTCTCATCATTACTATCACGCATATCTTCTTCGTTGTCTAACAGAGGTGGAGGCTCTTCCTCATCGTCAGATTCTTCATTTAACTTTTCAAGCATAATTATGTCTCTTTGATTCACAATTGCCTCACCATCATTCCGTGCATGGTCATCGTTTGGGTCTAGGTTAACATAACCCAAGTCATCATTGTCCTTGCTTCGGACCACGTCATCATGTTGCTCTTGAAAGAACACTCCCTCGTATGTCATGGGGTTTATGTTGTAGTAATCATCATCGTTCGGGTCCGGGAGCTTACCATGTGGCGACACCTTGAACACAACTTCCCAACCCTTTAGGTACTCTTTCTGGCATGGGTAAGGCAGATAATATACTTGTGTGGCCTGGGTAGCCGCGATAAAGAGATCAGCTCCGACATAGACGGTTGATGGTTTAACTTCAACTAAACCAGCAGAAGGCGTATGTCTCAGACCCTTTTTGTGGTCGAACCATCGGCATTTGAACACAGTGAGACTTAGGGGTTCGCGGCCATGTTTGAATGTAAGCTCGTATATTTTTCCTACCCTTCCGTAGTACTCTACTTTATTATCTCCTTCGGTGAAGACTCCGGTATTTATAGTTTTGGGATCAGGCCGACTATTCTGGTGCTCCCCTGTATGGAAGCGATACCGATTCACATCATACTTTTCGCATGTCATGAACCGACTGTTAAAACCCATGGAAACCCATCTCAATTCTTCATCCATTGATGTGTTTGGATCTTTTCCCTACAAGTTTAATTGAAATTATAGTGTGCATTAGTTTAATTGAAATTGTAGGGTGCACTAGGTAATAGGGAAGTGTGAAAATTTACTTTCTCCATGAACCACGCAACAAATTTTTTCCTTCCATCGGCACCCTTTCGGAGAAGAGCAAGTGCCTCCGGTTTAGTAGGAGGCAGCATTCCCGTCCACTCTTCATCAATGACTCGACTAAAATAAGAAAAGCGGTATTAGAACGAGGCAAAGTGAACATAACGAATTGACTAAAAGAATGGTGCAAAGGTATTACCTCATCCACTCATCCTCAACTTCCTTGATGTTGTGCAAGATATAGAACATGACATCCTCCCACTCATCATGTGGCATGATATAAGGTGTCAGGCATCCAGCCCTGTCACCTTGCCCACTGAATAGAGGCAGCTTGGGTTTATACTTGGGTACTTCTGTATTGTATCGAGACACCTTATTGTGCAGCATGGGAACATGGTCCGGATAGTACCCTGTCCTGAGGTCTGCCACCTCCTCTAGGATAACTGCCTCAGCTATGGAAGCTTCAATCTTAGCTTTGTTTCCACATTTCTATCTCAGATGCTTGTTCTATCTCTCAGGGCCGTACTGCCAACGATTCTGCACAGGGCCCCCCAACAATACCTCGTTCGCAAGGTGCAAAATGAGATGTGTCCTCGGAGTAAAGAAGCCTGGCGGGAAGATCTTCTCTAGTTTGCATATCAACTCCGGTGCCTTCTTATGCATTTCTTTTCTCATCTCGGGACATACTTCTTTAGCACAAAGCGTGCGGAAGAAATGTCTTAGCTCCGCAAGCACATGCCAGACACACTCGGGAACATAGCCTCGAACCATCACCGGCATAATCCGCTCAATCCATACATGATAGTCATGACTCTTGAGCCTGGTCACTTTGCCCGTTAAAAGATTGACCCCCTTACTTATATTCGATGCAGAACCATCAGTGAACTTCACGACATGTTTCAGCCACTAGAATGCCTCCATCTTATTATCCTTTTTATGTACGAAGTCCGCATCTGGCTTGAACCAAGATTTTCGACCGCTTGTGGGAGACTGCACGTTTAGACGTGGTCTGTCACAAATATTCTGTTGATCGACTCTAGCATTAACATTATCCTTTGTCTTATCAGGAATGTTGAGGATCGTGCGAAAAAGGGCCTCTGCGACATTCTTTTCGGTGTGCATCACGTCGATGTTATATGGAAGTTTGAGGTCCTTAAAATAGGGAAGCTGCGTGAAGGGGGTAATGTGAGTCCAGTTGTGCGTCTCACCATATCCTTCAAAACCTTTGGCTTTCCCTTTGCCTTTTCCTTTGCCCTCGCCCTCGCCCTTGCCATCGCCTGTGGCTTTGGCTTTGGCTTTCCCTTTGCCTTTCCCTTCATCGGCAGGCTTAAGAGCTTTCAGCTGAGCAAGCACATCCGCACCAGAAAATGTTGGAATCTCGTTTACTTCATGGATGACTAGGCCTTTCGTGAAGTTCTTCTTGTCTTCCCTGTCAGGATGGTCTGGAGGGAGGAACTGTCGATGCAGGTCAAAGGCAACATACTTGCCACCCTTCTTCAGCAAAATGAAACGCAAGGCCTGCATGCACACTAGGCAAGGCATCTTCCCACTTGTACACCATCCGCAGAATAGGGCATAGCCGGGAAAGTCATGCATGCAATACTGTAGCCAAACTTTCATCAAGAAATTTTTCTGCAGATGCCGGTCGTCTGTCAACCTCAGGAAGTACCAAGAATGGTGCAAATCATCCACCAACGGCTGCATAAACACACTCAAATTCTTCACCCGATATTCAGGTGCCGGAATTATAAGCGACAGGAACATGGTCTTGGGTTGCATTATGGCACCGGGAGGGAGATTGAGTGGAATAACAAACACGGGCCAGCAGCTGTATGGATTAGACGACATACCATATGGATTGAACCCATCACCTGATATAGCAATTCTGACATTCCCAGCCTCGGCTGCTTCCTCAGGGTATTCTGTATCGAATGACTTCCATGCTTCACATTTTGATGGATGTACGATTTTATTTGGATGATACCTTTTCCCTTCGTTGTGCCACTTCATCATTTTGGCAGACTCCTCGGTGATGAAAAGGCGCTGCAGTCTTTCTATGAAATGAAGATACCGAAGAACCTTCACAGGGATTTTTAGCTGCTTCTTCTGACCCTGCTCATCGACCACCTCAATATACCGAGAGGAACCGCACTTCCTACAGTAGTTGTCATTCGCATACTCATGCCTAAACAAAAGGCAATTCTTTGGACAAACATGTATTTTCTCATAATCCATGGAGAGCGCCTTCATGATTTTCTTCGTACCGTACATGCTTTTCGGCAGTTCACGGCCCTCAGGGAGGCTGTTAGCCCATACTCCTAGAAATGCTTCGAAGCAACCTCGGCTACAGCCGTACTCGGCCTCCAGTTCATTCGCTGAATGTGACGGAGGTGTCGTCTGTGCATCAAAGACATCATCTAGCATGTCTCTAACCCCATCGTCCTCATAACCAGCGATGCGTTGTCATATCACCTCCTCTCTACCACGGTCCCGCTGGGCAAAGTTTATCGGCATATTAAAGTTTGGCATAAATCCATGCGTGCGAAGGTGCTTAGTCATCTCAATCTTATCTCTGCGCATACGTCTCTTACATTTGGCACAGGGGCATTCTGGCACCATTCTCATTGGACTACAAAATATCTCTTTCAAAAACACATCAGTTTTCTTGACCCACTCTGCTGTTACTTGATTCCGATGGAAAAATCCACTATACGTCCACTGATTATCTGCCATCTCTGCTTTATTGGAAGCCACACAATAAAATTAAGGATTCATTTAAATTACTCACATCAATGTTTTATTTCTTACAGGGTTGACGAGAAACGACATTTAAGCCACCTACATCTCTAATAGGTAAAGATGGGTCCTAATCCCACCCGAGAATGTGTAGATTGAGTACGTTCTCCATGCTCTACCCCATTCCGACACAAAATTTCGGCAGCACCTCCCCGCTGTTCTCCAAATACACGTCTCGGCAAAATGCCGAGAGAATGTGCATCTGGAGAACAACGGGGAGGCGCTGCCAAAATTTTGTCTCGGAATGGGGTAGAGCATGGAGAACGTACCCAATCTACACATCCTCGGGCTGTCCGTTGAAAGCGCTGGACAATCCGAATGAGTTACTGTGATAAATATGCAACTGAATGCATCTTTATCGATGCAATCCTTTTGGACGGGAGACGCCTAGGTTACGCGACTTGACATGAAAATGAAATCTAGTGTGACATGAAAAAAACAAAGGAGGACATGGAATTGTAGCTCACCTTCGGATGTAGAGGATCTAGTCGATCAGCGGAGAGGGATGATCGTGGACCAATAGCTCCTACGTCAAAGATCACTCCACAGAGATGAAACACCACAAATCTTGTAAATTCGACCGAGTGAAAAAAATTTAACTCATCACATCCCATAAAGCATTGACACTACATTATGAACCAACATGAAACAACATCTCAAATTGCAAAAAAAGCTTCATTAAGTGTCTTATGAAACAACATGACCTAACACTAAACATGACAAATAACGTGTCTTATGAAACAACATGACCTAACACTAACTTGACCAAACACAAAACTTATAAATATTCATCAATCCATCCATCTATCACAAATCCATCTAACAAAATTTCATCCATCCATCTATCACAAATCCATCTAACAAAATTTCATCCATCCATCTATCACAAATCCATCTAACAAATTCATTAATACATCCATCTATCACAAATCCATCTAACAAAACTTAACAACATTCATTAATCCATCCATCTACCAATATTCATCAATCCATCTAACAAAATTCATCCATGCATCCATGCACATAACAAACATGAACATAATGCGAAAAAATGAAAAAAAAGCTCAGCTTTGGAGCCAGTGCAGCGGGCGAGCAGGGAGGCCGGGGGCAGGGCCAGGGAACGGTCGATGGGGGCCGGGGCCGCCGCTGCAGGGCATCGGCGGAGGGGGGCTCTGAGCCCCGGCCGGCACGGCAAGGGCTGAGGCCCGAGCAGGAGAGGAATGACGCGGACTCGGGGCGGCGTGGATGCGCAGGCCGGCGATAGGTGGCAGGCCGGACGGGGGCGGGTTCAGGGTCGGGCGTCGATGGGGAATGAGTGGAGGGGGTTGCCCCGCGGATGGATAAGGGAGGAAGTGTACAGATACTTCTGCATCACCAAAAATTATGAAGAATTACCATCCATCCTATATCACATGTGCCCACGTCGTGTAAAAAACTCATGATTTTATTGCGCTCCGAGTGTTCAATAATATTCATGCGCACCGTTACCGCAGAATGTCTACTACCGTGTCATCGCCGTCCATGAAGGGGCCACACCCCAGAGACGCGTGCTGCCTCTTCAAACATGCCACCACACCTTAAGGCATGTATCAGGGCCCCGTGCGATCGTCTGGTGGCATTGCTACCTCCCCAGGGCCTCCGTCCCGCCTAAACCTGGAGCGGTTGACCACGAGATCTAACCCTTTGACTTTCCCCGGACGGGCTTTGACCAGTGGACCTCTCCACCCGGTTGTGGTAGATCAGGCCATAGGAACACTTGGGAGCAACGTCCGGGCCAAACCCACAGCAAGATCCCCTCCGTATAGACCCGACGCGGCCGTTTCCCCCCTCCAGGTGCCGGCAGCGGCGCCGTCCGTGAGGGGGGCCACATCCCGGAGACGCGTGCTGCCTCTTTAGACATGCCACCACACCTTAAGGCATGTATGAGGGTCCGGTGCGACGGTCCGGTGGCATTGCTACCTCCCCAGGGCCCCCGTCCCGCCTAACCATGGAGCGGTTGACCACGAGATCTAATCCTTTCACTTTCCCCGGACGGGCTTTGACCAGTGGACCTCTCCACCCGGTTGTGATCGGTCAGCCCATAGGAACACTTGGGAGCAACGTCCGGGCCAAACCCACAGCAAGATCCCCTCCGTGTAGACCCGACGCGGCCGTTTCCACATTCCAGGTGCCAGTGGCGGCGCCGTCCGTGAGTGGGGCCACACCCCAGAGACGCGTGCTTCCTCTTCAGACATGCCACCCCACCTTAAGGCATGTATGAGGGCCCGGTGTGACGCTCCGGTGGCATTGCTACCCCCCAGGGCCTCCGTCCCGCCTAACCCTGGAGCGGTTGACCACGAGATCTAACCCTTTGACTGTCCCCGGAGGGGCTTTGACCAGTGGACCTCTCCACCCGGTTGTGATCGGTCAACCCATAGGAACACTTGGGAGCAACGTCCGAACAAACCGACAGCAAGATCCCCTCCGTGTAGACCCGACGCGGCCGTTTCCCCCCTCCAGGTGCCAGCGGCGGCGCCGTCCGTGAGGGGGGCCACACCCCGGAGACGTGTGCCGGGTGTTTGCAACCGCCACAACACTTCCACACCTGTGAGAGGCCGCCTACGCAAGATTTTGCGGAATGGCTAGCCCCCGGAGGCCGCCGGCCACAATCAGAGACACGCGAAGAGCAATCCGCGTAGAGGGAAGTGTTCAGATACTTCTGCATCACCAAAAATTATGAAAAATTACCATCCGTCCTATATCACATGTGCCCACGTCATGTAAAAAACTCATGATTTTATCGCGCTCCGAGTGTTCAATAATATTCATGCCGCACCGTTACCGCAGAATGTCTACTACCGTGTCATCGCCGTCCGTGAAGGGGCCACACCCCGGAAACGCGTGCTGCCTCTTCAAACATGCCACCACACCTTAAGGCATGTATGAGGGCCCGGTGCGATCGTCTGGTGGCATTGCTACCTTCCCAGGGCCTCCGTCCCGCCTAACCTTGGAGCGGTTGACCACGAGATCTAACCCTTTGACTTTCCCCGGACGGGCTTTGGCCAGTGGACCTCTCCACCCGGTTGTGGTAGATCAGCCCATAGGAACACTTGGGAGCAACGTCCGGGCCAAACCCACAGCAAGATCCCCACCGTATAGACCCGACGCGGCCGTTTCCCCCCTCCAGGTGCCGGCAGCGGCGCCGTCCGTGAGGGGGGCCACACCCCGGAGATGCGTGCTGCCTCTTCAGACATGCCACCACACCTTAAGGCATGTATGAGGGCCCGGTGCAATGGTCCGGTGGCATTGCTACCTCCCCAGGGCCCCCGTCCCACCTAACCCTGGAGCGGTTGACCACGAGATCTAGCCCTTTCACTTTCCCCGGACGGGCTTTGACCAGTGGACCTCTCCACCCCGTTGTGATCGGTCAGCCCATAGGAACACTTGGGAGCAACGTCCGGGCCAAACCCACAGCAAGATCCCCTCCGTGTAGACCCGACGCGGCCGTTTCCACATTCCAGGTGCCAGCGGCGGCACCGTCCGTGAGTGGGGCCACACCCCAGAGACGCGTGCTGCCTCTTCAGACATGCAACCCCACCTTAAGGCATGTATGAGGGCCCAGTGCGACGCTCCGGTGGCATTGCTACCCCCCAGGGCCTCCGTCCCGCCTAACCCTGGAGCGGTTGACCACGAGATCTAACCCTTTGACTTTCCCCGGAGGGGCTTTGACCAGTGGACCTCTCCACCTGGTTGTGATCGGTCAACCCATAGGAACACTTGGGAGCAACGTCCGGACAAACTGACAGCAAGATCCCCTCCGTGTAGACCCGACGCGGCCGTTTCCCCCCTCCAGGTGCCAGCGGCGGCGCCGTCCGTGAGGGGGGCCACACCCCGGAGACGTGTGCCTGGTGTTTGCAACCGCCACAACACTTCCACACTTGTGAGAGGCCGCCGACGCAAGATTTTCCGGAATGGCTAGCCCCCGGAGGCCGCCGGCCACAATCGGAGACACGCGAAGAGCAATCCGCGTAGAGGGAAGTGTTCAGATACTTCTGCATCACCAAAAATTATGAAAAATTACCATCCGTCCTATATCACATGTGCCCACGTCATGTAAAAAACTCATGATTTTATCGCGCTCCGAGTGTTCAATAATATTCATGCCGCACCGTTACCGCAGAATGTTTACTACCGTGTCATCGCCGTCCATGAGAGGGCCACACCCCGGAGTCGCGTGCTGCCTCTTCAGACATGCCACCACACCTTAAGGCATGTATGAGTGCCCGGTGCGACAGTCTGGTGGCATTGCTACCCCCCCAGGGCCCCCGTCCCGCCTAACCCTAGAGCGATTGACCTCGAGATCTAACCCTTTGACTTTCCCCGGACGGGCTTTGACCAGTGGACCTCTCCACCCGGTTGTGGTAGATCAGCCCATAGGAACACTTGGGAGCAATGTCCTGGCCAAACCAACAGCAAGATCCCCTCCGTATAGACCCGACGCGGCCGTTTCCCCCCTCCAGGTGCCGGCAGCGGCGCCGTCCGTGAGGGGGGCCAAACCACGGAGACGCGTGTTGCCTCTTCAGACATGCCACCACTCCTTAAGGCATGTATGAGGGCCCAATGCGACGGTCCGGTGGCATTGCTACCCCCCAGGGCCCCCATCCCGCCTAACCCTGGAGCGGTTGACCACGAGATCTAACCCTTTGACTTTCCCAAGACGGGCTTTGACCAGTGGACCTCTCCACCCGGTTGTGATCGGTCAGCCCATAGGAACACTTGGGAGCAACATCCGGGCCAAACCCCCAGCAAGATCCCCTCCGTGTAGACCCGACGCGGCCGTTTCCACATTCCAGGTGCCAGCGGCGGCACCGTCCGTGAGTGGGGCCACACCCCAGAGACGCGTGCTGCCTCTTCAGACATGCAACCCCACCTTAAGGCATGTATGAGGGCCCAGTGCGACGCTCCGGTTGCATTGCTACCCCCCAGGGCCTCCGTCCCGCCTAACCCTGGAGCGGTTGACCACGAGATCTAACCCTTTGACTTTCCCCGGAGGGGCTTTGACCAGTGGACCTCTCCACCCGGTTGTGATCGGTCAACCCATAGGAACACTTGGGAGCAACGTCCGGACAAACTGACAGCAAGATCCCCTCCGTGTAGACCCGACGCAGCCGTTTCCCCCCTCCAGGTGCCAGCGGCGGCGCCGTCCGTGAGGGGGGCCACACCCCGGAGACGTGTGCCTGGTGTTTGCAACCGCCACAACACTTCCACACTTGTGAGAGGCCGCCGACGCAAGATTTTCCGGAATGGCTAGCCCCCGGAGGCCGCCGGCCACAATCGGAGACACGCGAAGAGCAATCCGCGTAGAGGGAAGTGTTCAGATACTTCTGCATCACCAAAAATTATGCAAAATTACCATCCGTCCTATATCACATGTGCCCACGTCATGTAAAAAACTCATGATTTTATCGCGCTCCGAGTGTTCAATAATATTCACGCCGCACCGTTACCGCAGAATGTTTACTACCGTGTCATCGCCGTCCATGAGAGGGCCACACCCCGGAGTCGCGTGCTGCCTCTTCAGACATGCCCCCACACCTTAAGGCATGTATGAGTGCCCGATGCGACAGTCTGGTGGCATTGCTACCCCCCCAGGGCCCCCGTCCCGCCTAACCCTAGAGCGGTTGACCTCGAGATCTAACCCTTTGACTTTCCCCGGACGGGCTTTGACCAGTGGACCTCTCCACCCGGTTGTGGTAGATCAGCCCATAGGAACACTTGGGAGCAATGTCCTGGCCAAACCAACAGCAAGATCCCCTCCGTATATACCCGACGCGGCCGTTTCCCCCCTCCAGGTGCCGGCAGCGGCGCCGTCCGTGAGGGGGGCCAAACCACGGAGACGCGTGTTGCCTCTTCAGACATGCCGCCACTCCTTAAGGCATGTATGAGGGCCCGGTGCGACGGTCCGGTGGCATTGCTACCCCCCAGGGCCCCCATCCCGCCTAACCGTGGAGCGGTTGACCACGAGATCTAACCCTTTGACTTTCCCAAGACGGGCTTTGACCAGTGGACCTCTCCACCCGGTTGTGATCGGTCAGCCCATAGGAACACTTGGGAGCAACGTCCGGGCCAAACCCACAGCAAGATCCCCTCCGTGTAGACCCGACGCGGCCGTTTCCACATTCCAGGTGCCCGCGGCGGCACCGTCCGTGAGTGGGGCCACACCCCAGAGACGCGTGCTGCCTCTTCAGACATGCAACCCCACCTTAAGGCATGTATGAGGGCCCAGTGCGACGCTCCGGTGGCATTGCTACCCCCCAGGGCCTCCGTCCCGCCTAACCCTGGAGCGGTTGACCACGAGATCTAACCCTTTGACTTTCCCCGGAGGGGCTTTGACCAGTGGACCTCTCCACCCGGTTGTGATCGGTCAACCCATAGGAACACTTGGGAGCAACGTCCGGACAAACCGACAGCAAGATCCCCTCCGTGTAGACCCGACGCGGCCGTTTCCCCCCTCCAGGTGCCAGCGGCGGCGCCGTCAGTGAGGGGGGCCACACCCCGGAGACGTGTGCCTGGTTTTTGCAACCGCCACAACACTTCCACACTTGTGAGAGGCCGCCGACGCAAGATTTTCCGGAATGGCTAGCCCCCGGAGGCCGCCGGCCACAATCGGAGACACGCGAAGAGCAATCCGCGTGGAGGGAAGTGTTCAGATACTTCTGCATCACCAAAAATTATGAAAAATTACCATCCGTCCTATATCACATGTGCCCACGTCATGTAAAAAACTCATGATTTTATCTTGCTCCGAGTGTTCAATAATATTCACGCCGCACCGTTACCGCAGAATGTTTACTACCGTGTCATCGCCGTCCATGAGAGGGCCACACCCCGGAGTCGCGTGCTGCCTCTTCAGACATGCCACCACACCTTAAGGCATGTATGAGTGCCCGGTGCGACAGTCTGGTGGCATTGCTACCCCCCCAGGGCCCCCGTCCCGCCTAACCCTAGAGCGATTGACCTCGAGATCTAACCCTTTGACTTTCCCCAGACGGGCTTTGACCAGTGGACCTCTCCACCCGGTTGTGGTAGATCAGCCCATAGGAACACTTGGGAGCAATGTCCTGGCCAAACCAACAGCAAGATCCCCTCCGTATGGACCCGACGCGGCCGTTTCCCCCCTCCAGGTGCCGGCAGCGGCGCCGTCCATGAGGGGGGCCAAACCACGGAGACGCGTGTTGCCTCTTCAGACATGCCACCACTCCTTAAGGCATGTATGAGGGCCCGGTGCGACGGTCCGGTGGCATTGCTACCCCCCAGGGCCCCCATCCTGCCTAACCCTGGAGCGGTTGACCACGAGATCTAACCCTTTGACTTTCCCAAGACGGGCTTTGACCAGTGGACCTCTCCACCCGGTTGTGATCGGTCAGCCCATAGGAACACATGGGAGCAACGTCCGGGCCAAACCCACAGCAAGATCCCCTCCGTGTAGACCCGACGCGGCCGTTTCCACATTCCAGGTGCCAGCGGCGGCACCGTCCGTGAGTGGGGCCACACCCCAGAGACGCGTGCTGCCTCTTCAGACATGCAACCCCACCTTAAGGCATGTATGAGGGCCCAGTGCGACGCTCCGGTGGCATTGCTACCCCCCAGGGCCTCCGTCCCGCCTAACCCTGGAGCAGTTGACCACGAGATCTAACCCTTTGACTTTCCCCGGAGGGGCTTTGACCAGTGGACCTCTCCACCCGGTTGTGATCGGTCAACCCATAGGAACACTTGGGAGCAACGTCCGGACAAACCGACAGCAAGATCCCCTCCGTGTAGACCCGACGCGGCCGTTTCCCCCCTCCAGGTGCCAGCGGCGGCGCCGTCCGTGAGGGGGGCCACACCCCGGAGACGTGTGCCTGGTGTTTGCAACCGCCACAACACTTCCACACTTGTGAGAGGCCACCGACGCAAGATTTTCCGGAATGGCTAGCCCCCGGAGGCCGCCGGCCACAATCGGAGACACGCGAAGAGCAATCCGCGTAGAGGGAAGTGTTCAGATACTTCTGCATCACCAAAAATTATGAAAAATTACCATCCGTCCTATATCACATGTGCCCACTTCATGTAAAAAACTCATGATTTTATCGCGCTCCGAGTGTTCAATAATATTCACGCCGCACCGTTACCGCAGAATGTTTACTACCGTGTCATCGCCGTCCATGAGAGGGCCACACCCCGGAGTCGCGTGCTGCCTCTTCAGACATGCCACCACACCTTAAGGCATGTATGATTGCCCGGTGCGACAGTCTGGTGGCATTGCTACCCCCCCAGGGCCCCCGTCTCGCCTAACCCTAGAGCGATTGACCTCGAGATCTAACCCTTTGACTTTTCCCGGACGGGCTTTGACCAGTGGACCTCTCCACCCGGTTGTGGTAGATCAGCCCATAGGAACACTTGGGAGCAATGTCCTGGCCAAACCAACAGCAAGATCCCCTCCGTATAGACCCGACGCGGCCGTTTCCCCCCTCCAGGTGCCGGCAGCGGCGCCGTCCGTGAGGGGGGCCAAACCACGGAGACGCGTGTTGCCTCTTCAGACATGCCACCACTCCTTAAGGCATGTATGAGGGCCCGGTGCGACGGTCCGGTGGCATTGCTACCCCCCAGGGCCCCCATCCCGCCTAACCCTGGAGCGGTTGACCACGAGATCTAACCCTTTGACTTTCCCAAGACGGGCTTTGACCAGTGGACCTCTCCACCCGGTTGTGATCGGTCAGCCCATAGGAACACTTGGGAGCAACGTCCGGGCCAAACCCCCTGCAAGATCCCCTCCGTGTAGCCCGACGCGGCCGTTTCCACATTCCAGGTGCCAGCGGCGGCACCGTCCGTGAGTGGGGCCACACCCCAGAGACGCGTGCTGCCTCTTCAGACATGCAACCCCACCTTAAGGCATGTATGAGGGCCCAGTGCGACGCTCCGGTGGCATTGCTACCCCCCAGGGCCTCCGTCCCGCCTAACCCTGGAGCGGTTGACCACGAGATCTAACCCTTTGACTTTCCCCGGAGGGGCTTTGACCAGTGGACCTCTCCACCCGGTTGTGATCGGTCAACCCATAGGAACACTTGGGAGCAACGTCCGGACAAACCGACAGCAAGATCCCCTCCGTGTAGACCCGACGCGGCCGTTTCCCCCCTCCAGGTGCCAGCGGCGGCGCCGTCCGTGAGGGGGGCCACACCCCGGAGACGTGTGCCTGGTGTTTGCAACCGCCACAACACTTCCACACTTGTGAGAGGCCACCGACGCAAGATTTTCCGGAATGGCTAGCCCCCGGAGGCCGCCGGCCACAATCGGAGACACGCGAAGAGCAATCCGCGTAGAGGGAAGTGTTCAGATACTTCTGCATCACCAAAAATTATGAAAAATTACCATCCGTCCTATATCACATGTGCCCACGTCATGTAAAAAAACTCATGATTTTATCGCGCTCCGAGTGTTCAATAATATTCACGCCGCACCGTTACCGTAGAATGTTTACTACCGTGTCATCGCCGTCCATGAGAGGGCCACACCCCGGAGTCGCGTGCTGCCTCTTCAGACATGCCACCACACCTTAAGGCATGTATGAGTGCCCGGTGCGACAGTCTGGTGGCATTGCTACCCCCCCAGGGCCCCCGTCCCGCCTAACCCTAGAGCGGTTGACCTCGAGATCTAACCCTTTGACTTTCCCCGGACGGGCTTTGACCAGTGGACCTCTCCACCCGGTTGTGGTAGATCAGCCCATAGGAACACTTGGGAGGAATGTCCTGGCCAAACCAACAGCAAGATCCCCTCCGTATAGACCCGACGCGGCCGTTTCCCCCCTCCAGGTGCCGGCAGCGGCGCCGTCCGTGAGGGGGGCCAAACCACGGAGACCCGTGTTGCCTCTTCAGACATGCCGCCACTCCTTAAGGCATGTATGAGGGCCCGGTGCGACGGTCCGGTGGCATTGCTACCCCCCAGGGCCCCCATCCCGCCTAACCCTGGAGCGGTTGACCACGAGATCTAACCCTTTGACTTTCCCAAGACGGGCTTTGACCAGTGGACCTCTCCACCCGGTTGTGATCGGTCAGCCCATAGGAACACTTGGGAGCAACGTCCGGGCCAAACCCACAGCAAGATCCCCTCCGTGTAGACCCGACGCGGCCGTTTCCACATTCCAGGTGCCAGCGGCGGCACCGTCCGTGAGTGGGGCCACACCCCAGAGACGCGTGCTGCCTCTTCAGACATGCAACCCCACCTTAAGGCATGTATGAGGGCCCAGTGCGACGCTCCGGTGGCATTGCTACCCCCCAGGGCCTCCGTCCCGCCTAACCCTGGAGCGGTTGACCACGAGATCTAACCCTTTGACTTTCCCCGGAGGGGCTTTGACCAGTGGACCTCTAAACCAGGTTGTGATCGGTCAACCCATAGGAACACTTGGGAGCAACGTCCGGACAAACCGACAGCAAGATCCCCTCCGTGTAGACCCGACGCGGCCGTTTCCCCCCTCCAGGTGCCAGCGGCGGCGCCGTCCGTGAGGGGGGCCACACCCCGGAGACGTGTGCCTGGTTTTTGCAACCGCCACAACACTTCCACACTTGTGAGAGGCCGCCGACGCAAGATTTTCCGGAATGGCTAGCCCCCGGAGGCCGCCGGCCACAATCGGAGACACGCGAAGAGCAATCCGCGTAGAGGGAAGTGTTCAGATACTTCTGCATCACCAAAAATTATGAAAAATTACCATCCATCCTATATCACATGTGCCCACGTCATGTAAAAAACTCATGATTTTATCGCGCTCCGAGTGTTCAATAATATTCACGCCGCACCGTTACCGCAGAATGTTTACTACCGTGTCATCGCCGTCCATGAGAGGGCCACACCCCGGAGTCGCGTGCTGCCTCTTCAGACATGCCACCACACCTTAAGGCATGTATGAGTGCCCGGTGCGACAGTCTGGTGGCATTGCTACCCCCCCAGGGCCCCCGTCTCGCCTAACCCTAGAGCGATTGACCTCGAGATCTAACCCTTTGACTTTCCCCGGACGGGCTTTGACCAGTGGACCTCTCCACCCGGTTGTGGTAGATCAGCCCATCGGAACACTTGGGAGCAATGTCCTGGCCAAACCAACAGCAAGATCCCCTCCGTATAGACCCGACGCGGCCGTTTCCCCCCTCCAGGTGCTGGCAGCGGCGCCGTCCATGAGGGGGGCCAAACCACGGAGACGCGTGTTGCCTCTTCAGACATGCCACCACTCCTTAAGGCATGTATGAGGGCCCGGTGCGACGGTCCGGTGGCATTGCTACCCCCCAGGGCCCCCATCCCGCCTAACCCTGGAGCGGTTGACCACGAGATCTAACCCTTTGACTTTCCCAAGACGGGCTTTGACCAGTGGACCTCTCCACCCGGTTGTGATCGGTCAGCCCATAGGAACACTTGGGAGCAACGTCCGGGCCAAACCCACAGCAAGATCCCCTCCGTGTAGACCCGACGCGGCCGTTTCCACATTCCAGGTGCCAGCGGCGGCACCGTCCGTGAGTGGGGCCACACCCCAGAGACGCGTGCTACCTCTTCAGACATGCAACCCCACCTTAAGGCATGTATGAGGGCCCAGTGCGACGCTCCGGTGGCATTGCTACCCCCCAGGGCCTCCGTCCCGCCTAACCCTGGAGCGGTTGACCACGAGATCTAACCCTTTGACTTTCCCCGGAGGGGCTTTGACCAGTGGACCTGTCCACCCGGTTGTGATCGGTCAACCCATAGGAACACTTGGGAGCAACGTCCGGACAAACCGACAGCAAGATCCCCTCCGTGTAGACCCGACGCGGCCGTTTCCCCCCTCCAGGTGCCAGCGGCGGCGCCGTCCGTGAGGGGGGCCACACCCCGGAGACGTGTGCCTGGTTTTTGCAACCGCCACAACACTTCCACACTTGTGAGAGGCCGCCGACGCAAGATTTTCCGGAATGGCTAGCCCCCGGAGGCCGCCGGCCACAATCGGAGACACGCGAAGAGCAATCCGCGTAGAGGGAAGTGTTCAGATACTTCTGCATCACCAAAAATTATGAAAAATTACCATCCGTCCTATATCACATGTGCCCACGTCATGTAAAAAACTCATGATTTTATCGCGCTCCGAGTGTTCAATAATATTCACGCCGCACCGTTACCGCAGAATGTTTACTACCGTGTCATCGCCGTCCATGAGAGGGCCACACCTCGGAGTCGCGTGCTACCTCTTCAGACATGCCACCACACCTTAAGGCATGTATGAGTGCCCGGTGCGACAGTCTGGTGGCATTGCTACCCCCCAGGGCCCCCGTCCCGCCTAACCCTAGAGCGATTGACCTCGAGATCTAACCCTTTGACTTTCCCCGGACGGGCTTTGACCAGTGGACCTCTCCACCCGGTTGTGGTAGATCAGCCCATAGGAACACTTGGGAGCAATGTCCTGGCCAAACCAACAGCAAGATCCCCTCCGTATAGACACGACGCGGCCGTTTCCCCCCTCCAGGTGCCGGCAGCGGCGCCGTCCGTGAGGGGGGCCAAACCACGGAGACGCGTGTTGCCTCTTCAGACATGCCACCGCTCCTTAAGGCATGTATGAGGGCCCGGTGCGACGGTCCGGTGGCATTGCTACCCCCCAGGGCCCCCATCCCGCCTAACCCTGGAGCGGTTGACCACGAGATCTAACCCTTTGACTTTCCCAAGACGGGCTTTGACCAGTGGACCTCTCCACCCGGTTGTGATCGGTCAGCCCATAGGAACACTTGGGAGCAACGTCCGGGCCAAACCCACAGCAAGATCCCCTCCGTGTAGACCCGACGCGGCCGTTTCCACATTCCAGGTGCCAGCGGCGGCACCGTCCGTGAGTGGGGCCACACCCCAGAGACGCGTGCTGCCTCTTCAGACATGCAACCCCACCTTAAGGCATGTATGAGGGCCCAGTGCGACGTTCCGGTGGCATTGCGACCCCCCAGGGCCTCCGTCCCGCCTAACCCTGGAGCGGTTGACCACGAGATCTAACCCTTTGACTTTCCCCGGAGGGGCTTTGACCAGTGGACCTCTCCACCCGGTTGTGATCGGTCAACCCATAGGAACACTTGGGAGCAACGTCCGGACAAACCGACAGCAAGATCCCCGCCGTGTAGACCCGACGCGGCCGTTTCCCCCCTCCAGGTGCCAGCGGCGGCGCCGTCCGTGAGGGGGGCCACACCCCGGAGACGTGTGCCTGGTGTTTGCAACCGCCACAACACTTCCACACTTGTGAGAGGCCGCCGACGCAAGATTTTCCGGAATGGCTAGCCCCCGGAGGCCGCCGGCCACAATCGGAGACACGCGAAGAGCAATCCGCGTAGAGGGAAGTGTTCAGATACTTCTGCATCACCAAAAATTATGAAAAATTACCATCCGTCCTATATCACATGTGCCCACGTCATGTAAAAAACTCATGATTTTATCGCGCTCCGAGTGTTCAATAATATTCACGCCGCACCGTTACCGCAGAATGTTTACTACCGTGTCATCGCCGTCCATGAGAGGGCCACACCCCGGAGTCGCGTGCTGCCTCTTCAGACAAGCCACCACACCTTAAGGCATGTATGAGTGCCCGGTGCGACAGTCTGGTGGCATTGCTACCCCCCCAGGGCCCCCGTCTGGCCTAACCCTAGAGCGATTGACCTCGAGATCTAACCCTTTGACTTTCCCCGGACGGGCTTTGACCAGTGGACCTCTCCACCCGGTTGTGGTAGATCAGCCCATAGGAACACTTGGGAGCAATGTCCTGGCCAAACCAACAGCAAGATCCCCTCCGTATAGACCCGCCGCGGCCGTTTCCCCCCTCCAGGTGCCGGCAGCGGCGCCGTCCGTGAGGGGGGCCAAACCACGGAGACGCGTGTTGCCTCTTCAGACATGCCACCACTCCTTAAGGCATGTATGAGGGCCCGGTGCGACGGTCCGGTGGCATTGCTACCCCCCAGGGCCCCCATCCCGCCTAACCCTGGAGCGGTTGACCACGAGATCTAACCCTTTGACTTTCCCAAGACGGGCTTTGACCAGTGGACCTCTCCACCCGGTTGTGATCGGTCAGCCCATAGGAACACTTGGGAGCAACGTCCGGGCCAAACCCACAGCAAGATCCCCTCCGTGTAGACCCGACGCGGCCGTTTCCACATTCCAGGTGCCAGCGGCGGCACCGTCCGTGAGTGGGGCCACACCCCAGAGACGCGTGCTGCCACTTCAGACATGCAACCCCACCTTAAGGCATGTATGAGGACCCAGTGCGACGCTCCGGTGGCATTGCTACCCCCCAGGGCCTCCGTCCCGCCTAACCCTGGAGCGGTTGACCACGAGATCTAACCCTTTGACTTTCCCCGGAGGGGCTTTGACCAGTGGACCTCTCCACCCGGTTGTGATCAGTCAACCCATAGGAACACTTGGGAGCAACGTCCGGACAAACCGACAGCAAGATCCCCTCCGTGTAGACCCGACGCGGCCGTTTCCCCCCTCCAGGTGCCAGCGGCGGCGCCGTCCGTGAGGGGGGCCACACCCCGGAGACGTGTGCCTGGTGTTTGCAACCGCCACAACACTTCCACACTTGTGAGAGGCCGCCGACGCAAGATTTTCCGGAATGGCTAGCCCCCGGAGGCCGCCGGCCACAATCGGAGACACGCGAAGAGCAATCCGCGTAGAGGGAAGTGTTCAGATACTTCTGCATCACCAAAAATTATGAAAAATTACCATCCGACCTATATCACATGTGCCCACGTCATGTAAAAAACTCATGATTTTATCGCGCTCCGAGTGTTCAATAATATTCACGCCGCACCGTTACCGCAGAATGTTTACTACCGTGTCATCGCCGTCCATGAGAGGGCCACACCCCGGAGTCGCGTGCTGCCTCTTCAGACATGCCACCACACCTTAAGGCATGTATGAGTGCCCGGTGCGACAGTCTGGTGGCATTGCTACCCCCCCAGGGCCCCCGTCTCGCCTAACCCTAGAGCGATTGACCTCGAGATCTAACCCTTTGACTTTCCCCGGACGGGCTTTGACCAGTGGACCTCTCCACCCGGTTGTGGTAGATCAGCCCATCGGAACACTTGGGAGCAATGTCCTGGCCAAACCAACAGCAAGATCCCCTCCGTATAGACCCGACGCGGCCGTTTCCCCCCTCCAGGTGCCGGCAGCGGCGCCGTCCATGAGGGGGGCCAAACCACGGAGACGCGTGTTGCCTCTTCAGACATGCCACCACTCCTTAAGGCATGTATGAGGGCCCGGTGCGACGGTCCGGTGGCATTGCTACCCCCCAGGGCCCCCATCCCGCCTAACCCTGGAGCGGTTGACCACGAGATCTAACCCTTTGACTTTCCCAAGACGGGCTTTGACCAGTGGACCTCTCCACCCGGTTGTGATCGGTCAGCCCATAGGAACACTTGGGAGCAACGTCCGGGCCAAACCCACAGCAAGATCCCCTCCGTGTAGACCCGACGCGGCCGTTTCCACATTCCAGGTGCCAGCGGCGGCATCGTCCGTGAGTGGGGCCACACCCCAGAGACGCGTGCTGCCACTTCAGACATGCAACCCCACCTTAAGGCATGTATGAGGGCCCAGTGCGACGCTCCGGTGGCATTGCTACCCCCCAGGGCCTCCGTCCCGCCTAACCCTGGAGCGGTTGACCACGAGATCTAACCCTTTGACTTTCCCCGGAGGGGCTTTGACCAGTGGACCTCTCCACCCGGTTGTGATCGGTCAACCCATAGGAACACTTGGGAGCAACGTCCGGACAAACCGACAGCAAGATCCCCTCCGTGTAGACCCGACGCGGCCGTTTCCCCCCTCCAGGTGCCAGCGGCGGCGCCGTCCGTGAGGGGGGCCACACCCCGGAGACGTGTGCCTGGTGTTTGCAACCGCCACAACACTTCCACACTTGTGAGAGGCCGCCGACGCAAGATTTTCCGGAATGGCTAGCCCCCGGAGGCCGCCGGCCACAATCGGAGACACGCGAAGAGCAATCCGCGTAGAGGGAAGTGTTCAGATACTTCTGCATCACCAAAAATTATGAAAAATTACCATCCGTCCTATATCACATGTGCCCACGTCATGTAAAAAACTCATGATTTTATCGCGCTCCGAGTGTTCAATAATATTCACGCCGCACCGTTACCGCAGAATGTTTACTACCGTGTCATCGCCGTCCATGAGAGGGCCACACCCCGGAGTCGCGTGCTGCCTCTTCAGACATGCCACCACACCTTAAGGCATGTATGAGTGCCCGATGCGACAGTCTGGTGGCATTGCTACCCCCCCAGGGCCCCCGTCCCGCCTAACCCTAGAGCGATTGACCTCGAGATCTAACCCTTTGACTTTCCCCGGACGGGCTTTGACCAGTGGACCTCTCCACCCGGTTGTGGTAGATCAGCCCATAGGAACACTTGGGAGCAATGTCCTGGCCAAACCAACAGCAAGATCCCCTCCGCATAGACACGACGCGGCCGTTTCCCCCCTCCAGGTGCCGGCAGCGGCGCCGTCCGTGAGGGGGGCCAAACCACGGAGACGCGTGTTGCCTCTTCAGACATGCCACCGCTCCTTAAGGCATGTATGAGGGCCCGGTGCGACGGTCCGGTGGCATTGCTACCCCCCAGGGCCCCCATCCCGCCTAACCCTGGAGCGGTTGACCACGAGATCTAACCCTTTGACTTTCCCAAGACGGGCTTTGACCAGTGGACCTCTCCACCCGGTTGTGATCGGTCAGCCCATAGGAACACTTGGGAGCAACGTCCGGGCCAAACCCACAGCAAGATCCCCTCCGTGTAGACCCGACGCGGCCGTTTCCACATTCCAGGTGCCAGCGGCGGCACCGTCCGTGAGTGGGGCCACACCCCAGAGACGCGTGCTGCCTCTTCAGACATGCAACCCCACCTTAAGGCATGTATGAGGGCCCAGTGCGACGTTCCGGTGGCATTGCGACCCCCCAGGGCCTCCGTCCCGCCTAACCCTGGAGCGGTTGACCACGAGATCTAACCCTTTGACTTTCCCCGGAGGGGCTTTGACCAGTGGACCTCTCCACCCGGTTGTGATCGGTCAACCCATAGGAACACTTGGGAGCAACGTCCGGACAAACCGACAGCAAGATCCCCTCCGTGTAGACCCGACGCGGCCGTTTCCCCCCTCCAGGTGCCAGCGGCGGCGCCGTCCGTGAGGGGGGCCACACCCCGGAGACGTGTGCCTGGTGTTTGCAACCGCCACAACACTTCCACACTTGTGAGAGGCCGCCGACGCAAGATTTTCCGGAATGGCTAGCCCCCGGAGGCCGCCGGCCACAATCGGAGACACGCGAAGAGCAATCCGCGTAGAGGGAAGTGTTCAGATACTTCTGCATCACCAAAAATTATGAAAAATTACCATCCGTCCTATATCACATGTGCCCACGTCATGTAAAAAACTCATGATTTTATCGCGCTCCGAGTGTTCAATAATATTCACGCCGCACCGTTACCGCAGAATGTTTACTACCGTGTCATCGCCGTCCATGAGAGGGCCACACCCCGGAGTCGCGTGCTGCCTCTTCAGACAAGCCACCACACCTTAAGGCATGTATGAGTGCCCGGTGCGACAGTCTGGTGGCATTGCTACCCCCCCAGGGCCCCCGTCTGGCCTAACCCTAGAGCGATTGACCTCGAGATCTAACCCTTTGACTTTCCCCGGACGGGCTTTGACCAGTGGACCTCTCCACCCGGTTGTGGTAGATCAGCCCATAGGAACACTTGGGAGCAATGTCCTGGCCAAACCAACAGCAAGATCCCCTCCGTATAGACCCGCCGCGGCCGTTTCCCCCCTCCAGGTGCCGGCAGCGGCGCCGTCCGTGAGGGGGGCCAAACCACGGAGACGCGTGTTGCCTCTTCAGACATGCCACCACTCCTTAAGGCATGTATGAGGGCCCGATGCGACGGTCCGGTGGCATTGCTACCCCCCAGGGCCCCCATCCCGCCTAACCCTGGAGCGGTTGACCACGAGATCTAACCCTTTGACTTTCCCAAGACGGGCTTTGACCAGTGGACCTCTCCACCCGGTTGTGATCGGTCAGCCCATAGGAACACTTGGGAGCAACGTCCGGGCCAAACCCACAGCAAGATCCCCTCCGTGTAGACCCGACGCGGCCGTTTCCACATTCCAGGTGCCAGCGGCGGCACCGTCCGTGAGTGGGGCCACACCCCAGAGACGCGTGCTGCCACTTCAGACATGCAACCCCACCTTAAGGCATGTATGAGGGCCCAGTGCGACGCTCCGGTGGCATTGCTACCCCCCAGGGCCTCCGTCCCGCCTAACCCTGGAGCGGTTGACCACGAGATCTAACCCTTTGACTTTCCCCGGAGGGGCTTTGACCAGTGGACCTCTCCACCCGGTTGTGATCAGTCAACCCATAGGAACACTTGGGAGCAACGTCCGGACAAATCGACAGCAAGATCCCCTCCGTGTAGACCCGACGCGGCCGTTTCCCCCCTCCAGGTGCCAGCGGCGGCGCCGTCCGTGAGGGGGGCCACACCCCGGAGACGTGTGCCTGGTGTTTGCAACCGCCACAACACTTCCACACTTGTGAGAGGCCGCCGACGCAAGATTTTCCGGAATGGCTAGCCCCCGGAGGCCGCCGGCCACAATCGGAGACACGCGAAGAGCAATCCGCGTAGAGGGAAGTGTTCAGATACTTCTGCATCACCAAAAATTATGAAAAATTACCATCCGACCTATATCACATGTGCCCACGTCATGTAAAAAACTCATGATTTTATCGCGCTCCGAGTGTTCAATAATATTCACGCCGCACCGTTACCGCAGAATGTTTACTACCGTGTCATCGCCGTCCATGAGAGGGCCACACCCCGGAGTCGCGTGCTGCCTCTTCAGACATGCCACCACACCTTAAGGCATGTATGAGTGCCCGGTGCGACAGTCTGGTGGCATTGCTACCCCCCCAGGGCCCCCGTCTCGCCTAACCCTAGAGCGATTGACCTCGAGATCTAACCCTTTGACTTTCCCCGGACGGGCTTTGACCAGTGGACCTCTCCACCCGGTTGTGGTAGATCAGCCCATCGGAACACTTGGGAGCAATGTCCTGGCCAAACCAACAGCAAGATCCCCTCCGTATAGACCCGACGCGGCCGTTTCCCCCCTCCAGGTGCCGGCAGCGGCGCCGTCCATGAGGGGGGCCAAACCACGGAGACGCGTGTTGCCTCTTCAGACATGCCACCACTCCTTAAGGCATGTATGAGGGCCCGGTGCGACGGTCCGGTGGCATTGCTACCCCCCAGGGCCCCCATCCCGCCTAACCCTGGAGCGGTTGACCACGAGATCTAACCCTTTGACTTTCCCAAGACGGGCTTTGACCAGTGGACCTCTCCACCCGGTTGTGATCGGTCAGCCCATAGGAACACTTGGGAGCAACGTCCGGGCCAAACCCACAGCAAGATCCCCTCCGTGTAGACCCGACGCGGCCGTTTCCACATTCCAGGTGCCAGCGGCGGCACCGTCCGTGAGTGGGGCCACACCCCAGAGACGCGTGCTGCCACTTCAGACATGCAACCCCACCTTAAGGCATGTATGAGGGCCCAGTGCGACGCTCCGGTGGCATTGCTACCCCCCAGGGCCTCCGTCCCGCCTAACCCTGGAGCGGTTGACCACGAGATCTAACCCTTTGACTTTCCCCGGAGGGGCTTTGACCAGTGGACCTCTCCACCCGGTTGTGATCGGTCAACCCATAGGAACACTTGGGAGCAACGTCCGGACAAACCGACAGCAAGATCCCCTCCGTGTAGACCCGACGCGGCCGTTTCCCCCCTCCAGGTGCCAGCGGCGGCGCCGTCCGTGAGGGGGGCCACACCCCGGAGACGTGTGCCTGGTGTTTGCAACCGCCACAACACTTCCACACTTGTGAGAGGCCGCCGACGCAAGATTTTCCGGAATGGCTAGCCCCCGGAGGCCGCCGGCCACAATCGGAGACACGCGAAGAGCAATCCGCGTAGAGGGAAGTGTTCAGATACTTCTGCATCACCAAAAATTATGAAAAATTACCATCCGTCCTATATCACATGTGCCCACGTCATGTAAAAAACTCATGATTTTATCGCGCTCCGAGTGTTCAATAATATTCACGCCGCACCGTTACCGCAGAATGTTTACTACCGTGTCATCGCCGTCCATGAGAGGGCCACACCCCGGAGTCGCGTGCTGCCTCTTCAGACATGCCACCACACCTTAAGGCATGTATGAGTGCCCGGTGCGACAGTCTGGTGGCATTGCTACCCCCCCAGGGCCCCCGTCCCGCCTAACCCTAGAGCGATTGACCTCGAGATCTAACCCTTTGACTTTCCCCGGACGGGCTTTGACCAGTGGACCTCTCCACCCGGTTGTGGTAGATCAGCCCATAGGAACACTTGGAAGCAATGTCCTGGCCAAACCAACAGCAAGATCCCCTCCGTATAGACCCGACGCGGCCGTTTCCCCCCTCCAGGCGCCGGCAGCGGCGCCGTCCGTGAG
The DNA here is from genome assembly GCA_039707655.1 of Elymus sibiricus. Classification (NCBI taxonomy): domain Eukaryota; kingdom Viridiplantae; phylum Streptophyta; class Magnoliopsida; order Poales; family Poaceae; genus Elymus; species Elymus sibiricus. The sequence continues at coordinate 537,344,968 of CM077675.1, forward strand.
GGGGGCCAAACCACGGAGACGCGTGTTGCCTCTTCAGACATGCCACCACTCCTTAAGGCATGTATGAGGGCCCGGTGCGACGGTCCGGTGGCATTGCTACCCCCCAGGGCCCCCATCCCGCCTAACCCTGGAGCGGTTGACCACGAGATCTAACCCTTTGACTTTCCCAAGACGGGCTTTGACCAGTGGACCTCTCCACCCGGTTGTGATCGGTCAGCCCATAGGAACACTTGGGAGCAACGTCCGGGCCAAACCCACAGCAAGATCCCCTCCGTGTAGACCCGACGCGGCCGTTTCCACATTCCAGGTGCCAGCGGCGGCACCGTCCGTGAGTGGGGCCACACCCCAGAGACGCGTGCTGCCTCTTCAGACATGCAACCCCACCTTAAGGCATGTATGAGGGCCCAGTGCGACGCTCCGGTGGCATTGCTACCCCCCAGGGCCTCCGTCCCGCCTAACCCTGGAGCGGTTGACCACGAGATCTAACCCTTTGACTTTCCCCGGAGGGGCTTTGACCAGTGGACCTCTCCACCCGGTTGTGATCGGTCAACCCATAGGAACTCTTGGGAGCAACGTCCGGACAAACTGACAGCAAGATCCCCTCCGTGTAGACCCGACGCGGCCGTTTCCCCCCTCCAGGTGCCAGCGGCGGCGCCGTCCGTGAGGGGGGCCACACCCCGGAGACGTGTGCCTGGTGTTTGCAACCGCCACAACACTTCCACACTTGTGAGAGGCCGCCGACGCAAGATTTTCCGGAATGGCTAGCCCCCGGAGGCCGCCGGCCACAATCGGAGACACGCGAAGAGCAATCCGCGTAGAGGGAAGTGTTCAGATACTTCTGCATCACCAAAAATTATGAAAAATTACCATCCGTCCTATATCACATGTGCCCACGTCATGTAAAAAACTCATGATTTTATCGTGCTCCGAGTGTTCAATAATATTCACGCCGCACCGTTACCGCAGAATGTTTACTACCGTGTCATCGCCGTCCATGAGAGGGCCACACCCCGGAGTCGCGTGCTGCCTCTTCAGACATGCCACCACACCTTAAGGCATGTATGAGTGCCCGGTGCGACAGTCTGGTGGCATTGCTACCCCCCCAGGGACCCCGTCCCGCCTAACCCTAGAGCGGTTGACCTCGAGATCTAACCCTTTGACTTTCCCCGGACGGGCTTTGACCAGTGGACCTCTCCACCCGGTTGTGGTAGATCAGCCCATAGGAATACTTGGGAGCAATGTCCTGGCCAAACCAACAGCAAGATCCCCTCCGTATAGACCCGACGCGGCCGTTTCCCCCCTCCAGGTGCCGGCAGCGGCGCCGTCCATGAGGGGGGCCAAACCACGGAGACACGTGTTGCCTCTTCAGACATGCCACCACTCCTTAAGGCATGTATGAGGGCCCGGTGCGACGGTCCGGTGGCATTGCTACCCCCCAGGGCCCCCATCCCGCCTAACCCTGGAGCGGTTGACCACGAGATCTAACCCTTTGACTTTCCCAAGACGGGCTTTGACCAGTGGACCTCTCCACCAGGTTGTGATCGGTCAGCCCATAGGAACACTTGGGAGCAACGTCCGGGCCAAACCCACAGCAAGATCCCCTCCGTGTAGACCCGACGCGGCCGTTTCCACATTCCAGGTGCCAGCGGCGGCACCGTCCGTGAGTGGGGCCACACCCCAGAGACGCGTGCTGCCTCTTCAGACATGCAACCCCACCTTAAGGCATGTATGAGGGCCCAGTGCGACGCTCCGGTGGCATTGCTACCCCCCAGGGCCTCCGTCCCGCCTAACCCTGGAGCGGTTGACCACGAGATCTAACCCTTTGACTTTCCCCGGAGGGGCTTTGACCAGTGGACCTCTCCACCCGGTTGTGATCGGTCAACCCATAGGAACACTTGGGAGCAACGTTCGGACAAACCGACAGCAAGATCCCCTCCGTGTAGACCTGACGCGGCCATTTCCCCCCTCCAGGTGCCAGCGGCGGCGCCGTCCATGAGGGGGGCCACACCCCGGAGACGTGTGCCTGGTGTTTGCAACCGCCACAACACTTCCACACTTGTGAGAGGCCGCCGATGCAAGATTTTCCGGAATGGCTAGCCCCCGGAGGCCGCCGGCCACAATCGGAGACAGGCGAAGAGCAATCCGCGTAGAGGGAAGTGTTCAGATACTTCTGCATCACCAAAAATTATGAAAAATTACCATCCGTCCTATATCACATGTGCCCACGTCATGTAAAAAACTCATGATTTTATCGCGCTCCAAGTGTTCAATAATATTCACGCCGCACCGTTACCGCAGAATGTTTACTACCGTGTCATCGCCGTCCATGAGAGGGCCACACCCCGGAGTCGCGTGCTGCCTCTTCAGACATGCCATCACACCTTAAGGCATGTATGAGTGCCCGGTGCGACAGTCTGGTGGCATTGCTACCCCCCCAGGGCCCCCGTCCCGCCTAACCCTAGAGCGGTTGACCTCGAGATCTAACCCTTTGACTTTCCCCGGACGGGCTTTGACCAGTGGACCTCTCCACCCGGTTGTGGTAGATCAGCCCATAGGAACACTTGGGAGCAATGTCCTGGCCAAACCCACAGCAAGATCCCCTCCGTATAGACCCGACGCGGCTGTTTCCCCCCTCCAGGTGCCGACAGCGGCGCCGTCCGTGAGGGGGGCCAAACCACGGAGACGCATGTTGCCTATTCAGACATGCCACCACTCCTTAAGGCATGTATGAGGGCCCGGTGCGACGGTCCGGTGGCATTGCTACCTCCCCAGGGCCCCCGTCCCGCCTAACCCTGGAGCGGTTGACCACGAGATCTAATCCTTTCACTTTCCCCGGACGGGCTTTGACCAGTGGACCTCTCCACCCGGTTGTGATCGGTCAGCCCATAGGAACACTTGGGAGCAACGTCCGGGCCAAACCCACAGCAAGATCCCCTCCGTGTAGACCCGACGCGGCCGTTTCCACATTCCAGGTGCCAGCGGCGGCGCCGTCCGTGAGTGGGGCCACACCCCAGAGACGCGTGCTGCCTCTTCAGACATGCCACCCCACTTTAAGGCATGTATGAGGGCCCGGTGTGATGCTCCGGTGGCATTGCTACCCCCCAGGGCCTCCGTCCCGCCTAACCCTGGAGCGGTTGACCACGAGATCTAACCCTTTGACTTTCCCCGGAGGGGCTTTGACCAGTGGACCTCTCCACCCGGTTGTGATCGGTCAACCCATAGGAACACTTGGGAGCAACGTCCGAACAAACCGACAGCAAGATCCCCTCCGTGTAGACCCGACGCGGCCGTTTCCCCCCTCCAGGTGCTAGCAGCGGCGCCGTCCGTGAGGGGGTCCACACCCCGGAGACGTCTGCCGGGTTTTTGCAACCGCCACAACACTTCCACACCTATGAGAGGCCGGCTACGCAAGATTTTGCGGAATGGCTAGCCCCCGGAGGCCGCCGGCCACAATCAGAGACACGCGAAGAGCAATCCGCGTAGAGGGAAGTGTTCAGATACTTCTGCATCACCAAAAATTATGAAAAATTACCATCCGTCGTATATCACATGTGCCCACGTCATGTAAAAAACTCATGATTTTATCGCGCTCCGAGTGTTCAATAATATTCATGCCGCACCGTTACCGCAGAATGTCTACTACCGTGTCATCGCCGTCCGTGAAGGGGCCACACCCCGGAAACGCGTGCTGCCTCTTCAAACATGCCACCACACCTTAAGGCATGTATGAGTGCCCGGTGCGACAGTCTGGTGGCATTGCTACCTTCCCAGGGCCTCCGTCCCGCCTAACCTTGGAGCGGTTGACCACGAGATCTAACCCTTTGACTTTCCCCGGACGGGCTTTGGCCAGTGGACCTCTCCACCCGGTTGTGGTAGATCAGCCCATAGGAACACTTGGGAGCAACGTCCGGGCCAAACCCACAGCAAGATCCCCTCCGTATAGACCGGACGCGGCCGTTTCCCCCCTCCAGGTGCCGGCAACGGCGCCGTCCGTGAGGGGGGCCACACCCCGGAGATGCGTGTTGCCTCTTCAGACATGCCACCACACCTTAGGGCATGTTTGAGGGCCCAGTGCAACGGTCCGGTGGCATTGCTACCTCCCCAGGGCCCCCGTCCCACCTAACCCTAGAGCGGTTGACCACGAGATCTAACCCTTTCACTTTACCCGGACGGGCTTTGACCAGTGGACCTCTCCACCCGGTTGTGATCGGTCAGCCCATAGGAACACTTGGGAGCAACGTCCGGGCCAAACCCACAGCAAGATCCCCTCCGTGTAGACCCGACGCGGCCGTTTCCACATTCCAGGTGCCAGCGGCGGCACCGTCCGTGAGTGGGGCCACACCCCAGAGACGCGTGCTGCCTCTTCAGACATGCAACCCCACCTTAAGGCATGTATGAGGGCCCAGTGCGACGCTCCGGTGGCATTGCTACCCCCCAGGGCCTCCGTCCCGCCTAACCCTGGAGCGGTTGACCACGAGATCTAACCCTTTGACTTTCCCCGGAGGGGCTTTGACCAGTGGACCTCTCCACCCGGTTGTGATCGGTCAACCCATAGGAACACTTGGGAGCAACGTCCGGACAAACCGGCAGCAAGATCCCCTCCGTGTAGACCCGACGCGGCCGTTTCCCCCCTCCAGGTGCCCGCAGCGGCGCCGTCCGTGAGGGGGGCCACACCCCGGAGACGTGTGCCTGGTGTTTGCAACCGCCACAACACTTCCACACTTGTGAGAGGCCGCCGACGCAAGATTTTCCGGAATGGCTAGCCCCCGGAGGCCGTCGGCCACAATCGGAGACACGCGAAGAGCAATCCGCGTAGAGGGAAGTGTTCAGATACTTCTGCATCACCAAAAATTATGAAAAATTACCATCCGTCCTATATCACATGTGCCCACGTCATGTAAAAAACTCATGATTTTATCGCGCTCCGAGTGTTCAATAATATTCACGCCGCACCGTTACCGCAGAATGTTTACTACCGTGTCATCGCCGTCCATGAGAGGGCCACACCCCGGAGTCGCGTGCTGCCTCTTCAGACATGCCACCACACCTTAAGGCATGTATGAGTGCCCGGTGTGACAGTCTGGTGGCATTGCTACCCCCCTAGGGCCCCCGTCCCGCCTAACCCTAGAGCGATTGACCTCGAGATCTAACCCTTTGACTTTCCCCGGACGGGCTTTGACCAGTGGACCTCTCCACCCGGTTGTGGTAGATCAGCCCATAGGAACACTTGGGAGCAATGTCCTGGCCAAACCAACAGCAAGATCCCCTCCGTATAGACCCGACGCGGCCGTTTCCCACCTCCAGGTGCCGGCAGCGGCGCCGTCCGTGAGGGGGGCCAAACCACGGAGACGCGTGTTGCCTCTTCAGACATGCCACCACTCCTTAAGGCATTTATGAGGGCCCGGTGCGACGGTCCGGTGGCATTGCTACCCTCCAGGGCCCCCATCCCGCCTAACCCTGGAGCGGTTGACCACGAGATCTAACCCTTTGACTTTCCCAAGACGGGCTTTAACCAGTGGACCTCTCCACCCGGTTGTGATCGGTCAGCCTATAGGAACACTTGGGAGCAACGTCCGGGCCAAACCCACAGCAAGATCCCCTCCGTGTAGACCCGACGCGGCCGTTTCCACATTCCAGGTGCCAGCGGCGGCACCGTCCGTGAGTGGGGCCACACCCCAGAGACGCGTGCTGCCTCTTCAGACATGCAACCCCACCTTAAGGCATGTATGAGGGCCCAGTGCGACGCTCCGGTGGCATTGCTACCCCCCAGGTCCTCCGTCCCGCCTAACCCTGGAGCGGTTGACCACGAGATCTAACCCTTTGACTTTCCCCGGAGGGGCTTTGACCAGTGGACCTCTCCACCCGGTTGTGATCGGTCAACCCATAGGAACACTTGGGAGCAATGTCCGGACAAACCGACAGCAAGATCCCCTCCGTGTAGACCCGACGCGGCCGTTTCCCCCCTCCAGGTGCCATCGGCGGCGCCGTCCGTGAGGGGGGCCACACCCCGGAGACGTGTGCCTGGTGTTTGCAACCGCCACAACACTTCCACACTTGTGAGAGGCCGCCGACGCAAGATTTTCCGGAATGGCTAGCCCCCGGAGGCCGCCGGCCACAATCGGAGACACGCGAAGAGCAATCCGCGTAGAGGGAAGTGTTCAGATACTTCTGCATCACCAAAAATTATGAAAAATTACCATCCGTCCTATATCACATGTGCCCACGTCATGTAAAAAACTCATGATTTTATCGCGCTCCGAGTGTTCAATAATATTCACGCCGCACCGTTACCGCAGAATGTTTACTACCGTGTCATCGCCGTCCATGAGAGGGCCACACCCCGGAGTCGCGTGCTGCCTCTTCAGACATGCCACCACACCTTAAGGCATGTATGAGTGCCCGGTGCGACAGTCTGGTGGCATTGCTACCCCCCCCCAGGGCCCCCGTCCCGCCTAACCCTAGAGCGGTTGACCTCGAGATCTAACCCTTTGACTTTCCCCGGAGGGCTTTGACCAGTGGACCTCTCCACCCGGTTGTGGTAGATCAGCCCATAGGAACACTTGGGAGCAATGTCCTGGCCAAACCCACAGCAAGATCCCCTCCGTATAGACCCGACGCGGCTGTTTCCCCCCTCCAGGTGCCGGCAGCGGCGCCGTCCGTGAGGGGGGCCAAACCACGGAGACGCATGTTGCCTCTTCAGACATGCCACCACTCCTTAAGGCATGTATGAGGGCCCGGTGCGACGGTCCGGTGGCATTGCTACCCCCAGGGCCCCCATCCCGCCTAACCCTGGAGCGGTTGACCACGAGATCTAACCCTTTGACTTTCCCAAGACGGGCTTTGACCAGTGGACCTCTCCACCCGGTTGTGATCGGTCAGCCCATAGGAACACCTGGGAGCAACGTCCGGGCCAAACCCACAGCAAGATCCCCTCCGTGTAGACCCGACGCGGCCGTTTCCACATTCCAGGTGCCAGCGGCGGCACCGTCCGTGAGTGGGGCCACACCCCAGAGACGCGTGCTGCCTCTTCAGACATGCAACCCCACCTTAAGGCATGTATGAGGGCCCAGTGCGACGCTCCGGTGGCATTGCTACCCCCCAGGGCCTCCGTCCCGCCTAACCCTGGAGCAGTTGACCACGAGATCTAACCCTTTGACTTTCCCCGGAGGGGCTTCGACCAGTGGACCTCTCCACCCGGTTGTGATCGGTCAACCCATAGGAACACTTGGGAGCAATGTCCGGACAAACCGACAGCAAGATCCCCTCCGTGTAGACCCGACGCGGCCGTTTCCCCCCTCCAGGTGCCAGCGGCGGCGCCGTCCGTGAGGGGGGCCACACCCCGGAGACGTGTGCCTGGTGTTTGCAACCGCCACAACACTTCCACACTTGTGAGAGGCCGCCGACGCAAGATTTTCCGGAATGGCTAGCCCCCGGAGGCCGCCGGCCACAATCGGAGACACGCGAAGAGCAATCCGCGTAGAGGGAAGTGTTCAGATACTTCTGCATCACCAAAAATTATGAAAAATTACCATCCGTCCTATATCACATGTGCCCACGTCATGTAAAAAACTCATGATTTTATCGCGCTCCGAGTGTTCAATAATATTCACGCCGCACCGTTACCGCAGAATGTTTACTACCATGTCATCGCCGTCCATGAGAGGGCCACACCCCGGAGTCGCGTGCTGCCTCTTCAGACATGCCACCACACCTTAAGGCATGTATGAGTGCCCGGTGCGACAGTCTGGTGGCATTGCTACCCCCCCAGGGCCCCCGTCCCGCCTAACCCTAGAGCGGTTGACCTCGAGATCTAACCCTTTGACTTTCCCCGGACGGGCTTTGACCAGTGGACCTCTCCACCCGGTTGTGGTAGATCAGCCCATAGGAACACTTGGGAGCAATGTCCTGGCCAAACCAACAGCAAGATCCCCTCCGTATAGACCCGACACGGCCGTTTCCCCCCTCCAGGTGCCGGCAGCGGCGCCGTCCGTGAGGGGGGCCAAACCACGGAGACGCGTGTTGCCTCTTCAGACATGCCACCACTCCTTAAGGCATGTATGAGGGCCCGGTGCGACGGTCCGGTGGCATTGCTACCCCCCAGGGCCCCCATCCCGCCTAACCCTGGAGCGGTTGACCACAAGATCTAACCCTTAGACTTTCCCAAGACGGGCTTTGACCAGTGGACCTCTCCACCCGGTTGTGATCGGTCAGCCCATAGGAACACTTGGGAGCAACGTCCGGGCCAAACCCACAGCAAGATCCCCTCCGTGTAGACCCGACGCGGCCGTTTCCACATTCCAGGTGCCAGCGGCGGCACCGTCCGTGAGTGGGGCCACACCCCAGAGACGCGTGCTGCCTATTCAGACATGCAACCCCACCTTAAGGCATGTATGAGGGCCCAGTGCGATGCTCCGGTGGCATTGCTACCCCCCAGGGCCTCCGTCCCGCCTAACCCTGGAGCGGTTGACCACGAGATCTAACCCTTTGACTTTCCCCGGAGGGGCTTTGACCAGTGGACCTCTCCACCCGGTTGTGATCGGTCAACCCATAGGAACACTTGGGAGCAACGTCCGGACAAACCGACAGCAAGATCCCCTCCGTGTAGACCCGACGCGGCCGTTTCCCCCCTCCAGGTGCCAGCGGCGGCGCCGTCCGTGAGGGGGGCCACACCCCGGAGACGTGTGCCTGGTGTTTGCAACCGCCACAACACTTCCACACTTGTGAGAGGCCGCCGACACAAGATTTTCCGGAATGGCTAGCCCCCGGAGGCCGCCGGCCACAATCGGAGACACGCGAAGAGCAATCCGCGTAGAGGGAAGTGTTCAGATACTTCTGGATCACCAAAAATTATGAAAAATTACCATCCGTCCTATATCACATGTGCCCACGTCATGTAAAAAACTCATGATTTTATCGCGCTCCGAGTGTTCAATAATATTCACGCCGCACCGTTACCGCAGAATGTTTACTACCGTGTCATCGCCGTCCATGAGAGGGCCACACCCCGGAGTCGCGTGCTGCCTCTTCAGACATGCCATCACACCTTAAGGCATGTATGAGTGCCCGGTGCGACAGTCTGGTGGCATTGCTACCCCCCCAGGGCCCCCGTCCCGCCTAACCCTAGAGCGGTTGACCTCGAGATCTAACCCTTTGACTTTCCCCGGACGGGCTTTGACCAGTGGACCTCTCCACCCGGTTGTGGTAGATCAGCCCATAGGAACACTTGGGAGCAATGTCCTGGCCAAACCAACAGCAAGATCCCCTCCGTATAGACCCGACGCGGCCGTTTCCCCCCTCCAGGTGCCGGCAGCGGCGCCGTCCGTGAGGGGGGCCAAACCACGGAGACGCGTGTTGCCTCTTCAGACATGCCACCACTCCTTAAGGCATGTATGAGGGCCCGGTGCGACGGTCCGGTGGCATTGCTACCCCCCAGGGCCCCCATCCCGCCTAACCCTGGAGCGGTTGACCACGAGATCTAACCCTTAGACTTTCCCAAGACGGGCTTTGACCAGTGGACCTCTCCACCCGGTTGTGATCGGTCAGCCCATAGGAACACTTGGGAGCAACGTCCGGGCCAAACCCACAGCAAGATCCCCTCCGTGTAGACCCGACGCGGCAGTTTCCACATTCCAGGTGCCAGCGGCGGCACCGTCCGTGAATGGGGCCACACCCCAGAGACGCGTGCTGCCTATTCAGACATGCAACCCCACCTTAAGGCATGTATGAGGGCCCAGTGCGACGCTCCGGTGGCATTGCTACCCCCCAGGGCCTCCGTCCCGCCTAACCCTGGAGCGGTTGACCACGAGATCTAACCCTTTGACTTTCCCCGGAGGGGCTTTGACCAGTGGACCTCTCCACCCGGTTGTGATCGGTCAACCCATAGGAACACTTGGGAGCAACGTCCGGACAAACCGACAGCAAGATCCCCTCCGTGTAGACCCGACGCGGCCGTTTCCCCCCTCCAGGTGCCAGCGGCGGCGCCGTCCGTGAGGGGGGCCACACCCCGGAGACGTGTGCCTGGTGTTTGCAACCGCCACAACACTTGCACACTTGTGAGAGGCCGCCGACACAAGATTTTCCGGAATGGCTAGCCCCCGGAGGCCGCCGGCCACAATCGGAGACACGCGAAGAGCAATCCGCGTAGAGGGAAGTGTTCAGATACTTCTGGATCACCAAAAATTATGAAAAATTACCATCCGTCCTATATCACATGTGCCCACGTCATGTAAAAAACTCATGATTTTATCGCGCTCCGAGTGTTCAATAATATTCACGCCGCACCGTTACCGCAGAATGTTTACTACCGTGTCATCGCCGTCCATGAGAGGGCCACACCCCGGAGTCGCGTGCTGCCTCTTCAGACATGCCATCACACCTTAAGGCATGTATGAGTGCCCGGTGCGACAGTCTGGTGGCATTGCTACCCCCCCAGGGCCCCCGTCCCGCCTAACCCTAGAGCGGTTGACCTCGAGATCTAACCCTTTGACTTTCCCCGGACGGGCTTTGACCAGTGGACCTCTCCACCCGGTTGTGGTAGATCAGCCCATAGGAACACTTGGGAGCAATGTCCTGGCCAAACCAACAACAAGATCCCCTCCGTATAGACCCGACGCGGCCGTTTCCCCCCTCCAGGTGCCGGCAGCGGCGCCGTCCGTGAGGGGGGCCAAACCACGGAGACGCGTGTTGCCTCTTCAGACATGCCACCACTCCTTAAGGCATGTATGAGGGCCCGGTGCGACGGTCCGGTGGCATTGCTACCCCCCAGGGCCCCCATCCCGCCTAACCCTGGAGCGGTTGACCACGAGATCTAACCCTTAGACTTTCCCAAGACGGGCTTTGACCAGTGGACCTCTCCACCTGGTTGTGATCGGTCAGCCCATAGGAACACTTGGGAGCAACGTCCGGGCCAAACCCACAGCAAGATCCCCTCCGTGTAGACCCGACGCGGCCGTTTCCACATTCCAGGTGCCAGCGGCGGCACCGTCCGTGAGTGGGGCCACACCCCAGAGACGCGTGCTGCCTATTCAGACATGCAACCCCACCTTAAGGCATGTATGAGGGCCCAGTGCGACGCTCCGGTGGCATTGCTACCCCCCAGGGCCTCCGTCCCGCCTAACCCTGGAGCGGTTGACCACGAGATCTAACCCTTTGACTTTCCCCGGAGGGGCTTTGACCAGTGGACCTCTCCACCCGGTTGTGATCGGTCAACCCATAGGAACACTTGGGAGCAACGTCCGGACAAACCGACAGCAAGATCCCCTCCGTGTAGACCTGACGCGGCCGTTTCCCCCCTCCAGGTGCCAGCGGCGGCGCCGTCCGTGAGGGGGGCCACACCCCGGAGACGTGTGCCTGGTGTTTGCAACCGCCACAACACTTCCACACTTGTGAGAGGCCGCCGACACAAGATTTTCCGGAATGGCTAGCCCCCGGAGGCCGCCGGCCACAATCGGAGACACGCGAAGAGCAATCCGCGTAGAGGGAAGTGTTCAGATACTTCTGGATCACCAAAAATTATGAAAAATTACCATCCGTCCTATATCACATGTGCCCACGTCATGTAAAAAACTCATGATTTTATCGCGCTCCGAGTGTTCAATAATATTCACGCCGCACCGTTACCGCAGAATGTTTACTACCGTGTCATCGCCGTCCATGAGAGGGCCACACCCCGGAGTCGCGTGCTGCCTCTTCAGACATGCCATCACACCTTAAGGCATGTATGAGTGCCCGGTGCGACAGTCTGGTGGCATTGCTACCCCCCCAGGGCTCCCGTCCCGCCTAACCCTAGAGCGGTTGACCTCGAGATCTAACCCTTTGACTTTCCCCGGACGGGCTTTGACCAGTGGACCTCTCCACCCGGTTGTGGTAGATCAGCCCATAGGAACACTTGGGAGCAATGTCCTGGCCAAACCAACAACAAGATCCCCTCCGTATAGACCCGACGCGGCCGTTTCCCCCCTCCAGGTGCCGGCAGCGGCGCCGTCCGTGAGGGGGGCCAAACCACGGAGACGCGTGTTGCCTCTTCAGACATGCCACCACTCCTTAAGGCATGTATGAGGGCCCGGTGCGACGGTCCGGTGGCATTGCTACCCCCCAGGGCCCCCATCCCGCCTAACCCTGGAGCGGTTGACCACGAGATCTAACCCTTAGACTTTCCCAAGACGGGCTTTGACCAGTGGACCTCTCCACCTGGTTGTGATCGGTCAGCCCATAGGAACACTTGGGAGCAACGTCCGGGCCAAACCCACAGCAAGATCCCCTCCGTGTAGACCCGACGCGGCCGTTTCCACATTCCAGGTGCCAGCGGCGGCACCGTCCGTGAGTGGGGCCACACCCCAGAGACGCGTGCTGCCTCTTCAAACATGCAACCCCACCTTAAGGCATGTATGAGGGCCCATTGCGACGCTCCGGTGGCATTGCTACCCCCCAGGGCCTCCGTCCCGCCTAACCCTGGAGCGGTTGACCACGAGATCTAACCCTTTGACTTTCCCCGGAGGGGCTTTGACCAGTGGACCTCTCCACCCGGTTGTGATCGGTCAACCCATAGGAACACTTGGGAGCAACGTCCGGACAAACCGACAGCAAGATCCCCTCCGTGTAGACCCGACGCGGCCGTTTCCCCCCTCCAGGTGCCAGCGGCGGCGCCGTCCGTGAGGGGGGCCACACCCCGGAGACGTGTGCCTGGTGTTTGCAACCGCCACAACACTTCCACACTTGTGAGAGGCCGGCGACGCAAGATTATTCCGGAATGGCTAGCCCCCGGAGGCCGCCGGCCACAATCGGAGACAAGCGAAGAGCAATCCGTGTAGAGGGAAGTGTTCAGATACTTCTGCATCACCAAAAATTATGAAAAATTACCATCCGTCCTATATCACATGTGCCCACGTCATGTAAAAAACTCATGATTTTATCGCGCTCCGAGTGTTCAATAATATTCACGCCGCACCGTTACCGCAGAATGTTAACTACCGTGTCATCGCCGTCCATGAGAGGGCCACACCCCGGAGTCACGTGCTGCCTCTTCAGACATGCCACCACACCTTAAGGCATGTATGAGTGCCCGGTGCGACAGTCTGGTGGCTTTACTACCCCCCCAGGGCCCCCGTCCCGCCTAACCCTAGAGCGGTTGAACTCAAGATCTAACCCTTTGACTTTCCCCGGACGGGCTTTGACCAGTGGACCTCTCCACCCGGTTGTGGTAGATCAGCCCATAGGAACACTTGGGAGCAATGTCCTGGCCAAACCCATAGCAAGATCCCCTCCGTATAGACCCGACGCGGCTGTTTCCCCCCTCCAGGTGCCGGCAGCGGCGCCGTCCGTGAGGGGGGCCAAACCACGGAGACGCATGTTGCCTCTTCAGACATGCCACCACTCCTTAAGGCATGTATGAGGGCCCGATGCGACGGTCCGGTGGCATTGCTACCCCCGAGGGGCCCCATCCCGCCTAACCCTGGAGCGGTTGACCACGAGATCTAACCCTTTGACTTTCCCAAGACGGGCTTTGACCAGTGGACCTCTCCACCCGGTTGTGATCGGTCAGCCCATAGGAACACTTGGGAGCAACGTCCGGGCCAAACCCACAGCAAGATCCCCTCCGTGTAGACCCGACGCGGCCGTTTCCACATTCCAGGTGCCAGCGGCGGCACCGTCCGTGAGTGGGGCCACACCCCAGAGACGCGTGCTGCCTCTTCAGACATGCAACCCCACCTTAAGGCATGTATGAGGGCCCAGTGCGACGCTCCGGTGGCATTGCTACCCCCCAGGGCCTCCGTCCCGCCTAACCCTGGAGCGGTTGACCACGAGATCTAACCCTTTGACTTTCCCCGGAGGGGCTTTGACCAGTGGACCTCTCCACCCGGTTGTGATCGGTCAACCCATAGGAACACTTGGGAGCAACGTCCGGACAAACCGACAGCAAGATCCCCTCCGTGTAGACCCGACGCGGCCGTTTCCCCCCTCCAGGTGCCAGCGGCGGCGCCGTCCGTGAGGGGGGCCACACCCCGGAGACGTGTGCCTGGTGTTTGCAACCGCCACAACACTTCCACACTTGTGAGAGGCCGCCGACGCAAGATTTTCCGGAATGGCTAGCCCCCGGAGGCCGCCGGCCACAATCGGAGACACGCGAAGAGCAATCCGCGTAGAGGGAAGTGTTCAGATACTTCTGCATCACCAAAAATTATGAAAAATTACCATCCGTCCTATATCACATGTTCCCACGTCATGTAAAAAACTCATGATTTTATCGTGCTCCGAGTGTTCAATAATATTCACGCCGCACCGTTACCGCAGAATGTTTACTACCGTGTCATCGCCGTCCATGAGAGGGCCACACCCCGGAGTCGCGTGCTGCCTCTTCAGACATGCCACCACACCTTAAGGCATGTATGAGTGCCCGGTGCGACAGTCTGGTGGCATTGCTACCCCCCCAGGGCCCCTATCCCGCCTAACCCTAGAGCGGTTGACCTCGAGATCTAACCCTTTGACTTTCCCCGGACGGGCTTTGACCAGTGGACCTCTCCACCCGGTTGTGGTAGATCAGCCCATAGGAACACTTGGGAGCAATGTCCTGGTCAAACCCAGAGCAAGATCCCCTCCGTATAGACCCGACGCGGCCGTTTCCCCCCTCCAGGTGCCGGCAGCGGCGCCGTCCGTGAGGGGGGCCAAACCACGGAGACGCATGTTGCCTCTTCAGACATGCCACCACTCCTTAAGGCATGTATGAAGGCCCGGTGCGACGGTCCGGTGGCATTGCTACCCCCCAGGGCCCCCATCCCGCCTAACCCTGGAGCGGTTGACCACGAGATCTAACCCTTTGACTTTCCCAAGACGGGCTTTGACCAGTGGACCTCTCCACCCGGTTGTGATCGGTCAGCCCATAGGAACACTTGGGAGCAACGTCCGGGCCAAACCCACAGCAAGATCCCCTCCGTGTAGACCCGACGCGGCCGTTTCCCCCCTTCAGGTGCTGGCAGCGGCCGGCCGTGAGGGGGGCCACACCTCGGAGACGCGTGCTGCCTCTTCAGACATGCCACCCCACCTTAAGGCATGTATGAGGGCCCAGTGCGACGCTCCGGTGGCATTGCTACCCCCCCCCCCAGGGCCCCCGTCTCGCCTAACCCTGGAGCGGTTGACCACGAGATCTAACCCTTTGACTTTCCCCGAACGGGATTTGACCAGTGGACCTCTCCACCCGATTGTGATCGGTCAGCCCATAGGAACACTTGGTAGCAACGTCCGGGCCAAACCCACAGCAAGATCCCCTCCGTGTAGACCCGACGCGGCCGTTTCCCCCCTACAGGTGCCGGCGGCGGCGCCGTCCGTGAGGGGGGCCACACCCCGGGGACGTGTGCCGGGCGTTAGCAACCGCCACAACACTTCCACACTTGTGAGAGGCCGCCGACGCAAGTTTTTCCGGAATGGCTAGCCCCCGGAGGCCGCCGGCCACAATCGGAGACACGCGAAGAGCAATCCGCGTAGAGGGAAGTGTTCAGATACTTCTGCATCACCAAAAATTATGAAAAATTACCATCCGTCCTATATCACATGTGCCCACGTCATGTAAAAAACTCATGATTTTATCGCGCTCCGAGTGTTCAATAATATTCACGCCGCACCGTTACCGCAGAATGTTTACTACCGTGTCATCGCCGTCCATGAGAGGGCCACACCCCGGAGTCGCGTGCTGCCTCTTCAGACATGCCACCACACCTTAAGGCATGTATGAGTGCCCGGTGCGACAGTCTGGTGGCATTGCTACCCCCCCAGGGCCCCCGTCCCGCCTAACCCTAGAGCGGTTGACCTCGAGATCTAACCCTTTGACTTTCCCCGGACGGGCTTTGACCAGTGGACCTCTCCACCCGGTTGTGGTAGATCAGCCCATAGGAACACTTGGGAGCAATGTCCTGGCCAAACCAACAACAAGATCCCCTCCGTATAGACCCGACGCGGCCGTTTCCCCCCTCCAGGTGCCGGCAGCGGCGCCGTCCGTGAGGGGGGCCAAACCACGGAGACGCGTGTTGCCTCTTCAGACATGCCACCACTCCTTAAGGCATGTATGAGGGCCCGGTGCGACGGTCCGGTGGCATTGCTACCCCCCAGGGCCCCCATCCCGCCTAACCCTGGAGCGGTTGACCACGAGATCTAACCCTTAGACTTTCCCAAGGCGGGCTTTGACCAGTGGACCTCTCCACCCGGTTGTGATCGGTCAGCCCATAGGAACACTTGGGAGCAACGTCCGGGCCAAACCCACAGCAAGATCCCCTCCGTGTAGACCCGACGCGGCCGTTTCCACATTCCAGGTGCCAGCGGCGGCACTGTCCGTGAGTGGGGCCACACCCCAGAGACGCGTGCTGCCTCTTCAAACATGCAACCCCACCTTAAGGCATGTATGAGGGCCCAGTGCGACGCTCCGGTGGCATTGCTACCCCCCAGGGCCTCCGTCCCGCCTAACCCTGGAGCGGTTGACCACGAGATCTAACCCTTTGACTTTCCCCGGAGGGGCTTTGACCAGTGGACCTCTCCACCCGGTTGTGATCGGTCAACCCATAGGAACACTTGGGAGCAACGTCCGGACAAACCGATAGCAAGATCCCCTCCGTGTAGACCCGACGCGGCCGTTTCCCCCCTCCAGGTGCCAGCGGCGTCGCCGTCCGTGAGGGGGGCCACACCCCGGAGACGTGTGCCTGGTGTTTGCAACCGCCACAACACTTCCACACTTGTGAGAGGCCGCCGACGCAAGATTATTCCGGAATGGCTAGCCCCCGGAGGCCACCGGCCACAATCGGAGACACGCGAAGAGCAATCCGCGTAGAGGGAAGTGTTCAGATACTTCTGCATCACCAAAAATTATGAAAAATTACCATCCGTCCTATATCACATGTGCCCACGTCATGTAAAAAACTCATGATTTTATCGCGCTCCGAGTGTTCAATAATATTCACGCCGCACCGTTACCGCAGAATGTTTACTACCGTGTCATCGCCGTCCATGAGAGGGCCACACCCCGGAGTCGCGTGCTGCCTCTTCAGACATGCCACCACACCTTAAGGCATGTATGAGTGCCCGGTGCGACAGTCTGGTGGCATTGCTACCCCCCCAGGGCCCCCGTCCCGCCTAACCCTAGAGCGGTTGAACTCAAGATCTAACCCTTTGACTTTCCCCGGATGGGCTTTGACCAGTGGACCTCTCCACCCGGTTGTGGTAGATCAGCCCATAGGAACACTTGGGAGCAATGTCCTGGCCAAACCAACAGCAAGATCCCCTCCGTATAGACCCGACGCGGCTGTTTCCCCCCTCCAGGTGCCGGCAGCGGCGCCGTCCGTGAGGGGGGCCAAACCACGGAGACGCATGTTGCCTCTTCAGACATGCCACCACTCCTTAAGGCATGTATGAGGGCCCGATGCGACGGTCCGGTGGCATTGCTACCCCCCAGGGGCCCCATCCCGCCTAACCCTGGAGCGGTTGACCACGAGATCTAACCCTTTGACTTTCCCAAGACGGGCTTTGACCAGTGGACCTCTCCACCCGGTTGTGATCGGTCAGCCCATAGGAACACTTGGGAGCAACGTCCGGGCCAAACCCACAGCAAGATCCCCTCCGTGTAGACCCGACGCGGCCGTTTCCACATTCCAGGTGCCAGCGGCGGCACCGTCCGTGAGTGGGGCCACACCACAGAGACGCGTGCTGCCTCTTCAGACATGCAACCCCACCTTAAGGCATGTATGAGGGCCCAGTGCGACGCTCCGGTGGCATTGCTACCCCCCAGGGCCTCCGTCCCGCCTAACCCTGGAGCGGTTGACCACGAGATCTAACCCTTTGACTTTCCCCGGAGGGGCTTTGACCAGTGGACCTCTCCACCCGGTTGTGATCGGTCAACCCATAGGAACACTTGGGAGCAACGTCCGGACAAACCGACAGCAAGATCCCCTCCGTGTAGACCCGACGCGGCCGTTTCCCCCCTCCAGGTGCCAGCGGCGGCGCCGTCCGTGAGGGGGGCCACACCCCGGAGACGTGTGCCTGGTGTTTGCAACCGCCACAACACTTCCACACTTGTGAGAGGCCGCCGACGCAAGATTTTCCGGAATGGCTAGCCCCCGGAGGCCGCCGGCCACAATCGGAGACACGCGAAGAGCAATCCGCGTAGAGGGAAGTGTTCAGATACTTCTGCATCACCAAAAATTATGAAAAATTACCATCCGTCCTATATCACATGTGCCCACGTCATGTAAAAAACTCATGATTTTATCGTGCTCCGAGTGTTCAATAATATTCACGCCGCACCGTTACCGCAGAATGTTTACTACCGTGTCATCGCCGTACATGAGAGGGCCACACCCCGGAGTCGCGTGCTGCCTCTTCAGACATGCCACCACACCTTAAGGCATGTATGAGTGCCCGGTGCGACAGTCTGGTGGCATTGCTACCACCCCAGGGTCCCCATCCCGCCTAACCCTAGAGCGGTTGACCTCGAGATCTAACCCTTTGACTTTCCCCGGACGGGCTTTGACCAGTGGACCTCTCCACCCGGTTGTGGTAGATCAGCCCATAGGAACACTTGGGAGCAATGTCCTGGCCAAACCCAGAGCAAGATCCCCTCCCTATAGACCCGACGCGGCCGTTTCCCCCCTCCAGGTGCCGGCAGCGGCGCCGTCCGTGAGGGGGGCCAAACCACGGAGAGGCGTGTTGCCTCTTCAGACATGCCACCACTCCTTAAGGCATGTATGAGGGCCCGGTGCGACGGTCCGGTGGCATTGCTACCCCCCAGGGCCCCCATCCCGCCTAACCCTGGAGCGGTTGACCACGAGATCTAACCCTTTGACTTTCCCAAGACGGGCTTTGACCAGTGGACCTCTCCACCCGGTTGTGATCGGTCAGCCCATAGGAACACTTGGGAGCAACGTCCGGGCCAAACCCACAGCAAGATCCCCTCCGTGTAGACCCGACGCGGCCGTTTCCCCCCTTCAGGTGCTGGCAGCGGCCGGCCGTGAGGGGGGCCACACCTCGGAGACGCGTGCTGCCTCTTCAGACATGCCACCCCACCTTAAGGCATGTATGAGGGCCCAGTGCGACGCTCCGGTGGCATTGCTACCCCCCCAGGGCCCCCGTCTCGCCTAACCCTGGAGCGGTTGACCACGAGATCTAACCCTTTGACTTTCCCCGAACGGGATTTGACTAGTGGACCTCTCCACCCGATTGTGATCGGTCAGCCCATAGGAACACTTGGTAGCAACGTCCGGGCCAAACCCACAGCAAGATCCCCTCCGTGTAGACCCGACGCGGCCGTTTCCCCCCTACAGGTGCCGGCGGCGGCGCCGTCCGTGAGGGGGGCCACACCCCGGGGACGTGTGCCGGGCGTTAGCAACCGCCACAACACTTCCACACTTGTGAGAGGCCGCCGACGCAAGATTTTCCGGAATGGCTAGCCCCCGGAGGCCGCCGGCCACAATCGGAGACACGCGAAGAGCAATCCGCGTAGAGGGAAGTGTTCAGATACTTCTGCATCACGAAAAATTATGAAAAATTACCATCCGTCCTATATCACATGTGCCCACGTCATGTAAAAAACTCATGATTTTATCGCGCTTCGAGTGTTCAATAATATTCACGCCGCACCATTACCGCAGAATGTTTACTACCGTGTCATCGCCGTCCATGAGAGGGCCACACCCCGGAGTCGCGTGCTGCCTCTTCAGACATGCCACCACACCTTAAGGCATGTATGAGGGCCCGGTGCGACAGTCTGGTGGCATTGCTACCCCCCCAGGGCCCCCATCCCGCCTAACCCTAGAGCGGTTGACCTCGAGATCTAACCCTTTGACTTTCCCCGGACGGGCTTTGACCAGTGGACCTCTCCACCCGGTTGTGGTAGATCAGCCCATAGGAACACTTGGGAGCAATGTCCTGGCCAAACCCAGAGCAAGATCCCCTCCGTATAGACCCGACGCGGCCGTTTCCCCCCTCCAGGTGCCGGCAGCGGCGCCGTCCGTGAGGGGGGCCAAACCACGGAGACGCGTGTTGCCTCTTCAGACATGCCACCACTCCTTAAGGCATGTATTAGGGCCCGGTGCGACGGTCCGGTGGCATTGCTACCCCCCAGGGCCCCCATCCCGCCTAACCCTGGAGCGGTTGACCACGAGATCTAACCCTTTGACTTTCCCAAGACGGGCTTTGACCAGTGGACCTCTCCACCCGGTTGTGATCGGTCAGCCCATAGGAACATTTGGGAGCAACGTCCGGGCCAAACCCACAGCAAGATCCCCTCCGTGTAGACCCGACGCGGCTGTTTCCCCCCTTCAGGTGCTGGCGGCGGCCGGCCGTGAGGGGGGCCACACCTCGGAGACGCGTGCTGCCTCTTCAGACATGCCACCCCACCTTAAGGCATGTATGAGGGCCCAGTGCGACGCTCCGGTGGCATTGCTACCCCCCAGGGCCCCCGTCTCGCCTAACCCTGGAGCGGTTGACCACGAGATCTAACCCTTTGACTTTCCCCGAACGGGATTTGACCAGTGGACCTCTCCACCCGATTGTGATCGGTCAGCCCATAGGAACACTTGGTAGCTACGTCCGGGCCAAACCCACAGCAAGATCCCCTCCGTGTAGACCCGACGCGGCCGTTTCCCCCCTACAGGTGCCGGCGGCGGCGCCGTCCGTGAGGGGGGCCACACCCCGGGGACGTGTGCCGGGCGTTAGCAACCGCCACAACACTTCCACACTTGTGAGAGGCCGCCGACGCAAGATTTTCCGGAATGGCTAGCCCCCGGAGGCCGCCGGCCACAATCGGAGACACGCGAAGAGCAATCCGCGTAGAGGGAAGTGTTCAGATACTTCTGCATCACCAAAAATTATGAAAAATTACCATCCGTCCTATATCACATGTGCCCACGTCATGTAAAAAACTCATGATTTTATCGCGCTCCGAGTGTTCAATAATATTCACGCCGCACCGTTACCGCATAATGTTTACTACCGTGTCATCGCCGTCCATGAGAGGGCCACACCCCGGAGTCGCGTGCTGCCTCTTCAGACATGCCACCACACCTCAAGGCATGTATGAGTGCCCGGTGCGACAGTCTGGTGGCATTGCTACCCCCCCAGGGCCCCCGTCCCGCCTAACCCTACAGCGATTGACCTCGAGATCTAACCCTTTGACTTTCCCCGGACGGGCTTTGACCAGTGGACCTCTCCACCCGGTTGTGGTAGATCAGCCCATAGGAACACTTGGGAGCAATGTCCTGGCCAAACCAACAGCAAGACCCCCTCCGTATAGACCCGACGCGGCCGTTTCCCCCCTCCAGGTGCCGGCAGCGGCGCCGTCCGTGAGGGGGGCCAAACCACGGAGACGCGTGTTGCCTCTTCAGACATGCCACCACTCCTTAAGGCATGTATGAGGGCCCGGTGCGACGGTCCGGTGGCATTGCTACCCCCCAGGGCCCCCATCCCGCCTAACCCTGGAGCGGTTGACCACGAGATCTAACCCTTTGACTTTCCCAAGACGGGCTTTGACCAGTGGACCTCTCCACCCGGTTGTGATTGGTCAGCCCATAGGAACACTTGGGAGCAACGTCCGGGCCAAACCCACAGCAAGATCCCCTCCGTGTAGACCCGACGTGGCCGTTTCCACATACCAGGTGCCAGCGGCGGCACCGTCCGTGAGTGGGGCCACACCCCAGAGACGCGTGCTGCCTCTTCAGACATGCAACCCCACCTTAAGGAATGTATGAGGGCCCAGTGCGACGCTCCGGTGGCATTGCTACCCCCCAGGGCCTCCGTCCCGCCTAACCCTGGAGCGGTTGACCACGAGATCTAACCCTTTGACTTTCCCCGGAGGGGCTTTGACCAGTGGACTTCTCCACCCGGTTGTGATCGGTCAACCCATAGGAACACTTGGGAGCAACGTCCGGACAAACTGACAGCAAGATCCCCTCCGTGTAGACCCGACGCGGCCGTTTCCCCCCTCCAGGTGCCAGCGGCGGCGCCGTCCGTGAGGGGGGCCACACCCCGGAGACGTGTGCCTGGTGTTTGCAACCGCCACAACACTTCCACACTTGTGAGAGGCCGCCGACGCAAGATTTTCCGGAATGGCTAGCCCCCGGAGGCCGCCGGCCACAATCGGAGACACGAGAAGAGCAATCCGCGTAGAGGGAAGTGTTCAGATACTTCTGCATCACCAAAAATTATGAAAAATTACCATCCGTCCTATATCACATGTGCCCACGTCATGTAAAAAACTCATGATTTTATCGTGCTCCGAGTGTTCAATAATATTCACGCCGCACCGTTACCGCAGAATGTTTACTACCGTGTCATCGCCGTCCATGAGAGGGCCACACCCCGGAGTCGCGTGCTGCCTCTTCAGACATGCCACCACACCTTAAGGCATGTATGAGTGCCCGGTGCGACAGTCTGGTGGCATTGCTACCACCCCAGGGCCCCCATCCCGCCTAACCCTAGAGCGGTTGACCTCGAGATCTAACCCTTTGACTTTCCCCGGACGGGCTTTGACCAGTGGACCTCTCCACCCGGTTGTGGTAGATCAGCCCATAGGAACACTTGGGAGCAATGTCCTGGCCAAACCCAGAGCAAGATCCCCTCCGTATAGACCCGACGCGGCCGTTTCCCCCCTCCAGGTGCCGGCAGCGGCGCCGTCCGTGAGGGGGGCCAAACCACGGAGAGGCGTGTTGCCTCTTCAGACATGCCACCACTCCTTAAGGCATGTATGAGGGCCCGGTGCGACGGTCCGGTGGCATTGCTACCCCCCAGGGCCCCCATCCCGCCTAACCCTGGAGCGGTTGACCACGAGATCTAACCCTTTGACTTTCCCAAGACGGGCTTTGACCAGTGGACCTCTCCACCCGGTTGTGATCGGTCAGCCCATAGGAACACTTGGGAGCAACGTCCGGGCCAAACCCACAGCAAGATCCCCTCCGTGTAGACCCGACGCGGCCGTTTCCCCCCTTCAGGTGCTGGCAGCGGCCGGCCGTGAGGGGGGCCACACCTCGGAGACGCGTGCTGCCTCTTCAGACATGCCACCCCACCTTAAGGCATGTATGAGGGCCCAGTGCGACGCTCCGGTGGCATTGCTACCCCCCCAGGGCCCCCGTCTCGCCTAACCCTGGAGCGGTTGACCACGAGATCTAACCCTTTGACTTTCCCCGAACGGGATTTGACCAGTGGACCTCTCCACCCGATTGTGATCGGTCAGCCCATAGGAACACTTGGTAGCAACGTCCGGGCCAAACCCACAGCAAGATCCCCTCCGTGTAGACCCGACGCGGCCGTTTCCCCCCTACAGGTGCCGGCGGCGGCGCCGTCCGTGAGGGGGGCCACACCCCGGGGACGTGTGCCGGGCGTTAGCAACCGCCACAACACTTCCACACTTGTGAGAGGCCGCCGACGCAAGATTTTCCGGAATGGCTAGCCCCCGGAGGCCGCCGGCCACAATCGGAGACACGCGAAGAGCAATCCGCGTAGAGGGAAGTGTTCAGATACTTCTGCATCACGAAAAATTATGAAAAATTACCATCCGTCCTATATCACATGTGCCCACGTCATGTAAAAAACTCATGATTTTATCGCGCTTCGAGTGTTCAATAATATTCACGCCGCACCATTACCGCAAAATGTTTACTACCGTGTCATCGCCGTCCATGAGAGGGCCACACCCCGGAGTCGCGTGCTGCCTCTTCAGACATGCCACCACACCTTAAGGCATGTATGAGGGCCCGGTGCGACAGTCTGGTGGCATTGCTACCCCCCCAGGGCCCCCTTCCCGCCTAACCCTAGAGCGGTTGACCTCGAGATCTAACCCTTTGACTTTCCCCGGACGGGCTTTGACCAGTGGACCTCTCCACCCGGTTGTGGTAGATCAGCCCATAGGAACACTTGGGAGCAATGTCCTGGCCAAACCCAGAGCAAGATCCCCTCCGTATAGACCCGACGCGGCCGTTTCCCCCCTCCAGGTGCCGGCAGCGGCGCAGTCCGTGAGGGGGGCCAAACCACGGAGACGCGTGTTGCCTCTTCAGACATGCCACCACTCCTTAAGGCATGTATTAGGGCCCGGTGCGACGGTCCGGTGGCATTGCTACCCCCCAGGGCCCCCATCCCGCCTAACCCTGGAGCGGTTGACCACGAGATCTAACCCTTTGACTTTCCCAAGACGGGCTTTGACCAGTGGACCTCTCCACCCGGTTGTGATCGGTCAGCCCATAGGAACATTTGGGAGCAACGTCCGGGCCAAACCCACAGCAAGATCCCCTCTGTGTAGACCCGACGCGGCTGTTTCCCCCCTTCAGGTGCTGGCGGCGGCCGGCCGTGAGGGGGGCCACACCTCGGAGATGCGTGCTGCCTCTTCAGACATGCCACCCCACCTTAAGGCATGTATGAGGGCCCAGTGCGACGCTCCGGTGGCATTGCTACCCCCCCAGGGCCCCCGTCTCGCCTAACCCTGGAGCGGTTGACCACGAGATCTAACCCTTTGACTTTCCCCGAACGGGATTTGACCAGTGGACCTCTCCACCCGATTGTGATCGGTCAGCCCATAGGAACACTTGGTAGCTACGTCCGGGCCAAACCCACAGCAAGATCCCCTCCGTGTAGACCCGACGCGGCCGTTTCCCCCCTACAGGTGCCGGCGGCGGCGCCGTCCGTGAGGGGGGCCACACCCCGGGGACGTGTGCCGGGCGTTAGCAACCGCCACAACACTTCCACACTTGTGAGAGGCCGCCGACGCAAGATTTTCCGGAATGGCTAGCCCCCGGAGGCCGCCGGCCACAATCGGAGACACGCGAAGAGCAATCCGCGTAGAGGGAAGTGTTCAGATACTTCTGCATCACCAAAAATTATGAAAAATTACCATCCGTCCTATATCACATGTGCCCACGTCATGTAAAAAACTCATGATTTTATCGCGCTCCGAGTGTTCAATAATATTCACGCCGCACCGTTACCGCAGAATGTTTACTACCGTGTCATCGCCGTCCATGAGAGGGCCACACCCCGGAGTCGCGTGCTGCCTCTTCAGACATGCCACCACACCTCAAGGCATGTATGAGTGCCCGGTGCGACAGTCTGGTGGCATTGCTACCCCCCCAGGGCCCCCGTCCCGCCTAACCCTACAGCGATTGACCTCGAGATCTAACCCTTTGACTTTCCCCGGACGGGCTTTGACCAGTGGACCTCTCCACCCGGTTGTGGTAGATCAGCCCATAGGAACACTTGGGAGCAATGTCCTGGCCAAACCAACAGCAAGACCCCCTCCGTATAGACCCGACGCGGCCGTTTCCCCCCTCCAGGTGCCGGCAGCGGCGCCGTCCGTGAGGGGGGCCAAACCACGGAGACGCGTGTTGCCTCTTCAGACATGCCACCACTCCTTAAGGCATGTATGAGGGCCCGGTGCGACGGTCCGGTGGCATTGCTACCCCCCAGGGCCCCCATCCCGCCTAACCCTAGAGCGGTTGACCACGAGTTCTAACCCTTTGACTTTCCCAAGACGGGCTTTGACCAGTGGACCTCTCCACCCGGTTGTGATTGGTCAGCCCATAGGAACACTTGGGAGCAACGTCCGGGCCAAACCCACAGCAAGATCCCCTCCGTGTAGACCCGACGTGGCCGTTTCCACATTCCAGGTGCCAGCGGCGGCACCGTCCGTGAGTGGGGCCACACCCCAGAGACGCGTGCTGCCTCTTCAGACATGCAACCCCACCTTAAGGCATGTATGAGGGCCCAGTGCGACGCTCCGGTGGCATTGCTACCCCCCAGGGCCTCCGTCCCGCCTAACCCTGGAGCGGTTGACCACGAGATCTAACCCTTTGACTTTCCCCGGAGGGGCTTTGACCAGTGGACTTCTCCACCCGGTTGTGATCGGTCGACCCATAGGAACACTTGGGAGCAACGTCCGGACAAACTGACAGCAAGATCCCCTCCGTGTAGACCCGACGCGGCCGTTTCCCCCCTCCAGGTGCCAGCGGCGGCGCCGTCCGTGAGGGGGGCCACACCCCGGAGACGTGTGCCTGGTGTTTACAACCGCCACAACACTTCCACACTTGTGAGAGGCCGCCGACGCAAGATTTTCCGGAATGGCTAGCCCCCGGAGGCCGCCGGCCACAATCGGAGACACGCGAAGAGCAATCCGCGTAGAGGGAAGTGTTCAGATACTTATGCATCACCAAAAATTATGAAAAATTACCATCCGTCCTATATCACATGTGCCCACGTCATGTAAAAAACTCATGATTTTATCGCGCTCCGAGTGTTCAATAATATTCACGCCACACCGTTACCGCAGAATGTTTACTACCGTGTCATCGCCGTCCATGAGAGGGCCACACCCCGGAGTCGCGTGCTGCCTCTTCAGACATGCCACCACACCTTAAGGCATGTATGAGTGCCCGGTGCGACAGTCTGGTGGCATTGCTACCCCCCCCCCCCCCCCCCAGGGCCCCCGTCCCGCCTAACCCTAGAGCGGTTGACCTCGAGATCTAACCCTTTGACTTTCCCTGGACGGGCTTTGACCAGTGGACCTCTCCACCCGGTTGTGGTAGATCAGCCCATAGGAACACTTGGGAGCAATGTCCTGGCCAAACCCACAGCAAGATCCCCTCCGTATAGACCCGACGCGGCTGTTTCCCCCCTCCAGGTGCCGGCAGCGGCGCCGTCCGTGAGGGGGGCCAAACCACGGAGACGCATGTTGCCTCTTCAGACATGCCACCACTCCTTAAGGCATGTATGAGGGCCCGGTGCGACGGTCCGGTGGCATTGCTACCCCCCAGGGCCCCCATCCCGCCTAACCCTGGAGCGGTTGACCACGAGATCTAACCCTTTGACTTTCCCAAGACGAGCTTCGACCAGTGGACCTCTCCACCCGGTTGTGATCGGTCAACCCATAGGAACACTTGGGAGCAACGTCCGGACAAACCGACAGCAAGATCCCCTCCGTGTAGACCCGACGCGGCCGTTTCCCCCCTCCAGGTGCCAGCGGCGGCGCCGTCCGTGAGGGGGGCCACACCCCGGAGACGTGTGCCTGGAGTTCGCAACCGCCACAACACTTCCACACTTGTGAGAGGCCGCCGACGCAAGATTTTCCGGAATGGCTAGCCCCCGGAGGCCGCCGGCCACAATTGGAGACACGCGAAGAGCAATCCGCGTAGAGGGAAGTGTTCAGATACTTCTGCATCACCAAAAATTATGAAAAATTACCATCCGTCCTATATCACATGTGCCCACGTCATGTAAAAAACTCATGATTTTATCGCGCTCCGAGTGTTCAATAATATTCACGCCGCACCGTTACCGCAGAATGTTTACTACCGTGTCATCGCCGTCCATGAGAGGGCCACACCCCGGAGTCGCGTGCTGCCTCTTCAGACATTCCACCACACCTTAAGGCATGTATGAGTGCCCGGTGCGACAGGCTGGTGGCATAGCTACCCCATCCCAGGGCCCCCATCCCGCCTAACCCTAGAGCGGTTGACCTCGAGATCTAACCCTTTGACTTTCCCCGGACGGGCTTTGACCAGTGGACCTCTCCACCCGGTTGTGGTAGATCAGCCCATAGGAACACTTGGGAGCAATGTCCTGGCCAAACCCACAGCAAGATCCCCTCCGTATAGACCCGACGCGGCTGTTTCCCCCCTCCAGGTGCCGGCAGCGGCGCCGTCCGTGAGGGGGGCCAAACCACGGAGACGCATGTTGCCTCTTCAGACATGCCACCACTCCTTAAGGCATGTATGAGGGCCCGGTGCGACGGTCCGGTGGCATTGCTACCCCCCAGGGCCCCCATCCCGCCTAACCCTGGAGCGGTTGACCACGAGATCTAACCCTTTGACTTTCCCAAGACGAGCTTCGACCAGTGGACCTCTCCACCCGGTTGTGATCGGTCAACCCATAGGAACACTTGGGAGCAACGTCCGGACAAACCGACAGCAAGATCCCCTCCGTGTAGACCCGACGCGGCCGTTTCCCCCCTCCAGGTGCCAGCGGCGGCGCCGTCCGTGAGGGGGGCCACACCCCGGAGACGTGTGCCTGGAGTTCGCAACCGCCACAACACTTCCACACTTGTGAGAGGCCGCCGACGCAAGATTTTCCGGAATGGCTAGCCCCCGGAGGCCGCCGGCCACAATCGGAGACACGCGAAGAGCAATCCGCGTAGAGGGAAGTGTTCAGATACTTCTGCATCACCAAAAATTATGAAAAATTACCATCCGTCCTATATCACATGTGCCCACGTCATGTAAAAAACTCATGATTTTATCGCGCTCCGAGTGTTCAATAATATTCACGCCGCACCGTTACCGCAGAATGTTTACTACCGTGTCATCGCCGTCCATGAGAGGGCCACACCCCGGAGTCGCGTGCTGCCTCTTCAGACATTCCACCACACCTTAAGGCATGTATGAGTGCCCGGTGCGACAGTCTGGTGGCATAGCTACCCCATCCCAGGGCCCCCATCCCGCCTAACCCTAGAGCGGTTGACCTCGAGATCTAACCCTTTGACTTTCCCCGGACGGGCTTTGACCAGTGGACCTCTCCACCCGGTTGTGGTAGATCAGCCCATAGGAACACTTGGGAGCAATGTCCTGGCCAAACCCACAGCAAGATCCCCTCCGTATAGACCCGACGCGGCTGTTTCCCCCCTCCAGGTGCCGGCAGCGGCGCCGTCCGTGAGGGGGGCCAAACCACGGAGACGCATGTTGCCTCTTCAGACATGCCACCACTCCTTAAGGCATGTATGAGGGCCCGGTGCGACGGTCCGGTGGCATTGCTACCCCCCAGGGCCCCCATCCCGCCTAACCCTGGAGCGGTTGACCACGAGATCTAACCCTTTGACTTTCCCAAGACGAGCTTCGACCAGTGGACCTCTCCACCCGGTTGTGATCGGTCAACCCATAGGAACACTTGGGAGCAACGTCCGGACAAACCGACAGCAAGATCCCCTCCGTGTAGACCCGACGCGGCCGTTTCCCCCCTCCAGGTGCCAGCGGCGGCGCCGTCCGTGAGGGGGGCCACACCCCGGAGACGTGTGCCTGGAGTTCGCAACCGCCACAACACTTCCACACTTGTGAGAGGCCGCCGACGCAAGATTTTCCGGAATGGCTAGCCCCCGGAGGCCGCCGGCCACAATCGGAGACACGCGAAGAGCAATCCGCGTAGAGGGAAGTGTTCAGATACTTCTGCATCACCAAAAATTATGAAAAATTACCATCCGTCCTATATCACATGTGCCCACGTCATGTAAAAAACTCATGATTTTATCGCGCTCCGAGTGTTCAATAATATTCACGCCGCACCGTTACCGCAGAATGTTTACTACCGTGTCATCGCCGTCCATGAGAGGGCCACACCCCGGAGTCGCGTGCTGCCTCTTCAGACATTCCACCACACCTTAAGGCATGTATGAGTGCCCGGTGCGACAGTCTGGTGGCATTGCTACCCCATCCCAGGGCCCCCATCCCGCCTAACCCTAGAGCGGTTCACCTCGAGATCTAACCCTTTGACTTTCCCCGGACGGGCTTTGACCAGTGGACCTCTCCACCCGGTTGTGGTAGATCAGCCCATAGGAACACTTGGGAGCAATGTCCTGGCCAAACCCAGAGCAAGATCCCCTCCGTATAGACCCGACGCGGCCGTTTCCCCCCTCCAGGTGCCGGCAGCGGCGCCGTCCGTGAGGGGGGCCAAACCACGGAGACGCGTGTTGCCTCTTCAGACATGCGACCACTCCTTAAGGCATGTATGAGGGCCTGGTGCGACGGTCCGGTGGCATTGCTACCCCCCAGGGCCCCCATCCCGCCTAACCCTGGAGCGGTTGACCACGAGATCTAACCCTTTGACTTTCCCAAGACGGGCTTTGACCAGTGGACCTCTCCACCCGGTTGTGATCGGTCAGCCCATAGGAACACTTGGGAGCAACGTCCGGGCCAAACCCACAGCAAGATCCCCTCCGTGTAGACCCGACGCGGCCGTTTCCCCCCTTCAGGTGCTGGCAGCGGCCGGCCATGATTGGGGCCACACCTCGGAGACGCATGCTGCCTCTTCAGACATGCCACCCCACCTTAAGGCATGTATGAGGGCCCAGTGCGACGCTCCGGTGGCATTGCTACCCCCCCCCCCAGGGCCCCCGTCTCGCCTAACCCTGGAGCGGTTGACCACGAGATCTAACCCTTTGACTTTCCCCGAACGG
The DNA here is from genome assembly GCA_039707655.1 of Elymus sibiricus. NCBI lineage: Eukaryota > Viridiplantae > Streptophyta > Magnoliopsida > Poales > Poaceae > Elymus > Elymus sibiricus. The sequence goes on from CM077675.1 coordinate 537,375,140, forward strand.
GATTTGACCAGTGGACCTCTCCACCCGATTGTGATCGGTCAGCCCATAGGAACACTTGGTAGCAACGTCCGGGCCAAACCCACAGCAAGATCCCCTCCGTGTAGACCCGACGCGGCCGTTTCCCCCCTACAGGTGCCGGCGGCGGCGCCGTCCGTGAGGGGGGCCACACCCCGGGGACGTGTGCCGGGCGTTAGCAACCGCCACAACACTTCCACACTTGTGAGAGGCCGCCGACGCAAGATTTTCCGGAATGGCTAGCCCCCGGAGGCCGCCGGCCACAATCTGAGACACGCGAAGAGCAATCCGCGTAGAGGGAAGTGTTCAGATACTTCTGCATCACCAAAAATTATGAAAAATTACCATCCGTCCTATATCACATGTGCCCACGTCATGTAAAAAACTCATGATTTTATCGCGCTTCGAGTGTTCAATAATATTCACGCCGCACCGTTACCGCAGAATGTTTACTACCGTGTCATTGCCGTCCATCAGAGGGCCACACCCCGGAGTCGCGTGCTGCCTCTTCAGACATGCCACCACACCTTAAGGCATCTATGAGGGCCCGGTGCGACAGTCTGGTGGCATTGCTACCCCCCCAGGGCCCCCATCCCGCCTAACCCTAGAGCGGTTGACCTCGAGATCTAACCCTTTGACTTTCCCCGGACGGGCTTTGACCAGTGGACCTCTCCACCCGGTTGTGGTAGATCAGCCCATAGGAACACTTGGGAGCAATGTCCTGGCCAAACCAACAGCAACATCCCGTCCGTATAGACCCGACGAGGCCGTTTCCCCCCTCCAGGTGCCGGCAGCGGCGCCGTCCGTGAGGGGGGCCAAACCACGGAGACGCGTGTTGCCTCTTCAGACATGCCACCACTCCTTAAGGCATGTATGAGGGCCCGGTGCGACGGTCCGGTGGCATTGCTACCCCCCAGGGCCCCCATCCCGCCTAACCCTGGAGCGGTTGACCACGAGATCTAACCCTTTGACTTTCCCAAGACGGGCTTTGACCAGTGGACCTCTCCACCCGGTTGTGATCGGTCAGCCCATGGGAACACTTGGGAGCAACGTCCGGGCCAAACCCACAGCAAGATCCCCTCCGTGTAAACCCGACGCGGCCGTTTCCCCCCTTCAGGTGCCAGCACGCGGCACCGTCCGTGAGTGGGGCCACACCCCAGAGACGCGTGCTGCCTCTTCAGACATGCAACCCCACCTTAAGGCATGTATGAGGGCCCAGTGCGACGCTCCGGTGGCATTGCTACCCCCAGGGCCTCCGTCCCGCCTAACCCTGGAGCGGTTGACCACCAGATCTAACCCTTTGACTTTCCCCGGAGGGGCTTTGACCAGTGGACCTCTCCACCCGGTTGTGATCGGTCAACCCATAGGAACACTTGGGAGCAACGTCCGGACAAACCGACAGCAAGATCCCCTCCGTGTAGACCCGACGCGGCCGTTTCCCCCCTCCAGGTGCCAGCGGCGGCACCGTCCGTGAGGGCGGCCACACCCCGGAGACGTGTGCCTGGTGTTCGCAACCGCCACAACACTTCCACACTTGTGAGAGGCCGCCGACGCAAGATTTTCCGGAATGGCTAGCCCCCGGAGGCCGCCGGCCACAATCGGAGACACGCGAAGAGCAATCCGCGTAGAGGGAAGTGTTCAGATACTTCTGCATCACCAAAAATTATGAAAAATTACCATCCGTCCTATATCACATGTGCCCACGTCATGTAAAAAACTCATGATTTTATCGCGCTCCGAGTGTTCAATAATATTCACGCCGCACCGTTACCGCAGAATGTTTACTACCGTGTCATCGCCGTCCATGAGAGGGCCACACCCCGGAGTCGCGTGCTGCCTCTTCAGACATGCCACCACACCTTAAGGCATGTATGAGTGCCCGGTGCGACAGTCTGGTGGCATTGCTACCCCCCCAGGGCCCCCATCCCGCCTAACCCTAGAGCGGTTGACCTCGAGATCTAACCCTTTGACTTTCCCCTGACGGGCTTTGACCAGTGGACCTCTCCACCCGGTTGTGGTAGATCAGCCCATAGGAACACTTGGGAGCAATGTCCTGGCCAAACCCAGAGCAAGATCCCCTCCGTATAGACCCGACGCGGCCGTTTCCCCCCTCCAGGTGCCGGCAGCGGCGCCGTCCGTGAGGGGGGCCAAACCACGGAGACGCGTGTTGCCTCTTCAGACATGCGACCACTCCTTAAGGCATGTATGAGGGCCCGGTGCGACGGTCCGGTGGCATTGCTACCCCCCAGGGCCCCATCCTGCCTAACCCTGGAGCGGTTGACCACGAGATCTAACCCTTTGACTTTCCCAAGACGGGCTTTGACCAGTGGACCTCTCCACCCGGTTGTGATCGGTCAGCCCATAGGAACACTTGGGAGCAACATCCGGGCCAAACCCACAGCAAGATCCCCTCCGTGTAGACCCGACGCGGCCGTTTCCCCGCTTCAGGTGTTGGCAGCGGCCGGCCGTGAGGGGGGCCACACCTCGGAGACGCGTGCTGCCTCTTCAGACATGCCACCCCACCTTAAGGCATGTATGAGGGCCCAGTGCGACGCTCCGGTGGCATTGCTACCCCCCCCCCCAGGGCCCCCGTCTCGCCTAACCCTGGAGCGGTTGACCACGAGATCTAACCCTTTGACTTTCCCCGAACGGGATTTGACCAGTGGACCTCTCCACCCGATTGTGATCGGTCAGCCCATAGGAACACTTGGTAGCAACGTCCGGGCCAAACCCACAGCAAGATCCCCTCCGTGTAGACCCGACGCGGCCGTTTCCCCCCTACAGGTGCCGGCGGCGGCGCCGTCCGTGAGGGGGGCCACACCCCGGGGACGTGTGCCAGGCGTTAGCAACCGCCACAACACTTCCACACTTGTGAGAGGCCGCCGACGCAAGATTTTCCGGAATGGCTAGCCCCCGGAGGCCGCCGGCCACAATCGGAGACACGCGAAGAGCAATCCGCGTAGAGGGAAGTGTTCAGATACTTCTGCATCACCAAAAATTATGAAAAATTACCATCCGTCCTATATCACATGTGCCCACGTCATGTAAAAAACTCATGATTTTATCGCGCTTCGAGTGTTCAATAATATTCACGCCGCACCATTACCGCAGAATGTTTACTACCGTGTCATCGCCGTCCATGAGAGGGCCACACCCCGGAGTCGCGTGCTGCCTCTTCAGACATGCCACCACACCTTAAGGCATGTATGAGGGCCCGGTGCGACAGTCTGGTGGCATTGCTACCCCCCCAGGGCCCCCATCCCGCCTAACCCTAGAGCGGTTGACCTCGAGATCTAACCCTTTGACTTTCCCCGGACGGGCTTTGACCAGTGGACCTCTCCACCCGGTTGTGGTAGATCAGCCCATAGGAACACTTGGGAGCAATGTCCTGGCCAAACCAACAGCAAGATCCCCTCCGTATAGACCCGACGCGGCCGTTTCCCCCCTCCAGGTGCCGGCAGCGGCGCCGTCCGTGAGGGGGGCCAAACCACGGAGACGCGTGTTGCCTCTTCAGACATGCCACCACTCCTTAAGGCATGTATGAGGGCCCGGTGCGACGGTCCGGTGGCATTGCTACCCCCCAGGGCCCCCATCCCGCCTAACCCTGGAGCGGTTGACCACGAGAACTAACCCTTTGACTTTCCCAAGACGGGCTTTGACCAGTGGACCTCTCCACCCGGTTGTGATCGGTCAGCCCATAGGAACACTTGGGAGCAACGTCTGGGCCAAACCCACAGCAAGATCCCCTCCGTGTAGACCCGACGCGGCCGTTTCCACATTCCAGGTGCCAGCGGCGGCACCGTCCGTGAGTGGGGCCACACCCCAGCGACGCGTGCTGCCTCTTCAGACATGCAACCCCACCTTAAGGCATGTATGAGGGCCCAGTGCGACGCTCCGGTGGCATTCCTACCCCCCAGGGCCTCCGTCCCGCCTAACCCTGGAGCGGTTGACCACGAGATCTAACCCTTTGACTTTCCCCGGAGGGGCTTTGACCAGTGGACCTCTCCACCCGGTTGTGATCGGTCAACCCATAGGAACACTTGGGAGCAACGTCCGGACAAACCGACAGCAAGATCCCCTCCGTGTAGACCCGACGCGGCCGTTTCCCCCCTCCAGGTGCCAACGGCGGCGCCGTCCGTGAGGGGGGCCACACCCCGGAGACGTGTGCCTGGTGTTTGCAACCGCCACAACACTTCCACACTTGTGAGAGGCCGCCGACGCAAGATTTTCCGGAATGGCTAGCCCCCGGAGGCCGCCGGCCACAATCGGAGACACGCGAAGAGCAATCCGCGTAGAGGGAAGTGTTCAGATACTTCTGCATCACCAAAAATTATGAAAAATTACCATCCGTCCTATATCACATGTGCCCACGTCATGTAAAAAACTCATGATTTTATCGCGCTCCGAGTGTTCAATAATATTCACGCCGCACCTATACCGCAGAATGTTTACTACCGTGTCATCGCCGTCCATGAGAGGGCCACACCCCGGAGTCGCGTGCTGCGTCTTCAGACATGCCACCACACCTTAAGGCATGTATGAGTGCCCGGTGCGACAGTCTGGTGGCATTGCTACCCCCCCCAGGGCCCCCGTCCCGCCTAACCCTAGAGCGGTTGACCTCAAGATCTAACCCTTTGACTTTCCCCGGACGGGCTTTGACCAGTGGACCTCTCCACCCGGTTGTGGTAGATCAGCCCATAGGAACACTTGGGAGCAATGTCCTGGCCAAACCCCCAGCAAGATCCCCTCCGTATAGACCCGACGCGGCTGTTTCCCCCCTCCAGGTGCCGGCAGCGGCGCCGTCCGTGAGGGGGGCCAAACCATGGAGACGCATGTTGCCTCTTCAGACATGCCACCACTCCTTAAGGCATGTATGAGGGCCCGGTGCGACGGTCCGGTGGCATTGCTACCCCCCAGGGCCCCCATCCCGCCTAACCCTGGAGCGGTTGACCACGAGATCTAACCCTTTGACTTTCCCAAGACGGGCTTTGACCAGTGGACCTCTCCACCCGGTTGTGATCGGTCAGCCCATAGGAACACTTGGGAGCAACGTCCGGGCCAAACCCACAGCAAGATCCCCTCCGTGTAGACCCGACGCGGCCGTTTCCACATTCCAGGTGCCAGCGGCGGCACCGTCCGTGAGTGGGGCCACACCCCAGAGACGCGTGCTGCCTCTTCAGACATGCAACCCCACCTTAAGGCATGTATGAGGGCCCAGTGCGACGCTCCGGTGGCATTGCTACCCCCCAGGGCCTCCGTCCCGCCTAACCCTGGAGCGGTTAACCACCAGATCTAACCCTTTGACTTTCCCCGGAGGGGCTTTGACCAGTGGACCTCTCCACCCGGTTGTGATCGGTCAACCCATAGGAACACTTGGGAGCAACGTCCGGACAAACCGACAGCAAGATCCCCTCCATGTAGACCCGACGCGGCCGTTTCCCCCCTCCAGGTGCCAGCGGCGGCGCCGTCCGTGAGGGGGGCCACACCCCGGAGACGTGTGCCTGGTGTTTGCAACCGCCACAACACTTCCACACTCGTGAGAGGCCGCCGACGGAAGATTTTCCGGAATGGCTAGCCCCCGGAGGCCGCCGGCCACAATCGGAGACACGCGAAGAGCAATCCGCGTAGAGGGAAGTGTTCAGATACTTCTGCATCACCAAAAATTATGAAAAATTACCATCCGTCCTATATCACATGTGCCCACGTCATGTAAAAAACTCATGATTTTATCGCGCTCCGAGTGTTCAATAATATTCACGCCGCACCGTTACCGCAGAATGTTTACTACCGTGTCATCGCCGTCCATGAGAGGGCCACACCCCGGAGTCGCGTGCTGCCTCTTCAGACATGCCACCACACCTTAAGGCATGTATGAGTGCCCGGTGCGACAGTCTGGTGGCATTGCTACCCCCCCCAGGGCCCCCATCCCGCCTAACCCTAGAGCGGTTGACCTCGAGATCTAACCCTTTGACTTTCCCCGGACGGGCTTTGACCAGTGGACCTCTCCACCCGGTTTTGCTAGATCAGCCCATAGGAACATTTGGGAGCAATGTCCTGGCCAAACCCAGAGCAAGATCCCCTCCGTATAGACCCGACGCGGCCGTTTCCCCCCTCCAGGTGCCGGCAGCGACGCCGTCCGTGAGGGGGGCCAAACCACGGAGACGCGTGTTGCCTCTTCAGACATGCCACCACTCCTTAAGGCATGTATGAGGGCCCGGTGCGACGGTCCGGTGGCATTGCTACCCCCTAGGGCCCCCAACCCGCCTAACCCTGGAGCGGTTGACCACGAGATCTAACCCTTTGACTTTCCCAAGACGGGCTTTGACCAGTGGACCTCTCCACCCGGTTGTGATCGGTCAGCCCATAGGAACACTTGGGAGCAACGTCCGGGCCAAACCCACAGCAAGATCCCCTCCGTGTAGACCCGACGCGGCCGTTTCCCCCCTTCAGGTGCTGGCAGCGGCCGGCCGTGAGGGGGGCCACACCTCGGAGACGCGTGCTGCCTCTTCAGACATGCCACCCCACCTTAAGGCATGTATGAGGGCCCAGTGCGACGCTCCGGTGGCATTGCTACCCCCCCAGGGCCCCCGTCTCGCCTAACCCTGGAGCGGTTGACCACGAGATCTAACACTTTGACTTTCCCCGAACGGGATTTGACCAGTGGACCTCTCCACCCGATTGTGATCGGTCAGCCCATAGGAACACTTGGTAGCAACGTCCGGGCCAAACCCACAGCAAGATCCCCTCCGTGTAGACCCGACGCGGCCGTTTCCCCCCTACAGGTGCCGGCGGCGGCGCCGTCCGTGAGGGGGGCCACACCCCGGGGACGTGTGCCGGGCGTTAGCAACCGCCACAACACTTCCACACTTGTGAGAGGCCGCCGACGCAAGATTTTCCGGAATGGCTAGCCCCCGGAGGCCGCCGGCCACAATCGGAGACACGCGAAGAGCAATCCGCGTAGAGGGAAGTGTTCAGATACTTCTACATCACGAAAAATTATGAAAAATTACCATCCGTCCTATATCACATGTGCCCACGTCATGTAAAAAACTCATGATTTTATCGCGCTTCGAGTGTTCAATAATATTCACGCCGCACCATTACCGCAGAATGTTTACTACCGTGTCATCGCCGTCCATGAGAGGGCCACACCCCGGAGTCGCGTGCTGCCTCTTCAGACATGCCACCACACCTTAAGGCATGTATGAGGGCCCGGTGCGACAGTCTGGTGGCATTGCTACCCCCCCAGGGCCCCCATCCCGCCTAACCCTAGAGCGGTTGACCTCGAGATCTAACCCTTTGACTTTCCCCGGACGGGCTTTGACCAGTGGACCTCTCCACCCGGTTGTGGTAGATCAGCCCATAGGAACACTTGGGAGCAATGTCCTGGCCAAACCAACAGCAAGATCCCCTCCGTATAGACCCGACGCGGCGGTTTCCCCCCTCCAGGTGCCGGCAGCGGCGCCGTCCGTGAGGGGGGCCAAACCACGGAGACGCGTGTTGCCTCTTCAGACATGCCACCACTCCTTAAGGCATGTATGAGGGCCCGGTGCGACGGTCCGGTGGCATTGCTACCCCCCAGGGCCCCCATCCCGCCTAACCCTGGAGCGGTTGACCACGAGATCTAACCCTTTGACTTTCCCAAGACGGGCTTTGACCAGTGGACCTCTCCACCCGGTTGTGATCGGTCAGCCCATAGGAACACTTGGGAGCAACGTCCGGGCCAAACCCACCGCAAGATCCCCTCCGTGTAGACCCGACGCGGCCGTTTCCACATTCCAGGTGCCAGCGGCGGCACCGTCCGTGAGTGGGGCCACACCCCAGAGACGCGTGCTGCCTCTTCAGACATGCAATCACACCTTAAGGCATGTATGAGGGCCCAGTGCGACGCTCCGGTGGCATTGCTACCCCCCAGGGCCTCCGTCCCGCCTAACCCTGGAGCGGTTGACCACGAGATCTAACCCTTTGACTTTCCCCGGAGGGGCTTTGACCAGTGGACCTCTCCACCCGGTTGTGATCGGTCAACCCATAGGAACACTTGGGAGCAACGTCCGGACAAACCGACAGCAAGATCCCCTCCGTGTAGACCCGACGCGGCCGTTTCCCCCCTCCAGGTGCCAGCGGCGGCGCCGTCCGTGAGGGGGGCCACACCCCGGAGACGTGTGCCTGGTGTTTACAACCGCCACAACACTTCCACACTTGTGAGAGGCCGCCGACGCAAGATTTTCCGAAATGGCTAGCCCCCGGAGGCCGCCGGCCACAATCGGAGACACGCAAAGAGCAATCCGCGTAGAGGGAAGTGTTCAGATACTTCTGCATCACCAAAAATTATGAAAAATTACCATCCGTCCTATATCACATGTGCCCACGTCATGTAAAAAACTCATGATTTTATCACGCTCCGAGTGTTCAATAATATTCACGCCGCACCTTTACCGCAGAATGTTTACTACCGTGTCATCGCCGTCCATGAGAGGGCCACACCCCGGAGTCGCGTGCTGCCTCTTCAGACATGCCACCACACCTTAAGGCATGTATGAGTGCCCGGTTCGACAGTCTGGTGGCATTGCTACCCCCCCCCCCCCAGGGCCCCTGTCCCGCCTAACCCTAGAGCGGTTGACCTCGAGATCTAACCCTTTGACTTTCCCCGGACGGGCTTTGACCAGTGGACCTCTCCACCCGGTTGTGGTAGATCATCCCATAGGAATACTTGGGAGCAATGTCCTGGCCAAACCCAGAGCAAGATCCCCTCCGTATAGACCCGACGCGGCCGTTTCCCCCCTCCAGGTGCCGGCAGCGGCGCCGTCCGTGAGGGGGGCCAAACCACGGAGACGCGTGTTGCCTCTTCAGACATGCCACCACTCCTTAAGGCATGTATGAGGGCCCGGTGCGACGGTCTGGTGGCATTGCTACCCCCCAGGGCCCCCATCCCGCCTAACCCTGGAGCGGTTGACCACGAGATCTAACCCTTTGACTTTCCCAAGACGGGCTTTGACCAGTGGACCTCTCCACCCGGTTGTGATCGGTCAGCCCATAGGAACACTTGGGAGCAACGTCCGGGCCAAACCCACAGCAAGATCCCCTCCGTGTAGACCCGACGCGGCCGTTTCCCCCCTTCAGGTGCTGGCAGCGGCCGGCCGTGAGGGGGGCCACACCTCGGAGACGCGTGCTGCCTCTTCAGACATGCCACCCCACCTTAAGGCATGTATGAGGGCCCAGTGCGATGCTCCAGTGGCATTGCTACCCCCCCAGGGCCCCCGTCTCGCCTAACCCTGGAGCGGTTGACCACGAGATCTAACCCTTTGACTTTCCCCGAACGGGATTTGACCAGTGGACCTCTCCACCCGATTGTGATTGGTCAGCCCATAGGAACACTTGGTAGCAACGTCCGGGCCAAACCCACAGCAAGATCCCCTCCGTGTAGACCCGACGCGGCCGTTTCCCCCCTACAGGTGCCGGCGGCGGCGCCGTCCGTGAGGGGGGCCACACCCCGGGGACGTGTGCCGGGCGTTAGCAACCGCCACAACACTTCCACACTTGTGAGAGGCCGCCGACGCAAGATTTTCCGGAATGGCTAGCCCCCGGAGGACGCCGGCCACAATCGGAGACACGCGAAGAGCAATCCGCGTAGAGGGAAGTGTTCAGATACTTCTGCATCACCAAAAATTATGAAAAATTACCATCCGTCCTATATCACATGTTCCCACGTCATGTAAAAAACTCATGATTTTATCGCGCTTCATGTGTTCAATAATATTCACGCCGCACCATTACCGCAGAATGTTTACTACCGTGTCATCGCCGTCCATGAGAGGGCCACACCCCGGAGTCGCGTGCTGCCTCTTCAGACATGCCACCACACCTTAAGGCATGTATGAGGGCCCGGTGCGACAGTCTGGTGGCATTGCTACCCCCCAGGGCCCCCATCCCGCCTAACCCTAGAGCGGTTGACCTCGAGATCTAACCCTTTGACTTTCCCCGGACGGGCTTTGACCAGTGGACCTCTCCACCCGGTTGTGGTAGATCAGCACATAGGAACACTTGGGAGCAATGTCCTGGCCAAACCCAGAGCAAGATCCCCTCCGTATAGACCCGACGCGGCCGTTTCCCCCCTCCAGGTGCCGGCAGCGGCGCCGTCCGTGAGGGGGGCCAAACCACGGAGACGCGTGTTGCCTCTTCAGACATGCCACCATTCCTTAAGGCATGTATGAGGGCCCGGTGCGACGGTCCGGTGGCATTGCTACCCCCAGGGCCCCCATCCCGCCTAACCCTGGAGCGGTTGACCACGAGATCTAACCCTTTGACTTTCCCAAGACGGGCTTTGACCAGTGGACCTCTCCACCCGGTTGTGATCGGTCAGCCCATAGGAACATTTGGGAGCAATGTCCGGGCCAAACCCACAGCAAGATCCCCTCCGTGTAGACCCGACGCGGCTGTTTCCCCCCTTCAGGTGCTGGCGGCGGCCGGCCGTGAGGGGGGCCACACCTCGGAGACGCGTGCTGCCTCTTCAGACATGCCACCCCACCTTAAGGCATGTATGAGGGCCCAGTGCGACGCTCCGGTGGCATTGCTACCCCCCCAGGGCCCCCGTCTCGCCTAACCCTGGAGCGGTTGACCACGAGATCTAACCCTTTGACTTTCCCCGAACGGGATTTGACTAGTGGACCTCTCCACCCGATTGTGATCGGTCAGCCCATAGGAACACTTGGTAGCAACGTCCGGGCCAAACCCACAGCAAGATCCCCTCCGTGTAGACCCGACGCGGCCGATTCCCCCCTACAGGTGCCGGCGGCGGCGCCGTCCGTGAGGGGGGCCACACCCCGGGGACGTGTGCCGGGCGTTAGCAACCGCCACAACACTTCCACACTTGTGAGAGGCCGCCGACGCAAGATTTTCCGGAATGGCTAGCCCCCGGAGGCCGCCGGCCACAATCGGAGACACGCGAAGAGCAATCCGCGTAGAGGGAAGTGTTCAGATACTTCTGCATCACCAAAAATTATGAAAAATTACCATCCGTCCTATATCACATGTGCCCACGTCATGTAAAAAACTCATGATTTTATCGCGCTCCGAGTGTTCAATAATATTCACGCCGCACCGTTACCGCAGAATGTTTACTACCGTGTCATCGCCGTCCATGAGAGGGCCACACCCCGGAGTCGCGTGCTGCCTCTTCAGACATGCCACCACACCTTAAGGCATGTATGAGTGCCCGGTGCGACAGTCTGGTGGCATTGCTACCCCCCCAGGGCCCCCGTCCCGCCTAACCCTAGAGCGATTGACCTCGAGATCTAACCCTTTGACTTTCCCCGGACGGGCTTTGACCAGTGGACCTCTCCACCCGGTTGTGGTAGATCAGCCCATAGGAACACTTGGGAGCAATGTCCTGGCCAAACCAACAGCAAGATCCCCTCCGTATAGACCCGACGCGGCCGTTTCCCCCCTCCAGGTGCCGGCAGCGGCGCCATCCGTGAGGGGGGCCAAACCACGGAGACGCGTGTTGCCTCTTCAGACATGCCACCACTCCTTAAGGCATGTATGAGTGCCCGGTGCGACGGTCCGGTGGCATTGCTACCCCCCAGGGCCCCCATCCCGCCTAACCCTGGAGCGGTTGACCACGAGATCTAACCCTTTGACTTTCCCAAGACGGGCTTTGACCAGTGGACCTCTCCACCCGGTTGTGATCGGTCAGCCCATAGGAACACTTGGGAGCAACGTCCGGGCCAAACCCACAGCAAGATCCCCTCCGTGTAGACCCGACGCGGCCGTTTCCACATTCTAGGTGCCAGCGGCGGCACCGTCCGTGAGTGGGGCCACACCCCAGAGACGCGTGCTGCCTCTTCAGACATGCAACCCCACCTTAAGGCATGTATGAGGGCCCAGTGCGACGCTCCGGTGGCATTGCTACCCCCCAGGGCCTCCGTCCCGCCTAACCCTGGAGCGGTTGACCACGAGATCTAACCCTTTGACTTTCCCCGGAGGGGCTTTGACCAGTGGACCTCTCCACCCGGTTGTGATCGGTCAACCCATAGGAACACTTGGGAGCAACGTCCGGACAAACCGACAGCAAGATCCCCTCCGTGTAGACCCGACGCGGCCGTTTCCCACCTCCAGGTGCCAGCGGCGGCGCCGTCCGTGAGGGGGGCCACACCCCGGAGACGTGTGCCTGGTGTTTGCAACCGCCACAACACTTCCACACTTATGAGAGGCCGCCGACGCAAGATTTTCCGGAATGGCTAGCCCCCGGAGGCCGCCGGCCACAATCGGAGACACGCGAAGAGCAATCCGCGTAGAGGGAAGTGTTCAGATACTTCTGCATCACCAAAAATTATGAAAAATTACCATCCGTCCTATATCACATGTGCCCACGTCATGTAAAAAACTCATGATTTTATCGCGCTCCGAGTGTTCAATAATATTCACGCCGCACCGTTACCGCAGAATGTTTACTACCGTGTCATCGCCGTCCATGAGAGGGCCACACCCCGGAGTCGCGTGCTGCCTCTTCAGACATGCCACCACACCTTAAGGCATGTATGAGTGCCCGGTGCGACAGTCTGGTGGCATTGCTACCCCCCCAGGGCCCCCGTCCCGCCTAACCCTAGAGCGGTTGACCTCGAGATCTAACCCTTTGACTTTCCCCGGACGGGCTTTGACCAGTGGACCTCTCCACCCGGTTGTGGTAGATCAGCCCATAGGAACACTTGGGAGCAATGTCCTGGCCAAACCCACAGCAAGATCCCCTACGTATAGACCCGACGCGGCTGTTTCCCCCCTCCAGGTGCCGGCAGCGGCGCCGTCCGTGAGGGGGGCCAAACCACGGAGACGCATGTTGCCTCTTCAGACATGCCACCACTCCTTAAGGCATGTATGAGGGCCCGGTGCGACGGTCCGGTGGCATTGCTACCCCCCAGGGCCCCCATCCCGCCTAACCCTGGAGCGGTTGACCACGAGATCTAACCCTTTGACTTTCCCAAGACGGGCTTTGACCAGTGGACCTCTCCACCCGGTTGTGATCGGTCAGCCCATAGGAACACTTGGGAGCAACGTCCGGGCCAAACCCACAGCAAGATCCCCTCCGTGTAGACCCGACGCGGCCGTTTCCACATTCCAGGTGCCAGCGGCGGCACCGTCCGTGAGTGGGGCCACACCCCAGAGACGCGTGCTGCCTCTTCAGACATGCAACCCCACCTTAAGGCATGTATGAGGGCCCAGTGCGACGCTCCGGTGGCATTGCTACCCCCCAGGGCCTCCGTCCCGCCTAACCCTGGAGCGGTTGACCACGAGATCTAACCCTTTGACTTTCCCCGGAGGGGCTTTGACCAGTGGACCTCTTCACCCGGTTGTGATCGGTCAACCCATAGGAACACTTGGGAGCAACGTCCGGACAAACCGACAGCAAGATCCCCTCCGTGTAGACCCGACGCGGCCGTTTCCCCCCTCCAGGTGCCAGCGGCGGCGCCGTCCGTGAGGGGGGGCACACCCCGGAGACGTGTGCCTGGTGTTTGCAACCGCCACAACACTTCCACACTTGTGAGAGGCCGCCGACGCAAGATTTTCCGGAATGGCTAGCCCCCGGAGGCCGCCGGCCACAATCGGAGACACGCGAAGAGCAATCCGCGTAGAGGGAAGTGTTCAGATACTTCTGCATCACCAAAAATTATGAAAAATTACCATCCGTCCTATATCACATGTGCCCACGTCATGTAAAAAACTCATGATTTTATCGCGCTCCGAGTGTTCAATAATATTCACGCCGCACCGTTACCGCAGAATGTTTACTATCGTGTCATCGCCGTCCATGAGAGGGCCACACCCCGGAGTCGCGTGCTGCCTCTTCAGACATGCCACCACACCTTAAGGCATGTATGAGTGCCCGGTGCGACAGTCTGGTGGCATTGCTACCCCCCAGGGCCCCCGTCCCGCCTAACCCTAGAGCGGTTGACCTCGAGATCTAACCCTTTGACTTTCCCCGGACGGGCTTTGACCAGTGGACCTCTCCACCCGGTTGTGGTAGATCAGCCCATAGGAACACTTGGGAGCAATGTCCTGGCCCAACCAACAGCAAGATCCCCTCCGTATAGACCCGACGCGGCCGTTTCCCCCCTCCAGGTGCCGGTAGCGGCGCCGTCCGTGAGGGGGGCCAAACCACGGAGACGCGTGTTGCCTCTTCAGACATGCCACCACTCCTTAAGGCATGTATGAGGGCCCGGTGCGACGGTCCGGTGGCATTGCTACCCCCCAGGGCCCCCATCCCGCCTAACCCTGGAGCAGTTGACCACGAGATCTAACCCTTTCACTTTCCCAAGACGGGCTTTGACCAGTGGACCTCTCCACCCGGTTGTGATCGGTCAGCCCATAGGAACACTTGGGAGCAACGTCCGGGCCAAACCCACAGCAAGATCCCCTCCGTGTAGACCCGACGCGGCCGTTTCCACATTCCAGGTGCCAGCGGCGGCACCGTCCGTGAGTGGGGCCACACCCCAGAGACGCGTGCTGCCTCTTCAGACATGCAACCCCACCTTAAGGCATGTATGAGGGCCCGGTGCGACGGTCCGGTGGCATTGCTACCCCCCAGGCCCCCATCCCGCCTAACCCTGGAGCGGTTGACCACGAGATCTAACCCTTTGACTTTCCCAAGACGGGCTTTGACCAGTGGACCTCTCCACCCGGTTGTGATCGGTCAGCCCATAGGAACACTTGGGAGCAACGTCCGGGACAAACCCACAGCAAGATCCCCTCCGTGTAGACCCGACGCGGCCGTTTCCCCCCTTCAGGTGCTGGCAGCGGCCGGCCGTGAGGGGGGCCACACCTCGGAGACGCGTGCTGCCTCGTCAGACATGCCACCCCACCTTAAGGCATGTATGAGGGCCCAGTGCGACGCTCCGGTGGCATTGCTACGCCCGCAGGGCCCCCGTCTCGCCTAACCCTGGAGCGGTTGACCACGAGATCTAACCCTTTGACTTTCCCCGAACGGGATTTGACCAGTGGACCTCTCCACCCGATTGTGATCGGTCAGCCCATAGGAACACTTGGTAGCAACGTCCGGGCCAAACCCACAGCAAGATCCCCTCCGTGTAGACCCGACGCGGCCGTTTCCCCCCTACAGGTGCCGGCGGCGGCGCCGTCCGTGAGGGGGGCCACACCCCGGGGACGTGTGCCGGGCGTTAGCAACCGCCACAACACTTCCACACTTGTGAGAGGCCGCCGATGCAAGATTTTCCGGAATGGCTAGCCCCCGGAGGCCGCCGGCCACAATCGGAGACACGCGAAGAGCAATCCGCGTAGAGGGAAGTGTTCAGATACTTCTGCATCACCAAAAATTATGAAAAATTACCATCCGTCCTATATCACATGTGCCCACGTCATGTAAAAAACTCATGATTTTATCGCGCTTCGAGTGTTCAATAATATTCACGCCGCACCATTACCGCAGAATGTTTACTACCGTGTCATCGCCGTCCATGAGAGGGCCACACCCCGGAGTCGCGTGCTGCCTCTTCAGACATGCCACCACACCTTAAGGCATGTATGAGGGCCCGGTGCGACAGTCTGGTGGCATTGCTACCCCCCTAGGGCCCCCATCCCGCCTAACCCTAGAGCGGTTGACCTCGAGATCTAACCCTTTGACTTTCCCCGGACGGGCTTTGACCAGTGGACCTCTCCACCCGGTTGTGGTAGATCAGCCCATAGGAACACTTGGGAGCAATGTCCTGGCCAAACCCAGAGCAAGATCCCCTCCGTATAGACCCGACGCGGCCGTTTCCCCCCTCCAGGTGCCGGCAGCGGCGCCGTCCGTGAGGGGGGCCAAACCACGGAGACGCGTGTTGCCTCTTCAGACATGCCACCACTCCTTAAGGCATGTATGAGGGCCCGGTGCGACGGTCCGGTGGCATTGCTACCCCCAGGGCCCCCATCCCGCCTAACCCTGGAGCGGTTGACCACGAGATCTAACCCTTTGACTTTCCCAAGACAGGCTTTGACCAGTGGACCTCTCCACCCGGTTGTGATCGGTCAGCCCATAGGAACATTTGGGAGCAACGTCCGGGCCAAACCCACAGCAAGATCCCCTCCGTGTAGACCCGACGCGGCTGTTTCCCCCCTTCAGGTGCTGGCGGCGGCCGGCCGTGAGGGGGGCCACACCTCGGAGACGCGTGCTGCCTCTTCAGACATGCCACCCCACCTTAAGGCATGTATGAGGGCCCAGTGCGACGCTCCGGTGGCATTGCTACCCCCCCAGGGCCCCCGTCTCGCCTAACCCTGGACCGGTTGACCACGAGATCTAACCCTTTGACTTTCCCCGAACGGGATTTGACCAGTGGACCTATCCACCCGATTGTGATCGGTCAGCCCATAGGAACACTTGGTAGCAACGTCCGGGCCAAACCCACAGCAAGATCCCCTCCGTGTAGACCCGACGCGGCCGTTTCCCCCCTACAGGTGCCGGCGGCGGCGCCATCCGTGAGGGGGGACACACCCCGGGGACGTGTGCCGGGCGTTAGCAACCGCCACAACACTTCCACACTTGTGAGAGGCCGCCGACGCATGATTTGGCTGAATGGCTAGGCCCCGGAGGTCGCCGGCCACAATCGGAGACACGCGAAGAGCAATCCGCGTAGAGGGAAGTGTTCAGATACTTTTGCATCACCAAAAATTATGAAAAATTACCATCCGTCCTATATCACATGTGCCCACGTCATGTAAAAAACTCATGATTTTATCGCGCTTCGAGTGTTCAATAATATTCACGCTGCACCATTACCGCAAAACATTTACTACCGTGTCATCGCCGTCCATGAGGGGGGCCACACCCCGGAGACACGTGCTGCCTCTTCAGACACGCCACCACACCTTAAGGCATGTATGTGGGCCCGGTGCGTCGGTCCGGTGGCATTGCTACCCCCCCCCCCCAGTGCCCCCGTCCCGCCTAACCCTGGAGCGGTTGACCACAAGATCTAACCCTTTGACTTTCCCCGGACGGGCTTTGACTAGTGGACCTCTCCACCCGGTTGTGATCGGTCAGCCCATAGGAACACTTGGGAGCAACGTCCGGGCCAAACCCACAGCATGATCCCCTCCGTGTAGACCCGACGTGACCGTTTCCCCCCTCCAGGTGCCGGCGGCGGCCCCGTCCGTGAGGGGGGCCACACCCCGAAGCCGCGTGCTGCCTCTTCAGACATGCCACCACACCTGAAGGCATGTATGAGGGCCCGGTGCGACGCTCCGGTGGCATTGCTACCCCCAGGGCCCCCGTCCGGCCTAACCCTGGAGCGGTTGACCACGAGATCTAACCCTTTGACTTTCCCCGGACGGGCTTTGACCAGTGGACCTCTCCACCCGGTTGTGGTAGATCAGCCCATAGGAACACTTGGGAGCAACATCCGGGCCAAACCCACAGCAAGATCCCCTCCGTATAGACCCGACGCGGATGTTCCCCCCCCCCCTCCAGGTGCTGGCGACGGCGCCGTCCGTGATGGCAGCCACACCCCGGAGACGCGTGCTGCCTCTTCAGACATGCCACCACACCTTAAGGCATGTATGAGGGCCCGGTGCGACGGTCCGGTGGCATTGCTACCCCCCCAGGGCCCCCGTCCCGCCTAACCCTGGAGCGGTTGACCACGAGATCTAACCCTTTCACTTTCCCTGGACGGGCTTTGACCAGTGGACCTCTCCACCCGGTTGTGATCGGTCAGCCCATAGGAACACTTGGGAGCAACGTCCGGGCCAAACCCACAGCAAGATCCCCTCCGTGTAGACCCGACGCGGCCGTTTCCCCCCTCCAGGTGCCGGCGGCGGCGCTGTCCGTGAGGGGGGCACACCTCGGACGTGAGGGGGTCACACTCCGGAGACGCATGCTGTTTGCAACCGCCATAACACTTCCGTCGGCATAGCAGTTTTTGATTTTAATAAAGTATAAGGACCTATATTCAAAAGAACATGATGTCACATTATTAACATACTCGAAAAAAAATACAAACTACATATGTATTCATAATCTATGGAAAAAAATTCACCCAATCGATAAATAATGTATGTATGTTTATATTTACATATGCTACATTTAAGTTAATCAAATAATAATACATAAAAAACTTTAAAAAATATATACAAAAGCTGGAAAAAATATATACATAACTATGCCGACGGCACAGTCGTCGGCATAGCTGCGGCCGGGGTAGCTGAGAGGCGCGCCTCGGATCGATGACGGGGTAGGCGCCTCGGATCGATGACGTGGACTCGAGCTATGCCGACGGCTGCCGTCACTGCCGTCGGTATAGAACTGACGGCGTGCACCGCCCGTCACACGCCGGGTCGCCGGGCCCACCTCTATGCCGACGGCTGCCGTAGGCGTACTCAGAGCTATGCCGACGGCTTTTCTGTGCCGACGGTGCCCGTCGGCATACCTGGGGATAGCCCGACGGCTTGGATACGCCGACAGCCTGACCTTGGCTGTTGGCATAGCTCAAAGTAGGCCGACGGGGGCCGTCGGGGTAGAGCCCTATTCCGGTAGTGTCTGTGACGTAGCCGATCGAGACTAAACCAAATTAGCCATGTTGATATGTACGAATTTAAGAAAACACATCTTTCTGATATAAAAAATAATTCCAATATCGACCAGGTAGGCACCATGTTGGTAGCAACCTTTTTTCTCCTTTGTTCTGAAAAAAAAAAACTGTTCATCGGCATGGAGCTACAATGGCCGCAAGAGGCAGAGTAGCTGGGTGCTCTCCGGACTCCGGTGGCGAAGGCATGTCATTGTGTCGCACAAACGAGTGAGAGCCAGCCAGACTACACCAAATTAGACATGTTGATCTGTATGACTTTAAGAAAACACATCATTTATTTCTCAAAACAAAAACATATCTTTCTGATATTAAAAAAAACATTTCCATATCAACCTGGTAGGAGCCGTGTAAAACTTTTTCTTTGCCCTCTCGCAAGGCGACTGGGAAAAGCCTTTCTCCCCTTTATCTCCACCAGTGAGTCGGTCGATTCGCCTCCCCTCTGCCTGCCGCTCGGGCGGCCGGTGGCGGGGAGGGGATTCGTGGTGCATCGGCTCCGGCTAGTAGATAGGTAGGGTTTTAGTGCTCACAAGGACGGCGTTTGGATGGATGGCGGCGCTACTTCTTCGAGTTAGTCTTCTAGGCTTCGATTCTCCTCAAGTTCGTCCATTGGGACGGATTAGGCGGAACTCTGCCGTAGATTCCTGCTAGCTCCTTGGGACGGCGAGGTTAGGGTTTCTCATCGTGCGTACGCAATGGCGATATTTTGTGTTAGGTTCTTCAGACTGATTCAATGATTCAACGGCGGGGACTACGACTCCAGGGTGCTTGTCCTTAGGGGCACGTGCACGAAGACTTTCCAGCTGTCATCAACAAGGTCAAACCGGCTCAGGTATGGGAGCGGCGACAACGGCGCGTCGGTGGCTCGTTCTGGCGGCGGTAATGGTCGTTTGGTGGTCCATAGACCTCGATGTAAATTTTATTATATTTGAGGTCCATTGTACTTCTGATGAATCTTTATAAAACTGATTATGTTCGCAAAAAAAAGGCACGGTGTAAAACTTGCACAATTTTATCAGTGATATATGTAGGCCCAAGCATGTAGTTAAAAGTCTTCATCCTGTTAGACATCACAACTCAATGATCGATCACAGCAAATATATACATGGCAACTTAATTTTTATCAGGGCTCGGTTTCTACGTGAAATCCTACCTTACTTACTTGGCTAGCTAACTAGGAGAAAACTTTCATGGTTTGTAGGCGAGATACTAGGTCGATCTCCATCAACAAGGACCTCCCATTATGGGTATGCATCTCCTTCGTCTCCAAATCCAGAACTATGTGACCTCGCATATGTTGAACCTCTAGCAACACCACATCACCGTTCCTCTTCCCGGATCTTTGGAATTCAACTAGTACATTAGAGCGAGTGCGAGCAGGGATGCGTGGGCACAATGACCATAGTCCATCCTCTATGTCGATCATAGTTTCTAGCGCCCAACCACCACTATCTGTTGAGACTGTCGGGAGTTGTAGCCACAAAGATATCATGAACCCGTCTATAGCCAGCAGTTTCAACAGGGTCTCATCGGGTGACGTCGCCAAGCGGAGTTGAGTTGCCCTGCGACCGGTGACCGGGAGATTCACAATTCCCGGTCTCCTTGTGCGCACCTCGTACGTGACGATTTGGTCGCCGGTGCATCTTAGCCAGTGGATGACGCAGCCACAGAGGATGACAGGGTCGTTTTGGTGGCTGATCGAGCAACACGTGAAGTGGCTCACACAAGCGATAGGCCCCCATGTACTAGAGGAGGATGTAGCTGTGTGTACTTTGATGCTTGATCGGTTGAAAACGATGGATAGCAGCATGAAGGAGCAGTCGATGCCATCCGCCGCAGTGAGCAAGACGTACTCGTGAACATTGGAAATGCTAATCTGGATATCAGGTGGTTTAGAAAGAAAGGTCAGGTCGCCCGTCATAGGGTCGAACACGCACATGTCATAGGAATCCTCAACCTGGCGGCGAAGGACGACGAGGCTGCCGCGGGACGTCTCATGATAGTACTGGCCAACCAGGTTGGCAGCACGGCGTGACATGAAGGGCGAGAGGTGGTCGTGGTAGAAAGACATAGCCGCGGGCGTGAGCGGGTACACCAAAGTCACGCACCAATCATCGTAGGTGGAGAGGTAGGTGAGGATGTAGGGGGCAGTGGCGGAGCTACGTGGAGACCAACAGGGGCCATGGCCCCCCCTTAATTTTTGCATCCACCAAACCATATGCTATATTTTAAGCCTAACTAAGGTATAAACTAGAGATTAGCCCTTCCTTTTCTATTAATTTGCTCCCCTTCAAGTAATGGCCCCCTCTTGAATTTTGCTCAAGCTCCGCCACTGGTAGGGGGGCGCCTTCCGAGTGACTCGGTGTAAGAACGGCGGGCTTAGGATGTTGCGACGGAGGTGCTTGCAGACGGCGGTGCAGCGGATAAGGGTAAAAAAGTCAGTGCACGCCATGATCTCGAGCAGGAGATCATCTGGGAGGGTCGATGCTGTCGCTGTCTCGGGCACCGATGTGTTGTTTCGTCGGCGTTTGCGTGGCGCCATGGGTCGCATGTGTTTGAGCAATTGAGCTGGAGGCCCTCGCTAGATGCAGGTAGCTAGCTATATATTGGCACGCTACGTTGTCTTGGGCTGCAAACCCCACAAAAACTTGCATCATCAAACCGAATTCGTGTGCAGAACGGGATCGGCTGCCATACCATATCCGGCACGAGGACCCAAATTGGGCTGCCGTACAAGCAAAGAAGGAAAGGCGAGTTTGAGTTTGACATGGAAATACGCGGAATGAAATCTAGCGTTCATTTTTTATTTATTAGTACTTATATTAAACAAAGATGGAATCAATTCGGTTTGATGCACATGCATGCATCGTGCGTGTTCAATTAATAAATATGAGGGTCGAGTTAACCAATACTGTCGGTTAACGCATTTCAATAGTGGATTTGATCACTTTGATTTTTTTTCTCGCTTATGCATAGTTTTCATTTTATATGACTTTGCTATTTGCCGATGTGTTTTTATGTGGGTACATTGATGTTGCTTATGTGCATCCTAACAATGTAGAGACTAGGTGCATGCTCATTATATGTTTAGCGTCTTTATACTCCATTTTAAGTCAATGAATCAACCTTCCATCGAAAAACCAGATAACACATGCAACCAATACTATCAGGATTTACCGCTAGGCACCAGCGGTTCGCTATCTCACAAAACAATCAACATAGTATCAGGATTTTTCACTTCCCATGTATACATTACAGCCGCTGGTAACTTAGTTGTCCAAAGCATGCTTGATAACTGAAGCACACTGCAAAGACGGAATGTTTTGCTTAGCACATTGCTTAAAGTTAGGTGTCTCAGACTAACTGCTTTCTTAATAAATAAAAATCAAGAATGAAAGAATGAACTAGTATATGTGGGATGCAAGGGACTTGAGAATCGTCTTTGTTAAGAATCAAGCCCAAAGCACCAAAAACCTGCCATTTTGTTTGCAGATTCTTCCTTCAGGTTACAGCAACCAACTTAAAGAAGATGTGAAATCACTAATAGTCTTTACTCTACTGACTCATAAAAGCTTACAGAGCCGCTGAACTTGGATCGTCTGAAAATAATTAGCATTGTACAGACTACAGAGCAGAGCCGACTTAGTCATGAACTTGCTAATCTCACATCACTGAGTTAATTAAAAGTTGTGGTTGCAAGGACTGGCGTATCGCTAGATTAATCAACACTTGTCTTCGCTCTCAACTGAATCCCTGGTTAATTTTGTGAAGAACAACAACATGAGTGCAAGTGTTGCTGCAAGTAAATATCCAACGTCAACTCTGCTCTCCTCTTTTTCGTGAGATCGTGGCAATGCCAATTTTTTTTATTCTGAATCAAGTGTTTCAATGTGAATTCGATAGAATACTCTCGGCAATACTCTGCATTCCCTTCCTTCCATCAGTTGGTGCATCGGATCAATTGAACTCATGGAATTCAACTCTTTGATTTGACTCTGAAGCAAACTCGCTGAATTAACTGTGTTGCTCACAACAAATTCAAATGTAGGAGCATTTGGCCCAGTTTACCTCCAGCTTCGGACAACCCTAACACCATCCTTTGTCTGCCAGAGTTGCTCTAACTGGTGCACCCAGCCCCTCCCTGACACTTTCACCATTTGAACTGTCACGACCACAATAGATATACTGTCATCTCGATGCTTCTATTCTTCTCTAAGTAGTAATAAGCGACATCAAACACATTAATTAGAATGGCATATCTAGAACACGCTCAGCGGTAACACTCTGTATCCATGCGGCGGTAACACATTAATTTAATGCTACAATTGGATGATGCCCAAACCCCTGACATGTAGTAGTATAAATATACAAAACTCAACTCACAACCATTATTGTTGCAGATTCTTCAGGTTGCAGCAAAGCAGCTGAAAGAATATAAATCACAAACACTGTCTCCATGCAGGTGCATCATTAAAATGTTTTCTCAGTACAACTAGGGCGGGCTTATAAAGCCAATTACAACTTGAACTAAAAGAAAATAACTCTTCACTGAATTTGGAAACAGCAGGAAAACCTTCTTCGGGACGAACCAGTACATATCTCATATAGGCTGGTTGCCTGGTGCAAGCTGAACTCTTGGTGTAGCTGATTGGACCTCCCCCATCACCTTCCACCTGCTCACATAAGATTAAAAGTACATGCATGAGAGACATGACCGACACTTCATGCGGAGTTTTATGTCGTATCAAGGTTTCCCATTGTCAAATTATATACTACTCCCTCCGTTCCTAAATATAAGTCTTTGTAGAGATTTCACTATGGACCACATACAGATGTATGTAGATGCATTTAGATTCACTCATTTTGCTCCGTATGTATTCCATAGTGGAATCTCTACAAAGACTTATATTTAGGAACGGAGGGAGTACTATAAAGCTGCTAGCTTGATTGTCCAGATCGTGCAGTGCTATTAAGCGAATGGACAATCAAAGCATTATATATTGGTTTCGGCATATTGCTAATAGATGCAAGTATTCATGGACTTAATTTCTTTCCAACTAGTTTAATGTATCGCCAAAGGATATAATGGTTCCCAGTGGCATAAATCAATCAGCGCCATAGCAGAAGAAGGAACTAGAAAGAGAACTGCGACTTGAAGAACTGTTAATATCAGAGAAACAACATATACCAAAGTCACTAGGTGGAGAGGGCCATCTGCTGACCTCCATACCTAGCTATCATGCACTTTCTCCTTTCCACGATCTGCTTTTCGTTGTCGGTGCACGTCCTGTTCCGTGTTTCCATCTCCTGAACAAGATGCAACTGCTGCTGATTGTTGTTCCTCCTCTGCAGCCACTGTGAGGACTAACCAAACAGAGCAAATTAAGATGGAACCAATAGGATATGATGGAACAAATAAAGCGAATAGATAAAACACTAATCTGAAAAAATACATTAAAAGTTGCGTTATTTTACCTCTAGATTCGATCAAGTGCTGGGACAGTGCATCCCTCACCCCGGCGGCGTCCTCGTCTGCTACCTGTCGCACTTGCTTAATGTAATTATACTCCTGATCGCTCGGCATGCCTGCACCCTCCTCCTCCTCTTCCTTCTCCTCCATGTCTATCACTATGTTATGCAACATGCAGCACGTGTTGATTGTCGAGAAAATTTCATCTTTATTACTTGGATGCCAGCCTTCTCCCTGCAGGCACTTCCATGTGTCTTTAAAACTTGCCAACGCCCTCGGCGCGACGGCTGTAGCTGCAGAGTGTCTCCTGTTGAACTCCACTTTGGAGTCTGAGAGTGTGTGGTCATTCTCTAGCGGGTAAGGTGTGAGGAGCCAGGGTCGAAGAGGATATCCTGCATCACCAATGATGCACTCCCCGACTTCTAATCCACCACCAGATGATACCTTCAGCTTGCTACCATTCAGCCCAGCACCCCCCTCGCAGGACTTGAAGAGACTAGAGTCCTGCAAAATGATCAACTGGTTCATGCTACCTGCTGAGAGGTTCCACCAAATGTTTGTGAGCCTCATATCTGGATCAACAACGGCTTGCAGTAGGACGTCCCCATTCTCCTCATGGTCATGGTCTTGTGATCCAAACGTGATTTGAGCTACATGTACAACACCGCAGCAGTTTGGCAGGCCATGAATCTTGTCAAACTTGTGTTTGATCTTTTCCCTTTTAGCAGAGCCTGGCCAGCCCAAGTGGTGCATTGTTCGCTGGGACATAGCCTCAACAAACACCTGAGTCACGAGAGAGACAGTTGACTCATTAACACCAAGAGAGGATCCTACAGTCTCAGATGGCTCACCGGAGTTCAGCATTCTCAGAGCAATGGCCACAACATCTTGTAAAGACATCACTTTCCCGTCAGCAAAGGTGTGATCTTTTGCCATCGTATCTTCAAAAAATGGGATCTTCACCAAGCCGCAGACGTAACTGAAGGTACTTGTTTTCATTTTGTACACACACTCAAATCCTTGTGCGTCCACCATAGAAGATGATAAGGTTTCTGCATGGAAAGAAAAACACAGAACATGTTATACGCGATCTCTAATTAGCAAGGCAAGAGAAAACATATATCACCCTCAGTGGCGGACCCAGGATTTGGGCATGACCAGGGCTGAACCGTAGTAGCGAGAAAACTATGACGAATTATAACCCCCCACCCCAAATAACACCACCACAAATGCTGATGAAATTAAGATGACATGGGCCTGTATGAAAATGCACTCAACCCCATTATCCATTTCATCTTCTATTTCTATGTACTCCAATTTGAGAAAAACAATTAATCCCGCGATCAGAGCATCAAGTATACTAAGTTTGCCCGTGCCGATGCAAAGTTGCAAACTGATGCGCTTGCATACTAGTGGCTAGGCCCAGTCTACCCGGGGTGCAGTTCCACCCCTGATCTGCTCTAGATCTGTTAGACTCAATGTAACCTAGGAGAACAAGTAATGAAAAAGGGAAATACTGTGAGGCAACACAGGGAGTGCCACTTGTACAGCTATGTGGCTAAAACTTAATTAGTTGCATGTCCTGTACATGATATATTCAGTCATCATGCAACAGATATATATATGGTTGAAAGGCGGGGGATAAAATAAAATGAACTTATAAACCAGCTGAGTCAAAGCCCAAACAAATTAAGGCAAAGTTCGTATGTATACTTTTACCTTCAAACACAGTAGACTGGCTAATATTTGAATCCAACTTGCAGTTTTCTCCTCTCGTGTACAAAACGTGCCATTTTCTTTGGTTGTCTCCATCACCTGCATATGCCTTGACATGCTCCACTTGGCTGAACTTGTCCCACTCAGTGCCAGATTGTCTCGCGGCTACTGCAGAGAGCAACCATAGCCTGCAGAATAACTGCAGATGCCTTGGCTTTATGTCTCGCATGTATTCTGGGAGATTTTCCATGGTGTAGTCCTCTAGGTGCACCTTCAACTTCAGGCAGTCTATGACGGTAAGCTTCTGCAGATTGGGGAGATTGGTGATCCTCTCCTGGTCAGGGCAATCATTCACTATAAGCTCAACAACAGAAGGAAAGCTCTCAATGTAGCTGAGCTGCTTGACATGTTCTAGAAATAATATTTTCAAAGAGCTTGCATTGGAGATAAGGCCAGGAGGAACATGCCTCAGTCTGCAATTACTGAGCACAACCTCCTCCAAACGGGGCATGGCTTGTACATGCTCCTCCCACTCCCACTCCTCCCATTCCACCATGTTGTAAAAGTTCAATTTGTTTAACCTTGGAAATGAGGCTGCTGCTGCCTGCACAAATCCAGTCCCAACATGTTTGATGCATGGAGCACGATTGACCTGTAGAAACTGCAGATTGGGGAGCTGGCACAGCCAAGGAAAAAAATAGCCCGCTATTTCGCCGCTATAGCTGCGCTATAGCGTATTTTGAAGTCAAACGCTAAGTTATACACTATGTGCTCGCTACAGCGCTAAGCGGCTAATAGCGGCGCTAAACATGCTATTTTCCGAAACGTTATAGCGGCGCTAAACATGAGAAGGGAAATAGCGGCAGGCCGGAAGCCCGTCAGCCGATTCAGCCCACCAACACATTCTTGTACCTAGTTAACCTGATCAATCCCTTCCCATCCCAGGTCGTCACTTCCTATTCTCCCAGGCTCCCAGTGCGACGTGATGGTGGCGGCTGCCACTCCGGCTGCACCAGCTCCGGTCGCCCCTAGCTTTGCCCCGGCCGGCCGCGCCTAGCTTCCCCTCACTTCCTTCAGCTCCGGTCGGCCGCCTCCGCCCGGCACATCCAGAGCAGAAGCACCAGGAGGACGCTCGATCTGGGAGCTCGATATGACACGTCGGCCAGGAAGTTCTTGAGGTCCCGAAGCTTGTCTCCCATCTTGTCGATCTCGCCGGAGACACCCAACAACGTCTTCACCTCATCTGCTGCTGCCAGCGTTAGCATGTCCACCAGGTAGGACGCAAACTTCTTAAAATGATGTGGTGCAGAAGCTCTTCGTCGTTGTCGATTGGCCATTTAATCTCCCTCAGAAGTTTGACACTATATAATTTACAAGAATTGTGCTTTCTTGAAAGGTTGTCTTCGCTGCAACTTTCTGATGTAGAATTTGCACATGTCCCAAACCTCTTCGAGTGCCAGAACGATGAACCGGCGCTGAGAGCGCCAGGTAGGAGGTCCCCCTTTTTTCCCTCTGTTCTGAAAAAAACTCTACTCACATATCTTAATTGGATTTTAGTCGATTAATAAAAGCTCCAAATTTTCAATGCAAAAATAAATTCCTACGCCAGTTTAAACGGCAGACTCTTTCTTCAGAAAAGTATATATTTTATTTAGGGCTCAAACTCATAGTAGCTACGCCATCCACTAGCGTGTTGCCTCCCGCGGTGGCAGCTCGGGTTCTCCTCCGACGCTCCACCGCCGGGAGCTGCAGGTCCTCCTCTGGTGCGTCGCCTCCACACGCTGCAGACCCTTGTGGAGCTATATCGTTCGTAAGAGGCAAAGGCATGTGGTCATTTCGCACAGATGAGGGAGAGCCAGCGATGTAAATGGGCTGACCCATTTTAGATAGTGAAACTACTACAACATCTGGTTTTGGGAACCGTCTTGACCGGCATTGGAAACTTTGTAGAAGGTTTTTGACCTTTTTTTGTTTTTTATTTTGTTGGTTTATTTTGGTTTTCCTTTATTTTTATTTCTATAGTTTTAAAAAACACTAACTATTTTATAATTTTCAGAAAAAAAATGACTTTTAATTTTTCTGCAAATTTTGAAATGTATTGCGTTGTCAAAAATAATTGCAAATTTGAAAATCAAATTGTATTTGAAAAAATGTTTGCACTTGGCCCAGTTTTACCTCCAACAGGTGCTTTTTGGGTACTTTTTTTTAGTTCAAGAGCTTTTGGGTACAAGTCAATCACTATGGATGAATCTATGATATGCAAAATGAAAAGCACACATCCATCATTTGAACTATTGCCACCAAAGAAGATTCCTTCTCACCAAAAGAACATGTGGGCCTCTATGACTTAGCCGATCGACACTAAACCAAATTAGCCATGTTCATCTGTACGACTTTAAGAAAACACATCTTTCTGATATAAGAAACAATTCCAATATCGACCAGGTAGGCACCATGTACGACATACACAATTTTATTAGTGATATACGTAGGCCCAAGCATGTAGTTAAAAGTCTTCATCCTGTGAGACATCCCAACTCAATGATCGCTCACAACAAATATATACATGGCAACTTAATTTTGATCAAGGCTCGGTTTCTATGTGAAATTTTGCGTCCTACCTTACCTACTTGGCTAGCTAGCTAGGAGAAAACTTTCATGGTTTGTAGGCGAGATGGTAGGTCGATCTCCATCAACAAAGACCTCCCATTATGGGTATGCATCTCCTTCGTCTCCAAATCAAGAACTATGCGACCTTGCGTATGTTGTACCTCTAGCAGCACCACATCGCCGTTCCTCTTCCCGGATCTCTGGAACTGAACTAGTACATTAGGGCGAGTGCGAGCAGGGATGCGTGGACACAATGACCATAGTCCATCCTCTATGCCGATAATAGTTTCTAGCGCCCAACCACCACTATCTGTTTGTAGCCACACAGATACCATGAACCCGTCTATAGCCAGCAGTTTCAGCAGGTTCTCGTCTGGTGACGTCGCCAAGTGGAGTTGGGTTGCCCTGCGACCGGTGACCGGGAGATTCACAATTCCGGGTGTCCTTGTGCGCCCCGCGTACGTGACGATTTGGTCGCCGGTGCATCTTAGACAGTGGATGACGCAGCAACGAAGGATGACAGGGTCGTTTTGGTGGCTGATCGACCAACACGTGAAGTGGCTCACACAAGTTATAGGCCCCCATGTACTAGAGGAGGATGTAGCGGTGTGTACTTTGATGCTTGATCGGTTGAAAACGATGGAGAGCAGCATGAAGGAGCAGTCGATGCCATCCGCCTCAGTGAGCAAGACGTACTCGTGAACATTGGAAATGCTCATCTCGACATCAGGTGGTTTTGAAAGAACGGTGAGGTGGCCTGTCATATGGTCGAACACGCACAGGTCATAAGAGTCCTCAACCTGGCGGCGAAGGACGACAAGGCCGCCGCGGGATGTCTCATGATAGTACTGGCCAACGAGGTTGGCAGCACAGCGTGACATGAAGGGCGAGAGGTGGTCGTGGCAGAAGGACATAGCAGCGGGCGTGAGCGGGTGCACCAAAGTCACAGACCAATCATCGTAGGTGGAGAGATAGGCGAGGATGTAGGGGGGCGCCTTCTGGGCGACTCGGTAGACGAATGGCGGGCTGAGGATGTCACGACGGAGGTGCTTGCAGACGGCGGTGCAACGGATGAGGGTAACAAAGTCAGTGCGCGCCATGATCTCGAGCAGGAGATCGTCCGGGGGCGTCGGTGGTGTCGGTGACTCGGGCACCCATGTGTTGTTTCGTCGGCGTTTGCGTGGCGCTATCGGTCGCATTGTATGTATGTGTTTGAGCTGGAGGCCCTCGCTAGATGTAGGTAGCTTAGCTATATATTGGAACGCTAGGTTGTCGGGCTTTCATCGTCAAACCGAATTGGTGTGCAGAACGGGATCCGGCACGAGGACCCAAATCGGGCTGCCGTACAAGCAAACACAGAGATTAAGGAAAGGCGAGTTTGAGTTTGACTGGAAAAAAATCGATGGGTTTGAGTTTGCATGCATCGTTCATTTTCTAATTATTAAACAGAGATGGAATCAATTTAATACAAGCAAACAGAGATGGGTTTGATCGTTGGATGCACATGCATGCATGCATCGTGCATGTTCAATTTAATACAAGGAAAAAAATAGCACGCTATACAAAATAGTGTCGGCCCTGAAAATATGCTAGCGTGCTATTAACGACGCATTGTACACTGATCCATTTAGTGAGACAATTCTCTACACACTATAACGTGCTATTTTTTCCAGTGATTTAATATGAGGGTCAAGTAAGCTGAGCTATGATGGAGTGTTAACCAACACTGCCGGATAACGCATTTCAATCGTGGATTTGATCGCTTTGATTCTTTTCCCTTGCTTATGCATAGTTTTCATCTTATATGACTTTGCTCTTTGCCAACAACTACCATGCGCACACAGCAGATCCATATCAGGCGGCGATCTATTCTCTTGCCTCCTTCCGCTTGATCTGTTCCTTTTTTAAGGATCCCTTGGCCTAGCTGGACGCAATTTAGTTACTCCAAAAATTGGGCGCACATCTTCCAAACAAAAAACAATTGGATGCACAATTGTCGGCTGGTGAATTAAGGAAGGAAATCATCAGGAGACAGGAGCCTAGGATCTCATGGCCGGGGGCCCGCCGCTTCCCCCCCCCCCGGGCCGGGCCTAGCTGACATGTTGTTCGTGTGCGTACGTTCATGTTGTTCGTGTGCGTCCTAAGTATGCAGAGACCGGGTGTGTGCTCATTATGTTTCTATCCTCTTTATACTCAGTCTTATGCCAATGAATTCACCTTAAGTCGTAAAACCAGATAACACATGCAACCACTACTATCAGGATTCACCGCTAGGCGCAAGCGGTTCGCTATCTCACAAAACAATCAACATAGTATCAGGATTTTTCACTTCCCATGTACTCCCTCTGTAAATTAATATATGATCTAAATGCTCTTATATTAGTTTACGGAGGGAGCATACATTACAGCCGCTGGTAACTTAGTTGTCCTAATCATACTTGATAACTGAAGCACTCTGCAAACACGGGATGTTTTGCTTACCACATTGCTAAAAGTTAGGATGTGTGGGATGAAGTTGTATGTGTGGGATGCAAGGGACTAGAGAATCGTCTTTTTTAAGAATCAAGCCCAAAGCCCCAAACACCTTCCATTTTGTTTGCAGATTCTTCCTTCAGGTTACAGCAACCAACTCAAAGAACATGTAGAAATCACTAATAGTCTTTAGTCTCCCGACTCATAAAAGCTTACAGCCAACAAAATACAAAAAAAAAACACTTGTATTCGGCAAAGATAAAGCTTACAGAGACGCTGAACTTGGTAAGTCGCAATTAACATGGATCATCTGAAAATAATTAGTGTTGTACAGACTACAGAGCAGAGCCGACTTAGTCATGAACTTGCTAATCTCACATCGCTAAATTAATTAAAAGTTGTGGTTGTGGCGTATTACTATATTAGTCAATTCTTGTCTTTGCTCACAACTGAATCCCTGATTAATTTTGCGAAGAACAACAACATGAGTGCATGTGTAGCTGCAAGTAAACATCCAGCGTCAACTCTGCTCTCCTCTTTTTTGTGAGATCGTGGCAATGTCAAATTTTCTTCTTCTGAATCAAGTGTTTCAATGTGAATTCGATAGAAGACTCTCTGCAAAACTCTGCATTCCCTTCCTTCCATCAGTTGGTGCATCATATCAGTTGAACTCATGGATTCCAACATGGGGGAATTCATCAAAAAAAAAAAACTTGTACTAACTTGAACAGAGCAACCCGAATTGAACAAAATGCAGCACACTTCCACAATCATTTGAACTACTGTCCCAAATACACTAGACTTACTGTCATATCTCGATCTACTTCTTCTCTCAATCACAAAACCGTACTACTGCCTTTGACTGTCTTCATCGTCGGTCCAAAGGGATCTGGTCGGTGGGTGTTGCCTCGCGGTGGCTTCCCGGCGGCGGATCAAGTGGAGGAGGAGATGGTGGCCTAGCTGCTGAAGTGGGTGAGGATGCCACCATTGTCGGCGGCGCTTGTGGGTGTCGTTTTCCTCATTGGAGGCGACGGTGAGGGCGTCCATTGCTCCATTGTTTCCGGGGGAAACCTCAGATCTGGAGGAGGCTACCATTGACGGCGGCGCTCGCGGGAGTCGTAGCCCTCGTTGGAGGCGTTGAGGGGCCTCCTGGATCGGATGATGGTGACGTCTTCGTTGTCACCCCCGTGGGGGCATCATCTTTGGAGACATTCATCGGCTGGACGGATGTGTGGACGGCTTGGTCGTTGGGCGTCGGTAGGTGGTGGAGCGGTGCTTCGTCCTACACATCAATGGTGGCGGATCTCGGCGGCGTGGCGCAGTGGAGACTCGGCGTCCGATGGGTGGCGATGGACTCGCGCAGGAGGACGACGTTGTCTGGCGTCGTGGTGGCGTCGATGGCAGAGAGGCTTGGCAAGGCTGATGCGTCAGTATCTGATCTGAGGATGGATAGATGGAAGAAGGAGTTGACGGCCCTTGCAGCGTGCACATGTGGTGCCCACTGAAAGTGCGTCAGACCGGTGTGTAACCCAGTCCAGGTATTGTGGCTTGGATGGGGCATCCGGCATTAGATGTTAGGTGTTGGTGCGATGTCTGTTTGGTATTAGGCTCGAACATTCGGCACCCCTTCATCACGGGGATAGGAGTAGCGATAGGTGTTGCCAAGATGGTGGCTTTAGGCTTACTGATGTATTACCTTGTAAGGGCTTTGTGAATAATTAATAAAATGGCCGCATGCATCGCCCAGATGCAGAGGCCGGGGGTACATCCTCCTTTTCAAAGAAAAAAAAACAAAAAACGTACTACTGCCAACAATATAAGAGACCAAATAAATACTTGTCTTTGCATGATATGGGACAACACAGATTTTAGTCTTTAGCTGGCTCCATTGCCATCAAGGGCCTTCCACCTGCACAAATCAAGGTTTAAAGTGGATGAGATACCATATAGGACTATGCATGCATACAAGAGCTATACAATATACAACTATCATCAAGTATACAGTAGCGCAGATCTGCTAACTTATTTGACTAAATCATTCATATACGCTATCTGATGAATGAACAACCAAAGCAATAATTAAATAAGAGCCAGTCAATCAGTAGGTAATATCAGCACATTGCTAATAGCTCTATCGATCAGCTCAGTTTCTTTACAAGTAATTTTCACACACTACCAAGGGATTAAATGATTTCCAACGATCAACATTAGAAGTACTAGATAGCAGAATATAACTAGCTTGGAGGTTCCAAACATGCCCAATGAGTTAACCATTTGACATTTGATTTTCCACAATTACTAATTTGAAATTTGATCTGAATGATAGCATATGCTAAACATTACTTCTATAATCGTCTATCTTGCAAAAGTATTTAATCATCCACGAAGAAAACATGACAAAATTAGGTCACTCCTAGAATATGAGGACTAGGGAGAGCAATCACCTGGTGCGTAGAAACTCTTGAAAGAATGATAGTAAGTAGCATTACAAGTTCCAAAAAGTTTCCTAGCTTGCGTCGACTTAAGTTGAACCAGATAGACACTCTTCTTCAAATATAAAAATATCCCATCGGTGTCCTCAACGTATCCTAGTATAAATTTCCCCCATGCCTTCTCTCCTTTGATTAGAGGAGGGAGCCCTAGAATGTTATCCGTTTCAATGGTCTTCCTTAGCACCCATGTGGGAACACAACGGTGATTGACCTTCCTTTCCCAAATTTGAATGGCACGGTAATGGTGAGACAACATGACGAGACCAACTGCGCCATCCTCTACCGGGATGATCTGATGGCTGGTAAAACGATTCATACCTGGAGGCCCCCTGAGCACATCAAGGCTCTGCCTATCCAAATCAAATTCAAGTATACCGTCTTTTGCGTACGTCCAGTAAAGGAAATTACCAACAAGGGTGCTAAGATAACCAGTAGAACAGTTCGGATATGGACACTCTGTTGAGATGATATCGCCCCATGTGTCTGCCTCGGAAGAATAAACAGAGGCGAGGGGTCGGTGATCCTTAGCGCACGTACGTAGCAAGACCACTTTAAAGGGACTGGAGTGGCAACTGCCATTCACGTGGCCCTTGTTGTGTGCAGCACAGAGCACCGTCCCGATGATGTGGCCAATCTTGAACTCGGACGGAATTGGCACATGACACTGGTCGCCGGTGATGGGGTCACACACAAGGACCTCTGCACGCACCCGGTGTAAGACGAGGACGCGGCCGTGGCGGCACCCGAGAAGTTGGGCTTGGCACCCAAAGTATGTGTGGCTGTCAACGTCGCGGATTGGCAGACCAAAGCGCCGAGGAGGGATGCGGTCCGGAGCTGGTAGGACGGGAGTGAACTCCACCTGATTGCCATCATGCGAGAAGACGCCTATAAGGGGCGGCTCCTGGTGGTGTGCACCGAAACGGCGAAGGAATCTGGGGTCGGTGAGGAGGCTTCGCCAGCGCTTGCAGACGGCGGAGACGCGAGGGAGGGAGGACGGCCATGGCAGGAGACGGAGGAGGATCTCCCCGAGCATGTCGTCGTCTTCCAGTGCCGCCGCCGGGGACGCTGCGGCGGCTGATCATGGCGGCGCCCTACTCACTGGGTTGGATCTGGTCTTGGGACGGAGGCGTCGATCGGTCTGACGTTGGAGTTGGAAGGAAGGAACACGCATGGGTGTTGGGTTAGGTTTCTCTCTGGACTCGTTTGGCAGGCTACGGCAGATCAATGATGTTGCAGCGTCCAGGTTAGTGGATTGATCTCCATCATCGATACATGGTATTATAGTGTTATAAATCCTCACCGTTCTTTTACTGATATTTTAATAATTTATCTATATCTATACCAATATAAAAAGACCCAAAGAGGCAGATCCAACAGATCTTGGCCATCTATTTGCGTTAATCCAACAGTCCTAATTGTCCTGATGGTGAGCGACTAAACACGTTTAGCACTAGCGTTGAACATTCCTTTCTCTCCCTGATCCCCTTCCTTTCTCATCTCACGATCGAAAAGCAACTGTCTCACACAAAAGGAAATAAACTGCCTCCCTACACCGCCTGGACGCCGCCGCCTCGCTCCGCCCCAATCC
Source organism: Elymus sibiricus (assembly GCA_039707655.1). Lineage (NCBI taxonomy): Eukaryota > Viridiplantae > Streptophyta > Magnoliopsida > Poales > Poaceae > Elymus > Elymus sibiricus. The sequence goes on from CM077675.1 coordinate 537,410,066, forward strand.
CCTCCGTGCGCCGCGCCTTCACGCCGTCGGCGACGACGCCGCCTCGCTCCCTTCACGCCGTCAGCGACGACGCCGCCCCGCTCCTCTCCGTCGCCGCGCCTTCACGACGCCGCCTCGCTCCGCCCCGCTCCGCCCCAATCCTCTCCGTCGCCGCACCGTCACGCCGAGCCGCAGCACCTCCCCGACGTCGCCCGCACCCACCACCTCCTACAACACCTGGTCGGGCCGCACTCGGGGACGGCGCCTACTCCTACACCGCCTGACGCCGGTTGGGGCCAGGCGGGGACGGCGCCTTCTACACCGCCTCGACGACCGTCTGGTACGCTGCCTCCTACACCACCTGAAAGGCGTCCATTCACCTGGTCTTTCATCTCTGCGTTCTTTCATCTCTAAGTAGAGGAATCCAGAGATACATGTAACCTGTTTGCGCTTTTTTTTTTTGTCGAGTGTCAGAACAAAAAGGGATGGTCTAATCTATATCTATATCTATATCTATATCTATATCTATATCTATATCTATACCTACTAATAAAGCAAGGTGATATTCTTGGTTTCGTCCCGCATCTAATCATATATTAAATGAAATAGACGAGGTGGTACTAATTCTTGTGTCAACCGTCCACGTCGTTCGTTTCAATTGCTTCTTGATTCTGGTACACTCGTACGTCACCTAGGTGGGCCTCAACCCGTTAAATGCGGCCGGGTCAGCCGGCCCAGCTGCTATGGAAGCCGAGGCAAAAATTTAGGCGCTGGAACTTGGAATCGATCTCCAAACCTATGGTCCAACACGAAGGGCTTTGTACAATTGAGCTACATCCACATTGTGTTTAGAAACAGGATTGGTTTTCTATTAAATAGTACCACATCGCTTTGCTATATCCTATACTACCAATTTAAATACATCTAAGATTTAAAATCAGTAAGCCATCTTGAGAGTCAATAAGCAGATTGGGTCCCGTTTGGTCACAAATAACCAACAAAAATAAGGCAACGAGGTGCTGGAACTGTGACGTCCATATATATGAATGAGGTGTGCATGCGGCTAGCTGGACAAATATTTGGCCATTATGCAATAAATGAGTGACACAGCCATGGCCGGCCGGCACATACAGACGGATGACGAGTGACACAGCCATGGACGGCCGGCACATACAGACGGATGACTGAGCTGACGGTCTTTCGGGCTCTAGGATGAGAGGCGGGTACATAGCCAAGAACGGCATACGGCTGACGGATACGAGGCCATGGACGGCTGGTAGCGCACACGGTTCTGCGTGATGTGCTCGCCACGCCAGCAGCCTACAAAAGAAGAAGAAGCCGGCATGATGACATCTCCGTGAAGCAGCCAGCTATGACAAGATTCAGGCCGTTCAGCAGCGCGCTCCCATGTTCTTCCCTACTCTACCTTTGCCCATCTCATGGCCATGCCTAGATTCAAGGACCAGCACCACAGAAGACAAAAAAGGGATTTGTTCTATCTTTCTCAAGACTAAGAGACCCAGAGATGGTTAGCACCTTCACTGGTACAATAAAGTAGAGAATTATTTTCAATCGAGGACTACAAAATTTAATGTTGGAAAAATTGATTGAAACCATGAAAGAATTTGATATTGTAAGATGGATTAAACAAATTGACCCAATGCAAATTGTACAAATACTACGATGTGAGAAAAAAATATGTTTGGCCAAATCATGTTTAAAAAATTCACATAACCGAATGAATCTACAAATAATAGCTAAATAAATACGATAGGAATAATAATGGGAAACATTTACATTCAACCGGCGGATCGCGCGCGAGCGATCCGCCGGCTCCTCTGTGCAACGCGTGTCTCTCTTTCTGTAAGTTTACCTGCGTTGCAAAATTGCCCTCTGTAACAACACACATGTTAAAATAAAAACTGGAAATACTTTTTGCAACATTGTCCGTGTTGCAATTTTTTTCCGAAACAACACCCATGTTGCAAAAATATATAATCCACAACACAATCCCTGCTGCAAAAAAGTTCCGCAACACAATCTTTGTTGCACAAAAATTCCGCAACACAATCTTTGTTATAAATGTTTCTGCAACACAATCTTTGTTGCACAAAAATTCCGCAACACAATCTCTGTTATAAATGTTTCTGCAACAAGGTCTTTGTTGCAAAACAGAAGAAATGTTCATCTCACCCACATCCTACGGCACGCGAGGCGACGGATCTTTTAAAAAGATCCGCCGACCGACGCGTAGCAGTCCCCAATATTAATGGATATTTAAATAACATTATAGACTCCTTTTTAAAATAAAAATGTACGAAAACCAATTGGTCCACTCCAAATGCACCATCTTAGTAAAGAATCTTATCAATGAATATAAATCATATAGTGGGGAAAGAAGTGGGAAAAAAATTATGGTTGCACACATCTGTACATATAATAATTTACTAGAAATCTAGCCACACAAATGTGAGAATGCACCACAGGCTTGACTTTGGCAACATATATGGAGCGATGCTGCGCTAGAGGCATGTGAGGATTTATTTATCACATATTAAAATAATGTTGATAACTTTGAAAATTGTCTATTCTCTTTTTAGTAAGTGTTCATGTAATTTTAAAATGTTTTTGCATGTTTTAAAAATGGCCATAATTTAAAAAGTAATCCCTGTTTTAAAGAAGTCCATGTGATTTAAAATATTCATGTTTTTCAACAAGAATGTTCATGCATATTGAACATAAAGTTATACAATTTAAAATGTGAGTGTAAGTATAAGAGAGGGTGTATGGATCAACTATAGCTCGCCGAGTGCGGGACTCGTTTCCAGGTCGATGAGATTAATTTTATAAGTTTTTAACATTTTTTTTTCTTGCGCGGGTCAATGACATGTGTGTCGTGAGATGACCAAGATAGGATTGACTAATATTCTAACACATTGTGATTAGGTGGCCGGCGTAAGCACTATCGGGCAAGGCAAAAAGGCAGATAGGCGATAATATAGGTGAGGCGCCGTGTTGTAATAGAGGGCCCGAAGATGTGGAGGGCCTTGAATCATGATTTTTGGGCTAGGAGAATGTAAAAAAATCTCCCGTTGCAACGCACGGGCATTTGTGCTAGTTCATTAAAAGGAAAGAAAGCATACTAACCAAGGCCTTTACTGCTATGGTAAAATAAATGCACACTTGTTTGTAGATCCCTCCATCTTGTAAGAATATCCATGTGATTAGGATTGTCATGCTGTACCGCAAGATTGGCCTCTTGCCCTTTACTTAGCATAACATTTTGTGGATGGTCCATAATCTATACCCAAATAAATTAGCATGATTAGTTTAGAAGAAGACTCGGTGAATTAGTACAACTATATGGTCTACATGATTCATCTCCGCCTTAAAGCCAGTTTAAAAACATCTTCCATCGGTGATTTGCATTGATCACGTTATACTGATTTTGTTCTTCTTAACACCTCAAGCATATATGCAAAATGGTTATTCTTCACGTTATACTGATTTTGTTCTTCTCCCTCGCAATCAGCTAATCGTGACCACTTTGGGCAGCTCACAAGAATGACTATAACCGGGGATAATAATCACACGGATGATGATAAGAAGGCGCAGGGCAATCAAGGCAAACAAGGATGGTATGCACGGATGTCTGACGATAAAAAGGCCGAATACCTCGAGAAGCGGCGTCAGGCACGTGCTGACAAGAAGGCTGCAACTCTTATTGCTGCCAAATGTCAGCAACTATCTCAAGACCATCCTTCTATTTTGTCTCCGGAACGTACACCTTTCAGCAATATAACCAACACACACAAATATGGTACATTCCTTGCCTCCGGAACTTTACTTCTTCATTGCTTCATGGAGGATGTAATCATGATTGTTCTATTTCCTTCACTCTTTTTTGCCATGTATAGTGAGTACACCTGCAAGCTCTGGGAGTACTGCTCATCAACCTGCAGATAGCAATGTTCAATGCAAAAAAACAAAGTGGGGGGTGGTATGCCCGTCTGTCCCAAGAGAAGAAATCAGAGCACCTGGAGAAGCTCCGGATGGCCCGACTACAAAAGAAAGCTATAGAAAAAAGTGTCAATGTTGATGTACCTCAATCCCCTGCCACTCAGTTTTCCACAGGTAATATCCCCATATCTGCTATATTATTCATTGCCTTGGCTGTCAGACGATGTAATCATGGTTTGTCTCTTTCATTCGGTCATTCCTCATTTTTGCCATATGGAAAGTAAGTACAGAAGCAGGCTCCGGTAGTACTGATCATCAACCTGTAGAGAGACGCAAAAAACAAAGAGGACATGGGTGGTATTCCCGTCTGTCCCAAGAGAAGAAAGCAGAACACCTAGAGAAGCTCCGGATAGCCCGACTAGAAAAGAAAGCTGCAACAAAAAGTTTGGGTGTTGATGTATCTCAATTCCCTACTCCTCAAGTTTCCACACGTAATATCTCATATCTGCGTTATTCATTGCCTTCGAGTGCGTCTGCACCAATCAAAAATGTAATCTATGTGATCTCTCACTGATTTGCTTGTCTTCAAGTTGCAGCTTGTACGGTGGGACACAAAAAACAAAGTGGTCATGGTTGGTTTGCTAGACTATCCGAAGATAAAAAAGAAGAATACCGGAAGAAGCGTAGGATGTCCCGGCAGGAAAAACAAAATGCGACTCTCCATGACGATGTTTCGCCTGGTAATATTACTAAATACGATGGTGGTATGCTAAACACGTCCTGCAGAGCCTCTGTTATGGAGGATGACGATGATAATGATTGGATGCACACTAATCTGAATTACCAGCGAGCTAATCTGAATTGCCAGCAAGGTACAGTGCATGTTCAACATATACATGACATGCAAGGACAAGAAAGATTTCTGCCCATAAGTTATATATCTGGACCGTCCAGTGAAATGAAAGGTGTGTACTCACCCTTCACTAATTTCGTCGTATATGTTGATTGCATGTCCTTTCCGAGTACATCTACCTAATTTCCCTGTACATGTATGTTGCCAGATGCATCTTCTGAGAAAAAACGACGTCGTATGAGGGAACAATATGCAAACATGCCAACGCATGACAAAGAGGTTGTGTTGTGTCGGAATCGTGCATATAAGATAGCACGACGGCATACTGGACCATTACACAACCAATCTAACACTACTGATGTCGCCGGTGGATCAAAAACGCACTCACCAAGTACACCTTCCATACCGATGACATGCATGCCTTCTGGTATTTCAGCGTATATATGCCTTCTGGTATAGACTTTTGGTTGTTGACCCAAACCATTTAAACCACTTTCATTGTACCACTTTATATGTATCCCAGATGCCATCCACACTGAGGAAGAGTTCGATGTACCTGGAATTTTTGAGCCAATTCAACCCACTACTGAAATGGAAGGTATAATGTTCATATTTGTTTGTCCAGTATTACTTAATATGACTTCCGTTCATTCGACATTATTATGCTCCTAGACTGCTTCGACGACATGCATGGGGAAGATATACTATACGATGATGATGACGAAGAATGCAGGATATTTACTGCACAGGGTGGGTTGTACGACAAATTTCAGTTACATTTCTGTTGCATACTCTTATTACTTTGCACATCACTGTCATTCTTGTCCATGACTTTGTAGGTCATCACTTCGAGTCATATAGAGTGACAACTACTGCTGATTCGGGTATACAGAATGATGACCCTTACGACAATATCTACAAAAAACTACCGTTGCGGCATCATGTTTTGAAGACAGTGAATGATTGCGACTACTATGGAGCAATGAGATTCCAATATGAGGGTCCAGCCTTCTGTTGCAGAAAAAGAAAGGTCAAATTATTTATCCCAGAGGTTCCTCAAGAGTTGCAACGGTTGTTTACAAGTCAAGATGATGATGATGCAAAATATTTTAGACAACACATTCAGTATTTTAACTCCCACTTCTCCTTCACAAGTCTTGGAGTCACCCTTGACCATCAGGTTAGCAGTGCGGCCAGGACTGGAATATATACATTCCGTGCGCATGGTCAGTTGTATCACCGTCTAGACCATTTGGTACCTGCTGGTCAAGGACCTAGGCATTTGCAGTTGTACATTTTTTATACAGATGACACCTTGGAGCATAGGGTGAAGCGGTCTCCAGATCTTGATATCAATCTCATACGAAAGATTTTGCGGATACTAGCCAACAATCCCTATGTGGACATATTTAAGAGCATCAGTTCTATTCCAAACCTGGCAGAGTATAGGATTTCTTTAAACACAGATATAAAACTGGATCAGCGAAGGTACAATGCCCCTACAACTTCTCAGGTGGCTGCGATGTGGGTTGAAGGGAGTGACCCACAGAACACCTTTGATAGAAGTGTTATTGTCTATGGAAAAGGGGACCGTCCTGTATATATCAGAGCATACTATGGATGCTATGATCCTTTGGCGTATCCATTATTTTTTCCCCGCAGGGAGACAGGATGGAACCGTTTCATGCCGTATGATGGACTAGCTACTGTTCAAACAAACAGCGAGGATGACACCGGTGAGGTACAGCCTTCTCTTCCTCAGGCCAACGAGGATGACACACATGATGAAGGATGTGAGGTTCCAGCAGGTGATTATAGGGTTGTTGTAATATCAGAAGTAGTGTGTTAATGACTTTCTTTGATCTTTCATTTTTAGCTTTTGCTAATCGTTTATTTTCACCAACCATCTTGTAGATGACAACGAGAGCCAGGATGAAGATGGGGTTGTGGAGTCCAGGAAATTTGTCAGCGCACGCGAGTACTATTGTTTCAAGCTACAGGTCAGGAAAGGACTTTTTAACATCATCTTGTTCGGTCATCGCCTTCTCCAGCAGTGGGCTGTTGATATGTACATAAAGATGGAGAGATACTACTTGAGGGTGCTCCTAAATCATGTTAGAGGTGCAATTTCATATGAGGATTTGAAAACTGTAAATGGAAAGATTTGCTTGACCTTTAGAGAAGCGTGTGAGTAGAGAGGCCTTATAGAGACTGACAAATCCCTTGACGACTGCCTGACTGAGGCTGCTACTTTCTAGATGCCTTCTGCTCTAAGAAGGCTTTTTGCGACTATTTTGGTGTTCTGCGAGGCGACCAACATCAAGGAACTATGGGACAAACATCTGGAGGCGATGACTGAGGATTATCGTCGTGTCCAGCCCAACCAAGCAGCATTAGAGAAGATGGTGCTTAGAGACATCAGGGATTTGATTCATTCGATGGGTAAGGATATTAAAAGTTATGGCCTTCCAGAGGTGGTTGAAACAGACGGCGATCATTCTAGCGACAACTTGAGAGAGGTTCGGGAGGAATTGTCAGTCGGTGTGGACCAGGATCATCTAGATTTGTTTACTTCTTTGAACACTGAGCAGCGAGCTGGATTTGATGAAATATTGGATCACGTGGTCAACAATAGGAGCCAAATATTCTTTGTTGATGGTCCAGGTGGCGTGGGGAAAACTTATCTGTATAAAGCACTTCTTGCTAGGGTACGTTCGCTTGGACAAATAGCTATTGCAACTGCTACATCTGGTATAGCTGCATCGATCATGCCCGGTGGACGAACCGCCCATTCCAGGTTCAAAATACCGATTAGGCTCACAGACAACAGCATGTGCAGTTTCACCAAGCAGAGTGGTACCGCGGAGCTGCTTCGTAGGGCATCGTTGATAATATGGGATGAAGTTGCCATGACAAAGCGGCAAGCAGTAGAGGCACTTGATAGGTCACTACAAGATATCATGGGAAGTGATTTGCCTTTTGGGGGGAAGGTTGTTGTGTTTGGAGGAGATTTTAGGCAGGTCCTTCCTGTGGTGACACGTGGGACAAGAGCACAGATCACTGACGCAACACTACAGAGATCTTATCTATGGGAGAAGATCAAGAAAATACGACTGAGGCGTAATATGAGAGCACAAACTGACCCCTGGTTCTCCAAATATCTCCTAAGAATTGGGAATGGAACGGAGGAGACGACTGGTGATGATTATGTGTGTCTTCCTGATGACATTGTGATAGGGTACACTTCCACAGAAGAATCGGTAAAGAAGCTTATCGAAGAAGTCTTCCCATCACTGCATGAGAATGCTGCATCTGGAGCCTATATGAGCACACGTGCTATCCTTTCTACCAAGAATGAGCATGTGGACGACTTGAATGAAAAGATGATTGACAGATTTCCTGGCCAAGAAAATGTATACTATAGCTTTGACTCCGTCGATGATGATGCACACAATAACTATCCAATTGACTATCTAAACCCGATCACCCCAAATGGCTTGCCCCGGCATGTTCTGGAAATCAAGGTTAATTGTCCTGTCATTTTGCTCCGAAATCTCAATCCTCACAATGGGCTATGTAACGGAACAAGATTGATGATTAGAGCGTTCCAAGATAATGCAATAGATGCCGAGATTGTTGGTGGACAACATGCTGGAAAGAGAGTGTTCATACCTAGGATTCCTTTGGCACCCTCAGAAAACATATCACTTCCTTTCAAGTTGAAGAGGAAACAATTCCCGATTCGCTTGAGTTTTGCAATGACCATAAACAAAGCCCAGGGGCAAACTCTACCAACTGTTGGTATTTACCTTCATGAGCCCGTCTTCTCACATGGCCAGCTATATGTTGCACTGTCAAGGGGAGTTTCAAGGCAGACCACTAGGATTTTGGCCAAGCCAAATAAGGACATAGATCCCACAGGGAAAAGCACCAAAAACATTGTGTATAGAGATGTCTTGGAGGGATGAAGCAGGTTTGTCATCCATAAATATTGCTGTCGATTTCTACTATTGGGCGTGTATTTATAATACTTCTTAGAACTAACATCATATATGTGTTTCTAGATGCAGATTTTCGTCAGTACACATCCTGTTGGCAGGATACAAAAGCCATCTTCTGTAAGCTGCGCTGCGAAACATTTTATCGTTCAAAGTTAGCTCTTAAGTATTTGTTGGTGTGCCGAGCAGTCTCATTTATTCATGGTTGAAAACCTTTGTTGTGATCACACATGCTCCATCCTACATGATTATGATTCCTGAATTAATCATTAATTATCCTGTTATGACCAATACTTGTCTCAGTAACACTTATTATTTGCTCTAGCAGCATTGCCACGTTGGTTTTCTTTTAGGCAAATTCGTACTTTCGCTCTTGTCAGTCCAACATTTTTTAAATCTACCTCTACATACAAATTTAAAAGGTCCATCTTATCTTATGTCCAGTTTGCACTATACAGAGCAGTTGCACACATGACTCCTTGGGGAAGTTTAGAATTTTTGAATTCATATTGCTGAAGTGTAGATGCAAGTTTCAGTGTGATATGGTGCTTCTAATTACTGTATTGGACTGACAAGACCTGACGATCTGTGTTGCGACTAATGAAGATGTACATCATGCGGTGGGGAGATGCACAAGAGTTCAAGCATTGTGTATGGCTATTATAGATTTCTCGGCACTACCAGATCTGCAGCATTTTACCTATTCTGGTCCTCATTGGCTTCTTTGTAATGACATCATTTTTTAGAAGGCCCAGGCTTCTATTGATTCCTCTGTTCAGTTCCTTTTTATAGGAGAAGGTTGATTTTTCAGATTTGTCCCTGCTTGCGTGCAGGGGACTTTGTTTTCTTATTTAAGAATTATGGTTAATATATATTTTCTCCTTCAAAGGAACTTTGTTATATAAATGTACATGTATCGATGTAGTAAGTATTGGAATGTTGCCCTTTTCCTCTGTCAGAAGTGAATAACCCAAAATAAAGAAGATTACCCCCAGCACGACATTTGTATCTACATATTTTACATATATTGTTCGAGCATGATTTTGATGCTCTGGCTAGCATCCTGATTGCCAATTTTGATACACAAGCTTGAATTTCGAAAATTGTTAATCATCCCTTTCATTCTTTTTTTTTGTGAATAATCATCCCTTTCATTCGATCAATTGTTTGAACGGTTTCGCACACATGGTCATGTTATGATGTGCATTTTGCAAAAATTTCTGGACCTAAAAAAAGCTCGCTACGCATTCGTGCCAGAACTTGAAGACAGCTTGCTGGATGTACATTACTACAGACCAAAAGTAGAAATTCAGAATCCACTGTATTTTTCACTTACGCTGCTCGCTGGAACTGTGACGTCCATATATATGAATGAGGTGTGCATGCGGCTAGCTGGACAAATATTTGGCCATTATGCAATAAATGAGTGACACAGCCATGGCCGGCCGGCACATACAGACGGATGACGAGTGACACAGCCATGGACGGCCGGCACATACAGACGGATGACTGAGCTGACGGTCTTTCGGGCTCTAGGATGAGAGGCGGGTACATAGCCAAGAACGGCATACGGCTGACGGATACGAGGCCATGGACGGCTGGTAGCGCACACGGTTCTGCGTGATGTGCTCGCCACGCCAGCAGCCTACAAAAGAAGAAGAAGCCGGCATGATGACATCTCCGTGAAGCAGCCAGCTATGACAAGATTCAGGCCGTTCAGCAGCGCGCTCCCATGTTCTTCCCTACTCTACCTTTGCCCATCTCATGGCCATGCCTAGATTCAAGGACCAGCACCACAGAAGACAAAAAAGGGATTTGTTCTATCTTTCTCAAGACTAAGAGACCCAGAGATGGTTAGCACCTTCACTGGTACAATAAAGTAGAGAATTATTTTCAATCGAGGACTACAAAATTTAATGTTGGAAAAATTGATTGAAACCATGAAAGAATTTGATATTGTAAGATGGATTAAACAAATTGACCCAATGCAAATTGTACAAATACTACGATGTGAGAAAAAAATATGTTTGGCCAAATCATGTTTAAAAAATTCACATAACCGAATGAATCTACAAATAATAGCTAAATAAATACGATAGGAATAATAATGGGAAACATTTACATTCAACCGGCGGATCGCGCGCGAGCGATCCGCCGGCTCCTCTGTGCAACGCGTGTCTCTCTTTCTGTAAGTTTACCTGCGTTGCAAAATTGCCCTCTGTAACAACACACATGTTAAAATAAAAACTGGAAATACTTTTTGCAACATTGTCCGTGTTGCAATTTTTTTCCGAAACAACACCCATGTTGCAAAAATATATAATCCACAACACAATCCCTGCTGCAAAAAAGTTCCGCAACACAATCTTTGTTGCACAAAAATTCCGCAACACAATCTCTGTTATAAATGTTTCTGCAACACAATCTTTGTTGCACAAAAATTCCGCAACACAATATCTGTTATAAATGTTTCTGCAACAAGGTCTTTGTTGCAAAACAGAAGAAATGTTCATCTCACCCACATCCTACGGCACGCGAGGCGACGGATCTTTTAAAAAGATCCGCCGACCGACGCGTAGCAGTCCCCAATATTAATGGATATTTAAATAACATTATAGACTCCTTTTTAAAATAAAAATGTACGAAAACCAATTGCTCCACTCCAAATGCACCATCTTAGTAAAGAATCTTATCAATGAATATAAATCATATAGTGGGGAAAGAAGTGGGAAAAAAATTATGGTTGCACACATCTGTACATATAATAATTTACTAGAAATCTAGCCACACAAATGTGAGAATGCACCACAGGCTTGACTTTGGCAACATATATGGAGCGATGCTGCGCTAGAGGCATGTGAGGATTTATTTATCACATATTAAAATAATGTTGATAACTTTGAAAATTGTCTATTCTCTTTTTAGTAAGTGTTCATGTAATTTTAAAATGTTTTTGCATGTTTTAAAAATGGCCATAATTTAAAAAGTAATCCCTGTTTTAAAGAAGTCCATGTGATTTAAAATATTCATGTTTTTCAACAAGAATGTTCATGCATATTGAACATAAAGTTATACAATTTAAAATGTGAGTGTAAGTATAAGAGAGGGTGTATGGATCAACTATAGCTCGCCGAGTGCGGGACTCGTTTCCAGGTCGATGGGATTAATTTTATAAGTTTTTAACATTTTTTTTTCTTGCGCGGGTCAATGACATGTGTGTCGTGAGATGACCAAGATAGGATTGACTAATATTCTAACACATTGTGATTAGGTGGCCGGCGTAAGCACTATCGGGCAAGGCAAAAAGGCAGATAGGCGATAATATAGGTGAGGCGCCGTGTTGTAATAGAGGGCCCGAAGATGTGGAGGGCCTTGAATCATGATTTTTGGGCTAGGAGAATGTAAAAAAATCTCCCGTTGCAACGCACGGGCATTTGTGCTAGTTCATTAAAAGGAAAGAATGCATACTAACCAAGGCCTTTACTGCTATGGTAAAATAAATGCACACTTGTTTGTAGATCCCTCCATCTTGTAAGAATATCCATGTGATTAGGATTGTCATGTTGTACCGCAAGATTGGCCTCTTGCCCTTTACTTAGCATAACATTTTGTGGATGGTCCATAATCTATACCCAAATAAATTAGCATGATTAGTTTAGAAGAAGACTCGGTGAATTAGTACAACTATATGGTCTACATGATTCATCTCCGCCTTAAAGCCAGTTTAAAAACATCTTCCATCGGTGATTTGCATTGATCACGTTATACTGATTTTGTTCTTCTTAACACCTCAAGCATATATGCAAAATGGTTATTCTTCACGTTATACTGATTTTGTTCTTCTCCCTCGCAATCAGCTAATCGTGACCACTTTGGGCAGCTCACAAGAATGACTATAACCGGGGATAATAATCACACGGATGATGATAAGAAGGCGCAGGGCAATCAAGGCAAACAAGGATGGTATGCACGGATGTCTGACGATAAAAAGGCCGAATACCTCGAGAAGCGGCGTCAGGCACGTGCTGACAAGAAGGCTGCAACTCTTATTGCTGCCAAATGTCAGCAACTATCTCAAGACCATCCTTCTATTTTGTCTCCGGAACGTACACCTTTCAGCAATATAACCAACACACACAAATATGGTACATTCCTTGCCTCCGGAACTTTACTTCTTCATTGCTTCATGGAGGATGTAATCATGATTGTTCTATTTCCTTCACTCTTTTTTGCCATGTATAGTGAGTACACCTGCAAGCTCTGGGAGTACTGCTCATCAACCTGCAGATAGCAATGTTCAATGCAAAAAAACAAAGTGGGGGGTGGTATGCCCGTCTGTCCCAAGAGAAGAAATCAGAGCACCTGGAGAAGCTCCGGATGGCCCGACTACAAAAGAAAGCTATAGAAAAAAGTGTCAATGTTGATGTACCTCAATCCCCTGCCACTCAGTTTTCCACAGGTAATATCCCCATATCTGCTATATTATTCATTGCCTTGGCTGTCAGACGATGTAATCATGGTTTGTCTCTTTCATTCCCACTGTTTTAAATAGCGGGCTATAGAAAATAGCCCCGACCCTCAAAACGGGGCTATAGCCGGGCTAAACGGGGCTATAGCCGGAAATTGTACGTGAATTCATTTAGCCCCGAGATTCTCAAAAGGTTATAGCTGAGCTATAGCCGGGCTATAGCCGGCTATTTAAAACTATGTTCATTCCTCATTTTTGCCATATGGAAAGTAAGTACAGAAGCAGGCTCCGGTAGTACTGATCATCAACCTGTAGAGAGACGCAAAAAACAAAGAGGACATGGGTGGTATTCCCGTCTGTCCCAAGAGAAGAAAGCAGAACACCTAGAGAAGCTCCGGATAGCCCGACTAGAAAAGAAAGCTGCAACAAAAAGTTTGGGTGTTGATGTATCTCAATTCCCTACTCCTCAAGTTTCCACACGTAATATCTCATATCTGCGTTATTCATTGCCTTCGAGTGCGTCTGCACCAATCAAAAATGTAATCTATGTGATCTCTCACTGATTTGCTTGTCTTCAAGTTGCAGCTTGTACGGTGGGACACAAAAAACAAAGTGGTCATGGTTGGTTTGCTAGACTATCCGAAGATAAAAAAGAAGAATACCGGAAGAAGCGTAGGATGTCCCGGCAGGAAAAACAAAATGCGACTCTCCATGACGATGTTTCGCCTGGTAATATTACTAAATACGATGGTGGTATGCTAAACACGTCCTGCAGAGCCTCTGTTATGGAGGATGACGATGATAATGATTGGATGCACACTAATCTGAATTACCAGCGAGCTAATCTGAATTGCCAGCAAGGTACAGTGCATGTTCAACATATACATGACATGCAAGGACAAGAAAGATTTCTGCCCATAAGTTATATATCTGGACCGTCCAGTGAAATGAAAGGTGTGTACTCACCCTTCACTAATTTCGTCGTATATGTTGATTGCATGTCCTTTCCGAGTACATCTACCTAATTTCCCTGTACATGTATGTTGCCAGATGCATCTTCTGAGAAAAAACGACGTCGTATGAGGGAACAATATGCAAACATGCCAACGCATGACAAAGAGGTTGTGTTGTGTCGGAATCGTGCATATAAGATAGCACGACGGCATACTGGACCATTACACAACCAATCTAACACTACTGATGTCGCCGGTGGATCAAAAACGCACTCACCAAGTACACCTTCCATACCGATGACATGCATGCCTTCTGGTAATTCAGCGTATATATGCCTTCTGGTATAGACTTTTGGTTGTTGACCCAAACCATTTAAACCACTTTCATTGTACCACTTTATATGTATCCCAGATGCCATCCACACTGAGGAAGAGTTCGATGTACCTGGAATTTTTGAGCCAATTCAACCCACTACTGAAATGGAAGGTATAATGTTCATATTTGTTTGTCCAGTATTACTTAATATGACTTCCGTTCATTCGACATTATTATGCTCCTAGACTGCTTCGACGACATGCATGGGGAAGATATACTATACGATGATGATGACGAAGAATGCAGGATATTTACTGCACAGGGTTTGTTGTACGACAAATTTCAGTTACATTTCTGTTGCATACTCTTATTACTTTGCACATCACTGTCATTCTTGTCCATGACTTTGTAGGTCATCACTTCGAGTCATATAGAGTGACAACTACTGCTGATTCGGGTATACAGAATGATGACCCTTACGACAATATCTACAAAAAACTACCGTTGCGGCATCATGTTTTGAAGACAGTGAATGATTGCGACTACTGTGGAGCAATGAGATTCCAATATGAGGGTCCAGCCTTCTGTTGCAGAAAAAGAAAGGTCAAATTATTTATCCCAGAGGTTCCTCAAGAGTTGCAACGGTTGTTTACAAGTCAAGATGATGATGATGCAAAATATTTTAGACAACACATTCAGTATTTTAACTCCCACTTCTCCTTCACAAGTCTTGGAGTCACCCTTGACCATCAGGTTAGCAGTGCGGCCAGGACTGGAATATATACATTCCGTGCGCATGGTCAGTTGTATCACCGTCTAGACCATTTGGTACCTGCTGGTCAAGGACCTAGGCATTTGCAGTTGTACATTTTTTATACAGATGACACCTTGGAGCATAGGGTGAAGCGGTCTCCAGATCTTGATATCAATCTCATACGAAAGATTTTGCGGATACTAGCCAACAATCCCTATGTGGACATATTTAAGAGCATCAGTTCTATTCCAAACCTGGCAGAGTATAGGATTTCTTTAAACACAGATATAAAACTGGATCAGCGAAGGTACAATGCCCCTACAACTTCTCAGGTGGCTGCGATGTGGGTTGAAGGGAGTGACCCACAGAACACCTTTGATAGAAGTGTTATTGTCTATGGAAAAGGGGACCGTCCTGTATATATCAGAGCATACTATGGATGCTATGATCCTTTGGCGTATCCATTATTTTTTCCCCGCAGGGAGACAGGATGGAACCGTTTCATGCCGTATGATGGACTAGCTACTGTTCAAACAAACAGCGAGGATGACACCGGTGAGGTACAGCCTTCTCTTCCTCAGGCCAACGAGGATGACACACATGATGAAGGATGTGAGGTTCCAGCAGGTGATTATAGGGTTGTTGTAATATCAGAAGTAGTGTGTTAATGACTTTCTTTGATCTTTCATTTTTAGCTTTTGCTAATCGTTTATTTTCACCAACCATCTTGTAGATGACAACGAGAGCCAGGATGAAGATGGGGTTGTGGAGTCCAGGAAATTTGTCAGCGCACGCGAGTACTATTGTTTCAAGCTACAGGTCAGGAAAGGACTTTTTAACATCATCTTGTTCGGTCATCGCCTTCTCCAGCAGTGGGCTGTTGATATGTACATAAAGATGGAGAGATACTACTTGAGGGTGCTCCTAAATCATGTTAGAGGTGCAATTTCATATGAGGATTTGAAAACTGTAAATGGAAAGATTTGCTTGACCTTTAGAGAAGCGTGTGAGTAGAGAGGCCTTATAGAGACTGACAAATCCCTTGACGACTGCCTGACTGAGGCTGCTACTTTCTAGATGCCTTCTACTCTAAGAAGGCTTTTTGCGACTATTTTGGTGTTCTGCGAGGCGACCAACATCAAGGAACTATGGGACAAACATCTGGAGGCGATGACTGAGGATTATCATCGTGTCCAGCCCAACCAAGCAGCATTAGAGAAGATGGTGCTTAGAGACATCAAGGATTTGATTCATTCGATGGGTAAGGATATTAAAAGTTATGGCCTTCCAGAGGTGGTTGAAACAGACGGCGATCATTCTAGCGACAACTTGAGAGAGGTTCGGGAGGAATTGTCAGTCGGTGTGGACCAGGATCATCTAGATTTGTTTACTTCTTTGAACACTGAGCAGCGAGCTGGATTTGATGAAATATTGGATCACGTGGTCAACAATAGGAGCCAAATATTCTTTGTTGATGGTCCAGGTGGCGTGGGGAAAACTTATCTGTATAAAGCACTTCTTGCTAGGGTACGTTCGCTTGGACAAATAGCTATTGCAACTGCTACATCTGGTATAGCTGCATCGATCATGCCCGGTGGACGAACCGCCCATTCCAGGTTCAAAATACCGATTAGGCTCACAGACAACAGCATGTGCAGTTTCACCAAGCAGAGTGGTACCGCGGAGCTGCTTCGTAGGGCATCGTTGATAATATGGGATGAAGTTGCCATGACAAAGCGGCAAGCAGTAGAGGCACTTGATAGGTCACTACAAGATATCATGGGAAGTGATTTGCCTTTTGGGGGGAAGGTTGTTGTGTTTGGAGGAGATTTTAGGCAGGTCCTTCCTGTGGTGACACGTGGGACAAGAGCACAGATCACTGACGCAACACTACAGAGATCTTATCTATGGGAGAAGATCAAGAAAATACGACTGAGGCGTAATATGAGAGCACAAACTGACCCCTGGTTCTCCAAATATCTCCTAAGAATTGGGAATGGAACGGAGGAGACGACTGGTGATGATTATGTGTGTCTTCCTGATGACATTGTGATAGGGTACACTTCCACAGAAGAATCGGTAAAGAAGCTTATCGAAGAAGTCTTCCCATCACTGCATGAGAATGCTGCATCTGGAGCCTATATGAGCACACGTGCTATCCTTTCTACCAAGAATGAGCATGTGGACGACTTGAATGAAAAGATGATTGACAGATTTCCTGGCCAAGAAAATGTATACTATAGCTTTGACTCCGTCGATGATGATGCACACAATAACTATCCAATTGACTATCTAAACCCGATCACCCCAAATGGCTTGCCCCGGCATGTTCTGGAAATCAAGGTTAATTGTCCTGTCATTTTGCTCCGAAATCTCAATCCTCACAATGGGCTATGTAACGGAACAAGATTGATGATTAGAGCGTTCCAAGATAATGCAATAGATGCCGAGATTGTTGGTGGACAACATGCTGGAAAGAGAGTGTTCATACCTAGGATTCCTTTGGCACCCTCAGAAAACATATCACTTCCTTTCAAGTTGAAGAGGAAACAATTCCCGATTCGCTTGAGTTTTGCAATGACCATAAACAAAGCCCAGGGGCAAACTCTACCAACTGTTGGTATTTACCTTCATGAGCCCGTCTTCTCACATGGCCAGCTATATGTTGCACTGTCAAGGGGAGTTTCAAGGCAGACCACTAGGATTTTGGCCAAGCCAAATAAGGACATAGATCCCACAGGGAAAAGCACCAAAAACATTGTGTATAGAGATGTCTTGGAGGGATGAAGCAGGTTTGTCATCCATAAATATTGCTGTCGATTTCTACTATTGGGCGTGTATTTATAATACTTCTTAGAACTAACATCATATATGTGTTTCTAGATGCAGATTTTCGTCAGTACACATCCTGTTGGCAGGATACAAAAGCCATCTTCTGTAAGCTGCGCTGCGAAACATTTTATCGTTCAAAGTTAGCTCTTAAGTATTTGTTGGTGTGCCGAGCAGTCTCATTTATTCATGGTTGAAAACCTTTGTTGTGATCACACATGCTCCATCCTACATGATTATGATTCCTGAATTAATCATTAATTATCCTGTTATGACCAATACTTGTCTCAGTAACACTTATTATTTGCTCTAGCAGCATTGCCACGTTGGTTTTCTTTTAGGCAAATTCGTACTTTCGCTCTTGTCAGTCCAACATTTTTTAAATCTACCTCTACATACAAATTTAAAAGGTCCATCTTATCTTATGTCCAGTTTGCACTATACAGAGCAGTTGCACACATGACTCCTTGGGGAAGTTTAGAATTTTTGAATTCATATTGCTGAAGTGTAGATGCAAGTTTCAGTGTGATATGGTGCTTCTAATTACTGTATTGGACTGACAAGACCTGACGATCTGTGTTGCGACTAATGAAGATGTACATCATGCGGTGGGGAGATGCACAAGAGTTCAAGCATTGTGTATGGCTATTATAGATTTCTCGGCACTACCAGATCTGCAGCATTTTACCTATTCTGGTCCTCATTGGCTTCTTTGTAATGACATCATTTTTTAGAAGGCCCAGGCTTCTATTGATTCCTCTGTTCAGTTCCTTTTTATAGGAGAAGGTTGATTTTTCAGATTTGTCCCTGCTTGCGTGCAAGGGACTTTGTTTTCTTATTTAAGAATTATGGTTAATATATATTTTCTCCTTCAAAGGAACTTTGTTATATAAATGTACATGTATCGATGTAGTAAGTATTGGAATGTTGCCCTTTTCCTCTGTCAGAAGTGAATAACCCAAAATAAAGAAGATTACCCCCAGCACGACATTTGTATCTACATATTTTACATATATTGTTCGAGCATGATTTTGAGGCTCTGGCTAGCATCCTGATTGCCAATTTTGATACACAAGCTTGAATTTCGAAAATTGTTAATCATCCCTTTCATTCTTTTTTTTTGTGAATAATCATCCCTTTCATTCGATCAATTGTTTGAACGGTTTCGCACACATGGTCATGTTATGATGTGCATTTTGCAAAAATTTCTGGACCTAAAAAAAGCTCGCTACGCATTCGTGCCAGAACTTGAAGACAGCTTGCTGGATGTACATTACTACAGACCAAAAGTAGAAATTCAGAATCCACTGTATTTTTCACTTACGCTGCTCGCCAGGTCCACTCCCCACTCATATCAGGAGTAGAGAACCAGGAAGTCACAAACATCCTTTCTTCAACCAATTCTAAATAGCCAAATATCCTTCTGTTGGTCGTTGCGTTGCTTCGGGTGTCAACAGCGGACGCTGATGCTGCCGCTCCGTCTTCATCAACTGGGTGCAACTCCTTCTGTTGTCCTCATGCGCAGAAGAAAATCAACAACAAAGCGGCATGGCCTTAAACTGGATGTGCAAAGCATTGATAAGAGGAAAGGATTACTGGTAGTATTTTGCATCAGATAGACGATAATTGTTGGCTGGATACACCATGCAACTAGCGCCCTTTCTTTTATATAACTAATAAATGCACACGTGCAATGCACATTAATATTTAGGCAATATATCAATTACACGCGGATATTAGGTATGCTATTATTTGTGTGTTAATTCTGTGATTAGTGCAATATTTGGTATGATATTAATTGCACGTTAAACACGTTGAACGCTCGCCATTGGAGCAGTCTAGGTCGTTGGATTGACTTAGTTTAATGGCCGAGATCAGTTGGATCTGCCCCTTTGGGTCTTTTTATATTGGTATAGATATAGATAATAACAAACAGCTGGCCTGTTATTTTCCGGCCGTGTTTCCCTTTGTGTAGTTGGGCCAGGTCAACTTTGGCCCCATCGGGGGTTACGAGATCGTTCGTCCGCTGCCGTATTGTTCGTGTAAGAATCAGTCAGCCGCCGCAGTCACCGGGATTGCCTGCCCTCGAGCGAGGCCACGCTTTCGCCAAGCTCGCCTGCCATATAAGCGCGCAAGGGATCTGAGCGCGTCCCTTCAACACATCCATCATCTCGAACAAATCAGACAAGATTACAAGATTTCTCTTCCCTCTTCTTCATTCCCTTGTCCCTTCCGTTTTCCCCAAAGACATGGCGGGCTTCTCTCATCGATGTGAGTACATGATTACATAGATGCGATTTTCTGTATTGCCATTGAACCAATGTCTGTGCAAGACATGTTCTCTGGTGTTGAATTTGCAGTTTGATCCATGCTTTACTGCTACACAATTTACTTATTACTTTTTATTGGATGTCATCTTTCTCACAACACGACGGTCTAGATTCAAAAGGCAATTATAAAATACCTTGTCAAATCTTGGTTCTCAATTCTTCTATCTGATATATGTGTAGGGTCTAGCCCGTTGACACAAGCATTTTCTATCCTGGTTCCATCTCCCACAGGTATAGAAGCGCATCCTTGTTCCTAGAGAACAACTCATACATTGTTCTTCAGTTATGTCTCTACGTATGACATGCTTGTCCATGTCTTTGTTTTTGCTTCTGAAATTGTACATTGGAACGAAAAATGGTCCAAATCATCCTGGCCTAAGCAAGTTTTGTGTTTTGGCCAGAATTTTTTTAATTCTTTTTTCTATCTCACCATGCTATTATTCTTGCATTTTAGTATACTTGTTTTTTTCTTACTTTACGCATACTTTCCCATTGCATTGCCAGTTGTGGATAGGCCTGGACGTACCGAGCGGGCTTTTGGGCCCGCTCGTGGACCGACCAGGACCGGACCGATCGGTCCCGGCC
This sequence comes from Elymus sibiricus, assembly GCA_039707655.1. NCBI lineage: Eukaryota > Viridiplantae > Streptophyta > Magnoliopsida > Poales > Poaceae > Elymus > Elymus sibiricus. Next base: position 537,431,091 of record CM077675.1, read on the forward strand.
CGCTAGATAATATGGACCAACCAGGACCGGACCGATCGGTCCCGGCCCGCTAGATAATATGGGCCGGTCCGGTCCATGAAAAAGAGACCGAATTCGGTCGGTCCGGTCCGGTCCGGTCCGGCTCGGAGGACCGAAAAAAGGATGGCCTGGGGGGGAATCGAACCCCAGACCTCCTGAGTGGAGCCGCAGCGCTCGACCAGCTGAGCTACGCTCGGCTGCTGACTAAAAGGGGGGGCTTGGCCCATAAAAACAGGCAGATGGCGGAGACTTCTCCTTCCCCGAGCCAGGGAAGGAAGCGACGGTGCCGGCGGCGCTAGCGATGGCCTCCGGCGATGGCGACCACCGGCGGGAGATGCGGGTGCTGCGGGGGTTCCATTCCCGGGGTCAGCGAGGCTGGCGAGGCACTACAGGGCGACGCTCGAGCTCGAGCAAGGGCTCGGCTCGGGGCCATGGCGGAGCGAGGCGACGCTGGTTCTACGAGGCGAACCAGGGCGCTGCAGGGCGCTGCGGATGGCGAACGGCACGCACGGCAAGCTGGGCAGGGCTAGCGACAGGGCCATGGCCCAGGTGGAGTACGCGGTGAGCGCGCGCGGCGATAGCTTCATCGTCGTCGGCGTGCGCGTCGACAACATACGGGTGCGCGTCCGACCGTAGGCTTCTTCGACGACATCTCCGGCATCTCCAACATCCTGGGCCCACATGGCAGCGACTGAACATCGCCGGGACCGTGCGGACCGTCGGTCCCAATCGGTCCGCACCGAGCTTCAGGTCCGCCGGTCCGGTCCCCGAAATCAGGCTCGCTGGGCAGCTCGGTCCGGACCGGACCGGACCGCCGGCGGCCGGTCCAAACGCCGGCTCGGACCGGGACCGGACCGGCCCGGACCGTGTCCAGGCTGAGTTGTGGATGACATGTTCAAGAACTCACATGGCTCAAACACTGGTAAGCTCATATAATCAATATATATTTTATAATAAATTATCAGAAGCTCACTAACTGATTTCTTATTTCATATTTTATATTGTGTTAATTGTAGATATTGCTGGTGTAGTCATGTATGTGGGCCCAGTTGGCCATGACACAGATTCCCCCCTAGGCATGAGGGAAGTAGCAGTCATCGACGCTGGCATGCGAATTATCTTCCTACACATTTCCAAAGAACTAGCTGAACGCCATTGGAATGAACTTCTTTCTGCTGAAGCAAATGTTGGCTTAATCATGGCAACCTCTATGGAGGTTGATCAACTATCCAGTAAGTTTTTTCTTAAGAAGTATTGTACCCTTTTTGTGTCATGTTATTACTAACTTGAGAGTTGATAACAGAAACTCTTCTTAGCACGGGGACAACAACTTTATGCATACATTACTCCTCAACTTGCCATAATTTTAACTTTCTTAAAGGTCAGTATCTGTTATATTTCTTAATTTACAAAATTCTACAACAACTGGACTAACTATACGACCTATCATTTTCTATAGGTGTGCATCATCGAGTTCTTAATGACACGTACTCCCTCCGTCCGGAAAAGATTGTCCAGGGCGTAGTTCATTTTCCTTTTTGCAAAAAAGCCCTCGGACTTTTAAATCTCTTGCTAATTAGACCCTCCTTCTTCCTCTCGCCGGCGGAAGCACAGGGCTCCAGCCACCGCCGGCACCCAGGCCCAGCCACCTTCGAGCCAGGAAGGCACACTTGAGCTGCCGCCCAACTGCACCACCGCTGCCCTCCTGCGCTGCCCCTGCCCTCTGTTCCGCCGCTGCCGCCCACCTGAGCCGCCGCCCGCACGGAGGAGAGCTATGCCGCCTCCCACGGGGCGTGCCTCCCCCACGGCTGACGGTGCATCCGTAGTAACCTTGTTTGTGCCCGCGGTTCCTCGCGCCCGCGGCCGCCGGTGTGGGATTTGGCAAGTCCCCGGCCGCCGCGATCCCCTCCCACCGCCGACGCCTGCTGCTGTTGGCATCCTGATCGAGGACATTTGCGATGCCCGTCTGATGCTGCTGCTCATCGTAGTCTGATTCCTCGCCGTCTAATGCTGCTGTTGTTCCTCGCGGTCTGATGCTGCTGCTGCTCCTCGCCTCTGGAGCCCTCTGATGTTGAAAAGGTGACTCCTGTGCCCCGCCTCTGCAGTAGAAATTGGCACTAGAAATTCATTCGGCTTCTTGAAATTGTGCTAACTGAACATGTTAACTTACAACTTGTCACTAGTCTATTAACTGAACATGCCTGCTGCTGTTGGCATTCCTACAATAGTCTGCAATTCCGCAATATTCAGGTTCAGGTTCTTGTCTATTAACTGAACATGTCACTAGTCTATTAACTGAACTTGTCACTAGTCTACAACTTACAACTTGTCACAAGTCTATTAACTGAAAATATTCAGAGTAATCTACAGCAATGGCTGAAAATATTCAGAGTGATATTCAGGTTCAGGTTCTTTTAACTGAAAATATTCAGAGTAATCAATAGCAATAAGTGAAAATATTCAGAGTAATATTCAGGTTCAGGTTCTTTTAACTGAAAATATTCACAGTTGAGAAGATCTTAGATGTCAAAAAAATCAGAGGAAGCATAAGTTTTTACTGTATGCAAATTTTCTGCTGCTACTCCAGAAAATTCAGTTTACTGTCACTACTATTATAACTGAATTTTAACTACAGAAATGAACAGTTTAGTTTAGATTATGGCTGAATGAATTGTATAACTATGCTCTGCTGCTGCTCTTGTTTCAGTTAGTCTTATGGGCCATCTAAAAAATTGTTTCATTGGAACATTCTTGGTGACAGCTCCTTGTGGTCAAATTCCAGATTATTATAAGGAGTTATAATAATTGTTATCTTATCTCAATTGCTATTGTTATGATTATATGTTAACCATTCATCATACTCTTGTTATGAATACAGATAGGAGCTCAACAAGGTGACATTATGGATTTGAACTTGATACCGGAAGAGGGGGATGAAGCTCAACAAGGTGACCCTATTGATTTGAACTTGATGCTGGAAGAGGGGGATGAAGCTCAACAAGGTGACCCTATTGATTTGAATTTGATGCTGGAAGAGGGGGATGAAGCTCAACAAGGTAACCCTATGGATTTGAACTTGATGCCGGAAGAGGGGGATGAAGCTCAACAAGGTGACATTATGGATTTGAACTTGATGCTGGAAGAGGATGATGAAGCTCAACAAAGTGATTCTATGGATTTGAACTTGATGTGTGAAGAGGGGGATGAAGCTCAACAAGGTGACCCTATTGATTTGAACTTGATGCTGGAAGAGGAGGATGAAGCTCAACAAGATCTTGAATTGAATTGGCTTCCTGAAGAAGAGGCTCAAGCAGATGCAGGAGAGGAAGAAGCTCAAGAGGCTCAAGAAGATGAAGAAGCTCAAGAGGCTCAAGAAGATGAAGAAGCTCAAGAGGCTCAAGAAGATGAAGAAGCTCAAGAGGCTCAAGAAGCTGATGCACAAGGTAAACCAAAAAGGAAAGAATTGTCGGACAAGGAGAGGTTTGGTGTATACTTTGCTTTGCGGGTAATCGAGCTCAAAGATGGGGAGGTTCACTTGTATGACAAGGTGCTAATTGCAAGTATGTTGGATGTTCACCTGCGAACAGTTACAAGAATATGGAATATAGCCAGAGAACAACTTGACTTAGGCCAAGAAGTTGATGTTTCTAGTAAGAAAAAAGGGAACAGTGGCAGGAAGAGGAATGAGCTAGATTTGTCGAGAACAGCTACAGTCCCGTTGAACAGAAGAAGAACGATTAGATCTCTTGCAAGGTGTTTGGGTGTTCCCCGCTCAACGCTACACGATAGGTTTCAATTGAAAGAGCTGAAACGCATCACGAACACCGTCAAGCCCTCTCTCAAGCCAGAAAACAAGATCGCGAGGCTCAAGTTCTGTGTATCCATGACGGATGAGCACTCGATGTCAACCCCTTATCCTAGCTTCAAATCAATGAACAACATGGTCCACATTGACGAGAAGTGGTATGACATGACCAGAGTCAAAAATAGTTACTATGTGCTGCCTGAAGAACCTGAACCTGAGCGCACCGTGCCGAATGCTAACAACATTGGGAAGGTCATGTTCTTGACCGCCGTGGCAAAGCCTCGATATAGTGATGAAGGGGAGATGACGTTCGATGGAAAGATTGGTACTTGGGCGTTTGTTGTTGAGACAGAGGCACAACGAACAAGTCAAAACAGAGACAGGGGAACAATGGAGCTGAAATCACTGAAAGTAACCAGACCTGTATGCCGAAATTACCTGATCAATAAAGTCATTCCAGCTATCCAAGACAAGTGGCCCGACGATGATGAGGGCACAACAATATTCATTCAGCAGGACAATGCTAGACCCCATGTCCCCCCTAACGATCCAGAGTTTAGAGAAGCTGTGGATCAAACATATCTAGACATACAATTGCTCCAACAACCACCAAACAGCCCCGAGTTCAATGTTTTAGACCTGTGCTTCCACTGTTCTCTCCAATCCCTAACCGGTTGCAGAGCACCTATGAATATCCGAGAACTGGTACAAGGTGTAGAGGAGGAGTTTGAGAACTATGATGCACATAAGCTGTACAAAAGCTTCTTCACACTCCAAGCAGTCATGGTTGAAGTCATGAAAGATCAAGGAGGAAACAACTACAAGATGCCCCATTTGCACAAAGATCGCCTACAAAATGGCGGAGAGGAAATAATCGGTGTGTATTGCAATCCCGAGCTAATCGCTGACACAAAGGCCATCATTGAACAAGCAAATGAATAGATATAGAAAGGAAAAAGAAAAGAAAGGAGTAGATAAAGAAAGGAAAAGAAAGGAGAGGAGTATGTCAAGTGTATGTCGTATGTCTTGTGTATGTCTTGTGTATGTCTTGTGTATGTGTATAACCGATTTCAACACTATTATTTGAATTATGTCTTGTGTATGTCTTGTGTATGTGTATGTCTTGTGTATGTCTTGATTTATTGGAATTATTTGATTTATTTGGATTTATTGGAATTATTTGATTATTTTGAATTGATTTATTTGGATTTATTGGAATTATTTGGATTTATTTGAATTATTTGAATTGATTTGACAATAGAATGTTATGATAAGATGTAAAGACAAAACTCCAGTTGGGGAAATATATCTTCATTAAGGGTCATTACAAAATGTACAAGGTCATTACATCATCATCTTCTTCTTCTTCTTCTAATTCTTCTTCTTCTTCTTCTTCTTCTTCTATTTCTTCTTCTAATTCTAATTCTAATTCTAATTCTTCTTCTTCTTCTTCTTCTTCTTCTTCTTCTTCTTCTTCTTCTTCTATTTCTTCTTCTAATTCTAATTCTAATTCTAATTCTAATTCTAATTCTTCTTCTTCTTCTTCTTCTTCTTCTTCTTCTTCTTCTTCTATTTCTTCTTCTTCTTCTAATTCTAATTCTTTTTTTGAAACTAATTCTAATTCTAATTCTTCTTCTATTTCTTCTTCTTCTTCTTCTTCTTCTTCTTCTTCTTGAGTTAGTGGCGGTGATTCAGACGCTTGTTGTATTGTGACTTGTTTGGCACAAATAGGCAAGATAAAAGTGGACCCCCTGAACAAAATGAGATAGCAACAAATATCACTGCCAAAATTCTGTAGCAAAAAAAACTAAAATGAACTTCACTAAATTATGTAGCAAAAACTTTGGATAGCTAAAACCACTAAATTCTGTAGCTAAAACCACTAAATTCTGTCCTAGAACTTTGGATAGCTAAAACCACTAAATTCTGTAGCTAAAACCACTAAAGTCTGTCCTAAAACTTTGGATAACTTTGGATAGCCAAAATTCTGTAGGAAAAAGAACTAAACTGAACTTCACTAAATTCTGTAGCAAAAAGAACTAAACTGAACTTCACTAAATTCTGTCCTAAAACTTGTTCAGGTTACCACTATTGAACTTGAATTCTTGGCAGCACAAAGCACCAAACCTATACATGTACTCCATCACCTTCATCAGCTCCATCACCTTCATTGTACACGGAAAATTTCCACCCTCTTCATCAGCTCCATCACATTCTAAATCTTTCGTTTAAACCCATTTGCATATCTGCAGTAAATATATGTGCAGAAATAAGTAATCAACAAGAAGGAATAAAGACACTTCTGAAACAATAGGTACAGTACATAGATGTGTTAAACTTTAGCACGCTCTGGTTTGTTTCCGTAACTGAAGATCAGGTTTCAGTAACTGAAGATCAGGTTTCAGTACAGTAAATACGCTCTGGTACAGTATATTGGGTAATGCTAAAAAAGCAACTAGTTGGTCAAGTTCAGGATTTTCCAAAGAGGTGTTTTCAACATTCCTCTACCCGTCAATTCGACTGCATGCAATAGGGAGCACAAAGATCAGTGTTTTAGATCTTTAAGCCTTACCTGCACTGCACTGAATTTCCAAGCAAATGGGGATCTGTTCATCAGACCATCATCAGAAGAAGCTTAGCAAATCTGGCTGAGCTTCTCTCTTATTGCGCCCGTGCAACTCAAGCAAGCAGCGCATCGCAGGGAGTGAGAGGGAGTGAGAGGGGGTCACGGACGAACCTTGGGACCTTGACGGCGTCCGCGAGGTCGTTGACGCACCGCGGCATGGCCTCCTTCACCGCATGCTTGTGTGCCCACTGCTGCTACTCACCCGCGCGGCCTCCGACGGCAAGATGCCGCTGCAGCGCCGAGGAGGACCTGGAAATGGCCGCCGCCGAGCAGATCGAAAGAAAAAATGAGTCTTCTCCTCGCCGTGGATCACCATCGGGAACGAGGAGGGGGGCAAGGAGAGAGAGGCTGCGGGGGAGGCGTGGGGCGAACCGGGGAGAAGCGGCGACGCGGGGAGCTGCGGGGGAGCCGCTGCGGGGGAGCTACGGAGGCGCGGGGGAGCGGACCTCCGGCGGGACAGAGGAGCTGCGGAGGCGCGGGGGAGACGAGGGGAGCTACGGGTTTGTCGGGAATTAGCAGGGGGGGTTTTCGCAAAAACACGACGGGGACATTCTTTTCCGGACGGAGGGAGTATTTCCGTGATGCTGTCAAGAATGATGTTCTTCTTACAAAGTATGCCCGCAAACAAGACGACGTGGACAACTCACTTGTCCCCAACAAAATCGGGACTAAAGTACACTTTCGCTATGGTCAATCTTCCCCTGTGAAGCACATTTTTTATTATACAATGGGTGGTGAGCGTCCACCAATCAACGTCAACAAGATGGATCAATTGGACTAGGCATAAAAGTCTCGAATAAATAAGAAGTCTGAAACTTCAAAATTTCAAGCACTTGCATCCCTAGCCTTTTCTTTCGGTTGTTGGACGTTGAGATTTGCTTAATGACTTGTTTGGTGATCGAATATTGTGTTACCTTTATTTTGATTACTGGTTTATCTATTTATTGCGTATGGCTACACGTGCATTGCACGTGCATGCTTACTAGTTAGTAGAAGAGAATGGATATAGACAGGAGCTGAGATACAGTGTCAGGCCGGGGTCAATTGACCCCGATGACCTTGGCCCAAACTCTGTTACATATATATATAGCCCATAGGAAAAAGGACATTGTGAAAAGAAAAAGAATGATCCCGGTCCGAACAGGAGGCTTACTTAGTCACGTTCATCGCAGCAAGCAGCTCAATAACACGCAGGCCCACTGGCCACTCCTGAATCCCGATCTACAAACTCCAGCACCTCAGAAAAAACAGATCGATCAGATCTGTTCACGCCCTGGCTCGATCGATCGAGCCCTACTGTCGCCGCTTTTTTCTTTCTTCCCAGATCGCCTGCAGCCCCTCGGTTCCTCCGTCCTGACCACATCCAATCTCCATTCCTCTCTATAAGAATTAAAGATTCGTTCTGCAGATTTGATCCGTAAGTGGCACTGAAGCCAGTTTCTTCATCTATTATCTAAAATTCATATTCTCCTTTTATCTTACGGTTTGTTTGGTTTTTTCTTATTCTCCTATTATCTTAAGGATGTGATAGAATACTTTTTGAAGATGAAAGATCGTAGACGTCAAATAAAAAACAGAGGTAACAACTTTTGTAATCAAAGCTTATTTTGTCATGATACATTGATAACTATGATTTCTTATTTATGTGTGGTTACTAGAAGAACGTTATAGACATGTTACCTAATACGAGTTACGCATTTTTTAGCCATATATTATTGCAATCTTTTTTTGGATACATTAGTGCTTCTTGTTTATGTTGACCCTGGTGATAAGTTATCCTGGCTTCGCCCCTGGATATAGATACATTAAAAGGATGGATTTCAGGCATAATATAAACAAGCCCGGTTTTACCTAAAAAATAGTTGAATATAATTGAATCTCGAAGGAACTAATTTCCTCATCACGAGATGTTAATTGAAGTGAAGTTTCTTCGTGTCTGGTGATCACTTGTCCAGTCCACTCCAATGAACAGACGATGAACAAGGTTCATAACTCTGCAGATGGGAGGCACAAAACACTCTACGATGTCGCCTCTGTCCTACTCTAGATTGCACTGACAGCAGCTGCACCATGACAAAACTATGGATTTCCTTCCTTCCTTCCTTGCATCCTTACAGGTGAATACCAAACCAGTTGATCAAGTCTCACAAAACACTACACACATGATGTCATCTCTGTTCTACTCTCAATGAACCACGTTCCCAAACACCTGTCATGTATAAACTCATACAATACTCCCTGACATCATCTTTATAGATTCGTCCTTCAGGTTGCAGAGACTCAAGGATGTAGAAACCACAATTACTCTTCAGTCTACATACACTGTTCATCTTGGCAGGAGCTATCCTCCTCTGGAACCACTTGGCAAGGTACAAAACTAAGCTCGGCATTTCCTCCCTTGCATCTAGGTGAATGCCAGCGGCGGAGCTTAGTGTATTGCTGGGGGGGCTGTGGCCCCCCCAAGATTTGTACATACAGGCTTAAATAATTTGGAGAAAGTGCTTAGATGATGAAGTTTTATGTGGTTGGCCCCCCCACAAGTTCATATATTCTGTTTGGCCCCCCCAAGGAACTTGTTCAAGCTCCGCCACTGGTGAATGCCAAATCAGTTGATCTTCAACCTCATCGATATCTCACAAAATGCTCTACACGTGCCCTCATCTCTGTACTTCTTCACCAAATGTGAGGTAATATCACCGGTAGTGCTTAAGCTTGCTACCAATGTTCACTTTAGTGCCCGAACTATGTTCTAGAACTTGGCACAAGCGTGCAAATACGGTGATAATCCTATCTGTAGACGTATAATGCGCTGACATGGCACCATATTTTGATTAGCATGCACACATGGAGTGGGACCCACTTCAACCGGATGGCTTGCTTTATATGTCTCTATGACCAGCGGGTCCCACATGTCAGCACAAAGAGAAAATCCCACTTACAAATTATAGTTCCTAGGATTCGAACTTGCGTACTAGCGCTAGTGAACCAGCTATGCTAGCCACACCACAAATTATAATTTCTTGTTTTTTATGGACAAAATCCCTATCTATTGCAAAAAAAATGCCCGTGTGGCTTAAGTGGGCTGCAGTCAGTGCCGCCCATGTTAGCTTTCTTTTATATTTCTGGAATTTGTAAAACGTACATAAATTATAATGAGAGTAATAAAAATAAATTCACAAATTAGTGTGTTATAAATAATATAAAAACAAACAATAACTTTTTTGGCAAAATCTTCAATAATTTTAAATATTATTGACGTATTATTTTCGGAAAATAATATAAACTCAATTTTATTTCCGATTATAAAAATGTTTGTATAATTTACAGTAAGACAAATATTTGTTAAATTATAATTAATAAATATTGTTTTAATTATACAAACATTTGAATAATTATATGCACATTTTAACAATTCATAATTTTTCTGTTTAAGGACTTGTTGTATAATTAAAAATATTTATAGTTATGCAAAAATTGATAATTTTCCTAGGCATAAAATTAAGCGCCGCGACTATATCTTGCCTTAAGCGAGCCCTAAGCAGGTCTGGGCTGCAGGGAGACGCGTGTTTAGTATGTTAGGCGCGTCCTACTTACTACCCTGTTTTTCAAGTGGGTTTCCGGATTATTTCTGTTTTTCTTTTTTCTTTTGTTTTTCATCTGTTTTCTATATTTTTATTAGGTTTTTTCTTTCCTTGATTTTTGCATTGTTTCTCCGGGTTTATTCATATCTTTAACGGTTTTGTTTCTTTTCTATTTTTTTTCTTTTTTCTTCTCCGGTTTGTTCATTTGTTTCTTTAGTTTTCTTATTATCTTTTTTTCTGTGGTTTATTTTGCTTCTTCTTCGTCTCTTTTGTTTTCCATTTCTATATTTTTCACATGTCAGCAACAATTTTCTAATATACATTTAACATTTTTTAATAAAAATATAACATTCTTTTAATACATTGTCAAATTTTGTACATATTTTTAAAAAGTTCACTTGATTAACATTTTTCTAAATATATTATTAAATTTTGGTAACACTTGGTTAACATGAGGTTTGGATTATGTACTTCGGCTTTCCATACGACTACCAAACGGATTACTACATCAACAAGTCACTGGGTGGATTTGGATCTCTGGTTTCTTGGTACAACCCGCGGCAGGATAGGCGGTTCATCCTTCTCAAGTCCCGTGTCATCCGTCTGCGTTTGATTCCCAAAAGTTTTGTCGTCTGGCAACTGGGTGGAGCTCGCGACTGCTGGACAGTTGAAGTCACGATCCTCCGAAGCAATGATTGGAATGGCCTCCTGCCTGAGGTCCCCTCGGCCGGTGAGGAACCGCCTCCTCCTGACGGTAGCCCGCACCCACAGTTTGGACCGGTGCTCACTGCCGAACAGCTATATCAATAGCAGGTTCACAATTGGTTAGTCCAAAATGGAGCTCCACCTGCTGCGAACAATGGTGAAAACTTTCATGCTGCTGCTCCTGCGCCCGGTAATGGAGGTTGGGGTGCGTGGCCGGCACCTCCTACGCCCCCACTGCCCCCTGCCTCCTCACCTAGTCAACTACCAAGCTTGGCTAGCAGCTCAGGGTTTGACAGTTCAAGATGGTCTTGTTCCTGAAAATAACACCACTGACAGCCCATCTCAAGCTTGGAATGATTCGATCACGGTTTATGATGACAAAAGCTCTGATGATTCCCTTCTGATCATGGTGCCTCTCCAGTCTAATGGTGTAGTTGAGCAGCCAAACATTCCTGATTCGATCTCTCTCACTGTGACACTGCACAACCAGGGTATACAGTTTGGTCTTTCTGCTCAAGGGAATGACATGTTATCTTTGCTTATCTTTGACCCAGTGCCACGACAGCAGCTCAATACTTTCCTGTTCTCAGCACTTCGCCCCATGATGGCAACTTTTGGACCGTGGAGGAATGGTTATGGACTGTGGAATGGCAGCGCTGAGATCTCTGTTCTCATTACTTCTGAACCCTCTGGCATTCAGTTCATGCAGCAGTCAGTCTCATCATCTCGTACTTCTTCTGTGACCATTGAAGAGCTATCTGAGGTGTCGGACCCTTCTGAAATCTCCAGGAACATACATATGCACCTGCGATTTCCGTTGCTATGCCACCTGATACTCTGGCTCCTGTGAATTCAGAGCAGCAACGCTGGATTCTCAGACTGTGCAAAGCTCTGCTGTTTCTCACGCTGAAGATTCCATCACCAGCCTGGCTGTTGGTCTGAATCCTGCCCCCCCTTCCGGGGCTCTGGGGACTCGAGGCCGCCATGCCAAACCTCCTGCTCCCAACTCAACCTCTGAAGTACGGCGCAGTACCAGGATTAACAAGTACAATGGTTTCCGTGTGCCTCCAGTTGCAGAAGGACGTGTGGAAGTTTCCAAAGTTAAGCCAAGACTGATCCCTTCTGTGGGCTCCTGTTCTTCCAGTGGCACCAATGCACAGGATGAGATCCCCCCTCCAACTCCTCTCCAGGTGCTTCATGATATTGGTTCATCGTTGTGGCATTCCTGAATCTGAACTGACGACTGAAGCTCTCCTGGCGGTGCCCTCCACGGACGGTCCTTCGACTGCTGGCTCTCCTTCCACGGGATCCCAGGAAGATGCTGCTTCCCCTGGCTCTGCCTAAGTTAGTCAAGTCTCATGCCTAATTTGCATAGTTGGAACGTATTGTCTTGGAATATTAGGGGCTTAAATTCTGAAGACAAGCAACTAGCTCTCCGTAATGCGATCTTATCATCGGGATGCTCTATTATATGTCTGCAAGAAACAAAAAAGACCTCGTTCGACCTTGCTTTCATTAAATCTTGCTGCCCACGTCAATTTGACCTCCTGTTCGATGTATCTGCACCTGCAGGATTCAAATTACCAGGATTTTTCACTTTCTATGTAATACAACACATCAGCTGGTATCTGTCCAAATCATGCATGCTAATCGAAGCACTGGCTACAAATAAGTATTGTTTTGCTTAGCACAATGTTCATTCTCCAGGTTTTACATGTATATATTCTTGTCAGATGTTGCATGGTAGAGATTGTTCATTCTCAGCTGATGTGGCTGGGTTTGCAGATGTTTTCAGTTGGTGACACCAAGCAAATTCTTTTTACTAAAAGGGGTTCAGAATTGTGTCAAGCTAAAGAAACTGAAATTTCTGAATAATTAGTGCTGTACAGACTACAGAGCAGAGGCGACTTAGCCATGAGCTTGCTAATCTCACCTCGCTCAATTAATTAATTTTTGAGGTTGCAGGATTGGTGAATCATTAGATTGATCAACACTTTTGTTTCCTCTCAACTGAATCCCTGATTGTTTTTGCGAACAACAACATGATGGGTGTAAACTGAACATGTAAACAGGCGACCTCAACTCTGCTCTCTTCTTTCTCGTGAGATCATGGCAATCTCAGTTCTTCTTCTGAATGTATGAATGAATGAATCAAGTGTTTCGATGCAACTGGATGGAAGACCGTCGGCAAAAGAAGGCGGACAGTTCATGGCAGCGAGTTTGCTTCAGAGTCAGATCGACGAGGCCAACGTCATCTGTGTGACCATTACATAGTCCAGGCCTCAGATCCACGAGCATTCTTTTCTTTTGAATCCAGTCCCATCCGTGTAAACTGAACATACATTCAGTTCACTTCACATCCATATGATTCAACCATCAGTACGACCGTAAGACTTGTAGAGAAGCAAGATGGCAACTTCAACAGTTCACTTACAAACAAAAGATCGTCGAGAGCGACCATTCTCGACAGAGAATATGCTATCGAAAGAAGGTAAAGAAAACTGAGCCTAAGATAGCTAGCAACGTGGTGACTGCTATGCTATTCTTCTCTTGAGATTAAGATCCCCGACCTGACGACTTGTAGCACAAGCTGCCTAAGTACATGTTCTGATCACCTCTTTGGTCGCCATTCAGTGCAGCTCTAGTCAGCAGGAGAAGGAGCGAAGTTATTAAAGTGATCCTGCTAGAGGTCCAGCATCAGAATTACCTCCAGCTAGCGGTCCAGGCAACCTGCCGCAGGTCACCAAGTGCTTCAGGACACCCATGATTTGAACTAACGAGATGACACCTCCAGAATGCTAACAGCTGCTACAACTCAACTCTGCATTTCCTTCCTTGCTTGCCTAATGTGTTAGTTGGACGTGCATCTCCCCAGTCCCCACTCTGCTCTTCTCTTCTCCTATAAATATCAACACAGCGAGATAGGGACGGCCAAAACATAAATTACCATGATATATCCGAACAACTGCTACAATCGACAGAATGAATCCCGTCTGCCCAAACACCCGACCATACATGACGTACTCCCTCTGTCCCTGATTTCCATTATGTTTACATATTCTTCCTACAGGTTAAAACACGCAGATGTAAATCACAAATACTCTCCTAGTCTCCATGCAGCTTACTACTGTTTCCTCCATCACAAAAGCTTACTACTGTCAAGTCAACAGTATAAGATACACGACACTCGTCTTTATCTGATAGTATATGCACTGTATGCAAGCGGATTTGATGTAACCAAGCATCAGGATGGAGATTTATCCACAAGCTAGGCCGGCTAGCCCTTCTTTCACCTGCTCACATGAAGATCCTCTGGAAATGCGGAGTTCACAACATACCTGTATAGGTAATCCTATGGAACTCAATGCCCCAGTTTCTGTAGTCCCATGGAATAGGAAAAAACATGAAAACCATAGGATTGACTGTGTGGAGAGAACTTATGAAAACACATGAATCAGATGAGAGAGGTAAATAGAACAAAAGAAAAACAAGAGGCTACCTCTTGGTAGGAAACTAAGAATCCTTCTAAATTCCTATATGGCACAATTCATTACATAGGAATTTGACAAGTGCATTTTTCTTTTTACGAAAGACATCTATAACAAAATGTTCTTACAAGTAAACTTCTTCAAAATTTCTACTTTTTTTGATAAAAAATATGAAAATCCTACAAACAAGTGAGTCCGGTGTGTTCTCTTGTTTCACAACACCCAACCGTAATAGTCGCATCACCAGATCAACTGCATCAGCAGGCACCTTAGTTTTTTTTTTTTTGAGAAATCAGCAGGCACCTTAGTAGTAGCTGTACCTGTGCGGCTGTGCCCAAGCGTACAGATCACTCCATATTCGATGCAGACTTGACCTAGACTTGTCACCCACCACCACATGCTGCTACTTATTTGCCTTCCTTGACTAATAACTTCGTTGGTGATTATGCTCCACAAAAATGATAGCGCAGAGGGACGAACCCCGACTTTATTGTGCCGTATGAATTATGATGGGGGACAAGCATTACCCCAACAAAACAACATTATCGATGATGTCTCGTGTACGGAGGAGCGTGGCGTAGGTATGGATGACATCAGTGTAGAGGATGATATCACTCCAGATGGTGTGGTGCTATGTGACCCTGGGGTTCCCATCTGCTCGTTCAGCTGGTCGCCCCAAAATTGGGGATGGAATAATGAAAACAACGTGATCTCTTCTGGAATTGTGGGACGTAACATCCAGCTGCATCATATGTTTGTGACCCTCTAATTTATTATCAAGAAGTTGATCAAAGTGTTGGGAACAAAGAGTAGCAGCAATGCAGCAATCAATGTCTCTCTCTAGTGCTGAACAATGAGGAGAGGTTCAACTAATAGATAGTAATAGTGCATAAACACAACTACACGTGCACGAATTGACATAAAATTTATGTGGGATAAATCTTCGAAGTGAGAAGTAATAAACCACAGGACATCCAGCTTTGATGGTAATTAGTGAGGAGTAGTAGCCGGTTGTTTTAGTGCTGGGGGATTATCATCTTCCCCCTATCACGAGTATTTTAAGGCGCTCATGTACATAACCTTTCAACTCTTCTTAATTGAATGCAAAGCTTGGCATGAACATAACGAGCTAATGACACATGCAAAACCATTGCTTGGAAATTTCTCCCTCAAAATTACCGAGGCTTTGAACACTGATTATAACTCTATTTCTAGCTAATATTTTTTCTCTTTCCATGCAAAAAAAAAGAATGATAGAGCGGTCCTGCCTTTATCTTCAAAAAGAAATAAAAAGCACAGGACACTCAACTTTTTTCATTGTAAACAAATGGATACATTAAAGTGCTCCTCTAGAGGATCATAGTAGAAGCAACATCTTCAGCAAGTTACTAACTTCTGATAATCACCAAACAAACCACATTTAAAAGGAAATATCAAGAGGCCGCAGCAAACTGCTATTAGATAAACAGCCATTCAGTCCCCTTCGATAATCAGACAACTGCTCTAGAACCACTGACCGCAATTGCATGAAACATCGGGCAAACATTTCGTGAAACAGCTAGTAGGAAATAACTTTAAGTAACACTGTACAGCCAATCAACAGTTCAGAAAGCACTTAAATAGTGGTACTGGATACCCAAAACATTCAATAACTATACTCTTGATTTCTTTAATGGAGCAATATACAATATCTACTTAAATAGAGTTTTGAGGCCTTGTACATATAGTGGAACAAAGGATGGAACTTATATTAGGCACAATTTTTATCCCTCTTCCTTTAGCGCTCCATTCTACTCAGCTTTTATCACAGTTGGCAAACTGTACATGCTACAACTTACGTAGACCACTTTGAATGCTTTGTAAAAACTACATATAAGGGAAGCAGCCTAACAGAGAATCGGGCAAAGCCAGGGATTTCTTTTACAACAATATCATCCACACAGCAGGAAGCTCAAAGGCCAGGCCAGACATGGAACGAATACTGCCAATCTGCCATCATTGAGAGGACCAGGAGGCTTTAATTGGTTTGGTAGCCCTTCAACATCAGCTCTCCTCAACATTTTCTGCTTATGATCGTGAAACATACACACGTTCCTGTATGCATCAAGCAACGACTTGCAGCGAAGGCTTGATCCATTCTGTGAAGCAGCATCATCGATCGGTCGGCAATGTTCACACGGCCAAACCACGCAAAAACTTCATGCGGTGCTCCAGATGTGGAACCATGCTAGGTGCCAATCTCCTATTTTGAATTGGAACCCTATGTCAATGAATCTAATAGCTCAAAGTTGATCTGAGTCTTGCCAACTCCTTGGAATAATTTATTACCAGTTCTTCTAAACCACTGGAGTTTCCATGAATAAATCATTCACTTATCCACATTGCGACGACTTGATCCTGAGTAAAGTTCCTAAATAAAAGTCCTATGTGTATTAAAAAAATGTTCAACATGTATACAAAAAATGTACAATGTGTGTTTGAAAGAAATAAAAAAAAGGAAAAAAAGAATAAAAAAGAACAGGAAAAAAGAAAATCAAAATAAAAACCACAATGGTGAATACAGAAAAAAGGAAAAAAACTGCATGAAATCTTCTCAAAACCGAAGGAAGGTTCCACAAACCGGTGATGATTTCAAAAAATGTTCACGATTTCAAAAAAATGTTCAAAATTTAAAAGAATGTAAATTAATTTGTAAAAAAAAGTTCACAATTTAAAAAATATGTTCATGAATTTGAAAAATGTTCGTCATTTCAGAAAATGTTCATTTTTTTTAAAATTTAAAATAGTTTAGCAAATTGAGAAAACAAGAATAAAAATGAAAAAAGAAAAAATTGAAAGAAAAAGCAAAACAGGAAAAGAAACATAAAAGAAAAAGAAAGAACGCAAACAGAAAACGAAAGAAAGAAAAATAAAGAATAACAAAAAACCGGTTCATAAAAAAAACCAGCACGTGAATTGGAGGGGGGGGGGGGGGGGGGGGGGGGGTACGCGCGCGATCCTTAACCAGCGACCCGCGTGCCAAATAGGATTCCCTATCTCTCGTAGAACTCGTGACAATTATGGCCCTGTATTTGGGTTGGGCCTACTTGAAATCGTGACTGAGATGGCGCATGGGCCAAGATGGTGTGAGTATGGGTAAGCCTATATAACTCTTTTTGTGCGATAACGCGTAAGACTGTATAACTGATGTCATGTGTTGAACCCAATAATTTTCTGTCATAGGATAGTATCATCATGCTCTAAAAAATGTATTAACTTGGTGAAACTTATCTATAAGTTTTTATATATGTAAATAATCAAGGATATAAAAAACATGTTGATTATACATTTAAAATTTGGTAAGAAAAATAAAGTAATATCCAAGTTGAGGAAATATAATAAATTGTATGAGCTATAGTAAATTGCAGTAAGCTAATGTAAACAAGATTTTTAAGATACAATCGTAGTTAAAACACCGAACCGGACTGGCGGTCGAACCAGAAAAGCCAGGATAAACAACGTTGGCAGGTTCTTAAGGTGTGTAGACCACGCTGTCATCAGACATGAAGGACAGGTAAAAAATATACCTCCTCCATTCCATAATGTAGTGCGTATAGATTTTTTGAAAAGTCAAACTTTGACCAAGTTATTAGAGCTAACTATTTATATCTACATATATAAAGTATGAAAGTTCATCTTATAATGAATCTAATGATATAAGTTGGGCATTCTAGATGTAAATGTTTTTCTCCACAAATTTGGTCAAGGTTTGTGATGCTTGACTTTTTAAAAATAATCTATTTCCACTACATTATGGAATAGAGGGAGTATTGTTTAACCTATGTGAGAGCAGCGATTCGGTGCGCAGGCTCATCTGCACCCGCTATGAAGAAAAGATTCAAAACAAATACTAGAAAATTCAAAAAATTCTATTTTTTTCTGCATGGTAGATAATTTGATGCGTGAGGTGCGCTCAAAATTTCAGATCATTTGCACATCTGAGTAGCTCGCGGCAAAAAAGACGAATTGGAGGTCTGTAAAAAAGTTTACCGTTCATGTATTGTTTTGACCCCAATTTGTCTTTTTCGCTGAGAGCTACTCGTATGTCCAAATGATCTGAAATTTGGAGCGCACCTCACGCACCCAATTATCTACCATGCAAAAAAAACTGGATTTTTTTGAATTTTTTTTGTATTTTTTGTGAATTTTTTCTTAACCAGGTGCAGATGAGCCTGGGCTCAGAAATGGATATTTGAACCTATGTTTACTAGTATATTAGTATAAAATATATTTTTGTAGCTAAAAAAACAGACGGGAACAGGTGAACTAGTAGTCCGACTGATGAAAACCTAAACTGAGAACCTCAACAGTTTGGTCACTGGTTTTTTAAACTTTGGTCAGAGTAAGTACATAGAGTAAACGATTGCATTCTTTTACCAAAATTCAGCTGTGCACCTTTCTTTTTGTAGTCTATATGTATGTCCTTTTATCTTCACAATTTTGGAAAACGGAAAATGATTTTGTTTGCTAAGCTGCAATACTATGATCATAAGATAGCTGCACCCCACGAGTGATTACAGAAACTAGGATTTCCACGACTTCCGATGGCGCCATCGCCGATCTTCCTCGCCTCCCGTGACCTTAGATCCATCGAGGCATGGTGGATCCTGACCCTTGCAGGTGAGAGGGCTCCTACTTCGTTTTAGGTGTTTTTTGAGTTTGTTTAGAGTTTTGTCCTGCCCGGGAAGGCAAGGAGGTGGTTGCTCCCTAAAGATGAATAAGGTTCTCTCTGTCTAGTCCCCACCTCGATGGTTCATCTAGCGTCGTCGAAGGTTGTGTGGAGGTGTGTCTTCTACGGATCTCGCGGGATTCGGTCAATGTTTATCTTTGTTGGATTTGTATTGATCTGATATTCCTTCGTCTGCATTCATGTGTCTAGACATTGGATCCTTTCGATCTACACTTCTCTTCATCAACGATGATTGCTGTTCTGGTGCGCTGGTCCTTTGGGGCCTTAGCACGATGACTTCTTGATTGTCTACTAAGGGTGAGGAAGGGGCGGTGACGGCGATGCGCCTTCAGCTCGCTCCAGTGCTTGTAGTTGTCGCTAGGTGACTTATAGAACTGGATGTAATTTCTGTTACTTCTAGTGTTCTTTCTACTATCATCATGTTCGACGAGTAGATCGGAAGTTTTTCTCAAAAAAAGATAGTAGGACCCATTTGCTATTTCTATAGTTGAAACTATCTTATTGTTTTCATAGATTACAACCTGTAGTGAAACCTTTGTTTAGAACAAAGACAAGAGATAAATGGGCTGGGTGGTGGATTTTCAGAGCCCGCCTCATCTAATCACAAAAAATTGATTTGATATTTGATTCTTTGGCAACTTTCACTTTTGTAAAAGTAGGCATACATTTTATCAAATTCAACCCACGATTCAGCTATATTTAAGTTCCATGAGTGGAACCTCGTCGTCATATTTGGAAAAAATGTTGTATTCTATCTGACGCAATTCACAGTCCACCATATCTAAGTCCCAAGATGGAACTTAGGCGAAACTTATGTTTATGAAACATAGATAAGTCGTTGTAGAGCGTATTTTAATTAGTTAAGATTATACTTCTGACAAAGAAAAAGTTAAGATAATACTTTGGTTAATGACCACTTAACCAATTATCATGCAACCTATGTGATATAAAACTCATGTCACTAGATCTGTACCAAAAGTATTTAATTATAGTTTTGGTTTTATCACACCAGCCATATATTTAGAAGGATTTCACTACAAATCGAACATCAGTTTTTTAAACATGGCAAATCGAATGCTTTTTTACGGCAAATCATGTTGTTGCGAGGATGTCAATTTCCTTTAGAAAGCATGGCTAATCCTTGCCATGTTCAATTTTTTGCCAGGATTTGCCATGCGTGCTAAAGGAAATTGCCATCCTCGCGACAACATAATTTGACATAAAAAAATGTTGGATTTGCCATGCTAAAAAAACCGACGTTAGATTATTATCATTCTTGATTAACAAAGTAACTAGTGATCAAAGTCTTGTCTTAAGAGATAATCAAATTACACCCTAAAGAAACAAAGGAAGTAAATATAATTTTGTGTTGGAGCTGGTTAACCACCACCCTTTTGGGTGATGGAGTTCCAACGGTGTATTGCCTACTTATGAGAACACAAAGGAGACACTTCCATAAATTGTCAGCATACCATATTTTTATGCCAATTTGATTTTTTAGGGGGTGACAATTTAATCCATAGTAGGTAGTTATGCATCACTCGGTATATAGAGATTGGAGGTAACACTAACACCTCAATTTTTTAAAAACTGCATCCAAGAAGCACTGTAGCATTTTAAACTATCTTTTGCAAGCCATTTTCAAATGTCTCTAGCAAGTTTTGGATTGAGTCAGTGCAACATCAATTGACCGATTGTTATTTTCTAAGTGGTCACTTTCAACCATTTTTGCTTAAGCAATCATGCATAAATACCAAAATATGCTAGTGAGAACAACTGAACAAAGACCTAGAATTGTGGTGTCGTGGACCGGCAAGTGCTTAGACTGAACACTTGGGGTGTCAGGTTGTCATCCTCTGAATGATCAATGAGTCGTCGTCAAGCTAGTATACGAGAGACCTCATATGTCACCATTTCTTTGAGCTGGAAGCATGCAACCATAACTGTGATGTGCCAAGGTACGAGTACCATGTTCTGGTATGCACTACCGTATATGCTTATCCGGAGCTTCTTGTATCGTTCGTAGCTCCCCTACTCCGTTCAATACGCAAGGTGTTGAAGAACGGTCACCATTCCAAAAATATTATTCGGTCAAGATTGTCCTCTTCGTTCAAGACCAAGAGACGGGACAACAATTTGCAATGGATTGTTCATGCCTACAAAATAATGTCACCGTTACGCTTTGTTTTTGCAGCAATTGTTGGACCTGGTAAATGTGGTGATGGTGTACTGAGCAAAACGACATAAGAATTGAAGAAACAATGCCACAAGACTACAAGAGAACCTTTGTAGGCTACTAAACGAGTAACACTGACAAGTCTTTAATCGGTCTCTAGCCGTTAGTAAGGACGATGTGAGGAAAAGATTTCTAGTGCTACAAGCACTATTTGCACTACCAATATATGGTAACACCCTCAAAAGATGTGGTATTTGTTTGAAAAAGGTTGAGTGTGTCTAAAATAGATAAGTCTAAATCCCACAATGCTTTGAACCCAAATTTGATATACACATAGAGGAGTTAAAAAATACAAACGCAATATGAAGTACTCCCCCTTTCCGGTTTAAAATGGCCATCATCCCTAGATTGACAAATCGACCAATGTAATACAAATTGTATGTCCCAAAAATTACAGCACTAAAATACAACATTTTTGAAGTTCCTAACCATATAGTTTTTGTGCTGTATAACTCGTGTTACGTTGGACAAATTCTCAATCTAGGGATACACACAAACTTTTTAGACTTAAAACGAGGTAGTAGTGTACAAAAGAAAAATCTTTAGACACTACTTCGAATTGGATGTGTTCACTCTTGTTTCTCTATATGTAGGTCAATTGGATTTGGAATTTTTGTTAGATTTAAGAACAAATATCTTGTCAAGTCACTCATTTTTTCTAGAAACATTCATACTTTTTTGAAGGTGCCATCGTCCATTGGTAGCATGGAAGCACCCATGGTATTCGTAGCACAAGAATCTTCTATCATGGGGTGAAAGTGATTTCTTAGAGTCATCTATCTGCTAGAAGCTCATAGTTTAGTAAGGCCACTTCCAATGCTTGACTCTTAGCACGGCTTCATAGGCAAAATATTGAGGTGAACACATTAAGTAAAAAAGAGAGGAGAGTTGTATGTTAATGGAGATATGACGCTTAGCTTGTTTTCCTGCATAGAGAAATTAATTCTCGAATTTGGTATGCCCTCTCTCTCCATTTTCGCCTTTTCTCTTATGACTCCTAACTAGGACGTAATGTTGAGATACAAGCATGATCCTCGATGTGAACTATTTTTTGGTGTTGTCTATTTTTGACACTATTCATGCCGGGTTTTTCTTTTTTGTTTCTTCATGTGTATATCAGATTTAAATTTGAACTTTCTAGGAATTGTAGACACACATTCACAATTTTTTGGAATTTTTACATCATTTTAATTTAACTTTTAAACACATGGTTTTGGTAGCACCTAAGTGTTAGGATCACCGAATATTTACCCATGCATGGTAACACCCCATTTTTTATAAAATAGTGCATACACGATGCATTATTGCATTTTAATTTTTCCAAGCCAATTTGATATATCATTATCGACGTTCGGACTGAACCATTGCAACATCGACCAAGTGGCATTTTCCTAGTAGTCGTTTTCAACTATTTTTGGGTGAAGAAGCACACACAACTAAAATATGCATGCGAAAACAATGACCTAAACTTGGTGTCGTTGACAGGCAGAAGACTTGAGGAGTCAAGAAGCCATACATTGAACGAGCAATGAGTCATTGTCAAAACGTTGGTAGTATGCGATGGACCTCACATGTCGCCATTTCTTTGACCTGGAAGCAGGCAACCAAAACTGTGATGGGCCAAGGTACGAGCGCCATGTTCTGGTATGCACTATCTTATATGCTTATCCGAAGCTTCTCATATTGTTCGTTCCTGCCCTGCTCCGTTCAATACGTAACGAAAATTAATTGCCAAGTGTGGAAGAACGGCCACCCTTCCAAAAATGTTGCATTATCATACAACGAGTGTGGAAAAATATTATCTCCAGTCAAGATCAAGAGACGGGACAACAATTTGCAATGGATTGTTCGTACATAAAAAAATGTCACTATTACACTTTGTTTTTGCAGCAAATGGTTTGACCTGGTAAATATGGCAATGGTGTACCAAGCTAATCGACATCAGAATTGGTTGGACTGGGTAAGAATGCAACAAGAGAACCTTGGAAGGTTATTAAGCAAAGGACACTAACAAATCTTTAAGCGGCCTCCAGCCGTGACAAAGAATGAGGTGAAGAAAGAGTTATAGTGTTATGAGCACTATACGGTATATGCTACCAATATATGGTAACACCCCAAAGTATTGTGATTGTTTTTTTTGAAAACTACCGAGTAAGTCTAAAATATATAAGTCTACAACCCACCGAACTTCAAAAGCAAATTTTATTATACATAGAAAAGTAGAAAAAACACTGTGAAATAATGTCATGAAAGACAATTTTCAGACACCATTTATAGCTGGATGTGTCTTTTCTGTTCCTCTATGCGTAGATAGAATTTGGATTATGATTTTTGTGAGATTGTATACTCATATCTTGCCAATTTACTCATTTTTTAAAATATTCATAAATTTATCAAGGTGGTACCGTCCATTGGTAAAACAATAGCACCCATAGTGCTTGTAGCACATGTTTTTTATTTCTCATGAGGAGAAATTCGATCCACTGAGGAGCATGGGTATTATCTGTGACTTGCACAACTGGAATCGCCGGTGGTGCCGAGTTTCTAGCGAACTCGGCAAAGCCCCAAAACATCTCAGCGTTGTGTTTGCTAGTTTTGTTCTTGGCAAAGAAGACTCGGTTGGACGGGCGTCGACAATTATTAAAACATCCATTGCCGAGTTTCAAAAAACAAGACTCGGAAAACAACTACCTTAGGTGAAACTGCCGTTAACGGTGGTGCCACGTGCCCATAACCATTTTTCTGAGTGTGGAGCTTAGCAGCCAATAGACTAGTAGGAAGCGGACGCGTGGCACAACTTTTGTTCTCCATTTTTTTGTTCTTTTTGCTTGCCATCATGTGATAGTCTTGGCATGTGTCATAGACAATCAACATGGCAGGGATCTATCCGAGACGGTTCGAGCCATCTAGGATGGAGGTGCATCCTATAGGGTCGGAGAGTAACAAAAGAAAACAAGTTCATTTAACGCCGATAGCGGCAAGGCAAATGGTGTGTTCAGGGGCCGAAAAATCTTGGAATATGTCACGATGTGTATTCATCCTATATTTAGGGTGAACTCTGAAAAATATAGAGCGAGCTAGATAATTTGCTGGAGCCGAAAGAGCTGGGTTTTGTGCAATCTTTAAGGATCGAGTGAGACAGGTAATCTCCTGGTGATGCTCTTATTCTGTTCCATCGCATAGTTAAGAACACTTCTCCCTTTGTCTCTAGTGTTATTACTAATTTCCATGGGAAAATATTGTTTCACAATACATGTCTTATAATGAATCATATCTTATTTGTATATCATTGTTATTAACATTCTAGTCGATGAAATGATTATGGCCTTTATAACTCTATCATATGATTCTAATTTCTAAATTTACTTGTATGTAATGTTCAAGGTGTAGAAGAATACATTGACCATACGAAATGAAGATTGCAAGTTGGGCTTGACAAATTTAAAAAGAACACTAACACAAAGGTCAACTTCTGACATGAAATGCACAAACATAAACTGAAATCTTTATGGAATGTCAATGATCAGTTGAGGCTAACGAGGGGTGTCTGTAGCCATTATCATTATGGTAGATCATGTGACATACTCCCCGTTCTCAAAAATAGATGGGAAAGTTGGGTTTTTGCCACTCTAGTTTTTGACAATTTTGCTTTTAATTGCCACTCTAGCTTCAAAATTTCACTTTTGTTGCCTTGTCAGAGTGGCGTAAGCAAAATTAATATGGCCTTTGTAAATATTGCTTTTTCCACTCAGTATGAAAAGATGCAATGTCAGAAGTAGAGAGTGGCAAAAGTGAAATGTCAAAAAACTAAAGTGGCAAAAGCAAAATGATCAAAAGCTGGAGTGGGAAAAACAAAACTTCCATAAATTTACAACATTCCTGTTTTTTAGCAAAGAGAAAATATGAGCTCCTATGTCCTATCATCTTTTTATTTTGAGAAGCAATGCAGTCCCGAGCTAGGGTGATAGCTACAGTCACCATGGGATGGGCCATGGGCCTTAGTGCGGGTACGGGTGGTGTGTCGAGTAAACCTATAGAACCGCGACCAGAAATTTCCGTACTTCAAGTGCAGTGGAATATTAATGATGCACGGTGTCGAAGGGAAAACAGTTCTACAATTTATTTGTACAATACTTTAATTTATTTAGTTGCTGACAATTCTCACATATCTTAAGCTACAAAGTACTGTCTAAATAAATTAAAACATGCAAAGAAATAAAAATAGCTTATGATATAATGCATTCAGAGTGCCCTCATACATTAGTATCATGTGCATGATAAGTATATGATACTCCCTACTATTAGTCTATTACCGGCCTTAGTATTGTGGTTATTGTGTGCAATATGTGTTGATGACTATGTATGGCTCACTTAATCATGCACGGTTATGTGTATCGAACGTGGATTATGTGCATCACTATATACAAATACTAGGGTAACACCTCAATTTCGAAAAAAGTGCATACACAATGCATCATTGCATTTTTTATATATCTCTGTCAAGGTTTGGATTGGACCACTGCAACATTGACGGATTTGCATTCCCCAAAAGTAGTCACTTTCAACGACCTAGTAGTTTCAGTGAAGCAACATGCACATGCATCAAAATATGCATATGTTTTAAAACAAAGACCTAGACTTGTGGTGCGTTAGTAGGCAAGTGCACAATTTTTGTTCTTTTTGAATGTGTATACTGATCGCTTGAGGAGTCAAGAAAGTAACCCACTGGATAATCAAAGAGTCATCGTCAAAATCTTGGTAGTAAATGGGAGACTTCACATGCAGCCATTTCTTTGAGCTGGATGAAGGCAACAGTAACTGTGATGCGTCAAGGTACGAGCGCCATGTTCAGGTATGCACTGCCGTATGTATATGCTTGTTTGGAACTTTTTGCATCGTTAATAGTTCCCTTGCCCTGGTCTATACGCAAGGCAATTAATTGCAAGGTGCTGAAGAGCGGTAACTATTTATTTCAAAAATGTGTATCACACGTCGAGTGTGGAGTAATATCTCTCAGACGAAAGCTACTGGATTCTCTTTATCAAGATCAAGAGAAGGAACAACAAATTTGAATGGGTTGTTCATACATCGAAAATAATGTCACTATTACGCTTTGCTTCTTCAGAAAATGTTGGACCGAGTAAATGTGGTGATGGTGTACCGAGCAAAATGACATCAGAATTGAGTACGAATGGAACAATCCAACAAGAGAACCTTGACAAGCTATTAAGCACATAACACTCACAAGTCTTTAAGCGATCTTAAGCCGTGAGAAAGGACGAGTTCTTGTGCTATAAGCACTAGATGTGCTACCAAAATGAATGGTAACCCCCCAAAAGGTTATGCTTTTTTTTCTTCTGAAAGGACATAAAAAAGACAGACCCAACTATGAAATAGTGTAGGAAAGACAAAATTTTCAAACCATATTTAAACATGATGTTTTCTTTTGTTTCTCTACGTGTATATCAAATTTGCATTTGGACTTTTTTAGATTGTAGACACGTGTCTTGTCAACTCACTCAATGTTTTCCAAGAATTTTCATAATTTTTTGAAGGTGCTACTATCTATTGGCACGGTACATAGGACCCATACTATTTGTAGCACAATAATTTTTCTAATAGGTGAAACTCAATCCACCGGAGCACAGGTATAACTTGTGACCCGATTGTCTATTTTCGATGAATTTTGCCATCCATCATGTGACAGTCTTGGAACCCATCATAGACAATTGCGACAGATGGCAGGGATCTAGATGAGACGGGTTCCGAGCCATCCAGGATGGAGGTGCATCCAATAAGGTTAGAGAGCAAAAGAATGAAGATAAGTGAACTTTAATGTCTGCCAGCGTTGTGGCTCTAGATAGTAGCAGTGCTCTAATGGTGGGAGGTGACGGGCTCTATTTTGGCCGATGGCAGAGTCCATGTCATTATTGAAGCGAAGAATTGGTCGGCGGCGGCGAGGCAGGTGGCGTGAGCAGGAGCCGGTAGTTTAGCCTGGCAAAAGGTTCCCAGAATACGGTGTGGGGGTGTGCTCACCCTATATTTAGGGTGAACTTTGAGGATATAGGTTGAGCCACGTAATCTGCTGGAGTACAAAGAGCTCGCTTTTGTGCAGTTTTAAAGGATCAGGTGAGATATGTAATCTCCTTGTGATACTCTTAGCTTGTTCCGTCACATAAGCGCCATGTAGTTGGTTAGGAGTGATACCGCTCCTTTGTTTCTAGCGTTCCATTGAAATATTGTAGTCACAAAATGAATCATATGGCATTGAGCTATTATTGTCATTTACTTTCTATTCATTGAAATCATTGTAGCCTTCATATGTCTATCATATGATTCTGATTGTGGTTTTCATATCCCTATCATATGATTCTAATTTCTAAATTTATTTGCATATAATGACCATTATAAATTAATGTTGCAAGTTCTTTTTTGCGGGTAATTAATGGTGCAAGTTAGACTTGGAAAACTACAAAAAATAAAAACAAGTTCAATTTCTGACATCAAATGCACATAACTAAACCGAATTCTTTATATAATGCCATTGACCAGTTCAAAATAACAAGGAGTGTCAGTGGCCACTATCATTACGGTAGATCATGCGGCGTGTTTTTCGAGCAAGAAAACCTGTGCTCCTACAGAAGTACGTCAGAAAAGATCCATTCGCCTCCATCTCCATAAGCCCTAGATAGCCGCCGCCGGTCCACCCGTTCTCTATCGGCGAGGCCACCAGTCCCCTCAATCGCTTACCACTCCATAGGTGTGAGCGGATGTGGACCTGGATCTGCGTGGCGACACTATAGTTAGGTCTCTTAGGGTTAGATTTGGTTCACCAGTAGAGGTGCCGTGAAGGCGATGGTGGCACCGTGTAGATAAAAAATAAAGTTTCGTCGACTCTTCGTCCACCTCACTGGCGTGTTGAGGAGGGCAGAAGATCGCTTGGTCGATGATCTTCTATAGTGGTGGATCTGGTTGTGTTTTTGTGTTATGTAGGTGGTCTTCAGAGGCATCTTCCAGTGAAGTGGATGGCAATGTTTTTGTCTTGGTTCGATCTGCGATGTTTGGCCAATTTCAGCGTCATCGGGGAGCTTGCGAGGTTAGGCCTCCCTAGATCCATCTGGCCTGATTTGGAGTGGTCATCCAACCCTCTTCTTTGCCTCGTCGTGAAATCAATCATTTTTTAGCTCATTGTGGCCTAAGTCTTTTGACTCCAGCCGCCAAGTTCCCGACCACCGTGTCAACAACGTTACCCCGGCTCCAATGTTGTTTCAGAGGGCCAGAGGTGGCGTCGAGCTTCTCTCACGACGCGCAGTTGGCGAGTGCAAGAGGAACATGGTGGAGATTTCCGCATGGACTGTGCATAATTTTTAATTTGAACAAGGATGACCATGTAAGGGTAGGTTGTTTTTTTCTTTGATAAAGTGCACTTTTATTAACTCAAAATGTAGCATCAAGCAGATACAAAGCATACTTAGCAACAGCCGGCCTCTGCATAGCTGGGATGCACACATATATGGCCTTTGGCCTTTTCGCAAAAAAGTGCTCCTATCATTTTTTTTCTTCAGAAGCAACGCGGTATTGAGCTGGGTAGCTAGCTAAAGACATCGCTGGGCTGTGTCGTGGACCTTGCTAGTGTGAGTACCGATGGTGTCGAGTAAGTTTATGGAACTGCTAGCAGAAAATGCTGCACTACAAGTATAGCGAAATATTCATGATGCCAGTTGTTAGTGGATAAAAAGGTTTCTACAATTTATCTGCATAAATCAAGGTTTCTAGATCTACCCTCTACTTCTACAAAATTTAGTTCCCCACAATTCTCCCAAATCCTACACTACTAGGGAAAACCCTATAGGTAGACAGTTAATAGTAGCGCGGGACTGACGGGAGGCGCTACTGCTATTTATCAGTAGCGCGGGACAAGAACCGGCGCTGCAGGTGGCAATTAGCAGTAGCGTCGGAGACCCACACGCGCGCTACTACTAAGTGGGCCTCACCGTGCCCCCACGGGCTGGACACAGTAGCAGCGGGGGTCACGATCCCGCGCTACTGCTAAGCCCATTAGCAGTAGCGCGGGCCGGCGTACCCGCGCTTCTACTGTGGTCAGCCGGGCCCAGCTCCACAGCCCCACTTAGCAGTAGCGTGGCCCTTTAACCGGCGCTACAGCTAACGTCCTTAGCAGTAGCGGTGGCCTATGACCCGCGCTGCTGCTAAACCCACCTTATCCTCTTCACGCGGCCGCCCTCACTCTCCCTAATCACTCTCCCTCTCCACTCTCTCCCCCGCGCCGGCACTCCCCCACGGTCGTCGGCCCGCCCCCGCACTGCGCTGCTCCGACCACCCTCCCCCACGCGCGGTCACCCTCCCCCACGCCGGCCCTCCCCTCTCCGTCTTGGCCCCGCCCCGCCCACCGTGAGCACCTCCCTCTCCTTTGAATGTATATTTCAATGAATGGATGAATTGAGCACCTCCCTCTCCTCTAAATTCAATAGTTTCAGAGGTTTTACTATTTTTGTTCATATATATGAACCCTAGTTGTTGTTGCTTAGTTGCTTCTTAGGTTTAGATGTAGTTGCTGCTTAGTTGTTGTCAGTTTCAGTAGTTTGTAGCATTTTAAATGGTTTGACAAATGAAGGAGTTTGGAGATTTGTAGCATTTTCAGTAGCTCTATCTATATGCTCTAAAATTTGAGAGAGAGAGAGAGAGAGAGAGAGAGAGAAATAGAGAGAGAGAGACCTACTTTCTATATGGCCACATATGTATCTTTATATGGCAGGACAAATGAAGTTGTTGTGTATGTGGTGCCAAAGATGGCCACATATGTATATTTATATTGCAGGGAACCTTCGAGTGGCCTATGTTTTGCCGGAATGTTGATTCATTTCCGTTGCGGCAAATTTCAGGCACTCGATTTGTCCTGTTTTTAGCAAACGTCATGCTGAAATTTTCCGTGAATTTTGGCATGACTTGTGCTAGAATACAGGAAATATTGAGTGCCCTGGATTTGCCAGAAAGGGAATTCAATGACACTCCGGCAAAACATAGGCCATTTTTTATGTCATTACTCCATATATGTAACGGGTTGCCTTTCAGTCTGTTGGGGGTCCTAGTGTGATTTTTAGAGAGGAAGAATCCCGACTGTTGTCATGGGGGTTGTTTCTTCTTCTTTCGCAGGTGCTAGACATTTTGGTGTAATGCACTTTCGAAAGAAAGGAGGAGCGACCATCACCGACGGTCGCAATATCAGAGAGGGAGTGTCCACCATATACGGTCGATATATGAGAGAGGAAGAATCCCGACTGTTGTCGTGGGGGTCGCTTCTCCTTCTTTTCCGTGTGCTAGACATTTTGGTGTAATGTACTCGGGAATGAAGCGAGGAATGACCAACACCGACGGTCGAATATATCAGAGAGGGAGTGTCCACCATATACACCACGTGAGATGAGAGTTTTCAAAGAAGACTCGACAGACCAAAAGTCAACCCATGATGAATAGTGATCTGTGTGTTGAGTTCCTGGTAATTGCCATCGATTTTTAATCTTTGAATTATGAACACAGGAAAATGTCTGACGATGATAGGATCCCTGAGTGCGAGTACTGCGGTGACGACCGGGGTATGTGCCACAGGCATCACCTTGAAAACGGTACGTAACGACGACAAGTATTTTTTCGTAATTAAGCATGACTTGTGCTTGTTTGCTTCAACGTGTAATTTCTGTTTTTTACAATTCGACTAGTGCATCCCCTGCCATGCAAGACTGTATGTCTTGGAGAAGCTCGGTTTCCAAGATAGTGACAATATGGACACGAAGATAACTCACCTTAGGACTCAACATGGTTACGCTTTACGGGTTAAGCTCTACAATGCAAAAAATCACTCACGTTTTGGTTGCTCAAATTGGAGAGCTCTATGCAAGGCCTATGGATTTCAGGAGAATATGAATATAATCTTCGATATTCGTCCTGAAGATGATATTAAAGATAATATCGACATTTGGGTGGATGTGGATATGCTTCCAGTTCTACCTCTATGTGAGTTTATCAAACAAATTTGTTAAGTAATTTATATTGTTTATTTAAAAATACTTGACAGCTTATTTCCATTGACAGTATATTTCCATTCTTCAAGAAATGTACGGAAGGTAGTAGACAATACCTACTACAGTTATGGTGCAGAACTCACTTGCGAGGAGAAAAATCATCTTGTCTCATTTATTAATGATGTTGAGACTTTCAAGAGCAATTATGAAATTAGCGAATATTATGGTCAATACGTGCCACTAGTCCACGTGTTGAACTATGGTAACATCCATGGAAATAGCATGGTAAGTTTTTTTAACATTGTGTCACTAGTCCATCTTTTTCATAATTCTTCTTAAGCTAAACTACATTGCTAAGTATGTTATTATGATGTTCTTCAATAGAAACTCCCGAATGATTGTGTGCCTCGTCTGATGCATATCAAAGGTGACATGAATATTATTAGCTTACGGCCAAGTCAGCCTACGGTTTTCCGCATTGCATACTCGATTTCTTGAAGAGATGAAGACCTCACAATCAAAGGATGGAGACAAGTTATGAATGATCGCAGGGAACTACTTGGAGGCAACATGGTGCGCAGCCCACAAATTGGAGATAGGTGGATCTCTATTCTCCATAATGGAGAGGGAGGGGCTATCCTATTTTATGCTATTTTACCTTAGAGAGAGGAGCAGGTCCTAGCTAGTACTCATCATGTGCTAAGAACAATTAGCTAGTGTTGGTTATGACTATGATGATGAGGAGGAGTTGTTATTATGATGATGATGATGAGTTATGTGCTAGAATGTGCTAGAATGATGAGTTGTTATTATGATGATGATGATGATGATGAGTTGTTATTGTGATGATGATGATGAGTTGTTATTATTGCCCTACTAATACAAACTTGGTCACTTTGGATCCATCCACTTGAATCTAATCCGCGTTTCTTTCACCCACTGTATAATAACTCATCATGATCATAATGATATAACAATCTCTTAATTGCTACTGTATCAAAACTTGTATAATGGTATATAAATACAGTATAAAACAGAAGAAATGAATTACGGACGAATAGCAGTAGCGCGGTGTAGAGGCACACGCTGCTAGTACTTAGCAGTAGCGCCGGTCTAAACCAACACTACTGATAACTGACTTAGCAGTAGCGGTTGTGAGACCGGCGCTACTGCTAAAAGTTAGCTGTAGCACCCTAGCAGTAGCGCTGGCCCCCGCACTACTACTAGGCAAAAACCCAGCGCTACTACTAGGGTTTTCCCTAGTAGTGGTAGTATCATACAAGCACCTTCGATGACGTCATCTTTGCCGACACCGGTGCTTAATCCGTAAACTCGTGCTTTGCCCACCATGGCTTGCATGGAGGTTCTTTAACTTGCAATCGATTTAAATGTGAATAATGTCATGGTTGCTTCAGACCCCCTTTAAGTGGTCAGTGCTACCAATGGGGCTCCAGAAACAACAATGAACATCACAAAACGACATCAGGGAGAGTAGCAAGCAATTCTCCTAGTGTATCTAACCATGATTATAGGGAGTCAAATTATGAAGTTCATAGTTTAGCAAGTCAACTTCCAATGCTTGACTCTTAGCACTGTTTCATAAGCAAAATGTAGAGATGGGCATAGTAATTAAAGAAAAGAGAGATGTGATGTGTATGGTATCTTAGCTCGTTTTCCTACGTTGTGAAATTAGTTCTTCGATCCGGTGTGGCCTTTCTCTCCATTTTCGCTCCTTCTCTTCTCTCTTCACGACTAGGCCATAATGTTGAGATGCAAGCATGATACCCAATGTGAAACACTATTGCTTTGTCTTTCTGTGACACTATTCATGCTGATTTTTTTTCTCCATGTGTATCTGGAATTTGGATTTTGTAGAGGTTGTAGGCACATGTCTTGTGAAAATTCAAAAAAGAAAAAAAATCAGTTTTTTTGGAACAATTTAATTTGATTTTCAAAACATGTTATCACGGTAGCACCTAAGTGTTGGGATGATGGGATCTGTGGCATGTATGGTAACACCCCAATTTCCGGAAGTATGCATACACGATGCATTATTGCATTTTGAGTTTTGTGAGCCATTTTGATATATCGTTGTCAAGGTCTGAATTGAACCACTGCAATATCGACTGATTGACATTTCTCAAGTGGTCATTTTCAATCATTTTTTATGAAGCAGCACGCATAAACACCAAAGTATGCATGTGAAAACAAAGACCTAGACTTGTGTTGTTGATGGGCAAGTGCATACACTGAACAATTGAGGAGTCAAGTAGTCATCCTCTCAAGGATCATGAGTCATCGTCAATGTAGTATATAGACCTCACATGCTGCCATTTCTTTGAGCTGGAAGGAGGCAACCATAATTGTGATGCGTCGAGGTACGAGCACCATGTTCTGGTATGCACTACCTTATAAGCTTGCCCAGAACTTCTGATATTGTTCATAGCTCCTTTGCTCCGGTCAATACGCAATGCTATTAATTTCAAGGTGTTGAAGAATGGTCGCCATTACAAAAATGTTATTTGATCAAGATTGTCCTCTTCGATCAAGACCAAGAGAACAGACAACAATTTGCGATGGATTGTTCAAAAACGTCACTATTACACTTTGTCTTAGTAGCAAAATGGTTTGACCGGGTAAACACGCCAATTCTGTACCGAGCAAACCAACATGAGAAATAGAGTAGGAAGGCAACAAGACTACAAAAAAACCTTTGTAGTCTACTAAACTAATGACGCTGACAAGTCTTTTAGCGGTCTCTAGCCGTGAGAAAAGATGAGGCGAGGGCCACCGGAGCACGACGAGGTCAGCTGGCTTAGCTCAGGGAGCAGGATAATACCGCTGTACACCCAAAACTCTAGACTTCGTGTTCCAGCCAATGCGAACAACGATAGCCATTTCCCAAATTCTGTGCACACCTGAAAGCTAGCTATCGGACTTTTGTCTTCTGTGAGGATACGGACCAAAAGTTGGATTAGAATGTCCGGTACCTCACAAAAATGTCACGATTACACCGGATTGTACAGCTGGATGATTAGATCCCTGTAGCAGCCGTAGAAATACGTTGACGACTAATGTTTCTGGCCTCGACCGTATTTGCAGCCATAGAGATATGCCGACGACCGTGTATTTGCAGCTGGGTAACATACCAAAGCTGTACAGAGCGAAGCGAAATGGAACTGGAATGTAAACTCTGTGCTTTTTGTAATCGCCAGCACTAGTAGAAAACAGGGTACTAGTCCCGGTTCCAGAGGGCCTTTAGTCCCGGTTCTGGAACCGGGACAAATCTAACGGGACTAATGCCCAAAACCTTTAGTCCCGGTTTTCTTACGAACCGGGACCAAAGGAGGGCCACGTGGCCGCTCTGGGGCGCCCATGGAGGAGGACCTTTAGTCCCGGTTGGTAACACCAACCGGGACTAAAGGGCAGCCACGCGTCAGCAGCTCCCAGGCTCTGGGGTTTTTGTTTTTTTTTTAAAGGGGGGGGGGGGGTTATTAGGGGTTTTGGATGGTTTAATTAGGGGTTTCATATTGTGTTAGCTATAGCTACTACATATAGAGAGAAGTGACCTCTCTTTCTCGGTGCTTGGTCGACGCTAGCTACTACATATTGAGAGAACTCGACGCTACTAAGCAAATGAAGGAACCATTAATTACATAAGATCGTCATGAACATATACAGAGAGAAGTGACCTCTCTTTCTCTGAGATTGGTCGAACAACAAGTTTTCGTATTTCTATCCGACGCTGCTACATATATACAATATAACATATCTTACGATCCCTGACATCATCTACCGAAAGTCAGCTTCAATTTCCACATGGTATTCTCCGTCTTTATGTATGACGTGGTCAAGAAAGAATCCCGCCAATTCCTCTTGAATTGCTCGTATGCGATCATGTGGTAGGAGTTCATCCCGCATCTGCCACATCTAATTTAAAAAAGGGGGTCAATACATATATATGAATGAAACTCAACACAATTGATGGTAATAAAATAAAATTGTGAATATTATTGTTTACGTACTTCATATTGTTTGTCAGAGTAGCCCCGCTCAGAGGTCGAGCTGCGTATGAACTCGCGAACGTAGTATCCACATAAATGATTCCCGCCTTCCTGCCACAAGCACTTTACGAGAATAGAGTTCAATCAAACTGATAATCAAGCATGATAAATGGTATTGATGAAACTAGAATCAATGAGAGATGCGCGGAACTAGCTAGTACTACTTACTTTGAGGTGTGTAAATCATAGCTCATTCGGCAGACCCGGAACCATTCCGGTGAACTTTTTGCAAACCCTGCCAGGCAAAGAAAATGATTACTTGATATCAGGAAATGAACGAAAGTTGCCGATATGGTGCGATAATGATTGAACTTACTTCTGGAGCATTGCAGTCATGTCCGCATAATCATGGGGATCTTTCCGTCTCGAGTCTAAGACAGTTACTACTCCCCCGCCAAGCTTAATGGATAGCAGAATAAAGTGAAAGCTGCGCACGCATAACTCATCAATTACATTACTTAACCTCGAGTAAGCGAAACCGAATATGCACAAGACAGTAAGACTCACTTGAAGTTGTAAGGAAAGAGTATTTTCCCTTTGTTTTGATGTCGAAGGAACGATTGTAGCAAGTTGTCCTCAGTATCTTTGGCTCTCTCTTTTACCGACCATTCATTTACGTTATTTGGGCTAATGAACCCAATGTCATAGATTTGTCCTTTTTTGCATTCGACGATCTTCAATCTGCATAATATAGTGAGGATAATTATATATACATGCAATGAACGAGCTGAGCTAGAGACTTAATTACAGAATTAATACTTACAGACAGTAGCAAGTCCTGAGTTGTTTGTCGAGGGCCTCTTGATTGAATAACGGAAATAAATCCACAAATTCAACCGGCAGCACCTCAACTCCAATGAGGTCGTGCTCTTCTTTAATTGCTAGCAACATACTATCGGTCCCAGACTTCTTGCAGGTATCCATGCACCATTCATGCAATCTTCGCATCACCGTTGTTAGAGGAGGATGATCAGGTTTGACGAGAGGCTTCCCGTGCTCGTATCTGAAGATCTCTACTGTCTCTAACATTTTGAACTGTACATCATCGCCCAGGTAATCACGAAGATTGGTACCGGGCAGTAGCCCCGGATGATTAGCGACGATATCGCTAGACACGTTGAGCGGGGGGCACGATTGCTTAGCCTGTTTGCCGAGCTGGGGAATTGTTTTCCCACTTCTTCGTTTTGCTTCTCTTGCAGCACTGCAAGTACTTCCCGACCGCTGCGCTTCCTTATATGTCCTTTCAATAATGCGCTCATAGTTGGATTGCGGCGGAGACGGTGGTGGTCGCTTAAGGGCACGTAGAGTGCGCTTCACTTTCACCTGATCTATTGTTTCCTTCGGAGGTGGAGGTTTCCGTGCAAAATGGGCCTCCACTTCGGCAGCACTGATTTCCGTGTTTTCCTCGTCGGTCCTCTTATATGGTAACTTTTCCAGAGGCTTGAGGCTTGGACCATATTTTAATTTCTTCACGCCTCTTGTACTGCTAGCCGCCGGAGCGGCGCCGTCTCTGTTCCGCCGTTGCTGACGCGGCGGAGTCCACTGACACGCCGGAGGAGGCGGAGGAGGAGGCGGAGTGCTCCGGCGCGCCGGAGGAGGCGAAGGAGGAGGCGGAGTGCCCTCACGCGCCGGAGGAGGCGGAGGAGGAGGCGGTGTGCCCTGATCACTCATCGGAGGAGGAGGAGGAGGAGGAGGAGGCGGAGTGCCCTGACTCGCCGGAGGAGGAGGCGTCCAGTTTGGAAGCTTGATGTACTCCTTTCTCCATAGACAGCTACTCCTTAAAGCATTTACCAGATGAATCTCCCCTTCACCTGTAGGGTGGTCAAGCTCCAGCTCCTCAAATCCCTCCATTATTTCATCCACCGTCACAACAGCATAGCCATGTGGAATCAGACGTCAATGAAAAGTTCCCCCAGCTTGAGGAGGTACAATAGAGCCGACCGCCGTCTTCAAGGTCAGGTTCTGGCATTTCGTCATTAGCTCGCAATGTTCAGCCTCCGTGATAATATCCACATGGTAGCGAGGAGCCGTGAAATTAGGCTGAACGAGCTCCGTGGAAGCCACGCTGCTTCTCCGCTGAGATGGTGGGGTAGCTTCTGGGGCAACGTCGAAGCAAGGATCTTCGTGCTGCTGAGATGGTTGGCCGGTAGCTCGCTGGCTCTCAAGTTCCTCTAGCTTTGCTATTCTTGCATTGAGCTTCTCCATTTCTCTTGCTTCCACTTTCCTCTTTCTCTCTCGGCTTCTGTAACCACCGCTGTCGGGAAACCCATGCACCCACGGAACAGAGCCTGGTGTGCCTCGTGTTCGTCCAGGGTGCTCAGGATTCCCGAGGGCCTTTGTCAGCTCGTCCTTCTCTCTGTCGGGAATGAACGTCCCTTCCTGCGCTACCTTGATTGCTGCCTGAATCTTCTTGATTGGTATTGCAAGTTGCTCGTCCGTCCAATGACACTCCCCTGTTTCTGGGTCCAAAGTTCCCCCAACCCCGAAGAACCAAGTCCTTGAACGATCTGGCCAGTGTAATGTCGCTGGTTGGACCCCTTTAGCAAGCAGGTCTTGCTCAGCTTTGTCCCACAACGGCCGGGCTTTGTAGTAGCCACCTGACCCCGTGTGATGGTGATACAGCTTCTTTGAAGCATTTTTCTTGTTTGTCAATGACCTTTTCTTACCCTTCTCCGATTGCTTGTAGGCCACAAATGCGGGCCAGTGATCTCTTATCTTCCCATATCGACCGGTGAATACTGGAGTCTTTCCTTTGTCGACAAACTTTGAGTTCACCTCTTTCTTCTAGTTCTTGAATAGTTCTGCCATCTTCTTAAGAGCATACGCCTTGACCTTTGGCTCTATAACTGGGTTATTCGGCTCCTCCTCTGGTGTGAGGCTAAAATTTGTCATTAGCGAGGTCCAAAGATCACCTTTCAGTCTATCCTGGACATAAGATACTTGAGGGTCGTCCTTACTCTTATTCCATTGCACGATGCTGATCGGGACGCTGTCCCTAACAACAACTCCGCACTGATGTACAAATGCGCCCTTGGTCCGCTTGGGAGCAATCGGTTGGCCATCTTTCGCGATTTCGGTGATCGTGAACCTTTCATCCTGGGGCAACCTTTTCTTCGGGCCTCGTCTCCTTACGGAAGTTTGGCTCGATCTGGAGGGCTATAAAAGAAGAAAGAAGCGTTAATATATGTACATACCAAAACAATTAATTCATCAAGTCATCACAGGCTTAATTAATATATATACCTCGCCGGACTTTGCAACAGCTCCCTCCTCCATTCGGTCACCGGAGCCGTCATCATGATCTCCGTTCTCCGCCATTCGATCACCGGAGCCGTCATGATCTCCTACCTCCTCCATTGTTGGATTACCGGAGCCATCATCCTCTCCTTCCTGATCATCGGTGTCGTTGAGAAACGACAAGGGATCAGCACCAGCGAGGATTATATCCCCCAACAACTGTTCTTGTTCTAAGTCTCTTTCCATAGTTTCTGCAAATATTACAACATGGCAATATACAAACATGAGAGATGGATATATTAGTGGCAAACATAGACCTATAGCTAATCACAACAGGAATCATATGCATATATGAGCAATGATTAGTTGCAGACCGCCTCTCTCATGCATGTCCGACGTCCCCCCTCATGTCGAAGTTATCGGGGAGAGGGTAGATCGACAATGACGCTCTTTCTTCTAGGGTTTGGGTGGCCTCGATAGTTGGTCGGGCGAGCGGATCGCCTCTCTCTCATGCATGCATGTCCGACGTCCCCCCCTCATGTCAAAGTTATCGGGGAGGGGGTAAATTTTAACTTAGTGAGTCTTTTATATAACTCATTTTGAATATATGAACATTTTAACTTAGTAACTTGGTAAGTTATCGGGGAGGGGGCTCAGTGTCGCGGCAGGGACGGCGTAGGGGGCGGCGATGAGGAGCTACATCC
The DNA here is from genome assembly GCA_039707655.1 of Elymus sibiricus. Lineage (NCBI taxonomy): Eukaryota > Viridiplantae > Streptophyta > Magnoliopsida > Poales > Poaceae > Elymus > Elymus sibiricus. The sequence goes on from CM077675.1 coordinate 537,470,321, forward strand.
ATGGATCATATATAAAAACTTTGTATGAACAAAAAACTTTCTATGAACATCATTGCTCATATATCAATGCATACATCCATGGATCATCATTGCTCATATATCCATGGTCATATATAAAAACTTTCTATGACCAAAAAACTTTCTATGAACAAAAAAAAGTTCTATGAACAAAAAACTTTCTATGAACAAAAAACTTTCTATGAACAAAAGACATTCTATTAACATCATTGCTCATATATCAATGCATACATCCATGGATCATCATTGCTCATATATCCATGGATCATATATAAAAACTTTCTATGAACAAAAAAACATGGAAAAAAAATGCTATGAACAAAAAAAAATTCTATGAACAAAAAAAACATCATATATGAAGAACATTATTATATAAAAAATCATCATATAAAAAAATTCTATGAACAAAAAAAAATCATATATACATCCATCCATACATACATTATATATGAAAAAAATCATAATATAAAAAAAATTCTATGAACAAAATGCTATGAACAGCAAGCACAGCGGGCCGGGGCGGCGGTGGCTCACAGCGGGGGCGGCCGGCGAGGAAGACGACGACGGCGACGGCGGGGGCGGCGAGGGCGAGGGCGACGGCGATGGCGGGGGCGGGTCGGGGTGGGCGCGGGCGCGCTCGGGGGCGGGGGAGGGGCGCGGGCTCGGGGGCGGGGCAAGGCCGCGGGCTCGGGGACGACGACGGCGACGGCGACGGCGACGATGGGGCAGGGGCGCGGCGACGGCGACGGCGGGGGCGGCAGACGGCGTCGATGTGCTCGGCATCGTCTGGGGCAATGGTAGATGAAAACTGAAAAATTCTTAAGTGTTGTTTATATACCCACACCTTTGGTCCCGGTTCGTGGCTCAAACCGGGACTAAAGGCCACCCTTTCGTCCCGGTTCGAGCCACCAACCGGGACCAAAGGTTTTTTTCGCCAGCCCAAAGGGCGGGAAGCAGAGACCTTTGGTCCTGGTTGGTGGCACGAACCGGGACCAAAGGGTGGCATTGGTCCCGGTTGGTGGCTCGAACCGGGACCAAAGGTGGGCATTGGTCCCGGTTCGAGCCACCAACCGGGACCAACAGCTTGTGCCTGGCACAGCAGCGGTGCGGTGGAAGTTTAGTCCCACCTCGCTAGCTGAGAGGCGTCGGGACTGGTTTATAAGCACGCCTGCGCCATCCGGTTCGAACTCCTCTCTAATGCAGGCTTACGGGCCTAAATTCACTCTTTGCCTGTGGGCCTACTGGGCCTTCTGCGGGCCTGCATCCTGGCCCAACTAGCTGGTTGGGTTTCTAGACGTATGCAGGCCGTGGTGGCCCAGTAGGTGGCATTTTTTTAATTTTTTTCCATTATTTTTGTTTTGTTTTTTGCTTTATTTATTTTCTTTTGTTTCTAATTACAGCTAAATACTTATAGTTTTTCAGTGATTCTTTTTGCTTTAGGTCACAAAAATTATAAACTTTCTGTTAGTGCCATTAGTTTTCAAATTCGAATAGTTTAAATTTGAATTATTTGAAATTTGTGTGAATCACTAGTTTGTGAATAACTTTACATTAAAAATAGATTTTTGAGTGATTCTTTTTCTTACTATTTAATATTAGTGTGTTTTATCATTATATTCTTTTTGCTATTAATGTTTTGAACAAAAAATATTTTGATAATTTTAGTTGCATAAATTTTATATAATTTTAGTTTCAAAAATACTCGAGGTTTATAAAAGCTTTTTAGTTGATTCTTTTTGCTGTTGAAGAATATTATAGTTTTGTTTTTGTTGATCATAATAAAAAAATTGATTCTTTTTAGTTCATTCTTTTTGCTATTAGAGTTTTGTAAAAGCTTTTCAGTTCTTTTTTTTTTTGCTATTAGTTCATTTTTAGCTAAATGACCCTGAAATTGAAAAGCACAACAAATGAACTCTGAAAAGGTTGAAAGTTGGCATGGCATCATCATTTCACCCACATAGCATGTGCTAAAATGTTGAGAGGGTTAAGGCAAAAACTGGATGCACTTCGTGTACAAAATGGACAATCTCTTTCGAAGTATCAGGGTTTCGAACGAAAACTCATCTGTTACAAAGGGATTTCATTTTTTTGAACTTATTTGAACTCCAGACTTTTTGTGTGTTCAAAATGCACCATTCAAAGCCACATCATAAATTTTCAACCCTTTCTGACTTCATTAGGTATTTTTCATGCATTTACTGATTTTTTTTGAGCTAAATGACCCTGAAATTGAAAATCACTACAAATGAACTCTGAAAAGGTTGAAATTTGGCATGGCATCATTATTTCACCCACATAGCATGTGCTAAAAAGTTGAGAGGGTTACGGCAAAAAATGGATGCACTTCGTGTACAAAATGGACAATCTCTTTCGATGTATCAGGGGTTCGGACGAAAACTCATCTGTTACAAAGGGATTTCATTTTTTTAACTTATTTGAACTCCAGACTTTTTGTGTGTTCAAAATGCACCATTCAAAGCCACATCATAAATTTTCAACCCTTTCTGACTTCATTTGGTATTTTTCATGCATTTACTGTTTTTTGAGCTAAATGACCCTGAAATTGAAAAGCACTACAAATGAACTCTGAAAAGGTTGAAAGTTGGCATGGTATCATCATTTCACCCACATAGCATGTGCTAAAACTCATATGTTACAAAAGGCATTTCATTTCTTGACATGTAACTGCAGTGATATTCTAGATCAAAGGCATCATCATAATAGTTGTGGAGAGAAAGTCTTCACTTTTTCTTCACTTGTGTCCTTTGCTTATTGCGCCGTAACCGTGGATAATCTTCATCGTTTTACAGGGTGCTTGGGTCATCCTTGACTTTGAAGGGAGGAATTTCATGAAACTTTTCATAATTTTCAGACATGTCTGTCTTGCCCTCCACTCCCACGATGTCACTTTTCCCTGAAAGAACTATGTGGCGCTTTGGCTCATCGTATGATGTATTCGCTTCCTTATCTTTTCTTTTTCTCGGTTTGGTAGACATGTCCTTCACATAGAAAACCTGCGCCACATCATTGGCTAGGACGAATGGTTCGTGTGTGTACCCAAGATTGTTTAGATCCACTGTTGTCATTCCGTACGGTGGGTCTACCTGTACCCCGCCTCCTGACAGATTGACCTATTTGCACTGAAACAAAGGGACCTTAAAATCATGTCCATAGTCAAGTTTCGATATGTCCACTATGTAACCATAATATGTGTCATTTCCCCTCTTGGTTGCTGCATCAAAGCAGACACCACTGTTTTGGTTGGTGCTCTTTTGATCTTGGGCTATCGTGTAAAATGTATTCCCATTTATCTCGTACCCTTTGTAAGTTAATACAGTCGAAGATGGTCCCCTGGCCAACGAGTACAGCTCATCAGAAACAGTGGTGTCACCCATGAGATGTGTTTGCAACCAACTGCCGAAAGTCCTGATGTGTTCACATGTAATCCAATCGTCACACTGCTCCGGGTGTTTGGAGCGCAGAATATTCTTGTGTTCATTGACATACGGGGTCACCAAGGTAGAATTCTGTAGAACTGTGTAGTGTGCTTGATGTAGGAGATATGCCCTAGAGGCAATAATAAATGTTATTGATTATCTCCCTGTTCATAATTAGGTTTATGTTCCATGCTATAACTGCTGTGGTTCTCGAGTCTGCAATAACCACGAGGCTCGGAGGAAGACTCATATGCACGTGTGGGATAATAAACGGTAAAATGTATTCCTAGTCAAGCCTCTATGACTGGCTCAAGTATTGCATGATGATCCTGTTTTCCTGATCATGGGCATGGCTATGCCGGCAATTTTGAGGGCACAATTGTTGGTAGAACACTTGTGTTGAATCGACCCAAATTGATGTTATGCTATGAGATACATTCGTCATAAGTTAATGGTTAATAACACAGGAAGTTTATGTTTGCATAATTCCTTAGACCATGAGAGTATCGAGATTCTTCATGCTTGCTTCATGAACTTTGGGGTTTGTTAAACGTCATCCGTAAATGAGTGGCTATTACGGCGGCTTACGGGTTCATGGAAAAGTATGTCAAGTAACTTGATAGCTCAAGATTGGGATTTGCTCCTCCAACGATGGAGAGATATCTCTGGGCCCTCTCGGTGTTACGGTATCCATCATCGTCTGGCCAGACATAGGGTGATTTGATCACAGGGATGCCGAAACACGGGAACGAGAAAAGAGAACAATACCGGCAACGAGGTAACTGGCATAGTGGACAAGGTGTTGATCCACGGGGATGCCAACATGTCTCACCTCGGGTAATTGTAACATATCGCGAAGCAACAGGAATAGCACACGGCAACTCGAGGTTCACTCGAATATTCATTCGTGTGGGTATAGGGATCAATATGGGTGTCCACGGCTCCGATGTTGATCATTGATCGGAAGGGGTTCCGGGTCATGTCTATGCTTCACCGAACCTATAGGGTCACACGCTTAAGGGTCATCTATCTGTTGAATACTAGACAGGGAGTCTGAGAGAAAATCACCGAAAAAGTTTCGGACACCGGAAAAGTTTCGGACAGCGGAAAAGTTCCGCAGAGAGAACACCGGAACAGTTTCGGTAAAACTGAAAAGTTGTTTCAAGGGATACCATTAAGTCAAATTGGTTTTGGCACATGCCTGATAATTCTTGGAGGATGCCAGAATCATTCTGGAAACTTTCTGGAATTTTCCGGGATGAAAACCGGAAATGTTCCGGAGCTGCCGGAACCGCTTCAGATGCTTTTCGCAGATGAAAATCACTAAACCGGAATTGTTCCGGCTCGCGTTGAAAATTATTTTGGTGGGTACTAGAAATGTTCTAAGCCCACATGAATATTTTCAGTTCGATCAGACGCTGAAAATGTCGTCATGAATAGTGAAAGTGCTTTATGGATATTTTTGGGAAAACACCTTTTTGGATATTTCCAAAAAGGCCTTCTAGAAGGGATTGGGGAGCAAGGCACCCCATGTGGGGGGGCCCCCTAGGGGTGGCCGGCCAAGCATGGTGGAGCTCCTTGGAGATCCACATGGCACCCCTTTTTCCTTTTTATACCTTTTATGTAAGACATAAAGTGGGGGTATTTTGGTATTTTCAAGTGCCAACCCTACTCCTTGGTTTTCCTATAAATAGAGGAGATGTGGGCTGCCATATGCTCATCCTTACTCTCATACACAATCCATGCATGATCTGGCATTCTCTCTCCCTCCCAGCGAAATAGTTTCGTAGAGCCGAAAGGCTGTCTGGGTTCCGGCAGGAACTAGTTCTGGACGGCGAAGCCCTGCCGGATAGATGATACCGTATGTGTGCAACTCTGTAGAGAGATCGTAGTTTCAGTCTTAGTTCAAGAGTGCCTCCCGAAGGGCTGTCCGTGTGAACGTCCGAGTTTCGAAGGTCCTCCCGAAGGGCTGTCCGTGTGACCGTCCGAGTTTCGAAGGTCCTCCCGAAGGGCTGTCCGCGCCACCGTCCGGGGGACTGTCCGACCGCCTCCCGGAGGGCTGTCCGAGGAGCGGATGAGGGTATACATCCTCGCGGTTGGGAGGTTGTAAATCCTAGCTGCGGGGATCTGCACCGCCGATCGTCATCGACTCTACTTCCGCTGCGCTACGAGTCGGTAACGAAAATGATCAAACCTTGTATGCAGTCTCCATAGTGGTCCTGGGCTGGTGCGTAGGTCGGATATTTTTTGTTTTCTGCTGCGTTTCCCTACAGTGGCATCAAGAGCCGTGCTATGCGTAGATGCAGGTTCCGATCTAGAATACATAGAGATGTATGGGTGTTGCACAATATAATTAGGTAGTAGATGAGATCTATTACTGAAAATTATTTGTGCGGGTAGCAGATGAAATCTGTTACCCGATGTTCTTGTTGCTTCCCTGGAATTTGCGTAGTCCTGATCTTGACGGCATGGTGGAATCTCACAAAGTTCTGGCAATCCGTGATCCTTTCATGCTGCTCCTGAGTATGCTGATTGACAGATCAACGAAGTGCTAACAGTTCTTTGGGTTCCACCATAGTTGAGAAAGATGGATGTTTCGCAGACGAAAGGGCAATGCAGATATGATCTGCACGGGGGTCACGCGTATGACTAAGTTCAGTATGGGGCTCGAGATTTTATTATCTCGTGTTTCATACACCCCGCAATGTTAATCTAGCGACTTGGATTATCATGCTTGATGATGGACGTTGGTAGCTTTGGTTTGTTTCGAAACCTTAGAAGCCACGTAAAATAAAATTTCGCATGAACCGATTAGAGGCGTCTAACTTGGTTTTGCAGGATGGTTTGCATGTGCATATGATGTGGTATAGCAGTGTTCATAATAATTTGATTATGTATGAGATGACTATATGATGTAAATTGATTAACATGACCTGCGTGTCATGATTCGGCACGATGGCTGGAGCCATATGATTGCACTTTAATGACCTGCGTGTCAACCATATGTAATGCACTTATTTTATTAGCTATAGAGATAGCAATATTATCTGGTGCATCGACAAGGTGGTGGCAATCTTCGCGAAGGTGAACACCGACGCGAATGCCGAAGACGAAGAAATGAAAGACTTCTCCGTCAGAAAGGGCTATACCATATCATGCTATTATGAATTGCCTGAGATGTTTATCCCTTATGATGCACCCTTCTTGATTGTGCGATAGTCGCTTTTTATTAGGGTGATCTCTCACAAAAATATCAAGTAGTTAGTGTTCTCCCAAGTGTAGCACCGTCACGGCACCTAACTTTTCGGGGTGCGCCATGGATGCATGGGTACGAACGATTAGGGATGTGTGAGGCGGGTGAGTAAAGACCTCACAGTAAGATCACTTGGTTGTCTTGACATTCAGGCATGAAAGTCATGAGCTCGGAACACACGCATCGAAAGATGATCAAGAGTCACATGGAGATGTGATCGGCAAGTTGGCCTACCGATTAAAATTCCCGTCATGAGATGATGATTCTATGGCGATGAATTGAAGTCTGGATCTTGTATCACTCAAAATCAATTATGAGAGATATTGATTTGAGTGGGAGCGCACTATAGAATTAACTTTTTTAATTCTCAGTGCAATTAATTTTGAACACTGTCTAAGTGTGATTTGCATAATAAATAGAATAATGGCTCGCGTTTCCACCTTCCCTATTAAAATTGAATAGCTGTTAAATATCTGGTTAAAACTTTACGGTTGGTAACGTAATGTGAGGATTGTCCTCAATAGTGCCGAGAAGGACTTTGTCCTATCGCATACTTTCGGTATTCTCCCACTAATGCTATGGATCAAGTGACTCTCGTCCTTCGATCCAAAAGCTAGAATTCTGTTTCAGTCAAGTGCAATACGTTTGCTTCCATGAGACCCGAACTTCGAAAGTTTGGATAGTTATGTTATATTCATGGAATCTGAAAATCATTTTCAGAGATAGACAAAGGCTAAAAGATATGAGATATACAAAGCAATGTTTGTTTGCAAACTATTAGTAAAGGAGTTTACTATGCATTAGACTGATAAGAGAGGGATCCAGAAGAACGCCTGTCATATGATGATGGTGAATAAAACAACAACTTAAAGAGAAAGGAAGTATCCGAAGGGTGTTAGTGAAACTTTCATGCCTAGGAAGTCCGGGGCTAACGCCACTCTTAAGTTGGGTGCTTCTTCTGAGAGTAGGAGAAATACTAAAAGTTAAACTGTTAGAAGTATAAAGGCAAAAGGAAAGAAGACTGGGATATCCAGCTCATGTATGAATGTCATACAAGTTTTTGTTGTATAGAAGGCTGGTCAAAGATATAGTTCTTGGGAATTATGGTTAAACATGTTAATCACTAATTCTTGGGTATTGTGAGTTAATCACAAAGATACCCGCTCGATTGCACTCTGTTGCAACTCGATGTAAGAACTACTACGGCCTAAAAGACTAGCCAGGAATGAGGTTTAGATACACACATGGAACATAGTAAATGTTACTATACCTTCCATTAGTGTATTCCCTATGTATTTACTTTCATAATTCATTTTAGAGTTTTACACTCTAGCCCATTGCATAAAGTATCTTGCAAGAAGGTTATTCATAAGAGAACTTTTGATGTTCGATGTTATGAATAACATAAGGGCCATACTTTCATTATGAATGAGATGTATGTTATGAGTATTGATAATAATACATTACCTCTGTATTTACTTTCATAATTCATTTAGAGTTTCATACACTCTAGCCCTTTGCATAAGGTATTTTGCAAGAAGGTTATTCATAAGAGAACTTATGATGTTCGGTGTTATGAATAACATGAAGGGCCATGCTTCCATACAGGATGGGATGTATGCTATGAATATTGATGGTAATATGATACATCCATAACACTGACGCTAAATGTCGCAAGACTAAAAGAATACCACACAAGTGTGGCACTGCATTTGGTCACATTAGAGAAACCCGCATGGAAAATTCCATTATGATGGATTTTGAAGTCGTTTGATTTTGAATCATCTGACACTTGCAACTTTCCTCTGAAAAGTGAAGTGACTGAAATACCGTTCACAGGCCATAAGGAACGAGCAAAGAACATATTGGTGATCATACATTATGATGTGTGTAGTCCAATAAATGTTGTTGCAAGTAGTGGATTTATCTATCTTCAGAAATGACTCAAGTAGATATGTGGATATTTACTTGTTGAGACGTAAGTCTGGATCTTTTGAATTCATTCATAAGGTTTTCAAAAATGAAGTAGAAGTTGTTGTAACAAGAAAATTATGTTTCTACAATTCGATTGCAGAAAGGAATATTTGAGTTACAAGTTTAGCGAATTTCTGATGAGTTGTGAAAGGGGTTTCATAACTTGCACCTCCCGGAGCACCACTGCAAGTGGAAAATCCGTGAAGATGTAATCAAACCATTTATGACATGGTAAGATCAAAGATGACATAAATAAATTTGCCATTACCCCTTTTAAAGAGTGATGCTTTAGAGACTGCGGCTTTTACACTGAAAAGAGCTCCATCGGGTCTGTTGAAATGATGCCATGGTATGGTACGCCCAACCATGTTATATCTTTTCTTAACATTTGGAATATGGGGCTTGTGTAAAAGGTTACAAACCTATTCCAAATCAGACAAGTGCTACTTTGTAGGTTATACCAAGTCATTGGGTATTCCCCCACCACTATACAGAGGCAAAGGGTTTTGCCACAAAACGGTATGCCTTTAAAGAGAATAGTTCTTACAAAAGGTGAGTGGGAGGACAGTGCAACTCGACAAGATAACCAGTATCTTCGTCATCAGGTCAAAGGAAAGGGACCTTGGAAGTGATTCCGGAGTTTCCTACTGCGACTGATACGGAAGTCTCTACAATAAAATGTATGGACTTCGGTCGAACTTGCAGCTGAACCACGTAGGCAAAGCTCATGCAAACCTATCAGGTGCGCAAACGAGATATTGTTGTTAGACAACAGTATACCTACAATACACAAGGAAGCGTTGATGGGCCCTGACTCCGGAATTGGCTAAATGCCAATACGATCCGAGATAGTTTCCATATAAGTGATTCGAGATTAAAATCTTGATACACCTTTCGGAAGACTTAGAGTCTAACGAATATTTATGGAACTAAAAACTGATACGGATAAAATGTTTTATCCATAAAGCTCGACTTGTTGCAATAACAAGTTCAAGGAGTTGACTACGATGAGATTGTCTCACCGTAGCGATGCTTGAAGTCGGTTCGGGATGAACTAGCAATTAATACATATTTCAATCATGAGATATGAAACATGGATGACAAAAGGATTTCCATCTAATGGAAATGAAACCTAGGACTTGTATGTGATACAGTCCAAAGTAATTTGTCGATCCAGAGGATGCTAGTAAGTATGCAAACTTCAGAGTTCCAGCGATGGACAGAAGAGAGCAAAGTGGAGTTGGAATCTTCGTTTTTGATGGAATGGTCAAAGGGGTTTGACTTCATCAAATGGGTATCGAAGATGCTTGTGATTCAAGAAAGTAAGTGGGAGCATAATAATATTTCTAAAAACCTTGTGTACTTGACACATTGTTAATTGGAAATAAATTTCTTGACCCGAATTAGGACTTCATTTGAAAATAGTTTTTCGATGAAGTGCTTAGGCTAAATAGCCTCAATATTAGGCATGATGATCTATGGAGATAGATTTACCTAATAGGGCTAAGCTATGAATACATATTGACAAGATGCTAAAACCTTTTAGCATTTCAAACGCCAAGGAGTGATTCTTGCCAAAGTCACATGGAAAGAGTTTTGCAAGACTCGGTGTCTCAAAACACTAATGAGCAAAATACTTGATGGAGATTCCACACACTCTTGTGTTTGGATTAATCATGTATTCCATGGTATGTAAAAACAACCAGATATGTCCAATACTCCAAAGTTCTTGCGAGTATAGATACCAAAGTGATCAAAGTACTGATCATGGGACAACAGTGAAATATGTCATTGAGTACTAGAGTAGTACTGATGACATGTTTTCTCGCAAGCGGAAATCATGAAGAGTTCGTTGTAATATGTTACATCGATACAGTCTTCACCATTTCTCCATGCGATTTTCGATTTGATTTTAGGGTTTTGTGTAATACACAACATAGTGGCACGGTAGTTGGAAATTGTTCCAAACAAGATACTGTGGCGAATTCTATAACAAAGGCTAAGTATGTTGACGCTTTAGAAGCGACAAAGAAGTTGTTGAATCATTTAGTTCATTCATGAACTTAGTATGGTTCCAAGATGGCTTTGGTCTATGGGACACTATTGCAGATAGTTGCTCCATAGCTCAGTCTGAGAAATCAGGTTTCGACCAATGATTCACACATATGCAAAGCCAAGTCCACACAAAATATGAATTTTGTGAAAGCGTGAAAACGCGAGGATATGCAAAGTTACACACGGAGCTGAAGTTGTCAGATCCGTTGGACATCAGGCTATACCACAAGCGAAGAATATTTTACACCAGTATGCTATAGGTGTAAAGTGCATTAGCATTGACTAGATTGTTGACTCTAGTGCAAGTGGGAGTCTGTAGGAGATATGCCCTAGAGGCAATAATAAATGTTATTGATTATCTCCCTGTTCATAATTAGGTTTATGTTCCATGCTATAACTGCTGTGGTTCTCGAGTCTGCAATAACCACGAGGCTCGGAGGAAGACTCATATGCACGTGTGGGATAATAAACGGTAAAATGTATTCCTAGTCAAGCCTCTATGACTGGCTCAAGTATTGCATGATGATCCTGTTTTCCTGATCATGGGCATGGCTATGCCGGCAATTTTGAGGGCACAATTGTTGGTAGAACACTTGTGTTGAATCGACCCAAATTGATGTTATGCTATGAGATACATTCGTCATAAGTTAATGGTTAATAACACAGGAAGTTTATGTTTGCATAATTCCTTAGACCATGAGAGTATCGAGTTTCTTCATGCTTGCTTCATGAACTTTGGGGTTTGTTAAACGTCATCCGTCAATGGGTGGCTATTACGGCGGCTTACGGGTTCATGGAAAAGTATGTCAAGTAACTTGATAGCTTAAGATTGGGATTTGCTCCTCCAACGATGGAGAGATATCTCTGGGCCCTCTCGGTGTTACGGTATCCATCATCGTCTGGCCAGACACAGGGTGATTTGATCACAGGGATGCCGGAACACGGGAACGAGAAAAGAGAACAATACCGGCAACGAGGTAACTGGCATAGTGGACAAGGTGTTGATCCACGGGGATGCCAACATGTCTCACCTCGGGTAATTGTAACATATCGTGACGCAACAGGAATAGCACACGGCAACTCGAGGTTCACTCGAATATTCATTCGTGTTGGTATAGGGATCAATATGGGTGTCCACAGCTCCGATGTTGATCATTGATCGGAAGGGGTTCCGGGTCATGTCTATGCTTCACCGAACCTATAGGGTCACACGCTTAAGGGTCATCTATCTGTTGAATACTAGACAGAGAGTCTGAGAGAAAATCACCGAAAAAGTTTCGGACACCGGAAAAGTTTCGGACAGCGGAAAAGTTCCGCAGAGAGAACACCGGAACAGTTTCGGTAAAACTGAAAAGTTGTTTCAGGGGATACCATTAAGTCAAATTGGTTTTGGCACATGCCTGATAATTCTTGGAGGATGCCTGAATCATTCTGGAAACTTTCTGGAATTTTCCGGGATGAAAACCGGAAATGTTCCGGAGCTGCCGGAACCGCTTCAGATGCTTTTCGCAGATGAAAATCACTAAACCGGAATTGTTCCGGCTCGCGTTGAAAATTATTTTGGTGGGTACTAGAAATGTTCTAAGCCCACATGAATATTTTCAGTTCGATCAGACGCTGAAAAATGTCGTCGTGAATAGTGAAAGTGCTTTATGGATATTTTTGGGAAAACACCTTTTTGGATATTTCCAAAAAGGCCTTCTAGAAGGGATTGGGGAGCAAGGCACCCCATGTGGGGGGGCCCCCTAGGGGTGGCCGGCCAAGCATGGTGGAGCTCCTTGGAGATCCACATGGCACCCCTTTTTCCTTTTTATACCTTTTATGTAAGACATAAAGTGGGGGTATTTTGGTATTTTCAAGTGCCAACCCTACCCGTTGGTTTTCCTATAAATAGAGGAGATGTGGGCTGCCATATGCTCATCCTTACTCTCATACACAAGCCATGCATGATCTGGCATTCTCTCTCCCTCCCAGCGAAATAGTTTCGTAGAGCCGAAAGGCTGTCTGGGTTCCGGCAGGAACTAGTTCTGGACGGCGAAGCCCTGCCGGATAGATGATACCGTATGTGTGCAACTCTGTAGAGAGATCGTAGTTTCAATCTTAGTTCGAGAGTGCCTCCCGAAGGGCTATCCGTGTGACCGTCCGAGTTTCGAAGGTCCTCCCGAAGGGCTGTCCGTGTGACCGTCCGAGTTTCGAAGGTCCTCCCGAAGGGCTGTCCGCGACACCGTCCGGGGGACTGTCCGACCGCCTCCCGGAGGGCTGTCCGAGGAGCGGATGAGGGTATACATCCTCGCGGTTGGGAGGTTGTAAATCCTAGCTGCGGGGATCTGCACCGCCGATCGTCATCGACTCTACTTCCGCTGCGCTACAAGTCGGTAACGAAAATGATCAAACCTTGTATGCAGTCTCCATAGTGGTCCTGGGCTGGTGCGTAGGTCAGAAATTTTTTGTTTTCTGCTGCGTTTCCCTACACTTGAGACCAAGAGTGCCCGTCCCTACATATTATTGAGTCCGCTCCTAGCGTGCCTTTTTCAGTCAGTCTCCCCTCATACCGCGATTGAGGGAGGCCAATCTTCTTAAGGTCAGGAATGAAGTTAGCACAAAACCCAATGACCTCCTCTGTTTGATGGCCCGTGGAGATGCTTCCTTCTGGCCTAGGACGGTTATGAACATATTTCTTTAAGACTCCCATGAACCTCTCAAAGGGGAACATATTGTGTAGAAATACAGGGCCCAGAATGGCAATCTCGTCGACTAGATGAACTAGGACATGCGTCATGATATTGAAGAAGGATGGTGGGAACACCAGCTCGAAACTGACAAGACATTGCGCCAAATCACTCCTTAACCTTGGTAGGATTTCTGGATCGATCACCTTCTGAGAGATTGCATTGAGGAATGCACATAGCTTCACAATGGCTAATCAAACATTTCCCGGTAGAAGCCCCCTCAATGCAACCGGAAGCAGTTGCGTCATAATCACGTGGCAGTCATGAGACTTTAGGTTCTAAAACTTTTTCTCTGCCATATTTATTATTCCCTTTATATTCAACGAGAAGCTAGACGGGACCTTCATACGGAGCAGGCATTGAAAGAAGATTTCCTTCTCTTCTTTGGTAAGAGCGTAGCTGGCAGGACCTTCATACTGCTTTGGAGGCATGCCGTCTTTTTCGTGCACACGTTGCTGGTCCTCCCGTGCCTACGGTGTATCTTTTGTCTTCCCATACACGCCCAAGAAGCCTAGCAGGTTCACGCAAAGATTCTTCGTCACGTGCATCACGTCGATTGCAGAGCAGACCTCTAGGTCTTTCCAATAGGGTAGGTCCCAAATATAGATTTCTTCTTCTACATGGGTGCACGTCCCTCAGCGTCAGTCGGAATAGATAGTCCGTTGGGACCCTTTCCAAAGATTACTTGTAAATCATTGACCATAGCAAGTATGTGATCACCAGTACGGACGGACGGCTTCTTCCGGCGATCTGCCTCGCCTTTGAAATGCTTGCCTTTCTTTTGACATTGATGGTTTGTCAGAAGAAATCGACGATGCCCCAGGTACACATTCTTCCTGCATTTGTCCAAATATATACTTTCGGTGTCATCTAAACAGTGCGTGCATGCGTGGTATCCCTTGTTTGTCTGTCCTGAAAGGTTACTGAGAGCAGGCCAATCATTGATGGTTACAAACAGCAGCGCATGTAGGTCAAATTCCTGCTGGTCGTGCTCATCCCACACATGTACACCTCTTCCATTCCACAACTATAAAAGTTCTTCAACTAATGGCCTTAGGTACACATCAATGTCGTTGCCGGGTTGCTTAGGGCCTTGGATGAGCACTGGCATCATAATGAACTTCCGCTTCATGCACAACCAAGGAGGAAGGTTATAGATACATAGAGTCACGGGCCAGGTGCTATGATTGCTGCTCTGCTCCCCAAAAGGATTAATGCCATCCGCGCTTAAACCAAACCATACGGTCCTTGCGTCACCTGAAAAGCCCCCCCACTTTCTCTCAATTTTTCTCCACAGTGACCCATCAGCGGGTGCTCTCAACTTCCCGTCTTTCTTACGGTCCTCTTTGTGCCATCGCATCAACTTGGCATGCTCTTTGTTTCTGAATAGACGTTTCAACCGTGGTATTATAGGAGCATACCACATCACCTTGGCAGGAACCCTCTTCCTGGGGCGCTCGCCGTCAACATCACCAGGGACATCTCGTCTGATCTTATACCGCAATGCACCGCATACCGGGCATGCGTTCAAATCCTCGTACGCACCGCGGTAGAGGATGCAGTCATTAGGGCATGCATGTATCTTCTGCACCTCCAATCCTAGAGGGCATAGAACCTTCTTTGCTCCGTACGTACTGTCGGGCAATTCATTATCCTTTGGAAGCTTCTTCTTCAATATTTTGAGTAGCTTCTCAAATCTGTTGTCAGATACACCATTGTCTGCCTTCCATTGCAGCAATTCCAGTGTGGTACCGAGCTTTGTGTTGTCATCTTCGCAATTTGGGTACAACCATTTTTTGTGATCCTCTAACATGCGATCGAACTTCAACTTCTCCTTTTCACTTTGGCATAGTCTCTTTGCATCACAAATGACCCGGCGAAGATCATCATCGGGCACATCGTCTGGTTCCTCTTGATCTTCAGCTTCCCCCGTTGCAGCATCACCGTATTCAGGGGGCACATAGTTGTCATCATCCTCTTATTCTTCGTTGTCTTCCATCATAACCCCTCTTTCTCCGTGCTTGGTCCAAACATTATAGTGTGGCATGAAACCCTTCTCAAGCAGGTGGATGTGAAGGGTTTTCGAGTCAGAATAAGACTTCGTATTCTCACATCTAGGGCATGGACAACACATAAAACCATTCTGCTTGTCTGCCTCAGCCACTTCGAGAAAATTATGCACGCCCTTAATGTACTCGGAGGTGCGTCTGTCACCGTACATCCATTGCCGGTTCATCTGCGTGCATTATATATAATTAAGTGTGTCAAAAACCATTACAGAACATCATGAATAGAGAAGTGACCAAATTAATAGAAGTTCATCATCACATTAAAACCAAAGTACAGTAGTGATCAAATGTTATTACTGAAAAAATAAATACATAAAGTTCATACATAGTTCTCATTGAACAACATATAGCTCTCTAGAGCATCTAATTAAACCATACATTGAAACTATGTAAAACATTTCAATGCAACAACAAATGCTATCATAATCGCAACTAAGGTAACAATTGATCCAACGGCATAATGATACCAAGCCTCAGTATGAATGGCATATTTTCTAATCTTTCTAATCTTCAAGCGCATTGCATCCATCTTGATTTTGTGATCATCGACGACATCCACAACATGCAACTCCAATCTCATCTTCTCCTCCTCAATTCTTTTCAATTTTTTCTTCAAGTAATTGTTTTCTTTTTCAACTAAATTTAACCTCTCAACAATAGGGTCGGTTGGAATTTCCGGTTCACATACCTCCTAGATAAAAACATCTATGTCACGTTGGTAGGCATAATTGTCATAAACACTAAATGAACCAAATAGTTATAAAAGATAATATATACCACATCCGAATCATAGACAGAACGAGGGCCGATGGAGACGGATACCAAAACCATCGCACTATATAATAACAAACAATAATAAAAGTAAGAAAATTATACAAGTATCTATCTACATCATACAAGTAAGAATTTTTTTCTTTTAGAAAGAAGATAAGAACAAGAGGCTCACCACGGTGGTGCCGGCGACGAGATCGGCGCGGGTGATCGACGGCGGTGAGGACAGGGATGGGACAGGACGGACCGCCAAACCTAGACAAATCTCGAGGAAAATGGAGCTTGGACAAGGAGCTTCGAGAGGAGAAAGCTTAATTGTGGCTCGGGCATTTCATCGAACACCTCATGTGCATAGGAGGTGAGCTAGAGCACCACAAACCTCTCCCACGGCTGGCCAAAAAAACAGAGCAGTGGCTCTACTCGCGGGCAGGGGCGGGGGTATATATAGGCCTCTCTTTAGTCCCGGTTTGTGGCTATAACCGGGACTAAAGGACAACCTTTGGTCCCGGTTCCAGCCACCAATCGGGACTAAAGGTGCTGGGCCAGGAGCGAGGCCCATTGGTCCCAGTTCGTGTCTGGAACTGGGACCAAAAGTGTCAGACGAACCGGGACCAATGGCCCCAGAGGCCCGGCCAGCGCCCTGGCCGCACGAACCGGGACTGATGCACCCTTTGGTCCCGGTTCGTGAGTGAACCGGGATTAATGCCCTTATCCTGGCCTCAACCAAAGCCTTGTTTTGTACTAGTGCAGGAAGAGACCACTCGGCATCACTTCTTAGAATTTCATACTGCACGTATGACCTGGTTTGCTATTCGAGTAGTAATTTTTTTTCCGGGATATTCGGGTAGTATTTAGCATAATAATCCCTCCCTGTTCTTCCCATATCTTTGTTAACTAGCTTAATGGGAGATTCCCCACGTATGTATTTTGCTCAAACATTTCTACTGGAAGGTGCTAATGTATTATGTTGGTCACGTATTTGTTCGCACACGGACACGTCACCATGTACCCTCGATGCCGGGGGTGATGCGCCGCAGCTCACGTCGAAGGAGACTCGACCTGAAGCGCGGTACGCAAGCAATCCGGCGGGTGCTTTTGTAGACCCGAAACCCCACACGCCCGGGAAGGACCCTGTCTGGACGCGTGGCAGCTATGGGCTCCCTAGGTTGACCTGATCGCCCCTAGGGCCTCGTGGATCGCTGCCGTCGAACACGAAGAACATGGAAAGAAAACAGGGGAGAAGATAAAAGTAAATGAAAAAACTGGTAAATTGATTTTGCGATTGTGTGTTGTTCAATCGGCCATCACCTCTCATATATTTATGAGGTGGCTGGACTTCCCGTATAAGAAAAGGACTCCAAATCCTATCCAAATCTTTCCAAAATTAACCGAACTCGGATTTAGGTAAGTCTGAGACATCAGTTCGGTTTTTGGGTTCCACAGGCCACAAACAACGTTGGATGAAGATGAGCCAAAAAACAAATTTAACTGTATCGACGAGGTGAACAACTTTCATGTTGAACATTTTTCGATTCAAGGCCATCTTCAGGGCCGAATCGCTTGCGCAAAACAGGAAATCAGTGACGCTATCCATCAGACATCAGCCCTATGGGTGTCTGATGCCGAGCGCCACTTTTTGCTCGTGGTAGGGTCGAACTGCGTTGGCTCTAGCTTTTGCATATGACCTCGGATTAAGATGGTTTTTATATCAAAATTGATCACTTCGACGAGACGAAGACAATCCATGTAGAACATTTTCTCATATGAGGCCGTCTTTGAGGCGTAATTGGCTGAACAGTACTCTGAATACAAAATTTTAGTACTTCGAGTACAACTTCGGCCCCTTAGGTGAGATTGGATGGTGATGACCCAAAATTCAAAGATGTTCATGTCGACAATATGGAACTTTTTCATGTAGAGCACTTTTTAATTTGACGCAATCTTAATCACATTTTCTGCCGTGTCAAAAACTTGTGTCAACACATGCCCCCCTGTTTTTCAGCAAAGCTTGTGTGCCGAAAAATAACTTGCACATAACTAGTACTAAGGACGATGTCAACACTCCATTGGCCATTTTGTATTTTCTTAGGACAATAAGTATATATTGGCCATCTTTATTCTTAAGGTGATAATTGTGTATCGGCCATTTAGATTAGCAAGAAAAGTGTAGCTAAGCAAACTTATGATGATTTGGTAATACCCTTTCACGATGTAAGAAATTATATTGCATCCATAGATCAAAATAAGCCCATGGAGATTAACCAATCATACCTGATGATGAATTGCATGGCATATAGGCTTTAATGGCATAGTTGAAGAATATGGATAATGTGTGAACCATAGATTTTGATGTGTGGATGAAAACCTTAGGCTTGGTTGTTCATAGTTTTCACTCTTTTTCTTCTTCACCTTTGCCACACTTCGCGCAATGGAAGCTTGCATATAATTCTTATTTTGGACAATTCCTTTGGGAACCCATGCCATGTTCCTCTTTTCAAGTTCCTGTGCACTAAGCTTTTGCAATTTCTTCTTTTGCCAATATGATAAGCCGAGTGTACGCCCTGACTGTGATTTTGTTTGAAGCAATGGCAATTCTTGTTTTACCTTGTGCACTCTCAACTTCTTCTCTTCAGATTTGGCACTTGATTGACTTGCCTCATTGTCTTTAGTAGCCAATGTCAACACTTTAATTGGCTCTTTTTAATTTGAGATCAAATCTGAAGTGGCACTCTTACGACCATCTCTTTTGATGCGATAAACTTTCTTAACCACCTCTTTCTTCTTCCTTGATATTAGGACTGATTCCTTATGATTGAAACGGTCTTTGACATGTGATTGTTCAAATAAGATGGAGAATGTACCCTTATATCATACATGTCCATGACGGATATGGATTTACATGAGCATAGGGAGGTGTCCACGGCATTGGCATTGGTGGCCCAAAATAAGGATATGAATATGCTGCACTGAAATTCTCCCTTTGCCAATACCGGTCCTCAAATTTGGGCCTTGGGGGTGATCTTGGTTTCTTTGCATGATTTGGCTAATAAGCATTCTTCTCTTCACTCTTCTTTTGATATTTATCTAATAGCTCAGCGAAGGTGATTTTCGATCTCTTACCCTTGTGCTTATTTCGGCCTTTCTTTTCTTTTGGTTTGCTTTCATCGATCATTGGATTTGCTTGTTGCCCCCCCTCCCAGTGCTTGGCATCTTCATTGTAGCTTCAATGGAATTCTTGCCCTCAAGAATATCTTCACTGTGCTCCTGAACAACTTCTTTACTTGAAAGATTAATCCCATCACCTACAATTTTTACCCTCTCATCTTTAAACGACTCATCTTGAAGCAGCTGATTCAAAACCTTTTTGCCATCAGGACCAATTGGAATAGACTGGTCATTATTTGGTGTTTCAACAAATCTCAATCATCCTTTATCCATGGTCGACTTAACTATTTGACGAAACATGACACAATCCTCAAAATTATGCTACTTACAATACATTCATTCTTCGATCGATGGCTTGACATGGTGATCAAGAATTCTTATATAATTATTTTTCAACAACAAATCAAAGATGTGATCACACATGTTTGATTTGAAGGTAGACTTTTTATTCTCTAGCCGATCTTGCTGTGAGAACGACTTTGGAAGTAAGCAAACGAATGGTTCAGATTTGGCAACCCCCCATTCGGCTATGCATTGTGTTCCGCACTCTATCTCCGATGTCTTTGAATAAGAAATTACACTAGCAGCGGTTTTCTCAACATAATTCAAACTTGGCTTTATGTTTCTGAAATAAAAATAATTGGAACATACATGTCTCATTTGAGACCAAATGTAAGCCAAGTATGAAACAAGCAAAGCTACCCACTTAGATATAAAACTTAAAAAAAGCAATGGGGAAAGCTTTGACTGCAATAAATTTTCACTATTGGCCTCTCTAAATGGTGCAATATGTTGACCAATATGCTTTGTAACAATCTGATTGCTAACAAATAAATTACTCTTCTTCATTGGTCTCTCAAGATTGCTTATGAAGATTTTTCTAATAGATGTATCAACAATAAATTTGTGACCAAATCTAAAAATAGGTAAATTACTTGCTAGACATGCCTCTTCAAATATGTTGGAAGAGCATGATGGTGGTGTGACTTGAACAATATCTTGCTCCACCTTCGGATGGTTCCCCAATGCCTTGCCATCTTCATTTTTTGGATCCCGTGCCTCATCACTTTGATGTTCTTTGTCAACCAAACTTGGTTGAGCTATATGTTCTTGCTCTTGATGCTTGTCAAGTTCTATGGCACGGAACTCATAGGGCAGGAAGAAGGTTCCCTCAACTTCAAAAAAAACAAGCACTGCAGTTTTGCTATGTTTGCCATGCCCTTTCTTAACGATGCTTGCCTCTTTGGTTTTGATGGATTCAGAACATATACTATTTGATTTGGCTTTTTCAACCGAAGCACTTTTACTCCCCGAATCGTCCTTCTTTCCATCGATTCTACCAATTGGAAGTGCTTCTTTTCTTTGAGCCAATTCTTTTTCTGTTTGTTCCAGGCGGCGAGTGGCAAAATAGGTTTTAAGTTTTTTCCCAATTTCAGTCCACTCTGGATAGGATTGCCCCAATGCTATTAGACTCTTTCGGCAATGAATGGGTGTTGCCGAAACTCTGCAACTATGTAGGGGGTGTATAGTATGTTGCAGTGCTAGGTGAATGTGTCACCCCGGCCCGACAGTGCACTAATCATACACGCAAATGCGCACGATCAAGCCCAGGCACTCACGGGAAGATATCACAACACAACTCTAGACACAAAATAAAATAATACAAGCTTTATATTACAAGTTAGGGGACTCGAGGGCTCGAATACAAAAGCTCGAGTACAAGAGTCAGCGGAAGCAACAACATCTGAGCACAGACATAATGTTAAACAAGTTTGCCTTAAGAAGGCTGAGCAAAACAACGATAACTAGATCGAAAAGGCGCAGGCCTCCTACCTGGGAGCCTCCTAGCTACTCCTGGTCGTCGGTCTCCACGTAGCAGTAGGTTCCGTCGGGGTAGTAGTAGTCATCGGCGGGATCAGCTGTCTTCGGGACTCCGTCATCTGATCGCAGTAATCGGGTATGGGGAAAAAGAGGTAGCAAAACAACCGTGAGTACTCATCCAAAGTACTCGCAAGACTTACATCAGATCTATGCTATGTATGCATCAGTATCAAATGAAAGGGGCTATATCTATGGACTGGACTGCAGAAGTGCCAGAATAGAGGGGAAGACCTAGCCTATTGAAGACTAGCATCTTGCAGCATCTTGTAGCATTAGAAGAGTGCAGATTAGCATATACAAAGTAATAAGTATATAGTAGCAAAGCCCAGAGATCCTTCCTTGACTCCCTGTGAGAAACCAATCCCGAAGCTAACAAATTATTAAGTATCACAGATATCCAGTTCTAGTTGTAGTAGATCGGGATACAACACTGAGAGCCCTATTACCGTCGACACGGCTATTCGAATAGTTAACTTCCCTGTAGGGGTGCACTACTGTTACCCAACACGTTCGATTACCTCTGGCCGGACACACTTTTTCGGGTAATGCCTGGCCTCAGATAATCAACACGACATAGTCGTACCTAGGCTCAGCAGAGAGGTCCCCGCCGGTCTACATCCTAAGTGCTCAGGGGTCTTGGGCCCATCGCCCTTTGCCCTCCAGGTCGTTGGGCGCAGGGGGATTCCAGCGCCACCTCTGCCTGGATGGTGCGATCCGTCGCGGCCACAATGCTGACCTGGACGTCTGACAGAGCTTTTGGCTGATACATACGACGCCGAGGGCCCCATAAACCATTATCCCATGTGGTGCTAGTGCGTATAGGCCAGTGGCCAACTCAGATCAAATACCCAAATCCGTAAAGCGTGTTATTAGGAACTCACGGACACGAACAGGGCTCAAGGCTCACCCCCGACACCCTGCTGCGCCGACTTGGTAACCCGCGGTCCAAAGACCAGGGACCATGCCCACCTCTCTCCTAGGTGATCTCCACCTGCCCTGATGTTCTGCCACAACAATCTCTCGCAGGTACCCTTGTGGTAATCCCGTCTTGCTTCAATATCTCGCGGGCACTCTTGGAGCCAGCCCGACTTTTACAGTTTAAATGTATTGGAGTAATGTAACATTCCTGTGATCATCACCCTGGATGATCACGGCCCGATAACAAGCCTGGTAAACGGACAAGGGTGAAGGGCCAGCTGATGAAACATAGCATACCAAACTAAGCATCATAGGATAGTAGGTAAGGTATCAATAGCAGGCGACGAAATCAGGCTATGCATCAGAATAGGAGCTATCGGAGCAACAACAGAAGCCATTCTAATGCAAGCATAAGAGAGAAAGAGTAGGCGATATCTGGATGATCAAGGGGGTTTTGCTTGCTTGGAAGCTCTACTGTAGGGGTCTGGTCGTTGACGACGTAGTCGTACTCAGCGGCATCGGCGGCAGTCTCGGGGTCTATCGGGAGAGAAGGAGGGGGAAGAAACAATAAATACACGGCAAACAATGCAACACAAATGCATGTCATGGCAGTATGCTATTCGAGGGCTGACCTAATGCAGTACTACGTGTGCTGGACGGAGTGGGAAAACACCTGGAGGTGTTTTACCAGCTCCGGGCAATTCTCGGTCAGATGAATCGGAGGGGAAAGTTTCATGTTCATCATGTTAGATAGGTGTGGCAGATATGTGGGTGGCATATTCGGATTCGTCATATTTTTCTGATCATTTTTCATATATAAATTATTTTCATCCGAGCTACGGTTTATTTTATATGATTTTTCAAAGTTTTAAATATTTTCTGAAATTACAGATTTATTTTAATTCGAAAATCAATTTAATCCTGATTGCTACGGGTACCCAGTAGGTATACCCAGCTGACCAGCGCAGGGGCTGATCAGTGGGCCCGTTGACTAGGTCAACGGTCCAGTCAACGGCCAGCCCACATTGGATGGCATGTGGGGCCACCCTGCTGAGTCAGCAGCTGACTCAGCAGGGCTTATCCACTGGAATAGTGGCTGGCCCCACCTGTCAGTGACAGCGGGGGTTAATCCGGTTTAGTTTAATTAATTGAACATTAGTTAGGCGGTGGGACCCCATGTTAGTGTCTTATTAAGCCAGTTTAATTAACACTTAATCTAATCTGAGGTTAATTAAGCGCGGGGCCCCACATGTCGGTCACAGAGGGTCACGGGTTAATGTTTAAACACACGGCCACATCAGCTCACCGGCATAATGACGCCGGTGACCATCCCGCACGGCGGCGCAACGCGGAAACGGCCGTCCGGCCACGGTTTGAAGCGCGAAGCGGCTCATTCGAACACCCACACCATCCCGCGCACAATGGTGGTTGCGGTTCGCCGCGGGGAGGGCTACAGCGTCGACGGCGTCCTCCATGAGCGGCGCCGGAACTCGGGATCTTGCAAAAACGATGCCGCGTTGCGCTAGAGCTCGAGCTAGCTATCTAGGAGGAGTCAGCGGCTCACCAGGAGCGCGTCAGCGCCACTGGTTCGAGCAGAGCTGCACAGAGAGCACGGCGTCCATGGCTATGGCAGCGGCCAGTGCATCGGAACAGCAACGGCTCCACACGAGCGCGCAAATGAGCAGCAGTAGGTAGGAGGGGAAGCGGAGCTCACCGAAGAGGCTCACAGAGGTCGGCGTTAGCTTAGGGGCGCAGAGGTGAGGTGGATCGCGGCGGTGCAGTGGAGTTGACCGGCAAAGGGGATCGGGTCGATTCCGTGGCTGTGCTGCTCCTCGAGATGAAGTACAGCACTAGGAGGAAGGAGTCGAGGTCCCCGGAGCTATTGGATAGTCACAGTGATGAATGGGCGCCGGTGTTCGCGTGTTCTACGGTGGCGGCACCATGGCTGCGTTCGGGTGTGTGCAAAGCGGGTGAGTGGGGGCGCGAGGGGGAAACTTATGGCGTCTTAGGGTTTGTGGGGAGCCAGGGGAGGCCTGCGACGTCCTTATCCAGCGCGAGGAACCGTCGGATGCTCGACAGCAATGGCGTCGAGCATCGGACGCGCGTGCGAGCGACAGAGCGCGCGGGAGCAGTGCGAGGTAGGGGACGAGCTAGTCGGGCTGGGCCGCACGAGACTGTACACTCGATGCCCATAGGCACAGTGCCCTGGTTCCTTTTCTCTTTTCTTTATTCTATTTCTTTTAATCCTTTCTGTCTTGCTAATTGTTAGGCCACAAAAAGACTTTTGTAAAATATGAGACTTGGCTCAATAAATACCATGCAATATGTAGCACTGCCAGAAAAAGGTTTGGAGGCAAAATGATTTCATTTGAATTTTGATTAAATGAAATGGGATTAAATGGGCTGTTTTTGCTACTGTTTTAATTAATAAGGGCATTTAAATATTTCAATTAATGTTGGTTCCTTCATGACAATTACCTACTGATTATTTGCAAAATTATGAACAATTTAGTTTTGCAGTTTGAAGAAATAATAATTTGACTTGCATTTTGGTTTTTGAATTAAAGTTGAATTGTTTTCTAAATGCAATTTAAATAAGATGATCATGATGACATGGCAATTTAATTAGCTTAATGAGAAGGTTAGGATCTGGGGATGTTACAGTGAAGGCATATGGATTTTGTAGAACCATATTTTGCTCGCTAAATCTATCAATTGGCAAAGAGTCATCTTCTTGCAAAACTCTACCTTTTATTACATTATAATCAGGAAATAACCCCTTTTCATGTTGTTCAAGGAAAAGAGCACTAATTCTCTCATTTTGGGCTAAACTCTTTTTGAACACTCACAAGTAGAAAACAGGGCTTTGGTTGAGGCCTGGGTAAGGGCATTAATCCCGGTTCACTCACGAACCGGGACCAAAGGGGGCATCAGTCCCGGTTCGTGAGGCCAGGGCGCTGGCCGGGCCTCGGGGGCCATTGGTCCCGGTTCGTCTGACCCCTTTGGTCCCAGCTCCAGACACGAACCGGGACCAATGGGCCTCGCTCCTGGCCCAGCACCTTTAGTCCCGGTTGGTGGCTGTAACTGGGACCAAAGGTTGTCCTTTAGTCCCGGTTTTAGCCACAAACCGGGACTAAAGAGGGGCCTATATATACCCCCGCCCCTGCCCGCGAACAGAGCCACTGCTCTGTTTTTTTGGCCGGCCGTGGGAGAGGTTTGTGGTGCTCTAGTTCACCTCCTATGCACATGAGGTGTTCGATGAAATGCCCGAGCCACACTTAAGCTTTCTCCTCTCGATGCTCCTTGTCCAAGCTCCATTTTCCTCAAGATTTTTCTAGGTTTGGTGGTTCGTCCTGTCCCGTCCCCGTCCTCACCGCCATCGATCGCCCGCACCGATCTCGTCGCCGGCACCACCGTGGTGAGCCTCTTGTTCTTATCTTCTTTCTACAACAACAACAACAACAACAACAACAAAGCCTTTAGTCCCAAACAAGTTGGGGTAGGCTAGAGGTGAAACCCATAAGATCTCGCGACCAACTCATGGTTCTGGCACATGGATAGCAAGCTTCCACGCACCCCTGTCCATGGCTAGTTCTTTGGTGATGCTCCAATCCTTCAGGTCTCTCTTTACGGACTCTTCCCATGTCAAGTTCGGTCTACCCCGGCCTCTTTTGACATTATCAGCACGCTTTAGCCGTCCGCTATGTACTGGGGCTTCTGGAGGCCTGCGCTGAATATGTCCAAACCATCTCAGACGATGTTGGACAAGCTTCTCTTCAATTGGCGCTACCCCAACTCTATCTCGTATATCATCATTCCGGATTCGGTCCTTCCTTGTGTGGCCACACATCCGTCTCAACATGCGCATCTCCGCCACACCTAACTGTTGCACATGTCGCCTTTTAGTCGGCCAACACTCAGCGCCATACAACATTGCGGGTCGAACCGCCGTCCTATAGAACTTGCCTTTTAGCTTTTGTGGCACCCTCTTGTCACAGAGAATGCTAGAAGCTTGGCGCCACTTCATCCATCCGGCTTTAATTCGATGGTTCACATCTTCATCGATATCCCCATCCTTCTGCAACATTGACCCCAAATATCGAAAGGTGTCCTTCTGCGGCACCACCTGCCCATCAAGGCTAACATCCTCCTCCTCCTCGTGCCTAGTAGTACCGAAAGCGCACCTCATGTACTCGGTTTTAGTCCTACTAAGTCTAAAACCTTTCGATTCCAAAGTTTGCCTCCATAACTCCAACTTCTTGTTGACCCCCTTCCGACTCTCATCGACTAGCACCACATCGTCCGCAAAGAGCATACACCATGGGATATCTCATTGTATATCCCTTGTGACCTCATCCATCACCAAGGCAAAAAGATAAGGACTCAAAGCTGACCCTTGATGCAGTCCTATCTTAATCGGGAAGTCATCAGTGTCGCCATCACTTGTTCGAACACTTGTCACAACATTATCGTACATGTCCTTGATGAGGGTAATGTACTTTGCTGGGACTTTGTGTTTCTCCAAGGCCCACCACATAACATTCCGCGGTATCTTATCATAGGCCTTCTCCAAGTCAATGAACACCATATGCAGGTCCTTCTTTTGCTCCCTATATCTCTCCATAAGTTGTCGTACCAAGAAAATGGCTTCCATGGTCGACCTCCCAGGCATGAAACCAAATTGATTTTTGGTCACGCTTGTCATTCTTCTTAAGCGGTGCTCAATGACTCTCTCCCATAGCTTCATTGTATGGCTCATCAGTTTAATTCCACGGTAATTAGTACAACTCTGAACATCCCCCTTGTTCTTGAAGATTGGTACTAATATACTCCGTCTCCATTCTTCTGGCATCTTGTTTGCCCGAAAAATGAGGTTGAAAAGTTTGGTTAGCCATACTATCGCTATGTCCCCGAGGCCTCTCCACACCTCAATGGGGATACAATCAGGGCCCATCGCCTTGCCTCCTTTCATCCTCTTCAAAGCCTCCTTGACCTCCGACTCCTGGATTCGCCGCACAAAAAGCCTGCTAGTATCAGCAAAGGAGTCGTCCAGATCAATGGTAGAGCTCTCACTCTCCCCATTGAACAGCTTGTCAAAGTACTCCCGCCATCTATGCTTAATCTCCTCGTTCTTCACCAGGAGTTGATCTGCTCCGTCCTTGATGCACTTGATTTGGTCAACATCCCTCGTCTTCCTCTCTCGGATCTTGGCCATCTTATAGATGTCCCTTTCGCCTTCCTTCGTGTCTAACCGTTGGTAGAGGTCCTCATACGCCCGGCCCCTTGCTTCACTCACAGCTCGCTTTGCGGCCTTCTTTGCCATCTTGTACTTCTCTATGTTGTCTGCACTCCTATCCAGATATAGGCGTCTGAAACACTCTTTCTTCTCCTTAATTGCCTTCTGGACATCATCGTTCCACCACCAGGTATCTTTAGCTTCTCTTCTACTTCCCCTGGACACTCCAAACTCCTCTGAGGCCACCTTACGAATGCAAGTCGCCATCTTCATCCACATGTTGTCTACATCACCTCCTTCCTCCCAAGGGCCCTCCTTAATGACCCTCTCCCTGAACGCCTGAGCTACCTCCCCCTTGAGCTTCCACCACTTCGTTCTAGCGACTTTGGCACGCTTGTCCCGCTGGACACGAATCCGAAAGCGGAGGTCAGCAACCACAAGCTTATGCTGAGGGACAACACTCTCTCCAGGTATCACCTTACAGTCTAGGCATGCACGCCTGTCTTCTCTTCTCGAGAGGATGAAATCAATCTGGCTAGAGTGTTGCCCACTACTGTAAGTCACTAGATGTGATTCTCTCTTCTTAAAGAGGGTGTTAGCTATGATCATGTTGTAGGCTAGCGCAAAGCTTAAGACATCTTCTCCTTCTTGGTTCCTGATGCCATAGCCAAAACCCCCATGCACCCCTTCAAAACCTGTGTTAGATGTGCCCACGTGGCCATTGAGGTCTCCTCCTATGAAGAGCCTCTCGCCAATCGGTACACTCCTAACCATGTCCTCTAGGCCTTCCCAGAACTCCCTCTTGGTGTTCTCATTGTGGCCTACTTGCGGGGCATACGCGCTGATAACGTTGAGAACTAAGTCCCCACCTACCAGCTTGACCAGGATAATCCGGTCCCCACGTCTCTTGACGTCTACCACTCCATCCTTGAGGCTCTTGCTGATCAAGATGCCTACTCCATTTCTGTTTGCAACCGTCCCCGTGTACCACAGCTTGAAGCCGGTACCCTCCACCTCCTTCGCCTTTTGTCCCCTCCATTTGGTCTCTTGGACGCAAAGGATATCAACGCCTCTCCTCACCGCGGTATCAACTACCTCCCGAAGCTTACCTGTCAGAGACCCTACGTTCCAGCTACCTAAGCGAATCCTCCTAGGCTCGGCTAGCTTCCTTACCCTTCGCACTCGTCGAGTCAAATGCGAAGACCCTTGCTCAATTTCCACTACACCCGGGCGCCGATGTAGCGCGCCACTAAGGATGCGACGACCCGATCCTCGCTCACTTGCCACCGTATCCAGATCAAGATACGGCGCGCCACCTGGGGGGTGACGGCCCGGCCCTTGCCCATTTTCCACCACACCCGGGTTCCGATGTGGCGCGTCGCTGAGAGGGTTACGCCCCAACGAAAATCTTTTGGGTTTCATCTCCATAAGAGTGGCTGAGTTTTGACGTTGGCTCGCCAAGCCTATCACAACCCTCCTCCTTTATCCGGGCTTGGGACCGGCTATGTTGAGACAACATAGGCGGAGTTTCTTATCTTATCTTCTTTCTAAAAGAAAAAAAATTCTTACTTGTATGATTTAGATAGATACTTGTATAATTTTCTTACTTTTATTATTTTTTGTTATTATATAGTGTGATGGTTTTGGTATCCGCCTCCGTCGGCCCTCGTCCTATCTATGATTCGGATGTGGTATATATTATCTTTTATAACTATTTGTTTCATTTAGTGTTTATGACAATTATGCCGACCAACGTGACATAGATGTTTTTATCTAGGAGGTATGTGAACCGGAAATTCCAACCGACCCTATTGTCGAGAGGTTAAATTTAGTTGAAAAAGAAAACAATTACTTGAAGAAAAAATTGAAAAGAATTGAGGAGGAGAAGATGAAATTGGAGTTGCATGTTGCGGATGTCGTCGATGATCACAAGATCAAGATGGATGCAATGCGCTTGAAGATTAGAAAGATTAGAAAATATGCCATTCATACTGAGGCTTGGTATCATTATGCCGTTGGATCAATTGTTACCTTAGTTGCGATTATGATCGCATTTGTTGTTGCATTGAAATGTTTTACATAGTTTCAATGTATGGTTTAATTAGATGCTCTAGAGAGCTATATGTTGTTCAATGAGAACTATGTATGAACTTTATGTATTTATTTTTTCAGTAATAACATTTGATCACTACTATACTTTGGTTTTAATGTGATGATGAACTTCTATTAATTTGGTCACTTCTCTATTCATGATGTTCTGTAATGGTTTTTGACACACTTAATTATATATAATGCACGCAGATGAACGGGCAATGGATGTACGGTGACAGACGCACCACCGAGTACATTAAGGGCGTGCATAATTTTCTCGAAGTGGCCGAGGCAAACAAGCAGAATGGTTTTATGTGTTGTCCATGCCCTATCTGTGAGAATAGGAAGTCTTACTCTGAATCGAAAACCCTTCACATCCACCTGCTTGAGAAGGGTTTCATGCCACACTATAATGTTTGAACCAAGAACGGAGAAACAGGGGTTATGATGGAAGACAATGAAGAAGAAGAGGATGATGACAACTATCTGCCCTCTGAATACGGTGATGCTGCAACGAGGGAAGCTGAAGATCAAGAGGAACCAGACGATGTGCCCGATGATGATCGTCGCCGGGTCATTGTTGATGCAAAGAGACAATGCCAAAGTGAAAAGGAGAAGTTGAAGTTCGATCGCATGTTAGAGGATCACAAAAAAGGGTTGTACCCAAATTGCGAAGATGGCAACACAAAGCTCGGTACCACACTGGAATTGCTGCAATGGAAGGCAGACAATGGTGTATCTGACAACGGATTTGAGAAGCTATTGAAAATATTGAAGAAGAAGCTTCCAAAGGATAACGAATTGCCCGACAGTACGTACGGAGCAAAGAAGGTTCTATGCCCTCTAGGATTGGAGGTGCAGAAGATACATGCATGCCCTAATGACTACATCCTCTACCGCGGTGCGTATGAGGATTTGAACGCATGCCCGGTATGCGGTGCATTGCGGTATAAGATCAGACGAGATGACCCTGGTGATGTTGACGGCGAGTGCCCCAGGAAGAGGGTTCCTGCCAAGGTGATGTGGTATGCTCCTATAATACCACGGTTGAAACGTCTGTTCAGAAACAAAGAGCATGCCAAGTTGATGCGATGGCACAAAGAGGACCGTAGGAAAGACGGGAAGTTGAGAGCACCCGGTGACGGGTCGCAGTGGAGAAAAATCGAGAGAACATGGGGGGACTTTGCAGGTGACGCAAGGAACGTATGGTTTGGTTTAAGCGCGGATGGCATTAATCCTTTTGGGGAGCAGAGCAGCAATCATAGCACCTAGCCCGTGACTCTATGTATCTATAACCTTCCTCGTTGGTTGTGCATGAAGCGGAAGTTCATTATGATGCCAGTGCTCATCCAAGGCCCTAAGCAACCCGGCAACGACATTGATGTGTACCTAAGGCCATTAGTTGAAGAACTTTTACAGCTGTGGAATGGAAAAGGTGTCCGTGTGTGGGATGAGCACGACCAGGAGGAATTTGACCTACATGCGTTGCTGTTTGTAACCATCAATGATTGGCCTGCTCTCAGTAACCTTTCAGGACAGACAAACCAGGGATACCACGCATGCACGCACTGTTTAGATGTCACCGAAAGTATATATTTGGACAAATGCAGGAAGAATGTGTACCTGGGACATCGTCGATTTCTTCCGACCAACCATCAATGTCGAAAGAAAGGCAAGCATTTCAAAGGCGAGGCAGATCACCGGAAGAAGCCCGCCGTCTGTACTGGTGATCACATACTTGCTATGGTCAATGATTTACAAGTAATCTTTGGAAAGGGTCCCGACGGACTATCTGTTTCGAATGACGCTGAGGGACGTGCACCCATGTGGAAGAAGAAATCTATATTTTGGGACCTACCCAATTGGGAAGACCTAGAGGTCCGCTCTGCAATCGACGTGATGCACGTGACGAAGAATCTTTGTGTGAACCTGCTAGGCTTCTTGGGCCTGTATGGGAAGACAAAAGATACACCGAAGGCACGGGAGGACCAGCAACGTGTGCACGAAAAAGACGGCATGCCTCCAAAGCAGTATGAAGGTCCTGCCAGCTACGCTCTTACCAAAGAAGAGAAGGAAATCTTATTTGAATGCCTGCTCAGTATGAAGGTCCCGTCTGGCTTCTCGTCGAATATAAAGGGAATAATAAATATGGCAGAGAAAAAGTTCCAGAACCTAAAGTCTCATGACTGCCACGTGATTATGATGCAACTGCTTCCGGTTGCATTGAGGGGGCTTCTACCAGAAAACGTTCGATTAGCCATTGTGAAGCTATGTGCATTCCTCAATGCAATCTCTCAGAAGGTGATCGATCTAGAAATCCTACCAAGGTTAAGGAGTGATTTGGCGCAATGTCTTGTCAGTTTCGAGCTGGTGTTCTCACCATCCTTCTTCAATATCATGACGCACATCCTAGTTCATCTAGTCAACGAGATTGCCATTCTGGGCCCTGTATTTCTACACAATATGTTCCCCTTTGAGAGGTTCATGGGAGTCTTAAAGAAATATGTTCGTAACCGTGCTAAGCCAGAAGGAAGCATCTCCACGGGCCATCAAACAGAGGAGGTCATTGGGTTTTGTGTTGACTTCATTCCTGACCTTAAGAAGATTGGTCTCCCTCAATCGCGGTATGAGGGGAGACTGACTGGAAAAAGCACGCTAGGAGCGGACTCAATAATATGTAGGGACAGGCATTCTTGGCCTCAAGCACACTACACAGTTCTATAGAATTCTACCTTGGTGACCCCGTATGTCAATGAACACAAGAATATTCTGCGCTCTAAACACCCGGAGCAGTGTGACGACTGGATTACATGTGAACACATCAGGACTTTCGGCAGTTGGTTGCAAACACATCTCATGGGTGACACCACTGTTTCTGATGAGCTGTACTCGTTGGCCAGGGGACCATCTTCGACTGTATTAACTTACAAAGGGTACGAGATAAATGGGAATACATTTTACACGATCGCCCAAGATCAAAAGAGCACCAACCAAAATAGTGGTGTCCGCTTTGATGCGGCAACAAAGAGGGGAAAGGACACATATTACGGTTACATAGTGGACATATGGGAACTTGATTATGGACATGATTTTAAGGTCCCTTTGTTTCAGTGCAAATGGGTCAATCTGTCAGGAGGCGGGGTACAGGTAGACCCACAGTACGGAATGACAATAGTAGATCTGAACAATCTTGGGTACACAGACGAACCATTCGTCCTAGCCAATGATGTGGCGCAGGTTTTCTATGTGAAGGACATGTCTACCAAACCGAGAAAAAGAAAAGATAAGGAAGCAAATACATCATACGATGAGCCAAAGCTCCACATAGTTCTTTCAGGGAAAAGAGACATCGTGGGAGTGGAGGGCAAGACAGACATGTCTGAAGATTATGAAAAGTTTCATGAAATTCCTCCCTTCAAAGTCAAGGCTGACCCAAGCACCCTATTAAACGATGAAGATTATCCATGGTTACGGCGCAATAAGCAAAGGACACAAGCGAAGAAAAAGTGAAGACTTTCTCTCCACAACTATTATGATGATGCCTTTGATCTAGAATATCACTGCAGTTACATGTCAAGAAATGAAATGCCTTTTGTAACAGATGAGTTTTAGCACATGCTATGTGGGTGAAATGATGATACCATGCCAACTTTCAACCTTTTCAGAGTTCATTTGTAGTGCTTTTCAATTTCAGGGTTATTTAGCTCAAAAAAATCAGTAAATGCATGAAAAATACCAAATGAAGTCAGAAAGGGTTGAAAATTTATGATGTGGCTTTGAATGGTGCATTTTGAACACACAAAAAATCTGGAGTTCAAATAAGTTCAAAAAAATGAAATCCCTTTGTAACAGATGAGTTTTCGTTTGAAACCCTGATACTTCGAAAGAGATTGTCCATTTTGTACACGAAGTGCATCCAATTTTTGCCGTAACCCTCTCAACTTTTTAGCACATGCTATGTGGGTGAAATGATGATACCATGCCAACTTTCAACCTTTTCAGAGTTCATTTGTAGTGCTTTTCAATTTCAGGGTCATTTAGCTCAAAGAATGAACTAATAGCAAAAAGAATGAACTAGAAAACTTTTATAAAACTCTAATAGCAAAAAAGAATGAACTAAAAAGAATCAATTAAAATATTCTTTTATGATCAACTAAAACAAAACTATAATATTCTTCAATAGCAAAAAGAATCAACTAAAAAGCTTTTATAAACCTCTAGTATTTTTGAAACTAAAATTATATAAAATTTATGCAACTAAAATTATCAAAGTATTTTTTGTTCAAAACATTAATAGCAAAAAGAATTTTCATAAATTATTTTTTTGTTAGAAACTTTAATAGCAAACTAAAATAACAAAATCTGTTTTTGATTAAAACACCCATTTAAAATAACCTAAAAATTACCAAATTGAATATACTGATAAAACACACAAATATTAAATAGCAGGAAAAAGAATCACTCTAAAAAATCTATTTTTAAAGTAAAGTTATTCTAAAACTAGTGATTCACACAAATTTCAAAGAATTCAAGTTTAAACTATTCAAATTTGAAAACTAATGGCACTAACAGAAAGTTTATAATTTTTGTGACCTAATGCAAAAAGAATCACTCAAAAACTCTAAGCATTTAGCTGTAAGTAGAAACAAAAGAAAATAAATAAAGCAAAAAACAAAACAAAAATACTGGAAAAAAATTAAAAAAATGCCGCCTACTGGGCCACCACGGCCTGCATACGACTAGAAACCCAACCCGCTAGTTGGGCCAGGACGCAGTTCCGCAGCAGGCCCAGTAGGCCCACAGGCGCGGAGAGTACGTACAGGCCCGTAAGCCAGCATTGGAGAGGAGCTCGAGAGGGCAGCGGCAGCCGCGCTTATAAACCACTCCGAGCCCCTCTCAACTAGCGAGGTGGGACTAAACTTTTGGCCGCGGGCAGCACCACCCTTTCGTCTCGGTTGGTGGCACCAACCGGGACCAATACCCACCTTTGGTCCCGGTTGGTGGCACCAACCGGGACCAATGCCCCCCTTTAGTCCCGGTTCGTGTCACCAACCGGGACCAAAGGTGTCTGCTTCCCGCCCTTTGGGCTGACGAAAACTGACCTTTGGTCCCGGTTGGTGTCACGAACCGGGACTAAAGGGGGCATTGGTCCTGGTTGGTGCCAGCAACCAGGACAAAAGGCTTTGCTATATAAGCCGACACTTAGCGTTTTCCAATCTCAGTTCCTCTTCCCCCCGACGCCACGCCGAACACCACGACGCCACCAGGCTGCCGGACCGCGCCCTCGCCCTCGCCTACAAGGGTATGTAGACACTCCCCCTCTCGTTGCTAGCATCTCCATAGAATAGATCTTGGGTGTTTCTTAGGATTTTTTTTATTTGTCTTGCAACGTTCCCCATCAGTACCCTACATGGTGAGCTTACCCGCTGCACCTTACACACGATCACAACGACCACACCAACGCCACAGCACTGCAATGGCGATGAACTGCATGATGATGATGAAGTTCTTCACCCTAAAGTGTGGCGCCGCCTTGCCAACTACAACCTTGCATGCCTGCTTTCGCACAAACTTGGAGTAAGCATCTTCTGCCGCCTGCCTACTCTTAAACCCTCTATGGATGTTGTGCTTGTACCCTGACACTTGTTCATTGCAAGCTTCCCATAAACTGTAACTCCTAGAGCCCTCCCGATGAACACCGCATACAACTTGTCCTAGCAGTGCACAAGAGCAATAGTTGAAGTAGCAAGCAATGGAGCACACAAGCAGCAAGCAATGGAGCAGACAAGCAGCAAGCAATGTAGCAGAAAAGCAATAGTAAGCATGCATGATCATACGGCATAGCAAGTTCAACCTAGCACTACTATGGTGCCATCCTACCACCACATCCAAAAGAGGGTGTAATCCTACCACCGCAAGTTCACCATCAACGTGAGGGGTAAGTATATACCACCTCAGCAAAATATACAGACCATCAAATAGTTTTCAAGCCCTAGCTACACAAAATGTACGTCATCATCATCATCATCATCGCCATCGCCATCGCCATCACTGTTGAGGATCATGCACGCGGTAACCAGAGGCAGCACTACATATAGTATTAGTGCTTGCCCAGCCAGCTCCTAAGTCAGAGCACCCTGTGAGCGTCTGCCATGGCAACAAACCCAACACCCTGGTTCTTGTTGTCTAGCAGGTGGCTCAGAGCAGCCATCAGAGCCACCTGGCTGAAGCCACCTTGGTCCATGACGGCGGTATATAGCTCAGGGTGGACGTCGATGGACTTGCTCTCGCTTATGGCGGTTGCCACCTCCTTCATAGCCTCAGTCATGCTGGTGAAGACACTGATCTCCTCCTCCATCAAGCCGCCACTCTTCCTCTTCCTATCAAGCACGGGGATGGGCTCAAAGGGCTTGTCAGGGCCATCAAGGACTGCCTCTGCATCCTGGGTGTCTGGGAACTCCGTCATGGGAGAACCGAGAGGCTCACCGGAGCTCATGGCATGCTTGCTGGTTGCCAGCCCAAATGAGAAGATATGCTGCATCTGGTTGTAGTTCTGGATGGGTGTGTTGAGGAAACTCTGCATCTTTGGGGTGGTCCTAAGAAAGAAACACAACGTTGTTAGTTGCGAGAAAGCAATGGTTGACATGCTTAAAACAAGGGGGGCGTGAGCTAACCGTGATGTGGCCGGTGTAGTGCTCTGCCTCCAAAACCATAAAGCAAGTGTTCTGATCCCATGAGGCACCGCTAAGGTCTCTGAGCTTGGACATTGTGATCCATCTCGCTCTCCACTTTCTGATATGATTGTAGACCTGGGTGGATGTCACCTCCTGGCCACAAAACTAGAACACCTGCTTGGCAACGGTGTTCAAGTGCACCTCCTTGAAGCCCTTGTCAGTCCTAACCCCACTAGATATGAGCTCACACATCTTGTTAAGCATGAACGTGGACATGAACGGCCGCCACTTCATGTTGTTCCCCCTACCATCCTTCTTTGCCTTTGCGGCTGTCGTTTGTGTAGCGACAGCAGCAGCAGCAGTTGGCTCAGCGAGCACAAAGGCTGTAGGCACAAAAGGAGAACCCATGCTAGAAACCTCGAACACATCTGAATCAGAAGGCATCTGGTCCTCCAAGGGGGGATGGAAGTCCTG
The DNA here is from genome assembly GCA_039707655.1 of Elymus sibiricus. Classification (NCBI taxonomy): domain Eukaryota; kingdom Viridiplantae; phylum Streptophyta; class Magnoliopsida; order Poales; family Poaceae; genus Elymus; species Elymus sibiricus. The sequence continues at coordinate 537,507,066 of CM077675.1, forward strand.
GACATAGGACGGAGGGAACTGGCTCTCGGACAGGACAATGGCCTGACTAAGATCTTGCGGCTGCGTGGTCATGTCCTACAATCGCAGCACACATTGACATAAGCATAGCACACACTACCGCACAATCTAGCTCAACAAAGCACGATATGAGCAGCATGCATCACAACTAGCTACCAATCCAATGTGTTCAACATCACAACTATGCCAGGAGCGGCGGATCTAGCCCTGATCACAACTAGCTACCAATCGCAGCACACATTGACATAAGCATAGCACACACTACCGGTCAATCTACCCTAGCATGCTACAAATCCACCACCAATAGCTACCACAACATCACAATCTCACAGATCGGCACCCAAATACAACCCTAGGATGCTACAAGATGCTCACAGATCGGCACCCAAATAAAGCCCTAGCATGCTACAAGATGCTCACAGATCAAACCCTACCACAAGCTCGAACATCAAACCCTACCACATGGTCTCAGATCTAGCTACAACCGTGAACAGAGAAGGCGGTGATTGAACTCACAGAGGCCATCGCTGCAGCTCGAGGGAGACGCCGAAATGGTCGGAGAAGATGAGGACACGAGTCGCCGCCGCCATGGTCCGCCGGCCGGGGAAGGAGCGCTGCTTACTTGCTTGGCGGTGCCGATGCGCGTCGGAGGGTAAGCTCGAAAGGGAGGAGAAGGGTGTCGGGAGAATCGGCGGTGAGGCAAAGGGGGCTATATAGGGCGACCGAATTGGCGGGAGGTGAGCCGAAATCCTCCCGCCGATTTTTCGGAGACGCGCACGAGCTCGCACCATCTCCGTGGTCGCACGAGCTCAGCGCCACGTTCCCCTCCCCTGCTTCGGCCGAGCCTGGCTCGCTAGAAACTGCCAATTCGGCCGTTCCTAGCGGGCCTGGCTGGGAGGTGCTTTAATGTTCGTGCGAAGCGGGCCAAATAGAGAACGCGGCCTCCCAAACATCCCAATTTCTTACCGCGCGGGCCTGGTTGGCCTCTATGCGGGCTACCAAACACGCCCCAAGTGGAACCACAACAGTCGGTGCACAGTGAGGCGCGGACTTTTGCAGCCAGGTCGATGACATTGTAGTAGGCGAGATCCTGGTCTGGGCAGGAAGCTGTTGTGCAGGGCGTTCCTTGGCGAGAGAATTCCTTATTTAACACCGTGTTTAAATTTTATGCCCTATTTGACATCGACAAATGATTTCTTCCCTATCTAACAACGAGTCTAAATTTTATGTCTTTCATGACACTTTTGTCTATTTTGAGCCTAAATGACACCTGAAAAGACCCTTTTGCCCCTCATGTGGTATGTTTGGGCGCGCGCACGTGTGTGCTACTGATGCTGCATGTGTGCGTGCATGTGTACTGCTGAGTGTTTGTGTGTGCGTGTGTGCGTGTGTGCTGCTGCGTGCGTGTGTGCTGCATGCGTGTGTGTGATGCGTGCGTGTGTGCTGCTCTGTGTGTGCGCATGCGTGTGTTTTGCTGCATGTGTATGTGCTGCTGCGTGTGTGTGTGCTGCTTTGTGTGTGCGCGTGCGTGTGTATGTGCCACTGCGTGTGTGCTACTGCCATTGCATGTGTGTGTGCTGCTTTGTGTGTGCGCGTGCGTGTGTATGTGCTGCTGCGTGTGTGCTACTGCCATTGCATGTGTGTGCGCTGCTTTGTGTGTGCGCGTGCGTGTGTATGTGCTGCTGCGTGTGTGCTACTGCCACTGCATGTGTGTGTGCTGCTTTGTGTGTGCGCGTGCGTGTGTATGTGCTGCTGCGTGTGTGCTACTGCCACTGCGTGTGTGTGCTACTGCCCCGCACACACACATACCACATGAGGGGCAAAAGGGTCTTTTCAGGTATCACGTAGGCTCAAAACGGACGGATGTGTCATAAAGGACATAAAATTTAGACTCGTTGTTAGGTAAGGAAGAAAAAGTTTTTCAGTGTCAAATAAGAAAACGAAATTTAAAGATAGTGTTAAATAAAGAATTGTTTCTTCCTCGGCGGCAGCGACTCCAACCCCACCGATAGGAGCTCCTCTCTGCTCAGCCGGTTGCGAGCACGCATGTGCTGCAGCACTCGTGCCTGCATGCACGTATGATGTAGGAGCCACACCAGGTATTATTTTTACTAAATGGTCCCTAGAGGATCTTATTTTGTCCACTGACCCTTCCAAAAACTTATTCGTCGTCTGACCCTGACATTCGCGCCAATTTACTTGGCGTTTTTAATACACTTAATAATGCCTAATTGACTGACGCCACCTAATCCTTGCTGGAGTCAGATCTGACGTGTCAAAAAGTCAATAACACCAAATTAATATTTTTTTTGAACATCAGTACATACGCAAGCGCTCATACATACACGCATACACTCACCCCTATGAACGCACACACGCACACCCTACCCCTATGAGCACCTCCGAGAGACTGAGCCGGCATATAATCTTGAGATTTACGAAGTCATCATAGGCGCCTCGTCGTCGACGGGAACGTCTCCTCCCACTGAAAGCGCATCGTGAAATAAATCCAGGAATAATGCGAGCACCAAGACTTGAACCCTGGTGAGCTGGGAATACCACTGTCTCTCTAACCATCCAAACACAGGTTGGTTCGCATAACACCAAATTAATTGGCGTGTATCCCTCTCGGACTCTTAGTTTGGAAAACGCCAATCAATATGGCGTGGGTCCAGCTGTTTGGAAACATTACTTCCGTTGAACTAGCCACGCCAACCAGTATGGCGTGGGTCCGCTCTTTGGAAAATTTACTTTCTTTGAACTGCCAATCTGCATGCAGCAAATTGAGGCATTAATCACCGAGTAATGCTACACTCATGGGGGATTCACGGGGAGTTTATGGGCTGATTAAGTATTAATGGTCAGGATTTAATTAAGGTTGGCGGGCCCCTCAGTGAAATTCGCCGCGGGGGTGGGGGGGGCGCGAATTAGGAGAGGGCAGTCCGTGAGTGTAGTATTATCGTTAATCACGGGAGGTAAATCGAGGCAGATTAATAGGAGATTAATTACTAGGCTTCGGTTATCAAGCGATTAATTAGGGGGTCGACATATACGTCCGGAGGGAGTGCATGCGTTGGCTGCTGCTGCATCCTATTAAAGTGGATGGAGGTTTTCCTCTCATAATTAACTCCGGCGATTAGCGGGACAGTTGTTTGTGGATGGGCAAGTTGCGCATGCGTTAGTTGCGGCTCCTGCTATTTACGTGGTGCGGATCTCTCTCATTTTATTACCCAGCCAGCTAATTAATTTGCTCGAACAACGCACGAACAGAAGCGAGATCAAGGGAGAATTCTGCACTTTCCATCTCGAGTAGTACAAGCCTTTTTACACAAGGACCTGAACATAAGAAAAAGACAAACAAGCCCTTGCTTCTTGCAAAAAGGATTAGAGAACTTGGATGAAGAAAGCAATACGGTCCTCATCACAGGAACCAGCCTTTAACCAAGCCTGGGCGGAACCACTTGGATGATCGACTCGCCGCAGCTTCGCCATCAGCAACTCGCCAGAGACAAGAGGTGCAGACGCCAAGCCGGAGTCCAATGCGTATAGCTTGCAGGAGACCGCCCTTCGACCACCATCGCCAACGGTGGGTCGTGGCGGAGCACAGACGACCAGCGCGTGCTACACGCAAGCAGCAGTGGATTGGACTCCATCGATAGGGGAAGCTCGGCCTCATCCGCGACGCTCTCACCGGCCGGCGAGGCCGCCGGAGAAGAGGGAGGGAGGGAGGAGCCGGGGACGACCGGGCGACTCTCAAGGATAAGGAGGAGAGAGAAAGAGGAAGAGGAAAAAATGATCCCTCCCAATCCGCTTCTCGTCGTTTCTATAGACGATTCAGCCCGGCTGGACCCGCGTCATTTGGCTTGGGGTTTTGTTCAAAACTAGCAAAAATGCCCGTGCGTTGCACCGGGAGAAAACAAATCACCCGCCATACAGATACGCGACAACACCAGGAAATCATTTGAAATCTTTCACAATGTTGTATGAAAAACAACATGATCAACTGTGTTGTGCATAAATATAAAGGTTGGACAATTTTTTAAGTAACTGAAGTTGTGTCCAGTTTATTAGACAACATAATTATCTATCTAGTTTCCGGTATCACTTGACGTCTTTGTGGTGTTCCTCCTTAGTGATACCCAAAAAATAATGCATTAGGCAGAAAAAAAGAAAGTTAGCATGTGCATAAGAGCATTAGTTTTGTCTTATTTATATATGTGCTTGCAATTGTAATTCAAGTCAAGATTTAATTTGCTTGCAAACATGTTAGATATCTTCACCGAAAAGAATCAACTTGTAAGGACATGCATAACGAATAGGTATTTTCAAAATACCCCATATAGAGAAAAGTATTAATTAAATTAGGGTGCAATATAAACGTAATTTTAGAAATGACTAACACGCAAGATAATATCTTATTTGCAATATACACATTTTTCCAATTTATATCACCGAAAAGAATCAACTTGTAAGGACATGCATAACGAATAGGTATTTTCAAAATACCCCATATAGAGAAAAGTATTAATTAAAATTATGGGTGCAATATAAACGTAATTTTAGATCAGACACATTTTTCCAAATTATTTCCATATATAACTTTTTAAATTTGAAGTTACGACTGGAAAGATATGAATATTTTAAAAGCACTCGAATCTGTCAAAAAAAGTTTAGAAAAAAAAACTGGGCTGAAATTTGAACACTCTCCAGCCCATCAGATAATATGGCACCTGGCGAGGCTTCTCTATCTTGCGCTCAGCTAAAATAAGGGAGAAAAGGAAGAAAAGGGGTGAGAAGGAGGGATCGAACTCGGGTCTCCTGCGTGGAGATGGAAGGCACCAGCCAGCAGCCTACTTCAGCACTTGTGATTTGTGATGGCATAACATTATATATGAACCGTACGCGACGCCGACCACTTTAAAAAAACGAACCGTTTTTTGTCACTTACGGGTGGCGTGGTGGGTAATTTTTGCCAACTTTAAGGGCAATTTTGGTGACGGACGACCAGAAGTTATCCGTGCTTTATTATTAGGTAGAGATAGAGGCTCTCAGAATAAATACACGCCCAATAAATTTGCGTCATTGACTTTTGACACGTTAGATCTGACTCCAGCAAGGACTGAGTGACAGACGCTGCTACGTACTAATAAATTGGCGTGAATTAAGGGGGTCAGGACACGAAATAAGTTTATCGTGGGGTCAGTGGATGAAATAAGATCTCTCAGGGGTCAGTAAAAATAATACCCGATGGCCATGTGTGCAGCCTCCCTGCTTCCGTCCTCGCTGGGCGAGGTCGACCCCTGCCTGCTGGACGCTAGCCTGAACATGTCCAGGCTGCAGGGCTCGTCGGGCGTGGCTGGACCAGCCCACTCGCCAGTGCACGGCGACGCTCCTGCTGACCAGGCCGTAGTTTAGTGCACGCAACCGAACCCGGAGAGACCTCGGGCTTCTGATGTGGCTCCCGTGTTGGCGATGTCTCCGTCCGGGCATGCGTCGACGATTATGCCTTCACCTTTAGCTCGAGCTACGGTGGCCGGGGTTCCTTTGGGACCAGCAGCGGCTCGTACGAGCGGCTCCGTCGCACCCGTTGCAACCGTCCCGGTGGGGCCCGCGGTGCGTCATTCTTCTTCGAGCACCCCTCCGCTCACACGGAAGTTGCATATGCTATATGCAGGGTCTCCGAGAATAGGGTGTCACTCTGTTGGCTAGGCCAGTGCTCGAGTCCGGAGTGGCGCATGGTGCTTAGAGATTTCTTCTATAAAAATACGCCTCCAAGGGCTAGTCCTGGATGGTCTTTTTTTTTTTTTATATTCAGGCTCTCCGGCACTACCATCCATCATGCATAACGCCCCTCCGTCATCTCCAGTGGCTCCCATGTCTGAAGGGATGTCCAATCCCCTTCAACGTAGTGGCCGCCACCCCGTCTCCACCGACGGCTCGACGCCGACTGACGAGGACTCTATGGCCAAGGCGATGCGACGCCATGCTGCGCGCAATTTGGACTTCGCACTAGGTACCTCTTCCGTCAAATCTTTTCTTTCCTTTTCGGATTACCGCATTTCATCTACTTTAAAGAATGTCGGAGTATCTATGGGAAAGAATGTTGATGAAGTGAGTTTATCGGTTGGGGTGCTCAAACATATGGAGATATATCGTTTAAAGGTTTCTCCTAAATGTCCGAACACCCTACCCGATCCCGATACCGAGGAGGAGGTGGATGCCACATATGATGATCCACTTCTTTCACACTTGATTGGTGAGGTAAGTGAGGTTGGGCTAGATGAGCCGAGACCCTGGTCCATGTTTTGTGACTACACGGTGTAGGAGATATGCCCTAGAGGCAATAATAAATGTTATTGATTATCTCCCTGTTCATAATTAAGTTTATGTTCCATGCTATAACTGCAATGATTCTCGAGTCTGCAAATAAAACAAGGGTTGGAGGAAAACTCATGTGCATGTGTGGCATAATAAACGGTAAAATGTATTCCTAGTCAAGCCTCTATGACTGGCTCAAGTATTGCATGATGATCCTATTTTCCTGATCATGGGCATGACTATGCCGGCAATTTTGAGGGCACAATTGTTGGTAGAACACTTGTGTTGAATCGACCCGAATTGATGTTATGCTATGAGATACATTCGTCACAAGTTAATGGTTAATAACACAGAGATGGTTAATGTTTGCATAATTCCTTAGACCATGAGAGTATCGAGTTTCTTCATACTTGCTTCATGAACTTTGGGGTTTGTTAAACGTCATCCGTAAATGGGTGGCTATTACGGTGGCTTACGGGTTCATGGAAAAGTGTGTCAAGTAATTTGATAGCTCGAGATTGGGATTTGATCCTCCGACAATGGAGAGATATCTCTGGGCCCTCTCGGTGTTACGGTATCCATCATCGTCTGGCCAGACTCAGGGTGATTTGATCACAGGGATGCCGGAACACGGAAACGAGAAAAGAGAACAATACCGGTAACGAGGTAACTGGCATAGTGGACAAGTTGTTGATCCACAGGGATGCCAACATGTCTCACCTGGGGTATTTATAACATATCGCGAAGCAACAGGAATAGCACACGGCAACTGGAGATTCACTCGAATATTCATTCGTGTGGGTATAGGGGTCAATATGGGTGTCCACGGCTCCGATGTTGATCATTGATCGGAAGGTGTTCTGGTCATGTCTATACTTCACCGAACCTATAGGGTCACACGCTTAAGGGTCATCTATCTGCTGAATACTAGACAGGGAGTCTGAGAGAAAGTCTTCGGAAAAAGTTTTCGAAGACAGCGGAAAAGTTCCGAAGAGAGAGGTCACCGCATGAGTTTCGGTGAAACTGAAAAGTTGTTTTAGAGGATACCATTAAGTCAAATTGGTTTCGGCACATGCCTGATAATTCTTGGAGGGTGCCAGAATCATTCTGGAAACTTCTGGGGATTTTCCGGGATGAAAACCGAAAATGTTCCGGGGCTGCCGGAACCACTTCAGATGCTTTTCGCAGATGAAAATCACTAATCCGGAATTGTTTTGGAACGCGTTGAAAATTATTTTAGTGGGTACTGGAAATGTTCTAAGCCCACATAAATATTTTCAGTTCGAACGGACGCTGAAAAATGTCATCGTGAATAGTGAAAGTGATTTTTGGGTTACTTTTTGGAAAGCCATTATTTTGGGCTTTATCCCAAGATCTTTTAGGGTGACATGGATGGATGAGAGCCCCCTTGGGGGAGCCCTCATGGGGTGTGGCCATGAAGGCTTTATCCGAATATTTTTGCCTAATATATGAAAAATGTTCATGGCATCTAAAAAATGTTTTAGACATTTAAAAATTCACTATATACATGAAAAATGTCCAACATGTTCAAAATATGTTCACCATTTATTCAAAAAATGTTCAACATGTGTCCAAAAAAGGTTGAACATGTATGTGATAAAAGATTGATGTGTATTAAAAAAAGTTCAACATGTACTAAAAAAATGTTCAATGTGTATCTAAAAAATTTTAAACTTGTATTTGAAAAAAGTTAAATATGTATTTAAATTAAAGTTGCCACGTATTTGAAAAAAAATGAATCGGAAAAGTTTGAAAGAAAACCATGAAAATCAATAGAGAAACGCATAGAAGACAAAGAAAGAAACAATCAGAAAAACCAACAAAAAAGAACACAACTTCAGGCGAGACGGAGCAGCTAGGTCTCACAATAAGCGAGACATAAATCCCACGCCATTTTGCGGATTTTGTGGATCTTAGTGCCTCTTCCATATACGTAGTATATCATAGGTAAAAAAAAATGTATTGTGGTATATCGGTTAAATGTTTTTGCAACTTTTTTTAACTCGTAAATATTTTGCAAGTTACTTCACGAGGGTTAATTAATTCATTAATTAAACATAAAAAAGAAGAATTGGTCAAATTGTAGGCTAGTCTCACTCGGCTAGGCTGAACTCCACAAAAGCCCACTAGGGTTCACAGGAGGATGCGTGTATCCTGCGTGAGGCAATTCGTGCGTTCTGATTGGCCGTTTCAACCATCCCATGGGTCAACACACCTACACCGTCCGATCCTTCGAAATCCAACGGCGGTAACACTGGTCCTTCTCTCTCTCCTTTCTTCTGCCTACCCAACGAGTCACGCTGGCCACCAAGCCCACCAACTCATATCCCGATCCGTTCTTCCTCGTTCCCCAATCTGCGCTGCCCCAACTCGTCTCTTCCAGCTCCTCTCCCAGATTCGTTCTTCCTAGGCGCTGGTAGCCCAGCGAGGCAAGTACCACCGCCGCGAGGTTAAGCAGCCCCCACAACAATCGGGAGTACCGCGCTGGGCCAGTTGGCAGACTGCACCTACCGGTCGCTCGGGAGCATCCCTGATCCGGTGCCAGGGAGCTCGGCCAACCCATCGCCGGGATGCTATGCCGTGGTGGATGCTACCACCCAATGACAAGGGCCGCATTGAGCTGTCGTCGGGGTGTCGTGCCATGGTGGTCGCCAAGGCAATGGGTACTGTAACACTCCTATGTAATGGTGCCACAGTAATCCATCATGATGATGCTAAGCTACTGTGATTTGCAATGATAATCATGTTGGATAAATCCCTCATTTCAAACTCCTCTCAGAATTCAAATTCAAATTCAAAGTGCAAAATGAAGTTGCTCAAAATTTATTGGAAAAATGTTCATCATCTAGCAAATATGCCATAACATTTAAATGTTAAGAAAAACAACATCACATAAGTGCTAAGATGGACAGTAGCAATTTAATCAGAGCCATTTCAGCATTTTTCAGTGCTATTTTAATTTTGGAAAGTGCAAACCAATTCAACTTGCTCCCAAAATAATTGTGGCACTGTCTAAATTTGTGTTGGATTTATTGGGCCTGGTCCCATATTTTTCCTACACTATTTGGTTACCCAAATAATTCCATCTCTCTCTCTGCTGCTAAATAAAAGAGAAAGAAGAAAACAGAGAGAAAAGAAAGGCCAGAGGCCACTTACCTGGGCTTACCTGGCAGGCCCCAGTTGGCCAGGCCCAGCCCACCTCCCTTTCCTACCTGCTCCCGCCGCCGTGTCACGCGCACCATGGCCGCCGCGCGCTCGCCGTCGCCGCTGCTTGCCACCTGCTGCTCCAGTGGCTCGGGGAGGATAAGGGCAAGCCCACCTGCCCCTTCCCCCTTCCCCCTGGCCACTCCTCTCCTCCTCGCTCGCCTCTCTTCCCCTCGCTCCTCTCTGGCCGAGCGCGGTCGCCGCCGTCCTCCGTCATTGCCGCGTCCAGCGGCGGCCCCATGCCCGCTGACCCTGTCGGTGAGCTCCGCCGGGGTCGACTCCTTCGCCTGTTGGCCTCCGCTGGAGCCGGAGGGCCCTGCAGCGCCGAACCCCTTCGTCCCCATCTGCTGCCGCCGCCGATCTTCTCCGACTCCGGCGACGCTCTCTGCAGCTACAAAACCCCCCAAAGGCCTTTCGTGAGCCGCTAGGTGAGCCTCGCCGCGAAACCCCTCTGTCTCCTCCCCGGTTTGCCGCTTCTGGCGCTGCCGCCAACGATGGCTGAGCCGTGCTTCGCCGCGGAGCTCGTCGCCGTCGTCCTAGGTGCCGTCACGCTTGTTCGAGCACGTAGACGTGCTCAGCTCCTCCCCGTGAGCACAACGCACCCACACACGCGCCCTCCCGTGGCTTCTAGCGCCATCCCCGTCGGGACCCGAACGCCGTCGCCGCCACGGCTTGACGCCGGCGAGTTTTCCGGCCACCCCCGCTCGTTCCGACGCCGTAGATGGATGCGCGAGCTCACCAGCTTTCGAACGCACCCGGCCGCGGTCCAAATGGGGCACCACAGCCGTTTTCCGGCGACGTCCGAGCCCCTCCGCCGCATTTTGTGTCGCCGGCGGCGAAGTTCCGACGACTCCGACGTGGCACCGACGTGGGGCCCGCCCACGGTCACTGCTAGTGGGCCCCTGACCTTTGGTTGACTTCGTTGACCGGGTCAACGCCTGTCACTGTTCACCCCCTATCTCTGACTTGTGGGCCCCCGCACTTAATTAAGCTAATTAGGTTTTTAAAATTAATCTGCTAATTAGTATAGACACTGACACCTGGGGCCCACACCCCTAATTAGTTCTGTTAGATTAGTTTAAACACTGATTAACCTCACAGTGGCTGACATGTGGGTCCCACCTGTCAGTTTGACCAGTCAGCAGGTCAGTTGACTGCTGATGCAATGCTGACCTCACAGCTGACGCAATAATCCTTTTCTGTTAATTTAAATAATTCCAGAAAATGTCTAAAACTTTGAAAATTCGTAGAAAAATAACCGTAGCTCGGATCGAAAAACTTTATATATGAAAGTTGCTCAGAACGACGAGACGAATCCGAATATGCCCTCCTCATACCTGTCACATGTCTCTAGCATGATGAACATGGAACCATCCCCTCTGGTTCATCTGTCTGACACACGTCCGGAACCGGGAAAGGTTTCCCGTTAAATTCCCGCTTCGTCTATAGCACTTAACGTTGCACTAGGGCACCCCTGCACTGCGTATTACCGTGCCTTGCTATGTGATTGCTTTTGTTGCTGTGTATTTATATTGTTTCTTCTCCCCCTTTCTTCCCGGTAGACTCCGAGACCGCTAACGATGCCCTGGTGATCGACTACTTCACCATCGTAGATTCCTTTTCATCTGCCGAGCAACCAGGCAAGCAACCCCCCCTTGACGCATGTCTATATTGCCTATTCTTTCCCCCTCCTGCTTGCATTAGAAATTGCTGCTGCTACTGCTTTACCTATGCTGATGCATAGCCTGATTTTGTAACCTGCTTTTGATAATTACCTGCTTATCCTAAACTGCTTAGAATAGGCTGGTTAATAAACCCCAGTGACCCCTAGTTTGTTTAGTTGCCCCGCTGGATTATCAGAAGACTCGGTCAACGTGATCGACGACCAGGCCCCGGCACCGCACATCACCCCCTTAGTTGTACGACACTACATCGTTACTATCGAGTGCCAAGGGTGATACCTCGTTTAGCACTTCTGATGTTAACTCTGTAGAGTAGCTATTCGGTCGTGGTCATCGAGGGTGATTCTTCCTTCACCACTTCCGATAACGACGCTGTCGTGCAACACCTCAAGTGTGAACCTCGAGGGTGATTCCTCCTAAGTTCACCTTGATGACTACATCAGGTGGAATCCATCGAGGGTGATTCCCCAGGTTTCCCCCTGGTGTTTGGACACACAGTTACTATGACTTTAACTTTGAACCATGCTAAAGATGGGTCGGCCCTGAGGGGTACCCGCGCGAGTTACATTCAAGTCGGGTGACCAAGGAGAGTACCCGCGAGTTAGTCGGGTGACCAGGAGAGTACCCGCGAGTAGTCGGGTGACCAGAGAGAGTAAACACGAGTTAATTACGAGGCGTGGCCGGGCATTCTTAGCCCTTGCCGCAAGTCCTCGAGACGGGGCGACGGGGGCACATCGTTCGTGAGTCTCTGCTCGTTACCGCGCGCTACCAATTCACTAACGATTTGTATATTTGATCCGAGTGGGCCTCTGGCCCGATAGCACTAACCATCACGCGGGAATAAATATGGGTACTCTGCGTTGTATGCATCAGTCGAAGCTTTCTAGACGTCAGCGAGGAGCGGCGCGCGCCGAGTTGGACCGCGTGAAGCAACCGCCATGATAGTGTGGGTTGCCAGGTCTGCTCTCGGCCGTGAACGTAACGTGCAGGAGTTCCCGGGGCGAAGGCCCAAGACCCCTGGGGCATAGGTTAGTCCAGCATGCTGACCTCTCTGTTAAGCCTAGGTCGGGTTGCGGCGTGTTGTTTAGCCGAGGCCGGGCATGACCCAGAAAAGTGTGTTCGGCCGGAGTTAAGCGAGCGTGGTGGGTAAGTTGGTGCACCCCTGCAGGGAAGAAAACATCTATGCATAGCCAGATCCTCAGTAACGGACGCTCGGAGTTGTATCCCGATCGATACAACTAGAACTGAATGATGGAATGAGATGTGGATATTAGGGCTCTGGGATTGCTTTCTCGCAGGGAGTCGAGAAAGGATCTCTCGGCGAGGTTGATACTTATTACTACTACTACTTTATATTATGCTGATCTGCACTCTTCTAATGCTGCAAGACCGCTGAAGATGCTAGTCTTCGATAGGACTAGGCCTTCCCTCTATTCTGGCATTTCTGCAGTCTAGTCCACTGATACAGCCTTCCTTGAAAATGTTGCATGCTTAGAATAGATCTGATGTAAGTCTTGCTGAGTACTTTGGATGAGTACTCACGGTTGCTTTGCTTCTTTTTTCTCCCATACCCGCTTGATACATTCAGACGACGGAGCCCCGGAGCCAGCTGCCCCTGCTGACGGCTTCGGTTACTACAACTACCCTCCTGGCGAGTACTACTACGAGGAGCCAATCGACGACCAGGAGTAGGATCGGAGGGTCCCAGGCAGGAGGCATGCGCCTTTTCGATCGTAGTCTTTTGTTTTGCCCCGCCTTTCTAAAGGCATATCTGTTTTATCTTTTATATCTGTACTCAGATATCTAATGCTTCCGCTGATGCTTGTTGACATCAAGCTGATGTATTCGAGCCCTCGAGGCCCTGTCTTGTAATATAAAGCTTGTATGCCTTTATTTATGTTTTAGAGTTGTGTTGTGATTCCTTCAAGTGAGTCCTTAGGCTTGATCGTGTGCATTTGCGTGTATGATTAGTGCACGATTGAGCCGGGGCGTCATAGGTACAACGGCGGTGACGTCCAAGCTGCCGCCACTCTCTCCGGTAGTGTCGTACTAAGCCAGCGAGGGCGCCTGTTCAAGTTGCTCTGCGGCGACCAGAGGCTGCGCCGAGCCACCGCCGGGGGCTGCCTTGTGCTGGATTGTTACTGCCAATTCGTCTCCTTTGCCGCCCTCGCGTTGGCTTCTCCGTGGAGCTCCGCAGTTTGTGAGACATTGTCGATTCAGATTCCCCCCTTCATTTTGACTCAGATTCTCCTTTTGCTTCTGATTATTCGAGGTGTCTTGGGGTTTAAAGATGTGCAGGCAACCGCGGTTCAACGGCGTCCCAATACTGGACGGGAGCATGGGTCGACTCAAGACCACGGCAGGTATGGCGTATCCCTCCTTGATATTAGCAGATACAGGCAAGATCTGCGGCTAGAAAAGCATGGGGATGAACCGGGCGAGCGATGGGCGCCACGTGAAGGGGGCTGTGGTGGCTGCAGAGTAGTATAGTTTTATTACTTTTTGTAATTTTTAGTTTCTTTGGATCTTTTTTCCCTTTTGTGGTATTGTCTGGAAAAGTTTGTAGTTAATTGCGGCCTATCTCACATTTTTTCTTAAAAAATGTTATTTTCTTGTATGTTTATGCAATTTCCTTTTTTATTTAATGAAGTTAGTATATATTATTAGTAAAATTCTTATTAACTCAAAATTTCCACGGACCAAAGAGAAATTAGTGATGGGCTAATCTATACCTACTAATAAAGTACGGATTGCTTATGCCCATTCACCGTCAGCATTTTTATAGAAAACCCCCTTTGTTTCAGGTAATTAACTTGCCATCCATATTTAAGTGAGAAAACGAACCCTTTTTTTACTGTTTTACAGAAAACCATCTCCCTTTTCGGGTAAATAACCCGCATTCCACCATTAAGTGACAGAAAACGAATCATTTTTGTGTTTTAGTGGAAAACCCCCTGCCGTTTCTATAATTAACCTACAGTCCATCTAGAACAAATAATACTTTTAAAAAATACCCATATCTTTGAAACCCTAACTCCAATTTTAACATGTTATATATGAAATTTGATTAGAAAAATGTGTAGAATACGAATATGATGTTATTTTACCTGTTAAATATTTTGAAAATGCTGTTTAGGGTGCAACCTTAATCAATAGCGCATGATCCATCTTTCTTTCGTACCGACACCGACCCGGATTGCAATGAACACCTCATCAAAGCCAAATTGGAGACGAAACAAATCATCGATAACTGTGCATGTGCGCCTCGGCAAAATCTTTCATGAAAAAAGCAGATTTCTCATCTTATGCCGAGAGAGAGAGACGCCTCGGCAAGACCTATTGAGGTCTTAGTCATGGTTATTGGGTTAGGGCTGTGCGGTATTTTCTTCTCCCTTTGCAACGCACGGGCTCTTTTGCTAGTGTCTTACTAAAATCAGTGGGCCTTGGCCCGTAAAATTTAATAATGGGCCAAATTTCTTATAGGGCTGATTAAAACATGGGTTGATGGTCTTTGATAGAGTGGGCCAAAATTCTAATTGGGCCCATTACTACAAGGGCTGCCTTGTTAGATCCATGTTGGCCGCCATGTCAGATGATGACATGGAATGTGTGATTAACGCTGGTATTTGATAGTAGTCTGTGACGGTCAAGTACCGTCATGGATCCATGACGGTTTTGGTGTTCTGTCATGGAGTGCATGATGATCAAATTATGACGCGATATACATGATAGATTTCATATCCGTCATGGCTGACCTACCATGACGTTTTTGCGCACATATGTGACAGTTTGGATCCGTCATGGATTAACACATTTCTTGTAGTGGGATGTACAAAAAAGAAAAACAACGTGTGTCCACCATAATTGACGACCTCGACAAAATCGCTGAAACTCGCATATTGTCAAAACAAGAGATTGAATTAAAAAATCAATCTAATGAGAAGATTGCACGTCTTTTGTGAGAAGAGGAAATCAAATATTACCAAAGATCCAAAGCCAACTTCATCTTGAAGGGAGACAATAATACATGATATTCCAATTGGTCGCCAATGGTCGCCATAGGAAAAAGTGTATTTTTAGCCTCCAACAAGATGAGGGGCGGATCGAAGGTCCGGCTGAGCTCAAAAGTTATATTACGAAATACTACAAATCACCACTCGGGGCACCAAATGAAGGGAATTGCACCCTCGACAAGACCCGAACAGATGATATTCCACAAGTCATGGCAGAAGAGAACGATATCCTCACGGCACGTTTCTCTGAGGAGGAGGTGAGAGCTCCAGGGCGTGATGGCTTCCCCGCAGAATTCTATCAGAATTTTTGGGATGTCTTCAAGACTGACCTACTGGAGTTGTTCAGTTGTCTTCATGCCGGCCAACTTGACCTATTCAGGCTTAATTTTGGCGAAATTATTTTGCTGCCGAAATTAAGGAGGCTGAGCGGTTCCAGCAATATAGACCTATATGTCTCCTTAATGTCAGCTTCAAGATTTTCACCAAAGTGGCCACTAATAGGCTCAACACGGTTGTTGACCATGTCGTCTGGCCATCTCAAACGACTTTCATGAAAGAAAGAAATATACTCGATGGAGTAGTAATCTTGCATGAGACCGTTCACAAGATGCACCGAAAAAACATGAGTGGAGTAGTTTTTAAAATTGACTTTGAAAAGGCCTATGACAAGGTCAAATGGCCGTTCCTTCAATAGGCCCTAAGAATGAAAGGATTCTCCAATAAATGGCGCCAGTGGATCCAAAATTTTGCTACTAGAGGTATTGTGGCTGTCAAAGTCAATGATGATGTAGGCCATTACTTTTAGACAAAAAAGGATTACGTCAGGGTGACCCAATGTCTCCAATGTTATTTAACATTGTTGCTGACATGTTGATTATTCTGATTGATCGCGCCAAGCAGGTCGGTCAGATTGCGGGAGTAGTGCCACACCTTGTGGATGGTAGCCTCCCTATTCTGCAATTTGCTGATGATACAATTCTTCTTATGGAACATGACCTTGATAAGGCTTGAAACCTAAAACTCTTCCTTTTAGCGTTTGAGCAAATGTCGTGTCTCAAAATTAACTTCCATAAAAGCGAATTGTTCTGCTTGGAGAAGCCAATGAGGCGGCAGCAGATTACGCTGACCTATTTGGTTGTGTGCAAGGTCAATTCCCGATTAAATATTTGGGAATTCTGATACATTATCGGCGCCTCTCTAATGCAAAGTGGAAACATGTAGAGGAGCGCTTAGACAAACGATTGAGCAGTTGGAAAGGCAAGTTGCTCTCTGTTGGAGGACGGCTAGTCTTGATCAATTTTGTCCTCACAAATATGATTCTATATATGCTTTCTTTTTTCCAACTCCCAAGAGGGGTCTTGCAAGTAGACAGTGAAAAGAAAAGTATAGGTTGGCCAAATGGAGGGTATTTTGCAGGGCGAAAGATCAAGGTGGCCTGATAACCCACAAGTATAGGGGATCGCAACAGTTTTCGAGGGTAGAGTATTCAACCCAAATTTATTGATTCGACACAAGGGGAGCTAAAGAATATTCTCAAGTATTAGCAGCTGAGTTGTCAATTCAACCACACCTGAAAGACTTAATATCTGCAGCAAAGTGTTTAGTATCAAAGTAGTATGAAAGTAACGGTAACGGTGGCAAAAGTAACAGTAGCGGTTTTGTAGTGATTGTAACAGTAGCAACGGAAAAGTAACGTAGCAAAGCTCAATATGTGAAAAGCTCGTAGGCAATGGATCAATGATGGATAATTATGTCGGATGGCATTCATCATGCAACAATTATAACCTAGGGTGACACAGAACTAGCTCCAATTCATCAATGTAATGTTGGCATGTATTCCGTATATAGTCATACGTGCTTATGGAAAAGAACTTGCATGACATCTTTTATCCTACCCTCCCGTGGCAGCGGGGTCCTAATGGAAACTAAGGGATATTAAGGCCTCCTTTTAATAGAGAACCGGACCAAAGCATTAGCACTTAGTGAATACATGAACTCCTCAAACTACGGTAATCACCGGAAAGAATCCCAATTATTGTCACCTTGGGGTATGCGGATCATAATTCGTAATAGGTGTCTACAACTTGCAAGATAGGATCAAGAACACATATATATTCATGAAAACATAATAGGTTCAGATCTGAAATCATGGCACTCGGGCCCTAGTGACAAGCATTAAGCATAGCAAAGTCATAGCAACATCACTCTCAGAACATAGTGAATACTAGGGATCAAACCCTAACAAAAGTAACTCGATTACATGGTAAATCTCATCCAACCCATCACCGTCCAGCAAGCCTACGATGGAATTACTCACGCACGGTGGTGAGCATAATGAAATTGGTGATGGAGGATGGTTGGTGATGACGACGATGACGTCGATTTCCCCTCTCCGGAGCCCCGAACGGACTCCAGATCTGCCCTCCCAAGGAAGAACAGGAGGTGGCGGCGGCTCCGTATCGTGAAACGTGATGAACTCTTCTCCTCTATTTTTTTCTCTCCGAATAGGGTTATATGGAACTGGAGATGAGGTCGGTGGAGGTCCGTGGGGCCCACAAGCCGCCAGGGCACGCCCTAGGGGGGGCGCCCCCCTGGCTTGTGGCCTGTGGGTGGATCCCCTTCAGTTGATTCTTTCGCCAATATTTTTTATATATTCTAGAAATATTCTCCGTAAATTTTCAGGTCAATCCGAGAACTTTTATTTCTGCACAAAAATAACACCAAGGCAATTCGGCTGAAAACAGCATTAGTCCGGGTTAGTTCCATTCAAATCATGCAAATTAGAGTCCAAAACAAGGGCAAAAGAGTTTGGAAAAGTAGATACGATGGAGACGTATCAACTCACCCAAGCTTAACCCATTGCTTGTCCTCAAGCAATTCAGTTGACAAACTAAAAGTGACAAACAAAAACTTTTACAAACTCTGTTTGATCTTGTTGTTGTAAATATGTCTAACTGATGTTCAGGTTTTCAGCAAAGATTATGGACTAACCATAATCACAATAACATTTAGGTCTCACATTTACTCATATCAATGGCATAATCAACTAGCGAGCAATAATAATAAATCTCGGATGACAACACTTTTCTCAAAACAATCATGATACAATATGATATAATGGTATCTCGCTAGCCCTTTCTGAGACCGCAAAACATAAATGCAGAGCACCTCTGAAGAACAAGGACTGACTAGAAATTATAATTCATGGTAAAAGTGATCCAGTCACAGTCATACTCTATATCAATTAATAACAATGCATACAAATGACAGTGGTGCTCTCTAACTGGTGCTTTTTATAAGAGGATGATGACTCATCAATAAAGTAAATAGATAGGCCCTTCGCAGAGGGAAGCAGGGATTTGCTGAGGTGCCAGAGCTCGAGCTTTAAAACAGAGGTGAATAATATTTTGAGCGGTATGCTTTCATTATCAACATAACGACCAAGAGATCTCGGTATCTTCCATGCTAGATACATTATAGGCGGTTCCCAAACAGAATGGTAAAGTTTTTACTCCCCCTCCACCAATCAATCACACTCCACGGCTAACCGAATCCACGGGTGCCGTCCATACAAACAACAGTCCTGGGGGAGTTTTGTTTCATTATATTTTGATTTTTGATTTTGAGCATGGAACTGGGCATCCCGATTACCAGCCACTTTCTCATGAATGACAAGGGAATCAACACTCATCGTGAGAATAACCCACCTAGCATGGAAGATACTGACAGCCCCCAGTCACTACATGAGCGATTCGGGCATACAAAATAGATTATTATTTGAAGGTTTAGAGTTTGGCACATGCAAATTTACTTGGAACGGCAGGTAAATACCGCATATAGGTAGGTATGGTGGACTCATATGGAACAACTTTGGGTTTAAGGAGGTGGATGCACAAGCAGTATTCCCGCTTAGTACAAGTGAAGGCTAGCAAGAGACTGGGAAACGGCCAACTAGAGAGCGACAATAGTCATAAACATGCATTGAGATTAACCAACATTGAATGCAAGCATGAGTAGGATATAAATCACCATGAACATAAATATCATGGAGGCTATGTTGATTTTGTTTCAACTACATGCGTGAACATGTGCCAAGTCAAGCCACTTGAATACTTCAAAGGAGGATACCATTCTATCATACTACATCACAACCATTTTAATTTGCATATTGGCACTCAAGACAAACCATTATACACTCCTAGCTAATTAAGCATGGCATGAGCAACTATAATCTCTAATTGTCATTGCAAACATGTTTCATCCATAATGAGCTGAATTCAGAACGATGGGCTAATCATATTTACAAAAACAAAATAGATCGAGTTCATACCAGCTTTTCTCCATCTCAGTCGTTTCATCATATATCGTCATTATTGCCTTTCACTTGCATGACCGAACGATGTGAATAATAATAAGAGTGCATGTGCATTGGACTAAGCTGGAATCTGCAAGCAATTCATCAAAGGAGAAGACAAGGTAATATGGGCTCTCTGTTAGATCAACAATAATGCATATGAGAGCCACTCAACAATTTCATCATGGTCTTCTCCTTACGACCCAAAGAAAAGAAGGTAAAACAAGAATGAGAAAAACTATTTACACGGGAAAGCTCCCAACAAGCAAAAGAAGAACGAGAAATCTTTTTGGGTTTTCTTATAATACTACAACTAATCAACTTAGAAAAGTAAAGCTAGAACTATTTTTTTTATTTTCTCTAGGTTATTTAAACGCACAAGAAGAATGCGAGAAAAAGAAATAAACTACCATGGATGATACAATGAAAAAGTATGAACATCGACAATTGGAATGAGTGTGTGAACATGAATGTAATGTCGGTGAGAAATACGTACTCCCCCAAGCTTAGGCTTTTGGCCTAAGTTGGTCTATGCCCACAGATCAAAGTAGCCCTCCCCTAGGTACTAAGGAGGATCCTGAGGGTTCCACTGGTTAGCGATCTCTTGTGGCTCCCACTGATAAATAGACTCCTCGTACGGGTCAAGCGATGGTTCTGGCTCAGGAACTGGAGACCGAGTCCGCTGCCAATATGCATAAATATCGTCGGGCATAATAATGTACCTGCCTGAATAAATATCAAACAAAGAAGGTGCAGACAAAGTAATAATCTGACAAGTACCCTGACTGAATACTAAGTTATAAATGAGCCGCTTATCATTGTCTTTGGAAATGAAATCATGTGCTACCATACTATCATAATCTAAATACTTAGTGGGTAACAACCTTTCTTCCTCTTCATCTAGCCTAATGGGTATCTCAAAATGTCTAGCAAGGCGAGAAGCATAGATACCCCCAAAGATAGGACCCTTCGAACGATTTAAACTCAACCGTCGAGCAACAATAGCACCCAAACTAAAAGTTCTATCACGATGTAAAGCATGGCGCAAAACAGCTAAGTCAGGGGCGCTAAGGCCTCCACTCTCCCCATGACCAATCAAACATCTCCCCGCAAATAATGAGTAATAGCGCCAAACACGAAAATGTAAACTAGCCACTCTTGCTCCCGACACCCCTCTCTCTTCCCCTACAGTAGTTTCAGCAATAAAGTCCTCCACATCTCTAGGACGTGGTTCACTGACGCTGCCCTCATAAGGTAATTTGCAAACATTGCAAAAATCATAAAGAGTCATCTTCTTAGGCATGTCATATAAGTAAAATTCTACCATAGGAGGATCTTCCCTATAACGAAAGTGAAAACTTTGCACGAAGGTATTAGTGAGTAGGAGGTATTGGTCACACTTATAGTGGAGTAAGTCAGAAATGCCTGCATTCTCCGCCAAATAATAGAAATCATCTTAAATTCCGGCCACCCTTAAGAATGCCTCACTTGGCCATTCACACGGTCGAACCTCCGCGGTGCGAGGAAGATTGTATTTGCGCTTCTCTTTCTTCTCATTTTCATTTTCTTTAGAACCCCGGCTTGAAGAGCCTCTTAACAATCTCCTCATCATTTTCTTTCTCTGAAAAATTTCTGAAATTTTAGTGACTCAAAATAAAAGTGAACAAAACTCAACAAAATTTAGATTAACTCCTCCCATAAATGTCTAGAAGCTATATCATGCATCAAAACTACTTGGGACCCTATAAATTTGACATGCAAGCTTAAGAACAAGGTCACCACAGCAACACAAATTTGCAATAAATAAAGCACTAGAACGAAAACTAATTGGACCATTGGAGGAGTCACATACCGAAGAACAATCCCCCAAAACAGTTTTGCAAATGGAGATTTGCACAAGGAGATCAAAAATGGCAGCAAGATGAGCAAGAACACGGGTTTGAGCAATGGTGTGATTTTTCTGGAGGAAGACAAAGTGGATGGGTGCTGGAATAAGTGAAGGGGGGCCATGTGGGATCCACAAGCCGCCAGGGCGCACCCAGGGGGGTGGGCGCGCCCCCTGGGCTTGTGGCCCACTGGTGCAGCCCCCTGGTGTGTTCTCAGTGCCTAAAATTCTTATATATTCTATATAAAATCATACTAAATTTTCAGGGAATTTGGAGAACTTTTATTTTCAGGTCATTTTTTATTGCACGGGTAATTCCGGAAATAGACTAATAATAGTGTTTTTGCTTTAATTATTCTAAACAACAGAAAGTAAAAGGTGGGCGCAGGAAGTTGTGCTTTCTAAATTCATCCATCTCATGCTCATCAAAAGGAATCCATTAACAAGGTTGATCAAGTCTTATTAACAAACTTCTTTCAAGAAACATGAAACCGGAGAATTTTCGAATAACACTAGGTTACCTCAACGGGGATATGCATGTCCCCAACAATAATAATATCATATTTCTTTTTGACAGTAGGGAGAGGGAATTTAAAACCTCCAATAGTGATTGTTGGAATTTTCTCAATAGAATTGATACTATGAACTTGAGGTTGTTTCTTCGGAAAGTGTACTGTATGCTCATTACCATTAACATGAAAAGTGACATTGCCTTTGTTGCAATCAATAACAGCCCCTGCAGTGTTTAAAAAGGGTCTACCAAGGATGATCGACATGCTGTCGTCCTCGGGTATATCAAGAATAACAAAGTCCGTTAAGATAGTAACATTTGCAACCACAACAGGCACATCCTCGCAAATACTGATGGGTAAAGTAGTTGATTTATCTGCCATTTGCAAAGAGATTTCAGTAGGTGTCAACTTATTCAAATCAAGTCTACGATATAAAGAGAAGGGCATAACACTAACACCAGCTCCAAGATCACATAAAGCAGTTTTAACATAATTTCCTTTAATAGAGCAAGGTATAGTAGGTACTCTGGGATCTCCTAGTTTCTTTGGTATTCCACCCTTAAAAGTATAATTAGCAAGCATGGTGGAAATTTCAGCTTTCGGTATCTTTCTTTTAATTGTCACAATATCTTTCATATACTTAGCATAAGGAGACTTTTTCAGAATATCAGTCAAACGCATACGCAAAAAGACAGGTCTAAGCAATTCAACAAAGCGTTCAAAATCCTCATCATCCTTTTTCTTTGATGGCTTAGGAGGAAAGGGCATGGGTTTCTGAACCCATGGTTCTCTTTCTTTGCCATGCTTCCTAGCAACAAAGTCTCTCTTATCATATCTTTTATTCTTAGGTTGTGGGTTATCAAGATCAACAGCAGGTTCAATCTCCACATCATTATCATTACTAGGTTGAGCATCAACATGAACATCATCATTAACATTATCACTAGGTTCATGTTCATCACCAGATTGTGTTTCAGCATCAGAAATAGAAATATGATTTGGATTCTCAGGTGTGTCTATAACAGGTTCACTTGAAGCATGCAAAGTCCTATCAGTTTTCTTATTCTTTTTAATACTAGGAGGAATAGGTGCATCAGTATTAATTCTCTGAGAATCTTGCTCAATTTTCTTAGGATGGCCCTCAGGGTACAAAGGTTCCCGAGTCATTTTACCACCTCTAGTCATAACTCTCACAGCATTATCATTATTTTTACTATTCATCTCATTAAGCAAATCATTTTGTGCCTTAAGTACTTGTTCTACTTGAGTAGTTACCATGGAAGCATGTTTACTGATAAGCTTGAGATCATTAATAGTTCTATTCATATAATCACCTAGGCGATCAAGCATGTAAGCATTACGGTTCAATTGTCTACTAACATAAGCATTGAAATTTTCTTGTTTAACAATAAAGTTATCAAATTCATCCAAGCATTGACTAGCAGACTTATTATTATGAGGAATATCACCTTCATCAAATCTATAGAGAGAATTTACCTCTACTACCTGTGTCGGGTTATCAAGACCATGTATTTCTTCAATAGGTGGTAAATTCTTAACATCTTCAGCTTTAATACCTTTTTCTTTCATAGATTTCTTTGCCTCTTGCATATCTTCAGGACTGAGAAATAGAATACCTCTTTTCTCCGGAGTTGGCTTTGGAGGTGGTTCGGGAAGAGTCCAATCATTATCATTACTCAATATATTGTTCAATAGCACGTCAGCTTGTTCCACAGTTCGTTCCCTGAAAACACAACCAGCACAACTATCTTGGTGGTCCCTAGAAGCATCGGTTAGTCCATTATAAAAGATATCAAGTATTTCATTTTTCTTGAGAGGATGATCAGGCAAAGCATTAAGTAATTGGAGAAGCCTCCCCCAAGCTTGTGGGAGACTCTCTTCTTCAATTTGCACAAAATTAAATATTTCCTGTAAGGCAGCTTGTTTCTTATGAGCAGGAAAATATTTTTTAGAGAAGTAATATATCATATCCTGGGGACTACGCACACAACCAGGAGCAAGAGAATTAAAACATAGCTTAGCATCACCCTTTAATGAGAAAGGAAACAACTTAAGAATATAGTAATAGCGAATTTTTTCCTCATGAGCAAATAGGGTGGCTATGTCATTAAATTTAGTAAGATGTGCCACAACAGTTTCAGATTCATAACCATGGAAAGGATCAGATTCAACCAAGGTAATTAACTCAGAATCGACAGAGAATTCATAATCCTTATCGGTAACAAAGATAGGTGAGGTAGCAAACTTAGGATCATATTGCATTCTAGCATTCAAAGATTTTTCTTTCCACTTGCATAGTAGTTTCTTAAGATCATCTCTATCTTTACAAGCAAGAAAGTCCCTAGCTACCTCTCCATCCATAACATAGCCCTCAGGTATAACAGGCAATTCATATCTAGGAGAGCTAGGTCTAATAGGTGTTTCAAAGTGTTCAGTTTCAATAATTTCATCGGTTTCAGAAATATCATCAGTTTCAGCATTAACTCTAGCAATTTGTTCATCAAGAAATTCACCAAGTGGCAGAGTAGTATCAAGCAAAGTACTAGCATCATCAATAGTATCTTTCAAAGCAGAGGTAGCATCATTCATAGCATCATTCATATTCATAGCAGAAGTAGCATCATCAATAGCATGTGACATAGCAGAATTCATAGTAGGTGGTGGTGTTGCAAGCTTACTTAAAACAGATGGTGAATCAAGTGCAGAGCTAGATGGCAGTTCCTTACCTGTCCTCGTAGTTGAGGGAAAGATTTTAGTATGATTGTCTTTAAGATTCTTCATAGTAACAAACAGATATAAATCCCAAGTGACTCAGAGAATAGAGCTATGCTCCCCAGCAATGGCGCCAGAAAAAGGTCTTGATAACCCACAAGTATAGGGGATCGCAACAGTTTTTGAGGGTAGAGTATTCAACCCAAATTTATTGATTCGACACAAGGGGAGCCAAAGAATATTCTCAAGTATTAGCAGCTGAGTTGTCAATTCAACCACACCTGAAAGACTTAATATCTGCAGTAAAGTGTTTAGTAGCAAAGTAGTATGGAAGTAACGGTAACGGTGGCAAAAGTAACAGTAGCGGTTTTGTAGTGATTGTAACAGTAGCAATGGAAAAGTAACGTAGCAAAGCCCAATATGTGAAAAGCTCATAGGCAATGGATCAGTGATGGATAATTATGTCAGATGGCATTCATCAAGCTACAGTTATAACCTAGGGTGACACAGAACTAGCTCCAATTCATCAATGTAATGTAGGCATGTATTCCGTATATAGTCATACGTACTTATGGAAAAGAACTTGCATGACATCTTTTATCCTACCCTCCCATGGCAGCGGGGTCCTAATGGAAACTAAGGGATATTAAGGCCTCCTTTTAATAGAGAACCGGACCAAAGCATTAGCACTTAGTGAATATATGAACTCCTCAAACTACGGTAATCACCGGAAAGAATCCAAATTATTGTCACCTTGGGGTATGCGGATCATAACTCGTAATAGGTGTCTACAACTTGCAAGATAGGATCAAGAACACATATATATTCATGAAAACATAATAGGTTCAGATCTGAAATCATGGCACTCGGGCCCTAGTGACAAGCATTAAGCATAGCAAAGTCATAGCGACATCAATCTCAGAACATAGTGGATACTAGGGATCAAACCCTAACAAAAGTAACTCGATTACATGGTAAATCTCATCCAACCCATCACCGTCCAGCAAGCCTACAATGGAATTACTCACGCACGGCGGTGAGTATCATGAAATTGGTGATGGAGGATGGTTGGTGATGACGACGACATTGATTTCCCCTCTCCGGAGCCCTGAACGGACTCCAGATCTTCCCTCCCGAGGAAGAACAGGAGGTGGCAGCGGCTCCGTATCGTGAAACATGATGAACTCTTCTCCTCTATTTTTCTCTCTCCGAGTAAGGTTATATGGAACTGGAGTTGAGGTCTATGGAGGTCCATGGGGCCCACAAGCCGCCAGGGCGCGCCCTAGGGGGGGCGCCCCCTGGCTTGTGGCCTGTGGGTGGACCCCCTTCAGTTGATTCTTTCGCCAATATTTTTTATATATTCCAGAAATATTCTCCGTAAATTTTCAGGTCAATCCGAGAACTTTTATTTCTGCACAAAAATAACACCAAGGCAATTCTGCTGAAAACAGCGTCAGTCCGGGTTAGTTCCATTCAAATCATGCAAATTAGAGTCCAAAAAAAGGGCAAAAGAGTTTGGAAAAGTAGATACGATGGAGACGTATCATGGCCTTGGCATTCATGACCTGCATTTCAAAAATGATGCCTTACTTAGTAAATGGCTGTTCAAACTACTTACCGAGGACGGCGTTTGGCAAACCTTGCCACGCAATAAGTATCTAGGCCAAAAAGTTATGTCTCAGGCCTATTGGAAACCTGGTGACTCGCACTTTTGGGCTGGTCTAATGGCGGCAAAGAAAAAACTTTTTCGCTTTGGATCCTTCGTGATAAAAGATGGGTCTGAGATTTGTTTCTAGGAGGACAAGTGGCTAGGCAATGCCAGCCTCCAAGAATAATATCCAGCTTTGTACCGCATTGTTTGTGATAGGAATGATACGCTTGCGTAGGTGCTTAGTTCATTCCTGCCAAATATTTCTTTCAGGTGGTACTTGATTGGCCCCCATCTCATGTCATGGCAAAATCCGTTATCTTGATTGGATTCAATTAACCTGACACAAGGACGGGATGTGTTCCGCTGGAATCTCACTACATCTGGGTCATTCACAGTCGGCTCTATGTACCTTGCGCTGACGCATTCAGATGTCCCAGTGGATAATAACAAGAAAAGTTGGAAGTCGAAGATTCCACTCAAAATTAAAATTTTCATGTGGTATCTTCGAAGGGGAGTTGTGCTAACGAAAGAGAACCTCACCCATCGCAATTGGCAAGGAAGCAAGAAGTGTAGCTTTTGTATTCACAACGAGACAATCAAACACCTCTTTTTCCACTGCAAGTTTGCGCGTTCTATATGGTCAGTCACCCAAATAGCGTCCAGTTTGTATCCGCCCACAAGTATTGCCAATATTTTTGGTCATTGGTTGGACGGAATTCCAAATAGTTTTGCACCACTATTAAGGGTGGGAGTGTATGCCTTATTATGGTCGCTCTGGCTATTTAGAAATGATTTTGTTTTCAGTGGAAAAAACTCTTCTCCTTTGCAGGTTATTTTTCGTTGTATGCACTCGCTTCGTACATAGTCTATGCTGCACCGAACGGAGTACCAACCGCTATTCAAGGTGGTGTGTATGTGGTTGGAGCGGATAGCGTGGGAGGTTTTTAGTCAACATGGGTGGCAGCATCATCTTCGGATCGGTCCAACCACCTCCTTCGACATAGGCATAGTGTCGGTTCGATATGACTCTACTTTGCCGATATGTCAGCTTTTCATTTTCTTTTGTCAGACTATTGATGTTTTGTCTATGTGCATCTTAGTTATGCAGAGGCCAGGTGTTGCTCATCGTGCTTTGTATCGCTTGATGCTACATTTTGAGTTAATAAAAAGAGCCCTTTACAAAAAAAAGAGATGAGGTTTAGGCTATTGCCGCCGTCCATCAGGACTTTGGTCAATCTATAGCCGTCGATGATGGGGTCGAGGACTAGGGCCATGACTCCTCGGCTGGGGCTGGATTTTGGCTGGTCTTCCTGCCCGAAAGTGATCGGTGTGTCCAACCACCTGTTGTCCGAGGTCATCACGTGACTAACGTGGTTTACTTCTCGGATAGCTCTTTTCCACTAGTTCCTTGATGGATGAGTCTCATAGATCATCAAGGTCTCGTCCTCATCAGATGATAGTTCTTCCTAGCTTGATGTTTTTCATTGGCTTTTCTCAGCTCTGAGGTTATCTAGGAGGTTTATTCCTCCCTTTGCCACTGGCCTGATGACCCAACATGCCCGAAGCTTGTGATTTGGGTTTGTGTTTAGTGAGACAGAGTGGATTGCGCATGGTTCGTCCAAAATTGCATCCAACGCCGACTTGGATTCTTTCTCTGGCTGTTTCTTCTTTTGCGAGGGACGATTGACCTATTTGTTTGTTCTCGAGCGTTTCAAGCATTGGCTGCAACGCCTTTGCCTTTCAGTGGCAATTGCTCGCTCCTGGATTGAATCCCTTTGTTCCTTTTCTGCCAGCCAGGCGCCCTCCATAACGCAATATTTTGATACAATTTCTGATAGCTCAGGGAACGTTTGAAAGTGTCTCCGAGCCAAGGCATTAGAGATGCCTTCATTGTGACAATTGAAGCGGAAAGCTGCTAGGGCCTCCGCGTCACATCAATCTGGGATCCTATTTTTGACAAACAAGAATCTCATCCAGAATTGTCGAACTATTTCTTTTGGCTTTTGTATGACATAAGCTAGATCCGAGACGTCGGTTGGTCCCAAGTAATAGGGGAAATACGTGACGTGGGGGATGGGTGGGAGAGGAAATTTAAGTCTGGCCCGGTCTGAACTCGGCCTCCCGAGGAAATCTTCTCGAGGCTGGCTTAAAGGAGCCCCAGGACGGATTGCATGACCATGTTAATGTAGGAGATATGCCCTAGAGGCAATAATAAATGTCATTATTTATCCCCATGTTCCTAATTAAGTTTATGTTGCATGCTATAACTGCTATGGTTCTCGAGTCTACAATAACCATGAGGCTCGACGAGAAACTCATATGCACGTGTGGAATAATAAATGGTAAAATATATTCCTAGTCTGGCCTCTAAGACTAGCTCAAGTGTTGCATGATGGTTCTGTTTTCCTGATCATGGGCATGACTATGCCGGCAACTTTGAGGACACGATGTTAGAAGAACACTTGTGTTGAATCGACCCAATTGATGTTATGCTATGAGATACATTCGTCACAAGTTAATGGTTAATAACACAGAGAAAGTTAACATTTGCATAATTCCTTAGACCATGAGAGTGTCGAGTTCCTTCATGTTTGATTCATGAACTTTGGGGTTTGTTAAACGTCATCCGTAACTGGGTGGCTATTAAAGCGGCTTACGGGTTCATGGGAAAGTATGTCAAGGGACTTGATAGCTTAAGATTGGGATTTGCTCCTCCTACAATGGAGAGATATTCTTTGGGCCCTCTCGGTGTTACAGTATCTACCATCGTCTGGCCAGACACAACGTGATTTGATCACGGGGATGCCGGAACACGGGAACGAGAAATGAGAACAAAACCGGTAATGAGGTAACTGGCATTGTGGACATGTGTTGATCCACGGGGATTCCGATAAATCTCACCTCAGGTTTTGTAACATATCATGAAGCAACAGGAATAGTACACGGCAACTGGAGGTTCACTCGAATATTTATTCGTGTGGGTATAGGGGTCAATATGGGTGTCCACGGCTCCGATATTGATCATTGATCAGAAAGTGTCCCGGTCATGTCTATACTTCACCGAACCTATCGGGTCACATGCTTAAGGGGCATCTATCTGCTAAATACTAGACAGGGGGTCTGAGAGAAAGTCACCGAAAAAGTTTCGGAGACAACCGAAAATTCCGGAGAGAGAACACCGGAATAGTTTCGGTAAAAACGAAAGGTTGTTTCGCGGTATACCATTAAGTCAAATTGGTTTCGGCACATGCCTGGAAATTCTTGGAGGGTGCCAGAATTGTTCTGGGAACTTCTGGGATTTTTCCGGAGAAAAAACCCGGAAATGTTCCGGAGCTGCCGAAATCGCTTTGGTTGCTTTTGGCAGATGAAAATCACTAATCCAGAATTGTTTCGGAATGCGTCCAAAATTATTTTGGTGGGTACTGGAAATGTTCTAAGACCTACAGAAATATTTTCGGATTTAACGGTCGCGGAAAATTGCTTCCATGAATAGCGAAAGTGCTTTTTGGGTTGCTTTTTGGAAAGCCACTTTTTGGGGCTTTTACCAAAAGATGTTGGAGAAGGCTTGGGAGGGAAGGAACCCCTTTTTGTGGCTGAAATTTCAGCCCCTCCACCCCTCCTTCTCCTATAAATATAGGCGGAGAGGAGCTCTCAACACTCACTCCAACTCTCTCACCAAATGGCATGCATGATCTGCCTTTCTTCTCTCCCTCACACGAAACAGTTTCGTAGATCCGAAAGGCTGTCTGGGTTTCGGTGGGAACTAGTTCTGGACGGCGAAGCCCTGCCGGATAGATGACACCGTATGTGTGCAAACCCGTAGAGAGGTCGTAGGTTTGATCTTTTGCCCGAGGGGCTGTTCGAGTGTCCTCCCGAAGGGCTGTCCGAGTGACCGTCTGAGTTTCGGGTGTCCTCCCGAAGGGCTGTCTGAGTGACCGTCTGAGTTTCGGGTGTCCTCCCAAAGGGCTGTCTGAGTGACTGTCCGAGTTTCGAGGGTCTTCCTGAAGGGATGTCCATGACGTCGTCCGGGGAACTGTCCGACCGCCTCCCGAAGGGCTGTCCGAGGGAATGTCCGAGGAGCGAACGAGGGAGTACATCGTCGTGGTTGGGAGGTTATAAATCCTAGCTGCGGGGATCTGCACCAACAATCTCCACTGACTCTCCTTCCGCTGCGCTACGAGTCAGTAACGATCAGATCAAAAACCTTGTATGCATCTCCATAGTGATCCTGGGCGTGCTCATAGTATCGGAAATTTTTGTTTTCTGCTGCGTTCCCCTACAGTGGCATCATGAGCCGTGGTATGCGTAGATGCAGGTTACGATCTAGAATACATTGAGATGTATGGGTATTGCATAATATAATTTTGTAGTAGATAGAGATCTACTGCTGAAAATTATTTATGCGTGTAGCAGATGAAATCTGTTACCCGATGTTCTTGTTGCTTCCCTAAAATTTGCGTATTTCTGTTCTCAATAACAGTATGGTGGACTTTCAAAGTTCTGGCAATCTATGATCCTGATTGATCAACGAAGTGCTAACAGTTCATTGAATTCCACCGTAGTTAGAGAGAAAGATGAAATTTCGCAGACAAAAGGGCAATGCAGATATGATCTGCACGGGGGTCATGCGTATGACGAAGTTCAGTATGGGGCTCGAGATTTTATTATCTCGTGTTTCATACACCCCGTAAAGTTAATCTAGTGACTTGAATAATCATACTTGATGATGGACGTTGGTAGCTTCGGTTTGTTTCGAAACCTTAGAAGCCACGTAAAATAATTTTTTGCATAAACCGATTAGAGGCGTCTAACTTGGTTTTGCAGGATGACATGAGATGTACATGAGACGTGCATAAGATGTGGTATAGTCTTCATCATATTAATTTGATTATATATTAGATGACTATATAATGTAAATTAACATGACCTGCGTGTCATGATTCGGCATGATGTCTGGAGCCATATGATTGTCACTTTAAATGACCTACGTGTCAACCTTGTTGTAATGCATTATTTTATTAGCTATAGAGATAGCAATATTATCTGGTGCATCCACAAGGTGGTGGCAATCTTCGCGAAGGTGAACACCGACTCAAATGCCGAAGACGAAGAAATGGAAGACTTCTCCGTCAGAAAGGGCTATACCATATCATGCTATTATGAATTGCCTGAGATGTTTATCCCTTTTGATGCACCCTTATTGATTGCGTGGTAGTCGCTTTTTATTAGGGTGATCTCTCAATTAAAATATCAAAGTAGTTAGTGTTCACCCAAGTGTAGCACCGTCTGAAATTTGTAATTTTCGGGGTGCGACATGTGCACATGAGCACGAATGAATTGAGAGGAATGAGGCGGGTGAGGTCAGACCTCGCAGCAAGATCACTTGGTTGTCTTTGACGTTCAGGCAGGACAGTCCTGAGCTCAGAGCACACACATCGAAAGATGAACAAGAGTCACATAGAGATGTGATTGGCAAGTTGGCATATCATTTGAAATTTGCGTCATCAGTGATGAACCCGTCAATGGCGTTGAATTGAAATGCAGATCTTGTATCACTCAAAATCAATTATGAGAGATATTGATTTGAGTGGGAGCGCACTATAGAATTAACTTGCTTAATTCTTAGTGCAATTAATTATGAACATAGTCTAAGTGTGATTTGCAGAAAACTTGTAGAACAATGGCTCGCGTTTCCACCTTCCCTATTAAAATTGAATAAGCTATTAAATATCTAGTTAAAACTTTATGGTTGGTAACGTAATGTGAGGATTGTCCTCAAGAGTGCCGAGAAGGATTTTGTCCTATCGCATGCTTTTCCGTATTCTCCCACTGATGCTATGGAAGATGTGACTCTCGTCCTTCGATCCAAAAGCTAAAATTCCGTTACGGTCAAGTGCAATATGTTTGCTTCCATGAGACCCGAACTTCAAAAGTTTGGGATAGCTATGTGATATTCATGGAACTGAAAATTGTTTTTAGATGCAGACAAAGGCTAAAAGATATGAGATATCCAAAGCAATGTTTGTTTTGCAAACTATTAGTAAAGTGTTTTCTAGCCATTTGACTGATGAGAGTAGGAGAAATACTGGAAGTAAAACTATTAGAAGTATAAAGGCAAAAAGAAAGAAGACTGGAATGTCCAGCTCATGTATGAAAGTCATACAAGTTATTGATGTTTGGAAAGCTGGTCAAAGAAATAGTTCTTGGGAATTGTGATTAAACTATTAGTCCGTAATTCTTGGGTATTGTGAGTTGATCACAAAGATACCTGCTCAATTGCATTCTGTTGCAACTCGATGCAAGAACTACTACGGCCTAAAAGACTTGCCAAGAGTGAGATTTAGATACGCGCTGGGAACATAGTAAAAGTTACTATACCTTCCATCGGTGTATTTCCTTCTGTATTTATTTTCATAATTCATTTAGAGTTTTATGCACTCTAGCCCATTGCATAAAGTATCTTGCAAGAAGGTTGTTCATAAGAGAACTTTTCATGTTCGGAGTTATGAATAACATAAGGGCCATACTTTCATTATAAATGAGATGTATGTTATGAATATTGATAATAATACATTACCTCTATATTTACTTTCATAATTTATTTTAGAGTTTTATACACTCTAGCCATTTGCATAATGTTTGTTGCAAGAGTGTTGTTCATAAAAGAACAATTGTTGTTCAGTATTATGAATAACATAAAGGCCATACTTCCATCATGGATGGGATGTATGTTATGAATATTGATGGTAATATGATACATCCATAACACTGACGCTAAATGTCGCAAGACTAGAGGAATACCACATATGTGTGGCACTGCATTTGGTCACATTGGAGAAACCCGCATGGAGAAATTCCATAATGATGGATTTTGAAGTCGTTTGATTATGAATCATCTGACACTTGCAACTTTCCTCCAAAAGATGAAGTGACTGAAAAACCATTCACAGGCCATAAGGAACGAGCAATGAACTTATTGCTAATCATACATTTTGATGTATGTAGTCCGATAAATGTTGTTGCTAGCAGTGGATTTGTCTATCTTCAAAAATTGAGTCAAGTAGATATATGGATATTTGCTTGATGAGGCGTAAGTCTGGATCTTCTGAAATTATTTGAAAGGTTCTCAATATGAAGTAGAAATTATTGTAACAAGAAAATTATGTTTTTGCAATTAGATTGCTGAAAGTAATATTTGAGTTACAAGTTTAGCGAATGTCTGATGAGTTGTGAAAAGAGTTTCATAACTTACAACTCCCGGAACACCACTATGAGTGTCATGTCCGTGAAGATGTAATCAAACCATTTATGACATGGTAAGATCAAAGATTGTAACACCCCAAAAATTTATACATGATTTTATTAAGTAAAATTTGGCGAGAAATAAAAAATTTGATTTATAATAATTCCCTTAATAATTTTAGAGCCTTTTCTGCTTCTGTCTTTCAAATTCTTCCCTCCATATAGAAATTATTTGGAAATAATATTGTTATTTTGGTGGTTTTCTTAAAACATTTAATTTATAGTTTAATGACAGTAGGAATTATTTTCATAATAAAAAAATTGGGCTGGCTCGAATACCTGAGATACTCATTTATTTTTCAAGACCTCTTCGTGGCGTCCCTCGAGACTTCTCTTGTGGACACCCGATTGGCATTTATTTTCAAGACCTCTCCGTGGCGTCTCTCGAGTTCTCGGATGGTATCGTCCGATACTCTTGTGGACACCCGATTGGCATTTCTTTTCAAGACCTACCTTTGCATCATTTTTGACACCTGACCGGCATTTCTTTTTACTTTCTTTATTTATCACTAACATGTTATATTTTTCTGCCACACCATAATAACATTATCATAATAATATTATCATGCCATGTTTTAATTTTCAGTCAGCATAAGCATATGCATATAATTAAGTCCAGCATGAGTATTTGCATTCGGTATATCTTTTGTTCATGATGTTTGCGAGTACATTCAAACGTACTCACAGGCTTGTCCCTGGCTATTTCATTGGCCAGGTCAGGATTCCACGAGGAGTACCACAACGACGTCCCTGCGGAGCCTAGGATGGTAGCCACGCGGGATAGGAGTTATCCAGGTCAGCTGTTCCTGTGGGAAATGGAGTCCCATAGACGTTGTTGACCCCGAACCGCTTCCACTAGAAACCTTTTGTTGTACTCATAGACCAGAATGGTCTTGTACTTCATATTTTGTAATTTTGCTTGGAATTTCTGTATCAAGTTTGTGTCTCATCAGCTAACATTAATCCTGGGGCTGGTGAGCACAAGGGCCATTTGCTGGGAAATTTAATATCCCGGAAATCCGGTCCTGACAGACTTGGTATCAGAGCCAGGCTGACCATCGGCTAATCCTATCTTAGCCTGGTCATTATCCTTAGGTTTCCACACCGTCCAAGTCTTTCCTTGTCCATAGCCAAGCCTATCTCATCCGATAAGCCTACACAGTGGCCAGCCGACACCTTTTGACAGTCGGTGCCCAACCTATCAGTCCATCCATAGGCCGTGTGTCTGTGGCCGACACCCGAGTTGTCCCATCCGCAAGCGTGCGATGGAAGACTCCGATGAATTATAAAGGAAGCCTTGCCCCAAGCACAACACATCACAGCCTCACTCCCAGTTCCATATCCAACCTTGGAAGGGCACGTTCTACGCCTGCTTCCACCACTCTCCCCGGAAGAAGAAGAGGGTGCTTCAGCACCCGGAACTTTTCCGCAAGACCCTCTAGACCCGCTTTCGAAGCATAGACGGTCATGAGTGCGTTTGTGTAGCGTTTAGTGCTTGTTTGCATGATGTGACCTTTGTATTGTTCTTAGGGTGTATGTCATGAATGTATTGCAATGATTGCATTTTGCATATGAGTATTTTATATACTGTCATATGCATTTAATTCTTCCGCCCTTAACAAATCTCGCGGACGAGATTTACCTAAGGGGGGTAGAGTTTGTAACACCCCAAAAATTTAACCATGATTTTATTATGTAAAATTTGGCCAGAAATAAAAAATTTGATTTATAATAATTCCCTTAATAATTTTAGAGCCTTTTCTGCTTCTGTCTTTCAAATTCTTCCCTCCATATAGAAATTATTTGGAAATAATATTGTTGCTTTGGTGGTTTTCTTAAAACATTTAATTTATAGTTTAATGACAGTAGGAATTATTTTCATAATAAAAATTTTGCCCCAAAACAAATCTTTTAATAGCATTTTCAATACTTTAACTGCTTCTGTTGCACTACAACTACTTTAAATAATTCTTTAAAAAAAATTCCACAAAAATTATTGGAGGTCATGTGATGCCTATATATCACTTTTATGCAAAAACATAACTTGGTGTTTTAAAAATTTTGAATGTAACTCCCTCTTTTCAGTTCTGTCCTGTTTCTGAGATTTAACTACAACCTGTTTAAATACTTCTTTAAAAATGCCATAAAAATTTGGAGATGTGAGGATATGTATATGATTAACTTTTATGCAAAAACCCATTGGTGTTCTTTGTAAAATTTGAGCAAAACAACCTCTTTTGTATTCTGGTCCAGATTGGCAGTTTGAACTGCAACCCTATTTTATTTTGCTCTAATGGACATGAAACTTTTCCTACTAATATTTCTTCCAACCAAACTCTTAAGTCCAGGAGATTAGCTCCATTTGCATCTTTTTAGTCCACCAAATAATCCTCAGTATTTTCAATCCAGAACTGAACTTTTTACAAACTTGTACTAACAAGTTTTTCTCTTTGCCAAACCAACCCCACCACTATCTCTAACACTCAAAGAGGCATCATCCTGGCAATTTTCATAGTCAGCAAAAGTTCCTAAATTGCCCTAGCATTCTGTCGAGCACCTTGTGTGCCTGACAGAAATTCTACCTCTTCCTCAACTTCATTGCACAGTTGCTCTCCTGGCCAAACCAGCATGTCCAATAGCTCTGACACCCTTTCAAACATCATCATACAAAAAAATTAACTCATCTAGACCACCATCGGACACCTTGGCATATCATCGAACACCTCTGATGCACGTCCAGGGCGCGTCCAGAGCGCCGGGACTGTAGGCTCTGGCATCGACTGGTGCTGCTCATTTGCTCCTCCCCTCGATCACCTTATCACTTCCTTTGACCCTCTAATCAACCACCGACCCCGCCAACACCCTCTCTTGGCCGTTTGCGCCGGCCATCGCCGACCACGCCACCCACGGCGGCCGCCCGACGAATCCCGTTCCGCCACGCCTCTGCCTGAGCCGCCTCGCCTTAAATGCCAACGGCCAGGCCTCATCCTCGGCTCGCCGACCGCTCCACCGGCCTCGCCTACCTCGCCACCGTCCGCGGTCTGCCATTAATGGCCGCCGCCGACGTGTGCCTCTCTGGAAGCCGCGGACCGACCTCCTTCGACCTATAAAAGCTCGCCCCGGGCACTCCCTCGTGACAGCAACCTCTCCTCCCTCCTCCAGACACCCTCCCGAGCAGCCAAATGAGACGGGGGCGGTCGTCTTCTCCGTTTCCAGTCAACACACCAGCCGCCACCCCTCTGCTCAAATCCATCGCCCTCACACCGCCTCTCTCAAATCCCTCCACACCAGAGTATTCCTATGTACTCCGCAAGCTCGAGACGCCCATCAATTTGTCCCGAGGAGCACCGCAGAGGAAAGTCCTCTTTCGAGCTCCGCCAGAATTCTTCGGGTGAGCTCGCCGCCGGCAACCTCTTGCTCCCCGGAGACCATGCTGCACCTCGCCAGGATCGCCAGAGCCCTCTGATTCCGTTGCCGTGCTCGCCTCCTCAAAAATCGCCGCCGTTCGCCGGCGGGGGGGGGGGGGTCGCCGGAGCCCTCTCTCTGTTTCGGCCGGAGGAAAGAGAGCGAGTGGACCGGTCAAACCTGACTGGTGGGCCCAGCGGGACCCACCGTCAGTGACCCAAGGGTCACGGTGCTCTGTTTTGTGTGAAAGCGTAATCCTACCGTACGTTTTCTCCACTGGCTAACGTATCCCCTGGAATTCGTCTTCGACATCGCAGCTCCCCGCACAGCCGAACGGCCGGGCCGGCCCAGTGGCACCGCTCGGTTAAACAGCGCTCAGGGCGCATTTCTATATTTTCTCTTTTTCTTTTCCGGCATAACTCTAATAATTCCACAGCACCCATTTCTACACCGAATTTGGTGATTCAAATTTCTACGTGCTCATAAAATCATTCTATATTATTTTGGCCTAGGTGAACATTTTTCCTAGGCTTTGTCTCTGTTGAACCTATGAAACAGTCCATTTCTTTATTCTTTTCAACTTAGAAATCCTCTAAGTAAATCATATGGACTCCAAATAAGTTGATTCTTTTTCTTTTATTCCTAAATTTTCATCTAGTTTATTTTAGTATTTATTTCAAAAATATTTGAAACCCTTTTTAGTACTGTCTATGATTTATGTGGTAATTGCTATATTCTTTAAAATAGGCAATGGAGCGAAGAAACTATTTCAAAAAAAATTTGGAAGTGCACCTCACCCTTCTGCATGCTCAAGGCAAGCATCTTGAACACTTGATATGGTGAATGTTTTGTGGTTGCTATCTTGAATATTTGAATCATGGTTAAGATAAATTTTAATGGAATTTGCATATGGCTAAGTTATGCATGCATGATCACATGGGAACATTTTATATTCATTTAAGCTTGAAGTATGAGTGAGCATGGTAAATTCCTCATGTCATATATGCCTATGTTGGTTTGGACTAAACTGCAGGAAATAAACTGTCACGAGTAAAGTGACCGTGAGACTGAATTCTCGTGGTTCTGAGAATGATCAGTAAGGATATGTGGGACATGTCAGGTGGTGACCCTGTTGGGTACTACCGAGAAATTTTGTTGTGCTAATCACTGCAGGAAAACATAACCTCCTGAGTCGACCGTAGATCGAGTCTTGTTCCGGTAACCCCCATACTTGATTCGTGCTACCACTCGTCCCTGCCTCAGATGGGGTATGGTTCAGTAAGTTGTTAACCCCTTTCCTTGCACACACCGTACAGAGGGCTACGATGAGGGTTTCCAAAGGCCTTGGACTAAATCCTGTCATCGAGTCAGGGGGCATGGGTGTTTCCGGCAGTGTAGCCGAGAGGGGGGCACCCCTTGGAATCCGCGCGTATGAATAGTGATCCCATGTAGAAACATCGGTTTTTCCCCGTCTTAAAGTTTTCCTGAAACGATGCTGTGGGTGATTCCTGGCATCCGGACAGCTGAGCTGGTGTGTGCTGGTTAGGTGTGTTTCAACCTAAAGACCGTAATGGGAATTAGCCAGCGTCACGGTGCTAACTAAAGAAATCTCATACACGTGGGTAAAG
Organism: Elymus sibiricus; assembly: GCA_039707655.1. Classification (NCBI taxonomy): domain Eukaryota; kingdom Viridiplantae; phylum Streptophyta; class Magnoliopsida; order Poales; family Poaceae; genus Elymus; species Elymus sibiricus. Next base: position 537,545,792 of record CM077675.1, read on the forward strand.
AGTACAACCTCTGCAAAGTTTAAAACTATTTGAATAGCCGTGTCCGCGGTTAAGGACTACAGTCTGGGTTGGTCAAGTGTCGGTCTTAGTGTCGGTCTTTGGAGGAAATAATTAAATTGAGCTTAATTTATTTTGCAGGATATTATTAGCATCACTAATGCTGTCATGGTTATTTTTGGTTATCATGAAATTGTGAATATTATTGTCATCATGCATATTACTGTGGACTAACCCTGAGTGTCACTTGGGATGGCTGGACTACCTGTGGCACTCAGTTTTATTTAGTTGCAAGCATATATATATTATTGTGGACCAACCCTTTTGTCTTATTTTTATTTTCTGAGTGTCTCTTGGGCTGGCTCGACTACCTGAGATACTCATTTATTTTTCAAGACCTCTTCGTGGCGTCCCTCGAGACTTCTCTTGTGGACACCCGATTGGCATTTCTTTTCAAGACCTCTCCGTGGCGTCTCTCGAGTTCTCGGATGGTATCGTCCGATACTCTTGTGGACACCCGATTGGCATTTCTTTTCAAGACCTACCTTTGCATCATTTTTGACACCTGACCGGCATTTCTTTTTACTTTCTTTATTTATCACTAACATGTTATATTTTTCTGCCACACCATAATAACATTATCATAATAATATTATCATGCCATGTTTTAATTTTCAGTCAGCATAAGCATATGCATATAATTAAGTCCAGCATGAGTATTTGCATTCGGTATATCTTTTGTTCATGATGTTTGCGAGTACATTCAAACGTACTCACAGGCTTGTCCCTGGCTATTTCATTGGCCAGGTCAGGATTCCACGAGGAGTACCACAACGACGTCCCTGCGGAGCCTAGGATGGTAGCCACGCGGGATAGGAGTTATCCAGGTCAGCTGTTCCTGTGGGAAATGGAGTCCCATAGACGTTGTTGACCCCGAACCGCTTCCACTAGAAACCTTTTGTTGTACTCATAGACCAGAATGGTCTTGTACTTCATATTTTGTAATTTTGCTTGGAATTTCTGTATCAAGTTTGTGTCTCATCAGCTAACATTAATCCTGGGGCTGGTGAGCACAAGGGCCATTTGCTGGGAAATTTAATATCCCGGAAATCCGGTCCTGACAGACTTGGTATCAGAGCCAGGCTGACCATCGGCTAATCCTATCTTAGCCTGGTCATTATCCTTAGGTTTCCACACCGTCCAAGTCTTTCCTTGTCCATAGCCAAGCCTATCTCATCCGATAAGCCTACACAGTGGCCAGCCGACACCTTTTGACAGTCGGTGCCCAACCTATCAGTCCATCCATAGGCCGTGTGTCTGTGGCCGACACCCGAGTTGTCCCATCCGCAAGCGTGCGATGGAAGACTCCGATGAATTATAAAGGAAGCCTTGCCCCAAGCACAACACATCACAGCCTCACTCCCAGTTCCATATCCAACCTTGGAAGGGCACGTTCTACGCCTGCTTCCACCACTCTCCCCGGAAGAAGAAGAGGGTGCTTCAGCACCCGGAACTTTTCCGCAAGACCCTCTAGACCCGCTTTCGAAGCATAGACGGTCATGAGTGCGTTTGTGTAGCGTTTAGTGCTTGTTTGCATGATGTGACCTTTGTATTGTTCTTAGGGTGTATGTCATGAATGTATTGCAATGATTGCATTTTGCATATGAGTATTTTATATACTGTCATATGCATTTAATTCTTCCGCCCTTAACAAATCTCGCGGACGAGATTTACCTAAGGGGGGTAGAGTTTGTAACACCCCAAAAATTTAACCATGATTTTATTATGTAAAATTTGGCCAGAAATAAAAAATTTGATTTATAATAATTCCCTTAATAATTTTAGAGCCTTTTCTGCTTCTGTCTTTCAAATTCTTCCCTCCATATAGAAATTATTTGGAAATAATATTGTTGCTTTGGTGGTTTTCTTAAAACATTTAATTTATAGTTTAATGACAGTAGGAATTATTTTCATAATAAAAATTTTGCCCCAAAACAAATCTTTTAATAGCATTTTCAATACTTTAACTGCTTCTGTTGCACTACAACTACTTTAAATAATTCTTTAAAAAAAATTCCACAAAAATTATTGGAGGTCATGTGATGCCTATATATCACTTTTATGCAAAAACATAACTTGGTGTTTTAAAAATTTTGAATGTAACTCCCTCTTTTCAGTTCTGTCCTGTTTCTGAGATTTAACTACAACCTGTTTAAATACTTCTTTAAAAATGCCATAAAAATTTGGAGATGTGAGGATATGTATATGATTAACTTTTATGCAAAAACCCATTGGTGTTCTTTGTAAAATTTGAGCAAAACAACCTCTTTTGTATTCTGGTCCAGATTGGCAGTTTGAACTGCAACCCTATTTTATTTTGCTCTAATGGACATGAAACTTTTCCTACTAATATTTCTTCCAACCAAACTCTTAAGTCCAGGAGATTAGCTCCATTTGCATCTTTTTAGTCCACCAAATAATCCTCTGTATTTTCAATCCAGAACTGAACTTTTTACAAACTTGTACTAACAAGTTTTTCTCTTTGCCAACCCAACCCCACCACTATCTCTAACACTCAAAGAGGCATCATCCTGCCAATTTTCATAGTCAGCAAAAGTTCCTAAATTGCCCTAGCATTCTGTCGAGCACCTTGTGTGCCTGACAGAAATTCTACCTCTTCCTCAACTTCATTGCACAGTTGCTCTCCTGGCCAAACCAGCATGTCCAATAGCTCTGACACCCTTTCAAACATCATCATACAAAAAAAATCAACTCATCTAGACCACCATAGGACCCCTTGGCATATCATCGAACACCTCTGATGCACGTCCAGGGCGCGTCCAGAGCGCCGGGACTACAGGCTCTGGCATCGACTGGTGCTGCTCATTTGCTCCTCCCCTCGATCACCTTATCACTTCCTTTGACCCTCTGATCAACGACCGACCCCGCCAACACCCTCTCTTGGCCGTTTGCGCCGGCCATCGCCGACCACGCCACCCACGGTGGCCGCCCGACGAATCCCGTTCCGCCACGCCTCTGCCTGAGCCGCCTCGCCTTAAATGCCAATGGCCAGGCCTCATCCTCGGCTCGCCGACCGCTCCACCGGCCTCGCCTACCTGGCCACCGTCCGCGGTCTGCCATTAATGGCCGCCGCCGACGTGTGCCTCTCTAGAAGCCGCGGACCGACCTCCTTCGACCTATAAAAGCTCGCCCCGGGCACTCCCTCGTGACAGCAACCTCTCCTCCCTCCTCCAGACACCCTCCCGAGCAGCCAAATGAGACGGGGGCGGTCATCTTCTCCGTTTCTAGTCAACACACCAGCCGCCACCCCTCTGCTCAAATCCATCGCCCTCACACCGCCTCTCTCAAATCCCTCCTCACCAGAGTATTCCTATGTACTCCGCAAGCTCGAGACACCCATCAATTTGTCCCTAGGAGCACCGCAGAGGAAAGTCCTCTTTCGAGCTCCGCCGGAATTCTTCGGGCGAGCTCGCCGCCGGCAACCTCTTGCTCCCTGGAGACCATGCTGCACCTCGCCAGGATCGCCAGAGCCCTCTGATTCCGTTGCCGTGCTCGCCTCCCCAAAAATCGCCGCCGTTCACCGGCGGGGGGGGGGGGGGGTCGCCGGAGCCCTCGCTCTGTTTCGGCCGGAGGAGAGAGAGAGAGTGGACCGGTCAAACCTGACTGGTGGGCCCGGCGGGACCCACCGTCAGTGACCCAAGGGTCACGCTGCTCTGTTTTGTGTGAAAGCGTAATCCGACAGTACGTTTTCTCCACTGGCTAACGTATCCCCTGGAATTCGTCTTCGACATCGCAGCTCCCCGCACAGCCGAACGGCCGGGCTGGCCCAGTGGCACCGCTCGGTTAAACAGCGCTCAGGGCGCATTTCTATATTTTCTCTTTTTCTTTTCCGGCATAACTCTAATAATTCCACAGCACCCATTTCTACACCGAATTTGGTGATTCAAATTTCTACTCGCTCATAAAATCATTCTATATTATTTTGGCCTAGGTGAACATTTTTCCTAGGCTTTGTCTCTGTTGAACCTATGAAACAGTCCATTTCTTTCTTCTTTTCATCTTAGAAATCCTCTAAGTAAATCATATGGACTCCAAATAAGTTGATTCTTTTTCTTTTATTCCTAAATTTTCATCTAGTTTATTTTAGTATTTATTTCAAAAATATTTGAAACCCTTTTTAGTACTGTCTATGATTTATGTGGTAATTGCTCTATTCTTTAAAATAGTTAATGGAGGGAAGAAACTATTTCAAAAAAAAATTGGAAGTGCACCTCACCCTTCTGCATGCTCAAGGCAAGCATCTTGAACACTTGATATGGTGAATGTTTTGTGATGGCTATCTTGAATATTTGAATCATGGTTAAGATAAATTTTAATGGAATTTGCATATGGCTAAGTTATGCATGCATGATCACATGGGAACATTTTATATTCATTTAAGCTTGAAGTATGAGTGAGCATGGTAAATTCCTCATGTCATATATGCCTATGTTGGTTTGGACTAAACTGCAGGAAATAAACTGTCACGAGTAAAGTGACCGTGAGACTGAATTCTCGTGGTGATGAGAATGATCAGTAAGGATATGTGGGACATGTCAGGTGGTGACCCTGTTGGGTACTACCGAGAAATTTTGTTGTGCTAATCACTGTAGGAAAACATAACCTCCTGAGTCGACCATAGATCGAGTCTTGTTCCGGTAACCCCCATACTTGATTCGTGCTTCCACTCGTCCCTGCCTCAGGTGGGGTATGGTTCAGTAAGTTGTTAACCCCTTTCCTTGCACACACCGTACAGAGGGCTACGATGAGGGTTTCCAAAGGCCTTGGACTAAATCCTGTCATCGAGTCAGGGGGCATGGGTGTTTCCGGCAGTGTAGCCGAGAGGGGGGCACCCCTTGGAATCCGCGCGTATGAATAGTGATCCCATGTAGAAACGTCGGTTTTTCCCCGTCTTAAAGTTTTCCTGAAACGATGCTGTGGGTGATTCCTGGCATCCGGACAGCTGAGCTGGTGTGTGCTGGTTAGGTGTGTTTCAACCTAAAGACCGTAATGGGAATTAGCCAGCGTCACGGTGCTGACTAAAGAAATCTCATACACGTGGGTAAAGAGTACAACCTCTGCAGAGTTTAAAACTATTCGAATAGCCGTGTCCGCGGTTAAGGACTACAGTCTGGGTTGGTCAAGTGTCGGTCTTAGTGTCGGTCTTTGGAGGAAATAATTAAATTGAGCTTAATTTATTTTGCAGGATAGCATTAGCATCACTAATGCTGTCATGGTTATTTTTGGTTATCATGAAATTGTGAATATTATTGTCATCATGCATATTATTGTGGACTAACCCTGAGTGTCACTTGGGCTGGCTGGACTACCTGTGGCACTCAGTTTTATTTAGTTGCAAGCATATATATATTATTGTGGACCAACCATTTTCTCTTATTTTTATTTTCTTAGTGTCTCTTGGGCTGGCTCGACTACCTGAGATACTCATTTATTTTTCAAGACCTCTTCGTGGCGTCCCTCGAGACTTCTCTTGTGGACACCCGATTGGCATTTCTTTTCAAGACCTCTCCGTGGCGTCTCTCGAGTTCTCGGATGGTATCGTCCGATACTCTTGTGGACACCCGATTGGCATTTCTTTTCAAGACCTACCGTGGCGTCATTTTTGACACCCGACCGGCATTTGTTTTTACTTTCTTTATTTATCACTAACATGTTATATTTTTCTGCCACACCATAATAACATTATCATAATAATATTATCATGCCATGTTTTAATTTTCAGTCAGCATAAGCATATGCATATAATTAAGTCCAGCATGAGTATTTGCATTCCGTATATCTTTTGTTCATGATGTTTGCGAGTACATTCAAACGTACTCACAGGCTTGTCCCTGGCTATTTCATTGGCCAGGTCAAGATTCCACGAGGAGTACCACAACGACGTCCCTGCGGAGCCTAGGATGGTAGCCACGCGGGATAGGAGTTATCCAGGTCAGCTGTTCCTGTGGGAAATGGAGTCCCATAGACGCTGTTGATCCCGAACCGCTTCCACTAGAAACCTTTTGTTGTACTCATAGACCAGAATGGTCTTGTACTTCATATTTTGTAATTTTGCTTGGAATTTCTGTATCATGTTTGTGTCTCATCAACTAACAGTAATCCTGGGGCTGGTGAGCACAAGGGCCATTTGCTGGGAAATTTAATATCCCGGAAATTCGGTCCTGACAAAGATGACATAAATCAATTTGCCATTATCCCTTTTAAAGTAATGCTTTAGAGACTGTGGCTTTTACACTGAAAAGAGCTCCATCGGGTCTGTTGAAATGACGCCATGGTATGGTACGCCCAACCATGTTTTATCTTTTCTTAACATTTGGAATATGGGGCTTGTGTAAAATGTTTACAAACCTATTCCAAATCAGACAAGTGCTACTTTGTAGGTTATCCCAAGTAATTGGGTATTCCTCCCTCACTGTACCAAGGAAAAAGTTTGCCACAAAGAACGGTATGATTTTGAAGAAATTGGTTCTTTCAAAAAGGGTGAGTGGGAGGACAGTGCAACTCGATGAGATAACAGTATCTTCATCATGAGATCAAAGGAAAGGAACCTTGGAAGTGATTCCAGAGTTTCCTACTGCGACTGATACGGAAGCCTCTATATGAGATATATGGACTTCGGTCGAACTTGCAGCTAAACCACATAGGCAAAACTCGTGCAAACCTCTCAGGTGCGCAAACAAGATATTGTTGTTAGACAATAGTATACCTATGATAATCAAGGAAGCGATGAGGGGCCCTGACTATGGAATTGGCTAAATGCCAATATAATCTGAGATAGTTTCCATACAAATGATTCAAGATTATATCTTGATAAACCCTTCAGAAGACTTGGAGTCTAACGAATTGGAATGGAACTACAAACTGATATGGATAAAAATGTTTTATCCATTAAGCTCGACTTGTTGCTTATAACAAATTCAAGGAATTAAACTACGGCGAGATTGTCTCTCCGTAGCGATGCTTAAAGTCGGTTCTAGTTAAACTAGCAATTAATACATATTTCAATCATGAGATATGAAACATGGATGACAAAAGGATTTCCATGAAATGGGAATACAAACTGGGACTTGTATGTGATATAGTCCAAAGTATTTTGTCTATCCAGATGATGCTAGTGAGTATGCAAACTTCAGAGTTCCTGCAATGGACAGAAGAGAGCAAAATGGAGTTGGAATCTTCGTTTTTGATGAAATAGTCAAAAGAGTTTGATTTCATCAATGGATAGCGAAGATGCTTGTTGTTACAAGAAAGTAAGTGGGAGCATAATAATATTTCTAAAACTTGTGTGCTTGACACATTGTTGATTAGAAATAATATAAATTTCTTGACACGAATTAGGACTTCTTTGAAAAATGGGTTAATTAGATAAATGACACTCCAATTATGGCGATTCATAAAAATGCCACTGCAATTTCCAAACTTTAAAAAATGCCACTGCAATTTTTGCAAACTTTGAAAAACGCCACTCCAGACTTCGAAAAATGCCACTGGAAATGGCATGAAATGGCATTTTTCAAAGTTTGAAAATTGCAGTGGCATTTCTCGGAATCGTCAGATTTGGAGTGGCATTTATCAAATTAACCACTAAAAAATTAGTTTTTCGATGAAGTGCTTGGGCTAGGTAGCCTCGATATTAGGCATATTTATCTATGGAGATAGAATTGCCTAATAGGGCTAAAGCCAAAATACATATTGACAAGATGCTAAAACATTTTAGCATTAAAACGCCAAGGAGTGATTCTTGCCGAAGTCACATGGAAAGAGTTTTGCAAGACACGGTGTCCCAAAACACTGATGAGCAAAATACATGATGGAGATTCCACACACTTTCGTGTTAGGATTAATCATGTATTCCATGGTATGTAAAACAACCAGATATGTCCAATACTCCCAAGTTGTTGTGAGTATAGATACCAAAGTGATCAAAGTGCTGATCATGGGACAACAGTGAAAAATGTCATTTTGTACTAGGGTAGCACTGATGACATGTTTTCTCGCAAATAGAAATTATGAAGTGCTCGTTGTAAAGTTGTTACATCAATACAGTCTTCATCAATGCTCCATGTGATTTTCGATTTAAGTTAAGGGTGTTGTGTAATACACGATATGGTGGCACGGTGTTTGGAAATTGTTCCAAACAGGTTACGGTGGTGAATTCTATAACAAAGGCTAAGTATGTTGATGCTTTGGAAACGACAAAGAAGATGTTGAATCATATAGTTCATTCATGAACTTAGTAAGGTTCCAAGATGGCTTTGGCTAATGGGACACTATTGCAGATAGTTGCTCCATAGCTCAGTCTGAGGAATCAAGGTTTGACCTGTGATTCACATATATGCAAAGCCAAGTCCACACAAAATAGGTATTTTGTGAAAAGCGTGAAAACGCGAGGATATGCAAAGATACACACGGCCCTGAAGTTGTCAGGTCCGTTAGATGAAGACTATACCACAAGCGAAGCATTTTTACACCGCTATGCCAGAGGTGTGAAATGCATTAGCATTGACTAGATTATTGACTCTAGTTCAAGTGGGAGTCTGTAGGAGATATGCCCTAGAGGCAATAATAAATGTTATTATTTATCCCCATGTTCCTAATTAAGTTTATGTTCCATGCTATAACTGCTATGGTTCTCGAGTCTACAATAACAATGAGGCTCGGAGGGAAACTCATATGCACGTGTGGAATAATAAATGGTAAAATGTATTCCTAGTCTGGCCTCTAAGACTAGCTCAAGTGTTGCATGATGGTTCTGTTTTCCTGATCATGGGCATGACTATGCCAGCAACTTTGAGGACACGATGTTAGAAGAACACTTGTGTTGAATCGACCCGATTGATGTTATGCTATGAGATACATTCATCACAAGTTAATGGTTAATAACACAGAGAAAGTTAACATTTGCATAATTCCTTAGACCATGAGAGTGTCGAGTTCCTTCATGCTTGATTCATGAACTTTGGGGTTTGTTAAACGTCATCCGTAACTGGGTGGCTATTACGGCGGCTTACGGGTTCATGGGAAAGTATGTCAAGGGACTTGATAGCTCAAGATTGGGATTTGCTCCTCCGACGATGGATAGATATTCTTTGGGCCCTCTCGGTGTTACGGCATCCACCATCGTCTGGCCAGACACAGCGTGATTTGATCACGGGGATGCCGGAACACGGGAACGAGAAAAGAGAACAAAACCGGTAACTGGCATTGTGGACATGTGCTGATCCACGGGGATGCTGATAAATCTCACCTCGGGTTTTGTAACATATCACGACGCAATAGGAAGAGCACACGGCAACTGGAGGTTCACTCGAATATTTATTCGTGTGGGTATAGGGGTCAATATGGGTGTCCACGGCTCCGATGTTGATCATTGATCAGAAAGTGTTCCGGTCATATCTATACTTCATCGAACCTATAAGGTCACACGCTTAAGGGTCATCTATCTGCTAAATACTAGACAGGGGGTCTGAGAGAAAGTCACCGGAAAAGTTTCGGAGACAACGGAAAAGTTTCGGAGAGAGAACACCGAAATAGTTTCGGTAAAACTGAAAGGTTGTTTCGGGGTATACCATTAAGTCAAATTGGTTTCAGCACATGCCTGGAAATTCTTGGAGGGTGCCAGAATTCTTGTGGGAACTTTTGGGATTTTTTCGGAGAAAAAACCCAGAAATGTTCCGGAGGTGTCGGAACCGCTTTGGTTGCTTTTCGCAGATGAAAATCACTAATCCGAAATTGTTTCGGAACGCGTCCAAAATTATTTTGGTGGGTACTGGAAATGTTCTACCTACAGAAATATTTTCGGATTTAACGGTCACGGAAAATTGTTTCTGTGAATAGTGAAATTGCTTTTTGGGTTGCTTTTTGGAAAGCCACTTTTTAGGGCTTTAACAAAAGATCTTGGAGAAGGCTTGGGAGGGAAGGAACCCCTTTTTGTGGCTGAAATTTCAGCCCCTCCACCCCTCCTTCTCCTATAAATAGAGGTGGAGAGGAACCCTCCACACTCACTCCAACTCTCTCACCAAATGGCTTGCATGATCTGCCTTTCTTCTCTCCCTCACACGAAACAGTTTCATAGAGCCGAAAGGCTATCTGGGTTCCGGTGGGAACTAGTTCTGGACGGCGAAGCCCTACCGGATAGATGACACCGTATGTGTGCAACCCCGTAGAGAGGTCGTAGGTTCGATCTTTTGCCCGAGGGGCTGTTCGAGTGTCCTCCCGAAGGGCTGTCCGAGTGACCGTCTGAGTTTCGGGTGTCGTCCCGAAGGGCTGTCCGAGTGACCGTCTGAGTTTCGGGTGTCCTCCCAAAGGGCTGTCCGAGTGACTGTCCGAGTTTTGAGGTTCCTCCCGAAGGGCTGTCCGTGACATCGTCTGGGGGACTGTCCGACACCCTCCCGGAGGGCTGTCTGAGGGAATGTCCGAGGAGCGGACAAGGGAGTACATCCTCGCGGTTGGGAGGTTGTAAATCCTAGCTGCGGGGATCTGCACCAATGATCTCCACCGACTCTCCTTCCGCTACGCTATGAGTCGGTAATGATCAGATCAAAAACCTTGTATGCATCTCCATAGTGATCCTGGGCGTGCTCGCAGTACCGGAAATTTTTGTTTTTTGCTGCGTTCCCCTACAGGTAATCATGCCACCTGATGAAGATTTGGATCCGAGCTCCAGGCTTGGTCTGACCAGTCATATCGTGATCCCTTGATGGGAAGGCCACAGGTTTTTGAGAGGCGGTCGCGTGGAGATCCTCGGCCAAATCCAAAGACAGCACGAGGGGTGTGATCACCGAATTTGAATCACCGGGCTTCAAGTCCTGACGATGGGTAGGAGTTCCGAAGTACTCCTTAGCCTTGGTTGAATCAAGGTTTTGGGATTCCGGTGTGAAGAACACGCCTGCATGGATAAAATCATTAGCCGATGCCTCCATCATCCCTTCGTAACCATGTAGCGGGACCTGCATCGGCCACCAATGTCAGTGCTAAAACCGGCGGATCTCGGGTAGGGGGTCCCGAGCTGGTGATCTAGGTACGATGGTAACAGGAAGTAAAGGGGACACATTTTACCTAGGTTCGGGCCCTCTCGAAGAGGTAAAACCCTACGTCCTGCTTGTATTGTATTGATTGTGGATGGGGTACAAAGTAAAGGATGATCTACCCCGAGATCGTATGAGCGAGTTCTAACCTCTAAAAAACCTTGCCTCTATGGACTAAACCCCTCGGCTTATATAGGCACTAGGGCTATCTAGGGTTACAAGTAGGTTGGCTACAAGTAGGGATAACATGCCGACCATTTAAACACGCCTTGATGTGTACGCCAATCTTCGAAGGATTCCATCTTGAGTACGCCGAGTGCCAGGACATGCGTGACACATTCTTTAGTTGTTGGTGGGTCCTCGGCCCGGCCCATGACTGGTTGACCGACGAGGTGTGCACCCCCCAATCCAGGACACCATCAATGGGGTCTGAGCCCAATGATTGTTGGCGTCTAGACGCTTAGCTGCTTCCTTGCTCATACCAAGGGGGCTTACGATTGTCACTTTAACTGTATCACCCGGCCCCTGGGAAGAGCATGAGTGTTGTCCTACTCGAGGGATAGATCAGCCTCAATGGTGATGTCGCGAGCCCTGTCCCCAGAGAGTGCGGCCTTGAAGATCATGGAGTTCTTCCTCTTGCTTGCTTGGCCAACCCGCTCCATCGAAAGTGCGATCCATGACCCATGCCCACGGTGCCCGTGCCGGCCAGTCCCCTGAGGGGTATTGGCCTCATTCACCCGGGCATAGCTATATGTGAAGCTGTAAAGCTCTGCGACAGTGTGTACAAAGCAGATGGCGAGCTTTCTACAAACACTGACACTACAGACATTCACGTAGAATGCCACAGTTACAGCGGCAACAGGCAAGTCATGGATCTAGGACTGCACCTGACAGAAGCGACAATTGAAGTCCCTAAGAGGCTCGCCTAGCCTCTACTTTACATTCTCGAGGGTGGTGACTGAAGGCCTCACCACCGCATAATTCCTTGGTGTAGAATGGGCTCGTGCTTCCGCTGCGCGGGAGCACAAGGGATGGTGCCTCAGGACACCATCTTCGGATCTTGGCAACCCCACAGGGATTGACTTCCTTGTGACAATGATGCAACGCTCCTCCACCAGCGAGCACGGTGGCACTCGAACTTGAGCATTCACCGGTTCATGGCTGCCTTGGAGCATCCACCTCTTGCCATCTTGCTCTTGAAGTTGGTGAAGATGTCGACAAAGATGCCGACAAGGGTGGCGTCGAAGATGACGCTGGCGGTGTTGCTGATGTAGATCCGCACGAGCACCCCCCTACCTGGCATGCCAAATGTCATCGGGCGTGTGTAGAACACACGTGAGACAACAAGGACAGAGAGAGTCCCTTTGCCTTTCATGGAGTGGGGCGCAAAGCATGGATTAGTATCAGCTAGAAATGAGTAAAGCACACTACGATCTACCCAGGTTCGGGCCACATGGTTGCGTAATACCCTACTCCTACCTTGTGTTTTGTTGATTTGGTAGATGGTGAGCTACAATTCCTTCCCAGGAATGGGAAGAGTCGAATATCTTGCTCCTACTTGTAATCTACCAAGTGTCCATCCTATCTCTGAGGTAAATGCAAATGAGGTTGGAAAAGCTCATCCCCCCACCGTAGCCAAGGCCCTCCTTTTATAGATCAAGGGGTCACCACAGTAGATACGGTGAGGTAGGTATTTGTTATAATTGTTTGATGAAGTGTCGCTGCCTTCTGGCCTCCAGAAACAAATGCCTGTCTTGTCATTGCCGCCCATGGTGCTACTTGGTGAGGGTGCGACACACACCCTCACAGGTGTATTGCATGTAGTGAATGTTGGGGGTGATTCAAAGCCTGCGTCTTGTCATTCCACTGGCACGCCCGCACCGGAACTAGTGCGCCACACGTGGGGTGCGGTGGTGATGTCTACTACACAACTTTATTCTTGTAGACTCTCTTGGGCCTCCAACCATAGAGTTTTGTAGGACAGCAACAAATTTCCCTCAAGTGGATGACCTAAGGTTTATCAATCCATGGGAGGTGTAGGATGAAGATGGTCTCTCTCAAACAACCCTGCAATCAAAGACAAGAAATCTCTTGTGTCCCCAACACACCCAATACAGTTGTCAATTGTATAGGTGCACTAGTTCGGCGAAGTGATGGTGATACAAGTGTAATATGGATGGTAGAAATAGGTTTTTATAATCTGAATAAATAAAAACAGCAAGGTATCAAGTAGCAAACAGCGAGCACAATGGTATATCAATGCTTAGAAACAAGGCATAGGGTTCATACTTTCACTAGTGCAATCTCTCAACAGTACTAACATAATTGAATAACATAACAATCCCTCAACGCGATACAGAATCACTCCAAAGTTCCTATCGGAGAAAGTAGGATGAAAACGTGTATCAACCTTTATGCCTATATTACCCTAATGTCATGATGGGAATCCGCAAGTTACTTACCAAAACATATATCAAGTGATCTCAATAGATTACCCCATTGTAACCACGGGTACCCACAAGCAAGACATACATCAAGTGATCTCAAATCCAAAGTATTCAATCCAACATACGAAACTTCAAAGAGCAAGACTCAATTCATCACAACAAAGATAGAGGGGAAGAACTTCATATGATCCAACTATATTAACAAAGCTCATGATACATCAAGATCGTGCCAAATCAAGAACACGAGAGAGAGAGAGAGAGATCAAACACATAGCTACTAGTACATACCCTCAGCCTCGAGGATGAACTACTCACACATCACCATGAGAATGGAGAAGAAGTTAGTGGTGATGCTGATGGAGGAGATGTCCCCGGCGGCGTCCTGGAGCCACCGAAGGAGAGGGGGAAGGGGCCCCTCCTTCTTCTTCTTCCTTGGCCCTCCGGGGAGAGAGGGAGCTCTCCCCGAGATTGGATCTCTCTGTTGTCTTCTATTTTTCGCTATTGTTTTCTGGCCTTCCATCGTTTCTTTAATAGCCGGAGATCCGCAACTCCGATTGGGCTGAAATTTTGAGGGGATTTTTCTCCAGAAATTAGCTTTCTTGCGGAGAAAGAAGGGCTCCAACTGACCTACGAGGTGCCCACAAGGCAGGGGGCATGCCTAGGGGGTAGGGCGTGCCCTGGTGCCTTATGGGGCCCTCGGGCACCGTCTTGCGTTGATTCTTTCTCCCAAAAATCACATATATTACATAAAAAATCTTCTTAAATTTTTATCGCGTTTGGAGTTTGTTTGGCAAGGTTTTTCTGTGAAACAAAAAACATGCAAAAAACATGAACTGGCACTGGGCACTAGATTAATAAGTTAGTCCATAAAAAAATATAAAAGTGCAATAAAACCATATAAAATTATTGTAAACATGGAATGAATAATTCATAAACTATAGATACGATGGATACGTATTAGCATCCCCAAGCTTAATTCCTGCTCATCCTCGAGTAGGTAAATAATAAAAGGAATAATTTATGAAGTGTGAATGCTAGCATAGTGCGTAAGTATGATCAATGATAATTTCAATCACTTTTCCTTGCATCATAAACATCAACTCTTTCTCATAAAACTGATCATGATAAAATAGCAATCAATTCACATGTTATGGTTTAAACAATGCACTCTCTTGAAACTTAACAACCTATGTTCTTTGTCACCAAACAATTAGAAATCATATTTTTTTAGAAAAGTCTAAGTAAGAGCTCCACATACACAATTATCATATAGTCTTCTATGATTGCTAGTACTCAAACCATATTTTTAGAACAAACATCATCCATCAAACACAGAGGAAGATAGGGGCTTAATGTTTCACCTCCCAACTTACTTATCATAGAGATAATTGTCAACAATAATAATTCATGATCAAATATATTTGACTGGATATATGTGCCTGGATCTTTCCCCACCACATGTTGCTTGCCAAGTGGAGAATAATGGAGGTTGGAATAAGAAGTTGACTCAACATGGAAAGTAAATAGATAGGCCCTTCGCAGAGAGAAGCATGGATTTGCTAATGTGCCAGAGCTCATTGCTTAAAACAGAGATAATTTCATTTGAGAGGTGTATTTTTCCTATCAATGGTTTAACAACAAAGTTTTCAATATCGTGCATGCTAAACACATTAATGGCGATTCCCATACAAAAAGTTTTACTCCCCCTCCACCGTACTAACACAAACCATGGCTAGCCGAATCCACGGGTGCCTACCAACTTTCAACTTTCCAGGAGGAGTATTTTCATAAATAATTCAGGACTGAGCATCCTTTTTACCAGCCTCCCTCAAATTTAATGAGTGAATAAACTCTTGTCGGTGAGTAAAACACACTTCGCATGGAAGATATTGACTACCCCATCGCTCCATGAGCGGTATGGGCACACAAAACAGATGTTCATTTGAAGAATTTAGAGATGGCACATGCAAATTTACTTGGAATGGCAGTGAGATACCATCTATAGGTAGGTATGGCAGACACTCATGGAAGAAACTTAGCTCAAGGGTATTTGGATGCATAAGGAGTATCTCTACTTAGTACGGAATTGGCTAGCAAAGATTATAAACAAGCACACAATGTTGAAGGATCCATAACAATATAACCTCTATGCAAATATACCCAAACATAACTCATTACATTGTCTTCCTTGTCCAACATCAACTTATTTGATCAAGTTTGAAAATAATTAATGGGTATTCCCAATCATAAAGGATGTCCAAGATAATATATTTGTATGTGAAATTTCTCTTCCTTATACTAATCTTTCATGAATTGATTGTATGACCAATATTGTGATTGTTAAATTTCAATAGATTTTACTTTCTAAACCCAATGTGAAACTATTACTAAGCATATGGAACATGTATAATTTCAGATTTATGATATTCAATTCATTCAAAAATTTACTCTTAGAATATAAGTGAAGCACAAAAGTGAATGACAGACTACTCCAAAAGATATAAGTGGAAAACAAAGAGTAGTTAAGTAAATAGGTAGCTATGTAAAGACTCTCTCCAAATCAAAATTTCAGATCCAAGGATTATATCAAATAGCAAAAAAAGGACACTCCAAGAATAGCACATATCATGTGAACAAATAAAAACTTAGGCTCAACCGAGACTAACCGATAGTTGTTGATGAAGAGAGGTGGGATGCCTACCGGGGCATCCCCAAGCTTAGATGCTTGAGACTTCTTCGAATCTTAACTTGGGGAGCCTTGGCATCCCCAAACTTGAGCTCTTGTGTCTCCTTAATTCCTCTCATATCACGGCTTCCCCCTAAGTCTTAAAAAACTTCATCCACGCAAACTTAAAAAGAACTCGTGAGATAAATTAGTATAAATAAATTCAAAACCTTAACATTCTCTACTTTATGAAATTACAAAAATTATAATTAAACATTTCATACTAAATGTCTCTTCATATTTAATACGTGTATCCATTAATAGAAACATTAAACAAGCAAACATATGCAAAGAATGCAAATATAACGGTAATTTGTCTAAACAGAACAGTCTATAAAGGATGAATAAAAATTCATACTTATTTAACTCCAAAAATTCTAAAAAATTGCCATGTGACAGAGAACTCATGAGTGCTTACTGTGTAAGTTTTTCAAGATTTAATCATGTTCTGACTATTCACGAACATTCAGGACATAATAGAAAACTTTCTGTTTTCAAACAGCAACTCATAAACTTACAAACTGAGCATGGTAAAGGATATAATTGACACTTTTTTTATTGAAATACAAACCATAATTATGAATAACAGCAAGCAAAGACAAATAAAAGTAAATGACACTCCAAGTAAAATGATGGAAATATGCCCTAGAGGCAATAATATTTGTATTATTATATTTCCGTATTCATAATTAAAGAGTTTATATTCTATGCTATAACTACTATGATCCTGGAATATACGATTCAGTGGAAAACTCATATGCACGTGTGGAATGATAAATGGTTTAATAAATGGTTCCTAGTCTTGCCTCTACGACTAGCTCAAATGTTGTTGGTGATCACATTTTTCGGATCTTAGGATATTGTTAAGTGTAACGATAGTCCTAAAACAACATTGAGATTATGACGTTGGAAGAACGACCATATTGAATCGACCCAAACTTGTCTGTAACTCGTTGACGTTGGAAGTACGATCTACACCAACACGTTCTTCTTCCCTGCAACTCGATGACGGTAACGATCGTGATCCCAACCCGTAATGCATCTTCATATTGATCTTGGGTGTGCATAGGTGCGATTTTTTTTGTTTTCTACTACGTTTCCCAACAATGGCATCATGAGCAGTTATATGAGTAGGTGCAGGTTGCGATCTAGATCACATGTGGATGTGAGGGTTTGATGTTCTTGCTATGCTTCCCTCGAGTGTTGCTTTTGGTTCAATTCATTGGCGGCATGGTGAGGCTTTGTACAAAGTTCTGACAATCACTTGGCTCTGGCTGTCGACGATTTGCTAATAGTTCTTTGGGCCTCACCATAGTCAAGAATAGTGAATGGTCGCGTACACAAGAGGGTGCTAAAGATGGATGATCTTCTAGGGGGTCATGCGTATTTGACGAAGTTTAGTGTGGGGCCAGAGATTTTTAATTAAGTCTCTTCCCTCACACACCCCGAAACTTAATCTAGCATCAAGAATTATCGCCTATGTTGTGGACATAGGTAGCTAGTATTATTTGTTAAAACTAGTTTACCGCGTAACTAAAATATGCTAAAACCGATTAGAGGACGTCTAATTTGGTTTTGCAGAGTATGCATATGATGTGGTATAGCCTTCGTCATGATAATGAGTTTATGTATGAGATGGTTATATGTTGTAATGTTAAATGGCCTACACGTCTTGGCATGATGGCTGGAGCCATGAGATTGCCACATTAATGTAAATATTGTAGAGATAGCCTACAGGATATAGGTGACGATGGCAAGTGTACACCGAGGACTCCGACGTGGAGAAGGTGTACTAGGCGCGGGACAAGGATCTATAATTTCGTGCCACGGTTTAATTTCAGAATTTGGTGCCATGGCAACGTTTTCTAAAATGGTCGCCACAGCAATGTTTACTGAAAATTGTCACCACGACATCGTTTTTGAAATGGTTGCCACGACAACGAAATATTGGCCTTCACGACGCTTCAACTGAAGATTGAAGATGGTCATGAAGGATTCCCGGCGCCCAGGGCTATACCATATCATGCTTTTATGAATTGCCTGAGATGTTTATCCCTTTGTTGTTTGCACCCTTTGATTGCATAGTATTCAATTATTAGGGTGATCTCTCACGGTTAATATCAAGTTAAAAAGTGCTCTTCCTAGTGTTGCAACCATATATAACATGTGGCCTTTCAGAGTACTACATGCTACCATGAGTACAAACGAGAAGTGAAGTGTAAGGCGGGTGACGTAAGACCTCACGGCAGAAACACTCAATTGTCTTGAAGTTCTAGCAGAAAAGTTCTGAGCTCGGAGCACGAAGCATCGAAAGATGAACAAGAGTGTCATATGGTGATATGATCGGCAAAAGATTGCCTACCGGTTGAAATTCACATCATATGAGATGCTACCATCCATGGGTGTGAATGAGATCAGGATCTTGAATCACGCACTTTCAATTATGAGAGATATTGATTTGAGTGGGACTGCACTTTATATTAAAATTTGTTTAAACACTAGTGCAATATTAATTATGAATAAATGTCTAAATGAATTTTGTGTCTATCATTGTAGATCAATGGCTCACAATATGTTCAACTTAGCCCCTATGTTAGAGAAAGAAAAGTTGGCTGCTAATGGTGGAAACTATACGGATTGGATCTGGAACCTGAGATTTGTTCTCAGGAGTGCTAAGAAAGAGTATGTGCTGGATCAGCCCCTGGGTGATGCTCCTACAAAGGATGCACCACCGGAAGAAGTTGTTGCTTACGCTGCTCGTAGTGATGACTATGATTCAGTCCAGTGCCTCATGTTAACTTGCATGCATCCTAAACTACAGAAGCGTTTTGAACGATCTACTACTCAATTTATAATTGGGTCACTGGAAGTTTTGTACAAGAAGCAGGCAAGGACCGAACATTTTGAATTAACCAAGGCCTTGATTGAATGCAAGATGAAAGAGGGTTCCTCAATGAGTGAGCACATAGTAAAGCTTACTGGCTATGTTGATAGACTGGCTTCTCTGGAATTTGGAATTCCTCCAACACATGGTACAGATATTGTGCTTGCTTCACTCCCCCCATCTTACGATGGCTTTATCATGAATTACAACAAGAATGGGATGGAGAAAAGTGCAAATGAGTTGTTTCCTATGCTCAAAACTACGGAAGCTGGAATGCAGAAGAACAAAACAGTGTTGATGGTCAATAAGACCGAGAGTTTCAAGAGGAAGGGCAAGTCCAAGAAAAAGAAATCTACTAAAGCTGGTAAGACCGAGTCTCAGAAGAGGAACAAGGGCGAAGCCACTAAAGAGACTGAATGTTTCTACTGCAAGCAGAAGGGACACTGGAAGCGTAACTGCAAGAAGTATTTGGTGGATAAGAAGAACGGTTCTTCCGGTAAAGGTATAATCATTATACAAAGTTAATGTTATTCTACTTGTAAATATCTGTATGTCGTGAGTATTTGATACTGATCAGTTGCTCTCATTTTGCAAACCGACACAGGAACTATAGAGAGCTCACAAGGAGAGAAGAAATGAAGTCATGATACAAGTCAGGACTGGTGATGGGATTGCTGCTCGGAGACTGTCAAAGTCATGTCTTTAGTTTATCTTCAAGATTTATCTTAGAACTGAAATAATAGTTATTTTGCTTCGAAGTTATGTAATGCATTATCCTATGGGTTATGCGATGGATATTCTTATAAGTCTTAAACAATAGTTGTTCAGATTATTATGAGAATATGGTTTTTGATTAAACCTCTATTTTGTGATGGTTTATTCATGATGAATCTTGAAGTTTGTGATCTATGACATTAAAGCTAAACGTCTTGAGAATACTGATAAAACCACTTGTGTGTGGCACTGCTTGGTTATATCGGATAATTAATCTTCATAGAGATGAAGTATAAAAGTCTTTTATTTGAATTGAATGAATACATTGTGACGTATGAAGTCCGATGGATATAACGGGGCACAGTGAATATTTATACTTCATCAAATGTTATGAGTAAATATGATTTACTTGATATAACATAAGAACTGAAATATTTGAAATAGTTCAAAGATGAAGATATAATATCATTATGACAAAAGATAAACATGATTCTTCTTTCATGAAGAAATATATATCTAAGTCATAAGTTTAGCAAGCAATTGAATAATTGTGGAATTATTACAATTATCGATCTGCTCTTATTAAAATTTTGGGGATTTATAAATGAAATAGCAAAATATTCACTAAACAGATGCACCATCTAAAAGTCTGATAAAACCATAAAGAGTTATAGAATATTTTAGACTAATGCTTGATTGTAGGTTTTTGTGTTCCTTCCACAAAAATCAAGGACAAAATGTTTGTCAGAGAAAGAATATTTTTCAAGAAAAGGTTTACTCGTTAAAGGAATAAGTGGGAGGATGATACAGCTTATAGAGATTATTGAATCTCTGGCTCAAGTTAAAACAAGACTAAAACCAGAAATGTTCTGGAGTATTTTTGTCCGTAAAACTGAGCAAAGAAACTACTACATTAGATGTAGGAGCTTCAGTTAAGACTGTAACAAAATGCGAAGGCCAGGAAAGATTATCGAATCTACTGAATACTTCATCTTAGAAGAAGATGAACCTGTGCACTACGAGGAAGCAGTGATGGCGCCCAGTTAGAGAGGTATGGCTTAAACCGTTGATATCCTAAGTGAAGTCCATATATAAGGAACAAGTTTTGAACTTGGTGAAACCTTCAGAAGGTGTGTTAGGCACAAAAATGTAAATGGATCTTCGAATATTCATGGATGGTGATCCTGAAAGAAAAGTTTTACAAAAGTGGTTTGTAGGAATGGAAGAGTTGATGTTGTCAAATCTTCTTGTTAGTAGCAATACTAAAAGTATAAATGGATTACAATGTTGAGTGTTGTATATATATAACAGATGAGTAACAAAACTATTTTGGAAAAAAAAATTAAACATGATGTATATAAGATACAACCAAAAGGTTTTGTTAGGAATACCGGAATGATATAAATATTTCAAGCCATGTGTATGATTTGAAATAAAATATCAAGTCACTGGTATTTGATGAAGTAATTGGAGAATTTAAACTTTATCAAGAAACTTGTGGATACAAGAAGTTTAGTGGGAGCTCTATATATCACTTGATCAAAAATAATATAAAGTATATTAGCACAAAAGATTAAAATCATGTTTCTAAAAGGAAATAGAATTATTGGATGAAAATCTATATAGATAGATTGAAGCATCTAATTGTGCTAACACATGTACCGTGACAAAGTTTTAAAGAAGTTTAAAAGGAGAAAATATTTTCGCAAAATGTCGCATAGCATAACACTGTGCAGAAATCAATAGTTGATGAGCATGTGTAGATGAATAGAGTTCAATTTGTGTCAGAGATTGAATTCATCATGTGTGCTATCAAATGTACAAAGCCATATGTTTCGTATAAACTAATTGTTGGTAGTAAGTACCATAGTGATCCTAGAGAGGTTCACCACGGTGATTGCTTCAAGATTAAGTACCTCAGTTGGACGAAGGTTTTACTTCTTGTCCATGGAGGAGATGAAGAGATTGTTGTAAATAGTTACACAAATTGTTTGTTGTAAAGGTTACACAAGACAACTTCATGATTGATATAAATGAACTATTGGGCTATAAGTTTTGAAATAGTTTTCAGAAAACAAACATAATTGTGGATTCTATAAATGATATAGATTGAGGCTTGAGAAGTCTTCAATAGAATATAATCTGGATCAATAAAAGTTTATTGATAGACTATGGTGTAGTTCCAAATGAAAAGTGACTATATGAAGATATAGTAAATGGACTATATGGAGATATAGTGTTACTATAAAATGGACTATGTAGAGATATAGTGTTACCATTAATGTAACAATAAGAATTACACACAAAATCAGATATTACTGACACAAATAACATTAGGATTTGAAGAGTATCAGATGCGGTGATGAAGGCTCTACCACTAGCAAAGCATGAGCAACACCAGATAGCCATGGGTGTTAGAAAAGTACGCAACTAGATTATTGACTCTAGTGCAAGTGGGAGACTATTGGAAATATGCCCTAGAGACAATAATATTTGTATTATTATATTTCCATATTCATAATTAAAGAGTTTATATTATATGCTATAACTGCTATGATCCTGGAATATGCGATTAAGTGGAAAACTCATATGCACGTGTGGAATGATAAGCGGTTAAATAAATGGTTCCTAGTCTTGCCTCTAGGACTAGCTCAAGTGTTGTTGGTGATCACGTTTTCTGGATCTTAGGATATTGTTAAGTGTAACGATAGTCCTAAAACAACATTGAGATTATGATGTTGGAAGAACGATCATATTGAATCGACCCAAACTTGTCTGTTATGAATTGAGTTAATATTGTCTGTAATCAATTGTAGTAACATGGAGTGTTAACGTGTGATTTTGCTCCTTAGACCATGAGAGTATTGTAGTCACTTCTTACCGTACGGTGGACTTTGGGGTTGCTCAAACGTCACCTGTAACACGGTGAGCATAACGACAACTTACAGGCTCACAAATTTGAAATTAATCAAATAATATTTGAAGTAAAATATTTCATTCGTATAAAATATTTAGAGACGAGTATAAGAGGCGAATGAAACGTGTATATGTGTAGAGATGTAATATGAGCATGCCTAACATAACGTCTCTAGATGTAAACATGATTTTGAACGTCCCAAGAAAGCGTCTCATGCCATGTAAGACATGCTTGGCAAGCGTGTCTATCTGGTTGAGACGGTCCGTGGGGAGACGCTCCTAGGACGCTTTACTAAAATGACTCTATAATTGCCTAGAGATGAAATAACGCGTCCCTAGGTATGAAATTGAGCGTGTCTACTGACTGTTTTTGTTGTAGTGTTAGAGCTAGATCTAGTTCCTCTAATCCTCATAATTAGAAGCCTAGTGTGGTTCTAATCTCCTCCCTCTAATTCTCCGGCAACGATTAGCTCTGGACGATGAAGCGCTACCAGATCATGAAGACCATATGCTTGCAACCAAGTAGAGAGGTCGTGCTTTTAGTCTTCCTTTCGAGGGATTGTTCAAGGGTGGTTCATGGGATCGTCATCAACAGTTCGAGGGACTCCAAGTACGATCTACATCGACACGTTCTTCTTCCGTTGCAACTCGGTGACAGTAACGATCGTGATCCCATCCCGTAATGCATCTTCATATTGATCTTGGGTGTGCGTAGGTGCAATTTTTTTTGTTTTCTACTACATTTGCCAACATAAAACACATATTATGTGAAGAATTAAAATATAGTTCCAAGTGAGGTTACCGATAATGTTGAAGACGAAAGAGGGATGCCTCCCAGGGAATCCCCAAGCTTAGACACTTGAGTCTTCCTTGAATATTACCTTGGGGTGCCTTGGGCATCCTCAAGCTTAGGATCTTGCCGCTCCTTATTCTTCTCATATTGTTGTCTCACCCAAAACTTAGAAACTTGGGTTACCTTGGGTTACCGATTATCGATAACCTTGGGTTACCGATAATGTTGAAGACGAAAGAGGGATACCTCCCAGGGAATCCCCAAGCTTAGACACTTGAGTCTTCCTTGAATATTACCTTGGGGTGCCTTGGGCATCCTCAAGCTTAGGATCTTGCCGCTCCTTATTCTTCTCATATTGTTGTCTCACCCAAAACTTGAAAGCTTCAATCACACAAAACTTAACGGAACTTCGTGAGATAGGTTAGTACAATAAAAATAAATCATTCACTTGGGTACTGTCAAGACAAGATTAATAATTGTTCTCACAGAATTCGTATAGTATTCTATCATTTCCACAATTTATATGTAACACCCCCAGTGGTTAACTATAGTAATCACCCTCTGATAATGCCAAGTCACCATGATTAGCATGTCTTGATCATCTTTGATTCATATCTCATTTCAAATTCCACTTTAAATCAAATTCAAATTGCAAGTGAAATTTAAAGTTTCACAAATAAAGAAACTAAAAAGTTCGTGTGATTGCAAATAATCCATAGATAATTAATGTTAAGAAAAACAACATCACTTGTATTCTCATTTGAAAGTGATCACCCAAAAACAGTGACTAAAACAGCTCCTTTAATCCAATTGCATTTATTCAAAATTCAAATGAATTCAAATGAGGCCAAAACTTTTTGTGGCAATGCTAAATATTGCATAGTATTTGATTTGGCAAGTTCCACATTTTTCAAAAGTCATTTGGTGTAAAAGGAAATTGCAAAACAGAACCAGCAGCATTTATCCAAGACCATTTAAATTCAAAGGTAAATCTATATATTTCCAAATACTCTGAAAACTTGTGAGTGGCTCTATAATACTGCAATTGATTTATGTGCAAAGTTTGAATCAAAAACTAAATTCAATTACTAGCTTAAATAAATAGAGAACAGAGTTAAAAGAATATAGCAGAAAAAGGGGAAAATACCTAAACTACTGGTGGACAGGGCTCTAGGTCAACAGTGGGAGCCCAGCCCACCTCGCCACCTTCTCCTACCTCCTACCCATCCTCCTCGCCGTGGAGCACGCGCGTCCGCACACACCGTGGATGACTCCGTGTCGTCCATCCATCGGTGCCCCGCAAGGGATAAGACCACCCCGGTGCCTCTCTATAACCCTAACCCCTCTCCGTTCCCCATCCTTGCCTCGCCCCATTCTCCGTCACATGCGCAGCCTCGGCCGTCGCCATGGCTTCATCGTCACCGCGGCCACTGGTTGCCCCGTGCCGCACCACCATGTCTAGGAGGCGTGCCGTCATCGCCTTCATCGATTACCTCACCGGATCAAGGCGGGGGAGCAATACTTCGCTGCCATCGACCCGATCTTCCCCGACGGCATCCATCGATGTTCTTTGATGATTTGCACTGCCTCGACCATTCCGGCTTCCCCGTGCTCGCACATGACATCACAGTGAGCTACGCCTCACATCCCCTCCTACCTCTGCCTCGCTATCATGCCATAGCTAGCTAGAACCGAGGCCAAGCACTGGCTATGGCCATGGCATCGCCATTGTGCTGGAACCGGTGACGCCGTCCTCTCTGCGGCCGCCTGAGATCCGTGTTGAGCACCTGGCGACACCAGGACGTCGATACATTGCTCCACTTGCTCGGTCTCGAGCTGTAACCACAAACCCCACCATAGCCGTAGCACTGCCACCGTCAACGCCGATGCTGTGCTCAACTCCGGCCGCCTCTGCTTCTGTTGCTGGCACCGCTGGACGTGCCTCATTGCACCAAACCCGTAGGGACAAACCGCGACCAAAATGGTTGCCTGTGGAGCCAACCCGGCGAGGTCCTGTGCTGCAGCCGCTGCGTTCGGTCGTCGCCGGCGACAAATCCCGGTTTAAGCTGACGTGGCACATCATTAACGATAAGCTAATGACCCCCTGGCCCTATGACAAGTGGGACCCCCACCGTTAATTAACCAGTTTTAGTTAGAGCCTAATCTAATCCAAAAACTGACATATGGGACCCACCATCTACTGTTCAAATGGATAAGGTGTTGACTCAGCACCCCTGGCCCACTAGTCAGCCTCTGCTGACTGGACCCTTGACCCAATAAATGGCCCCACCTATCATCCACTGTGGCTAGCCCACAGTGGATACAAAATGTACTTTACTGTTCTGGATAATTTGAATTAAATAAATCAGATAAATCTAGAAAATGATTAAAACTTTGAAAAATCATAGAAATTAAACCGTAGCTCAGATGAAAATAATTTATATATGAAAAACGATCAGAGAAATATGATGAATACAATTATGTGATCAAAATGCTTCACCATCACACATATCTAGATCAACATGGAACCTTCCCCTCCGGATCGTCTGACCGATAATCACCCAGAGCTGGGAGAACCCTCCCGGATATTTTCCAGCTCCGACCAAAATATCTAGCACCGCATTAGAACACCCCTAGCATAGCATACTGCCATGTCATGCATCATGTTGCAATTGTTTGCTTTGTATTTATTGTTTCTCCCCCCTCCTTCTCCCTCCGATAGACCCCGAGACTGCTGATGATGCCGCTGAGTACGATTACGCACCTGACGACCAGGCCCTTTCAGCAGAGCTTCCAGGCAAGCAAAACCTCCTTGATCATCAGATATCGCCCAATCTTTCCCTCTCTTATGCTTGCATTAGAATTGCTTCTGTAGTTATTCCGATAGCTCCTATTCTGATGCATAGCCTGATTATGCAGCCGCTGTTGATAATTTACCTGCTATCCTATGATGCTTAGTTAGGCGAGATATTGAACCATCAGTGGCCCTGCACCCTTGTCCGTTGCCATGCTTGATATCGGGCCATGATCACTCTGGGTGATGATCATAGATATGGTTACATTACTACATTACTATTAAAATGATAAAGTCAGGCCGGCTCCAAGAGTGCCCGCGAGTTAATGAAACAAGTCGGGTCGGCCCCAAGGGTACCCGCAAGTAATACGGTGGCGACTCGACGGGTCTGGCAGAGACCACCTAGGAGAAAGGTGGGCCTGGTCCCATGACCGCGGATTATCGAGATGGGACGATAGGAACCCTGATCGTCACCACGAGCTACAAACACGATTAATGGATTGGATGTTGGATCTGAGTTGGCCGCTGGCCTTTTTCGCACTAACCACCACGTGGGAATAAGGTATGGGCCCTCGGTGCCGTACGTTCCTCCCGAAAGCTCTTCAGACATCACGACTGTGTGGGCCGATTGTTGGGGTGAGCTGGAACGCCTGCTTGTGTATACGGAGGCTAGGCTTGGTCCCCGGCTAGCCTCGCAATGCACAGGAGTGCTTAGGGCGATAAGTCCATGACCCCTACTACCAGGAGCCGAAGATCCCCAGAGGTGACTACTACTACCAGGAGCCCGACGACCAGGAGTAGTTCGGAGGCCCTAGGCAGGAGGCCTCGCCTTTTTGATCTAGTGTCGCTGTTATGCTAGCCTTCTTAAGGCAAAATTGATTAACTATGTCTGTACCCAGATATTATTTGCTTCCACTGACTTATGTATTCGGGTCCTCGAGACCCCTGGTTTGTAATATGATGATTTATGTTTAAATTTGTGTTTAGAGTTGTGTTGTGATATCTTCCCGTGAGTCTCTGATCTCGATCATGCATGTTTGCATGTATGATTAGTGCACGATCGAGCAGGGGCGCCACAAGCTGGTATCAGAGCGGACTACCTGTAGGAAGCCCCCATTCCAAATTCCTTGGTCGAAGTTGAGTATAGTCTTTGAAAAAACTATTTTACTAATAGTGTTGTGTGGCTTACGGGCCCACATCGCAAATGGATGGGATTAGGATATTTTATTCCGCTCCTTTACTCTGGGATTCTGATCTCTCTCCTCTTCGGGTTAAAGATTTTACTAACTCTAACTTTAGGTTCTCATAACCACTTCCTCCTGGAGAGCCCCTCATTCCAGATGATCGCTTGATTCACCAAAAGATTCTAAAGAGACTCTGCGATGTTTTTTCGAGACCCTGTGTGCCCACTGCCTTTGCAATTCTCTACAACCAATAAATCCTTGTGGATAACTACCTACACTTGTCGCTCATACATTCGTCCCTAGTTGCTCTTGTTATTACAAGATCCCCTGAAATACTCTCCGATGTTCCAAGAATTCCTTGTGCCTACTGCCTTACAGCTCCTTTCCGCATGAATACCCCTACGAATAATTCCTCACACTTACCGGGGATCCGTTCATCCCCAGTTGTTCATGTGTTTCACAAAATTCTTCAAAATGCTATATGATCTTCCAAAAATCCTCAGCAGCCTATTGCCCTTGAAATTCTTGCCTGCTTGCATTATGGTTAATTCCATATGTCTAGTAATCTTCGTTGACATCCCTTGTCATTGTCATTTTGAGTCCCTTGATTCAATGTGTTGCGAATTCTCGCAATCATCAGTCAAAACTAGAATTCGTCCTTCTGGCTCAGACGTCATTCCAGACATGAGCTGGTTCTCGGCAAATCAAGTCTTGATTGGTTGTCCATCTAACTCTATTCAACTTATCCATCCTTGAGCAGAGCATCTGCTTCTGATCCCCGATTTGGAAGTCATAACCCCTTGGTATTTAAGCTTTG
Source organism: Elymus sibiricus (assembly GCA_039707655.1). Lineage (NCBI taxonomy): Eukaryota > Viridiplantae > Streptophyta > Magnoliopsida > Poales > Poaceae > Elymus > Elymus sibiricus. The sequence goes on from CM077675.1 coordinate 537,574,171, forward strand.
AATTATTCAGATGTTTCTATGATCCGATGCCTTTGCATTCCTTCTTCTTCTGGTTGAGTACCGATACTCACATCAGATCCTTTGTTGGACTATTATCCAACAGTGTCCTTCATATTCAATAACCTTGTGAGTTCTTACCCTGATACATAATGCCTTTAGTAAATTGTATCCTCGAGCTTGTGTTATTTACTCCTGAAGTTTGTGGTATATGATCCTAAGATGCCTCGATGGGTTGAACCTATGCCTTCTCTAATCTGTGTGAACTCAAAACTTTTACGGGTCATACTCTTCTGGTGATTCGCCAGATATATTTTCAACACTACAACTCCTTCGAAAGCGAGAAGTGAATGAAAGGTTATGCGTTGAAGAAGTGGGAGTCGACCTTGAACTTTGTGTTCATGCCCATGGGAATGATGTAGACCGTCACAGAAGCTTCTTACAAAATATTTAATTCATTTCTATAATTCTCCCAAGTTTCCTTAACTTGATTCCATGCAGTTATGGCTCCGACCATGCTGTCCTTACTCGATATATCTGAAAGGAATCCATTCTCGTGCCTCGTCTATTTTTTCGACAGGCTTAAGGTATCTATTGTCCGCAGGTCAATGACCTAGTTCAACTTCTATTCTGTTCTACCTTAGAGTATTACCCTCTGGTATCTCGAGGATATCGTGCCATTGCACTACCTCTTATGGATTCTTCCTGGAATAATACTTCTCACCGTTATACTCACTCCGCAGGCTAGAGTGGTTCGTCACTCAAGAACTCCGGCAAGTGACTTGAATCCACACTATGGCCCATTACTCCTATTAATTGTTACCAGGAGGTTTAAACTCGATCATGTCATTCCTAGCTTGATCGGCTACATCATTATCATGCTAATTTTAACCGTGCTACCTCGTCCTTCTTGGTGCCCAAATTCTTCAGACCGTGAGCAAGGGTTACATTGAGTTTTCCAACATCATGTTGTTGTCTTGAAAAGCAACTCTAATTACGAGCTTGCATCTTATCTATTGTTCCCATAACTTTCCACTTCGTCATTCCCTTGCTTGATGTCATCACTGATTGATTACATCTTCATGAAACCTCTCGAAAAATTGTGTTGAGATCATTGTCAACATCTTTGACTTATCCCAAGATGTGATTCAAATTTATGATGAGGAATACCACCCTTGCCTCTCGATAATTTGTGTTGTCCTCGACAACATCCTGACTTTCCGTCCAACCCAGACTTGGTTGAGTTATGGTTATACCTTGCATTTCTTGATATTCTTGAAATTGATCCTTATGTATTTCTGGTGATTTCCAAACCCAACCTTTGCATAAACACCCTATCATTCCTACCCCGAAGCAGGGTTGTGGTACTCCGATTATCAAAAGGAACATTGGGAGCACAATGCTAAATGTTTCTTGATCAATTATCCAAACATAGTGGTATGGGTAAACCTCATGTTTTCCCTTGCCCCTTTTATCTAAAGGGTTACGTAATTGCTGCCCTGTCATGTATATCATTTCTTTGCTTGTCCTTGGGAAAGGATATACTTCTAATACTTGTGAATAAACACATTTTCCTTTCCATTGGTCTGATTAATCTATTAGATACATTTTCCTTTCCATTGGTCTATTTAACCCTTCAATTAATTTATATGATCTAAGCAGTAATAATTCCCTGCTTATGTAAACACCCCGGTGTACAACCCTGTCAGTAAAATTTAGATACTAATGTTGATGACATACCGGTAACCCCGGTGGACGAGAACCTTGCCTATTGGTCCGCCTCGTTTTAATGAGCAGGAAAATGGTTCTCTTCATTCCCCGCCCTTGGTACCGATGTTGTTGCTGACATAGCTGACAAGCTATCCTCTGACATGCCTTGCTATTGTGTCCGTGCAAGACGTCACCGCCTTTCATACTCTTAACCCACACTAACCACAGTTCCACAGGATCGAAACCTGACTCTCCTGTACCTCCCTGTTTCCAACGTTAATCCTCGCGCTTGGCCTCGTAGGTAATTCACGAGCCACCTCCCTAGAGATGATCTATTCTGGTATAAGGCGCAATACTTATTCCGTTGCTCTGAACCCCATTCACACTCTGGGTTGGCATTGAATGATTGCCTGCCCGCTTGAAACTTCTTATTGTACCTTCTTACTTTGCTTTCGATGTTTTTCTTAAGTTTCTACTAGAGGGATGCCTCTATGCCTCATTCACTGAGATATTCCCAGGTACCTAACATGTCTTGAGCTCCGTCCTTCTCGAGTTTTCCCCTTAACCTATTCGTAAGTATGATGGAGATCCCGAAGAAGGGATGACGAATTCATCATGATGACCTGAACCAGAGAAATACAGACATCAATGCGATGGATCAACTTCTTCGAGAAGAGCAACCAGGAACGGGAAAACTCGTTTGAATTTCGTAACCAGACCTTTTTCCCCTTACTCTACCTCTTAAATCTCGGGACGAGATGTCTTTTAGTGGAGGATATTTGTAACACCCCCAGTGGTTAACTACAGTAATCACCCTCTGATAATGCCAGGTCACCATGATTAGCAAGTCTTGATCATCTTTGATTCATATCTCATTTCAAATTCCACTTTAAATCAAATTCAAATTGCAAGTGAAATTTAAAGTTTCACAAATAAAGAAACTAAAAAGTTCATGTGATTGCAAATAATCCATAGATAATTAATGTTAAGAAAAACAACATCACTTGTTTGCTCATTTGAAAGTAATCACCCAAAAACAGTGACTAAAACAGCTCCTTTAATCCAATTGCATTTATTCAAAATTCAAATGAGGCCCACACATTTTGTGGCAGTGCTAAATATTGCATAGTATTTGATTTGGCAAGTTCCACATTTTTCAAAAGTCATTTGGTGCAAAAGGAAATTGCAAAACAGAACCAACAGCATTTATCCAAGACCATTTAAATTCAAATGTAAATCTATACATTTCCAAATACTCTGAAAACTTGTGAGTGGCTCTATAATACTGCAATTGATTTATGTGCAAAGTTTGAATCAAAACTAAATTCAATTACTAGCATCAATAAATAGAGAACAGAGTTAAAAGAATATAGCAGAAAAAGGGGAAAATACCTAAACTACTGGTGGACTGGGCTCTAGGTCAACAGTGGGAGCCCAGCCCACCTCGCCACCTTCTCCTACCTCGTGCTCATCCTCGTTGCCGTGGAGCACGCGCGTCCGCACACGCCGCAGATGACTCCGTGTCGTCCATCCATCGGTGCCCCGCAAGGGATAAGACCACCCCGGTGCCTCTCTACAACCCTAACCCCCCTCCGTTCCCCATCCTTGCGTCGCTCCTTTCTCTGTCGCACGCGCAGCCTTGGCCATCGCCATGGCTTCGTCATCATAGTGGCCACTGGTTGCCCCATGCTGCACCACCATGTCTAGGAGGCGCGCCGTCGTCGCCTTCGTCGATTACCTCACCGGATCAAGGCGGGGGAGCACTACTTCGCTGCCATCGAACCAATCTTTCCGGCTTCCCCGTGCTCACACATGACCTCACAGTGAGCTATGCCTCACATCCCCTCCTACCTCTGCCTCGCTATCGCGCCATAGCTAGCTAGAACTGAGGCCAAGCACTGGCCATGGCCATGGCGCCACTATTGTGCTGGAACCGGTGCCGCCGTCCTCTCTGGGGCCACCTGAGCTCTGTGTCGAGCACCTGGCGATACCAGGACATCGATACGTTGCTCCACTTGCTCGGTCTTGAGCTGTAACCACAAACCCCACCACAGCCGTAGCGATGCCGCCGCCAACGCCGATGCTGTGCACAATTCCGGCCGTCTCTGCTTCTGCTCCTGGCACCGCTGGACGCGCCTCGTTGCGCCGAACCCGTAGGGACAAACCATGACCAAAATGGTCTCCTGTGCAGCAAACCCGGCGAGGTCCTGCGCCGCCGCCGCTGCGTTCGGTTGTCGCCAGCGACAAATCCCGGTTTAAGCTGACGTGGCACATCATTAACGATAAGCTAATGACCCTCTGGCCCTATGACAAGTGGGACCCCCACCGTTAATTAACCAGTTTTAGTTAGAGCCTAATCTAATCCAAAAACTGACATATGGGACCCACCATCTACTGTTCAAATGGATAAGGTGTTGACTCAGCACCCCTGGCCCACCAGTCAGCCTCTGCTGACTAGACCCTTGACCCAGTCAATGGCCCCACCTGTCATCCACTATGGCTAGCCCACAGTGGGTACAAAATGTATTTTACTGTTCTGGATAATTTGAATTAAATAAATTAGATAAATCTAGAAAATGATTAAAACTTTGAAAAATCATAGAAATTAAACCGTAGCTCAGATGAAAATAATTTATATATGAAAAATGATCAAAAAAATATGAAGAATCCAATTATGTGATCAAAATGCTTGACCATCACTCCTATCTATATGAACAAGGAACCTTCCGCTCCGGATTGTCTGACCGATAATCACCCGGAGCTGGGAGAACCCTCCCGGATATTTTCCCACTCCGACCAAAATACCTAGCACTGCATTAGAACACCCCTAGCATAGCATACTGCCATGTCATGCATCATGTTGCAATTGTTTGCTTTGTATTTATTGTTTCCTCCCCCTCCTCCTCCCTCCGATAGACCCCGAGACTGCCGACGACGCCGCTGAGTACGACTACGCACCTGACGACCAGCCCCTTTTAGCAGAGCTTCCAGGCAAGCAAAACCTCCTTGATCATCAGATATCGCCCATTCTTTCCCTCTCTTATGCTTGCATTAGAATTGCTTCTGTAGTTATTCTGGTAGCTCCTATTCTGATGCATAGCCTAATTATGTAGCCACTATTGATAATTTACCTACTATCCTATGATGCTTAGTTAGGCGAGTTACTGAACCATCAGTGGCCCTGCACCCTTGTCCGTTGCCATGCTTGATATCGGGCCATGATCACTCTGGGTGATGATCACGGATATGTTTACATTACTGCATTACTATTAAACTGGTAAAGTCGGGCCAGCTCCAAGAGTGCCCGCGAGTTAATGAAACAAGTCGGGTCGGCCCCAAGGGTACCCGCGAGTAATACGGTGGTGACTCGACGGGTCAGGCGAAGACCACCTAGGAGATAGGTGGGACTGGTCCCTTGACCGCGGATTACCGAGACGGGGCGACAGGTCACTGCGAGCTACAAACATGATTAACGGATTGGATGTTGGTTCTGAGTTGGCCGCTGGCCTTTTTCGCATTAACCACCACGTGGGAATAAGGTATGGGCCCTCGGCGCCGTACGTTCCTCCCGAAAACTCTTCAGATGTCATGACTGTGCGGGCTGATTGTTGGGGTGAGCTAGAATGCCTGCTTGTGTATACGGAGGCTAGGCTTGGTCCCCGGCCAGTATTGCAACGCACTGGAGTGCTTAGGGCGATAGGTCCATGACCCCTTCGCACTTAGGATTTAGACCGGTGTGCTGACCTCTGTGAAGAGCCTAGGTAGGACTACGTCGTGTCGATCATCCGAAGCCGGGTATGACCCAGGAAAGCGTGTTGGGCACAATAGTGCACCCCTGCAGGGAAGTTAATCTATTCGAATAGCCATGTCCAAAGTAACAGGACGCTCAGAGATGTATCCTGATCCTCTACAACTTCAACTGGATACTGAATTGTTACTAAACTGTTATATTGCTTCGAGGTCACTTTCTCGCAGGGTAGTCGAGAGAGGATCTCAGTGCATTGCTAATATATACTTGTTACTATGTAATATTCTGCTCCACTCTCTACTGATGCTGCAGGATTGCTGCAAGATGCTAGTCTTTGATAGGCTAGGCTTCTTCCTCTCTATTCTGGCATTTCTGCAGTTCAGTCCAAAGATATAGCCCCATTCCTTTGATACCGATGCATGCTTAGTATAGTTCTGATGTAAGTATTGCGAGTACTTTGGATGAGTACTCATAGTTGCTTTGCTACCTTTTTCCCTTTTACTCGGATGCTGCGATCAGATGATGGAGCCCAGGAGCCGAAGATCCCTAGTGGTGACTACTACTACCAGGAGCCCGACGACCAGGAGTAGTTCGGAGGCCCTAGGCAGGAGGCCTCGCTTTTTCGAACTAGTGTCGCTGTTATGCTAGCCTTCTTAAGGCAAACTTGATTAACTATGTCTGTACCCAGATATTATTTGCTTCTGCTGACTTATGTATTCGGGTCCTCGAGACCCCTGGTTTGTAATATGATGATTTATGTTTAAATTTGTGTTTAGAGTTGTGTTGTGATATCTTCCCGTGAGTCTCTGATCTCGATCATGCATGTTTGCGTGTATGATTAGTGCACGGTCAAGTAGGGGCGCCACATTATATCACTCAATATAAGCCATGGAAACTCCAAAACAAGCAAACTAAGAAAACAAAACAGAATCTGTCAAAAAACAGAACAGTCTATAAATGACGAATTATTATCCATACTTATATAACTCCAAAAATTCTGACAAATTAGGACAACGTATCCAATTTGTAGCCCAATATTGTGTAAAAATTTCAGGAATTGATCTTGTTCCAGAAAAGAATTAAATTCCAGCACTGGGCTCAAAAGTTTCTGTTTCTGCACAGCATCAAATTAACTATCATCTAGATCATCCCAAAGGCTTTACTTGGCACTTTATTGAAATAAAACAAACAAACATGATTAATACAATACCACTAATCATGTAAACACACAAAAACAGTAGGGATAAATATAGGGTTGCCTCCCAACAAGCGCTTTTCTTTAAAGCCTTTTATCTAGGCATTGATAATTCTAATGATGCTCACATAAAAGTAAGAGTTGAATCATATAGCAAACATATTTAAGCCTAACTCACTTCCTATGCATAGGGATTTTGTAAGCAAACAATTTATTGGAGCAAGAATAACCTAGCATAGGAAGGCAAAATAAGTGTAACTTCAAAACTTTCAACATAAAGAGAGGAAACTTGATGTTTTTGAAATATATATAAGCATATCTTCCCCTCTCATAATAATTTTCAATAGCATCATGAACAAAATCAACAATATAACTATCACAAGCATTCATTTCATGATCCACAAGCATATAAATTTTTTTACTCTCCACATAAGCAAATTTATTCTCATCAATAGTAGTGGGAGCAAGTTCAATGAAATAACTATCATATGATACTTGATTGCATAATCAATTTGAGCATTAAAATCATGATGAAAAGTTTCATGGCTATCATTATTCTTTATAGCATACATGTCATCACAATAATCATCATAAATAGCAACCTTGTTGTCATAATCAATTGAAACATCTTCCAAAGTAGTGGATTCAACACTAAATAAAGGCATGACCTCTCCAAATCCACTTTTATCATTATTTCAATAAGATTCAACACCCTCCAAAGTAGTGGGATCATTATTACATAAAGTCGACACTCTTCCAAACCCACATTCATCAATATAATCATCATAAATAGGAGGCATGCTAGCATCATAATAAATTTGCTCATCAAAAGTAGGGGGGCTAAAAAGATCATCTTCATTAAACATAGCATCCCCAAGCTTATGGCTTTGCGTATCATTAGCATCATGGATATTCATAGAAGACATACTAATAACATTGCAATCATGCTTGTCATTCAAGGAACTCACACCAAACATTATGTTAAATTCTTCTTTTAACACTTCATAGCAATTATCGAAATCCATATTTTCAAGAAGCACTTCATAAAGATAAAGAATTTGATCCAACTTCACTTCCATTTTTTTGTAGTTTTCTTTTATAAACCAAACTAGTGAATAAAGAAGAAACTAAAATATTCAATTGCAAGATCTAAAGAAGATACCTTTAAGCACTCACCTCCCTGGCAACGGCGCCAGAAATATCTTGATGTCTACTACACAACTTTATTCTTGTAGACTCCGTTGGGCCTTCAAGCGCAGAGTTTTGTAGGACAACATCAAATTTCCCTCAAGTGGATGACCTAAGGTTTATCAATCCGTGGGAGGTGTAGGATGAAGATGGTCTCTCTCAAACAACCCTGCAATCAAATACAAGAAATCTCTTGTGTCCCCAACACACCCAATACAGTTGTCAATTGTATAGGTGCACTAGTTCGGCGAAGAGATGGTGATACAAGTGTAATATGGTTGGTAGAAATAGGTTTTTATAATCTGAATAAATAAAACAGCAAGGTATCAAGTAGCAAGCAGCGAGCACAACTGTATATCAATGCTTAGAAACAAGGCCTAGGGTTCATACTTTCACTAGTGCAATCTCTCAATAGTACTAACATAATTGAATCACATAACAATCCCTCAACGTGCGATAAAGAATCACTCCAAAGTTCCTATCGGAGAAAGTAGGATGAAAACGTGTATCAACCTTTATGCCTAAATTACCCCAATGTCACCATGGGAATCCGCAAGTTGATTACCAAAACATATATCAAGTGATCTCAATATATAGATTACCCCATTGTCACCACGGGTATCCACAAGCAAGACATATATCAAGTGATCTCAAATCCAAAGTATTCAATCCAACATACGAAACCTCAAACAGCAAGACTCGATTCATCACAACAAAGATAGAGGGGAAGAACTTTATATGATCCAACTATATTAACACATCTCATGATACATCGAGATCGTGCCAAATCAAGAACATGACAGAGAGAGAGAGAGATCGAACACATAGCTACTAGTACATACCCTCAGCCTCGAGGATGACCTATTCACGCATCACCATGAGAATGGAGGAGAAGTTGGTGGTGATGGTGTTGGAGGAGATGTCCCCAGCGGCGTCCCGGTGCCACCGAAGGAGAGGGGGGAGGGTCCTCCTCCTTCTTCTTCCTTGGCCCTCCAGGGAGAGAGGGAGCTCTCCCCTAGATTGGATCTTTCTGTCGTCTTCTGTTTTTCGCTACTGTTTCCTAGCCTTTCACCATTTCTTTAATAGCCGGAGATCCATAACTCCGATTGGGCTGAAATTTTGAGGTGATTTTTCTTCGGAAATTAGCTTTCTTGCGATGAAAGAAGGGCTCCAACTGACCTATGAGGTGCCCACAAGGCAGGGGAGCGCGCCCAGGGGTAGGGCATGCCCTGGTGCCTTGTGGGGCCCTCAGGCACCGTCTTGTGTTGATTCTTTCTCCCAAAAATCACATATATTCCATAAAAAAATCATCGTAAATTTTTATCGTGTTTAGACTTTGTTTGGTATGGTTTTTCTGCGAAACAAAAAAATGAAAAAACATGAACTGGCACTGGGCACTAGATTAATAAGTTAGTCCATAAAAATAATATAAAAGTGCACCAAAACCATATAAAATTATTGTAAACATGGCATGAATACTTCATAAATTATAGATACGTTGGAGACGTATCAGGTGGCTTGCTGTTCTCGCTTGTCGGGTGCGGGCCAGGTGGAATGGTCGTTGCCGAGCGTGGTCGTTTCCGGAAGTCGGCTCCCCCGGCTCGTTGCCGGGTGTTTTGAAGTTGCTTTCTCCAACACTTAGTTGCGGGCTGTAGAAGAGTGTGGTAGGTCTTGAAGAAGATCTGCATACCACCACGGAGTTTGGACTCCTTCTTAATGTCGTTGTAGATAATCTTGACGAAGATTTGCATGCCACCACAAAGTCATGGTAGCACTGGTTGCCGGAGCGCCCTTCCAGCTATTTGCCTTGGCTAGGAGGCTACTGTGGTCCGTGCGCAGTTGGACTAGTGAACCCAAGCGTCATAGTACCGACAATCTTCGAGAGGGCCCGAACCTGGGTAAATATTGTGTCTCTCTACTTCCTGTTAATATAAAGCCGAGATCACCAGCTCCGGACCCCCTACCCGAGATCTGCCGGATTTAGCTCCGACATTGGTGGCCCATACAGGTCCCGCTGTGTGGTCACAAAAGCTCGATAGCAACATCAATTGACGATCAGATCCATGCCGGCGTGTCTCACGCCAGAACTCCAAAACCTCGGTTCAACTGAGGCTCAGGAGCACTTCGGAGCTCCTGCCCACCGTCAGGACATGAATCCCGACGAATCAGATCTGGTGATCGGGCCCCTCGCCGCATATTCGGATCTGGCCGAGGATCCTTGAGCGATCGAGACCCAAGAGCCGGTTTCGTACCCGCCGCTGCATAACAGTCACATCTGGCCAGACCAAGCCTGGAGCTCGGATCCGAAGACCCTTTGCTGCGGCCCGATAAGCGCGGCCGCACAGTCGGTCCCGAGGCCAACACTAGATCAACCTCGGGAATGCTCCTCTGTGAAGCCGACAGTAGATCGGTCCGGAATCAAATTTATGCTCCCACCTACCCCCCACGTTGCGTACTGTCACGATAAATCAGAGCCAACCGACGTCTGGGATTTTGCATTCGTTGCACAAAAACCAAAAGAAACAGTCCGACAATTCTGGATGAGATTCCTGTTCGTAAAAAACAAAATCTCATATTGCTGTGACGCGGAGGCCTTGGGGGTGTTTCCGCTTCAATTGCCACGACAGAATACATATTTAAAATTTATTATTATACAAGCCGGCTATTAGGTTGACTCTAAATGACATGGCAACTTCTTATAGTCGATTGTTGACTGTATTATTGCTATAGGGGAACGCGTTGATTGCAAATTAAGAACTCCAGAGTGTATATATGAAACTCACGACGTCCCGCGCTTCCTTGCTCAGCCGCCGCCGCAGATTGAACGATGACGGCGACGACGATCATAAGAACCAGAAGAAGAGGGGCATAGCGAGTAACGGCCGGGGTCGGAAGACGGCAAATTCTAAACCAACGAGACATCTTTCCTGGTCTCATGATGCGCTATGCTTCTTCTTCTTTTTTTTTTTTTTTTTTTTTTGCGGGAGATGCGCTATGCTTCTGGTGTTGAAGGATTAGACACAACACTATCGTCTGGTTCTGGTGGCAAGGTAGCACTGCGCGCACGGCCTCTTAAATAGAATAACCAGCCTCGGCCGGTGTTATATTCGTGGACACGACCCCAGCACGTGGTCGTGCTTAGGGCATCTGCAAGGGAAAACATCAGAGACATTTTTTTTTAGAAAAAGGAGGATAGCCCCATCTAGCAACAATAAAACAATTGCCACAGGTAAAAAATCCAGAAGAATTGAAAACATAAACCAGTATTATTACACGTTGCCAGATGAACCCTAACATTTTTTTTCTAATGCCATCCAGCTAATAATAAGACATGAATATACACCTTACCATTCGCAATAAATAAATAAATAAATATACAACAAAGCGTCCCCAGAATAAATTGCGTAAGGTGGACTGCACAGGCCATGCCATACACGAAACAAGAAAATTAGCTCATGATCTGTACATTCAATAACTTACCCAGATTACTATCTCGAGATCTCTACTACTGTATGTCTAGAGGCAAGGCAACTAAGCATCATGAATCTAAGAAGTCAATTGCTCATTCAATTTTGGTTGTGGATCTTTGTTGCCGAAATGTTTTTTTTTTTTGGAGGGATTTGTTGCCGATATGTTAAGATCAGAGCAGGACCGAATGGAGAAAAGTCCTAGTAGTCGATTATAAATGCATCTACGGTGCTACCGAAGGAGGCCACAACAAGCTAGCAGCACCAGTACAAAGATGGCTCCTGTGAGCACTCTCAGTTCCTCCCTGCTCACGGCCACAGTCCTCTACTCCTTCTTCACGCTTTTTGCCCCCACTTCTTCATTGATTACTAGTACTACCACACTCGTTGATGAACCGAGTATAGACTTGGAGCCCCTCCTCTGCCTCAAGCGCCACCTCTCCAACGATGGCAAAGCACTTGCCTCGTGGAACAATACCCTCCCGTTTTGCAGTTGGCCCGGTGTCACCTGCGGCAAGAGGCATCCATCTCGCGTGACAGCACTTGATTTGGGGTCGCTGGGCCTGAATGGAGAAATACCACCCTGCATCGGCAATCTCACTTTCGTCACGAGAATCAATCTCCAGGATAATCTGCTGAGTGGTGTGATCCCACCTGAGGTAGGCAATCTGCGTCGCCTTGTCGGACTAAGCCTTCTGTCCAACAATCTTAGCGGTGCAATACCCAACTCTTTTTCTACATGCTCAAGTCTTCAGATGATTGATCTTGGGAACAACTCCCTTCACGGGGAGATGCCCCGAGAATTGACCAGCTGTTTAAATGTCACAGTGATCTACCTCGATAACAACATGCTCCATGGAAGCATCCCGGACGGGTTCGGCGTGCTTCCTAAGCTTTCAGTTCTGGTTGCTTCTCATAACAACTTGACGGGCAATATTCCGTCTCTTCTAGCAAATAGTTCATCACTTCAAGCGCTGGACCTGGAAGGAAATGACCTCACTGGAGAGATTCCTCCTGCTCTCTTTAACAGCTCCACTCTTAAAATCATATATCTCACTCTAAATCATTTTTCGGGGTCTATTCCACCTTTCCCACGCTTGTCACCACTAGAGATTCTCGGCCTATCCTATAATAATCTCTCTGGCAGCATACCTTCCTCTGTAGGAAACTCTTCCTTGCTTCGGATACTTTTGCTTGCATCGAATAACTTGCAAGAAAGCATTCCATGGAGCTTAAGTAGAATCCCACACTTAGAAGTACTCGACCTGACTTACAACAACTTATCCGGAACCGTTCCCGTCTCTCTTTATAATATATCTACACTCACATACCTTGGAATGGGAACCAACGACTTGGTTGGAGACATTCCAGAAAATTTTGGCTATACTCTTCCAAACATCCAAACATTTATTGTTCAGGAAAACAAATTCCAAGGTGGTATTCCCACATCAATGGCCAATGCCACAAATCTTGAGCTCATTATTCTCCGTGATAATGCGTTTCATGGCATAATTCCTTCCTTTGGGTATTTGCCCAACTTAACCACACTAGATATTGGCCAGAACCAGCTCGAAGCTGGAGACTGGACGTTCCTATCCTCGTTCGCTAGTTGCACAAGGTTGGTGAACTTGATGTTAGATGCAAACAACCTACAGGGAAACCTGCCAGATTCCATTGGTGCTTTTCCGAAAAGCTTGCAACTTTTGATGTTGAGAGCAAATAAAATATCTGGCACCATAACCCACGACATTGCTAACCTGACAAACCTCACAGACCTTCGCATGGAGCAAAATCTGCTTAGTGGAAGCCTTCTGGGCTCACTTGAAAATCTTCCTAACTTGATTGTTCTAGATTTATCCCAAAACAGGCTTTCTGGGCAAATCCCATTTTCGATCGGTAACCTCCGTCAATTAAATGAGCTCTACTTGCAAGAAAATAATTTGGATGGTCCCATCCCTGCAGCTTTAGCACGTTGCCAAAGCTTAGTCACCCTAAACCTCTCCTGCAACTCTTTTGATGGAAGAATACCAAAAGAACTGTTTACTTTGTCCACGCTTTCTGAAGGTCTTGACCTCTCTTACAACATACTGTCTGGGCCTATACCAATGGAAATTGGTGGGTTAATCAATCTTTCTCCCCTCAATATTTCCAACAACCAGTTGACCGGAGAAATTCCCTCAACTCTAGGCGAGTGCAGCCATTTAGAATCCCTCCACCTGGAAGGGAATCTACTTGAAGGGCAGATCCCTCAATCTTTCGCTGCATTGAGAGGCATCAGTGACATGGATCTTTCTCGAAACAACTTGTCTGGTCAAGTTCCAGAATTCTTCGAGGCCTTCAGCTCCATGTCACTTCTCAATTTGTCATTCAACAACCTGGAGGGACCCATACCAACTGGTGGAGTCTTCCGAAATGCAAGCAAGGTGTTCGTCCAAGGGAACAAAGAGTTGTGCGCCGCTTCATCGCCAGTAAAACTGCCACGTTGCGAGACAACTGCATCTAAACACAAGCACACCTCCAACATACTGAAGATAGCGGTGGCACTTTCTATTGTTTCTTTGGTCATGTTATCATTCTTCGGAGTCATATTTCTGAAGAAGAGAAACAAGGTCAAGCAACAAACACAGCCATCCGTCAAGGGGTTAAAGAAGTTGACATATGCTGATTTAGTGAAGGCAACAAATGGATTCTCTTTAGACAACTTGGTTGGCTCAGGAAAATACGGGTCCGTGTACAAAGGTAGAATTGAGTCTGAAGAACATGTTGTTGCTATCAAAGTTTTCAAACTTGAGCAACTTGGAGCAACAAAGAGTTTCCTTGCTGAGTGTGAGGCCCTGAGAAACACTCGTCACCGCAATCTTGTAAGGGTGATCACTGTGTGCTCAACAGTTGATCGTGCAGGACATGAGTTCAAAGCTCTTGTTCTTGAATATATGATCAACGGCAACCTAGAAAGTTGGCTTCATCCAGCACTCCACGAGCACCATCCGAAAAGGCCATTGAGTTTAGGTTCAAAAATTGTAATAGTGGTAGACATAGCTGCTTCTTTGGATTACCTCCATAACCATTGCATGCCTCCCATGGCCCACTGTGATCTGAAGCCTAGCAATGTCCTTCTGGACGATATCATGGGAGCATGTGTTGGGGATTTCGGGTTGGCTAAATTCCTACACAGTCATACTTCTTCAGGGATTCAGAACTCTACAAGCTTAGTGGGGCCAAGAGGATCAGTTGGATACATTGCACCAGGTAATGATTTATTAATAGAAGATTGTTTATCTTTGCAAGGGGTATTACATGATCTTCTAGATACTCAAACTTCACTTTCTTTTAAACACTTATTATGATATTTCTGTTTGGATCCTTTTGTGTTAATTATTGTCTGAATAAATTTGTATATTACAGAATATGGCTTTGGGAGTAAAATATCCACGGAGGGCGATGTTTACAGCTACGGAATCATCATCTTAGAAATACTCATAGGGAAGCGTCCAACTGATGAGATGTTTAATAATGGCCTGAGCCTTTACAAATTTGTCAAACAATCATTTCCTCAAAATATTGGTGACATTCTAGATCCTACAATCATTCCCAGTTACGGAGATGAAGAAGCAGGAAGTATGTTAGACCAAGAAAGTCATCCAATGGCTGGAACAATGAGCTGCATCATCGAGCTCGTTAAGCTTGGCCTGTCATGTGCTGCCGAGGCACCCAAAGATCGCCCAGCAATCCAAGACGTTTACAGCGAAGTCACCGCAATTTAAGAAGTATTTTCTGCACTTCAGGGCTGAGCAAGAAGTACAGTTGTGTCTACTGCTGACATATTGCTGGTGCATGAAGACCTATGACCAGTTTGCTTTACTTAAAGCTTTATTTACTTTTATGAAATCATGAATGTCGCGAATTGCGTTCCATTATAACTAGTATATCGCTCTCATATAGTTTTGTATGCACACTGTCGTTGAGGCTATATGAAATAAAGTTCAGCATGGGAACCTTTTTTCGACTTGGCTGTTTTTCTACTTCTTTTCACTTTTCAATATAAAACAAGAGTTCTACTGGTCTTTACTGCTGTATCAAGGAAGTCAGCCAACCAGCTACAGTCTACAGAATATCACAGCTTCTGCACTATCCCATACACATGTTCACAAGTTTATTATAAGGTTTAGACGCTAATACCATTCCAAATACCAGTGAAAACACCAAGGATGCAAATAGAGAAAGTTCAAAGTAATTGAAAAAGCATGAATCCGCACAGCGACTGAAGACCTCTTTGACCACCCTCGCTTTCTTTAACAGGAGTAAATTGATCATTGGCAATGGAGGACGCACTACCAGATTTTGGAAGGATACGTGGCTGTGGGAGAGGTCTCTAGCCTTGCAGTATCCAACGCTTTATAGTATTGTTCAGCGTAGGGAAACTTTTGTGAGTAAAACACGATGTTTTGTTCCGTTAAACATTTAGTTCAGGCGGGTACTAGTGGGGGAACGATGGGATAAATGGCTACATTTAGTGCGCGTATGTTGTTGGAGGTCAAAACCTGTCTAATGTGTCAGATACATTCTGATGGAAACTTTTGGTTTCAGACGTATTGTCAGTCAAATCTATGTATGTCGACTTGATTAATATTGGACCAATCTCTAAGTTGATTCATATTTGAAAAATTAAGGTGCCTTTAAAAATCAAGGTCTTTATATGGTTTGTGCACAAGGAAGTGATTTTGACTAAGAACAATTTGGCGAAATGTAGGTGGGAGGGTAGTAAACGATGCTGTTTTTTTTATGAGGAGGCAACGATTCAACATCTTTTTATCAAATTTACACTAGCCAGGTTATTGTGACAAAGAATACATGTGTCCTTTAATGTTTTTCCACCTAGTAGCATTTCCAATTTGTTCGGCAACTGGTTAAAAGGTGTAGAGCCTAATACAACGGCACGAATTCGCGTGGGAGTTTGTGCATTACTTTGGGTAATTTGAATTGTCGGAATGACGTTATTTTTAGGCGAACCAATATCACAAAAAAATTGTAGGTGATCTTCCGAGCGTCTGGATGGATCCGTATGTAGTCATTACTCAGCCGTGCGGAAGTCAGTGAGCATATGGCCTTCGGTTGCAACTGCTGGGAGACGGTAGCATGGTCTACATACAACCGGTTTGGATGACGGTCCAATAATAGAATAGGTGTTTAGGCATCGTGTCCTATTTTTACCGGTTGCGGCATTTTATCTTATGTTTTGTTTTTTGCTTGCGTACCTAAGATGAATTTTGTACTTCGTTGCTATATTATTTAATAAAATAATTGGATGATCGCTTGATGCAAAGACCGGTGGTAATCCTCTTTTTTGAAAAAAAACAATGACTTGCATGTAAGGGTGTAAACTGGTGACCTTGTAGGCTACTCTCTCACCGTGATTTTGGAAAACTAGTTCGTTTGTTTGAAGTATGAAGAGTCCAAGAGTACTCTAAGGGTCACCAATTTGCACCTCGAATCACACGGCATCCGCAGCCTCTTGATGTTGCATGGCAGACTCGATGTTTGTCCCGTGGCTGTGGATCCAGGCCTCCGGTGGCTTCGGGTGGATTTGAGGGCTCTGGTGGTGCACTCTGGATGGACGGCGATGACGGCTGCTCCGATGCAGCGCCGGCTGCTCTAGGACCTTCCTATCCAGGGGTGTGGGTCGGGTGCGACCTGGGCTGCGAGCGACCGCGCCTACCTCGGCGCCCGGCTGGTGGGGTTGGCGGTGCAGCAGCGGTGGTCTTGGCGGGCATGTTGGCCGGGTTCCGGCGGCACGGATGGACATCTCCGGTGAGTTTCTTGGCTGATGGTGAGGGTCAATTTGTTGTCTTCCTCACTGGTGGACGGGCAGCGTTGGTGGCCTTGCGTGGATCTGCTTTGGCTGTCGTGGTGAGCGACACAGGAGTGTGCCGGTCGTGGATGCGTCCACTCCCCCTCCTCCCCCCTTTCCTCGACCGAGTGCATGCTGACACAATTTTGGTGATGTTCGAGGCAGAGCGTCTGCTGTTGTTTCGTCGGTTGGGGGTGACTGTTTCGCCCAAAGCCGACGCATTTGTTCGGTTTTGGGATGTCTGGATGCAGGGTGGCGGCCCTGGCGGAGGGAGTCACGGCGTTCATGGGAGGAACGAGCGTCTCAGGTGCGGGCAGGCAGCCATGGTCACGCGGGTGGCATGTATGTAGGTGTCCGGCATAGCATGGGTGCGCCGGAGGGGTGTGAGCACCGGGGTGCATAATCTGTCCGGTATTCCCGGTCGACGGTCGCGACGTTCGCGGATGTCGTTCCCCTTCTTGAAGGCTCTGTCGCGGTTGCTCCCACTTCCTTCTTGTCGCTCCGGGTGAAAACTTAATCTTCAGGATCGGACGGTGTTGGCATTCTGGTGTCGTCCCCTTCTTGGAGGCACCGTCTTGAAGTCCATGCTTCGTAGGTGTCTGGCGCACCTCTCCACGGTGGCTAGCTCTTGGTGGTGGTTTCTGTAAGCTCCAAGCGGTTCGTCTTGCACACCTGTAGTTTGCTTGGTAGTCGTTGGGGTGGTGTTGCGCGCGGTGCCCAGCACCTATGTATCTTGTCTTGGGTGTGTGTGTGGTGGTGACGTGTGTTTGTATCTGTTTGTCCGTTGGTCGTTGGTTTATATATAAAGTGGGGTGAAAGCCTTTTTCAGTACCAACAAAGATGGTTGCAATGAATCATCAACTCATATTGTGCGGCTTACACGAGTACAGACAGAACCCTAGTCTTCACTTTCCCCCACCCTTCCCTGGTTGGGACATCGTAGATTATCGTGCTGATATAATGACAAAGTCTCTTGGCATGTCCCTCGATATTTGCATGCTGAATATCTTCTTTTTGATCGCCTCAAAGTCATTACCCGAATTCTTTTAATTTTCTCAATCTCTGCCTTATCCTTTGCAGCAATTGAATAACTGGCTATTAGTAACTTTCAAGCTCAAGTTTTCTTTTCTTCTACATGCTTCCCCACCTTATCATGTCCCTTCTCTGTTGGCTCGGTTTGCTGGAGAAGGGGGAGGGGTTTGGCACCGCCATCCCATAAGTAATTTTTTTGTCGAATATGGCTTGTTTGGGGTGCTTTCTATTGAATTGGAGGCTCTAACGAACTCTACTCATGGTCATCCTTGGAAATGTCGTCATCGTCCTCGGCATCGACTCGGTCTCACTAGTACAGATCCAATGAGCACTAACCGGGCAAAAGCCGTTGTAGCACCCGGGACAAGCACTATGCAGATCTAACATCCTCCGCTAGCCTCCTGATAATATTGATCCTAAGACGGCACCTTCACACGACGTACACGTGGAAACGTGCACACCATGTGGGTGGAACTGTTGGTATCACAACACAAGTAAAAAAAAGCCACAATGACAACAAATATATATACAACAAATTCAGAGAGTCAAGAATTACCAATGAATACAACAAGGGTCTTTCAACCAAGGTACAACTCATACAATGGAAGCGAATTTACCTTAGGCAGGTAAAGAATACAAATTGCCTTAAGAAGACTGGAAGAAAAGCAAAGGGCATCCATATCCCTGCTCAGACACCACTCTCTGTGGGATAACCAGCTAAAGTCATCCATCAATAAACCTACTTTCTGAATTGCTGCCAGCCAGATCGCAACAATCTAGGGAAAAGGAGTAAATTAAGCAAGGTGAGTACTCACATGTACTCGCAAGACTTATATCAAACATAAGTTAGTTTATGCAACATGTTTCAAAGGAAGGTGTAAAATGGTTTAGCGGCGCAATGTCTCTCTGGCCACAGTCACTCACCAATGAGGCCAGTCAACTGCTAATTGTGCCAAGTCAAACCTGACAACAAGGCCCACCTGTCAGTTACACAAAGGCTAAATAGGAATTATCCCTAGCCTAATTGCGTCATTAGCTGATGTAGGGCCCACCTGTCATTGACTCAGGATGGATATGAACACTAATTAAGCCGGCCATGTCGGCGGCTAATCGCCGGCGTAAACCGGGACACGGTGGCAACGGTCATCCGGCATGATTGTGATGGGTGACCTTAGGGTGGCCGGGGGTGTTCGGAATCGACGGCAGCAGTGAGTTCTGTGGCGGTGGCGCTACCATGGTTGCGGGTGACAACGCCTGAGCACGAATTTGAGTGAAGTCTTGTGCTAGTGGTGATCTACGGTTTCGTCCAGTGCTATCTGACACGGGCGTGTGATCAAATGGCCGCCGAAGGAGCTCCGATAACGAGGCAGTGCATGGTGGCTATGGCACAACACCTTAGACGAAGTGCGCGAGCCAGAGACTAGGGGGAACGTAGAGGAGCTCACGGTTAATCAGATGGAGCCGAGGCGTGTGGTCGCGCGCTCGCGTCCTTCTGGCAACAGGAAGGAGACGACTAGCAAGCTGGGCCAGGCTGGGCTGCACAGTAAGAGGCCGCATGTAACTCTCTCTCTCCCCCCCCCCTCCTTTTCCTTCGAAATCACTAATTGAGGAGTACTCATTCCAAAGATCACTCCCACCTCCCCAGGTTGCAGTGCGCCACTTGTCGCAACCTGGGAGTTTTCCCTTTTTTCGTAGATCCGTTTATTCAAATCATTTTATCTCTTAAACCGTGCGTCCAAATCTCGAACCATTTTCACCATTGGATTCCTCGCGTCGAGATCTTCAAAACTAGATCCTATGTTGATAGGTTTTGACGAACTTTTTTTCACGAAAAAAACTGAACCGGAAGCACGTTTTTTTCCCTTTCCGAAAGAGGCACGACTGTGCCTCTCGTGGAAGCAAATCCATGCCTCCATGAGAAGTAAACCCATGCCTCTCGCGGAAGGAAAAAAAAAGAAAACGCGTTTTTTTTCGTTTTCGAGAGGCACGGCCTTGCCTCTCGCGAAAGCAAATCCGTGCCACTCGCGGAAGTAAAACCGCGCCTCTCGCGGAAGGAAAAAACAAGAAAACGCGTTTTTTTTTGTTTCCGAGAGGCACGGCCATGCCTCTCGCGAAAGCAAATCTGTGCGTCTCACGGAAGCAAAAACGTGCCTCCCGCGGAAGGAAAGAAAAGAAAACGCGTTTTTTTCTGTTTCCGAGAGGCACGGCCGTGCCTCTCGTGAAAGCAAATCCGTGCCTCTCGCAGCAAAACCGTGCCTCTCGCGAAAGGAAAAAAAATAGAAAACATGTTTGTTTCCGTTTCCGAGAGGCATGGCCCTGCCTCTTGCGAAAGCAAATCCGTGCCTCTCGCAGAAGCAAAACCGTGCCTCTCGTGGAAGGGAAAAAAAAGAAACGCGTTTTTTTTTTCGTTTCCGAGAGGCACGGCCGTGCCTCTCGCGGAAGCAAAACCATGCCTCTCGCAGAAGGAAAAAAATAGAAAACGTGTTTTTTTTCCGTTTCCGAGAGGCATGGCCCTGCCTCTCGCGAAAGCAAATCCGTGCCTCTCGCGGAAGCAAAACCGTGCCTCTCACGAAAGGAAAAAAAGTGTTTTTTTTTCTGTTTCCGAGAGGCACGGCCGTGCCTCTCGTGAAAGCAAATTCGTGCGGAGGCTGTTTTTTCGTGGAAGACAATTTTTTTTTTGAAATTTTTTTTGTCCAAAAGCTAAGAAAGACCGGTGAAAAAGCAAAAAGCCAAAAAAAACGTCTAAAAGCCGAAAACGTGTGTGGAAAAAAAATCCGGAGGGAGCGCTCAGAGCGCGACACGTGGCGGCGGTTGAGAGTGTGCCAAGTGGCGCCCTCTCAGCCCACCCCAAGTGATCGTTGGGTAGGCTCCCGAAGGAGCGCTCCTTCGTTAGTTGCTCCCTCTTTCCTTTTTATGTTTTTATTTTATTTATTCGCCTCTGTTTTGTAATTATTTGGAGATCCAAACCTTCTCCAAATATTCTGAAAATTTACATGTGGCTTTCCTGGACTTATCCAAAGCCAAGCAAAAAGTTTCACAATTATTGGATTCATATTCTATTTGATATGAATATAAACCCAATTAAAATACATTATGTCTTAATTCCAAAGTTCAGATATAATTCCTTTAAAATCCTAGAAAATTAGCTTCGGGACCCATATGAATTTATATCAGCTCACTACAAATTCTCACGGTTTTAGAAGGGCAGATTGGAAAGTTTTGGAGAAACTTCAGGGTATAGCCCTTTTAAATAAATAAATTTTGAGCCTTTTGAAATTTCAACAATTCAAAATTAAAGTAAATTTAAAATGATGCATGCATGCTAAGCTACTCTAGCACATTACCAGGAGCTAGGATTGTGACAGATACATTTAGAAGCTATTTGATGACGAGTTGCCCTAAGCACAGGCAGAGCTCTCGGTAGGGCAAGGTTGGGCGCTCGCCCTACCCTGATTTTCTCCGATTTTGTTCACCTATGTATATAGTCTGTGATCGAGCGCTAAAAAATCTAGGGAAGTAAAACCGGCTGAGAAAACTCGGTGTATCCCTTGTCATTGGGCCGAACCCACCTTATTGGGTTGTAGCTGTACGCAAGTCACGCAGGGTGGGTGCAATGCTCGATCCTGTCCTCCCAAGTCGCTTGATCCAGTCGAGCGGAGGCTGTTTCGTTCGTCATCGATCCTTTCCTCCACGTCGCAGGAGGAGCGCGTGGGGCCGACATCCAGAAAGAGCGGTGGCAGCCCAGCGGCCAGCAGGAGCGGCCATCCACTTGGAGCGGCATGCGGCGTCGACGGCGCTCCCCGGCAAGCAAGCCCTGACCTCGGCGGGTGATGCGGCAGTGTTTTAGTATTCATGTTCAGTGAAAAAGGGCTAGCAAAGACAAATGGTTGTGTTTAAAAGAAATAAAATAGTGAGAGTGCTTTGAAAATCTACGACGATGATATTCTCATGTGACCAGTTACATATTTGAGAAGATATTTTGATGTAGTTGATAGTTGTAGTAGGCTCAAAATAAATACCCATGAAAGTGATCACGTTATGGGACAATCTGCTCATAAAAAGAGGACCAGGCCCCAGGCGAACTGGGCCAGGCCCAGGCAGGCTTCGTATGCTGTAGCAATGTAGCTACAGTATTCGCTACAGTGAACGAAGAAGATGGGCCAGGCCGCCGCCCAGGCTGCCTAGAGCCTGAATCCGCCCATGCCCGTGCCCAAGCTTACAGATCACTCCATATTCAATGCACATGCTGCTACTTATTTGCCTTCCTTGAGTAATAACTTCGTTGGTGATTATGCTCCACAAAAATGATAGTGCATTATCGATGATGTCACGTGTATGGAGGAGCGTGGCGTAGGTATGGATGACATCGGTGTAGAGGATGATATCACTCCAGATGGTGTGGTGCTATGTGACCCTGGGGTTCCTATCTGCTCGTTCAGCTGGTCGCCCCAAAATTTAGGGATGGAATAATGAAAACAACGTGATCTCTTCTGGAATTGTGGGACGTAACATCCAGCTGCATCATATGTTTGTGACCCTCTAATTTATTATCAAGAAGTTGATCAAAGTGTTGGGAACAAAGAGTAGCAGCAATGCAGCAATCAATGTCTCTCTCTAGTGCTGAACAATGAGGAGAGGTTCAACTAATAGATAGTAATAGTGCATAAACACAACTACACGTGCACGAATTGACATAAAATTTATGTGGGAAAAATCTTCGAAGTGAGAAGTAATAAACCACAGGACATCCAGCTTTGATGGTAATTAGTGCAGAGTAGTAGCCGGTTGTTTTAGTGCTGGGGGATTATCATCTTCCCCCTATCACGAGTATTTTAAGGCGCTCATGTACATAACCTTTCAACTCTTCTTAATTGAATGCAAAGCTTGGCATGCACATAACGAGCTAATAACACATGCAAAACCATTGCTTGGAAATTTCTCCCCGGAAATTACCGAGGCGATGAACACTGATTATAACTCTATTTCTAGTTAATATGCTTTCTCTTTCCATGCAAAAAAATGAATGATAGAGCGCTCCTAACTTTATCTTCAAAAAGAAATAAAAAGCACATGACACTCAACTTTTTTCATTGTAAACAAATGGATACATTGAAGTGCTCCTCTAGAGGATCACAGTAGAAGCAACATCTTCAGCAAGTTACTAACTTCTGATAATCACCAAACAAACCACATTTAAAAGGAAATATCAAGAGGCCACAGCAAACTGCTAATAGATAAACAACCATTCAGTCCCCTTCGATAATCAGACAACTGCTCTAGAACCACTGACCGCAATTGCATGAAACAGCGGGCAACCATTTCATGAAACAGCTAGTAGGAAATAACTTTAAGTAACACTTTACAACCAATCAACAGTTCAGAAAGCACTTAAATAGGGGTACTGAATACCCAAAACATTCAATAACTATACTCTTGATTTCTTTAATGGAGCAATATACACTATCTACTTAAATAGAGTTTTGACGCCTTGTACATATAGTGGAACAAAGGATGGAACTTATATTAGGCACAATTTTTATCCCTCTTCCTTTAGCGCTCCATTCTACTCAGCTCTTATCACAGTTGACAAACTGTACATGGTACAACTTACGTAGACCACTTTGAATGCTTTGTAAAAACTACATATAGGGGAAGCAGCCTAACAGAGAATTGGGCAAAGCCAGGGATTTCTTTTACAACAATATCATCCACACAGCGGGAAGCTCAAAGGCCAGGCCAGACATGGAACGAATACTGCCAATCTGCCATCATTGAGAGGACCAGGAGGCTTTAATTGGTTTGGTAGCCCTTCAACATCAGCTCTCCACAACATTTTCTGCTTATGATCGTGAAACATACACACGTTCCTGTATGCATCAAGCAACGACTTGCAGCGAAGGCTTGATCCATTCTGTGAAGCAGCGTCATCGATCGGTCTGCAATGTTCACACGGCCAAACCACGCAAAAACTTCATGCGGTGCTCCAGATGTGGAACCATGCTAGGTGCCAATCTCCTACTCCCTCCGTTCCAAAATAAGTGTCTCAACTTTGTACTAAAAGTTGTACTAAAGTTGAGACACTTATTTTGGGACGGAGGGAGTATTTTGAATTGGAACCCTATGCCAATGAATCTAATAGCTCAAAGTTGATCTGAGTCTAGCCAACTCTTTGGAATAATTTATTACCAGTTCTTCTAAACCACTGGAGTTTTCCATGAATTAATCATTCCGTTATCCACATTGCGACGACTTGATCCTGAGTAAAGTTCCTAAATAAAAGTTCTATGTGTATTAAAAAAATGTTCAACGTGTATACAAAAAATGTACAATGTGTGTTTGAAAGAAATAAAAAAAGGAAAAAATAGAATAAAAAAGAACAGGAAAAAAGAAAATCAAAATAAAAACCATAATGGTGAATACAGAAAAAAGGAAAAAACTGCATGAAATCTTCTCAAAATCGATGGAAGGTTGCACGAACCGGTGATCAAAACCTTTCCTAAAATCACTTCACCGGGCCGGCCTATTAGAAGGACACAACAGCGGGCGCCAAAGGGGAGACGGAGCTAGATCTCTCGCGGGACTTGCTATTTTAACCAGTCGCGCGCGCACCCCCCGTGGCCTTCTGAGCCGGCCCATGTGCGGGCCGGGATGCACCCTATTTTTTTCCTTATGTTTTCTTACTTTTTTTAAATTATTTGGGGTATCAAAAAGTTCTAAATTTCAAAAAAATTGGGAATTTTGAAAAAAATGTTGATGAATTCAAAAAATGTTCATGATTTCAAAAAATATTCATGGTTTGAGAGAATGTTCAAGGATTTGTAAAAAAGTTCATTAATTTAAAAATTGTTCATGAATTTTAAAAAATTCCATGATATCAAAAAGTTCATGATTTCAAGAAATGTTCATGAATTCAAAAAATGTTCATGATTTAAGAGAAAGTTCACGAATTTGTAAAAAATGTTCATGAATTTTAAAAATGTTCTTGATTTCCAAAATTGTTTGTCAATTTAAAAAATGTACATGATTTATATAATGTTTACGATGTCAAAAAATGTTTGGGAATTAGAAAAAATGTTCTCAATTTAAAAGAATGTTCACGAATTTGTAAAAAATGTTCATGATTTCAAAAAATGTTCATGATTTCAAAAAATGTTCAAGATTCAAGAGAATGTAAATTAATTTGTAAAAAAAGTTCACAATTTAACAAATATGTTCATGAATTTGAAAAATGTTCATCATTTCAGAAAATTTTCATGATTTTAATTTTTTTTACGAATTTAAAATAGCTTAGCAAATTGAGAAAACAAGAATAAAAATGAAAAAAGAAAAGCATGAAAGAAAAAACAAAACAGGAAAAGAAACATAAAAGAAAAAGAAAGAACGCAAACAGAAAAAGAAAGAAATAAAAATAAAGAATAACAAAAAACCGGTTTATAAAAAAAAGCACGTGAAGGGGGGGGGGGGGGGTACGCGTGCGATCGTTAACCAGCGACCCACGTGCCAAATAGGATTCCCTATCTCTCATAGAACTCGTGAAAATTATGGCCCAGTATTTGGGTTGGGCCTACTTGAAATCATGACTGAGATGGCGCATGGGCCTAGATGGTGTGAGTATGGGTAAGCCTATATAACTCTTTTTGTGCGATAACGCGTAAGACTGTATAACTGAGGTCATGTGTTGAACCCAATAATTTTCCGTCATAAGATAGTATCATCATGCTCTAAAAAATGTATTAACTTGGTGAAACATATCTATAAGTTTTTATATATATAAAAAATCAAGGATATAAAAAACATGTTGATTATACATTTAAAATTTGGTAAGCGAAATAAAGTAATATCCAAGTTGAGGAAATATAATAAATTGTCTGAGCTAAAGTAAATTGCAGTAAGCTAATGTAAACAGGATTTTTAAGATACAATCATAGTTAAAACACCGAACCGGACTGGCGGTCGAACCAGAAAAGCCGGGATAAACAACGTTGGCGGGTTCTTAAGGTGTGTTGACCGCGTTGTCATCAGACACAAAGGACAGGTAAAAAATATACCTCCTCCGTTCCATAATGTAGTGCGTATAGATTTTTTGAAAAGTCAAACTTTGAAAACTTTGACCAAGTTATTAGAGCTAACTATTTATATCTACATATATAAAGTATGAAAGTTCATCTTATAATGAATCTAATGATATAAGTTGGGCATTCTAGATGTAAATGTTTTTCTCCACAAATTTGGTCAAGGTTTGTGATGCTTGACTTAAAAAAAACATCTATATCCACTACATTATGGAATAGAGGGAGTATTGTTTAACCTATGTGAGAGCAGCGATTCGGTGCCCAGGCTCATATGCACCCGCGATGAATAAAAGATTCAAAACAAATACTAGAAAAATTCAAAAAATTCTAATTTTTTCTGCATGGTAGATAATTTGATGCGTGAGGTGCACTCAAAATTTCAGATCATTTGCACATCTGAGTAGCTCTCGGCAAAAAAAAGACGAATTTGGTGTCTGTAAAAAAGTTTACCGTTCATGTATTGTTGTGAGCTACTCGTATGTCCAAATGATCTGAAATTTGGAGCGCACCTCACGCACCCAATTATCTACCATGCAAAAAAAATTGGATTTTCTTGAATTTTTTTTGATTTTTTTGTGAATTTTTTCTTAACCGGGTGCAGATGAGCCTGGGCTCAGAAATGGATATTCGAACCTATGTTTACTACTATATTAGTATAAAATATATTTTGGTAGCTAAACAACCAGACGGGAACAGGTGAACCAGTAGTCCGACTGATGAAAACCTAAACTGAGAACCTCATCAGTTTGGTCACTGATTTTTTAAACTCTGGTCAGAGTAAGTACATAGAGTAAACGATTGCATTCTTTTACCAAATTTCAGCTGTGCACCTTTCTTTTTGTAGTCTATATGTATGTCCTTTTATCTTCACAATTTTGGAAAACAGAAAATGATTTTGGTTGCTAAGCTACAATACTATGATCATAAGATAGCAAGACCCCACGAGTGATTACAGAAGCTAGGGTTTCCACGCCTTCCGCTGGTGCCATCGCTGATCTGACTCGCCTCCCGTGACCTTAGGGCCATCGAGGCGCGGTGGATCCCGACCCTTGCTGGTGAGAGGGCTCCTGCTTCGTTTTAGGTGTTTTTTGAGTTTGTTTAGAGTTTTGTCCTGCACGGGAAGGCAAGGAGGTGGTTGCTCCCTAAAGATGAATAAGGTTCTCTCTGCCTAGCCCCCGCCTCGGTGGTGCATCTAGCGTCGTCGGAGGGTATGTGGAGGTGTGTCTTCTATGGATCTCGTGGGATTCGGTCAGTGTTTATCTTTGTTGGATTTGTATGGATCTGATATTCCTTCGTCTGCATTCATGTGTCTACACGTTGGATCCTTTTGATCTACACTTCTCTTCATCAACGACGATTGCTGTTCTGGTGCGCTGGTCCTTTGGGGCCTTAGCGCGATGACTTCTTGATTGTCTACTAACGGTGAGGAAGGGGCAGTGACGGCGACGCGCCTTCAGCTCGCTCCAGTGCTTGTAGTTGATGCTAGGTTACCTATAGAACTGGATGTAATTTATGTTACTTCTAGTGTTCTTTGTACTATCATCATGTTCGATGAGTAGATCGGAAGTTTTTCTCAAAAAAAGATAGTAGGACCCATTTGCTATTTCTACAGTTAAAACTATCTTATTGTTTTCATAGATTACAACCTGTAGTGAAACCTTTGTTTAGAACAAAGACAAGAGATAAATGGGCTGGGTGGTGGATTTTTAGAGCCCACCTCATCTAATCACAAAAAATAGATTTGATATTTGATTCTTTGGCAACTGTCACTTTTGTAAAAGTAGGCATACATTTTATCAGATTCAACCCATGATTCATCTATATTTAAGTTCCATGAGTGGAACCTCGTCGTCATATTTGGAAAAAATGTTGTATTTTATCAAACGCAATTCACAGTCCACCATATCTAAGTTCCAGGATGGAACTTAGGCGAAACTTATGTTTATGAAACATAGATAAGTCGTTGTAGAGCGTATTTTAATTAGTTAAGATTATACTTCCCACAAAGAAAAAGTTAAGATAATACTTTGGTTAATGACCACTTAACCAATTATCATGCAACCTATGTGATATAAAACTCATGTCACTAGATCTGTACCAAAAATATTTAATTATAGTTGTGGTTTTATCACACCAGCCATATATTTAGAAGGATTTCACTACAAATCGAAAATCAGTTTTTTAAGCATGGCCAATCCTTGCCATGTTCAATTTTTTGCCAGGAATTGCCATGCGTGCTAAAGGAAATTGCCATCCTCGCGACAACATAATTTGACATAAAAAAATGTTGGATTTGCCATGCTAAAAAAACGACGTTAGATTATTATCATTCTTGATTAACAAAGTAACTAGTGATCAAAGTCTTGTCTTAAGAGATAATCAAATTACACCCTAAAGAAACAAAGGAAGTAAATATAATTTTATGTTGGAGCTGGTTAACCACCACCCTTTTGGGCGATGGAGTTCCAACGGTCTATTGCCTACTTATGAGAACACAAAGGAGACACTTCCATAAATTGTCAGCATACCATATTTTTATGCTAATTTGATTTTTTAGGGGGTGACAATTTAATCCATAGTAGGTAGTTATGCATCACTCGGTATATAGAGATTGGAGGTAACACTAACACCTCAAATTTTTAAAAACTGCATCCAAGATGCACTGTAGCATTTTTAACTATCTTTTGCAAGCCATTTTCAAATGTCTCTAGCAAGTTTTGGATTGAGTCAGTGCAACATCAATTGACTGATTGTTATTTTCTAAGTGGTCACTTTCAACCATTTTTGTTGAAGCATCATGCATAAATACCAAAATATGCTAGTGAGAGCAACTGAACAAAGACCTAGAATTCTGGTGTTGTGGACCGGCAAGTGCTTAGACTGAACACTTGAGGTGTCAGGTTGTCATCCTCTGAACGATCAATGAGTCGTCGTCAAGCTAGTATACGAGAGACCTCATATGTCACCATTTCTTTGAGCCGGAAGCATGCAACCATAACTGGGATGTGCCAAGGTACGAGCACCATGTTCTGGTATGCACTACCGTATCTGCTTGTCCGGAGCTTCTTGTATGGTTCGTAGCTCCCCTGCTCCATTCAATACGCAAGGTGTTGAAGAACGGTCACCATTCCAAAAATATTATTCGGTCAAGACTGTCCTCTTCGTTCAAGACCAAGAGAAGGGACAACAATTTGCAATGGATTGTTCGTGCCTCCAAAATAATGTCACCGTTACGCTTTGTTTTTGTAGCAGTTGTTGGACCTGGTAAATGTGGTGATGGTGTACTGAGCAAAATGACATAAGAATTGAAGAAACAATGCCACAAGACTACAAGAGAACCTTTGTAGGCTACCAAACGAGTAACACTGACAAGTCTTTAAGCGGTCTCTAGCCGTCAGTAAGGACGACATGAGGAAAAGATTTCTAGTGCTACAAGCACTATTTGCGCTACCAATATATGGTAACACCCTCAAAAGATGTGGTATTTGTTTGAAAAAGGTTGAGTGTGTCTAAAATAGATAAGTCTAAATCCCACAATGCTTTGAACCCAAATTTGATATACACATAGAGGAGTTAAAAAATACAAACGCAATATGAAGTACTCCCCCCTTTTTGGTTTAAAATGGCCATCATCCCTAGATTGACAAATCGACCAATGTAATACAAATTGTATGTCCCAAAAGTTATAGCACTAAAATACAACATTTTTGAAGTTCCTAACCATATAGTTTTTGTGCTGTATAGCTCGTGTTACGTTGGACAAATTCTCAATGTAGGGATACACACGAACTTTTTAGACTTAAAACGAGGTAGTAGTGTACAAAAGAAAAATCTTTAGACACTACTTCTAATTGGATGTGTTCACTCTTGTTTCTCTATATGTAGGTCAATTGGACTTGGAATTTTTGTTAGATTTAAGAACAAATTTCTTGTCAAGTCACTCATTTTTTCCAGAAACATTCATACTTTTTTGAAGGTACCATCGTCCATTGGTAGCATGGAAGCACCCATGGTATTTGTAGCACAAGAATCTTCTATCATGGGGTGAAAGTGATTTCTTAGAGTCATCTATCTGCTGGAAGCTCATAGTTTAGTAAGGCCACTTCCAATGCTTGACTCTTAGCACGGCTTCATAGGCAAAATATTGAGGTGAACACATTAAGTAAAAAAGAGAGGAGAGTTGTATGTTAATGAGATATGACTCTAAGCTTGTTTTCCTGCATAGAGAAATTAATTCTCGAATTTGATATGCCCTCTCTCTCCATTTTTGCCTTTTCTCTTATGTCTCCTAACTAGGACGCAATGTTGAGATACAAGCATGATCCTCGATGTGAACTGTTTTTTGGTGTTGTCTATTTGTGACACTATTCATGCCAGGTTTTTCTTTTTTGTTTCTTCATGTGTATGTCAGATTTAAATTTGAACTTTCTAGGAATTGTAGACACACATTCACAATTTTTTGGAATTTTTACAACATTTTAATTTAACTTTTAAACACATGGTTTTATGGTTGCACCTAAGTGTTAGGATCACCGAATATTTACCCATGCATGGTAACACCCCATTTTTTATAAAATAGTGCATACACGATGCATTATTGTATTTTAATTTTTCCAACCCAATTTGATATATCATTATCGACGTTTGGATTGAACGACTGCAACATCGACCAATTGGCATTTTCCTAGTAGTCGTTTTCAACTATTTTTGGGTGAAGAAGCACACACAACTAAAATATGCATGCGAAAACAAAGACCTAGACTTGGTGTCATTGACAGGCAGAAGACTTGAGGAGTCAAGAAGCCATACATTGAACGAGCAATGAGTCATTGTCAAAACGTTGGTAGTATGCGATGTACCTCACATGTTGCCATTTCTTTGACCTGGAAGTAGGCAACCATAACTGTGATGCGCCAGGGTACGAGCGCCATGTTCTGGTATGCACTACCTTATATGCTTATCCGAAGCTTCTTGTATCGTTCGTTCCTCCCCTGCTCCGTTCAATACGTAACGAAAATTAATTGCCAAGTGTGGAAGAACGGCCACCCTTCCAAAAATGTTGCATTATCATACAACGAGTGTGGAAAAATATTCTCTCCAGTCAAGATCAAGAGACGGGACAACAATTTGCAATGGATTGTTCGTACATAAAAAAATGTCACTATTACACTTTGTTTTCGCAGCAAATGGTTTGACCTGGTAAATATGGCAATGGTGTACCAAGCAAATCGACATCAGAATTGGTTGGACTGGGTAAGAATGCAACAAGAGAACCTTGGAAGGTTAATAAGCAAAGGACACTAACAAATCTTTAAGTGGCCTCCAGCCGTGACAAAGAATGAGGTGAAGAAAGAGTTATAGTGCTATGAGCACTATACGGTATATGCTACCAATATATGGTAACACCCCAAAGTATTGTGATTTTTTTTAAACTACCAAGTAAGTCTAAAATATATAAGTCTACAACCCACCGAACTTCAAAAGCAAATTTTATTATACATAGAAAAGTAGAAAAAACCCTGTGAAATAATGTCACGAAAGACAATTTCCAGACACTATTTATAGCTGGATGTGTCTTTTCTGTTCCTCTATGAGTAGATAAAATTTGGATTATGATTTTTGTGAGATTGTATACTCATATCTTGTCAATTCACTCATTTTTTAAAATATTCATAAATTTATCAAGGTGCTACCATCCATTGGTAAAACAATAGCACCCATAGTGTTTGTAGCACATGTTTTTTATTTCTCATGAGGAGAAACTCGATCCACTGAGGAGCACGGGTATTACCTGTCTGTGACTTGCACAACTGGAATCGCCGGTGGTGCCGAGTTTCCAGCGAACTCGGCAAAGCCCCAAAACAGCTCAGCGTTGTGTTTGCTAGTTTCGTTCTTGGCAAACAAGACTCAGTTGGACGTGCGACGACAATTATTAAAACATCCATTGCCGAGCTTCAAAAAACAAGACTCGGAAAACAACTACGTTAGGTGAAATGGCCGTTAACGGTGGTGCCACGTGCCCATAACCATTTTTCTGAATGTGGAGCTCAGCATCCAATAGACTAGTAGGAAGCGGATGCGTGGCACAACTTTTGTTCTCCATTTTTCAGTTCTTTTTGCTTCCCATCATGTGATAGTCTTGGCATGTGTCATAGACAATCGACATGGCAGGGATCTGTCCGAGATGGTTCGAG
Source organism: Elymus sibiricus (assembly GCA_039707655.1). Lineage (NCBI taxonomy): Eukaryota > Viridiplantae > Streptophyta > Magnoliopsida > Poales > Poaceae > Elymus > Elymus sibiricus. The sequence goes on from CM077675.1 coordinate 537,606,622, forward strand.
CCATCTAGGATGGAGGTGCATCCTATAGGGTCGGAGAGTAACAAAAGAAGACAAGTTCATTTAACGCCGATAGCGGCAAGGCAAATGGCGTGTTCAGGGGCCGAAAAATCTTGGAATAGGCCATGATGTGTATCCATCCTATATTTAGGGTGAACTCTGAAAAATATAGAGCGAGCTAGATAATTTGCTGGAGCCGAAAGAGCTGGGTTTTGTGCAATCTTTAAGGATCGAGTGAGACAAGTAATCTCCTGGTGATGCTCTTATTCTGTTCCATCGCATAGTAGTTAGTTAAGAAGAACACTTCTCCCTTTGTCTCTAGTGTTATTACTAATTTCCATGGGAAAATATTATTTTCACAATACATGTCTTATAATGAATCATATCTTATTGTTATTAACATTCTAGTCGATGAAATGATTATGGCCTTTATAACTCTATCATATGATTCTAATTTCTAAATTTACTTGTATGTAATGTTCAAGGTGTAGAAGAATACATTGACCATACCAAATGAAGATTGCAAGTTGGGCTTGACAAATTTAAAAAGAACACTAACACAAAGATCACCTTCTTACATGAAATGCACAAACATAAACTGAAATCTTTATGGAATGTCAATGATTAGTTGAGGCTAACAAGGGGTGTCTGTAGCCATTATCATTATGGTAGATCATGTGACATACTCCCCGTTCTCATATATTGATGGGAAAGTTGGGTTTTTGCCACTCTAGTTTTTGACAATTTTGCTTTTAATTGCCACTCTAGCTTCAAAATTTCACTTTTATTGCCTTGTCAGAGTGGCGTAAGCAAAATTCATATGGCCTTTGTAAATATTGCTTTTTCCACTCAGTATGAAAAGATGCAATGTCAGAAGTAGAGAGTGGCAAAAGTGAAATGTCAAAAAACTAAAGTGGTAAAAGCAAAATGATCAGAAGCTGGAGTGGGAAAACCAAAACTTCCATAAATTAACAAGCATTCCTGTTTTTTAGCAAAGAAAATATGAGCTCCTATGACCTATCATCTTTTTATTTTGAGAAGCAATGCAGTCCCGAGTTAGGGTGCTAGCTACAGTCACCATTGGGATGGGCCATGGGCCTTAGTGCGAGTACGGGTGGTGTGTCGAGTAAACCTATAGAACCGCGACCAGAAATTTCCGTACTTCAAGCACAGCGGAATATTAATGATGCAAGGTGTCGAAGGGAAAACAGTTCTACAATTTATTTGTACAATACTTTAATTTATTTAGTTCCTGACAATTCTCACATATCTTAAGCTACAAAGTACTGTTTAATTAAATTAAAACATGCAAACAAATAAAAATAGCTTAAGATATAATGCATTCAGAGTGCCCTCATACATTAGTATCATATGCATGACAAGTATATGATACTCCCTACTATTAGTCTATTACCGGCCTTAGTATTGTGGTTATTGTGTGCAATATGTGTTGATGACTATGTATGGCTCGCTTAATGATGCACGGTTATGTGTATCGAACGTGGATTATGTGCATCACTATATACAAATAGTAGGGTAACACCTCAATTTCGTAAAAAGTGCATACACAATGCATCATTGCATTTTAGTTTTTGCAAGCCATTTTGATATATCGCTGCCAAGGTTTGGATTGGACCACTGCGACATTGACGGATTTGCATTTACCAAAAGTAGTCACTTTCAACGACCTAGTAGTTTCGGTGAAGCAACATGCACATGCATCAAAATATGCATGTGTTTTAAAACAAAGACCTAGACTTGTGGTGCGTTAGTAGGCAAGTGCACAATTTTTGTTCTTTTTGAACGTGTATACTGATCGCTTGAGGAGTCAAGAAAGTAACCCACTGGATAATCAAAGAGTCATCGTCAAAATTTTGTGAGTAAATGGGAGACTTCACATGCAGCCATTTCTTTGAGCTGGATGAAGGCAACAGTAACTGTGATGCGTCAAGGTACGAGCACCATGTTCTGGTATGCACTGCCGTATGTATATGCTTGTTTGGAACTTTTCGCATCGTTAATAGCTCCCTTGCCCTGGTCTATACGCAAGGCAATTAATTGCAAGGTGCCGAAGAACGGTAACTATTTATTTCAAAAATGTGTATTACACGTCGAGTGTGGAGTAATATCTCTCAGACAAAAGCTACTGGATTCTCTTGATCAAGATCAAGAGAAGGAACAACAAATTTGAATGGGTTGTTCGTACATCGAAAATAATGTCACTATTACACTTTGCTTCTTTAGAAAATGTTGGACCGAGTAAATGTGGTGATGGTGTACCGAGCAAAACGACATCAGAATTGAGTACGAATGGAACAATCCAACAAGAGAACCTTGACAAGCTACTCCCTCCGTCCCAAAATTCTTGTCTTAGATTTGTGTAGATATGAATGTATCTAGTCACATTTTAGTATTTAGATACATCCATCTCTAGACAAAGCTAAGACAAGAATTTTGGGATGGAGGGAGTATTAAGCAGATAACACTCACAAGTCTTTAAGCGATCTTAAGCCGTGAGAAAGGACGAGGCGAGAAAATAGTTCTTGTGCTATAAGCACTAGATGTGCTACCAAAATGAATGGTAACCCCCCCAAAAGGTTATGCTTATTTTTTCTTCTGAAAGGACATAAAAAAGACAAACCCAACTATGAAATAGTGTAGGAAAGACAAAATTTTCAGACCATATTTAAACATGATGTTTTCTTTTGTTTCTCTACGTGTATATCAAATTTGCATTTGGACTTTTTTTAGATTGTAGACATGTGTCTTGTCAACTCACTCAATGGTTTCAAGAAGATTCATAAATTTTTGAAGGTGCTACTATCTATTGGCACGGTACATAGGACCCATAGTATTTGTAGCATAATAATTTTTCTAATAGGTGAAACTCAATCCACCGGAGCACAGGTATAACTTGTGTCCTGATTGTCTATTTTCGATGAATTTTGCCATCCATCATGTGACAGTCTTGGAACCCATCATAGACAATTGCGACAGATGGCAGGGATCTAGATGAGACGGGTTCCGAGCCATCCAGGATGGAGGTGCATCCAATAAGGTTAGATAGTAAAAAGAATGAAGATAAGTGAACTTTAACGTCTGCCAGCGTTGTGGCTCTAGATAGTAGCAGTGCTCTAATGGTGGGAGGTGACGGGCTCTATTTTGGCCGACGGCAAAGTCCATGTCATTATTGCAGCAAAGTTGGTCGGCCGCGGCGAGGCAGGTGGCGCGAGCAGGAGCCGGTAGTTTAGCCTGACAAAAGGTTCCCAGAATATGGTGTGGGGGTTTGCTCACCCTATATTTAGGGTGAACTTTGGGGATATAGGTTGAGCCACGTAATCTACTGGAGTACAAAGAGCTCGCTTTTGTGCAGTTTTAAAGGATTAGGCGAGATATGTAATCTCCTTGTGATACTCTTAGCCTGTTCCGTCACATAAGCGCGTCATGTAGATGGTTAGGAGTGATACCGCTCCTTTGTTTCTAGCGTTCCATTGAAATATTATAGTCACAAAATGAATCATATGGCATTGAGCTATTATTGTCATTTACTTTCTAATCATTGAAATCATTGTAGCCTTCATATGTCTATCATATGATTCTGATTGTGGTTTTCATATCCCTATCATATGATTCTAATTTCTAAATTTATTTGCATATAATGACCATTATAAATTAATGTTGCAAGTTTTTTTTGCGGGTAATTAATGTTGCAAGTTAGACATGGAAAACTACAAAAAATAAAAACAAGTTCAATTTCTGACATCAAATGCACATACCTAAACCGAATTCTTTATATAATGTCAATGACCAGTTCAAAATAACGAGGAGTGTCAGTGGCCACTATCATTACTGTAGATCATGCGGCGTACTCCAAATAACCTTACCCTTTCTCATAAACTAATATGTATTCCTGTTTTTCGAGCAAGAAAACCTGTGCTCCTACAGAAGTACGTCAGAAAAGATATATTCGCCTCCATCTCCATAAGCCCTAGATAGCCGCCACCGGTCCACCCGTTCTCTATCGGCGAGGCCACCGGTCCCCTCAATCGCTTACCGCTCTATAGGCGGGAGGGGATGTGGACCCGGATCGGCGTGGTGACCCTATAGTTAGGTCTCTTAGGGTTAGATTTGGTTCACCAGCAAAGGCGCCATGAAGGAGATGGTGGCACCGTTTAGATAAAAAATAAGGCTTCGTCGACTCTTCGTCCACCTCATTGGTGTGTTGAGGAGGGCAGAAGATCGCTTGGTCGATGATCTTCTATAGTGGTGGATCTGGTTGTGTTTTTGTGTTATGTAGGTGGTCTTCAGAGGCATCTTCCATTGAAGTGGATGGCAATGTTTTTGTCTTTGTTCGATCGGCGATGTTTGGCCAACTTCAGCGTCATCGGGGAGCTTGCGAGGTTAGGCCTCCCTGGATCCGTCTGGCCTGATTTGGAGTGGTCATCCAACCCTCTTCTTTGCCTCGTCGTGAAATCAATCGTTTTTTTAGCTCATTGTGGCCTACGTCTTTTGACTCCAGCCGCCAAGTTCCCAACCACCGTGTCAACAACGTTACCCCGGCTCCGATGTTGTTTCAGAGGGCCAGAGGTGGTGTCGAGCTTCTCTCACGATGCGCAGTTGGCGAGTGCAAGAGGAAGACGGTGGAAATTTCCGCATGGACTGTGCGTAATTTTTAATTTGAACAAGGATGACCTTGTAAGGGTTGGTTGTTTTTTTTTCTTCGATAAAGGGCGTTTTTATTAACTCAAAATGTAGCATTAAGCGGATACAAAGCATAATTAGTAACAGCCGGCCTCTGCATAGCTGGGATGCACACAACCACACGCCATATATGGCCTTTGGCCTTTTCGCAAAAAAGTGCTCTTATCAATTTTTTGGAAGCAACACGGTATTGAGCTGGGTAGCTACCTACAGACATCGCTGGGCTGTGTCGTGGACCTTGCTGGTGTGAGTACGGATGGTGTCGAGTAAGTCATGGAACTGCCAAATGCAGCACTACAAGTATAGCGGAATATTCATGATGCCAGTTGTTAGTGGATAAAAAGGTTTCTACAATTTATCTGCATAAATCAAGGTTTCTAGATCTACCCTCTACTTCTACGAAATTTAGTTCCCCACAATTCTCCCAAACCCTAGTATCATAGAAGCACCTTCGATGACATCATCTTTGCCGAGACCGGTGTTTAATCCGTAAACTCGTGCTTTGCCCACCATGGCTTGCATGGAGGTTCTTTAACTTGCAATCGATTTAAATGTGAATAATGTCATGGTTGCTTCAGACCCCCTTTAAGTGGTCAATGCTACCAAGGGGGCTCCAGAAGCAACAATGAACATCACAAAACGACATCAGGGAGAGTAGCAAGCAATTCTCCTCGGTTGTATCTAACCATGATTTTAGGAAGTCAAATTATGAAGTTCATAGTTTAGCAAGTCAACTTCCAATGCTTGACTCTTAGCACTGTTTCATAAGCAAAATGTAGAGATGGCCATAGTAATTAAAGAAAAGAGAGACGTGATGTGTATGGTATCTTAGCTCATTTTCCTACGTTGTGAAATTAGTTCTTCTATCCGGTGTGGCCTTTCTCTCCGTTTTCGCTCCTTCTCTTCTCTCTTCACGACTAGGCCATAATGTTGAGATGCAAGCATGATACCCGATGTTAACCACTATTGCTTTGTCTTTCTGTGACAATATTCGTGCTGATTTTTTTTCTCCATGTGTATTTGGATTTTGGATTTTGTAGAGGTTGTAGGCACATGTCTTGTGAAAATTCAAACAAGAAAAAAATCAGTTTTTTTTGGAACAATTTAATTTGATTTTCAAAACACGTTATCACGGTAGCACCTAAGTGTTGGGATGATGGAATCTGTGGCATGTATGGTAACACCCCAATTTCCGGAAGTATGCATACACGATGCATTATTGCATTTTGAGTTTTGTGAGCCATTCAAGGTCTGAATTGAACCACTGCAATATCGACTGATTGACATTTCTCAAGTGGTCATTTTCAATCATTTTTTATGAAGCAGCACGCATAAACACCAAAGTATGCATGTGAAAACAAAGACCTAGACTTGTGTTGTTGACGGGCAAGTGCATACACTGAACAATTGAGGAGTCAAGTAGTCATCCTCTCAAGGATCATGAGTCATCGTCAATGTAGTATATAGACCTCACACGCTGCCATTTCTTTGAGCTGGAAGGAGGCAACCATAATTGTGATGGTACGAGCACCATGTTCTGGTATGCACTACCTTATAAGCTTGCCCGGAACTTCTGATATTGTTCATAGCTCCTTTGCTCCGGTCAATACGCAATGCTATTAATTTCAAGGTGTTGAAGAATGGTCGCCATTACAAAAATGTTATTCGATCAAGATTGTCCTCTTCGATCAAGACCAAGAGAACAGACAACAATTTGCGATGGATTGTTCAGAAACGTCACTATTACACTTTGTCTTAGTAGCAAAATGGTTGGACCGGGTAAATACGCCAATTCTGTACCGAGCAAACCGACATGAGAAATAGAGTAGGAAGGCAACAAGACTAGAAAAAAACCTTTGTAGTCTACTAAACTAATGACGCTGACAAGTCTTTTAGCGGTCTCTAGCCGTGAGAAAAGATGAGGCGAGGGCCACCGGAGCACGACGAGGTCAGCTGGCTTAGCTCAGGGAGCAGGATAATACCGCTGTACACCCTAAACTCTGACTTCGTGTTCCAGCCAATGCGAACAACGATAGTCATTTCCCAAATTCTGTGCACACCTGAAAGCTAGCTATCGGACTTTTGTCTTCTGTGAGGATACGGACCAAAAGTTGGATTAGAATGTCCGGTACCTCACAAAAATGTCACGATTACACCGGATTGTACAGCTGGATGATTAGATCTCTGTAGGAGCCATAGAAATACGTTGACGACTAATGTTTCTGGCCTCGACCGTATTTGCAGCCATAGAGATATGCCGACGACCGTGTATTTGCAGCTGGGTAACATACCAAAGCTGTACAGAGCGAAGCGAAATGGAACTGGAATGTAAACTCTCTGCTTTTTGTAATCACCAGGAAGAGACCACTCGGCATCACTTCTTAGAATTTCATACTGCACGTATGACCTGGTTTGCTATTCGAGTAGTATTTTTTTTGCGGGATATTCGAGTAGTATTTAGCATAATAATCCCTCCCTGTTCTTGCCCATATCTTTGTTAACTGGCTTAATGGGAGATTCCCCATGTATGTATTTTGCTCAAACATTTCTACTGGAAGGTGCTAGTGTATTATGTTGGTCAGGTATTTGTTCGCACAGGAACACGTCACCGTGTACCCTCGACGCCAGGGGTGATGCACCTCAGCTCACGTCAAAGGAGACTCGACCTGAAGCGCGGTACGCAAGCAATTCAGCGGGCGCTTTTGTAGACCCGAAACCCCACACGCCCGGGAAGGACCCTGTCTAGACGCGTGGCGGCTATGGGCTCGCTAGATCGACCTGATCGCCCCTAGGGCCTCGTGGATCGCTACCGTCGAACACGAAGAACAATGAAGAACAATGAAGAACATGGAAGAAGAAAAACAAGGGAGAAGATAAAAGTAAAGGTAAAAAGTGGTAAATTGGTTTTGCGATTGTGTGTTGTTCAATCGGCCATCACCTCTCATCTATTTATGAGGCGGCTGGACTTCCCGTACAAGAAAAGGACTCCAAATCCTGTCCAAATCTTTCCAAAATTAACCGAACTCGGATTTAGTTAAGTTTGAGCCAGCAGTTCGGTTTTAGGGTTCCACAGGCCACAAACAACGTCGGATGAAGATGAGCCAAAAAAAAATTTAACTGTTTTGACGAGGTGAACAACTTTCATGTTGAACGTTTTTCGATTCAAGGCCATCTTCAAGGCCGAATCGCTTGCGCAAAACAGGCAATCAGTGACGCTACGCATTAGACATCAGCCCTATGGGTGTCTGATGCCGCGCACCACTTTTTGCTCGTGGTAGGGTCGAACTGCACGGGCTCTAGCTTTTGCAAACGACCTCGGATTAAGACGGTTTTATATCAAAATTGATCGCTTCGACGAGACAAAGACAATCCATGTAGAACATTTTCTCATATGAGGCCGTCTGAATACAAAATCTTAGTACTTTGTGATGCCCCCGACTCGACCGTGCACTAATCATACATGCAAATGTGCACGATCAAGATCAAAGACTCACGGGAAGATATCACAACACAACTCTAGACACAAATTTAAACATAAATCTTTATATTACAGACCGGGGTCACGAGGACCCGAATACATAAGTCAGCGGAAACAAATATATCTGAGTACAGATATAATTATACAAGTTTGCCTTAAGAAGTCTAGCACAAACAGCGACAACTAGATCGAAAAGGCAAGGCCTCCTGCCTGGGCCTCCGAACTACTCATGGTCAGCGGGCTCCTCGTAGTAGTAGGTGCCTCTGGGGGTCTCCGTCTCCTGGTAGTAGTAACCTTCGGGGATCTCCGGCTCCTGGGCTCTATCATCTGATCGCAGCAATCCGGTAGGGGAAAAGAGGGTGCAAAGCAACTGTGAGTACTCATCCAAAGTACTCGCAAGACTTACATCAGATCTATACTAAGTATACATCAGTATCAAAGAAAGGTTATGTCGGTGGACTATACTGCAGAATGCCAGAATAGAGAGGGAAAGCCTAACCTATCGAAGACTAGCATCTTGCAGCATCAGAAGAGAGTAGAACATCGTAGCATATAGTAGTAGATAATTAATAGCAATGCCTAGAGATCCTTCCTCGGCTACCCTGCGAGGAAGCGACCTCAAAGCATCATAACAAGTTAATACATCATAGTATCCAGTTCTAGTTGTGGTGGATCAGGGTACAACTCCGAGCGTCCTGTTACCGTGGACACGGCTATTCGAATAGATTAAACTTCCCTGCAGGGGTGCACTACTGTACCCAACATGCTTGATTACCTTTGGCCGAACACACTTGCCTGGGTAATGCCCGGCCTCAGGTGATCGACACGACGTAGTCCTACCTAGGCTCTCCAGAGAGGTCAGCACGCCGGTCTACATCCTAAGTGCGAAGGGGTCATGGACCTATCACCCTAAGCACTCCTGCGCGTTGCGTGGACGGCTGGGACCAAGCCTAGACTCTGTATACACAAGCAGGCATTCCAGCTCACCCGGGCGCGTGCCGCCTAACTGTGACGTCTAACAGAGCTTTCGGTCGAATGTACGGCGCCAAGGGCCCATACCATAATCCCGCGTGGTGGTTAGCGCGTAAAGGCCAGAGGCCTACTCAGATCAAATATTCAAACCCGTTAATCGTGTTTAGTAGCTCGCGGAGACGATCAAGATCCCTGTCGCCCCGTCTCGGTAATCCGCGGTCAAGGGACCAGGCCCACCTCTTTCCTAGGTGGTCTCCGCCTGATCCGTCGAGCCGCCACCATAATACTAGCGGGTACCCTTGGGGCCGACCCGTCTTTATCCAGAGACTGTCGGGAACCCAGGTCCACCTCTACCGGGGTGGTACCACCTGCCCTTTAGTCCCGTAAAAACATTTAAAAGTAACAGTGGTTCCGTACCATTAAGGTGAACTCTGAGGAACCACCCTCAATAGATTCACACTTGAGGTACTGCACGACAGAGTCAGCATCGAGAGTGAAGTACGAGGAATCACCCACGATAAGCCACACTCGATGTGCTACACTACAGAGTCATCATTAATAGTGGGATACGAGGAATCACCCTCGGCACTTGATAACAGCTCTGCAGAGTGTTACAACTAAGGGGGTACTGGTGGTGTGTTCGGTCTCTGCTCCACAGCCACCTGGTCGGATCACCCAGTAGTAAAGCATGGCGACACGGACAATGGTGCAGGGCCACTGATGGATTACTAACCAGCCTATACTAAGCATATAGGATATTAGGGAAAGTATCAACAGCAGGTTACAAAAACAGGCTATGCATCAGAATAGGAGCTATCGAAAAACAGTAGCAAAATTCTAATGCAAGCATGAGAGGGAAAGAATGGACGATATATGAATGATCAAGGGGGTTTGCTTGCCTGGAAGCTCTGCAGCAAGGGGCTGGTCGTCTGTCGGCTGATCGTCTGGAACGTAGTCGTACCCAGCGGCGTCGTCAGTCGCGAGGTCTATCGGAAAGAAAGGAGGGGGAGGAAACAGAATAAATAATCGGAGCACACAATTGCAATCAATATGCATGATAGGTCTATATGACATGCAGGGGTGATCTACTGCCTCCCTAAATGCTTTGGATGATTTAGGAATTTATTTGGAATTATTTTCCTGAAGTCATGCACTATTCATTTGTCAAAAACAGAAAATAAGTTCCATGTTCAGCATCTTAGGGGATTCTGACATGGATGCAAATGACATATTCGGATTCGTTAGATTTTTCTAATCATTTTTCATATATAAAACTTTTTCATCTGAGCTACGGTTATTTTTATATGATTTTTAGAAGTTTTAATCATTTTCTGAAATTCCAGAATTAACTTTATTTTGAAAATCATTTATTATTAAATGCTATGGGTATCCAGTGGGTGTACCTAGAGACTTGCATATTAGGCTGACAGTGGGCCAGGGCATGCGGAGTCAGCAGCTGACTCAACATCTTATCCAAATGAACAGTGCCAAGTGTGGGTCCCACATCTCAGTGTCAGCAGTTTAGTTAGTCTATTTAGCAGAGTTTAATTAGTGGGTAGCGGCCCCACAGTCAGTGGTTTATTAGTTAGCAGATTAGGTTAGCTCTAATTAAACCCGGCCGGTTTAAACGCGCGCGCGCGCAGCGAACGCCGGCGACGAGGCCAGACAAGGTGGGGGGTCACCGGACCAGCCCTTCGGTGACCAAACAGAGCGGTGGACGACACCAGTAGAGCCAGCGCAAAGCGCCGCATCCACCCGTGCAACCAGTGGAAGCGGGGGATTGCCCAAACGGTGGCGACGAGCGAGCCTGACAGCGGCCGGAGCAACCCGAAGAAGAAAGGCAAGCCGGAGCTCGAAACCGAGCCCATGCTAAAGGGGAAAAGCACGCGGGTGCTCACTGAGGGTGATGCCATGCTTGGGGAGGCGCGGGGAGGACGCAGTCTAGTGGATCGACCGGAGGTGTTGCCAGACATCGTCGGGGAAGAAGAAGAAGGGGGCGGCGTATACACGACGTCCCGGCTCCAATCTCGAGCTCCCGTAGACGAAGTAGAGGCTTGCGAAGCTCCCGGACACGAAGAGGCGGCACGGGGACGTAGGTGGCTGCGAGCTTCACCGAGCTTCGGCCATGGCGGCGTCGGGCGGTGGAGGAAATGGACAAGAGAGAGAGAGAGAGGGGGAAAGCGAGGGTGTCCAGGGGGGTGCGGGCGATGCCTTATCCCCTCTTCTCACCTGCCCGTCGCCGTGGGGGCCTACGGCTGGTGCACCGCGTGCCGGCGTGTGCGGTGCTGACAGCGCGCATGGGAGCAGGTAGAAGAAGGCTAGGCGGGCTGGGCCGGCTGGCTGCTGTGGTTGATGGGCCAAAATGCACATAAGACCTTTTTCCTATTTTCTTTTCTGCTTTAATTTTCTCACTGTTTTACAATTTAATGGACCACCATATTAGTTTTTTTAAAATGTTGAGTTGGTTAAGTCAAATACTATGCATTATTTGGTACTGCCACAAAAAGTTTGAGAGTTGTTTGAGTTCATTTGAATATTATTTAATTGGGAATGATTTAAATGGGCAATTTTTGGTACTGTAATTGGAGGCTAGCTTCAAATTAAGCAAGCAAGTGATGTAGTTTTCCTCAACAATTATTATGTATGGAATATTTCCTAAATCATGTGCTTTTTCTCTTCCTTATTTGTGAAACTTTTAATTTCACCTTAAGTTTGAATTTTTTGAATTGAGATGGAATTTAAAATGAGATATTATCTTAATGACTATTAGTAATTTAATGGTAATGACTTGGCATTAATTAGAGGGAGTTTACTGTGGCCTAAGGGCAGGGGTGTTACAACTCTCCTCCTCTAAAAGAAATTCTCGTCCCGAGAATTAAGAGGCAGAGTAAGGGGGGAAAGGAGTTGGTTATGAAATTCTAACGAGTCTTCTCGGTCTTGGTTGCTCTTCTCAAAGAAGTTGACCCCTTTTGTTGATTTCTTCATCTCTCTGGTTCAGGTCATCATAATGTAGTTGTCACTCCTTCTCCGGGAACTCCATCGTACTTACGAATAGGGTAAGAGGTAACTTGGCAACCACGAAATCCTACCAGGGGTAATCATCTGGGGGTTATCTCATGGAATTAGGTATAGGGTATCTCTCGAGTTGAAACTCAGGAAATACATTGAGAGCAATGAAAGAAGGCATAAGAAGTTTTAGGCGGATAGGCAACCATTTGATGCCTATGACGGATGATGAAAGGGTTCCAGAGCAATAGGCCTAAGTACCGCGTCTCATACCGGAATGAATATCTAAAGGTAGGTGGCTCGCAAAATGCATACGAACCAAGTGCAAAGGGTAAATCGGAAACAAGGATCACAGAGTTGTTTTCATGAAACTTTATGGTCAAGAGATCTTTCGGAGAAGGTTCAAACGATCGGCATGCTTAGGTCAGAATGATAATTGATTACATGGGCAACTGGGAGATACAGTCGCAAGCACTACCGAAAGGTAAGGCAGACTGCACTAGTATGTATTTGGGAACTCGGGCATTTCTGAATCATTATGATGACCTGAATCGAGGTGATCAATATTCATACCACTATGATGAATAAGAAGGGTGGTGGCATCTTATGTGATCACGATACAAGGTTTGTCAGAGAATAATTTCCATCTATGTTGGTCACAACGTTAGTACGAAGGGCGAGGGACGAAGAGAACCATTTTCCTGCTCGCTAAGACAAGGCGGACGAATAGGCAAAGTTCTCATCCATCGGTGGTTACCGGAATGTCAACAACAATAGTAACAGGGTCTTACTGACAGAGTTGTACAATGGGGAATTTACATAAGCAGGGGATTATTACTGCTTAGATCATTTAAATTATTTGAAAGGCTAAACAAACAAATGGAAAGGAAAATGTGATTAATAGATTAATCAGATCAATGGAAAGGAAAGTGTGTTTATTCACAAATTTTTGGAGTATATCCTCCACGAGAACAAGCAGAGCATGATATACATGGCAGGATAGCAAGTAGATAACCATTTAGGTAAAGGGGCAAGGAAATTCATGACATTATCCACACAACAGTGTTTGGATAATTGATCAAGAAACATTTAGCATTGCGCTTCCAATGTTCTTGTTGATGTTTAGAGTACCACAGTCATGATTCGGGGTAGCAATTGTAGGAGATATGCCCTAGAGGCAATAATAAATGTTATTGATTATCTCCCTGTTCATAATTATGTTTATGTTCCATGCTATAACTGCAATGATTCTCGAGTCTGCAAAGAAAATGAGGCTTGGAGGGAAACTCATGTGCACGTGTGGGATAATAAACGGTAAAATGTATTCCTAGTCAAGCCTCTATGACCGGCTCAAGTATTGCATGATGATCCTGTTTTCCTAATCATGGGCATGACTATGCCGGCAATTTTTAGGGCACAATTGTTGGTAGAACACTTGTGTTGAATCGACCCGAATTGATGTTATGCTATGAGATACTTTCGTCACTAGTTAATGGTTAATAACACAGAGATGGTTAATGTTTGCATAATTCCTTAGACCATGAGAGTATCGAGTTTCTTCATACTTGCTTCATGAACTTTGGGGTTTGTTAAACGTCATCCGTAAATGGGTGGCTATTACGGCGGCTTACGGGTTCATGGAAAAGTGTGTCAAGTAACTTGATAGCTCAAGATTGGGATTTGCTCCTCCGACGATGGAGAGATATCTCTGGGCCCTCTCGGTGTTACGGTATCCATCATCGTCTGGCCAGACACTTTGTGATTTGATCACGGGATGCCGGAACACGGGAACGAGAAAAGAGAACAATACCGGTAACGAGGTAACTGGCATAGTGGACAAGTTGTTGATCCACGGGGATGCCAACATGTCTCACCTCGGGTATTTATAACATATCGCGAAGCAACAGGAATAGCACACGGCAACTGGAGGTTCACTCGAATATTCATTCGTGTGGGTATAGGGGTCAATATGGGTGCCCACGGCTCCGATGTTGATCATTGATCGTAAGGGGTTCCGGGTCATGTCTATACTTCACCGAACCTATAGGGTCACACGCTTAAGGGTCATCTATCTGCTGAATACTAGACAAGGAGTCCGAGAGAAAGTCACTGGAAAACTTTCGGAGACAACGGAAAGGTTCCGGAGAGAACACCGGAAAAGTTTATGTAAAACCAAAAAGTTGTTTCAGATAAAACCATTGATCCAAAAAGGTTTCGGCAAGCACCGGGAATGTTTTGGAGGTTGCCAGATTGGTCTGGTAATTTCTGGAATTTTTCCGAAGAATAAATCGAAAAAGGTTTTCGGAGCTGTCGGAATTGTTTACCGGGTAAACGAAGATGGTTTTAAATTAAACCACCATACCAGATATGTTCCGGAGCACGTCCAGATAATTTTAGAGGGTGCCGGAAATGTTCTGGGACCTTTCGGAATTTTTCAGAAGTAATAGTCACGGAAAACATCTTGTCCCAGCGTGAGGGGACAAGATCCCACGATGCGTGGGGGCTGTTTTGGGGGCGCCCCCTTTGAGGGGGCAGCCCCTTGTGACTGGACAAAGGTGTTGGGGGGGCCCCCCATGGTGGGGGGCAGCCTCCACAAATGGTGGAGAGTGTTGGGAGGAAGGTGGGGCCCCATGGGGGAACACCATGGACAAGGGAACATGTTTTCTCCATGTTTGGTGGGAACATGTTTCCTTGTTTGGTGGGTGCATGTTTTGTGGGCTGAATTTCAGCCCCCCCCCCTCACCCCTTCCACCACTATATAAGGAGGTGCAGAGGAGCTCTCCATCCTCACTCCAACTCTCATACACATGCCATGCATTATCTGGCTTCTTCTCTCCCTCCCACGAAAAGAGTTTCATAGAGCCGAAAGGCTGTCTGGGTTTCGGTGGGAACTAGTTCTGGACGGCAAAGCCCTGCCGGATAGATGACACCGTATGTGTGCAACTCTGTAGAGAGACTGTAGTTTCGGTCTTAGTTTGAGAGTGCCTCCCGAAGGGCTGTCCGTGTGACCGTCCGAGTTTTGGAGGTCCTCCCGAAGGGCTGTCCGAGTGACAGTCCGAGTTTCGGAGGTCCTCCCGAAGGGCTGTCCGCGACACCGTCCGGGGGACTGTCCGACCGCCTCCCGGAGGGCTGTCCGCGGGGCAGATGAGGGTATACATCCTTGCGGTTGGGAGGTTGTAAAATCCTAGCTGCGGGGATCTGCACCGCCGATCGTCATCTGCGCTACGAGTCGGTAACGAACTGATCAAACCTTGTATGCAGTCTCCATAGTGGTCCTGGGCTGATGCGTAGGTCAGAAATTTTTTGTTTTCTGCTGCGTTACCCTATAGTGGCATCAAGAGCCGTGCTATGCGTAGATGCAGGTTGCGATCTAGAATACATAGAGATGTATGGGTGTTGCACAATATAATTAGGTAGTAGATGTGATCTATTGCTGAAAATGATTTGTGTGGGTAGCAGATGAAATCTGTTACCCGATGTTCCTGTTGCTTTCCCTGAATTTGCGTAGTCCTGATCTTGACGGCATGGTAGAATCTCACAAAGTTCTGGCAATCCACGATCCTTTCATGCTGCTCCTTAGTATGCTGATTGACAGATCAACGAAGTGCTAACAGTTCTTTGGGTTCCACCATAGTTGAGAAAGATGGATGTTTCGCAGATGAAAGGGCAATGCAGATATGATCTGCACGGGGGTCACGCGTATGACGAAGTTTAGTATGGGGCTCAAGATTTTATTATCTCGTGTTTCATACACCCTCGAAAGTTAATCTAGCAACTTGGATTATCATGCTTGATGATGGACGTTGGTAGCTTCAGTTTGTTTCGAAACCTTAGAAGCCACGTAAAATAAATTTTTGCATAAACCGATTAGAGGCGTCTAACTTGGTTTTGCAGGATGGTTTGCATGTGCATGTGATGTGGTATAGCAGTGCTCATATAAATTTGATTATATATGAGATGACTATATGATGTAAATTAACATGACCTGCGTGTCATGATTCGGCATGATGGCTGGAGCCATATGATTGCACTTTAATGACCTGTGTGTCAACCTTATGTAATGTACTTATTTTATTAGCTATAGAGATAGCAATATTATCTGGTGCATCGACAAGGTGGTGGCAATCTTTGCGAAGGTGAACACCGACCCAAGTGCCGAAGACGAAGAAATACTTGACTTCTCCGTCAGAAGAGGCTGTACCATATCATGCTATTATGAATTGCCTGAGATGTTTATCCCTCTTGATGCACCCTTCTTGATTGCACGGTAGTCGCTTTTATTAGGGTGATCTCTCACAAAAATATCAAGTAGTTAGTGTTCTCCCAAGTGTAGCACCGTCACGGCACTTTTCTTTTCGGGGTATCACATGGATGCAAGGGTACGAACGATTAGACATGTGTGAGGCGGGTGAGTTGAGACCTCGCAGCAAGATCACTTGGTTGTCTTGACGATCAGGCATGAAAGTCATGAGCTCAGAACACACGCATCGAAAGATGAACGAGAGTCACATAGAGATGTGATTGGCAAGTTGGCCTACCAAATGAAATTCTCGTCACTTGAGATGGATGCATCCTTGGCGTTGAATTGAAATTTGGGTCTTGTATCACTCACAATCAACTATGAGAGATATTGATTTGAGTGGGAGCGCACTTTAGAATTAATTCTTTTAATTCTTAGTGCAATTAATTTTGAACACTGTCTAAGTGTGATTTGTATAATAGTTGTAGAATAATGGCTCGCGTTTCCACCTTCCCTATTAAAATTGAATAGCTGTTAAATATCTGGTTAAATCTTTACGGTTGGTAACGTAATGTGAGGATTGTCCTCAAGAGTGCCAAGAAGGACTTTGTCCTATCGCATACTTTCGGTATTCTCCCGCTAATGCTATGGATCATGTGACTCTCGTCCTTCGATCCAAAAGCTAGAATTCTGTTTCAGTCAAGTGCAATACGTTTGCTTCCATGAGACCCGAACTTCGAAAGTTTGGATAGTTATGTGATATTCATGGAATCTGAAAATCATTTTCAGAGACAGACAAAGGCTAAAAGATATGAGATATCCAAAGCAATGTTTGTTTGCAAAGTATTAGTAAAGGAGTTTACTATGCATTAGACTGATAAGAGAGGGATCCAGAAGAACGCCTGTCATATGATGATGGTGAATAAAACAACAACTTAAAGAGAAAGGAAGTATCCGAAGGGTGTTAGTGAAACTTTCACGCCTAGGAAGTCCGGGGCTATCGCCACTCTTAAGTTGGATGCTTCTTTTGAGAGTAGGAGAAATACTAAAAGTTAAACTGTTAGAAGTATAAAGGCAAAAGGAAAGAAGACTGTAATATCCAGCTCATGTATGAATGTCATACAAGTTTTTGATGTATAGAAGGCTGGTCAAAGATATAGTTCTTGGGAATTATGGTTAAACATGTTAATCACTAATTGTTGGGTATTGTGAGTTAATCACAAAGATACCCGCTCGATTGCATTCTGTTGCAACTCGATGTAAGAACTACTATGGCCTGAAAGACTAGCCAGGAATGAGGTTTAGATACACGCAGGGAACATAGTAAATGTTACTATGCCTTCCATCGGTGTATTACCTATGTATTTATTTTCATAATTCATTTAGAGTTTCACACTCTAGCCCTTTGCATAAGTTATCTTGCACGAAGGTTATTCATAAGAGAACTTTTAATATTCGGTGTTGTGAATAACATAAGGGCCATACTTTCATTATGAATGGGACGTACGTTATGAATATTGATAATAATACATTACCTCTAGATTTACTTTCATAATTCATTTTAGAGTTTCACACTCTAGCCCTTTGCATAAGGTATCTTGCAAGAAGGTTATTCATAAGAGAACTTTTGATGTTCAGTGTTATGAATAACATGAAGGGCCATGCTTCCATCCAGGATGGGATGTATGTTGTGAATATTGATGGTAATATGATACATCCATAACACTGACGCTAAATGTGGCAAGACTAAAAGAATACCAAAGATGTGTGGCACTGCATTTGGTCACATTGGAGAAACCCGCATGGAAAATTCCATTATGATCGATTTTTAAGTCGTTGGATTTTGAATCATCTGACACTTGCAACTTTCCTCTGAAAAGTGAAGTGACTGAAATACCATTCACAGGCCATAAGGAACGAGCAAAGAACATATTGGTGATCATACATTATGATGTGTGTAGTCCAATAAATGTTGTTGCAAGTAGTGGATTTATCTGTTTTCAGAAATGACTCAAGTAGATATATGGATATTTACTTGTTGAGACGTAAGTCTGGATCTTTTGAATTCATTCATAAGGTTTTCAAAAATGAATTAGAAGTTTTGTAACAAGAAAATTATGTTTCTACAATTCGATTGCAGAAAGGAATATTTGAGTTACAAGTTTAGCGAATGTCTGATGAGTTATGAAAAGGGGTTTCATAAGTTGCACCTCCCGGAACACCACTACAAGTGGAAAGTCCGTGAAGATATAATCGAACCATTTATGACATGGTAAGATCAAAGATGACATAAATAGATTTGCCATTATCCCTTTTAAAGAGTGATGCTTTAGAGACTGCGGCTTTTTCACTGAAAAGAGCTCCATCGGGTCTGTTGAAATAATGCCATGGTATGGTACGCCCAACCATGTTATATCTTCTCTTAACATTTGGAATATGGGGCTTGTGTAAAAGGTTACAAACCTATTCCAAATCAGACAAGTGCTACTTTATAAGGTTATCCCAAGTCATTGGGTATACCCCCACCACTATACCGAGGCAAAGGGTTTTGCCACAAAAACGGTATGCTTTTAAAGAGAATAGTTCTTACAAAAGGTGAGTGGAAGGACAGTGAAACTCGACGAGATAACCAGTATCTTCGTCATCAGATCAAAGGAAAGAAAGCTTGGAAGAGATTCCGGAGTTTCCTACTACGACTGATACGGAAGTCTCTACAATAAAATATATGGACTTCGGTCGAACGTGCAGCTGAACCACGTAGGCAAAGCTCATGCAAACCTATCAGGTGCGCAAACGAGATATTGTTGTTAGACAACAGTATACCTACAATACACAAGGAAGCATTGATGGGCCCTGACTCCGGAATTGGCTAAATGCCAATACAATCCGAGATAGTTTCCATATAAGTGATTCATGATTAAAATCTTGATACACCTTTCGGAAGACTTAGAGTCTAACGAATATTTATGGAACTAAAAACTGATACGGATAAAATCTTTTATCCATAAAGCTCGACTTGTTGCAATAACAAGTTCAAGGAGTTGACTACGATGAGATTGTCTCACCATAGCGATGCTTGAAGTTGGTTCGGGTTGAACTAGCAATTAATACATATTTCAATCATGAGATACGAAACATGGATGAAAAAAGGATTTCCATCTGATGGAAATGAAACCTAGGACTTGTATGTGATACAGTCCAAAGTAATTTGTTGATCCAGAGGATGCTAGTAAGTATGCAAACTTCAGAGTTCCAGCGATGGACAGAAGAGAGCAAAGTGGAGTTGAAATCTTCGTTTTTGATGGAATGGTCAAAGGGGTTTGACTTCATCAAATGGGTATCGAAGAGGCTTGTGATTCAAGAAAGTAAGTGGGAGCATAATAATTTTTCTAAAAACCTTGTGTACTTCACACATTGTTAATTGGAAATAAATTTCTTGACACGAATTAGGACTTCATTTGAAAATAGTTTTTCGATGAAGTGCTTGGGCTAAATAGCCTCAATATTAGGCATGTTGATCTATGGAGATAGATTTACCTAATAGGGCTAAGCAATGAATAAATATTGACAAGATGCTAAAACCTTTTAGCATTTAAAACGCCAAGGAGTGATTCTTGCCGAAGTCACATGGAAAGAGTTTTTGCAAGACTCAGTGTCCCAAGACACTGATGAGTGAAATACATGATGGAGATTCCACACACTCTTGTGTTTGGATTAATCATGTATTCCATGGTATGTAAAACAACCAGATATGTCCGATACTCCAAAGTTGTTGCGAGTATGGATACCAAAGTGATCAAAGTACTGATCATGGGACAACAGTGAAAGATGTCATTGAGTACTAGAGCAGTACTGATGACATGTTTTCTCGCAAGCAGAGATTATGAAGTGCTCGTTGTAAGTAATTACATCGGTACAGTCTTCATCAATGCTCCATGCGATTTTCGATTTAAGTTAAGGGTTTTGTGTAATACACAACATGGTGGCACGGTAGTTGGAAATTGTTCCAAACAAGATACTGTGGCGAATTCTATAACAAAGGCTAAGTATGTTGACGCTTTAGAAGCGACAAAGAAGTTGTTGAATCATATAGTTCATTCATGAACTTAGTATGATTCCAAGATGGCTTTGGTCTATGGGACACTATTTCAGATAGTTGCTCCATAGCTCAGTCTGAGGAATCAGGTTTCGACCAATGATTCACACATATGCAAAGCCAAGTCCACACAAAATATGAATTTTGTGAAAGCGTGAAAAACGCGAGGATATGCAAAGTTACACACGGAGCTGAAGTTGTCAGATCCGTTGGACATCAGGCTATACCACAAGCGAAGCATATTTTACACCAGTATGCCATAGGTGTAAAGTGCATTAGCATTGACTAGATTATTGACTCTAGTGCAAGTGGGAGTCTGTAGGAGATGCCCTAGAGGCAATAATAAATGTTATTGATTATCTCCCTGTTCATAATTATGTTTATGTTCCATGCTATAACTGCAATGATTCTCGAGTCTGCAAATAAAATGAGGCTTGGAGGGAAACTCATGTGCACGTGTGGGATAATAAACGGTAAAATGTATTCCTAGTCAAGCCTCTATGACCGGCTCAAGTATTGCATGATGATCCTGTTTTCCTGATCATGGGCATGACTATGCTGACAATTTTGAGGGCACAATTGTTGGTAGAACACTTGTGTTGAATCGACCCGAATTGATGTTATGCTATGAGATACTTTTGTCACTAGTTAATGGTTAATAACACAGAGATGGTTAATGTTTGCATAATTCCTTAGACCATGAGAGTATCGAGTTTCTTCATACTTGCTTCATGAACTTTGGGGTTTGTTAAACGTCATCCGTAAATGGGTGGCTATTACGGCGGCTTACGGGTTCATGGAAAAGTGCGTCAAGTAACTTGATAGCTCAAGATTGGGATTTGCTCCTCCGACGATGGAGAGATATCTCTAGGCCCTCTCGGTGTTACGGTATCCATCATCGTCTGGCCAGACACTTTGTGATTTGATCACGGGGATGTCGGAACACGGGAACGAGAAAAGAGAACAATACCGGTAACGAGGTAACTGGCATAGTGGACAAGTTGTTGATCCACGGGGATGCCAACATGTCTCACCTCGGGTATTTGTAACATATCGCGAAGCAACAGGAATAGCACACGGGCAACTGGAGGTTCACTCGAATATTCATTCGTGTGGGTATAGGGGTCAATATGGGTGTCCACGGCTCCGATGTTGATCATTGATCGTAAGGGGTTCCGGGTCATGTCTATACTTCACCGAACCTATAGGGTCACACGCTTAAGGGTCATCTATATGCTGAATACTAGACAAGGAGTCCAAGAGAAAGTCACTGGAAAAGTTTCGGAGACAACGGAAAGGTTCCGAAGAGAACACCGGAAAAGTTTCGG
Source organism: Elymus sibiricus (assembly GCA_039707655.1). Taxonomy (NCBI): domain Eukaryota; kingdom Viridiplantae; phylum Streptophyta; class Magnoliopsida; order Poales; family Poaceae; genus Elymus; species Elymus sibiricus. Next base: position 537,628,440 of record CM077675.1, read on the forward strand.
TAAAACCGAAAAGTTGTTTCGGATAAAACCATTGATCCAAAAAGGTTTCTGCAAGCACTGGGAATGTTTTGGAGGTTGCCAGATTGGTCTGGTAATTTCTGGAATTTTTCCAGAGAATAAACCGAAAAAGGTTTTCGGAGCTGCCGGAATTGTTTACCGGGTAAACGAAGATGGTTTTAAATTAAATCACCATACCGGAAATGTTCTCGAGCGCGTCCAGATAATTTTAGAGGGTGCCAGAAATGTTCTGGGACCTTCCGGAATTTTTCAGAAGTAATAGTCGCGGAAAACATCTTGTCCCGGCGTGAGGGGACAAGATCCTACGATGCGTGGGGGCTGTTTTGGGGGCGCCCCCTTTGAGGGGGCAGCCCCTTGTGGCTGGAGAAAGGTGTTGGGGGGCCCCCCCATGGTGGGGGGCAGCCTCCACAAATGGTGGAGAGTGTTGGGAGGAAGGTGGGGGCCCATGGGGGAACACCATGGACAAGGGAACATGTTTTCTCCATGTTTGGTGGGAACATGTTTCCTTGTTTGGAGGGTGCATGTTTTGTGGGCTGAATTTCAGCCCCCCCCCCCCCTCACCCCTTCCACCACTATATAAGGAGGTGGAGAGGATCTCTCCATCCTCACTCCAACTCTCATACACATGCCATGCATTATCTGGCTTCTTCTCTCCCTCCCATGAAAAGAGTTTCGTAGAGCCGAAAGGCTATCTGTGTTCCGGTGGGAACTAGTTCTGGACGGCGAAGCCCTGCCGGATAGATGACACCGTATGTGTGCAACTCTTTAGAGAGACCGTAGTTTCGGTCTTAGTTTGAGAGTGCCTCCCGAAGGGCTGTCCGTGTGACCGTCCGAGTTTTGGAGGTCCTCCCGAAGGGCTGTCCGAGTGACAGTCTGAGTTTCGGAGGTCCTCCCGAAGGGCTGTCCGCGACACCGTCCGGGGGACTGTCCGACCACCTCCCGGAGGGCTGTCCGCGGGGCAGATGAGGGTATACATCCTCGCGGTTGGGAGGTTGTAAAATCCTAGCTGCGGGGATCTGCACCACCGATCGTCGTCGACTCTACTTCCGCTGCGCTACGAGTCAGCAACGAAATGATCAAACCTTGTATGCAGTCTCCATAGTGGTCCTGGGCTGATGCGTAGGTCAGAATTTTTTTGTTTTCTGCTGCGTTACCCTACAGCAATAATATGGTGTTTAGTAAAGGTTGGGTTTGAAGATCACAAGAATACATAAGGAACAATTTCAAGAATAGCAAGGAACTTAAGGTTTAACCAAAACATGACCTAGTCTGTGTTGGAAGGAAGGTAAGGATGTTGTCAATGACAACACAAATTATCGAGGGGCAAGGATGGTATTTTTCATCATGAATTCGATTCATCTCTTGGAAGAGGTCAAAAGGTTGACGATGATCATGACATATTTGTCGTGGAGTTTCATGAAGATGCAATCGATCAGCGATGGCATCAAGTAAAAGGAAAGATGAAGCTGAAAGTTACTAGAACAACAGATAAGATGCAAGCTCGGACTTGGAGTTGCTTTTCAAGACAAACAATAAGATGTTGAAAACTCGACGTAAGCTTTGCTCACGGTCTGATGAACTCATGCACCAAAGCAGGGCCAGGTAGGACAGTCTAAGGTAGCATGATAAGGATGTAGCCGGTAGGCTAGGAATGACAAGATTAAGTATTAAACTTCCCAGCAACAAATTACTAGGAATAATGAACCACAGTGTGGGTTTGAGTCACTTGGCGGGGTTCTCGAGTGACGAACAACTCAAACATGCGGAGTGATTAAAACGGTGAGAAGTATTATCCCTATAAGAATTCATAAGAGATAGTGGGATGGCACGATATCCTCAAGATAACAGAAGGCAAGACTCGAAGGTAGAACAACATAGAAGCTGAACTAGATCGTTGATCTGCGGAAGGCAGGTGCTTTAACCTTGTCGAATAATAGACGAGGCACGAGAGTGGAGTTATCAAATGAGGTCAGCATGGTTAGAACCATAACTGTAAGGGATCAAATTAAGGATACCGGAAGAATTATACAAATGAATAAATATTTTGCAAGAAGCTTCCCTGATAAGATCTACATCGTGTCCATGGGCATGAACACAAGGTTCAAGGTCGACTCCCACTTCTTCAATGCATAACCTTTCATTCACTTCTCGTTTCCATGAAGTTGTAGTGTTGAAATTTTATCTGGCGTAACACCAGTAGACTATAACCCACATAACTTTTGGGTCACACCAATTAGGGAAAGCATAGGTTCAACCCATCGAGACATTTTTACGAATCTATACAACAAACAACAGAGGCAAGGGATACAAGTTTGAAATCAAGAATACAGATAACAGAAACAGAGGATACAATTCGCCAAAGGCCTTTGTATTAGGGGAAGAACTTATAAGATTCTGAATAAGGAATCGGTCGGATAATAATCCACCAAAGGATCAAGCGGACCACAAAGGAGCTGATGTGAGTATTGGTACTCAACCAGAAGAAGAAAGAATGCAAAGGCATCGGATCATAGAAGCATATGAATAATTCGAAGTTTAAATACAAAGGGGTTATGACTTCTAAATCGGGGATCAGAAGCGAACGCTCTGATCAAAAGATGAGTAAGTCGAATAGAATTAGGGGCACAATCGATCGAATTGATTGGTCGAGAACCAGCTCATGTTCAAAGTGACGTCTGAGCCGGAAGGATGTATTCTAGGATTCGACTGATGATTGCGAGCATTCACACACATGTTGAATCAATAGGATCAGAATGACAATCACAGAGGAGTTTAACAAGGATTGTCAAACAAATAAGGATCTATCGGTGGTAGGAAAATGCAAAGGCGGTAGACACAAGGGTCTCGGGAAACCTCGAAGAGTGCTTCAGAATCTTCTGGTGAATCCAGCCATCATCTGCAATGACGGGCTCTTCGGGAGGAAGTAGTTACGAGAACCTAATGTTAGTGTTAGTAAAATCATTAACCCGAAGAGAAGAGATATCAGAATCCCAGAGTAAAGGTGTGGAATAAAAGATCCTAATCCCGTCCATTGCGATGTGGGCCCGTAAGCCACACAACAGTGTTAGAAAAATAGTTTTTCAATGACTAGACTCAACTTCGACCAAGGAGTTGGAAGGAGGCTTCCTACAGGCAGTCGGCTCTGATACCATCTTGTGATGCCCCCGACTCGACCGTGCACTAATCATACACGCAAATGTGCATGATCAAGATCAGAGACTCACGGGAAGATATCACAACACAACTCTAGACACAAATTTAAACATAAATCTTTATATTACAGACCGGGGTCACGAGGACCCGAATACATAAGTCAGTGGAAACAAATATATCTGAGTACAGACATAATTATACAAGTTTGCCTTAAGAAGGCTAGCACAAACAACGACAACTAGATCGAAAAGGCAAGGCCTCCTGCCTGGGCCTCCGAACTACTCATGGTCAGCGGGCTCCTCGTAGTAGTAGGTGCCTCTGGGGGTCTCCGTGTCCTGGTAGTAGTAACCTCCAGGGATCACCGGCTCCTAGGCTCCGTCATCTGATCATAGCAATCGTGTAGGGGAAAAGAGGGTGCAAAGCAACCGTGAGTACTCATCCAAAGTACTCGCAAGACTTACATCAGATCTACACTAAGTATGCATCAGTATCGAGGAAAGGTTATGTCGGTGGACTATACTGCAGAATGCCAGAATAGAGAGGGAAAGCCTAGCCTATCGAAGACTAGCATCTTGCAGCAATCTTGCAGCATCAGAAGAGAGTAGAACATTGTAGCATATAGTAGTAGATAATTAATAGCAATGCCCAGAGATCCTTCCTCGGCTACCCTGCGAGGTAGCGACCTCGGAACATCATAACAAGTTAATACATCACAGTATCCTGTTCTAGTTGTGGTGGATCAGGGTACAACTCTGAGCGTCCTGTTACAGTGGACACGGCTATTCGAATAGATTAAACTTCCCTACAGGGGTGCACTGTTGTACCCAACACGCTCGATTACCTTTGGCCGGACACACTTGCCTGGGTAATGCCCGGCCTCGGGTGATCGACATGACGTAGTCCTACCTAGGCTCTCCAGAGAGGTCAGCACGCCGGCCTACATCCTAAGTGCGAAGGGGTCATGGACCTATCACCCAAAGCACTCCTGCGTGTTGCGTGGATGGCCGGGACCAAGACTAGACTCTGTATACACAAGCAGAAGTTCTAGCTCACACGGGAGTGTGCCGCTGCTACTTGTGAGCTGCATTGGTTATTCCCCAAAGAGGAAGGGATGATGCAGTACAGTAGAGATAAGTATTTCCCTCAGTTATAAAACCAAGGTTATCAATCCAGTAGGAGAATCATGCAACACCTCGTTAACAACACCTGCACAAAAAATAACAAATCCTCACACCCAACGCGAACAAGGGGTTGTCAATCCCTCGAAGGTAAACTGCAAGATTAAATTGTATGTGACAGATAGATAGATCAAACAAAAATAAAAAATAAAATAAATAAAGGAAAATTGCAGCAAGTATTTTTAGGGTTTTAGTAAATGATAAAGTAGACCCGGGGGCCATAGTTTTCACTAGAGGCTTCTCTCTTGAAAATAGCATACGGTGGGTAGACAAATTACTGTTGGGCAATTGATAGAAAAGCAAATAATCATGACAATATCCAAGGCAATGATCATGTATATAGGCATCACGCCCGAGACAAGTAGACCGACTCCTGCCTAGATCTACTACTATTACTCCACCCATCGACCGCTATCCAGCATGCATCTAGAGTATTAAGTTCATAAAGAACGGAGTAACGCCTTAAGCAAGATGACATGATGTGGACAAAGTAAACTCACGCATGAATAAACCCCATATTTTTATCCTTAATAACACCGATACATACGTGTCATGTCCCTTTCTGTCACTGGGATTCAGCACCGCAAGATCGAACCCATTACAAAGCACCTCTTCCCATGGCAAGATAAATCAATCTAGTTGGCCAAACCAAATCAATAGATCGGAGAAGAAATTCAAAGCTATAACAACCATGCATAAAAGAGATCAGAGAAGACTCAAATAATATTCATGGATAATCTGATCATAAACTCACAATTCATCGGATCCCAACAATCACACTGCAAAAAGTGAATACATCGGATAGAACTCCAAGAACATCGAGGAGAACATTGTATTGAAGATCAAATAGAGAGAAGAAGCCATCTAGCTACTAACTATGGACCCAAAGGTCTATGGTAAACTACTCACGCATCATCGGAAGGGAAGCAAGGATGATGTAGAGCCCCTCCGTGATTGATTCCCCCTCCGACGGACTACCAAAAAAGACCTCCAGATGGGATCTCTCTGGAACAGAAGCTTGCGGCGGTGGAAAAAGTATTTCGTGGACTGCCCTGTTGGTTTCCCGATTATAGAGAATTTATAGAGGTGGAATTAGGTCAAACGGAGCTGTGTGGGCCCCACAAGGTACCAGGGCATGCCACCCCCTAGGGCGCACCCTGGTGCCTCGTGGGCAACTGATTCATCTTCTGTCCCTCTCCCGAAGCTTCTAGTGTCTCTTATGTCCAAAAAAAAATCTCCAAAAAGTTTCGTGGCATTTGGACTTCGTTTGTTACTGATATTCTGGAAAACCAAAAACAGGCAAAAAACAGCAACTGGCACTGGGCACTGATTTAATAGGTTAGTCCCATAAAATGATATATAATTGCTATAAATGTAAATAAAAACATCCAAGATTGATACTATAATAGCATGGAACAATCAAAAATTATAGATACGTTGGAGACGTATCAGCATCCCCAAGCTTAATTCTTACTCGTCCTCGAGTAGGTAAATGATAAAAACAGAATTTTTGATGTGGAATGCTACCTATCATATTCATCATATATTCTTTGCTTTTGTGGCATGGACATTTGGACTTGAATGATTCAAAGCAATAGTCTATAATTTGACATGAAGATATAAATACTCAAGCATACTAACAAGCAACCATGTCATTCAAAATATCAATGCTAAAGAAAGTTATCCCTAGCCCATTATGCTCAATCATTGATCCATTCATGAAACACACTCAAATATTAGCTACATCCAATGCACAAGTATGACAATAGTGCTCTCTAGTTGGTGCTTTATAAGAGAAGATGGAGACTCAAAGTAAAAATAAAATTTGCATAAAAGTAAATAGATATGCCCTTCGCAGAGGGAAGCATTGATTTGCAGAGGTGCCAGAGCTCAAGGTTTAAATTTAGAGAGATAAAAATATTTTGAGAGGCATGCTTTTCCTGTCAACGAAAACGACCAAGAATTCCCAATATCTTCCATGCTAGACACATTATAGGCGGTTCCCAAATAGAAAATAAAATTTGTTTCCTTTCCACCATTCTTTCACAATCCATGGCTATCCGTATTCACGAGTGCCCTCCATACCATCACTTTCCAAGGAATTTATTGTTTAACATCATATTAAATTTTTTGCATTTCGGGACTGGGCATCCCTATTACCTGCCACTCTCTCGTGCAATGACAAGTGAATAAACACTCATCGTGAGAATAACACACCTAGCATGGAAAATATTGGCCACCCCCTGCCGCTTCATGAGCGGTACGGGCACACAAAACGGAAAAATTATTTTGAAAATTTAGAGTTGGCACATGCAAATTTACTTGGAACGGCGAGGTAATACCACATATAGGTAGGTATGGTGGACTCATTTGACCCAACTTTAGGTTTAAGGATTTGGATGCACAAGCAGCATTCCCGCTTAGTACAAATGAAGGCTAGCAAATAGATTGAGAAGCAACCAACCAAAAAATGAAAACGGTCATAAACATGCATTGAACATAACTAACACCGAATAATGCACCATAAGTAGGATATAATTTCATTGCATAACTATTGACTTTACGTGCATGCATAGGGAATCACAAACCTTAACACCAATATTCTTACTAAACCACAATTACTCACTAACATGACTCACATATTATCATCTCCATATCACAAAACTATTGCAAGGAATCAAGCTTATCATATCCAATGATCTATATGAAAGTTTTTATTATATCCCTCTTGAATATTCGTCACTTTGGGACCAAATTCATATCTTGTGCAAATTACCATTGCTATTATCAACTCTCAAAAAGATATAAGTGAAGCATGAGAGCACAAATATTTCTTCAAAAAATTAATCTTATCAACTCTCAAAATAGTTTAAGTGAAGCATGAGCGTGCATGTATTTCTTCAAAATATAATCACCGCCATGCTCAAAAATATTTAAGTGAAGTACTAGAGCAACTGCCTAGCTCAAAAAATTTAAGTGAAGCACATAGAGCATTCTAACAAATCATGATGATCGTGTGGCTCTCACAAATAAGTGTGTCCAGTAGAGATGATTGTGACAAACTAAAAAGCAAACAAAGAAAAGACTCATATAATACACGACGCTCCAAGCAAAACACATATCATGTGATGAATAAAAATATAGCTCCAAGTAAAATTACCGATAGTTGGTAGAATAAAGAGGGGATGCCTTCCGGGGCTTCCCCAAGCTTAGTTGCTTGAGTATTCCTTGAATATTACCTTGGGGTGCCTTGGGCATCCGCAAGCTTAGGCTCTTGCCACTCCTTATTCCTTCATCCATCGTGATCTCACCCAAAACTTGAAAACTTCAATCACACAAAACTCAACAAAACCTTCGTGAGATCCGTTAGTATAACAAAGCAAATCACTACTTTAGGTACTGTTGTAAACCCATTCATATTTTATTTTGCATTATACCTACTGTATTCTAACTTCTCCATGGCTTATACCCCCCAATACAATCCATAGTTCCATCAAACCAACCAAAACAATGCATGAAAAACAGAATCTGTCAAAAACAGAACAGTCTGTAGAAATCTATTCAAAAGCTATACTTCTGTAACTCCAAAAATTCTGAAACATTAGGAAAACGTGGGAAATTCATATACCAATACTGTGTAAAAAATTCAGATTTTTCTTACATAACAGTATAGAAACAAAATTCCAGCACTGGATGCAAAACTTTCTGTTTCCCAAACAGCATCAATTATACTATCTTCCAAATCATCCCAAAGGCTTTACTTGGCACAAACACTAATTAAAACACAAAAACACAATCATAACAGTAGAATAATTGTGCAAACACACCAAAACAGAAACAAAAAGCAAAAAATTATTTTATTCATTGGGTTGCCTCCCAACAAGCGTTATCGTTTTATTCCCCTAGCTAGGCATAATGCATAGTTTCAAGTGTTGTCATCTTTCGAGTTGATCCCATAAGTGGCCATCATAATGGATTCATATGGTGCTTTAATTCTTTTTCTAGGGAAGTGTTCCATCCCTTTCTTTAGTGGAAACTGAAATTTTATATTCCCTTCTTTCATGTCAATAACGGCACCTATACTTCGTAAGAACAGTCTACCAAGTATTATGGGGCAAGAAGAATTGCAATCAATATCATGTACAATAAACTCAACGGGCAGATAGTTCCTATTTACAAGAATAATAACATCATTAATTCTACCCAAAGGCTTTTTAATAGTGGAATCCGCAAGATGCAAATTAAGAGAACATTCATCTATATTGGTAAAACCTAGCACATCACATAGAGATTTTGAAATTGTGGAAACGCTAGCACCCCAATCACATAGAGCATTAAACCCATAATTTTTAATTTTAACTTTAATGGTGTGTTCCCATTCATCATATAATTTTCTAGGAATTGAAATCTCTAGTTCTAGCTTTTCTTCTAACGCTTTCATCATTGCTTCTACAATGTGTTTAGTAGAAGCCTTATTTTGTTCATAAGCGTTGGGTGAATTTAACATGGATTGTAACAAAGAAATGCATTCAATAAAATAGCAAATATCATAATTAAAATATTTGTAATCCAAGAGAGTGGGCATATCACTATTTAAAGTTTTTACCTCTCCAATCCCACTTTTATCAAATTTTTCATCAAGATTTTCACCCTCCGAAATATGGGGACGCCTACTAACTAAAGTTGACTCTTCTTCAGTCACTTTTTCATCAAGTTTTATGTTGCTAAACAAAGAATCAATAGATGAAACACCAATCATTTTAATATCCTCATCATTACTACGATAAAAATCGGGAGGAATCGCTTTTTCTAAAAATTCTCGTTTAGCTCTTAGCATAGCGGTTTTTTTCTTACTCTCATCCATGGAGACATATAAAGCTTTAATAGATTCATTATTATCAATTTTAGGAGGTAAAATTTTAGTCTTGAGATTTTCCACATCATGAATAATTCTATCAATGCTCCTAGACATATCATCAAGTTTACTCAATTTTTCTTCTATCGTAGTGTTGAAAACCTTTTGAGCATTAATAAATTATTTAATATTACTTTCAAGATCAGAGGGCATCATATTATTATTATTATAAGAATTACCATAGCGATTGCCATAATTATTAGAGGAATTTCCAGGAAACGGCCTAGGATTAAAATTACCTCTATAAGCATTGCTATTAAAATTGTTTCGCGAGACAAAATTCACATCTACGGGATCATTATTTTTCTCAATCAAAGTGGATAATGGCACATCATTAGGATTAATAGGAGTATTTTTGCTAGCAACCAATTTCATAAGAGCATCAACTTTATCACTCAAAGTACTAATTTCTTCAACGGAATTCACTTTTTTACTAGTGGGAGCTCTTCCAGTATGCCATTGTGAATAATTTGCCATAATATTATCAAGTAATTTAGTAGCTTCTCCCAAAGTAATCTCCATAAAAGTACCACACCCACGGCGGAATCTAAAAGATTTCTAGAAACTAAATTTAATCCCGCATAATTTTTTTGTATGATCATCCACAAATTTAAACCATGAGTAGGGCAGTTTCTTATCATTAATTTCATCCTCTCCCAAGATTGGGCAACATGTTCATGATCAAGTTGCTTCAAATTCATAATTCGATTTCTAAGGGAAATAATTTTCGCGGGAGGAAAATACTTAGTAATAAAAGCATCTTTGCACCTATCCCAAGAATCGATATTATTTCGTGGCAAAGATGAAAACCAAATTTTTGCACGATCCCGCAATGAGAAGGGGAATAATTTTAATTTCACAATATCATTATCCACATCTTTTTTCTTTTGCATATCACACAATTCTACGAAAGTGTTAAGATGGGATGCAACATCTTCATTAGGACTACCAGAAAATTGTTCTTTCATAACAAGATTCAACAAAGCGGCATTAATATCACAAGTCTCCGCACCAACGGCGGGAGGATCAATCGGAGTACTAATAAAATCATAATTATTACTATTGGAGAAACCACACAATCTTGTATTTTCTTGAGACATCGTTACTACGCAATCAAGATAACAAGCAAGCAAGGAAACACACAAGAAAAAGGCAAACGGAAAATATTTTTGTATTTTTGTAAAACTTTTTAGAAGTGGGGGAGATGAAAACGAGAGGCAAAGGCAAATAAAGTAAATGCAAGGAGATGAGATTTTGAGCATAGGTACTTGATAGATGTTGATGATGTCTCCCCGGCAACGGCGCCAGAAATTCTTCCTGCTACTTGTGAGCTGCGTTGGTTATTCCCCGAAGAGGAAGGGATGATGCAGTACAGTAGAGATAAGTATTTCCCTCAGTTATGAAACCAAGGTTACCAATCCAGTAGGAGAATCACGCAACACCTCGTTAACATCACCTGCACACAAAACAACAAATCCTGACACCCAACGCGAACAAGGGGTTGTCAATCCCTCGTCGGTAAAGTGCAAGATTCAATTGTATGTGATAGATAGATAGATCAAACAAAAATACAAAATAAAATAAATAAAGGAAAATTGCAGCAAGTACTTTTAGGGTTTTAGTAAATGATAAAGTAGACCCGGGGGCCATAGTTTTCACTAGAGGCTTCTCTCTTGAAAATAGCATACGGTGGGTAGACAAATTACTGTCGGGCAATTGATAGAAAAGCAAATAATCATGACGATATCCAAGCAATGATCATGTATATAGGCATCACGCCCGAGACAAGTAGACCGACTCCTGCCTGCATCTACTACTATTACTCCACCCATCGATCGGTATCCAGCATGCATCTAGAGTATTAAGTTCATAAAGAACGGAGTAACGCCTTAAGCAAGATGACATGATGTAGACAAAGTAAACTCACACATGAATAAACCCCATATTTTTATCCTTAATAGCAATGATACATATGTGTTATGTCCCTTTCTGTCACTGGGATTGAGCACCGCAAGATCGAACCCATTACAAAGCACCTCTTCCCATGGCAAGATAAATCAATCTAGTTGGCCAAACCAAATCAATAGATCGGAGACGAAATACGAAGCTGTAACATTCATGCATAAAAGAGATCAAAGAAGACTCAAATAATATTCATGGATAATCTAATCATAAACTCACAATTCATCGGATCCGAACAAACACACCGCAAAAAGTGATTACATCGGATAGAACTCCAAGAACATCGAGGAGAACATTGTATTGAAGATCAAATAGAGAGAAGAAGCCATCTAGCTACTAACTATGGACCCGAAGGTCTGTGGTAAACTACTCATGCAACATCGGAATTGCAGCAAGGATGATGTATAGCCCCTTCGTGATTGATTCCCCCTCCGGCAGAGTACCGAAAAAGGCCTCCAGATGGGATCTCTCTGGAACAGAAGCTTGCGGCGGTGAAAAAAGTATTTCATGGACTCCCCTGTTGGTTTCCCAATTTTAGAGAATTTATAGAGGTGGAATTAGGTCAAACGGAGCTATGTGGGCCCCACGAGGTACCAGGGCGCGCCACCCCCTAGGGCGCGCCCTGATGCCTCGTGGGCCACTGATTCATCTTCTGGCCCTCTCCCGAAGCTTCTAGTGTCTCTTATGTCCAGAAAAAAATCTCCAAAAAGTTTCATGGCATTTGGACTTCGTTTGGTACTGATATTCTGGAAAACCAAAAACAGGCAAAAACATCAACTGGCACTGGGCACTGAGTTACTAGGTTAGTCCGAAAAAATGATATATAATTGCTATAAATGTAAATAAAAAACATCCAAGATTGATACTATAATAGCATGGAACAATAAAAAATTATAGATACGTTGGAGACGTATCAGCCGCTCAACTGTGGCATCTAACAGAGATTTCGGTAGAATGTACGACGCCGAGGGCCCATACCATAATCCCGCGTGGTGGTTAGCACGTAAAGGCCAGAGGCCTACTCAGATCAAATATCCAAACCCGTTAATCGTGTTTAGTAGCTCGCGGAGACGATCAGGATCCCTGTCGCCCCGCCTCGGTAATTGGCGGTCAAGGGACCAGGCCCACCTCTCTCCTAGGTGGTCTCCGCCTGATCCGTCAAGCCGCCACCGTAACACTCATGGGTACCCTTGGGGCCGACCCATCTTTATCTACAGACTGTCAGGAACCCAGGTCCACCTCTACCGAGGTGGTACCACCTGCCCTTTAGTCCCGTAAAAATATTTAAAAGTAACAGTGGTTCCGTACCATCAAGGTGAACTTTGAGTCAGCATCGACAGTGAAGTACGAGGAATCACCCTCGATAAGCCACACTCGATGTGCTACACTACATAGTCATCATTAATAGTGGCATACGAGGAATCACCCTCGGCACTTGATAACAGCTCTACAGAGTCGTACAACTAAGGGGGTACTGGTGATTTGTTCGGTCTCTGCTCCACAGCCACTTGGCTCGGATCACCCGGTAGTGAAGCATGGCAACACGGACAATGGTGCAGGGCCACTGATGGATCACTAACCAGCCTATACTAAGCATATAGGATATCAGGTAAAGTATCAATAGTAGGTTATAAAAACAGGCAATGCATCAGAATAGGAGCTATCGAAGAACAGTAGAAAAATTCTAATGCAAGCATGAGAGGGAAAGAATGGGCGATATAGGAATGATCAAGGGGGTTTACTTGCCTAGAAGCTCTGCAGCAAGGGGCTGGTCATTTGTTGGCTGATCATCTGGAACGTAGTCGTACCCAGCGGCGTCGTCAGTCGCGGGGTCTATCGGAAAGAAAGGAGGGGGAGGAAACAGAATAAATAATCGGAGCACACAATTGCAATCAATATGCATGACAGGTCTATATGACAGGCATGGGTGATCTACTGCCTCCCTAAATGCTTTGGATGATTTAGGAATTTATTTGGAATTATTTTCCCGAAGTCATGCACTATTCATTTATCGAAAACAGACAAAAAGTTCCATGTTCAACATCTTAGGGGATTCTGACATGGATGCAAATGACATATTCGGATTCGTTTGATTTTTCTAATCATTTTTCATATATAAAACTTTTTCATCTAAGCTACGGTTATTTTTATATGATTTTTAGAAGTTTTAATCATTTTTTGAAATTCCAAAATTAACTTTATTTCGAAAATCATTTATTATTAAATGCTATGGGTACCCAGTGGGTGTACCCAGAGACTTGCATATTAGGCTGACAGTGGGCCAGGGCATGCTGAGTCAGCAGCTGACTCAGCATCTTATCCAAATGAACAGTGCCAGGGAAGGGGCCCACATGTCAGTGTCAGTAGTTTAGTTAGTCTATTTAATAGATTTTAATTAGTGGGCGGGGCCCCATAGCCAGTGGTTTATTAGTTAGTAGATTAGGTTAGCTCTAATTAAACCCGGCCGGTTTAAACGCGCGCGCGCAGCGAACGCCGACGACGAGGCCGGACAAGGTGGGGGTCACCGGACTGGCCCTCCGGTGAACAAACGGAGTGGTGGACGGCACCAGTAGGGCCAGCGCAAAGCGCCGCATCCACCCGTGCAACCGGTGAAAGCGGGGGATTGCCCAATCGGCGGCGACGAGTTATCCCAACGGCGGCCGAAGCAACCCGAAGACGAAAGGCACGCCGGAGCTCGAAACCGAGCCCAAGCTAAAGGGGAAAAGTGTGCGGGTGCTCACTGAGGGTGATGCCATGCTCGGGGAGGCACGGGGAGGATGCAGTCAAGCGAATCGATCGGAGTTGTTGCCGGACGTCATCGGGGAAGAAGAAGAAGGGGGCGGCATATACACAGCATCCCGGCTTCGATATCAAGCTCCCGTTGATGAATTAGAGGCTTGCAAAGCTCCCGGACATGAAGAGTCGGCGCGGGGACGTAGGTGGCCGCGAGCTTCACCGAGCTTCGGCCATGCTGGCGTCGGGGCGTAGAGGAAATGGACAAGAGAGAGAGAGGGGGGGGGGAAAGCGAGGGTGTCCGGGGGGTGCGGGGGATGCCTTATCCCCTCTTCTCACCTGCCCATCGCCGTGGCGGCCTATGGCCGATGCACCGCGCGCCGGCATGTGCGGTGCTGACAGCGCGCACGGGAGTGGGTAGAAGAAGGCTAGGCGGGCTGGGCCGGCTGGCTGCTGTGGTTGATGGGCCAAAATGCACATAAGACCTTTTCCTATTTTCTTTTCTGCTTTAATTTCCTCACTGTTTTACAACTTAATGGACCACCATATGAGTTTTGTAAAATGTTGAGTTGGTTAAATCAAATACTATGCATTATGTGGTACTGCCAATAAAAGTTTGAGAGTTGTTTGAGTTTATTTGAATATTATTTAATTAGGAATGATTTAAATGGGCAATTTTTGGTACTATAATTGGAGGCTAGCTTCAAATTAAGCAAGCAAGTGATGTAGTTTTCCTCAACAATTATTATGTATGGAATATTTCCTAAATCATGTGCTTTTTCTCTTCCTTATTTGTGAAACTTTTAATTTCACCTTAAGTTTGAATTTTTTGAATTGAGATGGAATTTGAAATGAGATATGATCTTAATGACTATTAGTAATTTAATGGTAATGACTTGGCATTAATTAGAGGGAGTTTATTGTCGCCTAAGGGTAGGGGTGTTACATACTTCGAGCATAACTTCGGCCCTTGAGGTGAGATTGGATGGCGATTACCCAAAATTCAAAGATGTTCATGTCGACAATATGGAACCTTTTCATGTAGATCACTTTTTAAGTTGAGGCAATCTTAATCACGTTTTCTGCCGTGCCAAAAACTTGTGTCAATAAATGCCCCCCTATTTTTCGGCAGAGCATGTGTGCCGCACATAACTAGTTCTAAGGACGATGTCAACACTCCATTGGCCATTTTGTATTTTCTTAGGACGATAAGTATATATCGGCCATCTTTATTCTTAAGGTGATAATTATGTATTGGCCATTTAGATTAGCAATAAAAGTGTAGCTAATCGAACTTATGATGATTTGGTAATACCCTTTCACGATGTAAGAAATTATATTGCATCCATAGATCAAAATAAGCCCATGGAGATTAACCAATTATACCTGATGATGAATTCCATGGCATATAGGCTTTAATGGCATAGTTGAAGAATATGGATAATGTGTGAACCATAGATTTTGATGTGTGGATGCAAACCTTAGGCTTGGTTGTTCATAGTTTTCACTCTTTTCCTTCTTCACCTTTGCCAGACTTCTCGCAATGGAAGCTTGCATATAATTCTTATTTTGGACACTTCCTTTGGGAACCCATGCCATGTTCCTCTTTTCAAGTTCTTGTGCACTAAGCTTTTGCAATTTCTTCTTTTGCCATTATGATAAGCCGAGTGTGCGCCCTGACTGTGATTTTGTTTGAAGCAATGGCAATTCTTGTTTTACCTTGTGCATTCTCAACTTCTTCTCTTCAGATTTGGCACTTGATCGACTTGTCTCATTGTCTTTAGTAGCCAACACTTTAATTGGCTCTTTTTCATTTGAGATCAAATCTGAAGTGGCACTCTTACGACCATCTCTTTTGACGTGATAAACTTTCTTAACCACCTCTTTCTTCTTCCTTGAGATCAGGACCGATTCCTTATAATTGAAACGGTCTTTGACATGTGATTGTTCAAATGTTGATCTTCTTGGAGCTGCATAATATTGGTGAGATGGTCTAAAATAAGATGGAGAATGTACCCTTATATCATACCTGTCCATGACGGATATGGATTTAGATGAGCATAGGGAGGTGTCCACAGCATTGGCATTGGTGGCCCAATATAAGGATATGAATATGCTGCACTGAAATTCTCCCTTTGCCAATACCGGTCCTCAAATTTGCGCCTTGGGGGTGATCTTGGTTTCTTTGCATGATTTAGCTAATAAGCATTCTTCTCTTCACTCTTCTTTTGATATTTATCTAGTAGCTCAGCGAAGGTGATTTTCGATCTCTTACCCTTGTGCTTATTTCGGCATTTGTTTTCTTTTGGTTTGCTTTCATCGATCATTGGATTTGCTTGCTGCCCCCCACCCCCCCCCCCCCTAGTGCTTGGCATCTTGATTGTAGCTTCAATGGAATTCTTGCCCTCAAGATTATCTTCATTGTGCTCCTGAACAACTTCTTTACTTGAAAGATTAATCCCATCACCTACAATTTTTACCCTCTCATCTTTAAATGAATCATCTTGAAGCAGCTGATTCAAAACCTTTTTGCCATCACGACCAATTGGAATAGACTAGTCATTCTTTCGTGTTTCAACAAATCTCAATCGTTCTTTATCAATGGTCGATTTAACTATTTGGCGAAACATGACGCAATCCTCAGAATTATGCTACTTACAATATATCCGTTCTTGGATCAATGGCTTGACATGGTGATCAAGAATTCTTATATAATTATTTTTCAACAACAAATCAAAGATTTGATCACACATGTTTGATTTGAAGGTATACTTTTTATTCTCTAGCCGATCATGCTGTGAGAACGGCTTTGGAAGTAAGCAAACGAATGGTTCAAATTTGGCAACCCCCCATTCGGCTATGCATTGTGTTCCGCACTCTATCTCCGATGTCTTTGAATAAGAAATTATACTAGCAGCGGTTTTCTCAACATAATTCAAACGTTTCTGAAATGAAAATAATTAGAACATACATGTCTCATTTGAGACCAAATGTAAGCCAAATATGAAACAAGCAAATCTACCCACTTAGATATAAAACTTAGGAAAATCAATGGGGAATGCTTTTGCTGCAATAAATTATCACTATTGGCCTCTCTAAATGGTGCAATATGTTGACCAATATGCTTTGTAACAATCAGATTGCTAACAAATAAATTACTCTTCTTCATTGGTCTCTCAAGATTTCTTATGAAGATTTTTCTAATAGATGTATCAACAATAAATTTGTGGCCAAATCTAAAAATAGGTAAATTACTTGCTAGACATACCTCTTCAAATATGTTGGAACAGCATGATGGTGGTGTGACTTGAACAATATTTTGCTCCACCTTCGGATGGTTCCCCAATGCCTTGCCATCTTCATTTTTTGGATCCCGTGCCTCATCACTTTGATGGTCTTTGTCAACCAAACTTGGTTGAGCTATCTGTTCTTGCTCTTGATGCTTGTCAAGTTCTATGGCACGGAACTCATAGGGCAGGAAGAAGGTTCCCTCAACTTCAGAAAAATCAAGCACTGCAGTTTAGCTATGCTTGCCATGCCCTTTCTTAATGATCCTTGCCTCTTTGGTTTTGGTGGATTCAGAACGTATACTATTTGATTTGGCTTTTTCAACCGAAGCACTTTTACTCCCCGAATCATCCTTCTTTCCATCGATTCTACCAATTGGAAGTGCTTCTTTTCTTTGAGCCAATTCTTTTTCTGTTTGTTCCTGGCGGCGAGCGGCAAAATAGGTTTTAAGTTTTTTTCCCAATTTCAGCCCACTCTTGATAGGATTGCCCTAATGCTATTAGACTCTTTCGGCAATGAATGGGTGTTGCCGAAACTCCGCAACTATGTAGGGGGTGTATAGTATGTTGTAGTGCTAGGTGAAGGCATATGAATTTTGTAGAACCATATTTTTCTCGCTAAATCTATCAATTGGAAAAGAGTCATCTTCTTGCAAAAATCTAGCTTTTATTGCATTATAATCAGGAAACAACCCCTTTTCATGTTGTTCAAGGCAAAGAGCACTAATTCTCTCATTTTGGGCTAAACTTTTTTTGAACTCTGCCACATCCGCTTCTGAAAGGGATTGCTCCACAATACTATTAGGTTGTTTTGGCAATGATTTTTGAGTGTTGCCAAAATTCTGCAATTGCCCAGTGGATGCATTGTATGCTACAATATTAGATGATGACATGTGCGCTCCTGCAAAATTTTCACTTATTCGGCTATGACCATGAAGGTGCGGAGCCGAATTATGAACACCTACAGTTGTGTACGGTGCCGAAAAATTACTAACATGAGGTGTAGCATATGACGGTTGAGAGTAACTGACCGAATAGCCAGTAGGAGCATGGCCAATTCTCTCATCCATCGGCATATTTGGGCTAGTATATTGCGAATTAGTTGCCGATGAATAAAAAGGTGAAACACTTTCTTGCGTGTCATTGGAAATTCTAACATTGGGTGTTTCAAATTGATTAACCGAACCCATGATGTTGTTCATCGGCATATGCATTTGTGGGGTTGCCGATGCATGAGAGTTAGGATACATATGATGCATGTTACTAGTATCATAAGAAGTTGAAGGGTGTAAATTATTTTGAATCGACCCTTGCACGTAATTAGATGCATGATTCAAAAAACTAGGGATGGCCGATAGGGTATACTCATTGAACGCTCTATTAACACCATATGAATTATTTGCATCTACACAAGGGGATTGTGTATTCATATTATCCTTGTAGATAGCAAACTCTTGATGACGATCTCTTCGTAGTAAGAATGTGCTGGAGACCGTTCGAAGCTTCGTCCCCAGCGGAATCGCCAAAAAGTGTGTTCGCACACGAACACGTCACCGTGTACCCTCGACGTCAGGGTGATGCACCACAGCTCACGTCGAAGGAGACCTGGTTGGAAGCGTGGTACGCAAGCAATTCGGTGGGCGCTTTTGTAGACCCGAAACCCCACACGCCCGGGAGGGACCACGTTTGGACGTGTAGCGGCTGTGTCCTGCCCTAGGTCAACCTGATCGCCCTAGGGCCTCGTGGATCGCTGTCGTCGAACACAAAGAACAATGAAGAATGAGGAAGAACAAAACAAGGAAGAAGATAAACGTAAAGGTAAAAAGTGGTAGATTGGTTTTGCGATTGTCTGTTGTTCAGTCGGCATCACCTCTCATCTATTTATGTGGCGGTTGGACTTCCCGCACAAGAAAAGGACTCCAAATCCCGTCCAAATCTTTCCAAAATTTACCGAACTCGGATTTAGGTAAGTCTGAGACAGCAGTTCGGTTTTTGGGTTCCAGAGGCCACAAACGACATCGGATGAAGATGAGCCCAAAAAAACAAATTTAATCATTTCGACAAGGCGAACAACTTTCATGCTGAATGTTTTTCGATTTGAGACCATCTTCAGGGCCGAATCGCTTGCGCAAAATAGGCAATCAGTGGCGCTACCCATCAGACATCAGCACTATGGGCGTCTAATGCCGCACGCCACTTTTTGCTCGTGGCAGGGTTGAACTGCACAGGCTCTAGCTTTTGCATACGACCTCGGATTAAGACGGTTTTATGTCAAAATCGATCGTTTCGACGAGATGAAGACAATCCATGTAGAACATTTTCTCATATGAGGCCGTCTTGGAGGCGTAATTGGCCGAACAGTACCCCGAATACAAAATCTTAGTACTTCGAGCACAACTTCGGCCCTCGAGATGAGATCGGATGGCGATGATCCAAACTTCAAAGATGTTCATGTCGACAATATAGAACCTCTTCATGCAGAGCACTTTTTAATTTGAGGCAATCTTAATCACGTTTTCTGCTGTGCCAAAAATTTGTGTCAAAAATATTGCCGCAATGGTGTAGTGTTTTTTATAAGAAAAAGAATGCAAATTCTTTGCGGGATATATTCTTGTCTACTAATCTACTACCTCCTTTACAAAATAACTGAAGTTTTGGGTTTATCAAAAGTTAAACTTGTTTAAGTTTGACCAAGTCTATAGAAAAATATATTCACATCTAGAACGCTAAATTAGTCTCTTGAAATTCATTTTGAAATATGTTTTCGTACTATGTGTATTTGATGTTGTAGATCTTAGCACATTTTTCTAAACTTAAGTAAGTTTGACTTAGAACAAACCTAAAATTTCAATTATTTTGAAACAGAGGGAGTAGTTGTGATTGGGTCAATGTTGCGGCAGCCGGAACACCAAGAGTACGTGATGGCAGGAAACAGCATATTAGAAAAGGTTATTTGTGGCCTCGAGTGCATTGTGGCCTGTCCCCAAGCTCACGGTAGACCGCTATGCGCGTCATGGACAAAGAGGAAAAGGGCGTACAGAGTGCCGAAAGCTTCCACACAAAGTGGGATCTGGGAAGAAAATTTTTAGACAACTTTACCTTTGCATAATATTCTGCAAGTAGGCTGATTCAAATCGAGGCATCCAGACCACAAGTGAAGAGACTCTACCACAGTGCCAGATCCACCCTTCCCTTCTCATGGTGAGAGGCAAGCCAGAAAAAAATGGTTTTTTATTTCTTATGACTGGGTCATATGGCTATGGAAAACCGTAGGTTTTAGAGGTTTACTGTCACAATGTTTAAACTGCCTAAGGTCGACCTTAAGGGCATTAAGGCCGAGCTTATGTCCACACTGGAGACGTTGGCCTCTAATACCTGAGTTCTCTAGGTGTTGATAGCTTGTTATTTTTATTTTTTACTTCGAGATTTGTATGAGCTTGCAATACATCTGGGTTGTATGTACCTTTTGGTGTAGAGGCCCGAGGAGAGCTTATCTCTTGCATTGTCAAGAAAAACTGAGCAGGGAGGATGAGAAGGGAGGGGATTTATATATAGCACACGGGGATGGGGCATGCATAAATTATTGTTTATATGGATCTAAAGTTCGTCTATAATAATTAACCAAAAAGGGAAAACATATATTGGCAAGACGAAGAGATGTCTAATGTGAGATATCCAAACATGATTATCGAAATTTACCCACTGCATAGAAATTGACGGCCATTGTAACCTATAAGCTTGACGGTGTTACATTCGCAGAAACATGATTACCTAAAGTTTATTATTTATAGAAAGAAACTAAGAATATTCTAACTTGTCGTACTCCCTCTGACTCTAAAAAAGGCATATTTTGATCGTTTAAATTCATACTCAGAAGTGAGGAAATTAGATGTGGGTTATTTTGCTGTCAAATTTCACATGCGGTTGAAAGTGGACGGCTTTGATTGAGCTCTAGTTGCGGTGTATGCAGCGGTGCAACCTGAGCACAAACCCAAATTGCTATCTGAATTAGTACGTATTTGTGGGTACGAGAATATCCCTATTTTGGTAGGGGTGATTTTAATACCACTCGTATGCAAGATGAAAGAATAATGACAACTTTGATGGTAGATGGCCATTCATGTATAATGCTATTTCTGAAAATATGGATTTGAGGGAGATCGCTCTTTCAGGTCATAAATATACATGGGCTAATAATCTTCCAAGTTCAACGTGTGAGAAGCCAGATCACATTCTGGCTTATGTCGATTGGGAGAAAAAGTTTCCTCTTGTAACAGTGCGAGCGTTCCAAAGGGGACTGTGAGATCATACCCCTTAACTAGTGGACTTGGGAGAGGTTGCTCACCTAGGGAACAAAATGACCTTTTAATTTGAACTTTTGTGGGTATGAGAAGGGTTTTTTAGAGATGGTAGAGGCAGAATGGGCAAAACAGAATATAGGTACGAGGAATATTGAAAGATGGTCATTAAAAATTCGACATCTTAGTCAATTCTTGCGGGTTTGGAATAAGAATGCCAATTATTGATGAGCATGATGTAAAAGCAGAGGTGACTCCTCCCAGTTCAACAAATTATGCTGCTAAACGAGAGGCTGAGGAGAAGTTGGCTAAGCTTTTAAGAGAGGAAGAGATTCACTAGGCACAACATGCCAAAGTGAGGGAAGTTAGGGAGGGGGTAGTAATACCCAATTATTTCATTTGATTGCGAATGACAAGCATAGGAAGAAGAAGATTATTCAGCTTGAACAAGATGAAGGAACCATTGTCGGTCAAGAGAACTTGGTATCATACATCACAAAATTCTATAAGAGATTATCTGCCCCCTTGTATCTCATTTTGTGTCTTTAGAGGAAGACATAAGGGGTGATATCCCACAACTTTGTTCGGAAGAGAATGCGGTGTTGATTGCTCCCTTCACAGAGAAGGAGGTGTATGATGTGATTCTCCAAATGAAGAATAATAAAGCACTTGGACCAGATGGGTTCCCCGCGGAATTTTGTAGATGTTGGGGGACAATTAAGGTGGATGTGCTTCCCATGTTTCATGATCTTTTTAATGATGAGCTGCAACTGTTCAAGCTAAATTTGGGATTATTACCTTGCTTCCTAAAAAGGAAAGGCGGTGAAGATTTAGCAAGTTAGACCGATTGCTTGTTAAATTTAGTTTTAAGATTATTTATCAAAAGTGGGTACAAATAGACTGACATTGATAGCTCATTCTATGGTCCAACCTACGCAAACTGCGTGTATGCTTGGCCAACACATCCTAGAGGGGTGGTGGTTCTGCATGAGACGTTGCTTGAAATACATTCGAAGGAACTTGACGGAGTTATCTTTAAATTGGATTTTGAGAAGGCCTATGATAAAGTCAAATGACCTTTCTTACAACACGCATTGAGGATAAAAGGTTTTGACCAAGCTTGGAGGAACTAGGGTCAATCGTTTATTCAGGGAGGTAGCGTGGGAGTGAAGGCAAATGATGATATTGATCATTATTTTTAGAAACAGAAAGGTCTTCGGTAGGGTGATCCTTTATCACCAATACTATTTATTGTTGCAGATATGTTGAGTGTCCTTATTGATAGAGCCAAGGAGGATGGTCAGGTAGGTGGACTAATCCCACATTTAGTGGATGTGGGAGTGTCTATTTTACAATATGCTGTCGACATGATCATTTTCAAGAAATATAATTTAGATAAGGCGGTGAATACGAAATTGGTGCTATGCCTCTTCGAACAGTTGTCTGGACTTCAAATAAATTTCTATAAGAATGAATCGTTCTGCTTTGGACACGCCAAAGAAGATGAGAGTGATTACAAACAATTGTTCAAATGTGAAAATGGTAGTTTACCATTTACGTATCTCGGTACCCCAATTCATCATAGGAAACTCACCAGTAAAGAATGAAAATGCATTGAGAATAGGTTTGAGAAAAAGCCGAGTTGTTGGAAGGGTAAACTGATGTCCTATGGAAGAAGACTGGTCCTTGTGAACTCGGTTCTCACGAGTTTACCTATGTTCGTGCTCTCATTTTTTGAAGTGCCAATAGGGGTACAGAAAAGATTATATTTCTATCCTTTTAGATTTTTTGGCAGAGTGATGAACATAAGGCCAAATACCGCCTGGCGAGGTGGGATATTTTGTGTAGACCAAAAGATCAATGGGGTTCGGGGATCAATGATCTTGAGTTTAAAAATAAGTGTTTGCTTAGCAAATGAATTTATAGGCTCGCTTCGGAGAATGACAGAGTGTGGATATAGTTATTGTGTAACAAATATTTACACTCGAAGATGTTGTCTCAAGTCATTGCACAACCGTTTGATTCACCCTTCTGGAAGGGTTTGATGAAAACAAAGGTTGCTTTTTTCAACAGGGGAAGATTTCATATTGGTGATGGTCGAACAACTAGGTTCTGGGAGGATACTTGGCTTCGGGACACGTCCCTTGCTTTACATTATCCTTTTTTGTACAATATTGTTCAGCAAAAGGAAAACTATGTGAGCACTGTATTAGGGTCAAATCCATTGAATATCTAGTTCAGGAGAGCTCTGATCGGGAATAAGTGGATTGCGTGGGTGCATTTAAATCGACGGTTGATACGTATTAACCTCAGTAATGTAGCGAACACATTCCGTTGGAAGTAGACGCCTTCTGGGGTTTCACGGTCTAATCTATGTACATGGATTTAATCTACTCTGGACCAGTCTTTCGTTCACAACACATTTGGGAAACAAAAGTATCACTCAAAATTAAAATTTTCATGTGGTTTATTCATAAGGGAGTTATTCTTACTAAGATAATCTAGAGAAATGTAAATGACAAGGCAAAAAACAATGTTGCTTCTGCAATCAGGCGGAAACGCTTATTGCATGTCCATTTGCCACTATATTATGGCGCACGATTCATGAGACGTTCAATTTACCTCCACCTACCAGTATTACTAATATGTTTGGTAAATGGTTGAGGGGAGTTGAGGCCAAAACTAAAGCATGGATCCGCGTGGATGTTTGTGCTTGGAATTGTCGGAACGACTGTATTTTTAACAGAGTGAAAGTTCACATTTTTTTGTGGGTTATTTTCCGCGCTACAAGATGTATCCGTATGTGGTCGTTACTGCAACATGCTGAAGTGCGGAGGCTTATGGTCTCTGGGTGCAACCAATGAGAGATGGTAGCACGGGATACGTACAATCGGTTTGTATGGCGGTCCAATAAGAAGCTATATGTGTGGACATATTTTTTCTATTTATGTCGGGTGTACCTCGTAGTAATTTTTTACTAATACGTCGATATTAGAGATCGATACTCTTAAACTTTAATAAAATATGGTGTGTGCATGGGGTGATCCACCTTTTCTAAAAGAAAAATCAGTTAGTCAAATAATTTGTTATTTATATACACAAAATAGACACAATTAATTATGTTCATACTCAAAAGCACTTCCGCCTGATTACGACTTTATACCCTTAACTATATATTACACGAGAGATTTATACAGTTAAAGCATGAATTTAACTGTAAATCTTCGGATTCCGAGGGAGTACAACATGAGCGTTCGCGTGTGTGATTGTCTCTAGGACGGGCGATGATCGAGCATTGCCGTACGTGGTTACTATTCTCCCTTCCACTGCTCTATAAATGGCATCCCCGTTCACTCACCGAGCAGCAACCATGACTACGCATGCAAGCAACTAGGCTACCCAGTACAAATCTCTCAACGACTAAGTTAGCGCCCACCCCATTCTGAAACAAAACCAAATCAACATACTAGATATGGCCTCATCATCTGCTCACACCAAGCGAAACACAAAGTCCTTTTCACTTGCTACCGTTCTTGTCATCGTTAGCTGCTGCACTCATTTCGTGCTCGCAGCTGGCGAGTTGACGCCGGCCGGAGATGACAAGGCGATGAGGGAGAGGTACGAGAAGTGGATGGCAAAGCACGGCCGCACGTACAAGGACTCGGCCGAGAAGGCTCGGCGGTTCGAGGTATTCAAGTCCAACGCCCACTTCATAGACTCGTACAATGCTGCAGCAGGGCCGGGGGGCAAGAGTCGTCCGGCGTTGGTGACCAACAAGTTTGCCGACCTAACCAAGGATGAGTTTAACGCCATGTACCTGGGACGGCACGGGGCCATACCCCGCCCCGTGTCTCCAGTTACCAAAACTGGATTTATGTACGCTGACGTGAGGCTTGAAGACATTCCTGCCAGCATAGACTGGAGGGAGAAGGGCGCGGTCACTGGTGTCAAGGATCAATTTTACTCATGTGGTGAGAGAGTCACTCCATCACTCAAACAGTTTTAATGAACTCCTGAATAGAATGTTGACATGATCAATGATGCATTGCTCTGTCTGTAACTTTGTATGCAGAATGTTGCTGGGCGTTCTCTGCGGTTGCAGCTGTGGAAGGCATCCACCAAATTAGAACCCACAACCTGGTCGAGCTGTCGGAGCAGCAGCTGTTAGACTGCTCCACCGGCGGCCAGAACCGTGGCTGCAACCTCGGCGACGCGCAAGAGGCCTTCCGGTACATCGGCCTCAACGGTGGCATCACCGCAGAGAGTGCCTACCCCTACGAAGGACAGCAGAGCACTTGCCGCTCATCGGGAAAGCAGGTAGCAGCCACGATCAGGGGCTTCCAGCAAGTTCCTCCACTGAACGAGACCGCGCTCCTGTTGGCCGTCGCTCACCAGCCCGTGTCTGTTGCCCTCGACGGTAGCGGCCGTGTATTCTCCAGTTTGAATGGCACCGGAATCTACGGTGCAGCAGGTGAGTTGTGTAGTACGAGTACGAGGGATCTCAACCATGCCATGACGGTAGTCGGATACGGCACTGACGAGCATGGTACCAAATACTGGCTGATGAAGAACTCGTGGGGAAGTGACTGGGCGGACAAGGGCTACGTGAAGATGGCGAGGGATGTGGCATCAAACACTGGCCTTTGCGGCCTTGCCATGCAAGCATACTACCCTGTTGCCTAAAGAAATAAGTTAGCCAAGATTGGTCCGTGCAAGCAAGGATATGGATATGAGTGGCCATTTGTTATAGTATTATTACTGTATTTCGTAGTTGCAATCAGTAATGTTATGTATAGTAGCGCCGTGGCCCTCTCGCAATGCGAGCGCGTCATTTCTTTTCTTCCGAAAAGAAGATTACCCGTCCTTTGTATCACACGATGTACACAATCATCTTATATCTTATATCTTATATCCGATAGTATTCTAAATTCTCTATATCTAGCTAGGGACCTTTATTCTGGGTTTTTTTGAGTTTTTTCGCACATAAAATCAGCTAATGGGGATGTGCCACGTGCTATTAGTGGGGGATCTAGCGGGGTACGACGAGCGTGTGTGCGTTGCTGTTTTTCACGGATATGGTCTCCTGACCGTTTTGTCCGGCGGTGGGTACCTATATGCATGCATGTAGTGGCGGCACACAATCTTGACACGTGATGTGTATTGATTCTTCTCGATTCTCTTCTCTTGTGAAGACTCCAGACGAAGAAACGTATCCCGTGCCCCGCTTGACCGCTCCACCGCTGCATATGCCCATGAAAAAGGACTCTCCTCCTTCCCGACTTCACCGCCTTGCCCTCGTCTTTTTTTTTTTTTTTGTGATTTTATTCCATTAAGAGTGAATTACACATTTTACCCCCTAGATATGCATTTATGACACTAATTACCCCGTCGAGTGGAAATTCACCTAGAATACCCTTTTAAGAAGCTTTGGAACCTTGTTTTTTGATGTGTCTCCATTAGGCAAGCTGTGAGGTGACGCCCGGGGTCCAAAAATATCTGGACGAGGACGAGGAGTGGAATAGATGGACAGGAGAAGTCCGGACATAATCGTTAATGATGCCCTCTGTTCTTTACACATTTTTTTTACGAATCATTGACGCAACATGCCGATTCTATCTAACATAAACAATCAAAATGAAAAACTGGGGTAATACCATGTTAAATGTCTCCAAAATCTGATATTCTGATACAAGTTCCACTAATTTGGGTAATATGTGTCACAAATGTACAACTACAGGGTAAACAGTGGAATTCACCCTTCTATTAATTAACAACATTTTACAGAGAGTAGAGAGTAGTGTGAAACGTCTCACACTTGACATGCCTTGCCCCACGTCGAGCTCGATCTCATCTCTCCTCCAGGGCTGCCCCGACCTCTGTATTCTCTCTGCGGGGCCGAGCTGATGGTGGAAGCACAAGCCATCCATGGTGTACACTATACAGGACGCGTGCGTGAAGGGTGGAGGATGCACGACCGAGAGGAGACCACCGGCGGCGCACCGCCCGTCCTCCCCGACCTTGCTGACGGCCATGCCTCGCCGGATCCCCTGCCGCCTGGCCCTCATCTACCTTCCCGACGGTGGCTCCCCATCATCTCTGAACGCAGCCGAGGTGGTGGCACACGCACGAGAGAGGAGATGCACGCGGAGGCCACGAGCGAGGACCCGCCGCCGCCGCCGCTGCGGCATCCTCCGCCTCCTCGCCTCCTCCTGCTCGGACCTCGCATGACTGTGACCCAGGGCCACATGGCCGCGTCTCCGCGGCCAGTCTCTCCAAGCTTGCACGGCGGCATTCACGTGCGAGATCAAGTTCAGGAAGACCCGCCGGCCGCCGCTCTTCCTTTTTTCTCCTTTTTGAGCTTGCTGGGCTCTTCCTTTTTTCTCCTTTTTGAGCAATCGATTGATTGATCTTCACGCTGTACTAACCCGCAAAAAAAAAAAAGATCTTCACGGTGCATGTTTTGATGTCATTCGGAGCGCTGGCAGTGACTTCATGGAGTAGCGCAACAGGTTTTTTATCGCGCAGTCGCGGACGCACATGAGGCCGGCGGCCGGCGGCCTCACCAGCCGAAGGCCGACGGATGGACCTCTTTTAGCTAGAAGCTAGCCGTAGAGATGGGAGAGGTCACGCGGTGCGGAGATTGCCCGCGTCATCCGTTATGTGAAGGGCTGGAGCTGGAGGCCTTTAGACGGCAACACCTCGCCGCCGCTGAGGCCGAGGCCGCTAACCACAGACCGAAGGCCAGCCGGTTCGGCGAGCCCAGGCGGGGCGCTGGCGTCTTCTCCCCCGGCGGCAGCCTGTCGTGCCTCTGCTTTGGCGACTCGATGAGTTTAATCACCAGAGTCCAAAGCCTTCCCCTTATTAGGAGTGAATTGCAAAAACCATCGACATTGAAGGCTAGGATTGCAGAAGACACGGTTCTACGGAATTGCGCCAAAAATCACTAATTTTGAGGCAATTTTTTTTGCAAAAAACACTAGTCAGTGACTTAGGCCATTTTAGGGTGACATGGCAAATAAAAATACCAATTACATCCCGATACAATTTTGTTTTGCAAAAAATCCCTGAAAAAAAGCAATGGGGTCCTCCGTGACCTTCATCTCCCACCGGTCCGGTGGTGGACGCCGAAGGCCACTCCCTCCCCGTGCGCGGCCGGTGCAGCCGCTGCTTGCTCCGGCGGCGGGGCACAGGGGAGGTCCGGTGTGGTCAGAGACGGGCATGATCCGGTGGATCCGGCTGGATTCCCTGGCTGGAGGGGGCGAAGCAGCAGTCGGGTTCGCTGGCTGGAAAATCAACCGGCAGTGGCTCGATTCCCTGCCGGATCCCGCCGGAATCGGTGCGGGTCGATGCGAGAAGGCTAGGGAGCGGCTGGGTTGGCGGCGCCGGCTCCTATATGCAGTCAACGACAGAGGCAGCACGGCGGCGCGAGCTCCTTGTCCAGCCCCGACGAGCACGGCTGGAGCTCTACGGTGGAGCCAGGGTGCGCGGCGACCTCACCAGTCTAGCCTTTGGGCGCGAATGGGACTCGGCTGACGGCGCCGGCTGCTGGCTGTCCATGGCGGTGGGTGGCTCTGCCTTGACCAACGGCGACGGCGGTGGGTATCTCTGCGGTGACCGACGGCGCCGGTTCCGGCTGTCCAGGCGGCCTCGGCCGGCACGCCGGCGAGCTCAAGGGCTCCGGCTGCGGAGGTCGCCGCTGCTGTTGGCCGTGACCTTATCCCCTTTCTTTTTTTTCTTTTTGGATGATGACCTTATCCTCTTAGGTCCTTTTTACAGTTTAGGGCATGTTCAGATCTCCTCCCGCTCCACGCTTCACAAAATCCTGGAGCAGATCCGAGCCGAACGGAATAGTCCCGAGAAGCTAGCTTCGGGAAGCTGTGGTCAATCGTAGTGCAAAAATCTAGAGCGAGGAAGGCCCAGCTTCACCGATTGAAAAAGCTGGAGTTCACCCTATTTACAACATCCTGCCACCCGCTAAAGATACCGGTTCGCTGCCCACGCTCGAAAAATAGAACCTATCGCTACAGGAGTGATCCCCGTCGCCTCACTGTTCACTTGTTGGCCCTAATTGGGCTGCCTCCAGCCGGCCCAGTCTACACCGAACAAGGCCACAACCCTCCTAGCCGGGCTACAACACTGGAGAAGCTGTCGATGCAGCCGAACGCATGTGAGATCGCTACCTGGAGTTAGAAGTCACGGAGAGAAGCTGGATATGTGAAGTTTTGTCAAGCTAGAGGACATCCGAACACGCCCTTAGTCTATGCTATTCTATATATTTGTGATATGTTATGTCGTGCCACATCACCCTGATCAGCAGGTCCCACCTGTCATAAACGAGCTTAAAAGGAGAAACCGGGTGACTAGTGTTTTTTGCAAAAAATTAGCCTCGGAATTAGTGGTTTTTGGCACACTTCTGTAGAACTGTGGTTTCTGCAACCCTAGTCTTCAATGTCGATGGTTTTTGCAATTCACTCTCTTATTAGCTCAGTCTCTACTTCTGTGTGTGTACTGTGCTGCAGTATTCCTATGTTTAACTGAAATCCCTCGTGTGCTCCAGCAAAACGCCCTGGGGCTGCAAGAAGGGAGCAAGGCCGGTTAATTGTGGTGGTCCGAAGGCATCCGTGCGCCGCAGCACCATGCCGTCTCGAACACGATCCGGTCACAAATGGCAGCCGTCTCCGGTATGCGTAACCTATAGCCTGTAACATATTTGGATCTTGTTATCTATATGCATAATATAGCTGTCGAGTAACTAGCATTAACTGACTAAGAACTAACAATCAGACATGTGAGCAGCAGGGAATTTCATAGGATGTCTGAACAAAAGAGAAACATCACCTCTTCATCTCGGCATGGATGTTTTTCTCTGCTTCAAAATTCATGGCAATTTCCTGCCTTCCAAACGGTAGTCCAGCATGCTTACTGATTTAGAGTTGAGAAGTTGATTGGTTATACCCGAAATCAGACACATCAACCGCGGAAGTCTCCCGTGCTGTTCCCGGTGAAAACAAAATAGACATACCAGCAGTCTGTCACCTGCAGCATTGTTTTGATCGCAGCTAGCCCAAGGGAAACAATCTCAGGGAACCAGGTTCTTAAAACTGAGTCAGACTCTGATAGCGAGTCACTGGTCGACATACAGCTTGTCCGGTGTAAGCAACGGCAAATTATCAGATACAAGGCAAATAAAATGGTTTTACCGAGATTGAGCCGGTGTCCAGTTCTGTAAATTCCAATAACTCTGAACAAAGAGCTTGGTGTTTCTATTTCTGCTCTGACATGAATGAATTGCCCCTGTGAATTTCAGGTTGGTGTCCAACAGGGAGTCAGCTTGACGATCCAGGAGGGGGAAATAAGAACAATTAGCTGACCTCCAGTTGAAGGCACACTCCTTGATGCACTCACTCCCTGAAGTTTTATCAAACGAAAACTACGAATTTGTAGACTTGTTCCCATGCAATGATGCAAATATGTTTCAAGCTTCTGACCATCGACATCTGCCATCCTAATCGAG
Organism: Elymus sibiricus; assembly: GCA_039707655.1. NCBI lineage: Eukaryota > Viridiplantae > Streptophyta > Magnoliopsida > Poales > Poaceae > Elymus > Elymus sibiricus. The sequence continues at coordinate 537,659,498 of CM077675.1, forward strand.
CACGTCGAGCAACTTAAAAGCGAAAGTGTGACCTTCTTCAAGCAACTGACAGAGGCTCAAATCAGACGTAGACACCTCTGAAATAGTCACCACTAAAATCGGCTCCGCTGGTAGCTATCGCCGTGTCCTGCGGCCTAGGACAGCAGCTCGGATTGGCAGCATTCCTGAACTCAAGGAAGATGTGACAAGCCTTGGTAGGTGTGCTCACAGTCACAGGATTTTTTTTGTTTCATTGATTAACATCATCGTACATATACAACCTTGCATTGCAGTACCCAAGAAAGTGCAGCTACTGCTGCATTAAGGCTAGAACCATTGCCTGAACCTAAACATGTGAACCTGGAAGGAGAGTTTTGAGCTTTGATTGCTAATCTAGCTTGGTGATGTGCTCGAAAGTTGTAGCTCCTATTGATATGATAAATTCTTGTAGCATCAAAGGCTGAAGTTGTTATACATGCAAGTTGTGGCCTTATAGTCCAATGTCCAGGAGCACAAATGGGCTTGCTGGCCGCTATAGCTGTTGCGAGAATGGCGCTGTCTGTCAGAAATGCTCCCTGCTGAATCTGAAGCAGCTCCGCAATCTTGTACGCTAACATCATGTTAATTGCTTCGGCTTGGATAGCTGATGTCGTCGGTGGAGAGACAGCCGAGATGCACAACTGTGAACACTGTCGATCGCCTGCAAACTGTATAAATATGCCCAAACCTGCTATAGTCGGCTGATCTTCAAATCCTGGACTCCACGCTGCATCTGTATAGACAATAGGACCTGAAAAACATGAGATGTCCTTGATTGTTTTTCCAGGAGATGGTGTCGATTGTATTGTCAATTGATCTTGTTTTTGCATAAGGGTCTCCGCAAGCACAACCTTGTTAGTTCCAGGCAAGTTGACTACTTTGTAGTCCGGAAACTGAGCTGCAACCTCTAGATTAGTTCCTTGCATGATCGCCATTGCCGCTGCAAATACCTGGGAAGGAGACCTAGTCATTCTGCAAAAGCGATTGTCGTTTCGAGATTTCCAAAGACACCATAGGAAGGTATACAGTGAGACAACAGTTATTTGCGGACATGGGATAGAACCTACCAGGGAACTTTGCACTCTTTAGAGGTGTCTAGCTCCAGCTGTTCAAATTCAGACATAGCACTGTATGTCTAGACGTCTCGAATAACCGCATGTCCAACGATGCGGTCATATGTGTGACTGATATGTGGTCTGGAGATCCGCACCAGACCAGGGCCTTCATGTAAAGTAACAAATAGCGTCTGTTACCTGAAATATGTTCATGCCTCGCAAGCTGCAGAAGTACTAAATTATGAAGGTTGTGAAACTATTCTGTGTTATGTATACTGGTGAGTGCTGAATATATGTATTGATTTTCATGCTCAACCATCTGAGTCGTCCTCTATCTATTAGCTTCTCCTACAAATTGCTCTGTTCCATATTTGCACAGAAAGCTTAACTATGCATTAGTTCGTCGGTTCTTTGATGCTATGTACAGCATCAACATATAGTATGGTGGTCTGTTGGCGTTGGCAGTTCTGAAGGCAAAACATCTAGCTGGAAAAGAGCTTCCGTTAAAAACTGTGAAAAGCAGAGTGCGGATGTAAATGAGATGACATCATAGTAGCCACTAATTTCGTGCAATGGACAATTAGCTGAATAGGCCTTAACGAAATTTTCTTCTGTGGCCGAAGAAAAATTAAGGAAGAATTAGGCTTGGTCACCCGTAGGACCCTAAGGAAGAAATGTTCAGTGTTTTACTGTAAAAAGATAACAAGAGGGTTTCACCCTTGGATATGTACATTCCGCCTTGTCCTATACAAACAGAGATTGTGAACATATAAAGTAAAATTCAACTGTTCTCCCTAAAAAAGGATGTCTTCCACCGTCTAGGGGTGTCCTAACTCCCTCCGGCAACAACCCTAAACCCAGTTTGCCACTGCAAAAAAATTCTAAAAAAAAACAGAAAAAGAAACCTACCGGGATATAGAGAAGGTAATACATTTAGTGAAAAATGTGCCTCCCTGCTCTAAAGACATTGTGTAAATGATTTGGAAAAATCAATGCTAAAGTGTATTGTCGGTTGATCGATTGGTATAACAAAATACCATAACTGGTGTCAGTCGTTCTCTGTTGAATAAGGTTTGCTTTCCTGAATGCATTTTAATCACCATTTAATTTGTTGTGCTAGCGATTAATGGATAAGGTTTGCTTTTTTACTTGATTCAGATAAATAAGTAGACTCACTGATATACCATATCCTACAACATAGACAAAGACATGTAGATAGATAAATCCTAGAGATTCCATGATTAAAATATATATGAAATGAGTTACAAAAACAAGAAGATGAACCACATAACCAAGACATACACTCATTAGAAAGAACGGCAAGATATAGATTCACCGAATGAGGACTGGCTTTTAGGGCTGTAAACCGGGTCCTGTTTAATCCCGTTTAAGTCCACTTATCGGTCCCATTCAATCCCATATAAGTCCACTTATCGGTCTAACAGTTCAACAAATTTTTTTTCTGGGGAAAATGAACTATCTAACTAACTAAAGCTAACTAAACGGGATTTACGGGCGCCGTTTATTGCGACATTTACATCCCTACTGGTTTTCTATGTAGGGAAAAAAGAGATAAAACTAAGGTTTTATCACCAGCATCAATCTGGCAGGCAGGGGCACAAGATATATGTAAGCTGTTAATGATCGCAGTATGACCAAGATTAGTATGAGGCAGCTGAATGTTTACTTTACGTGTAAAATATGTGGACTATCTCATGCAATAAATCTGTACTTTTTGAGTCATCTTATGGTCTTTTTTTGGTTTAGTACTAACACAATAATTTTTACCATCCTTCGTGCTCAACCATTTGAATAAAAAAGACTAACATCGACGCATTACAATAAAAATATAATTTATTTATGCTTACAAATAGCTACACAATTCATATAGGGTACACCACCTGGTAACGAAACCATATTTATTCATAAAGATACAACAACATTATCATTGTGAAAACATCAAGTGTTACTTCAAAACCATTCGTCCATCTTTTTAGAAAGCATTTCCATATCCGCCTCCATCGTGTCAACCTCTAATCCGACGCTATACATTCCGCTATACTCTCCATCATAAAATTGCATTTCTGCCCAGTTTACACCATTGGTTCTGAAATTAACCATCTTCCCAAGTGACCAGATCATATTCTCTATGACAATTCCTCTGCATGATTCATTAGATCATCCTGTGCCTGTCTCGCTTCCCCCTTCTCCCTCTACAGTAGAGAGAGGTGGATCCGAGGGCGACCACTTTTCCTCCTGTGTTCGCCAGCGAGCCCGCTGGTTCTCCTCTCCTCCGCCGGCCGCTCTGGCGGCGGGAGGTGTGGGGAACCGCGGCGCTTCGTGTCCGGCTTGTACATAGGGTAGGAGCTAGGGTTTCGTGCGCTGGCGTGCTGATGGTGGACGCGGCGGCGCGGCGAATAAACTCTGCCTCATCTCGTTCCCTATCCCGGCGATTCGGTCGTCGGTGAGGTGGAGGCCGGTTCTTCTCGCCGAGTAGTGGTGAGATCGCTCTGCTTTTGTGGCTTTTGCCTTCGGCTGTTATTTGTTCGCCGATGTGCTGGGCGGTGGTAGCGCCGATTTTGTGCTCCATCAGGGTCCGTCCGGCGGGGGTTCCTCCTCTGTTGGCCGTGGATCTCGGTGGATGCGGTGCTGCCTGCTACTCCGGGGGAGTGGTATGGCCTAGCTACCTGGATCTGGCTGCCGAGGCGTTGGCGGCGGCTGGATTGGGGGTTCTGCTTCCGGGGTTCCTGCCCCGCTTCGCTGGTGCGCGCTCCGGTGCTAGCGACGAGCCCGTCGGATCCCTGTACAAGAATGACTCCAGTTCTGTTGTTTTGTTCGTCTTCGGCGATGGAAGTGTTGAGATGCTGTCGGTGGTGCTTCCTTCCGGCCACTTCTCCGGCGCACTGGCCCCTTGGAGCCGTAGCTTGAAGACTCCCCGTCTGCGAAGGGTCCGTCTGCAGATTCCAAGGTCATGCCGGCTTCGGGTGGAAGCGGCGGCAACGGCAGCGGCGGCGCGCCCTCAGCTCGTGCTCGAGTGTGTGGTTGGTCGGTTCAGGGACCAGGATGTAATTTTCTTATCTCTTGGGGTTCCTTGTATCACCGAGCATTTTCAATAGAGCTGGGTCTTTCTCGAAAAACTAATAATATCTCCTTCATTACACCAAAGAACCTCACAGTCTGGCACACATATTCTTATAGTACGAATAGAATATTAGTTATTGAATTTTTCTTCCCTAAGACGACTAACTTCGAAAATAGGACCCGGTCCACCAAAAGTTTCCAATATTTATGCTAAAAGATTCTTACAGGCAACATAATATATATTTGTAACATTTAAAACATCATGGCCAACAGAATCATCAAAACATAGTCGAGTGAGGGAAAAATAACACATAATACATAAATAGAATTGACCTGTCTTCATCTATCACTGGCAATAGGAAACCACGCAACCTATCCATGTTTACAAAAAAGATAGTGTCGCTCTACACCCCAGTTGAAACAATAAACAACCTCTATTTACAGCTACCGAAAATTTACCACGTACACCAGGCCACCACAACAGATATAAAGAAGACTTGACACGTCCAACCATATCAAAATACACGTCAACAATTCGCGAAAGGGCGAGCAAGAAGCTGACAGCATGACTAACAACCAATGAACAACCAAATAATTAGCACATATATCTTCTTCTTGCCACAAAGAAAACTTCAACATCATGCATCAACATTGTGACTACAGATTTATAAATACAAACTTACACACACACTACTAGGAAATACCTTATAGGTAGATGCTTAGCAGTAGTGATGGGTAAGTGCACCCCGCTACTGCTAACTAGTAGTAGCGCGGGCCATACAACCGCGCGACATGTAAAGTTTAATAGTAGCGCGGGTGGCCAAAATCAACGCTACTAATCAGTGGGCCCCACGGTACCTTCCGGGTCGAGCCATATTAGCAGCGCCGGGTATATACCCCGCGCTACAACTAACCTGGTAGCTGTAGCACGGGTTCTATATCCCGCGCTGCCACTAACCTTTCACGGGGCCAGCTGGTGGGCCCCATTTAGCAGCAGCGTGGGTGATATGGCCCGCGCTACAGATACTGCACCTAGCAGTAGCGTTGGCACGTGCCCCGCGCTGCTGCTAAGCTCGCCAGCCAAAATATCTACCACCTTTCCCCTCTCCCTCTCCCTCCCCCTTCCTTCTCCTTCCTCTTCCACTTGCTTTCTTCCTTCTTCCTTCAATTCTCCCCCCTCCTCCCTCTCTCTCCTTTGCCCCTCCACCATCTTCATTAATGCCCCCTTCCTCACTTTCTCTCTTCTTCCATATATCTCTTGCCCCCTCCACCCCTAGCTTTGTCTCACTAGCTAGCTCTCTCTCTCTCTCTCCCTCTCCACTAGTTGGAGCTATCTACCTCACTATCTCGATGTACTCATTTAATGAAGTAAGCTATCTACCTCCCCTCACTAATGAAGAAGGAGAATTAAATATCTTTGTTCACTTTAGATCCCTAGCTAGCTAGTAGCGACACCGGCCTCATCACCATGCTCGATCTCTCTCGAGATAGGTGAGTAAAAAGAAGTGTTGTGCAAGAATGGAAATATGTGTGTGTGTGTGTGTGCGTGCGTGCGATTTGACCGAATTGTGCGTGGCATGAGTTGCCTATGTTTTGCCGAAATGTCGATTTACCTTTGTTTCAGCGAATTTCGGGCAAACTCGATATGTCCTATTTTTAGGGAAGGTCATGCCAAATTTTTGTATGACTTTGATGAATGCATGCATGCGTGGTTATAATCCTTTTGCTTATTATACCGCGCAGGCGATCATGAAGGTCAGTGGAAGGATGGTAGATAGATACTTGCGATCCGCGGTGGACGACATGTATGCAAATAACCGGAAGGCGGCTTTATGTCCGTGTAGAAGATGCAAAGAAGGAGTCTGGCTTGACCCCTTTAAGGATGGCCGTTTGAAGGTGCACCTGCTCATGAATGGTTTCATGAATGGCTATACTTGGTGGATAAGTGAAGATGATGATGAAGACATCGACAGGGCAGGCAATAACGACATGGGGCCAGACGAAGAGATGACCGATGGACCCGAAGAAGAGGGCGCCCGACATGGCGGCGGAGAAGAGGCCGGACATGGCAGAGAAGAGGCCGGACATGGCGGAGAAGAGCCCAGACATGGCGGAGAGGAGGCCGGACATGGCAGAGAAGAGGCGGATACGCCGCAGTCTTCATCGGTACTAAGTTCAGTCGTGCAGGACCCTCATGTTCAAGACCTGCTTCGCAAGAATACGACTAGCGACAGAGCTGCTTCTAGAGAGGAGGCCAAGCTGGCGCAACTGGAGGTAGACTCGAAGACTCCATTGTATGATGGTTGCGATCCTGAGGTGACCCGCTTGAGTTTCACGCTCGAACTTCTAAAGACGAAGGCCAAAAACAAATGGACCGACGCAAGCCGCGATGAGCATTTGAAGTATCTACATAAAGTTCTTCCCGCGGGGAACCTGTGTCCTACTAGTGTCGAGGAGGCAAAGAAAATCGTGTGGCCTCTTGATCTGCTGCACATTAGATACCACGCATGCATCAACGATTGCATCATTTATCGGAAGGAGCATGCGGAAAAAACTAGCTGTCTAGTGTGCAATGCTTCTCGATACAAGCAGGCCGGAAAGAAAGCTCCTCAGAAAGTTGTATGGTACTTTCCGATCACTCCCCGTCTGCAGCGGTATTTCGTAGATCCTAAGGAAGCAAAGCTCATGCGCTGGCACGCGGAGAGGGTGAAGCCCGACGATGGAGATGATCCGAAGCTGAGACACCTCGCAGATGGTAGCCAGTGGAGAGCATTCAACGCCGAATATCAATATTTCACAGATGATCCAAGGAACATCGTGCTTGGCATGAGTACTGATGGCATGAATCCATTTGGCAACCAGAGCACCAACCATAGCACATGGCCCGTGTTTGTATCGATGTACAACCTCCCCCCCATGGAAGTGCATGAAGACAAAGTACATACACATGAGCATGCTGATTCAAGGGCCGAAACAACCGGAAAATGATGTTAACAGTCCCGCGCTATAGCTAAGTTTGACTTAGCCCCCACCCGGGCCTCCCTCCTTTCTCCCCCAATTCCCCATTCCTATTTCTCCTCCGCACCGCCCGAGCCCCGATGCCCCTGCCTCGCCGTCGCCGGACCTAGCGTCAACACCCCACGCCCCCGCTCCTTCTCGCCGTCGCCGGAGCCCGCGTCAACGAGCCTGCCCGAGCGCCTCTTCCTCGTCGCCACCCCTGCCTCCTTGATGTCGCCGTGCCTGCCTCCTCCTCCTTGACGTCGACGTTGCCGCCCCTGGATCCTCGTCGTTGCCGCACCGCCGTCTCCCCCAAGCACTACTAGGAAAAGGCTTATTAGTGGCGCACCTGTTTTGGCCATTAATGGCGCACTACAGGTGCGCCACTATCATCACGCCATTAGTATTATTTACTAATGGCGCACCACTAGTGCGCCATTAGTATCTGGTATACTAATGGCGCACCATGCAGTGCGCCATTAGTATAGCCCACGGTGCGCCATTAGTATGCCTCCCAGGGGCCATATTTACCCATGTGCTTTGGCATACTAATGGCGCACTGGTGGATGATGCGCCATTAGTATGCTCTGGCTTACTAATGGCGCACTATGTAGTGGTGCGCCACTAGTATGAATATTAGGGATTATTTTTTTTTTGTTTCTGATATTTTCACAGGTTACAAAATATATTATTTGACAGAATATAGCTAGCACCACACAGCAACAGCAGATTCATCGAATACAATAGAAGATTAGTGTCCGAATACAATTCATCATATTAGTCTCCGAATTTAAAATACCGAACAAAGTTAGAACATTACAAGTCTCGAAACCGCGAGTAGCGAGTTTGTCTTCACATTACAAGTCGATATCGATCATCTAAACTACCATCACATAGAAGAGAGCTGCGGTCATCACGATGAGCATCATCGCGATGAAACTGGTCTTCATCCGGTTCCTCCTCCACTCCCTCCTCTCTCCCGCTAGATAGTGCGCGTATCTAGCTTCCGCCTCCGCCCTAGTGGTGTACCCTTTGTAACTGTTACCGCTGAAACGGTAAACCTGTTTCCGACACTCCTCCCAGTCGTCGTAGACTCCGGGAACCTTACCCTTGTACACGACATACGACGGCATCTCTATGCACTAGACAAACAAAACGTTAGTAGCAATTCACAGACAATACATAAGCAATATATAAGTATGCAACAAAAGGATCGGAAGAGAAAAGCAACACATTAATAGCACGATTCGTGGTCCTACTAATAAATAGCATCGATTACATATAAGTTGAACGACTGTCCAAACTAGAGAGCTAATCGATATTTCAGAACTACATACCATCACTACTTTCGACTCGACTCAGGGACCGGAGCGTTGATGAAGCCGCCGTCTATCCTGATGGTCATGAAATCGCGGTCGTTGTCAGCCTGCATTTGTAGCGTTGTTTCTATGTCACTGTTGGACGGTTGATATCTAAGGTAGAACTGCCCCGAGGTACGAAGGACATCTTGATGGATGATTTCCGCAAACTCCGACTGGATGCGAAAGAATTCTTGTCTGATGTCCGTGTCCTGGATTGCCGACAATCTTGTGGCCCAATCTTTGAGATTATTTGGTAGAAGAAGGTGATCATGGTCCCGCACGATCGCCCGCATGTGATGGAGGGCGTAGTAGGCATCCTTCTGACCGCCAGGCGGCTGCTTGACGCAGGGGAACGTCGTAGTGTGGCCGAACACGTGCTTGCCGTACCTACGAATTGGCCTCTTGAAGGTGCCTCCAGATCTGGCGTAGCCGGGGAGAACATCATCAAGAACTTTCTTGATATTTGTGTAGTCTTTCTTCGACTGACGGTCCGAGTCAAAATACGTGGCCATGGAATGTTTCGGGCTTAAGAGGATGAGTGTGCAATGTGTGTCACTGCACAAAACACGGAATGTTAGAAAAAAAAAGAACGATCGAAATCTAAGAAATCATATGTTACGGGGCGATGAGGGGATGACTTACTCGGGAAAGTAAGTCACGAGGAAGTTATCCTTATCTGGGTTCGCCAGAATGACGCCTTCGAGGTATGAACTCGCGACTTGCCGGTCCCCAGCGCTGCCCAAGATCTTGGCACGCATGTAGAAGGGGTCGACTATCACGATGTCCGGGGTCTTGTCTCTAATGATCCGCATCTCCATACTCAGCGAATATAGCCGAACGAAGGTGTAGTGCAGCGGATGAAGGTTAAACATAGCGAAGATGTCATCAAACCGCAGGACGATCATACCCCCGATGGCGTTATCCACAAAGCCCTTGCCCTCTGGCACCTTGGCCACGAAAACCGGGTATGCCACATCATTCTCTCGGAGACGCCGCTTCTCCAAAGAAAGAACACTGTCATGCAGACTCCGCATAGCACCGGTTGCAGCATTGAGCAGATTAGTCGGTAGCATCGGCCTACCCGCCACATGCACCCTCCTCGAGATATCCTTAGGTGAAGGTGGCCCGTCCTGAGCACGGATCGTACTCGGTGCCGGCTGGCTCGCACCCTTAATCTTTCTTTTCCGTCCCTTCTTCTTCTGCTGTAATGGGATCGAGTTCTGCTGAGAGACCGCCTTCTTGAGTGTGTTGGGGCTGATAATATTTCGCACCTCGGCTATCTGAGGCTCGGTGAAGGCGGCAGCTGGAGGCGTCTCCTGAGAACTGAACGCCAGACGACGCCTGTTGCAATTGGGTTTCTCCGCGGTACCAGCTAGATCGCGATCGTCTTTTGCAGGGTTGGGTTCTTGAGAAGGAGGCCCCAAGAATTCCTCATCGTACGAATGTTCGTTGAAGTACTTATCGACTTTGGTAAATGTACCGTCCTCCTCGTCGTCGTCGTCGTCCGGATCCTGTGCCATATGCATGCCCGGATCCTGTGCCATATGCATGTCCGGCATGTCCGGTAGCGTTGCGGCGGTCTTGCCATGGCTTGGCGCCGGCACGACTGGCGGTGTTGTCTGTGGGGTGGTGTCCCCCGCACCCAAACGAATCTGGCTCTTCGGCCAAAGCAGGGGCCAGCTTAAGCAGGCGCTTAGGGTCATCACATCGTCTTCGTCGGCCCCAGCGGGTCGAAACGGAGGTAACAAGTCGTCGCAGCCCCGCAGCACCAGAACCAGTTGAACCCTATACACGGTGGGTGGCATCGAATTACCGTGGAACACGCGGCTGCCCGGTTGAACGATTCTGGCCTTGGCGACATCGATCAGCTCGCCATCCACGAAGTGCAGAAGAGTGCATGGAACGTCGGCGACGCCCTGCGAAAACATGTAGGGCGTCAAGGATGCCAAGTCAAAGGCAAGGAGATGAAGTCATCGGCCGAGAGGCTTAATTAGTTACCGTGATGGCGTCGAGCTCGGCTAATGTCGAGGCACCGCCAACGGCGGGCATGCAATTGACGGAGGGGCCGCTTGCTGCCGAGGTGCCGGCCGGCGTATTCTTCCCACACCCGGGTGCATTAAGCTGCAATGCCGGCGCCGCCGCGGGAGACACCAATGCCGCCTCCGCCGGAGACACCAATGGCGCCGCCGCGGGAGACACCAATGCCTCCTCCGCCTGAGACACCAATGGCGCCGCCGGCGCGTTGCGCGAGTTGCTGCCCGTGAAGCTGGGAATCGGGGGCGGCCCCTGTTGGCCGCCCGCGACCCACGCCTGCAGCCCAGAAACCAAGGTAGGTATAATGGCGGTGATCGTCGCTCCCAGTTGGTCTCGCACTTGCTCTTCGACCATCTCCGGAATCCGCGCCACTTGTGCCTTGAGTTGTTGAACCTCGCGCTGCTGGCTTTCCGAGCTGGTCTTTCTCTCCTTTCGCCCAACGGTATAGTATTCCGACCATTTCGTGGACAAGCCTTTGCCGGCCACACGACCAGCTGACGACGGCTTACTGAGCTTATCCTTGTTTTTCATTATGTTCAACGCCCTATTTAAAGGGGTGTCAAAAGGGGAGCTCTGAGACGACCCCGCGCTACTGCTTTCAGTGTCCTGCGGAAGGAACGTGAACCATTTAGAAATTTGGCTTCATTAATTAGAATGCAACCATATGGCCGGAGCTAATTACGCGGGGGTGTATTCCTTACCAGAACACGCTCAAGCGCCTTGGTCTTCGGATCCGTGGTAAGCTCCTTGGTTACCGGGTCAATCTTGTATCGGGCCCTGACATAGTTCCTGGTCTGCTTGTCACCGTATTTCTCGAAGCGGGGCGGTAGGCCTTGCTCGGCACGCTCCGCGTCCTCCTTGTCCCATATAGGTTCCGCCACTCTGTAACCGCCGGGACCGAGTTTGTGGACCCCTAAGTTCAAGTCCCGCATATCTTTCCCCCACTGACTTGATTCCCCGGATGCGTTGCTCTCGCACTTGATCTTGAACTCCCGGTAGTCATCTTCGCTGATCGAAGGATTTTTCTCCTTGATCTTCTCATAACTATCACCTTTTTCAATCATGCTCTTCACCGCGTCTCTCCAAGTAGCCAGGGCCTTGCTCATCTTCGTGAGGGCGGCACTGTTCACTTTATTCCCTGAGAGGCGTGTGTTTGCGAAGTCACCGGGGAACTTGTATCGTTCGTGCAGCTTCGTGAAGAGGAGGTTGCGCAAATTCCCTCGGTCACGATGCCTTAGGTTCTCGGTGTTGATCGAGACGGTGCTCCGGAGAATGCACCCGAGCTGTCCCGCGTACCCCTTGACTATTTCTTTGGGCGCCGTTGGATGCCCCTCGGAGGACAATTCAGTAAATTTCTCCTTGACGGTGCCGAGCACGTTCGGGCGCCGGTCCTTCCGTTGCCTCTTCGGTTGGCTGCCATCTGTGCGTGCGCCGCCATCATCAGTGGTGGCATCCTCGGCGGCACCATCAGTGGTGTCATCCCCGACGCCACTAGGGGTTGTGTAGTCGGGATCAGTGTCTTCCGCGGCGTCCTCATAGCGGTGAGGGTCTCCCTCCATCTCCTGGGACAGCTCCCAGAATGGCTTGCCGCCCGAACCGCCGACCTCATCGTTGTGGGCCATGTTCGCTCTAAATAGGAAAAAAGTTTGGACCTGTTAGTGTGTTGTTGCTAAGGTCCAAGTCCCTTCCTAACCCCCTTCTTCTTGTCTCCTCTCACTATCTCTCTCACACACATGTAGTTTATCGAGTGATGGACAAAAAAACAGTTGATCCTACTTAATTAAGTACTAAGATACCCCGGCCCATGCATTAGTCGCAAGTACCCCATATGTCCTATTTTTAGCAAAGTCATGCTAAAATTCACGGAAAATTTCAGCATGACCTTTGCTGAAAATAGGACATATGGAGTACCCGAATTTGCCGGAACGGAAGTTAATCGACATTCCGGCAAACTCAAGGGCCTCTCGGGGTACTCACAGGTTATGAACAGATTTGCAAACAGCGAGGAGGATGGAGTATTTCCTCTGCTATCATGTGAACAAGGGGAAAAAGAATGCTTTAAAGCTTCTTGCTAAATTATTTGCAAACAGCATTTTAGTTTAACTCTGTTTAATATGAACATGATGAAATCTTTTGCCTATTTCCAAACTAAGGTCAAAGATAACTGTCCATGATATTAAGTATCCACACATGGGCAATGATGTCATACTTCAGGGAAATAAACTAGTTCAAACAAATGAAGATTATATAGTTACTGGTACTGCTACTGTCATCTTTACAGCTTCAGAGCAACATTCATCATATCAAACGGGTTCACACTTGAGAGCAGCCAATTAAACATCAGGTCGTAGTTCATTCCATCTTCTGAACGAAACCTATCAGCTATACAAATAACTGATACAACTCATTATGTGATAATCAGGTCATTGAGGAAACCTATCCTCAATGAAACCTCAGGTCATTACTTTGAACTATACGAAAAAAAAACTATTTATTTTTTCTGTGATAATCAGGTCATAGTCCATTCCAGTCCATTATTACTTTACAACAACAAATTGCAAGACAAAAGGAAGAAATATTGTCCAACAGCAAGAAACCCTAGCCCTAATCGAGGTGAGAGGGGAAGGACGTGATGAACCTGTTGGTGGTGGACGGCGCGTGCTCGTGGTGCTCCTGGGGACGAGCTCGGCGGGCCTCCTCCTCCTCTTGGTGGTCGAGATGGCGGGCCTCCTTCTCCTAGTGGTCTCCGGCGGGCCTCCTCCTCCCGGTGGTCGCGGGCGGGCGCTGCCGGACGGGAGAGATGTCAGAGACAGGGGAGGGGGGAGGGGGGGGGAGGGAGGGGGAGGAGGAGGGGGAGAGGGGGAGCTCACCCTCGACATGCTGGTGGCGGCGGACTCGACGGCGACAGGTGATGGCGCGGCGCGGGGGAGAGGGGGGATCTGGGTGTGCTCGATCCAAAGTGCGGGGGAGTGAGGAGAGGGATCGAGGCGCGGGGAGGAGAAGCAGGGGAGGGCCGGCTAACAATGGCGCACCAGGGATACATGCGCCATAAAAGATCGATAGCAATGGCGCACCAGGGATACATGCGCCATAAACAGCTCGATAGCAATGGCGCACCAGGGATACATGCGCCATAAACAGCTCGACATCAAAGTCATAAGAATTGCGGTGGTGGTTATGGACAGAACCACACACATGGCCTAGTGGTTGGTCCCTTGATACATTACGCAAGCCACCCAGGTTCGAATCCTGGCAACCCCGTTTTTTGCATCTTTTTTTAAAATTATATTTTAACCTTATGATAAACATCCAAACACTTTAAAATAAACACATGGCAATTTTAATACTCCCTCCATTCCTAAATATATAGGGCGTATAATTTTTTTACAATGCATCTCCTTTACATACTTAAACCATTGTGATAATTTAAGATTTGAGATAAAAGAAAAGGAAAATGCAAATGGAGTGATAAAACCATTGTGCAAAGATTTAGAATTAGATGACATGGTTGAAATCAAGTGATACATGTAATAATTTAGTTGCATGTAATAATTGAGCTTGCCACTGACACACACACACGCGGCCGACACGTCGTGATTCGATCTTAGCTATCTTTTCACAATCTTCTTGCCCTTCTTCCTCGCGATTGAATAATTTAGCCCCGGAACCCCTTGAATTGATCTTCTCTTGAACGGACGTCCTTTAGGTAGGGTGGTCCTGCTTCTTCTTGTGGTGTATGGTACTTCATCGTCGTCGTCATCTTCCATCTTCGGGTCGCCGTACTTGTCGAAGTCTTGCTCATTGGCGACTCCATCCATTCCGATGATGTTCCTTTTGCCTCTCCTCACGACAACACGACTGGGCTTTGGCGGGTCGGTAATGAAGAAGCATTGGTCCACTTGGGAAGCCAGTACCCATGGCTCATTTTTCGCGGTGACGTTTGCGCCCGCGGTCTTGGATTTGGCTTCGGGTATAACCATGGTGGTGAAATACCGGTCTTCTATTAGGACGCTCTTGGCCCATCTGACACGGAACATCGGGACCTTCTCTCCAGCGTAGCTCAGCTCCCAGATCTCCTCGATCCTTCCGTAGTATCTGTCCTTGTCGTTACCGGTGTAGGATTCCATCGTTACCCCGGAGTTCTGATAACCATCGCTCTTCATGTCCTTGTCCTCGGTGTAAAATGTGTAGCCGTTGATATCATACGCCTCATAGGTCATCAGGTTGTGCTCGGCGCCCTGTGACAAGGCGAATATGAGTTGTTCTTCCGCGGAAGAATCCTCATGTAAAGGGTACGACAGAAGCTTCTGCTTGAACCAACGCGTGAAACATGAGTTGTGCTCTTTGATTATATCTCCGTCCGTCCTCTGTTGGCCTCGGTCATTGTACGTCTTCTCAATAAAGGTTTTGTGCTCTACCACCCAAGGATCGACCACGTCTATGTGTTGTAGCGCGACTAGGTTTGCTCTTTCAAAGTCGGCGAGTCGACCCTCGAAGTCGACATGCATTTCGTGCCGACCCTCACGGTGACCCCATCCAGCGAGCCTGCCGAGGTGCCTGTTGACGGGCAGACCAACGGGGTTCTCGATGCCTAGATAATTCGTGCAGTAGGAGATGCACTCTTCGGTCAGAAAGCCCCTGGCTATGCTTCCCTCTGGACGTGACATGTTGCGAACGTATCCTTTGATGACACCATTCATCCTTTCGAACGGCATCATGCTGTGCAGGAACGTCGGCCCGAGTTGGATGATATCCTCCACGATATGGACCAGCAGATGCACCATAACGTCGAAGAATGCGGGCGGGAAGTACATCTCAAGCTCGCATAGTATCACCACGATCTCTTCCTGTAGCCTTCTGAGTTGCCTCACGCCAACCGACTTCCGAGAGATGACGTCGAAAAAGTTGCATAGGCCAAATAGCGTTTCACGGATGTGCGCGTCCATGATCCCACGGATTGCAACTGGAAGTATCTGCGTCATCAGCACGTGACAGTCGTGAGAGTTCATCCCACTGAACTTCTGCTTCGCTGGGTCTAGGTATCTGCTTATCTTCCCCGCGTAACCGTAAGGAAGTTTTACTCCTACGAGGCAGGTGAAAAACTGCTCGATCTCCTCCTGACTTAGAGTGAAGCACGCGGGAGGGTAGTCATTTCCGGTCTTCTTGGCCTTTTTGCCTTTGCGACGACTTTCTGTGTCCTGCTTCGCCTCATCATCATCATCATTAGCGTGAAGCTCCTCCCTGATGCCCATTGATTTCAAGTCTGCCCTTGCTTTCGGCCCATCTTTGGTCCTCTCAGGCATGTTGAGCAGGGTACCAAGCAGACTCTCGCACACGTTCTTCATGATATGCATGACATCAAGGCTGTGAGGCACACGGTGGATCTTCCAGTACGGCAAGTCCCAGAAAACAGACCTCGTTTTCCATACCTTCAGCAGCGGCTCTGGCGCCTTTCGCTTCTTTCCCGGCTCTGGCGCCTTTTGCTTCTTTCCCGGCAATGGGCAATCTTTCCAATTTTTCAACAGCTCGTCTATTTCCTCGCCGCTCCTTGTACGCGGGCGTCTTCGGGGTTCGGTTTCACCATCGAACAGATCCTTGCGTTTTCTCCACGGGTCATCGTCGCGAAGCCACCTTCGATGTCCCATGAACACGGTTTTCGAAGACCCAGGATCTCTATCTAGCTGGCGATACGTTGTGTCATCCATGCACCTGACGCATCCAGAAAATCCGTGGACCACCTGCCCCGCGAGATATCCGTAACCGAGATAGTCGTGCACCGTCGTGAGCAGTGCGGCTCTCATAGGGAAATATTCTTTCTCTGCGGCGTCCCACGTATTGGCTGGTGTTTTCCACAGCGTGTCTAGCTCCTCTTTCAGCAGCCCCAGATACAGATTGATGTCGTTCCCTGGTTGTTTCGGCCCTTCAATTAGCATACTCATGTGAATGTACTTCCTCTTCATGCACAACCAGGGGGGAAGGTTGTAGATCCACACAAACACAGGCCAGGTGCTATGTGTGCTTCTCTGGCTACCAAACGGATTGACTCCATCGGTGCTCACGCCCAGCACGATGTTCCTTGGATCGTTCCCAAATTCTGGGTCCTCGAAGTTCAACGCTTGCCACTGGCTCGCATCCTTAGGGTGACTCAGCATCTTGTCTTTTTTATTTATCTCCGGATCATTTCCGTCATCTTCTTGCTTCTTCTCCTCCCTATCCGCGTGCCAACGCACGAGCTTTGCTACCTTAGGGTCCGCGAAATACCGCTGCAGACGAGGAGTGATCGGAAAGTACCACACCACTTTTCGAGGAGCTTTCTTCCTCTTCTTGTATCGAGTGACGCCGCACACCGGACATATGGTAGACTCCGCGTGCTCGTCCCGATAAATGATGCAATTATTCATGCACACATGGTATTTCACGTGCGGTAAATCCAGAGGACACACGATTTTCTTCGCCTCCTCGAAACTGGTCGGGCACTTGTTCCCCTTGGGAAGACGTTCGTGCCAGAATGACATGTTCTCGTCGAAGCATGCGTCGGTCATTTTGTGTTTGACCTTCATCTCCAGAGCCATGAGCGTTACTTTCAGGCGGGTATCCTCGGGCCTGCATCCTTCATACAATGGAGTAACCGCGTCTATCTCCAGTTGATCCAGCTTGGCTTTCTCTCGGGCAGCAGCTCTTGCGTTATCCGTCTGCTTCAGAAGCAGCTCTTGAATATGAGGGTCCTGCACCCAGCCTCCATCGTCGTCTGCTCCGGCATCTTCATCTTCATGATCATGCCCTTCGTCTTGATCTTCCTCATCATCATGTCCGGCATCTTCTACATGATGACTGTGTACAGCATCACCGTCGTGATCATGTCCTGGAGATTCTTCGTCTTCTCGACCGCCCTCGCCGCGGTGGTTGTCTTGCTGCCCTTCCTCATTTCTTGCCCGGCCCCCATGGACGACTTCATAGTCATCTTCATCACCTTGCCACCGATAGCCATCCATGAAACCACGCAAGAGCAGGTGGTCCCGCACCTGCCCGGAATCCGGGTCCGCAATAAGGCTCTTCAGCTTGCATCTTCGACACGGACATCTTATCTCCGTCTCGTTCTTTTGAAGCATCTCGGCCTTCGCGGAGCTCAAAAACCTATTCACGATGCCTTCGGTCATCGTGCGGACCATGGTCACCTGCGGGGTAGAGCAAAACGATATTTTAGAACCAAGAAAAAATTTGGCATGACTTTCCCTAAAAATAGGACCAAAAAGAATGCATAGTGCCAAAATTCTCGCCGAAACGGAAATGAATCAACATTCCGGCAAAATATTGGCAACTATCGCATTTCAAATACCGGTACCTGCAAACACAAACATATATGCAACACCACAAACATATGCAACACCACAAACATACATAGATCTAGCAAGGCCATAAAAAGTGCATGTGCACGTTGTTGGAGCGAGGGAGAGAGAAAAAAAGTAGATCTACAACATAAAGATAGCTTTCCCCTTACTTACCTATCAAAAAAAGGTAATTTAACCACCTAATTTTGATGAATCTATGGTGCAAATGAGGTGAGGAGGAGGAGGCAGCCGACACAATCTTGGAGGAGGAGGTGGAGAGAATGAAGTGGGGAAAGTGAGTGTGTAGGTGTGGCTGTCCAAAATATCTAGCTGGTCCCAGGTTACTAATGGCGCACCACCCATATATGCGCCATTAGTAACCCTAGTTACTAATGGCGCACCATCTTGAGGTGCGCCATTAGTAGTTCTGCAAAAAAAAAAAAAAAAAAAAATAGTAGTGGCGCACTGTGTTGGAGGTGCGCCATTACTAGTTAAACTAGTAATGCGCACTCTTCCCTGGTGCGCCATTAGTATTTTTGGAAAAATGAAAAAAAAATTGTTACTAATGGCGCACCGTGGGTCTGGTGCGCCATTAGTGTCTATCACACTAATGGCGCACCATATCATGGTGCGCCATTACTATATAGTAGTGGCGCACCACATGGCTCGTGCGCCATTAGTAGCCATATCATCTATAGCCCTTTTCCTAGTAGTGAAGCCTACCCGAGCGCCGTCTTCCCCAGGTGATTCCTCCCCTCTCCTTCATTCCTCCATCCCCTCCCCTGCAAACCCTAGTTTTGCTAGCGTCTTAATTTAGTTTTTGAATGTGTAATTGTTCTTGGTGCTTATGTATACTTGCTCAAGTAGTTGTAGATGCTCTGGCTCTTAAGCTAAACTTGAGCAAAATCAATCCTAATTTGAAAATTAGGGTTCATCCAAAATTGGGGGATCAATTTTAATTAACCAAACATTATTGTGAGCTTTAAAAACAGTAGTATTATAGTTCAAATGAGTTAAATTGTAATGTCATTTACAGTGAACCGACACGTTAAATTTCACGGTTGTCCTTTTTATTTCTGAAAATGGTTGAACTCATTTGCTAGGCAATTAGTAGGATACAAATTTAGATGCAATTTCTGTGATTTGGATGATATGGTGATATGGTGATGATATTTTGATGCAATTTCTGTGAACTTGGCAGTGTAGATACAAATTGTCCATAGATGCAATTATTTTGATGATATGGTGATGTTAAATGGTGTAGTTTGATCAAATTTATATGCAACCATTGGCAGTTTATAATATATAGCAGCAGCAGTAGGTTTGAAACACAAAATTCAGAAATTGCTTGAATTGAAGAGAGAGAAGAAATACTCAGCATATGCTACTGACCACTATTTTTTGTTAATTGAAATACATTGGTTTTCCATGATTGGTGTGCTATATAGTTATTGAAATTAAGTTAATTCAGAGCGCATCAATTCGTCAATAAGTTGGATGTTTTCTCTGTCTCTAAGTAAAAATGCTGAATTTGAATAAAAAGAAAAGTAAATTAGGGCTGAATTTGTTAAATTAGGGCTGAATTAAGTTTTGTTAGTGCTGAAGATGATGATGGATAGAAAAATACCAGGTCTTGTTAGTAACAAAAATACTAGGGTTGATGATGGATGATGATGATCTTGTGAATGCTTGACGCAGGTAGATCACCGACGTGCTGCTCGACGACGCCCAGAAGATCACCGACGACACCCGCATCCTCGACGACGCCGATCTAGTGAGCATCCCAACCCACACTATAGCTCTCTCCATGCAGATGGTAGAGGAGAGTGATGACATGTGCAAAGTCTATCATACCTGTACGTGATCAACATTGTGGGCCTGAGGCTGTTGTTGTTGTAGAGTTTATGATAGAATGTGTTGTGGGCCTGAGGCTGCTGTTGCAATATCCATTGCGTATATGTTTTTGAAATGGAGCCGGTGATATGATCCCTGAAGATTTTGCAGGGAAACTGATCCGAGTGGCCTATGTTTTACCGGAATGTTGATTCATTTCGTTCCGACAAATTTCAGGTGCTCCATCTGTCCACTTTTTAGCAAAGGTCATGCCGAATTTTTTTGTGAATTTTGGCATGACGTGTGCTAGAAAGTAGGACATATCGAGTGTCCGGGATTTGCCGGAATGGGAATGAATCAACATTCCGGCTAAACATAGGCCATTTTTTTATGTCATTATTCATTTTATTTGTTCTAGAATTAAACGAGCAGATTGAACCGTAGGAAACATGGCGCACAACGACGAAGCCGGGGGTTGTGATCACACCCGCTTAGAGAATGCACATGATTTCCTCGACTTTCTGGCTTGTCAGGAAGCTGAAGGGTTGCAAGGCCCCCTTCTCATAATGGAGGGTGGTAGTGCCGCCGACACCGACACTGGCACCGGCACCGATGGCACCGACACCAGTGCCTAGACCGGCACGGATGGTGGCAACCAGACCATGGAAGCTGGTACCGGCCAAGCCACTAAAGAAACTAAGAATTAGATGACGGCACGATGACCAAACTAGCTCGGCACCGGAAGACTGGTGGTCATGGAGGTGCACCCCGGCGAATTTGAGCCAATAGAGTCGCGGGAAGTGGCAGCGTGTGATAAGTCCATTTTGCATCATGCTTTTATATTGATATTTATTGCATTATGGGCTGTTATTACATGTTATGGTACAATACTTATGCCTTTTCTCTCTTATTTTACAAGGTTTATATGAAGAGGGAGAATGCCGGCAGCTGGGATTCTGGACTGGAAAGGGTGCAAATCTGAGAGACCTATTCTGCACAACTCCAAAAGTCCTGAAACTTTACGGAGAATTATTTTGGAATATATAAAAAATATTGGGTGAAGAAAATACTAGAGGGGACCCACCAGGTGACCACAAGGGTGGGGGGCGCGCCCTACCCCCCTGGCGCGCCCCCTGGCTTGTGGCCCACCTGTCAGGCCCCTGGTGCCCATCTTCTGCTATATGGTGTCTCTTGACCTGAAAAAAATAGAGGGAGAGCTTTCGGAACGAAGCGCTGCCATCTCGAGGCGGAACCTGGGCAGAAGCAATCTAGGGCTCCGGCGGAGTTGTTCTGCCTGGGAAACTTCCCTCCCGGAGGGGGAAATCGAAGCCATCGTCATCACCAATGATACTCTCATCAAGAGGGGGTCAATCTCCATCAACATCTTCACCAGCACCATCTCCTCTCAAACCCTAGTTCATCTCTTGTATTCGATCTTTGTCCCACAACCTCAGATTGGTACCTGTGGGTTGCTAGTAGTGTTGATTACTCCTTGTAGTTGATGCTAGTTGGTTTATTCGGTGGAAGATCATATGTTTAGATCCTTAATGATAATTATTACTCCTCTGATTATGAACATGAATATGCTTTGTGAGTAGTTACATTTGTTCCTGAGGACATGGGAGAAGTCTTGTTATAAGTAATCATGTGAATTTGGTATTCGTTCGATATTTTGATGAGATGTATGTTGTCTTTCCTCTAGTGGTGTTATGTGAACGTCGACTACATGACACTTCACCATTGTTTGGGCCTAGGGGAAGGCATTGGGAAGTAATAAGTAGATGATGGGTTGCTAGAGTGACAGAAGCTTAAACCCTAGTTTATGCTTTGCTTCATAAGGGACTGATTTGGATCCATATGTTTCATGCTATGGTTAGATTTATCTTAATTCTTCTTTCATAGTTGCGGACGCTTGTGAGAGAGGTTAATCATAAGTGGGAGGCTTGTCCAAGTAAGGACAGCACCCAAGCACAGGTCCACCCACATATCAAATTATCAAAGTAACGAACGCAAACCATATGAGCATGATGAAAACTAGCTTGACAGTAATTCCCATGTGTCCTCGGGAGCGTTTTGCATTATATAAGAGTTCGTCCAGGCTTGTCCTTTGATACAAAAAGGATTGGGCCACCTTGCTCCACCTTTGTTACACTCGTTACTTGTTACCCGTTACGAATTATCTTATCACAAAACTATATGTTACCGATAATTTCAGCGCTTGCAGAGAATACCTTGCTGAAAACCGCTTGTCATTTCCTTCTACTCCTCATTGGGTTCGACACTCTTACTTATCGAAAGGACTATGATAGATCCCCTATACTTGTGGGTCATCAAGACTCTTTTCTAGCGCCGTTGCCGGGGAGTGAAGCGCCTTTGGTAAGTGGAATTTGGTAAGGAAACATTTATATAGTGTGCTGAAATTTACTGTCACTTGTTGCTATGGAGAATAATGCTTTGAGGGGTTTGTTCGGGGTATCTTCACCCCGACCGGAAGAGCAAAGAGTTGCCCCTCAACCTACTGAACCTACTGAAAATATTTATTATGAAATTCCTTCGGGTATGATAGAGAAACTGCTAGCTAATCCTTATGTAGGAGATGGAACATTACATCCTAATATGCATCTAATCTATGTGGATAAGTTTGTGGATTATTTAAGCTTGCAGATTTGCCCGAGGATGAAGTCAAGAAGAAGGTCTTACCTTTATCTTTGAAGGAGAAGGAATTGACATGGTATAGGCTATGCGATGATATTGGATCATGGAACTACAACCGATTGAAATTGGAATTTCATCAGAAGTTTTACCCTATGCATCTGGTTCATCGTGATCGGAATTATATTTATAATTTTTGGCCTCGTGAAGGAGAAAGTATTGCTCAAGCTTGGGGGAAGCTTAAGTCAATGTTATATTCATGCCCCAATCATGAGCTCCCAAGAGAAATTATTATTCAGAATTTTTATGCTCAGCTTTCTCGTAATGATCAATCCATGCTCGATACTTCTTCTACTGGTTTTTTTATGAAGAAGACTATTGAATTCAAATGGGATTTATGGGAAAGAATTAAATGCAACTCTGAAGATTGGGAACTCGACGAAGGTAAGGAGTTAGGTATAAACCTCAAGTTTGATTGTGTTAAATCTTTTATGCATACCGAAGCTTTTCGTGAATTTTGCACTAAATATTGTTGGGGAACGTTGCATGGGAAACAAAAATTTTCCTACGCACACGCAAGACCTATCCATGGTGATGAGCATCTACGAGAGGGAGATTGTATCTACATACCCTTGTAGATCGCTAAGCGGAAGCGTTAATAAACGCGGTTGATGTAGTCGAACGTCTTCGCGATCCAAATCGCCGAGCGTCCCGCGATCCAATCACGGTCCTTCCGATCTAGTGCCGAACGGACGGCACCTCCGCGTTCAACACACGTGCGGCTTGATGACGCCTTCACCTCCTCGATCCAGCGAGCGATGATGAAGTAGTAGATGAGTTCCAGCAGCACGACGGCGTGGTGATGATGATGAGTAGCAATCTCAGCAGGGCTTCGCCAAGCACTACGGAGATTATGACGGAGGAACTAGAGGGCTAGGGTTGCCGGCACACGGCTTGGGAAATCCTGATGTGTCCCGTGTGCTAGCCCTGCCCCTCTATTTATATGTTGAGCCCTGGGGTCTAAACTTGGACAAAAAGCCTCCACCAGCTCGGTTTTGCCCGCACAAGGTCGGTTTGGCCCGCAAGGAAAGAGTCCAACTCGGATCCCGGCCGAACCGTGCACAGCCGCGCACAAGCGGTAGTACCGCTCGGGAGCGGTAGTACCGCTTGGGCGGTAGTACCGCTTCACCCAAGCGGTAGTACCGCTTGAGCGGTAGTACCGCTCCACACGAGCGGTAGTACCGCTTAAGCGGCAGTACTGCCTTACTGCTTAAGGCAGCAGCAAAACTCCCTTTTGCACTTTCCAATACCTCGTGGGTTTTATCCCTTTGGCTCATATAAAGTGTTGCTGCACCCGAACACTTCGGTGAACATCCGGAACCCCTTCCGGTGAATTCCGGAACCCTTTCCGGAGATCAAAACACTATTATCACATATATCAATCTTTACCTCCGGACTCTTCCGGAGATCCTCGTCATGTCCGGGATCTTATCCGAGACTCCGAACAACCTTCGGTCACCAACGATAACTCAACTATACTAATCGTCACCAAACGTTAAGTGTGTAGACCCTGCGGGTTCGAGAACTATGTAGACATGACCGAGACACCTCTACGGTCAATAACCAATAGCGGGACCTGGATGCCCATATTGGTTCCTACATATTCTACGAAGATCTATATCGGTTGAACCTCTATGTCAAGGATTCAGTTAATCCCGTATGCTGTTCCCTTTGTTCTTCGGTATGTTACTTGCCCGAGATTCGATCGTCGGTATCTCTATACCTAGTTCAATCTCGCTACCGGCAAGTCTCTTTACTCGTTCCGTAATACAAGATCCCGTGGCTAACACCTTAGTCACATTGCTTGCAAGGCTTATAGTGATGTTGTATTACCGAGTGGGCCCTGAGATACCTCTCCGTCACACGGAGTAACAAATCCCAGTCTTGATCCATGCCAACTCAACGGACACCTTTGGAGATACCTGTAGAGCATCTTTATAGTCACCCAGTTACGTTGCGACGTTTGATACACACAAGGTATTCCTCCGGTGTCAGTGAGTTGCATGATCTCATGGTCATAGGAACAGATACTTGACATGCAGAAAACAATAGCAATAAACTGACACGATCATATGCTATGTTTATAGTTTGGGTCTTGTCCATCACATCATTCTCCTAATGATGTGATCCCGTTATCAAATGACATCTCATGTCCATGGTCAGGAAACCTTTACCATCCTTTGATCAACGAGTTAGTTAACTAGAGGCTTACTAAGGACATAGTGTTGTCTATATACCCACACATGTATTTGAGTTTCCAATCAATACAATTATAGCATGGATAATAAACGATTATCATGAACAAGGAAATATAATAATAACTACTTTTATTATTGCCTCTAGGGCATATTTCCAACAGTCTCCCACTTGCACTAGAGTCAATAATCTAGTTCACATCACTATGTGATTTACATTGTAATGAATCGAACACCCATGCAGTTCTGGTGTTGTTCATGTTTAGCCCTTGGAAGAGGTTTAGTCATCGGATCTGCATCATTCAGATCCGTGTGTACTTTGCAAATATTTATGTCGTCCTCCTTGATGTAATCACGGATGGAATTGAAACGTCGCTTTATGTGTCTGGTCCTCTTGTGAAATCTTGGTTCCTTGGCTAGAGCAATGGCACCAGTATTATCACAGAACAGAGTCATTGGCTTAAGTGCACTAGGCACTACTCCAAGATCTGTCATGAACTCCTTCATCCAGACACCTTCCTTCGCCGCCTCCGAGGCAGCGATGTACTCCGCTTCGCATGTAGAATCAGCTACCACGCTTTGCTTGGAACTGCACCAGCTAACCGCACCCCCATTAAGAATAAATACGTATCCGGTTTGCGACTTAGAGTCATCCGGATCAGTGTCAAAGCTTGCATCGACGTAACCCTTTACGACGAGCTCTTGATCACCTCCATAAACGAGAAACATGTCCTTAGTCCTTTTCAGGTACTTCAGGATATTCTTGACCGCCGTCCAGTGTTCCACTCCTGGATCACTTTGAAACCTTCCGGCCATACTTATGGCAAGGCTGACATCGGGTCTTGTGCACAGCATTGCATACATGATAGAACCTATGGCTGAAGCATAGGGGACGACACTCATCTTTTCTCTATCTTCTGCAGTCACTGGGCATTGAGTCTTACTCAACTTCATACCTTGTAAAACAGGCAAGAACCCCTTCTTGGACTGATCCATTTTGAACTTCTTCAAAATCTTATCAAGGTATGTGCTTTGCGAAAGTCCTATTAACGTCTTGATCTATCTCTATAGATCTTGATGCCTAATATGAAAGCAGCTTCTCCTAGGTCCTTCATTGAAAAACTCTTATTCAAATATTCCTTCACGCTTTCCAACATTTCTATATTGTTTCCAATCAGCAATATGTCATCCACATATAATATTAGAAACGCTATAGAGCTCCCACTCACTTTCTTGTAAATACAAGCTTCTCCGTAAACTTGTATAAACCCGAACGCCTTGATCACCTCATCAAAGTGAAGATTCCAACTCCGAGATGCTTGCACCAGTCCATAAATGGATCGCTGGAGTTTGCAAACTTTGTCAGCATTCTCTGGATCGACAAAACCTTCTGGTTGCATCATATACAACTCTTCCTTAAGGAAACCGTTAAGGAACGCTGTTTTGACATCCATCTGCCAAATTTCATAATCGAAAAAGGCAGCTATTGCTAACATGATTCTGACAGACTTAAGCATCGCTACGGGTGAGAAGGTCTCATCGTAGTCAACTCCTTGAACTTGTGAAAAACCCTTTGCCACAAGTCGAGCTTTATAGACGGTGACATTACCGTCCGCGTCCGTCTTCCTCTTAAAAATCCATTTGTCCTGAATGGCCTTACGCCCTTCAGGTAATACTTCCAAAGTCCACACTTTGTTTTCATACATGGATCCCATCTCGGATTTCATGGCCTCTAACCATTTCTCGGAATCCGGGCCCACCATCGCTTCTCCATAGCTCGTAGGTTCATCGTTGTCCAACAACATGACCTCTAAGACAGGGTTGCCGTACCACTCAGGAGCAGTACGCGTCCTTGTCGACCTACGAGGTTCGATAGTAACTTGATCCGAAGCTTCATGATCTCCATCATGAACTTCCTCTTCAACTGACGTAGGCTCTACAGAAATATCTTTCTGTGCTGCGCTACTCTCTAGTCGAAGTAAAGGTTCAATAACTTCATCAAGTTCTATCTTCCTCCCACTCAATTCTTTCGAGAGAAACTCTTTCTCAAGAAATGTTCCGTTTTTAGCAACAAACACTTTGCCTTCGGATTTGAGATAGAAGGTATACCCAACTGTCTCTTTTGGGTATCCTATGAAGACGCATTTCTCCGCTTTGGGTTCCAGCTTTTCAGGCTGAAGCTTTTTGACATAAGCATCACATCCCCAAACTTTAAGAAATGACAATTTTGGCTTCTTGCCAAACCACAATTCATATGGCGTCGTCTCAACGGATTTCGATGGTGCCCTATTTAAAGTGAATGCAGCTGTCTCTAATGCATAACCCCAAAATGATAGTGGCAAATCGGCAAGAGACATCATAGATCGCACCATATCCAATAAAGTTCGATTACGACGTTCGGACACACCATTACGCTGTGGTGTTCCAGGCGGTGTCAATTGTGAAACAATTCCACACTGTCTTAAGTGACTGCCAAACTCATAACTCAGATATTCTCCTCCTCGATCAGATCGCAGGAATTTAATCTTCTTGTTACGATGATTCTCAACTTCACTCTGAAATTGCTTGAACTTTTCAAACGTTTCAGACTTGTGTTTCATTAAGTAAATATACCCATATCTACTTAAGTCATCAGTGAAGGTGAGAAAGTAACGATAACCACCGCGCGCCTCAATGCTCATCGGACCGCACACATCAGTATGTATGATTTCCAACAAGTCACTTGCCCGTTCCATCGTACCAGAGAACGGCGTCTTAGTCATCTTGCCCATGAGGCATGGCTCACATGCGTCAAGTGATTCAAAATCAAGTGACTCCAAAAGTCCATCAGCATGGAGCTTCTTCATGCGTTTTATGCCAATATGACCTAAACGGCAGTGCCACAAGAAAGTGGTATTATCATTATCAATCCTACATCTTTTGGCATCAATGTTATGAACATGTGTATCATCACTATCGAGATTCAATAAGAATAAACCCCTCACATTGGGTGCATGACCATAAAAGATATTACTCATATAAATAGAACAACCATTATTCTCAGATTTAAATGAGTAACCGTCTCGCAATAAACAAGATCCAGATATAATGTTCATGCTTAACGCAGGCACTAAATAACAATTATTCAGGTTCATCACTAATCCCGATGGTAATCGAAGAGCGAGCGTGCCAACGGCGATCACATCAACCTTGGAACCATTTCCCACGCGCATCGTCACTTCGTCCTTTGCCAGCCTCCGTCTATTCCGCAGTTCCTGTTTTGAGTTGCAGATGTGAGCAACCGCACCGGTATCAAATACCCAGGCACTACAACGAGAGTTGGTAAGGTACACATCAATAACATGTATATCATATATACCTTGTTTGTTGTTGGCCGCCTTCTTGTCAGCCAAATACTTGGGGCAGTTCCGCTTCCAGTGACCAGTTCCCTTGCAATGAAAGCACTCAGTTTCTGGCTTGGGTCCAGCCTTGGGTTTCTTCACGGGAGGGGCAACTGCTTTGCCACTCTTCTTGGAGTTACCCTTCTTACCCTTGCCATTCTTCTTGAAACTAGTGGTTTTATTGACCATCAACACTTGATGCTCCTTCTGAATCTCAGACTCAGCGACTTTCAACATCGCAAACAGCTCGGCGACTGACTTGTTCATCCCGTGCATGTTATAGTTCAACACGAAGCTCTTGTAGCTAGGCGGCAATGATTGAAGAACTCTGTCAGTGATAGCCTCTAGTGGAAGGGGCATCCCCAATTCAGCCAGACGGGTGGAGTACCCAGACATTCTGAGTATGTGATCACTGACAGACCCGTTCTCCTCCATCTTGCAAGCATAGAACTTATCGGAGGTCTCATACCTCTCGATCCGGGCATTCTTCTGAAAGATAAACTTCAACTCCTGGAACATATCATATGCTCCATGACGTTCAAAACGTCTTTGAAGTCCCGGTTCTAAGCCATACAACATTGCACATTGAACTATTGAGTAATCATCAGAACGAGTCTGCCAGGCGTTCACAACGTCTGGAGACTCAACTGGAGCGGGTGGATCACCAAGCGGTGCATCAAGGACATAAGCCTTCTGGGAAGCCGTAAGGATAATCCTTAGATTACGGGCCCAGTCCACAAAGTTACTTCCATCATCTTTCAACTTAGCTTTCTCTAGGAACACATTAAAATTCAGGGGTGCTACTGCGCGAGCCATGATCTACAACATAAATAGTGCAAAGACAACTTAGACTATTGTTCAGGATAATGAGTTTAGTTAATCATATTACTTAAAAACTCCCACTCAAATTGACATCCCTCCGGTCATTCGAGTGTCACATGATCCAAATCAACCAACTCAAGTCCGATCATCACGTGAGTTGAGGTGGTTTCAACGGTGAACATCTCCATGTTGATCATATCTACTATATGACTCATGTTCGACCTTTCGGTCTCTTGTGTTCCGAGGCCATGTCTGTACATGCTAGGCTCGTCAAGTTTAACCCGAGTGTTCCGCACGTGCAACACTGGCTTGCACCCGTTGTATGCGAACGTAGAGTCTATCACACCCGATCATCACGTGGTGTCTCGAAACGACGAACTTTCGCAACGGTGCACACTCGGGGAGAACACAATTTTATCTTGAAATTTAAGTGAGGGATCACCTTATAATGCTACCGTCGTCCTAAGCAAAATAAGATGCATAAAAAGGATTAACATCACATGCAAATCATAAGTGACATGATATGGCCATGAACTTGTGCTTTTGATCTCCATCTCCAAAGCACCGGCATGATCTCCATCGTCACCGGCATGACACCATGATCTCCATCATCTTGATCTCCATCAACGTGTCGCCATGAGGTTGTCTCGCCGACTGTTGCTTCCACGACTATTGCTAACTCATAGCGATAAAGTAAAGCAAAACGGCGAAAATAATTAAAGACAACTCTATGGCTCCTGCCAGTTGCCGTACTCATCGACATGCAAGTCGTGATATTCTATACAACACATGATCATCTCATACATCACATATATCTCATCATGTATTTGGCCATATCACATCACAACATACCCTGCAAAAACAAGTTAGACGTCCTCTAATTTGTAGTTGCAAGTTTTACGTGGCTGCTACGGGTATCTAGCAAGAACGATTCTTACCTACGCAAAACCACAACGTGGTGTAGTGATTGCTTTTTAATCTTTCTAAAAGAACCCTCTTCATTGAACCGATTCAACTAAAGTGAGAGAGACAGACACCCGCCAGTCACCTTTATGCAACAAGTGCACGCAGCGGTGAAACCAGTCTCGCGTAAGCGTACGCGTAATGTCGGTCCAGGCCGCTTCATCTCACAATACCGCGGAATCAAGTATCAACTAGTGACGGCAAGCAATATGTATACACCCACGCCCACAACTCCTTTGTGTTCTACTCGAGATCTCATCTACGCATAGACCTAGCTCAGATGCCACTGTTGGGGAACGTTGCATGGGAAACAAAAATTTTCCTACGCACACGCAAGACCTATCCATGGTGATGAGCATCTACGAGAGGGAGATTGTATCTACATACCCTTGTAGATCGCTAAGCGGAAGCGTTAATAAACGCGGTTGATGTAGTCGAACGTCTTCGCGATCCAAATCGCCGAGCGTCCCGCGATCCAATCACGGTCCTTCCGATCTAGTGCCGAACGGACGGCACCTCCGCGTTCAACACACGTGCGGCTTGATGACGCCTTCACCTCCTCGATCCAGCGAGCGATGATGAAGTAGTAGATGAGTTCCAGCAGCACGACGGCGTGGTGATGATGATGAGTAGCAATCTCAGCAGGGCTTCGCCAAGCACTACGGAGATTATGACGGAGGAACTAGAGGGCTAGGGTTGCCGGCACACGGCTTGGGAAATCCTGATGTGTCCCGTGTGCTAGCCCTGCCCCTCTATTTATATGTTGAGCCCTGGGGTCTAAACTTGGACAAAAAGCCTCCACCAGCTCGGTTTTGCCCGCACAAGGTTGGTTTGGCCCGCAAGGAAAGAGTCCAACTCGGATCCCGGCCGAACCGTGCACAGCCGCGCACAAGCGGTAGTACCGCTCGGGAGCGGTAGTACC
Organism: Elymus sibiricus; assembly: GCA_039707655.1. Taxonomy (NCBI): domain Eukaryota; kingdom Viridiplantae; phylum Streptophyta; class Magnoliopsida; order Poales; family Poaceae; genus Elymus; species Elymus sibiricus. Next base: position 537,690,199 of record CM077675.1, read on the forward strand.
GCTTCACCCAAGCGGTAGTACCGCTTGAGCGGTAGTACCGCTCCACACGAGCGGTAGTACCGCTTAAGCGGCAGTACTGCCTTACTGCTTAAGGCAGCAGCAAAACTCCCTTTTGCACTTTCCAATACCTCGTGGGTTTTATCCCTTTGGGTCATATAAAGTGTTGCTGCACCCGAACACTTCGGTGAACATCCGGAACCCCTTCCGGTGAATTCCGGAACCCTTTCCGGAGATCAAAACACTATTATCACATATATCAATCTTTACCTCCGGACTCTTCCGGAGATCCTCGTCATGTCCGGGATCTTATCCGAGACTCCGAACAACCTTCGGTCACCAACGATAACTCAACTATACTAATCGTCACCAAACGTTAAGTGTGTAGACCCTGCGGGTTCGAGAACTATGTAGACATGACCGAGACACCTCTACGGTCAATAACCAATAGCGGGACCTGGATGCCCATATTGGTTCCTACATATTCTACGAAGATCTATATCGGTTGAACCTCTATGTCAAGGATTCAGTTAATCCCGTATGCTGTTCCCTTTGTTCTTCGGTATGTTACTTGCCCGAGATTCGATCGTCGGTATCTCTATACCTAGTTCAATCTCGCTACCGGCAAGTCTCTTTACTCATTCCGTAATACAAGATCCCGTGGCTAACACCTTAGTCACATTGCTTGCAAGGCTTATAGTGATGTTGTATTACCGAGTGGGCCCTGAGATACCTCTCCGTCACACGGAGTAACAAATCCCAGTCTTGATCCATGCCAACTCAACGGACACCTTTGGAGATACCTGTAGAGCATCTTTATAGTCACCCAGTTACGTTGCGACGTTTGATACACACAAGGTATTCCTCCGGTGTCAGTGAGTTGCATGATCTCATGGTCATAGGAACAGATACTTGACATGCAGAAAACAATAGCAATAAACTGACACGATCATATGCTATGTTTATAGTTTGGGTCTTGTCCATCACATCATTCTCCTAATGATGTGATCCCGTTATCAAATGACATCTCATGTCCATGGTCAGGAAACCTTTACCATCCTTTGATCAACGAGTTAGTTAACTAGAGGCTTACTAAGGACATAGTGTTGTCTATATACCCACACATGTATTTGAGTTTCCAATCAATACAATTATAGCATGGATAATAAACGATTATCATGAACAAGGAAATATAATAATAACTACTTTTATTATTGCCTCTAGGGCATATTTCCAACAAATATGGACTTGACTCTGAGATAGTAGCTTCTTTCTGTGAATCATTTGCTACTCATGTTGATCTCCCTAAGGAGAAGTGGTTTAAATATCATCCTCCCATTGAAGTGAAAATAGTAGAACCTATTAAAATTGAAGAAGAAACCATTACTTATAATATTGATCCTGTTGTTCCTACTGCTTATATTGAAAAACCACCTTTCCCTGTTAGAATAAAGGATCATGCCAAAGCTTCAACTGTGGTTCGTAAGAGTTATACTAGGACACCTACACCCCCTGAACAAATTAAAGTTGAACCTAGTATTGCTATGGTTAAAGATCTCTTTGTCGATAATATTGATGGGCATGCTATTTATTTCTGTGATGAAGCTGCTAGAATTGCTAGACCCGATGAAAAAGACAAACATAGTCCTGTTGTTGGCATGCCTATTGTTTCCGTTAAAATAGGAGATCATTGTTATCATGGCTTATGTGATGTGGGTGCTAGTGTGAGTGCAATTCCGTTTACTTTATACCAAGAAATTATGCATGATATTGCACCTGCTGAAATAGAAGATATTGATGTTACTATCAAGCTTGCTAATAGAGATACTATATCACCAATTGGGATCGTTAGAGATGTTGAAGTCTTGTGTGGGAAAATAAAATACCCTACTGATTTTCTTGTTCTTGGTTCCCCACAAGATGATTTTTGTCCCATTATTTTTGGTAGACCTTTCTTGAACACTGTCAATGCTAAGATAGATTGCGAGAAGGAAACTGTTACTGTAAGTTTTGGGGATGTATCTCATGAGTTCAATTTCTGTAAATTTCGTAGACAACCCCATAACAAAGAATTGCCTAGTAAAGATGAAATTATTGGTCTTGCTTCTATTTCTGTGCCTCCTACTGATCCTTTAGAACAATATCTGCTAGACCATGAAAATGATATGTTTATGAACGAAAGGAAGGAATTAGATGACATATTCTTTAACCAAATGCCTGTTTTGAAACACAACTTGCCTGTTGAGATTCTTGGGGATCCTCCTCCACCCAAGGGTGATCCCGTGTTTGAGCTTAAACAATTACCTGATACTCTGAAATATGTTTATCTTGATGAAAAGAAGATATATCCTGTTATTATTAGTGCTAACCTTTCAGAGCATGAAGAAAAGAGATTATTGAAAACTCTGAGGAAGCACCGTGCCGCTATTGGATATACTCTTGATGATCTTAAGGGCATTAGTCCCACTCTATGTCAGCATAAAATTAATATGGAGCCTGATGCTAAACCAGTTGTTGATCACCAACGACGGTTAAATCCCAAGATGAAAGAAGTGGTAAGAAATGAAATACTAAAGCTTCTGGAAGCAGGTATAATTTATCCTATTGCTGATAGTAGATGGGTAAGTCATGTTCATTGTGTCCCTAAGAAGGGAGGTATTACCATTGTTCCTAATGATAAAAATGAATTGATCCCGCAAAGAATTGTTACAGGTTATAGAATGGTAATTGATTTTAGAAAATTAAACAAAGCTACTAGAAAAGATCATTACCCTATACCCTTTATTGATCAAATGCTAGAAAGATTGTCCAAACATACACACTTCTGCTTTCTAGATGGCTATTCTGGTTTCTCTCAAATACCTATGTTAAAAGAGGATCAAGAAAAGAATACTTTTACTTGCCCTTTCTGTACATTCGCTTACAAACGTATGCCTTTTGGTTTATGCAATGCACCTGCTACCTTTCAAAGATGTATGGCTGCTATATTCTCTGACTTTTGTGAAAAGATTGTTGAGGTTTTCATGGATGATTTCTCCGTATACGGAACTTCTTTTGATGATTGCTTAAGCAACCTTGATCGAGTTTTGCAGAGATGTGAAGAAACTAATCTTGTTTTGAATTGGGAGAAGTGCCACTTTATGGTTAATGAAGGTATTTTCTTGGGGCATAAAATCTCCGAAAGAGGTATTGAAGTTGACAAAGCTAAGGTGGATGCTATTGAAAAAATGCCGTTTCCTACGGATATCAAAGGTATAAGAAGTTTCCTTGGTCATGCTGGGTTATATAGGAGATTTATTAAAGACTTCTCTAAAATTTCTAGGCCTCTCACTAATCTCTTGCAAAAAGATGTGCCATTTGTTTTTGATGATGATTGTGTAGAAGCATTTGAAATCCTTAAGAAAGCCTTGATTTCTGCACCTATTGTTCAACCACCTCATTGGAACCTACCCTTTGAAATAATGTGTGATGCTAGTGATTATGCTGTTGGTGATGTTCTAGGACAAAGGGTTGATAAGAAATTAAATGTTATCCATTATGCTAGTAAAACTCTAGACAGTGCTCAAAGAAACTATGCTACCACTGAAAAGGAATTTTTAGCAGTTGTGTTTGCTTGTGATAAGTTCAGATCTTATATTGTTGATTCCAATGTAACTGTTCACACTGATCATGCTGCTATTAAATATCTTATGGAAAAGAAAGATGCTAAACCTAGACTTATTAGATGGGTTCTCTTGCTACAAGAATTTGACTTGCATATTATTGATAGGAAGGGTGCCGAGAACCCCATAACAGATAACTTATCTAGGTTAGAGAATGTTCTTGATGACCCACTACCTATTGATGATAGCTTTCCTAATGAACAATTAGCTGTCATAACTGCTTCACATAGTGCTGCATGGTATGCTGATTATGCTAATTACATTGTTGCTAAATTTATACCACCTAGTTTCACATACCAACAAAAGAAAAAGTTTTTCTATGATTTAAGACATTACTTTTGGGATGATCCACACCTTTATAAAGAAGGAGTAGATGGTGTTATTAGAGATTGTGTACCTAAGCATGAACAGGAACATATCCTACGTAAGTGTCACTCCGAGGCCTACGTAGGACACCATGCTGGAGATAGAACTGCACACAAGGTACTGCAATCTGGTTTTTATTGGCCTACTCTCTTCAAGGATGCTTGTAAGTTTGTCTTGTCTTGTGATGAATGTCAAAGAATTGGTAATATTAGTAGATGTCAGGAAATGCCTATGAATTATTCACTTGTTATTGAACCATTTGATGTTTGGGGTTTTGATTATATGGGACCTTTTCCTTCCTCTAATGGGTATACACATATTTTGGTTGCTTTTGATTACGTTACTAAGTGGGTGGAAGCTATTCCAACTAGTAGTGCTGATCATAACACTTCTATTAAAATGCTTAAAGAAGTTATTTTCCCGAGGTTTGGAGTCCCTAGATATTTAATGACTGATGGTGGCTCACACTTTATTCATGGTGCTTTCCGTAAATTGCTTGCTAAGTATGATGTCAACCATAGAATTGCATCTCTGTATCATCCCCAGTCTAGTGGTCAAGTAGAATTGAGCAATAGGGAAATTAAATTGATCTTGCAAAAGACTGTTAATAGATCTAGAAAGAATTGGTCTAAGAAACTTGATGATGCATTATGGGCTTATAGAACTGCATATAAAAACCCTATGGGTATGTCTCCGTATAAAATGGCTTATGGAAAAGCATGTCACTTACCTCTTGAACTAGAACATAAAGCTTATTGGGCAATTAAAGAGCTCAACTATGATTTCAAACTTGCCGGTGAAAAGTGGCTATTTGACATTAGCTCACTTGATGAATGGAGAACCCAAGCCTATGAAAATGCCAAGTTATTTAAAGAAAAAGTTAAAAGATGGCATGATAAAAGGATACAAAAGCGTGAATTCAATGTAGGTGACCATGTCTTGCTATACAATTCTCGTTTAAGATTTTTTGCAGGAAAACTTCTCTCTAAATGGGAAGGGCCTTACATTGTCGAGGAAGTATATCGTTCCGGTGCCATCAAGATCAACAACGCTGAAGGCAATAACCCGAAGGTGGTAAACGGTCAAAGAATCAAACATTATATCTCAGGTACTCCCATAAATGTTGAAACCAATATTATTAATACCATAACCCCGGAGGAGTACATTAGGGAGACCTACCAGAACGTTTTAGACTACGAAAAGGAATAGGTATGTGGCACGGTAAGTAAACCGACTCCAAAACTTTTACAATAGCAATTTTTCTCCATTTTGGATTATTTAAAAAATTAGGGAAATTTAAAGTAGTCCGAAAAGTGCACGAGGAGGCGGCAAGGACAGGTGGCGCGCCCTACCCCCTGGGCGCGCCTCCCTGCCTTGTGGCCACCTCGTGTGCCCCCCGGACTCCATTTTCTTGTGGAATACTCCTTTTGGTCGGTAAAAATTCATTATATAATCTCCTGAAGGTTTTGACCACCGTACCACGGCAATATCTCCTGTTTTTGTTTCGAGCTGTTTTTCCAGACAGATCTAGATTGCCATGACGTCCCCAAGTGCTTCGAAGGACAAGTTCTTCAAGAAGGTCATCAACCCCTACCTTGCGGAGGTGCTGCGACACCATCAAACCATTGAGATGCGTGAGGGGGTGCTGCACATCTGCGATGTTGAACGGCCTAAGAAGACCGGAAGCATGGAGACAAGGCTCGAAGCAATGGAGCAGCAAGTCTTCAAGTGCCAAGGGATGGTGGAACGCGGACTCAATGCCAATCACATGATGATCACGGAGTTTACCCATGATCACAAGCTGGATGCCAAGAACATCGGGGAGGACATCTTCAAGCTTCATGAGAAATCGAGCATCTCCAAGCCCAGATCTATGACCTGCAAAACCAAAACTGTGAGTATGAATATAGATTTAAGAGGATGAGTTTGGCTGCAGATTTGAGGATCCCGGAGACTCGTTCATCTTTTTATGATGGTGAACCTATGCCTTGGAAGTCGAAGGATAAGCCTCCAACATCATCAACATCTCCATCATCACCACCCCCGAAGAAAGACAACTAAACACTTGGGTATGGGCACTCCCCTTGGCTTGTGCCAAGCTTGGGGGAGGTGTCCCAGTATCGTATCACCATCATATCTTTACCTTTATCGTTTTTCTTAGTTCAATCCTTTTGGTTATATCTTGGTTTAGTAGAATTAAATTTTTTAGTATGATCTAGCCTTGAGTTTTGCTTTATGTTCCCTCTATGTAATCGAGTCCGAGAGTTATATAATACAGAGTAGTTTTGAGTTGAGGGCTTTGCTTTCTTGCTATGATCATGAGAAAAGGAAAAAAGGGGAGGTAAAAAGATTATATAATGATCTTATGGGGAGTGATGACTTCACATATAAAGAGTATGATGAATAAAATTTGTTGAGAGTTGACAAACATAGTTTTGGTCATTGTTGCAATTAATAGGAAGTAATCAAGAAAGAGAGGTTTCACATATAAATACACTATCTTGGACATCTTTTGTGATTGTGAGCACTCATTAAAATATTATATGCTAAAGGTTGAAGTTGGACAAGGAAGACAACATAATGAGTTATGTTTTCCTATATCCGAATAGAAGTTATATTATTATGGATCCTCCAACATGTTGAGTTTGCCTTTCCCTCCCATGCTAGCCAAATCTTTTGCACCAAGTAGAGATACTACTTGCGCTTCCAAAATCCCTTAAACCAGTTTTGCCATGAGAGTCCACCATACCTACCTATGGATTGAGTAAGATCCTTCAAGTAAGTTGTCATCGGTGCAAGCAATAAAAATTGCTCTCTAAATATGTATGATCTATTAGTGTGAGGAAAATAAACTTTATACGAACTTGTGATATGGAAGAAATAAAAGCGATGGACTGCATAATAAAGTTCTTTATCACAAGCGGCAATATAAAGTGACCTTCTTTTGCATTAAGATATTATATATCCAACCATAAAAGCGCATGACAACCTCTGCTTCCCTCTATGAAGGGCCTATTTGTTACTTTTACTTTCTACCCGTATACAAGAGTCCTGGTGATCTTCACCTTTCCTTTTTACACTTTTTTCTTTTGGCAAGCACTATATGTTGGAGGGAGATCCAGATATATATATCCACTCGGATGTAGGTTATCATAAAGTATTGTTGTTGACGTTACCCTTGAGGTAAAAGGTTGGGAGGCGAAATTATAAGCCCCGATCTTTCTCTGTGTCCGACTGAGGCTTTGAACTCATAAGTATCGCATGAGTGTTAGCAATTATGCAAGAATAAAAGATGGTTGAGTATGTGGACTTGCTATACAAAAGCTCTTACATTGACTCTTTCCTATGTTATGATAAATTGCAATTGCTTCAATGACTGAGATCATAGTTTGTTAGTTTTCAATAAAGTTTCTGATTCATACTTTACCTTGTGAAGGAATTGTCACTTTAGCATAAGAAATTATATGACAATATGTATTGCTGTTCTAGAGATGATCATGATGCTCCTATGTCCGTATTTTATTTTATTGACGCCTCTATCTCTAAACATGCGGACATATTTATTGATTTCGGCTTTCGCTTGAGGACAAGCGAGGTCTAAGCTTGGGAGAGTTGATACGTCCATTTTGCATCATGCTTTTATATTGATATTTATTGCATTATGGGCTGTTATTACACGTTATGGTACAATACTTATGCCTTTTCTCTCTTATTTTACAAGGTTTATATGAAGAGGGAGAATGCCGGCAGCTGGGATTCTGGACTGGAAAGGGGGCAAATCTGAGAGACCTATTCTGCACAACTCAAAAAGTCCTGAAACTTTACGGAGAATTATTTTGGAATATATCAAAAATATTGGGCGAAGAAAATACTAGAGGGGACCCACCAGGTGACCTTACCCCCTGGGCGCGCTCCCTGGCTTGTGGCCCACCTGTCAGGCCCCTGGTGCCCATCTTCTGCTATATGGTGTCTCTTGACCTGAAAAAAATAGAGGGAGAGCTTTCGGAACGAAGCGCCACCGTCTCGAGACAGAACCTGGGCAGAAGCAATCTAGGGCTCTGACGGAGCTGTTCTGCCGGGGAAACTTCCCTCCCGGAGGGGGAAATCGAAGCCATCATCATCACCAATGATCCTCTCATCAAGAGGGGGTCAATCTCCATCAACATCTTCACCAGCACCATCACCTCTCAAACCCTAGTTCATCTCTTGTATCCGATCTTTGTCCCAAAACCTCAGATTGGTACCTGTGGGTTGCTAGTAGTGTTGATTACTCCTTGTAGTTGATGCTAGTTGGTTTATTCGGTGGAAGATCATATGTTCAGATCCTTAATGATAATTATTACTCCTCTGATTATGACCATGAATATGCTTTGTGAGTAGTTACACTTGTTCCTGAGGACATGGGAGAAGTCTTGTTATAAGTAATCATGTGAATTTGGTATTCGTTCGATATTTTGATGAGATGTATGTTGTCTTGCCTCTAGTGGTGTTATGTGAACATCGACTACATGACACTTCACCATTGTTTGGGCCTAGGGGAAAGCATTGGGAAGTAATAAGTAGATGATGGGTTGCTAGAGTGACAGAAGCTTAAACCGTAGTTTATGCGTTGCTTCGTAAGGGGCTGATTTGGATCCATATGTTTCATGCTATGGTTAGATTTATCTTAATTCTTCTTTCGTAGTTGCGGATGCTTGCGAGAGAGGTTAATCATAAGTGGGAGGCTTGTCCAAGTAAGGACAGCACCCAAGCACCGGTCCACCCACATATCAAATTATCAAAGTAACGAACGCGAACCATATGAGCATGATGAAAACTAGCTTGACAGTTATTCCCATGTGTCCTCGGGAGCGCTTTGCTTTATATAAGAGTTCGTCCAGGCTTGTCGTTTGCTACAAAAAGGATTGGGCCACCTTGCTGCACCTTTGTTACACTCATTACTTGTTACCCGTTATGAATTATCTTATCACAAAACTATCTGTTACCGATAATTTCAGCACTTGCAGATTTGATGTGTACCTAAGGCCATTGGTTGAAGAACTTTGACAGCTGTGGGACAAAAAAGGTGTACGTGTGTGGGATGAGCACAAACAGCAGGAATTTGACCTGCGAGCGTTGCTGTTTGTAACCATCAATGATTGGCCTACTCTGAGTAACCTTTCAGGACAGACAAACAAGGGATACCACGCATGCACGCACTGTTTTGATGACACCGACATTATATATTTGGATAAATGTAAGAAGAATGTGTACCTGGGACATCATCGATTTCTTCAGATCAATCATGTCTTAAGAAAGAAAGGCAAGCATTTCAAAGGTGAGGCAGATCACAGGAAGAAGCCTCGCCACCGTACTGGTCATGATATACTTGATATGGTCAAGGATTTAAAAGTAATCTTTGGAAAGGGTCCTGGCAGACAATCTGTTCCGAATGGCGCTGACAGACACACACCCATGTGGAAGAAGAAATCTATATTTTGGGACCTACCATATTGGAAAGAACTAGAGGTCAGCTCTGCAATCGACGTGATGCATGTGACGAAGAATCTTTGCGTGAACCTGCTAGGCTTTTTGGGCGTGTATGGGAAGACAAAAGATACACCGGAGGCACGGGAGGACTAGCAACATATGCACAAAAAAGAGGGCATGCATCCAAAGCAGTATCAGGGTCCTGCCAGCTACGCTCTTACCAAAGAAGAGAAGGAAATCTTTGTTCAATGCCTGCTCAGTATGAAGGTCCCATCTGGCTTCTCGTCGAATATAAAGGGAATAATAAATATGGCAGAGAAAAAGTTCCAAAACCTAAAGTCCCATGACTGCCACGTGATTATGACGCAACTGCTTTCGATTGCATTGAGGGGGCTTCTACCGGACAACGTTCGATTAGCCATTGTGAAGCTATGTGCATTCCTCAATGCAATCTCTCAGAAGGTAATCGATCCAGAAATCCTACCAAGGTTACATAATGATTTGGTGCAATGTCTTGTCAGTTTCGAGTTGGTGTTCCCACCATCCTTCTTCAATATCATGACGCACGTCCTAGTTCACCTAGTCGAAGAGATTGCCATTCTGGGTCCTGTATTTCTACACAATATGTTCCCCTTTGAGAGGTTCATGGGAGTCTTAAAGAAATATGTTCATAACCGTGCTAGGCCAGAAGGAAGCATCCCCAAGGGCAATGAAATAGAGGAGGTCATTGAGTTTTGTGTTGACTTTATTCCTGACCTTAAGCCGATTGGTATTCCTGAATTGCGGCATGAGGGCAGACTTGGTGGAAAAGGCATGCTAGGAAAGGACCAAGTAATATGTATGGACGGGCATTCTTGGGCGCAAGCACACTACACAGTTCTACCAAATTCCAGCTTGGTGACTCCGTATATCGACGAACACAAGAATATTCTACACTCCAAACACCCAGAGCAGTCTGATGACTGGCACTAACAGAAAGTTTATAATTTTTGTGACCTAAAGCCAAAAGATTGACTCAAAAACTCTAATAAAGCAAAAAACAACTCAGAAACAAAAGAATATAAATAAAGCAGAAAACAAAAAAAACTAGAAAATAAATTAATTACAAAAGCACGCCTACTGGGCCGCCACGACCTGCATACGACTAGACACCCAACTATTAGTTGGGCCAGGTCGCAGGCCCGCACGACCCGGTAGGCCCCACAGGGGAGGATAGGTTTGTTAGGCCCACACAGGCCTGCTTTAGAGAGAAGCTCGACAGGGAAACCACGGCGGGGCTTATAAACCGCTGCGAGCTCCTCTCAACTAGTGAGGTGGGACTAAACTTTGGACACGGGAAGCACAAGCCTTTAGTCCCGGTTGGTGGCTCCAACCGGGACTAAAGACCCCCTTTAGTCGCGGTTGGAGCCACCAACCGGGACTAAAGGCGTCTTTAGTCCCGGTTGGAGCCACCAACCGGGACTAAAGGTCTCTGTATATAAGTGCGCACTTTGGAAATTTGGCAAACTCATCTGCATTTCCCCCCGACAGCGCCGAAGAACACGACGCCGCCAGGCTATCGGAGACCTCGCCATCGCCTTCGAGCCCACTAGGCCTTGTCGCCGGGCCTCCTCGCCGTCGCCGCCCCCGTCGAGCTCCGCCCCGACGCCGTCCCCCACTCCCCTCGACGCGCCCTGCCCTGACGCACCCTCGCCGCGCTCTGCCCCGACGTCGCCGGCCGGGCCTCCTCGCCGTCGCCGCCCCCGTCGCGCCCCTGCCCCGACGCCCTTGTCGCCGTTACCGATCCCAGTGAGCTCCGATCCCCCTTCCCCTGCTGCCATTGTGCTTAATTAGATGTTTATTTTAGAGTTCATTTAGAGGTTTCTTGGACACCATGTTCTTAGAAATTGTGTGCTTAATTAATTAGATAGTTTTTTAGACTCCATGTGCTTAGAAATTGTGCTTAGCTGGAGCTTTATTTAGAGTTCATTTAGAGATTTTTTAGACTCCATGTTCTTAGAAATTGTGTGCTTAATTAGATAGTTTTTTAGACTCCATGTGCTTTAGAAATTGTGCTTAGATGCTTAGTTCATTTTGATGTTCATTTTGTATTGTGGATGTTAATGGTATTGTGGATGTTAATTTTGTCCAAGTGTGGATCTTAATGGTATTGTGGATCAATGCTATAAAATGTTGTTCAAATTTGCCCATCTAGCTACTATATAGTTGTAAAAGTTTATTAATTAAATATGATTAGCATAATAAAAGGATAATTATTGGATAGGAATTTGTTTTCATAAGACTTTGTTCTCGACGTCGACGATGCCCGGCCCGCATCCTCGTCGTCGTATCGGTGGCGACGACCTACTTGAGAGGCGCCATGTCCGGGACTGGGCTCCGCCGGGCTGGCACTGGGAGGTGCTACCTTCCGGGGTGCGCAGCTTGGTGAGGAACCGGGCTCCCGTCGTCGACTCGGAGCTTCTTTGGTGGCGTTCGCGTGGGCCACTTTCGGTGCGGAGGCAGCCGGCCCCGTCGGAGGTGGTACGTCGCCGTGTTAGGGAGGAGGACGAGCACGTCCGTCGCTACATGGTTGCGTTGCACGTCAGGTTCTCCAATACCTGGTAGGTTTCGCAGGGATCTCACCCGAGCTATGATCCTGTGATCGTTCCTTCTCTTTGGGTGTCCACCGCCCGTGCCTTAGTAACCACGAGTGAACTAGATTCTTCGATAACATTCGATCTGTATTAGCTAATGATGTTATATGATAATATTTGATATGTATTAGTGATAATTAATACTCGAGATGTATTCGAGATTATATTCGATAATATTCGAGATGATGTATTCAAGATTATATTCGATGATGCATATTATCTGGATTATTCGAGATGTATTAGTGATATTATTCGAGATGCATATTATCTACTATGATTCAGTTTTTCCTTATTGATTGCATTCCAATTTGAATACTAAATTGTTTTGTCTTTCTGCTGGATTAGTTAATATAAGCTATGGACAATACCGACAGAGACGGAGAAGAGACCATATTCGACATCATACGCTCCCCGAGCCCAAATGAGAATGAACCCGAAGATGACGGCTCGCAATATCTGAACAATTCCGGTGAGGGAGTATTAATATTTGATGAAGACGAACAAAGAGACGAAGGCCACAACAATGATGACGAAGGAAATGTTCTTCAAATAACAAAGACCGGCGAGGTATATATATATAAGGCCTCTGGTGATCATTACATGTATTAATTGATTTGTATATATATATATATATATATATATATATATATATATATTTATATATATATATTAACGAATCGATCTTTCTTCTTTTAGCCCACCGGATCGAGCAAATCTTCTTCAAGCAGGGCAGTACGAGGCCCGGCCAAAAGGTTGCAGGCTGGCATAAAGTACAACATCGATGCCATCAAATCAAATGGCGAACCGCTTGCTCCTAAAAAGAATGCCGACAAATTTACTCGTCAATGCGGAGTTATTGTCAGGGACCAAATCCCGATCTTCGTTCAAGAATGGAATAAGCCAGCAAAGGGAGATCAAGGAGTTACTTTTGTCGACGGAAGAGCAAAAGATCTGCTTTGGGAATCGCTCATGTCACATTTCACCCTACCAGATCATTTGATAGATGCAAATCAGGAGAAAGTCAAGAAGAGTGCTCTTAAGAAGATGGTGATAGCATTCAACAACCACAAGAAAAGAATATGGGCCAAGTACGTAGCAGAAGGAAAGCAGACTCCAGCATTCAAGGGAACACTGGAGAAGGCAAGAGATCACTGGGACGCTTTCATGCAGTTCAAGGAATCGGAAGAAGCTCAGGAACGGTCGAGAATAAACAAGATTAATGCTACGAAAAAAAGTGGCACCATACTCTGGGGCTAGGTGGCTACCAGGTCGGCCGGCCTAAGTGGCATCTCGCTGAGGAACAGATGATTGCTGCAGGGGTCACTCCAGTTACATTGAGTTGTCCCCCTAGGTGCAGGACTTGGTTTTATGCGCATGGGGGGAAGTTGGACCCAGAGACAGGGCTGGTTATGGAGCGGGCAAGTCTTAAAGAAGCCTCCGACGCTTTAATTGTTGCAATAAAAGATGCTCGAATGGGGGCGTACAAGCCCGAGAGAGAGAATGATGATCTTACGCGCGCCATGAAGAATCCTGAACACCCGGGACGAACACGAGGCAAAGGCGTTGTTCCATGGTTTGAGGGGTTTGCGGATTGGAACGCCACTTATAGAAGCCGTGCGAGAAAGAAGCAGCAGGAGGAGGAGCAGAGGAAGCAGGAAGCAGACCGCCTTCAACTGGTAGAATCAAAGCACGCGGAGTTGGAACGCGCTTTCCTAAGGCAGCAGGAGCAGATCGACTCACTTAGCCAGGAAAGGGCGTCTCAGCGGCAGCAGCAAGCAGATCCAACATTGGATACAACTGTCCCATCTATGCTGAAAAGCAGCATGGGTTCCACCCCGGCTGATGATGCACTGCTTGATAGATACCCTGTGGATGATATCAAAGATATGACACCTTGTGAGCTACATATGAAAGTGAAGAACATATCCATGAAGGTGGCGGACGGCTATGCTTTAACAAATCCCCCTGAAGCAACCTTCCATTGCAATCCGATTCCAGCTGGCTATGCTCGTGTCGGGGTTGATGAAGTGATGTCAGGATATTACAAGCTAAAGCTTGACATTCCTGGAGGTGACGAGGAGCACACACTGGGAGAGGCCATACATCGTATCATTCTATGGAGAAAGGATTGCAGCGTCTTTCCAAGGCTACCGACTCCTCCTCCAACTCCACCACGTCAGCAAGCTCCTCCTCCAAGTCCGCCGCGTCAGCAAGCTCCTCCTCCAAGTCCGCCACCGCGTCAGCCGACTCCAACCCTGCCTGAGACACAGCGCAGTGCTAGTTCGCCACCGCGCCAGCCGTCTTCACCACCCCACCCCGAGACGGAGCCCATCAGCGCGAGTATGCCATATCGATCTCGGGCGCGTCAGCCTTCTCCAAAGCGGGAGAGAGCACCAAGCAAGAAAGCCTCTCCTCCTGCCAAAAAGAAGTTGGCTTATGACATGACTATCGAGAAAAACAAGGCCGAAGTGGCTGCCCAAGTGAAGGCCCATTTTGCACGGAAACAGCCCCCGCCGAAGGAGAAAATACCTGATGAAGCCATACAACAATTTATTGATAATGCTCAACCGGCTATGAAGAGGATGGACTCAGACTATGAGCATTCTATTAAGAAGTTATATCATGCACAAAAAGATAAGGAGTCGAGCTCGAGCCAAGCAGGTAGTAGTAAATGCGGGGAAACTGTTCCCCAGCTGGGAGAACAGGAAGTGCAATCGATCCCGCCGCTCATTGTACAATCACATGCTGTGAGTACCGCCGATCAGCCGGTAATAACTGACGCTCATATATAGATGGCTAGAGAGGCTGGTGTCACTGTTGAACAACTCCTAGGCATCGAGGAACTCCCCAAGATTCAAGATCACGAAGTAGCATGGAAATATGTCCCCGGCCAAGATCTGGTCCGGGAGGTCAAGAATCTATCAACGAGAATGCATGATTTGCATGACTGGTACCTGAGAGAAGTCAAGAAGGGGCGAGATTCCCTCATGGTGAAAGTCATGGAAGAGCATTACTTCCATGCAAAAGATTTGTGGGTTGAGTTTCAAGAAATGTTTCAGTTATTCAATCAAGATGCACTCGACAAATCTCTCATCAGTTGCTATTGTCTGTAAGTGATTTCTTTCTATAATTTAAGTCTCTAGCTGTGCTCGTTTGTTGCCTGTAATTATCCTCACTATATTCTTTTCTGTGGTATTATGCAGAATGAAGATTTATGAAATGAAAAGAGATGGACGCTATGGCATTGGGTTCATTGACCCAAATACCATTAATGAAGAGGTGTGGTCACGTCACCGAAAACAGACAGAGAAGTACTTGCTACAGTTTTTGAAGCAACTAAATACCCAACCAGAAATAGTATTTCCTTACAACTTCGGGTGAGTGTTACTGTCTTGTACTACAAATTCTATTTTGCTTACTAGATGTTAATAAGTGTAGTTGATGAGTTATGCACATGCCCGCTTAATTATACAAATGTGTGTGCATGTAGTTTCCACTGGATCGTGCGAATCATTGAAGTTGACGAGGGGAAAGTTAAAGTACTGGACTCACTACTTAAAGAACCTAAAGAGTACTTAATCGTGAAGGGGATGGTCGACAGGTAATTTCAATCATTATCACACTATGTCAGCCTCTTTAGTTCATTTCCTGATATCAACTAATTAATAACTCCTTTATTCATTTTCTTTGCCGGGCAGGGTTTGCCAAAGCTTCATCAAACAGGTCCCAGGCGCATGGAAACAAGAGCTGAAATGGGTGCGACCCAAGGTACATAATTAAGTAGTACTAGCTACGTGTCCGTGCATCTCTTTAAATCTAGTTTCAATACTATTATCATGCCTGATTAATTATTATCTAATTGAATTCTATTCTCGTAAAGTGCATGAGGTAGGCGTCGGGGAATAATTTATGTGCATACTACGTTTGCGAGAACATTCGCATTATGACGTCCGAAAGGAGCAGATCTGAAAGACAACTTTGGGTACGTTTGCCAGAACACTATCCACAATTTTTTTATCATGATCTATTATATATACACAGAACTAATATATTCATCTTGATCTCCTTCTTTAAAGCTGACGGAGATGCGGCAAAAGCTCCTACCAACGGACCGCATACGAGCACTTCAAGAGGAAATTGTGGGATTTTTGGTTGACCAGGTCATACATCCCAAAGGAGAATACCATTACACCTAATACCTGCATGTAATTATCTACAAATTGTAGGAGAAATTGTATATATGTACCAAATTGTATATATATATGTGTATGCGCATGCATATGGTCGTATGAGAAATTCTATGATATATATATGATTGGTTTTACGAGAAATTCTATTTATATATGCATGACATGTACAGTATGTATGTAGTAGCGTAAAATATGTTTGAAATGAAAAATAATTAAATGGAAAACACAAAATTAAAAGGAAAAATAAATCCCTAAACCCCTATACCTTTTAGTCCCGGTTGGTGTTACCAACCGGGACTAAAGGCCCCCAGCCCCCGGCACGGGCTCTTGCCACGTGGTGGGCCTTTGGTCCCGGGCCGTGATGAACTGGGACTAAAGGGGGGGGGGGCTTTAGTCCCGACCCTTTAGTGCCGGTTGTTGAACCAGGACTAAAGGCCCTTATGAACCGGGACTAAAGGCTGATTCTGTACTAGTGTAAAATTGATATGTGAACATCTACTTCAATATGAGCTAGCGGAGGCAAGTGTATTTCTGTTTGATTTTTTTTTGTAGGATGAAAAATCATTGGTCCATTCATTCAAACCTCAAAATATGTAGTGGCAACAACATGAAGATTATGTAGGTGCATGTCCATTATCATGATGGCGAAGCAATAAAGCACTTTGCTTATTTACTATATCGTCTGTAGTTATTTAGATCTCTAAGCTATTTTCTTCAGTAGCTATACTCATTAATCTGATATATCTATTGTCTATTGTGATTTTATTTTCCAAGATCATAAAGTGTTAGTTCATTGGTATCAAACATCAAATTTGGCGGTGAAAACTTTAAAAAGACCGGTTGGGTGCATAATAGAGTTTTTTGGTTCAACAAACACATTAATCTTAGATACATTGATATTTTTCTTCTATTTAAGAATATGAATGTTTGAACTAGCTTTATCCTCTATGCTAGATTTTGTGGGTTCAGCCAAACTTATTGATCCTCCAGCAAACCTTTGATTTCCGAGAAAGGGTAGGAGATATGCCCTAGAGGCAATAATAAATATTATTATTTATCTTCATGTTCGTAATTATGTTTATATTCCGTGCTATAACTGCTATGGTTCTCGAGTCTACAATAACCACGAGGCTTGAATAAAAAACTCATATGCACGTGTGGAATAATAAATGGTAAAATGTATTCCTAGTCTGGCCTCTACGACTAGCTCAAGTATTGCATTATGATTATGTTTTCCTAATCATGGGCATGTCTATGCCGGCAATTTTGAGGGCACAATGTTAGGAGAACACTTGTGTTGAATCGACCCGAATTGATGTTATGCTATGAGATACATTCCTCACAAGTTAATGGTTAATAACATAGAGAAAGTTAGCGTTTGCATAATTCCTTAGACCATGAGAGTATCGAGTTTCTTCATGCTTGCTTCATGAACTTTGGGGTTTGTTAAACGTCATCCGTAAATGAGTGGCTATTAAGGCGGCTTACGGGTTCATGGAAAAGTATGACAAGGGACTTGATAGCTCAAGATTGGGATTTGCTCCTCCGACGATGGAGAGATATTCTTTGGGCCCTCTCGGTGTTATGGTATCCATCATCATCTGGCCAGACATATCGTGATTTGATCACAGGGATACCGGAACGCGGAAACGAGAAAAGAGAACAAAACCGGTAACGAGGTAACTGGCATAGTGGACAAAGTTGTTGATCCACGGGGATGCCGATAAATCTCACCTTGGGTATTTGTAGCATATCGCGAAGCAACAGGAATAGCACACGGAAACTAGAGGTTCACTTGAATAATCATTCGTGTGGGTATAGGGATCAACATGGATGTCCATGGTTCTGCTATTGATCATTGATCGGAAAGAGTTCCAGTCATGTCTATATTTCACCGAACCTATGGGGTCACACACTTAAGGGTCATCTATCTACTAAATACTATAAAGGAGTCTGAGAGAAAGTCACCGGAAAAGTTTCGGAGACGACAGAAAAGTTACGGAGAGAAAACCGGAAGTGTTTCGGAGCTACTGGAATTGTTTCGGAGAAAACAAAAATGTTTCGAAATAAAACCATCATACCAGAAATGTTCTGGAGAGTGTCCAGAATATTTTTAGAGGGTGCCAAAAATGTTCTGGGACCTTCCGGAATTTTTTCGGAAGAAATAGTGGTGGAAAACATCTTGTCCCAGCGTGAGGGGACAAGATCCCATGGATCGTGGTGGCTGTTTTTGGCCAGATTTTGGGGGCGCCCCCTTGTGGCTGGACAAAGTGTTGGGGGGGCCCCATGCTGGGGGACAGCCCCCACAAATGGTGGTGCTGGTTGGGAGTGTGACGCCCCCGACTCAATCGTGCACTAATCATACACGCATCATGCAAGATCAAGATCAGAGACTCACAGGAAGATATCACAACACACCTCTAAGACACAATTATTAAACATAAAGCTTTATATTACAAGCCAGGGGTCACAAGGACCCGAATACATAAGTCATCACACAACAGTAGTCTGGGTACAGACGTAGTTAGACAAGTCTGCCTTAAGAAGGCTAGCACAAACAACACAACTGGATTGAAAAGGCGCCGACCTCCTGCCTGGGGCCTCCGAACTACTCCTGGTCGGTAGTCTCCACATAGTATTAGGCTCCATTGGAGTAGTAGTAGTCAACGGCGGGATTTGCTGGCTCTTGGGCTCCGTCATCTAATCGCAGTATCTGGGCATAGGGGAAAAGAAGTAGCAAAGCAACCATGAGTACTCATCCAAAGTACTCGCAAGACTTACATCAGAACTATGTTGATATGCATCGGTATCAATGAAAGGGGCTATATCTATGGACTAGACTGCAGAATGCCAGAATAGAGAGGGAAGCCTAGTCCTATCGAAGACTAGCATCTTGCAGCATCAGAAGAGAGTGGCATATCGTAGTAACTTTAACCAGAAATTAGTATCAACGCCCGAGGATCCTTCCTCGACTCCCTGCGAGAAAGCGATCCTGGGGCCATCATAGCAGTTTAGTATCATAAGTATCCAGTTCTAATTGTAGTAGATCGGGATACAACTCCGAGCGTCCTGTTACCGTGGACACGGCTATTCGAATAGATTACTTCCCTACAGGGGTGCACCAACTTACCCAACACGCTCGATTAACTCTGGCCAGACACACTTTTTCGGGTAATGCCTAGCCTCGGCTAATCGACACGCCGTAGTCCTACATAGGCTCAGCAGAGATGTCAGCACGCCGGTCTACATCCTAAGTGCTCAGGGTTCTTGGGCCCATCTCCCTTTGCACTCATGCGTGTTGCGAGGATGGCTGGGAGCAGACCTAGCCCCTGTATACACAAGCGGGCGCACCCAGTCCAACCCGGCGCGTGCCACTCAGACTGTGACATCTGAAGAGCTTTTGGGAGAATCGTACGACGCCGAGTGCCCATAACTTATCCCGCATGGTGGTTAGTGCGAAAAGGGTCAACGACCCACTCAGATGAAAATCCAAACCCGTTAGTGAATTATTATCCCGCAGTTTGATGAGGGACCAGGCCCATTTCTCTCCTGGATGGTCTGCGCCTGCCCGGTCGGTCCACCACAATATCTCTCGCGGGTACCCTTGGGGCCGACCCAACTTTACTTAGAACAGTAGTAGCATTTAATGTAATAATGGGTCCATACCATCAAGGGGAATCTGAGGAATCACCCTCGATAGATTCACTCTTGCGGTATACCTTCAGGGTCAATTTAGAGGAATCACTCTCGATAGGTTTACAGTCGAGGTTCTGCACGACAGGGTCATCACCGGGAGAGTGAACGAGGAATCACCCTCGATGAACCAAACTCGGGTGTTACACTACAGAGATCTCATCGGAAGTGAGATACGAGGTAGCACCCTTGGCACTTGATAGTAACTCTGTAGAGTCATACAGCTAAGATGGTTTCGGTGGTATGATCGGTCTCTGCTCCTCAGCCATCTGGCTTGGAACACTTAGTGGTAAAGCATGGTGACATGGACAATGGTGTAGGGCCACTGATGGATCACTAACTAGCATATACTAAGCATTTAGGATATCAGATAAAGTATCAATAGCAGGTAACAAAAACAGGCTATGCATCAGAATAGGAAGTACCGGAATAACAGTAGCAAAATCTAATGCAAGCATGAGAGAGAAATAATGAGCGATATCGGAATGATCAAGCGGGTTTTGTTTGCCTGGAAGCTTTGCTGCAAGTGGCTGATCGTCTGCGGCGTAGTTGTACTCTTGAGCAGCGTCAGTAGCGGTCTCGGGGTCTACCGGAGAGAAAGAGGGGGAAGAAACAGTAAATATAAAGCACACAGATGCAACATAGATGCATGACATGTCGATATGCTAGGTTAGGGGTGTCCTAGTGCAGTACTAAGTATTTTAGACGGAGCAGGAAAATATCTGAGAATATTTCCCCAGCTCCTGTCAGTTATCGGTATATGGATCCGGAGGGGAAGGTTCCATGTTTGCAGTGTTGGAGGCATGTGACAGGTAAGTGGATGACACATTCGGATTCGTCTTATTTTTCAGATCATTTTTCATATATAAATTATTTTCATCTGAGCTACGGTTTATTTTCTATGAATTTTTGAAGTTTATATGATTTTCTAGATTTTCTGAATTGTTATAAATTCGAAAATTATCAACAAATACTTTTTATACCCACTGTGGGCTAGCCACAGTGGATGACATGAGGGGCCAGGGGCTGAGTCAGCAGTCCAGTCAACAGTCAACTAGGTTGACTGTTGACTGGTCAAACTGACCAGTGGGGCCCCAGTGTCAGTGACTCAGTAGGTTAATCAGTAATTTATTTTCCTAAATAGTGTCAATTAGTGAGTGGGCCCCTTCTGTCAGTGTCATTAAACTAATTTAGAGCTACAGTATTTTGGGCCCACTGTCAGTGGCTGTTAGCCGCATGGTTAGTCCCTAAGCACCTGACGGGTGGGTCCCACCAGTGTTTAAACGCCGACGCGCGTGCCAGTGGCCACAGAGGCGGCGTCGACGGCCAGATTTCACCCACAGGTGAGCAAATCGAGCGGCGCGACCACCTACGGGACGAGGAGGCTCGCACGCGTCGATCTGCGGCATCAGCTCGCCCGGGGGTGCTGGGAAACGAGCAGTGAAATGCAGTTGGGCGGCGGCCGGAGCACGGTGCTCATGAAAACGTCAAGGCGCAACCCTAACGCAAGAGCTAGCAAGCTAGGCGGTAGCAGGAGTTTACTAGGAGCTCGCTAGGGCGAGTGGTTCGAGCGGGGCGGCTCTGGGAGCGCGGAGCTCACGGCCATGGCAGTGACCTGAGCACGCGGCGAGGCGAGCTAGGTAAATTATGCGCGAGAGGCCGAGAGGAGAGGGGAAATGAGGCCGGCCTCACAGTGATCCCGACGGATGACGTAGCAGGCCCGGGGAGGCGCTGGTCACAGCGAATTGATGGCGGCGACCGAGGCGGCCGAAGGTTGAAGAAGAGGTCGGGGACGACTGAGCAGCGTGTCCCAACTCGAATGGGTGCGTGGGGTTGAGGAAGTCCAGGTCCACGGGGCTCCAGGACATGTTCCGGGGACATGGGGTCTGCGTTGGCCGCGAGCTTCAATGAGGCCAGCCCTTGGCGGCGTTCGGGCTAGGTGGAGAAGAAGGGGAACGGCGACAAGGAGAGGGGGAGGAGTGGCAGAGGCATCCAGGGACTCGAGGGGAGGCTCGGCCTTATCCCCTCGGCCATCTAATCCGCCGTCGTGGCAGCCAGGGGCCGAAGCCGGCGTGCTCAGCCATGGCGATGACGACACGCAGGGGGAGCAGGTTGAAGGAGGCCTGTTGGGATGGGCCAGTGTACTGTGCACTCGTGGCCCAGCCAACAGTGGCTTCTTTTCTTTTCTTTTTATTTTTTTCTGTTTTCTGTTTTCTGTTGTGCTTTCTGTTTTGCATTTTCTTTTTGCATCAATTCACTTTTGTAAAATGTACAACTTGTCCCAACAATTAGTATGCAATATACCTCACTGCCATAAAAAGTTTGAGGGCCATTTGAATTCATTTGGATTTTGTTTAAATGGAATTGGATTAATTATGCTGTTTTGGCACTGTTTTGAATTTCCTGGGGCAATTTGGTAACTTTAGTGATGTTGTTTTCCTGAACATAATTAGTTGTGGAATATTTGCTAAAACACGAACTATTTTGCAGCCATGTTGGTGAAACTTTAAATTTCACTTGCAATTTGAATTGATTTCAGTGATGGAATTTGAAACGAGATATGAAGCCAATATGATCTAGCTTTGCCTAACAAATGACTGGGCATTATGAGGGGTTTGGCACTTACGTCCATATAATACCTTGAAGGGGGCCATCTTCAAGCTAGCTTGATAGCTATTGTTCTAAGAGAATTCGGCATACATGAGAGATTCTTCCCACTTCATGCAAAATGAAATGACACAAGCATGTAGCATTTCTTCAAGCACTTGGTTAACTCGTTCAACTTGGCCTTGGGTCTGGGGGTGATAAGCTGTG
The DNA here is from genome assembly GCA_039707655.1 of Elymus sibiricus. Taxonomy (NCBI): domain Eukaryota; kingdom Viridiplantae; phylum Streptophyta; class Magnoliopsida; order Poales; family Poaceae; genus Elymus; species Elymus sibiricus. Next base: position 537,713,023 of record CM077675.1, read on the forward strand.
CTCCATTTCAGATGAGTTCCCATAGCTTCTTGGAAACTTTCCCAGAACTTGGAGGTAAAGAGACTGCCACGGTCTGAATTGATCTCCTTCGGAATACCACATAGTGTCACAATTCTACAGATATATAATTTTGCTAACTGTTTAGCAGTGATAGTCTCCTTGACTGGCAGAAAATGTGCAACTTTGGAGAATCGGTCAACGATGACAAGGATCGCATCATTACCCTTTTGTGATTTGGGGAGACCAGTAATGAGATCCATTTGAACCTTGTCCCATTTCCACAAAGGAATAGGAAGCGGTTGCAGAGTTCTGGCAGGTCTTTGGTGTTCTGCTTTGATGAGACGGCAAATGTCATATTCAACAACATATCGAGCAATGTCTCGCTTCATATTAGACCACCAGAATCTCTGACGAATGTCTTGGTACATCTTGGTACTACTCGGATGTATAGACAGTGGTGTGTCATGAGCTTCTTTCGTAACTTTCCCTGTCATATCTTTGAACTTAGGTACCACAAGGCGATCTCTGAAGAACAGAGTTCCATCCTTATCAAGCGAGAAATCTGAGGGCTTGCCAGATGCAAGATCATGCTTAATCTTGTCAACTTCGGTGTCTTTCTGCTGTGCAGACTTGATGGATTGCTCGAGAGTTGGTTCCACAACAAGGGTATTGAGAAAACCCTGTGGAATTACATGGAGGTTCAACTTGCGGAATTCTTCACAAAGAAGGGGTTGAGCTTGCTGAATCATGATGTTGTTGCAATAAGACTTGCGACTAAAAGCATCGGCCATTACATTAGCCCTACCAGGGGTATAAGAAATATCCATGTTTTAATCGGCAATTGTCTCTAACCATCACTGCTGATGGAGATTCAAATCCGGCTGGGTAAACAGACACTTCAGACTTTGGTGATCCATGTAGATCTCGCAGCGATTACCGAGGAGGTAATGTCGCCACAATTTCAAAGCATAGATCACTATTGCAAGCTTGAGATCATGCGTTGGATAATTTTCTTCATGTGGACACAACTGTCGAGAGCTATAAGCAATCACCATATGCTCTTGCATTAGGACATAGCCTAATCCTTGACGGTATGCGTCACAGTAAATCATAAAGTCCTTGCGAGAATCTGGAGGAGCAAGCACTGGTGCAGAAGTCAACTTGTCTTTGAGTGTCTAGAAACCTTCCTGGCATTTTTCTGTCCACTCAAACTTCTTGCCCTTGTGTAGCAAGTCAGTCAAAGGCTTGGCAATCTTGGAGAAATTCTTGACTAATCGGTGGCAATAACTAGCGAGTCCGAGAAAACTCCTGACTTGCTTAACATTCTTCGAAGGAGTCCAGTCAAGAATAGCCTGAACTCGTTCAGGGTTGACAGCAATACCATCCTTGGAAATCACATGACCAAAGATAGGTCACTTCGGATAACCAGAATTCACACTTGGAATATTTGGCATATAGCTGATGTTCTCGAAGCTTCTCCAGCACAAGACGAAGATGTTCGGTATGCTCTTCTTTATTCTTGGAATATACCAGGATATCATCCAGATAAACCACGACAAACTTGTTGAGGTATTCCATGAAGATATAGTTCATCAATCTCGAGAAAGTTGCTGGAGCATTAGTTAAGACGAAAGACATGTCGGTGCACTCGTATGAACCATAGCGAGTAAAGAAAGGGGTCTTCGGAATAACCTCTTCATGAACTCGGATCCCAACCTTAAGTCGAGTTTAGAGAACACTGATGAACCATCGAGCTGATCATACAAATCATTGATCCGGGGAAGTGGATACTTCTTCTGAATTGTTGCTTGGTTGATAGGTCGGTAATCTTGGACCAAACAATTCGTCCCATCCTTCTTCTTAACCAAGAGAGAAGGTGCTCCCCAAGCAGAGGAACTTGGGCGAATAAATCCCTTGCGAAGCGATTTGTCGATTTCCTCCTTGAGTTCAAGGAGTTCATGCGGCGGCAGTTTGTAGGGACGCTTGGCAATAGGAGTGGTGCCTGATACGTCTCCAACGTATCTATAACTTTTGATTGTTCCATGCTATTATAGTATCAATCTTGGATGTTTTATATTCAATTACAAGCAACTTTCTATCATTTTTTGGGACTAACCTATTAACTTAGTGCCCAGTGCTAGTTGCTGTTTTCTGCCTATTTTTGGTTTTCCAGGATATCAGTACCAAACGAAGTCCAAATGCCATGAAACTTTTTGGAGATTTTTTTCTGGACATAAGAGACACTAGAAGCTTCGGGAGAGGACCAGATGCCAGAAGGGGTGGGCACAAGCCATCAGGGCGTGCCCCAGGGGCCAAGCACGCCCTGGTGCCTTGTGGCCCCACCTCTCCTCCGTTTGACCTAATTCCACCTCTATAAATTCTCAAAAATCAGGAAACCAACCAAGGAGTCCATGAAATACTTTTTTTGCCGCTGCAAGCTTCTGTTCCACAGAGATCCCATCTGGAGGCCTTTTCCGGTACTCCGCCAGAGGGGGAATCGATCAAGGAGGGGCTCTCCATCAACCTTGCTACCCTTTCGATGATGCGTGAGTAGTTTACCACAGACCTTCGGGTCCATAGTTATATGCTAGATGGCTTCTTCTCTCTCTTTGATCTTCAATACAATGTTCTGCTCGATGTTCTTGGAGATCTATTCGATGTAATCACTTTTTGCGGTGTGTTTGTTGGGATCTGATGAATTGTGAGTTTATGATCAGATTATCCATGAATATTATTTGAGTTTCTTCTGATCTCTTTTATGCATGATTATTATAGCTTCATATTTGTTCTCCGATCTATTGATTTGGTTTGGCCAACTAGATTGATTTATCTTGCCATGGGAAGAGGTGCTTTGTAATGGGTTCGATCTTGCGGTGCTCAATCCTAGTGACAGAAAGGGACATGACACGTATGTATCATTGCTATTAAGGGTAAAAAGATGGGGTTTATTCATGCGTGAGTTTACTTTGTCTACATCATGTCATCTTGCTTAAGGCGTTACTCCGTTCTTTATGAACTTAATACTCTAGATGCATGCTGGATAGCGGTCGATGGGTGGAGTAATAGTAGTAGATGCAGGCAGGAGTCGGTCTACTTGTCTCGGACGTGATGCCTATAAACATGATCATTGCCTTGGATATCGTCATGATTATTTGCTTTTCTATCAATTGCCCAACAGTAATTTGTCTACCCACCGTATGATATTTTCAAGAGAGAAGCCTCTAGTGAAAACTATGGCCCCCGGGTCTATCTTTATCAATTACTAAAACCCTAAAAATACTTGCTGCAATTTTCTTTTACTTATTTTATTTTGTATTTTTTTTTGATCTATCTATCTATCACATACAATTTAATCTTGCACTTTACCGTCGAGGGATTGACAACCCCTCGTTCGCGTTGGGTGTGAGGATTTGTTGTTGTGTGTGTAGGTGCTGTTAACGAGGTGTTGCGTGATTCTCCTACTGGATTGATAACCTTGGTTTCATAACTGAGGGAAATACTTATCTCTACTGTATTGCATCATCCTTTCCTCTTCGGGGAATAACCAACGCTGCTCACAAGTAGCAGGAAGAATTTCTGGCGCCGTTGCCAGGGAGACATCATCAACATCTATCAGGTGTCGTTATTGACATGAAAGAAGGAAATACAAAATTTCAATTTCCACTAAAGAAAGGGATGGAACATTTTCCTAGGAAAACAATTAAAGAACCATATGAATCCATTATGAGGGCCACTTATGGAATGAACCTGAAGGATGACAATACTTGAAACTATGCATTATGCCTAGCTAGGGGCATAAAACAATAGAGCTTGTTGGGAGGCTACCCAATAAATAAAATAAAATTTAGCTTTATGTTTCTATTTTGGAGTGTTTACCTAGTTTTAGCTACTGTTATGATTGTGTTTTTATGTTTTAATTAGTGTTTGTGCCAAGTAATGCCTTTGGGATGATTTGGAAGATAGTATAATTGATGATGTTTGGGAAACAGAAAGTTTTGCGTCCAGTGCTGGAATTTTGTTTCTGTACTGTTACATCAGAAAAATCTGAATTTGTTACACAGTATTGATATATGAATTGCCCACGTTGTCCTAAGTTTTCAGAATTTTTCGAGTTACAGAAGTATGTCTTTTAAATAGATTCCTACAGACTGTTCTGTTTTTGACAGATTCTGTTTTGATGCATTGTTTTGCTTGTTTTGATGGAACTATGGATTGTATCTGGGGGTATAAGCCATGGATAAGTTAGAATACAGTAGGTATAATGCAAAAATAAAATATGAATGGGTTTGCAACAGTACCTAAAGTAGTGATTTGCTTTGTTATACTAACGGATCTCACGAAGGTTTTGTTGAGTTTTGTGTGATTGAAGTTTTGAAGTTTTGGGTGAGATCATGATGGATGAAGGAATAAGGAGTGGCAAGAGCCTAAACTTGGGGATGCCCGAGGCACCCCAAGGTAATATTCAAGGACTCCCAAGCAACTAATTTTGGGGATGCCCCGGAAGGCATCCCCTCTTTCTTCTACCAACTATCGGTAATTTTACTTGGAGCTATATTTTTATTCATCACATGATATGTGCTTTGCTTGGAGCGTCATGTATTATATGATTCTTTGCTTTGTTTGTTTTTTAGTTTGTCACAATCATCTCTACTGGACACACTTATTTGAGAGAGCCACACGGTCATCATGATTTGTTAGAATGCTCTATGTGCTTCACTTAAATTTTTTGAGCTAGGCAGTTGCTCTAGTGCTTCACTTAAATCTTTTTGAGCATGGTGGTGATTATATTTTGAAGAAATACATGCACTCTCATGCTTCACTTATATTATTTTGAGAGTTGATATTTTTTTTAAAGAAATACATGCACTCTCATGCTTCACTTATATTATTTTGAGAGTAGATTAAATTTTGAAGAAATATTTGCGCTCTCATGCTTCACTTATATCTTTTTGAGAGTTGATAATAGCAATGGTAATTTGCACAAGATATGAATTTGGTTCCAAAGTGATGAATATTCAAGAGGGATATAATAAAAACTTTCATATAGATCATTGGACACGATAAGTTTGATTCCTTGCAATAGTTTTGCGATATGGAGATGATAATATCTGAGTCGTGTTAGTGAGTAATTGTGGTTTAGTAAGAATATTGGTGTTAAGGTTTGTGATTCCCTATGCATGCACGTTAAGTCAATAGTTATGCAACAAAATTATATACTACTTATGGTGCATTATTCGGTGTTAGTTGTGTTCAATGCATGTTTATGACCGTTTTTGTTTTTTGGTTGGTTGCTTCTCAATCTATTTGCTAGCCTTCATTTGTACTAAGCGGGAATGCTGCTTGTGCATCCAAATCCTTAAACCTAAAGTTGTGCCATATGAGTCCACCATACCTACCTATATGTGGTATTTCTATGCCGTTCTAAGTAAATTTGCATGTGCCAACTCTAAATTTTCAAAACAATTTTCCTTTTTGTGTGCCCGTACCGCTCATGAAGCGACAGGGGGTGGCCAATATTTTCCATGCTAGGTGTGTTATTCTCAAGATGAGTGTTTATTCACTTGTCATTGCACGAGAGAGTGGCCGGTAATAGGGATGCCCAGTCCCGAAATGCAAAAAAAAAATATGATGACAATAACAAAATTCCATGGAAAGTGATGGTATGGAGAGCACCCGTGAATACGGCTAGCCATGGATTGTGAAAGAATGGTAGAAAGGAAACAAAACTTTATTTTCTGTTTGGGAACCGCCTATGATGTGTCTAGCATGGAAAATGTTGGAAATTCTCGGTCGTTTTCGTTGACAGGAAAAGCATGCCTCTAAAAACAATTTTCTCTCTCTAAATTTAAACCTTGAGCTCTGGCACCTCTGCAAATCAATGCTTCCCTCTGCGAAGGGCATATCTATTTACTTTTATGCAATTTGTTTTTAATTTTGAGTCTCCATCTTCCCTTATAAAGCACCAACTAGAGAGCACTATTTTCATACTTGTGCATTGGATGTAGCTAATATTTGAGTGTGTTTCACGAATGGATCAATGATTGAGCATAATGGGCTAGGGATAACTTTCTTTAGCATTGATATTTTGAAAGACATGGTTGCTTGTTGATATGCTTGAGTATTTATATCTTCATGTCAAATTATAGACTATTGCTTTGAATCATTCAAGTCTAAATGTCCATGCCACAAAAGAAAAGAGTATATGATGAATATGATGGGTAGCATTCCACATAAAAAATTCTGTTTTTATCATTTACCTACTCGAGGACGAGCAGGAATTAAGCTTGGGGATGCTGATACGTCTCCAACGTATCTATAATTTTTTATTATTCCATGCTATTATAGTATCAATCTTGGATGTTTTATATTCAATTACAAGCAACTTTATATCATTTTTTGGGACTAACCAATTAACTTATTGCCCAGTGCCAGTTGCTGTTTTTTTGCCTATTTTTGGTTTTCTAGGATATCAGTACAAAACGAAGTCCAAATGCCACGAAACTTTTTGGAGATTTATTTTCTGGACATAAGAGACACTAGAAGCTTCGGGAGAGGACCAGATGCCAGAAGGGGTGGGCACAAGCTACCAGGGCGTGCCCCAGGGGCCAGGCGTGCCCTAGTACCTTATGGCCCCACCTCTCCTCCGTTTGACCTAATTCCACCTCTATAAATTCTCAAAAATCAGGGAACCAACCAAGGAGTCCACAAAGTACATTTTCTGCCACCGCAAGCTTCTGTTCTAGAGAGATCCCATCTGGAGTCCTTTTCCGGTACTCCGCCGGAGGGGGAATCGATCACGGAGGGGCTCTCCATCAACCTTGCTACCCTTCCGATGATGCGTGAGTAGTTTACCACAGACCTTCGGGTCCATAGATAGTAGCTAGATGGCTTATTCTCTCTCTTTGATATTCAATACAATGTTCTGCTCGATGTTCTTGGAGATCTATTCGATGTAATCACTTTTTTCGGTGTGTTTGTTGGGATCCAATGAATTGTGAGTTTATGATCAGATTATCCATGAATATTATTTGAGTTTCTTCTGATCTCTTTTATGCATGATTATTATAGCTTCGTATTTCTTCTCCGATCTATTAATTTGATTTGGCCAACTAGATTGATTTATCTTGCCATGGGAAGAGGTGCTTTGTAATTGGTTCGATCTTGCGGTGCTCAATCCCAGTGATAGAAAGGGACATGACATGTATGTGTCATTGCTATTAACGGTAAAAAGATGGGGTTTATTCATGTGTGAGTCTACTTTGTTTACATCATGTCATCTTGCTTAAGGCGTTACTTCGTTCTTTATGAACTTAATACTCTAGATGCATGCTGGATAGCGGTCGATGGGTGGAGTAATAGTAGTAGATGTAGGCAGGAGTCGGTCTACTTGTCTGGGTCATGATGACTATATACATGATCATTGCCTTGGATATCGTCATGATTATTTGCTTTTCTATCAATTGCCCAATAGTAATTTGTCTACCCACCGTATGCTATTTTCAAGAGAGAAGCCTCTAGTGAAAACTATGGCCCCCGGGTCTATCTTTATCAATTACTAAAACCCTAAAAATACTTGCTGCACTTTTCTTTTACTTATTTTATTTTGTATTTTCATTTGATCTATCTATCTATCACATACAATTTAATCTTGCACTTTACCGTCGAGGGATTGACAACCCCTCATTCGCATTGGGTGTGAGGATTTGTTGTTATGTGTGCAGGTGCTGTTAATGAGGTGTTGCGTGATTCTCCTACTGGATTGATAACCTTCGTTTCATAACTAAGGGAAATACTTATCTCTACTATACTGCATCATCCCTTCCTCTTCAGGGAATAACCAACGCAGCTCACAAGTAGCAGTGCCTGGTTTCAAGTCAATGACAAATTTGATAGCTCTAATGGGGGGTACTCCTGGAAGTTCTTCTGAAAAGACATCTTGGAAGTGATAAACAACTGGAACGTTCTTGATTCCCTCGAGAGGTGAAGCATTCAATGCATTCAGAGCATATATCTGGGCTTTGGCATCTCGAATAATTCTAACTAAGTAGTTTACTATCTTGTCGGAGGGGTGAAGGAGCTGGACGGTTTTTGTGTCACAGTCGATTGAAATAGTGTGAGCTTTCAACCAATCCATTGCCAGAATGAGGTCTATGGTGGGAGACTTCAGTACGATAGGGGTGGCAAGAAATTCCAACCCTTCAATTTCTATGGTGACATCAGCTGTCATCATGTTAGCATGACATTGGCCCACGGGGGTGTTCACCACTTGCGGACGGTCCATCTTCTCATATTTTATGCCATGCGTGAATGCAAAAGTTTTTGACATGAATGAATGCGATGCTCCTGAATCAAATAATACAGAAGCTGGTACTGAGTTAACGAGAAGAGTACCCATCACAGTAGCTAGTTGGTCTTGAGCTTCATTCACATCAACATTGTTAGCCTGGCCACGACCATAAGCAGGAGGTCTGGCATTATAGTTGCGGGGCTGGTGGTAACCACGGCCAGCTGAAGGAAGAGTCTTCTGACTTTGGTTCTGGCGGCAATCTCTGGCACGGTGACCTGGACGGCCACACTTGAAGAAACCATCATTGGGATTGGGAGCTGTAGCAGTAGGCGGTGCAGCCTGAAGCCTCGACTGTCTCGGTGGTGGACGCAGATGAGGGAAAGAATAAGAAGGCCTAGAGGCATAGGCAGGTGGACGGTACACATTGTGTGGTATCCACACTCGACGCTTCTGTCCTGACGAGCTCGAAGATGAGCCGACGTCACAGTTGTGCTTGAGCGTCTCCTTGTGTTCCTTCAGACTAGTTTCTACCTAGATAGCCTTGTTCACCAGGGTGGCAAAGTTGTTGAAGTCTTGAATGATGAGTGCCATCTTGATATCAGGGTGCAGTCCTTCATGGAACTTTTCCTATGTGCGGGCATCAGTAGCAATGTCCTCTTCGGCATAGTAGGACAAGTCAAGGAACTCCTGCTGATAGACATCCACGGTCTTGTTTCCTTGGGTGAGGTTACGGAACTCCCATTTCTTCCTGTCCATAATTCCCTGAGGAATGTAGCGGGCACAGAAGGCAGCTTGAAATTCTGCCCAAGTGACAACTGTTCCTTCATGCAGTGAATGCCTGTGGCTGTCCCACCATTGAGCAGCGGGACATTCAGAAAGTTGGATGCAAATGTGACAAATTGGCAGGGGGAACATTAGCGGACTGCATTTCATAAGTGATGTCGCGGAGCCAATCATCGGCATCAAGAGGCTGGGTTGCATTGTGGAACACAGGAGGGTTGAGGCTCACAAATTCTTGCAAAGTTATTGGGGCTGGCTGCTGATTAGCATTCGGTTGCGGAAACTGAGCCATGATCCCAGTCATAAACTGACGTTGCAGGTCAAACTGTGGCATCATTCCAGCCATCTAATCTGGCGGTGGTGGATGATCGGCAGCACAGCCATGACCATGACCACGAGCAGCTGGTCTAACCATCCTGCTAAATATAACAGGTGGGTAGTTCAGTAAAAGCAATTGCAAGTATATGGAGTCATTCATGATGTAACAAGAACGATGAACAAGAAGTGCAAAAGATACATAATAGTAGTCATTCATGACATACAGATCCATACAGAGGTTCGGTTACAAACTGCCGGCATAAGTTCAGAATTACAGAGATAGACATACCAGGTGGCACACATGCACGTGGTGGAGGGATACAACAATAGATATAGGAAAGGCTACATCAACGTCGGGGAAAACCATTGAATCCTGGCATCTGCCTGTGCAGGCACGGGTGCCCACGATGGAGGGGTCCTGCGCTTCATGAATACTCTGATGTAGAAACCGATCCGCAACTGGGAGCAGGGGTCCATGCGGGGGGGGGGTGTGACCTCCCACAGCAGGCCAATTGATAGCTGGTGGCAGCTCTGTCCTTAGGGGGTAAAGGATGTGCCGAGGAAGAATCCCAGCATGGACAGCGGCCATCAGCTGTGTCAGAGCATCACACAGACATGCACGAGTGGCGTACAACTCAACTGCAAGAGCTCAGGCAGTGCGATCCATAGCCTCAGTATACTAGATCAAGACCTGTGGGTCGTAACGACGTCGCACGTAAGAGGTGTAGACAGCATTGTAGAATCCACCCTCAGTGCCAACAGGGGCATACAGAATGTACCGAAACTCGGAATCATCCAAGTGAAGACGCTCCCCATGGATACGTGCGATAGCAGCATAGGCAGCATCATGGACTACCATATCAACAGTCACTCCAACACCGTGGAAGGTGTGCAACTTAGTGATGGATTTTGCCTGTTGATCGAAGATACGAACGACAGCATGGTACTGCTCCTGGTTGAACTCACAAAAGTCCTCGTAGACAGTGTACTTGGGGTACCAATGGTATCCCAACCTAGTCAAGAGGCGAACCAGGATAGCAGGGAACCCGGTGGCATCAACAGCCATAGTCTGATGCACAAGCTGCGTCGCGGGACGCATCTAAAATAGAGGAAAATTCAAGGATGTCAACTGACAATGTGTGAATCATAATTCATGCATTCAAGGGATAGCTGTAGATAATCAGATCTCTGGGTGGATGTGATCACGAGAACCTAGAGTTAGAGTTAGTAAAATCTTTAACCCAAATAGAAGAGAGATCAGAGTCCCAGAGTAAAGGTGCGGAATAAAAATTCCCAATACCACCCATTGCGATGTGGGCCCGTAAGCCACACCACACTATTATTAAAATAGTTTTTCAAAGATTAGACTGAACTTCGACCAAGGAATCGGAAGGGGGCTTCCTAGAGGCAGTTGGCTCTAATATCAGCTTGTGACGCCCCCGACTCAATCATGCACTAATCATACACGCTGCATGCACGATCAAGATCAGAGACTCACGGGAAGATATCACAACACAACTCTAAGACACAATTATTAAACATAAAGCTTTATATTACAAGCCAGGGGTCACAAGGACCCAAATACATAAGTCATCACACAACAGTAGTCTGGGTACAGACGTAGTTAGACAAGTCTGCCTTAAGAAGGCTAGCACAAACAACACAACTGGATCAAAAAGGCGTAGGCCTCCTGCCTGGGGCATCCGAACTACTCCTGGTCAGCGGTCTCCACGTAGTAGTAGGCTTCGTTGGGGTAGCAGTAGTCAACAGCGGGATCTGCTGACTCCTGGGCTCTGTCATCTGATCGCAGTATTCGGGCATAGGGGAAAAGAAGTTGCAAAGCAACCGTGAGTACTCATCGAAAGTACTCGCAAGACTTACATCAGAACTATGCTGATATGCATCGGTATCAATCAAAGGGGCTATAACTGTGGACTCAACTATAGAATGCCAGAATAGCGAGGGAAGCCTAGTCCTATCGAAGACTAGCATCTTGCAGCATCAGAAGAGAGTAGCATATCATAGTTACGGTAACCAGTAATTAGTATCAATGCCCGGGGATCCTTCCTCGACTCCCTGCGAGAAAGTGATCCCGGGGCCATCATAGCAGTTTAGTATCATAAGTATCCAGTTCTAGTTGTAGTAGATCGGGATACAACTCTGAGCGTCCTGTTACCATGGACACGGCTTTTCGAATAGATTACTTCCCTGCAGGGGTGCACCAACTTACCCAACACACTCGATTAACTCTGGCCAGACACACTTTTTCGGGTAATGCCCGGCCTCGGCTGATCGACATGCTGTAGTCCTACCTAGGCTCAGCAGAGAGGTCAGCACACTGGTCTACATCCTAAGCTCTCAGGGGCCTTGGGCCCATCGCCCTTTGCACTCTTGCACGTTGCGAGGATGGCCGGGAGCAGACCTAACCCCTATATACACAAGCGGGCGTACCCAGTCCAATCCGGCGTGTGCCACTCAACTATGACATCTGAAGAGCTTTCGGGAGAATCGTACGATGCCGAGTCCCATAACTTATCCCGCGTGGTGGCTAGTGTGAAAAGGGCCAACGACCCACTCAGATCAAATATCCAAACCCGTTAGTGAATTATTATCCCGCGGTTTGATGAGGCACCAGGCCCATTTCTTTCCTGGATTGTCTGCTCCTGCCCGGTCGGTCCGCCACAATATCTCTCGTGGGTACCCTTGGGGCCGACCCGACTTTACTTAGAACAGTAGTAGCATTTAATGTAATAATGGGTCCATACCATCAAGGGGAATCTGAGGAATCGCCCTCGATACATTCACTCTTGCGGTATACCTTCAAGGTGAACTCGGAGGAATCACCCTCGATAGGTTCACACTTGAGGTTCTGCACGACAGGGTTATCACCGGGAGAGTGAACGCGGAATCACCCTCGATGAACCACACTCGGGTGTTACACTTCAGTGATCTCATCGGAAGTGAGATACGAGGTATCACCCTCGGCACTTGATAGTAACTCTGCAGAGTCGTACAGCTAAGGGGGTTCCAGTGGTATGATCGGTCTCTGCTCCTCGGTCATCTGGCTCGGAACACTCATTGGTAAAGCATGGCGATACAGACAAATGTGTAGGGCCACTGATGGATCACTAACCAGCCTATACTAAGAATTTAGGATATCAGATAAAGTATCAATAGCAGGTAACAAAAACAGGCTATGCATCAGAATAGGAAGTACCGGAATAACAGTAGCAAAATCTAATGCAAGCATGAGAGAGAAAGAATGGGCGATATCGGAATGATCAAGGGGGTTTTGCTTGCCTGGAAGCTCCCCTGCAAGTGGCTGATCGTCTGTGGCATAGTCGTACTCTGGAGCCGGGTCAGCTGCAAGAGGGGGAAGAAACAGTAAATATAAAGCACATAGATGCAACAAAGATGCATGACATGTCGGTATGATAGGTTAGGGATTCCCTAATGCAGTACTAAGTATTTTAGACGGAGCGGGAAAATATCCGGGAATATTTCCCCAGCTCCGGTCAGTTATCGGTATATGGATTTGGAGGGGAAGGTTCCATGTTTGCAATGTTAGATGCATGTGACAGGTAAGTGGATGACACATTTGGATTCATCTTATTTTTCTGATCATTTTTCATATATAAATTATTTTCATTTGAGCTACGGTTTATTTTCTATGAATTTTTGAAGTTTAAATGATTTTCTGAATTGTTATTAATTCGAAAATTATAAGCAAATACTTTTTATACCCACTGTGGGTTAGCCACAGTGGATGACATGTGGGGCGAGGGGCTGAGTCAGCAGTCCAATCAGCAGTCAACTAGGTTGACTGTTGACTGGTCAAACTGACCAGTGGGGCCCCACTGTCAGTGACTCAGTAGGTTAATCAATAATTTATTTTCCTAAACAGTGTTAATTAGCGAGTGGGCCCGTTCGGTCAGTGTCATTAAACTAATTTAGAGCTACAGTATTTTGGGCCCATTGTCAGAGGCTTTTAGCCGCGTGGTTAGTCCCTAACCACCTGAAGGGTGGGCCCCGCTGGTGTTTAAACGCCGGCGCGCGCGCGCCGGTGGCCACAGAGGCGGCGGCGACGGCCGGATTTCGCCCATAGGCGACCAAATCGAGCGCCGCGACCACCTACGGGACGAGGAGGCTCGCACGCGTCAATCTACGGCGTCAGCTCGCGTGGGGGTGCTTGGAAACGAGCAGGGAAACGCCGTCGGGCGGCAGCCGGAGCACGGTGCTCTCAAAAACGTCGAGGCACAACACTAACGCGAGAGCTAGCTAGCTAGGCGGCAACAGCAATGCACTAGGAGCTCACTAGGACGAGTGGTTCGAGCGGAGCGGCTCTGGGAGTGCGGAGCTCATGGCCATGGTGGTGGCCAGAGTACGCGGCGAGGCGAGCTAGCTAAAGTACACGCGAGAGGCCAAGAGGAGAGGGGAAATGTGGGCGGCCTCACAGTGATCCCGACGGATGACGTAGCAGGCCCGGGGAGGCACTGGTTGTAGCGAATCAATGGCAGTGACCGAGGTGGCCGAAGGTTGAAGAAGAGGTCGGGGACGACAGGGCACTGTGTCCCAGCTCGAATGGGTGCGTGGGGTTGATGAAATCGAGGTCCACGGGGCTCCAGGACATGCTCCGGGGACAGGGGGTCGGCGGTGGCCGCGAGCTTCAACGAGGCCGGCCCATGGCGGTGTTCGGGTGAGGTGGAGAAGAAGGAGAATGGAGACAGGGAGAGGGGGAGGACTGGCAGAGGCGTCCAAGGGCTTGAGGGGAGGCTCGGCCTTATCCCCTCTGCCACCTGCTCCGTCGCCGTGACGGCCAGCGGCCGTAGCCGGCGCGCTCGGCCATGGCGATGACGACTTGCAGGGGGAGCAGGTAGAAGGAGGCCTATTGGGCTGGGCCAGTGCACTGTGCACTCGAGGCCCAGCCAATAGTGGCTTCTTTTATTTTCTTTTTATTTCTTTTCTGTTTTCTGTTTTGCTTTCTGTTTTGCATTTTCTTTTTGCATCAATTCACTTTTGTAAAATGTACAACTTGTCCCAATAATTAGTCTGCAATATACCTCACTGCCATAAAAAAATTTGAGGGCCATTTGAATTCATTTGGATTTTGTTTAAATGGAATTGGATTAAATATTGCTCTTTTGGCACTGTTTTGAATTTCCTGGGGCAATTTGGTAACTTTAGTGATGTTGTTTTCCTGAACATAATTAGTTATGGAATATTTGCTAAAACATGAACTATTTTGCAGCCATGTTGGTGAAACTTTAAATTGCACTTGTAATTTGAATTGATTTCATTGATGGAATTTGAAATGAGATATGAAGCCAATATGATCTAGCTTTGCATAACAAACGACTGGGCATTATGATGTGGGATCACTATAGCATAATACAGGGGGTGTTACAGGGAGGAGGTGGGGGCCCCATGTTGGGGACATGCTTTCCTCTTGTTTGGTGGGTGCATGTTTTGTGGACTGAAATTTCAGCCACCACCACCCTATAAATAGAGGTGGAGAGGTGCTCTCCAACTCACTCCAACTCTCGTACAAATGCCATGCATGATCAGGCTGTGTTCTCTCCCTCACACGAAATAGTTTCATTGAGCCGAAAGGATGTCTGGGTTCCGGTGGGAACTAGTTCTGGATGGCGAACCCTGTCGGATAGCTGACACCGTATGTGTGCAACCTGGTAGAGAGGTCATAGTTTCAATCTTAGTTCGAGACTACCTCCCGAAGGGCTATCTGAGTGACCATCCGAGATTCTGATAGTTCCTCCCGAAGGGCTATCCGGGGGACTGTCCGAGGTTCTGTCCGAGAGACTCCCGAAGGGCTGTCCGAAGGACCGCCCGAGGGGCTGTCCAAGGGAGTACATCCTCGTGGTTGGGAGGTTGTAAAATCCTAGCTGCGGGGATCTGCACCAATGATATTCACCAACTCTACTTCCGCTGCGCTACAAGTTGGTAACGATCAGATCAAAAACCTTGTATGCATCTTCATAATGGTCCTGGGCTGGTGCGTAGGTCAGAATTTTTCGGTATTCTGCCGCGCTCCCCTACAGTGGCATCATGATCCATGCTATGCGTAGATGCAGGTTACGATCTAGAATACATGAGATGTATGGGTGTTGCACAATATAATTTGTAGTTGATGAGTTCTATTGCTGAAAATTATTTGTGCGGGTAGCAGATGAAATGTATTACCCGATGTTCTTGTTGCTTCCCTAGAATTTGCGTATTTCTGATCTTGAAACAACATGGTGGAGTTTTCAAAGTTCTGGCAATCCGCGATCCTGCACTAGTAGAAAACGGGCCTTCTATTCCGGTTCGGGAGGGCCTTTAGTCCCGGTTGCCCTACCGGGACTGCGCAATCGGGACTAAAGGCCCCCCCTTTAGTTTCGGTTGCATTACGAACGGGGACTAAAGGCCCTCCACATGGTCGCTGTCTGGGCGGGGGATGGAGGACCTTTACTCCCGGTTGTTGTTACCAACCGGGACTAAAGGTGGACACCAACCGGGAAAAAAGGCTCCACCTTTAGTCCCGGTTGGTAACACCAACCGGGACTAAAGGATTTTTTTTGAAATTTTTTTGAATTTTTTTTTTGAATTTTTTTGATTTGTTTTTAAGTTTTATTCCGATTTTCAAATCTTTGTTTTATCTGATAATTGAATCTCTAATCACCCCTCCTCCGAGAGGTGAGAGGGTTACGGCAAAAACTGGATGCACTTCGTGTACAAACTGGACCATCTCCTTCGAAGTATCAAGGTGGACACCAACCGGGACGAAAACTCATCTGTTACAAAGGCATTTCATTTTTTTACACTTATTTCAACTTCAGACTTTTTGTGCATTCAATATGCACCATTCAAAGGCACATCCTCAAATTCAAAGGACGAAAACTAAAAACAGAAAACAAATGGAAAAACAGAAAAGAAACTTTCAGAACCCCTTTAGTCCCGGTTGGTGTCTCCAACCGGGACTAAAGGTCTAACCTTTAGTCTCGGTTGGAGACACCAACCGGGACTAAAGCCTCAACCCCTTTAGTCCCGGTTGGTGTCTCCAACCGGGACTAAAGGTCTAACCTTTAGTCCCGGTTGGTGTCTAACCTTTAGTCCCGGTTGGAGACACCAACCGGGACTAAAGGGTATCAGCCCCTTTAGTCCCAGTTGGTGTCTCCAACTGGGACTAAAGGTCCCATTTGAACCGGGACTGATGCCTGCCAAGCCCCGACCGGCGCCCTAGTCACTCGAACCGGGACTAATGCTCACATTAGTCCCGGTTTGTAATGCAACCGGGACTAATGTGTAGATCGAGCTTGGACCAAAGCCCTGTTTCTACTAGTGCTGATTGATCAATGAAGTGCTAACAGTTCGTTGGATTCCACCATAGTTAGAGAAAGATAAAAGTTCACAAACTAAAGGGCAATGCAGATATGATCTGCACGGGGTTTATGCATATGACGAAGTTCAGTATGGGGCTTGAGATTTTATTATCTCGTGCTTCATACGCACCGCAAAGTTAATCTAGTGACTTGAATAATCTTACTTGATGATGAACATTGGTATCTACAGTTTGGATTAAAACCTTAGAAGCCACGTAAAAATAAAATCTTGTATAAACCGATTAGAGGCGTCTGGTTTGGTTTTGCAGGATGCATGTGCATGAGATGTGGTATAGTCTTCGTCATATTTAATTTGATTATGTATGAGATGACTATATGATGTAAATTAATTAACATGACCTGCGTGTCATGATTCAGCATGATGGCTGGAGCCATATGATTGTCACTTCAAATGACCTGCATGTCAACCTTGTTGTAATGCATTATTTTACTAGCTATAGAGATAGCAGTATTATTTATTGCATCAACAAGGCGGTGACAAGATTTGTGAAGGTAGACACCGACGCAAATGCCAAAGATAGAGAAAAAGAAAGAAACAGGCCTTGGCAGAAAAGTTCTGCCACGACAGCAGTTTTTGAAACTGCTGCCACGGCAACGTTTTTTTGGATTTTCGCAAATATGATGAATCCTTCTTCAAAAGAAGGGGCTATACCATATCATGCTATTATGAATGGTCTGAGATGTTTATCCATTATGCACCCTTTTTGATTAGGGTGATCTCTCACTTAAAATATCAAGTAGTTAGTGTTCTCCCAAGTGTAGCACCGTCACAGCATCTATCCTTTCGGGGTGCGCCATGGATACATGGGTATGAACGATTGGAGAAGTGTAAGGCGGGTGAGGTCAGACCTTGCAGCAAGATCACTTGGTTGTCTTATGTTCATGGCAGGATTGTCCTAAGCTCAGAACACACGCATCGAAAGATGAACATGAGTCACCTAGAGATGTGATAGGCAAGTTGGCCTAGCGATTGAAATTCCCATCATCAGTGATGCTTACATCAATGGCGTTGAATTACAATATGGGTCTTGTGTCACTCAAAATCAATTATGAGATATATTGATTTGAGTGGGAGCACACTTTAGAATTAATTCTTTTAATTCTTAGTGCAATTAATTATGGACACTCTCTAAGTGTTATATGCATAATAGTTGTAGAAGAATGGCTCGCGTTTCCACCTTCCCTATTGAAATTAAATAGCTGTTAAATATCTATTTATAACTTTTCGGTTGGTAACGTAATGTGAGGATTGTCCTCAAGAGTGCCGAGAAGGACTTTGTCCTATCGCATGCTTTCAGTATTCTCCCGCTAATGCTATGGATGATGTGACTCTCATCCTTTGATCCAAAAGCTAGAATTCCGTTACGGTGAAGTGCAATATGTTTGCTTGCATGAGACCCAAACTTCAAAAGTTTGGATAGTTATGTGATATTCATGGAACTACAAATTGGTTTCAGATACAAACAAAGGCTAAAAGAGATGAGATATCCAAAGCAATGTTTGTTTGCAAATTATTAGTAAAGTATTTACTATGCATTAAACTGATAAGAGAGGGATCCAGAAGAACACCTGTCATGTGATGAAGGTGAATAAAACAACAACTTAAAGAAAAAGGAAATGTCCAAAGGGTGTTAGTGAGACTTTCACACCTAGGAAGTCTGGGGCTAATGCTACTCTTAAAATTGGGTGCTTCTTCTAAGAGTAGGAGAAATATTGGAAGTAAAATTGTTAGAAGTATAAAGGCAAAAAGAGAGAAGACTGGAATGTCCAGCTCGTGTATGAATGTCATACGAGTTATAGATGTATGGAAGGCTGGTCAAAGATATAATTCTTGGGAATTATGATTAAACATGTTAATCACTCATTCTTGGGTATTGTGAGTTGATCACAGAGATACCCGCTCGATTGCATTCTGTTGCGACTCGATGAAAGAACTACTATGGACTAAAAGACTTGCCAGTAATGAGGTTTAGATGCGCACTGGGAACATAGTAAAAGTTACTGTACCTTCCATCGGTGTATTACCTCAAAGGTTATTTTCATAATTCATTTTAGAGTTTTATACACTCTAACCCATTGCATAATCTTTGTTGCAAGAAGGTTGTTCATGATAGAACAATTGTTGTTCGGTGTTATGAATAACGTAAAGGCCATGCTTCCATCATGGATGGAATGTATGTTATGAACATTGCCATAACATTAACGCTTAATGTCGCAAGACTAAAATAATACCATATATGTATGGCACTGCTGAGGGAGTCCCGGACTGGGGGGTCCTCGGACTGCCGGCCTATCTCCTATGGGCCGGACAGTTGGGCTGCATTACAATCTCTAGAAGGCCGAGCTATGAAGTGACCCCGTATCCGGAAAGGAGATCTTTGATGCCTTGTTGTGTCCTCCAAGTCAATATAAGAAGAATCGGCGTGATTATTCCTTCCTTGTAACCGACTATGTGTAACCCTAGTACCCCTGGTATCTATATAAACCAGAGGATTTTTGTCCATAGAGGCTAGAAGAACCATCATCCTACTCACCCAGGGTTTAGTTCGTCTGATCTCGTGGTAGATCAACTCTGTAACCATCCTATACACTTCAATATAATCAAGCAGGACGTAGGGTTTTACCTCTTCGAGAGGGCCCAAACCTGGGTAAACGTCGTGTCCTTTGTCCCTTGTTCCCCATTGATCCAAGATCCACAGCTCGGGACCCCCTACCCGAGATCCGCCGGTTTTGACACCGACAACTGCATTTGGTCACACTGGAGAAACTCACATGGAGAAATTCCATAATGATGGATTTTGAAGTCATTTGATTATGAATCATCTGACACTTCCAACTTTCGTCCAGAAAGTAAAGTGACTAAAATACCGTTCACAGGCCATAAGGAACGAGCAACGAACTTATTGGTGATCATACATTTTGATATATGTAGTCCGATAAATAGTGTTGCTAGCAGTGGATTTGTCTATCTTCAAAGATGGCTAAAGTAGATATTTGGATATTTACTTAATGAGACATAAGTTTGGATCTTTTGAAATCATTCAAAAGGTTTTCAGAATGAAGTAGAAATTATTGTAACTAGAAAATTATGTTTCTGCAATTAGAATGCGGAAAGAAATATTTGAGTTACAAGTTTAGCGAATGTCTGATGATTTGTGAAAAAAAGTTTCTTAACTTACACCTCCCAAAACACCACTGTGAGTGGAATGTCCGTGAAGATGTAATCAAACCATTTATGACATGGTAAGATAAAAAATGACATAAATCAATTTGCAATTATCCCTTTTAAAGTAATGCTTTAGAGACTGCGGCTTTTACACTGAAAAGAGTGCCATTAGATCTGTTGAAATAACGCCATGGTATGGTACGCCGAACCATGTTGTGTCTTTTCTTAACATTTGGAAAATGGGGCTTGTGTAAAATATTTACAAACCTATTCCAAATCAGGCAAGTGCTACTTTGTAGGTTATCCCAAATTATTGGGTATTCCTACATCACTATACTGAGGCAAAAGTTTTGCCACATAGAGCGGTATGATTTTGAAGAAAATGGTTTTGCAAAAAGGTGAGTGGGAGGACAGTGCAACTTGACAAGATAACAGTATCTTCGTCATCAGGTTAAAGGAAAGAAACATTGGAAGTAATTTCAGAGTTTCCTACTGCGACTGATACGGAAGCCTCTCCATGAGATGTATGGACTTCGGTTGAACTTGTAGCAGAACCCCGTAATCCAAACTTGTGCAAACCTCTCAGGTGAGCAAAAGAGATATTGTTGTTAGACAACAATATACCTACGATAATCATGGAAGCGATGATGGGCTCTGACTCCGGAATTGGCTAAATGCCAATATAATCCGAGATAGTATCCATATAAATTATTCAAGATTAGATCTTGATAAACCCTTTGAAAGGCTTAGAGTCTAACGAATATTAATGGAACTATAAACTGATGCGGATAAAAATGTTTTATCCATAAATCTCGACTTGTTGAAATAACAAATTCAAGGAGTTGACTACGATGAGGTTGTCTCACCATCGCGATGCTTAAAGTCAGATCGGGTTAAACTAGCAATTAATACATATTTCAATGATGAGATATGATAAATGGATGCCAAAAATACAAACTAGGACTTCTAAGTGATACAGTCCAAAGTATTTTGTCGATCCAGAGGATGCTAGTGAGTGTGCAAACTTCAGAATTGCAGCAATGGACAGAAGAGAGCATAATGGAGGTGGAATCTTCGTTTTGATGAAATATTCAAAAGAGTTTGATTTCATCAATGGATAGCGAAGATGCTTGTGGTTACAAGAAAGTAAGTGGGAGCATAATAATATTTCTAAAACTTTGTGTGCTTGACACATTGTTGATTGGAAATAATATAAATTTCTTGACAAGAATTTGTACTTCACTGAAAATAGTTTTTCAATGAAGTGCTTGGGCTAGGTAGCCTTTATATTAGGCATAATTATCTATGGAGATAGACTTGCCTAATAGAGCTAAGCCAAAATACATATTGACAAGATGCTAAAACAGTTTAGCATAAGAACGCCAAGGAGTGATTCTTGCCGAAGTCACATGGAAAGAGTTTTAGCAAGACTCGGTGTCCTAAAACACTAATGAGCAAAATACATGATGGAAGTTTCACACACATTTGTGTTTGGATTAATCATATATTCCATGGTATGTAAAACAACCAGATATGTCCAGTACTCCCAAGCAGTTGTGAGTAAAGATACCAAAGTGATCAAAATATTGATCATAGGACAGCAGCAAAAAATGTCGTTGAGTACTAAAGTAGCACTGATGACATGTTTTCTCGCAAGCGGAGATTATGAAGTGGTTGTTGTAAGTAGTTACATCGATACAATCTTCGTTAATGCTCCAAGCGATTTTTAATTTAAATTATGGTTTTTGTCTAATACACAATATGGTGGCACAGTAAGTTGGAATTGTTCAAAAAACAAGTGACTGTGGCGAATTCTATAACTGAGGCTAAGTATGTTGCCGCTTTAGAAGCGACAAAGAAGATGTTGAATCATATAGTTCATTCATGAACTTAGTATGGTTCCAAGATGGCTTTGGTCAATGGAACACTATTGTAGATAGTTGCTCCATAGCTCAGTCTGAGGAATCAAGGTTCGACCAGTGATTCACATATATACAAAGCCAAGTCCACACAAAATATGAATTTTGTGAAAGCATGAAAACACGAGGATATACAAAGATACTCATGGACTTGAAGTTGTCAGATCCGTTGGAGAAAGACTATACCACAAGCGTTGTATATTTTACACCGGTATGCCATGGGTGTAAATTGCATTAGCATTGACTAGATTATTGACTATAGTGCAACTGGGAGTTTGTAGGAGATATGCCCTAGAGGCAATAATAAATATTTTTATTTATCTCCATGTTCGTAATTATGTTTATATTCCATGCTATAACTGCTATGGTTCTCGAGTCTACAATAACCACGAGGCTCGGAGGAAAACTCATATGCACGTGTGGAATAATAAACGGTAAAATGTATTCTTACTCTGGCCTCTAAGACTAGCTCAAGTATTGCATGATGATTATGTTTTCCTAATGATGGGCATATCTATGCCGGCAATTTTGAGGGCACAATGTTAGGAGAACACTTGTGTTGAATCGACCCGAATTGATGTTATGCTATGAGATACATTCGTAACAAGTTAATGGTTAATAACACAGAGAAAGTTAGCATTTGCATAATTCCTTAGACCATGAGAGTATCGAGTTTCTTCATGCTTGCTTCATGACCTTTGGGGTTTGTTAAATGTCATCCGTAAATAGGTGGCTATTACGGTGGCTTACGGGTTCATGGAAAAGTATGACAAGGGACTTGATAACTCAAGATTGGGATTTGCTCCTTCGGCGATGGAGAGATATTCTTTGGGCCCTCTTGGTGTTATGGTATCCATCATCGTCTGGCCAGACATATCATGATTTGATCATAGGGATACCGGAACGTGAAAACGAGAAAAGAGAAAAAACCCGGTAACGAGGTAACTGGCATAGTGGACAAAGTTGTTGATCCATGGGGATGCCGATAAATCTCACCTTGGTTATTTATAACATATCGCAAAGCAATAGGATTAGCACACGGAATCTAGAGGTTCACTCGAATAATCAATCGTGTGGGTATAGGGATCAATATGGATGTCCATGGTTCCGCTATGGATCATTGATCGGAAAGAGTTCCGTTCGTGTCTATATTTCACCGAACCTACAGGGTCACACACTTAAGGGTCATCTATCTACTAAATACTAGACAAGGAGTCTGAGAGAAAGTCACCGGAAAAGTTCCAGAGACGACGGAAAGGTTCCGGAGAGAAAACCAGAAGTGTTTCAGAGCTACCGGAATTGTTTCGGAGAAAACAAAAATGTTTTCGAATAAAACCATCATACCAGAAATGTTCCGGAGTGCGTCCAGAATATTTTTAGAGGGTGCCGTAAATGTTCTGGGATCTTTCGAAAAAAATTCGGAAGAAATAGTCGCGGAAAACTTGTCCCAGCGTGAGGGGACAAAATCCCATGGATAGTGGGGGCTGTTTTTGGGGCGCCCCCTTTAGGGGGCAGCCCCCTTGTGGATAGACAAAGTGTTGGGGGGGCCCCATGGTGGGGGGCAGCCCCCACAAATGTTGGTGCTAGTTGGGAGTGTGACACCACGACTCAATCGTGCACTAATCAGACACGCAGCATGCACGATCAAGATCAGAGACTCACGAGAAGATATCACAACACAACTCTAAGACACAATTATTAAACATAAAGCTTTATATTACAAGCCAGGGGTCACGAGGACCCGAATACATAAGTCATCATACAACAATAGTCTGGGTACAAACATAGTTAAACAAGTCTGCCTTAAGAAGGCTAGCACAAAGAAGACAACGGGATAGAAAAGGCGCAGGCCTCCTGCCTGGGGCCTCTAAACTACTCCTGGTCGGCGGTCTCCAAGTAGTAGGCTCCGTTGGGGTAGTAGTAGTCAACGGCAGGATCTGCTGGCTCCTAGGCTCCATCATCTGATCGTAGTATCCGGGCATGGGCCCTCGGATGATTCCCTAAGCTGTTAATGACCTTGGGATCTAAATTCTAGGCACCACATCGTCCCAATCTCCACCCGACTCCCGACTAGAGCCCCCTAAGGGCACCTCCAACACAAGACGCTAGGTGTATGTTGCCAGGAAATACTTCTTGGTTGATTAGCAGTTTGCGTGGGAGATTCCTGGTGTCACACGCTACAGGGATGCAAAATCATGCATCAGCCGTGTCGCCACGCATGTCCAAGACACACGCGAGAGACCAAGGACCGGGAAGGTTCCTTTGCCGATTCGTGAGGAGGTCTTGATAACCCACAAGTATAGGGGATCAATTGTAGCTTTTTCGATAAATAAGAGTGTTGAACCCAATGAGGAGCTAAAGGTAGAATTAATATTCCCTTCAAGTTCTATCGACCACCGATACAACTCTACGCACACTTAGCGTTCGCTTTACCTATAATAAGTATAAAACTAGAAGTACTTTGTAGGTTTAATAGGATAGGTTTGCAAGATAATAAAGAACATGTAAATAAAAGTTAGGGGCTATTTAGATAAAGAAACAATTAAGTTAGTTTTAGTAGAGAGCTTTTTGTAACACAACGAGAAAGATTTGTCCCTAGGCAATCGATAACTAGACCGGTAATCATTATTGCAATTTTATATGAGGGAGCGGCATGAGCTAACATACTTTCCATACTTGGATCATATGCACTTTTGATTGGAACTCTAGCAAGAATCCGCAACTACCAAAGATCATTAAGGTGAAACCCAACCATAGCATTAAGTAACAAGTCCTCTTTACTCCCATACGCAACAACCCCTTACTCGGGTGTAAGCTTCTGTCACTCTAGCCGCCCACCATAAGAGAATTATGAACATATTGCAAACCCTACAGCGGGAACCCCTCACGCTTGCGCGACACGGAGGGCACCATAGGACAGCACCAAAATAAAACATACAACTCAATCCAATCACGATCATCAATCAACCCATAGGACAAAACAAATCTACTCAAACATCATAGGATGGCCATACATCATTGGATAATAATATATAGCATTAAGCACCATGTTTAAGTAGAGATTACAGTGGGGAGAAAAGGTGTTACACCATTGCATAGAGGGGGAAAGAGTTGGTGTTGACGGCGGCGAAGTTGTTGGTGTAGATCGCCATCACGATGATTGCCCCGGCGGCGTTCCGGCGCCACCGGGAGAGAGGGGAGAGAGCCCCCCTCCTTCTTCTTCTTCTTTGGCCTCCACCTAGATGGGAGGAGTGTTCCCCCTCTGGTCCATGGCTGCCATGGCTCCCGGAGGGGAGGAGCCCCTCCGAGATTGGATCTCTCTCTCGGTTCTCTTCTGTTTCGCGTTCCTGTTTTCTGGCCCTTCACCGTTTCTTAAATTCCTGGAGATCCGTAGCTCCGATTGGGCTGAAATTTTAACATGATTTGTTTCCAGATATTATCATTCTTGCAGCGAAAGAAGAGCCCCAACTGACTTACGGTGTGCCCACGAGGCACCATCGCGCGGCCTGGGGGGTTGCACCAAGGTGGCTTGTGGAGGCTATGGGCCTCCGTTTGTGTTGATTCCACCTCCCAAAAATCACATATATTCCAAAATAATTCTCTGTAAAATTTTATTGCATTTGGACTTCCTTTGATATGGATTTTCTGCGAAACAAAAAACAAGAAGAAAACATGAATTGGCATTGGATCAATATGTTCGTCCCAAAAACAATATAAAATGTTACCAAAAGTATGTGGAAATTGTAGGATATTGGCATGAAACAATCAAAAATTATAGATACGACGGAGACATATCAGCATCCCCAAGCTTAATTCCTGCTCGTCCTCGTGTAGGTAAATGATAAAAAAGATAATTTTTCAAGTGGAATGCTACCTAGCATAATCTTGATCATATAATCTAATCATGGCATGAATATTAAGACATGAGTGATTCAAAGCAATAGTCTATAATTTGATATAAAGACATCATGTCTTTCGAAATAAAAATGCTAAAGAACGCTATCCCTACAAAATCATATAGCCTTATCATGCTCCATCTTCTTAACACAAAGTATTTATCATGTACTACCCCGGTGTCAGCAAAGCAATTGGTTCATACTTTTTAACGTGCTTCAACTTTTTCAACCCCCACGCAATACATGAGCGGAAGCCATAGACATAGCACTATGGGTGGAATAGAGTATGATGATACGGGTAAATATGGAGAAGACAAAAAAGGAAGAAAATCTCACATCAACACGGCTAATCAAGGGGCTATGGAGATGCCCATCAATTGATGTCGATACGAGGAGTAGGGATTGCCATGCAACGGATGCACTAAGAGCTATAAGTGTATGAAAGCTCAAAAATAAAACTAAGTGGGTGTGCATCCAACTTGCTTGCTCTAGAAGACCTCGGGCATTTGAGGAAGCCCATCATCGGTATATACAAGTCAAGTTCTATAATGAAAATTCCCACTAGTGTATGAAAATGAAAGCATATATAGGAGACTCTATATATGAAAAACATGGTGCTACTTTGAAGCACAAGTGTGGAAAGGATAGTAACATTGCCCCTTCTCTCTTTTTCTCTCATTTCTTTTTTTGTTTTCTCATTTTTTTGTTGGGCTCTTGTTAGCCTCTTTTTTTCCCTTTTTTTCTTTTTTTTCGTCTGGAGTCTCATCCCGACTTGTGGGGAAATCATAGTCTCCATCATCCTTTCCTCACTGGGACAATTCTCTAATAATGATGATCATCACAATTTTATTTACTTACAACTCAATATTACAACTCGATATCTAGAACAATATGACTCTATGTGAATGCCTCTGGCAGTGTACCAGGGTGTGCAATGATCTAGCGTAGCAAAGATATAAAAAAATGGACAAGCCATGAAAATATCATTCCAGCTATCTTATGATCATGCAAAGCAATATGACAATGAATGCTCAAGTCATGTATATGATGATGATGGAAGTTGCATGGCAATGATCATCACAAAGCTATGGAAATGCCATAATAGGTAGGTATCACTAGTGGAAAACAGGGAACTAGTCCCGGTTCTGGAACCGGGACAAAACGGTCGGGACTAAAGCCCAAAACCTTTAGTCATGGTTTGCTTACGAACCGGGATAGAAGGGGCTCCACGTGGCCGCTGCGGGGCGCCCAGCAAGAGGACCTTTAGTCCCGGTTGGTAACACCAACCGGGACCAAAAGGAAGCCACACGTCAACAGCTCGCAGGCGCTGGGGTTTTTGTTTTTTGTTTTTGAAAGGGGGTTTAGGGGTTTTGGAGGGTTAATTTAGGGGTTTTCATATTGTGTTAGCTAGCTAATAGAGAGAAGTGACCTCTCTTTCTCCATGCTTGGTTGACGCTAGCTACTATACATATAGAGAGAACTCGACACGCTAACTAGTAAGCAAATGAAGGAACCATTAATTACACAAGATCGTCATGAACATATACAGAGAGAAGTGACCTCTCTTTCTCCGAGAGATTGGTCGAACAACAAGTTTTCGTATATCTATCCGACGCTACTACATATATACAATATAGCAGCATCTCTTACGATCCCTGACATCATCTACCGAAAATCAGCTTCAATTTCCATATGGTATTCTCCCTTTTCAGGTATGACGTGGTCAAGAAAGAATCCCGCCAATTCCTCTTGAATTGCTCGTATGCGATCATGTGTTAGGAGTTCATCCCGCATCTGCCACATCTAATTTAAAGAAGGGGGTCAATACATATATATGAATGAAACTCAACACAAATGATGGTAATAAAATACAATTGTGAATATTATTGTTTACGTACTTCATATTGTCGGTCAGAGTAGCCCCGCTCAGAGGTCGAGTGGCGGATGAACTCGCAAATGTAGTATCCACATAAATTATTCCCGCCTTCATGCCACAAACACTTTATGAGAATAGAGTTCAATCAAACTGATAATTAAGCATGATAAATGGTATTGATGAAACTAGAATCAATGGGAGATGCACGGAACTAGCTAGTACTACTTACTTTCGGGTGTGTAAATCGCAGCTCCCTCGGCAGTCCCGGAACCATTCCGGTGAACTCTTTCCAAACCCTGCCAGACAAAGAAAATAATTACTTGATATCAGGAAATGAACAAAGTTGCCGATATGGTGCGATAATGATCGATTGAACTTACTTCTGGAGCATTGCAGTCTTGTAGTCCTGGGGATCTTTTCGTCTCGAGTCTAAGACAGTTACTACTCCCCGGTCAAGCTTAATCTCTAGGAGAATAAAGTGGAAACTGTGCATACATGCATAACTCATCAATTACATTACTATAACCTCGAGTAAGCGAAACCGAATATGCGCAAGACAGTAACACTCACTTGAAGTTGTAAGCAAAGATTATTTTCCCTTTGTTTTGATTTCGAATTAACAATTTTAGCAAGTTGTCCTCAGTATCTTTGACTCTGTTTTGAACCGACCATTCATTTATGGTATTTGGTTTAATGAACCCAATGTCATAGATTTGTGCTCTTTTGCATTCGACGATCTTCAATCTGCATAATATAGTGAGGATAATTATATATACATGCAATGAAAGAGCTGAGCTATAGAGACTTAATTACAGAAGTAATACTTACAGACTATAGCAAGTCATGAGTTGTTTGTCGAAGGCGTCTTGATTGAATAACTGGAATAACTCCACAAATTCAATAGGCATCACCTCAGTTTCAACGAGGTCGTGCTCCTTTTTAATTCCCAGCATCAAACTATCCTTCCCAGACTTCCTGCAGGTATCCATGTACCATTTATGCAATCTTCGCATCATCGTTGTTAGAGGAGGATGACTTTGTTTGACGAGAGGCTTCCCGTACTCGTATCTGAAGATCTGTACTGTCTCTAACATTTCAAACTGTACATCATCGCCCAGGTAATCAGTAGGATTGGTACCGGGCAGTAGCCCCGGATGATTAGCGATGATATCGCTAGACACCTTGAGCGGGGGGCACGATTGCTTTGCCTGTTCGCCGAGCTGGGGAATTGTTTTCCCACTTCTTCGTTTTGCTAGCCTTGCATCACTGGAAGTACTTCCCGACCGCCGCGCTTCACCATATGTCCATTCAATACAGTGGTCATAGATGGATTTTGGCGGAGGCGGCGGTGGTCGCTTCAGGGCATCCAGAGTGCGCTTCACTTTCCACCGGATCTGCCTTTTCCTTCGGAGGTGGAGGTTTCCGTTCAAAATGGGCTTGCACTTCGACTGCCACGATTTCATCGGTTTCCTTGTCAGTCCTCTCATATGGTAACTTTGGAAGAGGCTTCAGGCTTGGACCAGCTTTGAATTTCTTCCCGCCTCTTGTACTGCTAGCCACCGGAGCAGTGGTGTCTCTCTTTCGCAATTGCTGACGCGGCGGAGTTCGCTAACACGCCGGAGGAGGCGGAGTGCTCCGACGTGCCGGAGAAGGCGAAGGAGGAGGCGGAGTGCCCTCATGCGCCGGAGGAGGCGGAGGAGGAGGCGGAGTGCCCTGATCACTCGCCGGAGGAGGAGGAGGAGGCGGAGTGCCCTGACTCGCCGGAGGAGGCGGAGGAGGAGGAGGCGTCCAGTTTGGAAGCTTGATGTGCTCCTTGCTCCATAGACAAGTACTCCTTAAAGCATTTTCCAGATGAATCTCCCCTTCACCTGTAGGGTGGTCAAGCTCCAGCTCCTCAAATCCCTCCATTATTTCATCCACCGTCACAACAGCATAGCCATGTGGAATCGGACGGCAATGGAAAGTTCCCTCAGCTTGAGGAGGTGCAACAGAGCTGACTGCCACCTTCAAGGTCAGGTTCTGCCATTTCATCATTAGCTCGCAATGTTCAGCCTTCGTGATACTATCCATGGGGTAGCGAGGAGTCATGAAATCAGGCTGAACGAGCTCAGTGGAAGCCATGCGGCTTCTCCGCTGAGATGGTGGGGTAGCTTCTGGGGCAGCGTCGAAGCAAGGATCTTCGTGCCGTTGAGATGGTTGGCCGGTAGCTCGCTGGCTCTCAAGTTCTTCTAGCTTTGCTAATCTTGCACTGAGCCTCTGCATTTCGGTTGCTTCCGCTTTCCTCTTTCTCTCTCAGCTTCTATAACCACCGCTGTCAGGAAACCCATGCACCCACGGAATGGAGCCTGGTGTGCCTCGTGTTCGTCCAGGGTGCTCAGGATTCCCAAGGGCCTCTGTCAGCTCGTCCTTCTCTCTGTCGGGAATGAACTTCCCTTCCTGCGCTGCCTTGATTGCTGCCTGAAGCTTCTTCATGGGTATTGAAAGTTGCTCATCCGTCCGACGAAACTCCCCTGTTTCTGGGTCCAAAGTTCCCCCAACCCCGAAGAACCAAGCCCTTGAACGATCTGGCCAGTGCAATGTCGCTGGTTGGACCCCTTTAGCAAGCAGGTCTTGCTCAGCTTTGTCCCACAACGGTCGGGCTTTGTAGTAGCTACCTGACCCCGTGTGATGGTGATACTTCTTCTTTGCAGCATTTTTCTTGTTTGTCTCTGACCTTTTCTTACCCTTCTCCGATTTCTTGTAGGCCACAAATGCGGGCCAGTGATCTCTTATCTTCTCATATCGATCGATGAATTCTGGAGTCTTCCCTTTGTCGACAAACTTTGTGTTCAACTCTTTCTTCCAGTTCCTGAATAGATCTGCCATCTTCTTAAGAGCAAACGCCTTGACCTTTGGCTCTATAACTGGCTTATTCGGATCCTCCTCTGGCGGTAGGATGAAATTTTCCATCAGCGAGGTCCAAAGATCATCTTTCTGTCTATCGTGGACATAAGAAACTTCAGGGTCGTCCTTACTCTTATTCCATTGCTGCACGCTGATCGGGATGCTGTCCCTAACAATCGCTCCGCACTGACTAACAAATGTGTCCTTGGTCCGCTTGGGTTCAATCGGTTGGCCAACGTTCGCGATTTCTGTGATCGTGAACTTTTCATCCTGGCGCAACCTTTTCTTCGGGCCTCGTCTCTTTACGGAAGTTTGGCTCGATCCGGAGTGCTATAAAAGAAGAAAGAACCGTTAATATATGTACATACCAAAACAATTAATGCATGAAGTCAGCATAGGCTTAATTAATATATATACCTCACCGGACTTTGCAACAGCTCCCTCCTCCGTTCGGTCACCGGAGCCGTCATCATAATCTCCTTCTTCCTCCACCATTCGGTCACCGGAGCCATCATCATCTCCTTCCTCCTCCATTGTTGGATTACCAGAGCCGTCATCCTCTCCTTCCTGACCATCGGTGTCGTTGAGAAACGACATGGGATCACCTCCGTCACGGATTATATCCCCCAACAACTGTTCTTGTTCTAAGTCTCTGTCCATAGTTTCTGCAAATATTACAACATGGCAATATACAAACATGAGAGATGGATATGTTAGTGGCAAACATAGACCTAGCTAATATCACAACAAGGAATCATATGCATATATGAGCAATGGATTAGTTGCGGACCGCCTCTCTCATGCATGTCCAACGTCCCCCACATGTCGAAGTTATCGGGTAGGGGCGGGAGGGGGTAGGAGATCGACAACGCTCTTTCTTCTAGGGTTTGGGTGGCCTCGAGAGTTGGTCGGGCGAGCGGACCGGGAGTAAATTTTGAATATATGAGTCTTTTAACTCATTTTGAATATATGAACATTTTAACTTAGTAACTTAGTAACTTGGTAAATTTTGAATATATGTTGAATTCCCGAGAGAGTTAGGGGTGTTCTAACGTGGCACTACATGATATATAGGTGAAGGGGGATAACATCCGGGAATGTTCGGACAGATGAACCGGAGGGGGACTCCTCCCTCATGTCTGATGAGTTTTTACTCCCTCTCTCCCATGAAACATTCATCGAACAAACTTAATATGAGTTTTTACAGAAAACATTCATTGAACAAAATTACAACAGAAAAAATTGACCAAGTTTTCATATATCATCATATCATTATCATCATCATCGTCGTCATCATCTACTACAAAAAAAATTGACCAAGTTTTCATATATCATCATATCATCATCATCATCATCATCATCTACTACAAAAAAAATTGACCAAGTTTTCATATATATACTACAGAAAAAATTATGTAACAAAATGTTCATCCATCCATCCATCCATATTCAAAAGGTTCATATGTCTACAATATCACCAAAAAAAATTCTATGAACATAAAAAATTCGAACTTTTGCATATTCTTGGCATATGAACATACATACATTTTCTTTTTTTCTTAAATGTAACTTTTGCATATGAACATACATACATGAAAATTTTATGAACAAAAAAATAGGCTTTTTTGTGAGCATTACATAATCTCCAATATTTTTCTAAAAATGCAAAAAAGAGCATATACAGAGCATATACCTAAAATTTCAAAAAGAGCATATATAGAGCATTACATAATCTCCAATAATCTCCATTACATAATTCAACTTGAACAAAGGAAAAAAAAGAAAAAGAAAACAGGGGCGGTCGTCGGAGCGACCGGAGCACGGGCGGAATCGACGTTGGGGCGGCGGCGGCGTTGGGGCGCGGGGGGGAAGGAGGAGAGGAGGGGAACGGCGAGGCGCGGCTCACAGTGTTGCAGGGGAGCGGGGACGACGTCGGGGCAGGGCTCGGCGACGGCGAGGTCGGGGCCGGGCGTGGCGAGGTCGGGGCAGGGCGCGGCGTCGGGGCAAGGTTCGGCGACGACGAGGCGACGGCGATCTCCGGCGCAGCAGCCTGGCGGCATCGTGCTATGGTTCGGCCGTCGCGGGAGAGAATGGGAGATTTGGGGAAAATTTTCTAAGTGTGGCCTTATATACCACAACCTTTGGTCCCGGTTGGTGGCACAAACCGGGACCAATACCCACCTTTGGTCCCGGTTCGTGCCACCAACCGGGACCAAAGGTCAGTTTTCAGCATCCCAAAGGGCGGGAAGCAAAGACCTTTGGTCCCGGTTGGTGGCACCAACCGGGACCAAAGGTGGGTATTGTTCCCGGTTGGTGGCACGAACCAGGACCAAAGGTGGGTATTGGTCCCGGTTGGTGCCACCAACCGGGACGAAAGGGTGGTGCTGCCCGGGGCCAAATGTTTAGTCCCACCTCGCTAGCTGAGAGGGCTCGAGAGTGCTTTATAAGCGCTGCTGCGCCAACCCTCTCGAGCTCCTCTCAACTGCAGGCTTACGGGCCTAATCTCACACTCCTCTGCCTGTGGGCCTACTGGGCCTGCTATGGGCCTGAATCCTGGCCCAACTAGCTGGTTGGGTTTCTAGTCGTATTCAGGCCGTGGTGGCCCAGTAGGCGGCATTTTTTTTAATTTTTTTTTCAGTTTTTTTTGTTTTGTTTTTTTTCTTTATTTATTTTCTTTTGTTTCTACTTACAGCTAAATACTTACATTTTTTCACTGATTCTTTTTGCTTTTAGGTCACCAAAATTATAAACTTTCTATTAGTTCCATTAGTTTTCAAATTTGAATAGTTTAAATTTGAATTATTTGAAATTTGTGTGAATCACTAGTTTGCGAATAACTTTACTATAAAAATAGATTTTTGACTGATTCTTTTTCCTTCTATTTAATATTACTGTGTTTTATCATTATATTCAATTTGGTAAATTTTAGGTTATTTTAAATGTCTGTTTTAATCAAAAACAGATTCTGTTATTTTAATTTGCTATTAAAGTTTCTAACAAAAAAATTCTTTATGAAAATTCTTTTTGCTATTAATGTTCTGAACAAAAAATACTTTGATAATTTTAGTTGCATAAATTTTATATAATTTTAGTTTCAAAAATATTAGAGGTTTATAAAATCCTTTTAGTTGATTCCTTTTTCTATTAGAGTTTTATAAAAGCTTTTTACTTGATTCTTTTTGCTATTGAAGAATATTATAGTTTTGTTTTTGTTGATCATAACAGAATATTTTAATTGATTATTTTTAGTTCATTCTTTTTGCTATTAGAGTTTCATAAAAGTTTTCTAGTTCATTCTTTTTGCTATTAGTTCATTCTTTGAGCTAAATGACCCTGAAATTGAAAAGCACTTCAAATTAACTCTGCAAAGGTTGAATGTTGGCATGGTATCATCATTTCACCCCCATAGCATGTTCTAAAAAGTTGAGAGGGTTATGGCAAAAACTGTATGCACTTCGTGTACAAAATGGACAATCTCTTTTGAAGTATCAGGGTTTCGGACGAAAACTCATCTGTTACAAAGGGATTCATTTTTTTGAACTTATTTGAACTCCAGACTTTTTGTGTGTTCAAAATGCACCATTCAAAGCCACATCATCAATTTTCAACCCTTTCTGACTTCATTTGGTATTTTTCAAGCATTTACTGATTTTTTAAGCTAAATGACCCTGAAATTGAAAAGCACTATAGATGAACTCTGAAAAGGTTGAAAGTTGGCATGGTATCATAATTTCACTCACATAGCATGTTCTAAAAAGTTGAGAGGGTTACGGAAAAAACTGGATGCACTTCGTGTACAAAATGGACAATCTCTTTCGAAGTATCAGAGTTTCGGACGAAAACTCATCTGTTACAAAGGGATTCATTTTTTTGAACTTATTTGAACTCCAGACTTTTTGTGTGTTCAAAATGCACCATTCAAAGCCACATCATCAATTTTCAACCCTTTCTGACTTCATTTGGTATTTTTCATGCATTTACTGATTTTTTAAGCTAAATGACCCTGAAATTGAAAAGCACTACAAATGAACTCTGAAAAGGTTGAAAGTTGGCATGGTATCATCATTTCACTCACATAGCATGTTCTAAAAAGTTGAGAGGGTTACGGCAAAAACTGGATGCACTTTGTGTACAAAATGGACAATCTCTTTTGAAGTATCAGGGTTTCGGACGAAAACTCATCTGTTACAAAGGGATTCATTTTTTTGAACTTATTTGAACTCCAGACTTTTTGTGTGTTCAAAATGCACCATTCAAAGCCACATCATCAATTTTCAACCCTTTCTGACTTCATTTGGTATTTTTCATGCATTTACTGATTTTGTAAGCTAAATGACCCTGAAATTGAAAAGCACTACAAATGAACTCTGAAAAGGTTGAAAGTTGGCATGGTATCATCATTTCACTCACATAGCATGTTCTAAAAAGTTGAGAGGGTTACGGCAAAACTGGATGCACTTCGTGTACAAAATGGACAATCTCTTTCGAAGTATCAGGGTTTCGGACGAAAACTCATCTGTTACAAAGGGATTCATTTTTTTGAACTTATTTGAACTCCAGACTTTTTGTGTGTTCAAAATGCACCATTCAAAGCCACATCATCAATTTTCAACCCTTTCTGACTTCATTTGGTATTTTTCATGCATTTACTGATTTTATAAAAGCTAAATGACCCTGAAATTGAAAAGCACTACAAATGAACTCTGAAAAGGTTGAAAGTTGGCATGGTATCATCATTTCACTCACATAGCATGTTCTAAAAAGTTGAGAGGGTTACGGCAAAACTGGATGCACTTCGTGTACAAAATGGACAATCTCTTTCGAAGTATCAGGGTTTCAGACGAAAACTCATCTGTTACAAAGGGATTCATTTTTTTGAACTTATTTGAACTCCAGACTTTTTGTGTGTTCAAAATGCACCATTCAAAGCCACATCATCAATTTTCAACCCTTTCTGACTTCATTTGGTATTTTTCATGCATTTACTGATTTTATAAAAGCTAAATGACCCTGAAATTGAAAAGCACTACAAATGAACTCTGAAAAGGTTGAAAGTTGGCATGGTATCATCATTTCACTCACATAGCATGTTCTAAAAAGTTGAGAGGGTTACGGCAAAAACTGGATGCACTTTGTGTACAAAATGGACAATCTCTTTTGAAGTATCAGGGTTTCGGACGAAAACTCATCTGTTACAAAGGGATTCATTTTTTTGAACTTATTTGAACTCCAGACTTTTTGTGTGTTCAAAATGCACCATTCAAAGCCACATCATCAATTTTCAACCCTTTCTGACTTCATTTGGTATTTTTCATGCATTTACTGATTTTGTAAGCTAAATGACCCTGAAATTGAAAAGCACTACAAATGAACTCTGAAAAGGTTGAAAGTTGGCATGGTATCATCATTTCACTCACATAGCATGTTCTAAAAAGTTGAGAGGGTTACGGCAAAACTGGATGCACTTCGTGTACAAAATGGACAATCTCTTTCGAAGTATCAGGGTTTCGGACGAAAACTCATCTGTTACAAAGGGATTCATTTTTTTGAACTTATTTGAACTCCAGACTTTTTGTGTGTTCAAAATGCACCATTCAAAGCCACATCATCAATTTTCAACCCTTTCTGACTTCATTTGGTATTTTTCATGCATTTACTGATTTTATAAAAGCTAAATGACCCTGAAATTGAAAAGCACTACAAATGAACTCTGAAAAGGTTGAAAGTTGGCATGGTATCATAATTTCACTCACATAGCATGTTCTAAAAAGTTGAGAGGGTTACGGAAAAAACTGGATGCACTTCGTGTACAAAATGGACAATCTCTTTCGAAGTATCAGAGTTTCGGACGAAAACTCATCTGTTACAAAGGGATTCATTTTTTTGAACTTATTTGAACTCCAGACTTTTTGTGTGTTCAAAATGCACCATTCAAAGCCACATCATCAATTTTCAACCCTTTCTGACTTCATTTGGTATTTTTCATGCATTTACTGATTTTATAAAAGCTAAATGACCCTGAAATTGAAAAGCACTACAAATGAACTCTGAAAAGGTTGAAAGTTGGCATGGTATCATAATTTCACTCACATAGCATGTTCTAAAAAGTTGAGAGGGTTACGGAAAAAACTGGATGCACTTCGTGTACAAAATGGACAATCTCTTTCGAAGTATCAGAGTTTCGGACGAAAACTCATCTGTTACAAAGGGATTCATTTTTTTGAACTTATTTGAACTCCAGACTTTTTGTGTGTTCAAAATGCACCATTCAAAGCCACATCATCAATTTTCAACCCTTTCTGACTTCATTTGGTATTTTTCATGCATTTACTGATTTTATAAAAGCTAAATGACCCTGAAATTGAAAAGCACTACAAATGAACTCTGAAAAGGTTGAAAGTTGGCATGGTATCATAATTTCACTCACATAGCATGTTCTAAAAAGTTGAGAGGGTTACGGAAAAAACTGGATGCACTTCGTGTACAAAATGGACAATCTCTTTCGAAGTATCAGAGTTTCGGACGAAAACTCATCTGTTACAAAGGGATTCATTTTTTTGAACTTATTTGAACTCCAGACTTTTTGTGTGTTCAAAATGCACCATTCAAAGCCACATCATCAATTTTCAACCCTTTCTGACTTCATTTGGTATTTTTCATGCATTTACTGATTTTTTAAGCTAAATGACCCTGAAATTGAAAAGCACTACAAATGAACTCTGAAAAGGTTGAAAGTTGGCATGGTATCATCATTTCACTCACATAGCATGTTCTAAAAAGTTGAGAGGGTTACGGCAAAAACTGGATGCACTTTGTGTACAAAATGGACAATCTCTTTTGAAGTATCAGGGTTTCGGACGAAAACTCATCTGTTACAAAGGGATTCATTTTTTTGAACTTATTTGAACTCCAGACTTTTTGTGTGTTCAAAATGCACCATTCAAAGCCACATCATCAATTTTCAACCCTTTCTGACTTCATTTGGTATTTTTCATGCATTTACTGATTTTGTAAGCTAAATGACCCTGAAATTGAAAAGCACTACAAATGAACTCTGAAAAGGTTGAAAGTTGGCATGGTATCATCATTTCACTCACATAGCATGTTCTAAAAAGTTGAGAGGGTTACGGCAAAACTGGATGCACTTCGTGTACAAAATGGACAATCTCTTTCGAAGTATCAGGGTTTCGGACGAAAACTCATCTGTTACAAAGGGATTCATTTTTTTGAACTTATTTGAACTCCAGACTTTTTGTGTGTTCAAAATGCACCATTCAAAGCCACATCATCAATTTTCAACCCTTTCTGACTTCATTTGGTATTTTTCATGCATTTACTGATTTTATAAAAGCTAAATGACCCTGAAATTGAAAAGCACTACAAATGAACTCTGAAAAGGTTGAAAGTTGGCATGGTATCATCATTTCACTCACATAGCATGTTCTAAAAAGTTGAGAGGGTTACGGCAAAACTGGATGCACTTCGTGTACAAAATGGACAATCTCTTTCGAAGTATCAGGGTTTCGGACGAAAACTCATCTGTTACAAAGGGATTCATTTTTTTGAACTTATTTGAACTCCAGACTTTTTGTGTGTTCAAAATGCACCATTCAAAGCCACATCATCAATTTTCAACCCTTTCTGACTTCATTTGGTATTTTTCATGCATTTACTGATTTTATAAAAGCTAAATGACCCTGAAATTGAAAAGCACTACAAATGAACTCTGAAAAGGTTGAAAGTTGGCATGGTATCATCATTTCACTCACATAGCATGTTCTAAAAAGTTGAGAGGGTTACGGCAAAAACTGGATGCACTTTGTGTACAAAATGGACAATCTCTTTTGAAGTATCAGGGTTTCGGACGAAAACTCATCTGTTACAAAGGGATTCATTTTTTTGAACTTATTTGAACTCCAGACTTTTTGTGTGTTCAAAATGCACCATTCAAAGCCACATCATCAATTTTCAACCCTTTCTGACTTCATTTGGTATTTTTCATGCATTTACTGATTTTGTAAGCTAAATGACCCTGAAATTGAAAAGCACTACAAATGAACTCTGAAAAGGTTGAAAGTTGGCATGGTATCATCATTTCACTCACATAGCATGTTCTAAAAAGTTGAGAGGGTTACGGCAAAACTGGATGCACTTCGTGTACAAAATGGACAATCTCTTTCGAAGTATCAGGGTTTCGGACGAAAACTCATCTGTTACAAAGGGACTCATTTTTTTGAACTTATTTGAACTCCAGACTTTTTGTGTGTTCAAAATGCACCATTCAAAGCCACATCATCAATTTTCAACCCTTTCTGACTTCATTTGGTATTTTTCATGCATTTACTGATTTTATAAAAGCTAAATGACCCTGAAATTGAAAAGCACTACAAATGAACTCTGAAAAGGTTGAAAGTTGGCATGGTATCATCATTTCACTCACATAGCATGTTCTAAAAAGTTGAGAGGGTTACGGCAAAAACTGGATGCACTTTGTGTACAAAATGGACAATCTCTTTTGAAGTATCAGGGTTTCGGACGAAAACTCATCTGTTACAAAGGGATTCATTTTTTTGAACTTATTTGAACTCCAGACTTTTTGTGTGTTCAAAATGCACCATTCAAAGCCACATCATCAATTTTCAACCCTTTCTGACTTCATTTGGTATTTTTCATGCATTTACTGATTTTGTAAGCTAAATGACCCTGAAATTGAAAAGCACTACAAATGAACTCTGAAAAGGTTGAAAGTTGGCATGGTATCATCATTTCACTCACATAGCATGTTCTAAAAAGTTGAGAGGGTTACGGCAAAACTGGATGCACTTCGTGTACAAAATGGACAATCTCTTTCGAAGTATCAGGGTTTCGGACGAAAACTCATCTGTTACAAAGGGATTCATTTTTTTGAACTTATTTGAACTCCAGACTTTTTGTGTGTTCAAAATGCACCATTCAAAGCCACATCATCAATTTTCAACCCTTTCTGACTTCATTTGCTATTTTTCATGCATTTACTGATTTTTTTAAGCTAAATGACCCTGAAATTGAAAAGCACTACAAATGAACTCTGAAAAGGTTGAAAGTTGGCATGGTATCATCATTTTACCCACATAGCATGTTCTAAAAAGTTGAGAGGGTTACGGCAAAAGCTGGATGCACTTCGTGTACAAAATGGATAATCTCTTTCGAAGTATCAGGGTTTCATACGAAAACTCATCTGTTACAAAAGGCATTTCATTTCTTCACATGTAACAGCAGTGATAGTCTTCACTTTTTCTTCGCTTGTGTCCTTTGCTTATTGCGCCGTAACCATGGATAATCTTCATCGTTTAACAGGGTGCTTGGGTTAGCCTTGACTTTGAAGGGAGGAATTTCATGAAACTTTTCATAATCTTCAGACATGTCTGTCTTGCCCTCCACTCCCACGATGTCTCTTTTTCCTGAAAGAACTATGTGGCGCTTTGGCTCATCGTATGATGTATTCGCTTCCTTATCTTTTCTTTTTCTTGGTTTGGTAGACATGTCCTTCACATAGAAACCTGCGCCACATCATTGGCTAGGACGAATGGTTCGTCTGTGTACCCAAGATTGTTCAGATCCACTATTGTCATTCCGTACTGTGGGTCTACCTGTACCCTGCCTCCTGACAGATTGACCCATTTGCACTGAAACAAAGGGAAATTAAAATCATGTCCATAGTCAAGTTCCCATATGTCCACTATGTAACCATAATATGTGTCCTTTCCCCTCTTGGTTGCTGTATCAAAGCGGACACCACTGTTTTGGTTGGTGCTCTTTTGATCTTGGGCGATCGTGTAAAATGTATTCCCATTTATCTCGTACCCTTTGTAAGTCAATACAGTCAAAGATGGTCCCCTGGCCAACGAGTACAGCTCATCAGAAACAGTGTTGTCACCCATGAGACGTGTTTGCAACCAACTGCCGAAAGTCCTGATGTGTTCACATGTTATCCAGTCGTCACACTGCTCCGGATGTTTGGAGCGCAGAATATTCTTGTGTTCATTGACATACGGGGTCACCAAGGTAGAATTTTGTTGAACTGTGTAGTGTGCTTGAGACCAAGAATGCCCGTCCCTACATATTATTGAGTCCGCTCCTAGCGGGACTTTTCCAGTCAGTCTCCCCTCATACCGCGATTGAGGGAGACCAATCTTCTTAAGGTCAGGAATGAAGTCAACACAAAACCCAATGACCTCCTCTGTTTGATGGCCCGTGGAGATGCTTCCTTTGTGGATCTTGTCGACTAGATGAACTAGGACATGCGTCATGATATTGAAGAAGGATGGTGGGAACACCAGCTCGAAACTGACAAGACATTGCGCCAAATGACTCCTTAAGCTTGGTAGGATTTCTGGATCGATCACCTTCTGAGAGATTGCATTGAGGAATGCACATAGCTTCACAATGGCTAATTGAACGTTTTCCGGTAGAAGCCCCGTCAATGCAACTGAAAGCAGTTGCGTCATAATCACGTGGCAGTCATGAGACTTTAGGTTCTGGAACTTTATCTCTGCCATATTTATTATTCCCTTTATATTCGACGAGAAGCCAGACGGGACCTTCATACTGAGCAGGCATTCAAAGAAGATTTCCGTCTCTTCTTTGGTAAGAGCGTAGCAGGCAGGACCTTCATACTGCTTTGGAGGCATGCCATCTTTTTCTTGCACACGTTGCTGGTCCTCCCGTGCCTTCGGTGTATCTTTTGTCTTCCCATACATGCCCAAGAAGCCTAGCAGGTTCACGCAAAGATTCATCGTCACGTGCATCACGTCGATTGCAGAGCGGACCTCTAAGTCTTTCCAATAGGGTAGGTCCCGAAATATAGATTTCTTCTTCCACATGGGTGCTCGTCCCTCAGCGTCATTCGGAACAGATAGTCCGCCGGGACCCTTTCCAAAGATTACTTGTAAATCATTGACCATAGCAAGTATGTGATCACCAGTACGGACGGCAGGCTTCTTCCGGTGATCTGCCTCGCCTTTGAAATGCTTGCCTTTCTTTCGACATTGATGGTTGGTCGGAAGAAATCGACGATGCCCCAGGTACACATTCTTCCTACATTTGTCCAAATATATACTTTCGGTGTCAACTAAATAGTGCGTGCATGCGTGGTATCCTTTGTTTGTCTGTCCTGAAAGGTTACTGAGAGCAGGCCAGTCATTGATGGTTACAAACAGCAACGCATGTAGGTCAAATTCCTGCTAGTCTTGCTCATCCCACACACGTACACCTTTTCCATTCCATAGCTGTAAAAGTTCTTCAACTAATGGCCTTAGGTACACATCAATGTCATTGCCGGGTTGCTTAGGGCCTTGGATGAGCACTGGCATCATAATGAACTTCCGCTTCATGCACAGCCAAGGAGGAAGGTTATAGATACATAGAGTCACGGGCCAGGTGCTATGATTGCTGCTCTGCTCCCCAAAAGGATTAATGCCATCCGCGCTTAAACCAAACCATACGTTCCTTGCGTCACCTGCAAAGTCCACCCACTTTCTCTCGATTTTTCTCCACTGCGACCCATCAGCGGGTGCTCTCAACTTCTCGTCTTTCTTACGGTCCTCTTTGTGCCATCGCATCAACTTGGCATGCTCTTTGTTTCTGAACAGACGTTTCAACCGTGGTATTATAGGAGCATACCACATCACCTTGGCAGGAACCCTCTTCCTGGGCCGCTCGCCGTCAACATCACCAGGTTCATCTCGTCCAATCTTATACCGCAATGCACCGCATACCGAGCTTGCGTTCAAATCCTCGTACGCACCGCGATAGAGGATGCAGTCATTAGGGCATGCATGTATCTTCTGCACCTCCAATCCTAGAGGGCATAGAACCTTCTTTGCTCTGTACGTACTGTCGGGCAATTCGTTATCCTTTGGAAGCTTCTTCTTCAATATTTTTAGTAGCTT
The DNA here is from genome assembly GCA_039707655.1 of Elymus sibiricus. Classification (NCBI taxonomy): domain Eukaryota; kingdom Viridiplantae; phylum Streptophyta; class Magnoliopsida; order Poales; family Poaceae; genus Elymus; species Elymus sibiricus. The sequence goes on from CM077675.1 coordinate 537,755,475, forward strand.
CTCAAATCTGTTGTCAGATACACCATTGTCTGCCTTCCATTGCAGCAATTCCAGTGTGCTACCAAGCTTTGTGTTGCCATCTTCGCAATTTGGGTACAACCCTTTTTTGTGATCCTCTAACATGCGATCGAACTTCAACTTCTCCCTTTCACTTTGGCATTGTCTCTTTGCATCAACAATGACCCGGCAAAGATCATCATCGGGCACATCGTCTGGTTCCTCTTGATCTTCAGCTTCCCCCGTTGCAGCATCACCGTATTCAGGGGGCAGATAGTTTTCATCATCCTCTTCTTCTTCGTTGTCTTCCATCATAACCCCTCTTTCTCCGTGCTTGGTCCAAACATTATAGTGTGGCATGAAACCCTTCTCAAGAAGGTGGATGTGAAGGGTTTTTGAGTCAGAGTAAGACTTCGTATTCTCACATCTAGGGCATGGACAACACGTAAAACCATTCTGCTTGTTTGCCTCAGCCACTTCGAGAAAATTATGCACGCCCTTAATGTACTCGGAGGTGCGTCTGTCACCGTACATCCATTGCCGGTTCATCTGCGTGCATTATATATAATTAAGTGTGTCAAAAACCATTACAGAACATCATGAATAGAGAAGTGACCAAATTAATAGAAGTTCATCATCACATTAAGTTCATACATAGTTCATACATAGTTCTCATTGAACAACATATAGCTCTCTAGAACAATAATAAAAGTAAGAAAATTATACAGGTATCTACCTAAATCATACAAGTAAGAATTTTTTTCTTTTATAAAGAAGATAAGAACAAGAGGCTCACCACGGTGGTGCCGGCGACGAGATCGGCGCGGGCGATCGACGGCGGTGAGGACAGGGACGGGATAGGACGGACCGCCAAACCTAGACAAATCTTGAGGAAAATGGAGCTTGGACAAGGAGCTTCGAGAGGAGAAAGCTTAAGTGTGGCTCGGTCATTTCATTGAACACCTCATGTGCATAGGAGGTGAGCTAGAGCACCACACACCTCTCCCACGACCGGCCAAAAAAACAGAGCAGTGGCTCTGTTCGCGGGCAGGGGCGGGGGTATATATAGGCCTCTCTTTAGTCCTGGTTTGTGGCTAAAACCGGGACTAAAGGACACCATTTGGTACCGGTTCTAGCCACCAACCGGGACTAAAGGTGCTGGGCCAGGAGCGAGGCCCATTGGTCCCGGTTCGTGTCTGGAACTGGGACCAAAAGTGTAAGACGAACCGGGACCAATGGCCCCCGAGGCCCGGCCGGCGCCCTGGCCTCATGAACCGGGACTGATGCCCCCTTTGGTCCCGGTTCGTGAGTGAACCGGGATTAATGCCCTTACCCAGGCTTCAACCAAAGCCCTGTTTTCTACTAGTGTATGGTGGCTGTTTTGAGGAAGATATAAGGAGGCTTATGTGTGATAGAGCGTATCATATCACAGGGTTTGGATGCACCGGCGAAGTTTGCACCGACTCTCGAGGTGAGAAAGGGCAATGCACGGTACCGAAGAGGTTAGCAAATTGCAGAAAGGTGAGAGTACGTATAATCCATGGACTCACATTACTCATAAAGAACTCACATACTTATTACAAAAGTTTATTAGCCCTCGAAGCAAAGTACTACTACGCATGCCCCTAGGGGGGAGGTTGGTAGGAGTTAACCATCGCGCACCCCCAACCTCCATGCAAAGGAAGACAATCAATAATAAATCATGCTCCAACTTCTTAGCATAACGAGAGACTATACGTGCATGCTTCGGGAATCAAAAATCTTAACACCAATATTCTTACTAAACCACAATCAGTCACTAGTACCTCCCACATATTACCATCTCTATATCGCAAAACTATTGCAAGGAATCAAACATATCATATTCAGTGATCTACAAGTTTTATGTAGGATTTTATGACTAACCATGTGAATGACCAATTCCTGTTCACTCTCTAAATAGATATAAGTGAAGCAAGAGAGTTTAATTCTTTCTACAAAAGATCACACTCTAATAAATATAAGTGAAGCCAAAGAGCATTCTACAAATAACGGTTTTCTAGATGTAGAAAATAGGCATCCAAACTTCAAATGATATAAGTGAAGCACATGAAGCATTCTATAAAGCCATACTCAAAAGATATAAGTGAAGTGCAAAGAGAATTCTATAAATGAACCAAGGACTATCTCATACCAACATGGTGCATTATTAAAATAAAAATAAAAAACACACGATGCTCCAAGAATTTACACATATCATGTGAACAAAACAAAAACCGAGACATACCGATAATTGTCGAATAAAGATGGGATGCCTTCCGGGGCATCCCCAAGCTTAGACGCTTGAGTCTCCTTGAATATTTACTTGGGGTGCCTTGGGCATCCCCAATCTTGAACTCTTGCCTCTCCTTATTCTCCTCATATCGATACCTCCTCGATCTTCGAACACTTCATCCACACAAAACTTAACCGAACTTTTTATTAGCGGGGTTAGTACATATAACATCAAATCCCATCATGTCCTGCTGTAACATTATTGTATAATTATAATCAAACATTACCCACTGTATTCTATCACAATTCTATGGCTCCCAAGTCAACGGGGCTCAACAAGATTTCAAACATAAGCAAATAACGAAACTATAACAGCAATCTGTGAAAACAGGACAGTCTATAAAGATGCAGATGGTACATATACTTATGTAACTCAAAAAATTCTGAAAAATTAGGACAAAATAAAAAAATTCATAGAGGCACCTTGTAAAAATTTCAGAATTTTAGCATGTTCCAGTAAAAAAATGTAAATTCATGCACTACAGCAAAAGTTTCTGTTTTTGCACTACACATACCAAACAAGCAATTTAAGCATCCTAAAGGCAAATCTTGGCACATTATTTTTATAATATAATGGATTTGTACAAGGGGATAATTATTTTTGTGAGAAACTTCCATGAAAAATTATACATTGTTTCCATGAGCATGAACACAAGTGTTCAAGGTCGACCCTCACTTCTTCAATGCATAACCTTCCAATCGCTTCTCTTTTTGAAAAAGTTTTTAGGTTCCCCTCTATATTTTTTTGTTTTTCAATTTTTTAAAAGAACACAACAGAAATGAATGACTCTCTAAAACTTCTGGGTTGTCTCCCAGGCAGCGCTTTCTTTAAAGCCATTAAGCTAGGCATAAAGTGCTCAAGCAATCGATCCACCCGGATCCCATGGTATATCAAAGCCAATTTTAATTAACAATGATTTGTAATTTAGTAGTGAGCACAAAGCAACATATATCATGCAATGACAAAGTCTAACTCTCTTCCTATGCATCGGATGTCATAAAAGAACAATTCATGCACATCAAGTAAAGGCCAATGCATAGTATAAACAGTTTCTTGCAATTTTATCGTATTGGAAATATAGAGAGGTGGAGATGTGGTTCCTCTCTCATAATAATTGCAATTAGGAGCAGCATGCACAAGCATATTATATTAATCAAAATCATCTTGTGTAACGGTAAAACACAACCCATCAATATAATCCTTAATAAGAGCAAACTTCTCCGATATAGTGTAGTTTGGAGAATTCAAAAAGATAATAGGACTATCATGTGTAGGTGCAATAATAAAAAATTCATGTTTAACATAAGGAGCTATAGCAAGTTCATCTCCATAAGCATCATTCAAATTGGCATCGTGGCCACAAGCATAGCAAGCATCAATTTCATCAAAAAGGGATATTTCAAATGAATACAAGGGATCATAGCAATTATCATAGCATTCATCCTTCGGTAAGCACGAAGGGAAGTTAAACAATGTATGAGTTGAAGAGTTACTCTCATTAGAAGGTTGGCACGGGTACCTAGTCCAGCAAAATATTAGGCTCTTCTTGGACAGCAGAGGTGTCCTCAATATATTCTTTAACATAAGCATTAGAAGCATAGTTTTCATAGCAATATTTAAGTATGGCAAATTTTTCAGATTTGTAAAGAGTAGCATCACACTTTTCAATCAAAGAAGCAATTTCATATGCACCCTTAAAAGCAACAAATTCTTCTATTTGTTCAATATCATAGTAACTATAAACACCTCTGGCATAAGAAGATAAGATTCCATTATCCTTAAACTCACATTGGTACTGAAGGTATTTTTTAGGGTTTTCAGAACAACAAGTAAAATCAAGTATTTCACATAAATTCCAAGCATAGCAATTCAAAGTATTAATATGATGCCATAAGAGTTTCCCTTTTTGAGACAAGCGGTGTCGCACAAAATAAGCATGCTCATCTAATGATTTTCCCTCAACTAAGCTAGTTGGGTTTTCAGCACGAGCACAAAGGGATCGAAGATGATCCAAGTAGAAAGCTTCAGCAGTATGATAGATTTTGGGTGGTTCTTCAACCATTGGTTTAGCAAGTACAACTATTTTTTTTGGTATTTTACGTTTCCTACCCATAACTAAAAATAGAAAACAAGAGCACAAAATAAAAACTACTTAGTCATAAAGCAAACAAGCACATATGAGAATATCAACCCCATGCTATTGCTCCCCAGCAACGGCGTCAGAAAAAGGTCTTGATAACCCACAAGTATAGGGGATCAATTGTAGCTTTTTCGATAAATAAGAGTGTCGAACCCAACGAGGAGCTAAAGGTAGAATTAATATTCCCTTCAAGTTCTATCGACCACTGATACAACTCTACGCACACTTAGCGTTCGATTTACCTAGAACAAGTATAAAACTAGAAGTACTTTGTAGGTGTAATAGGATAGGTTTGTAATATAATAAAGAACACGTAAATAAAAGTTAGGGGCTGTTTAGATAAAGAAAAAATTAAGTTAGTTTTATTAGAGAGCTTTTTGTAACACAAAGAGAAAGATTTGTCCCTAGGCAATCGATAACTAGAACGGTAATCATTATTGCAATTTTATATGAGGGAGAGGCATGAGCTAACATACTTTCCATACTTGGATCATATGCACTTCTGATTGGAACTCTAGCAAGAATCTGCAACTACCAAAGATCATTAAGGTAAAACCCAACCATAGCATTAAGTAACAAGTCCTCTTTACTCCCATACGCAACAACCCCCTTACTCGGGTGTAAGCTTCTGTCACTCTAGCCTCCCAATATAAGAGAATTATGAACATATTGCAAACCCTACAGCAGGAACCCCTCACACTTGCATAGCACAGAGGGCACCATAGGACAGCACCAAAATAAAACATACAACTCAAACCAATCATGATCATCAATCAACCCATAGGACAAAACAAATCTATTCAAACATCATAGGATGGCCATACATCATCGGATAATAATATATAGCATTAAGCACCATGTTTAAGTAGAGATTTCAGCGGGGAGAAGAGGTTTTACACCGCTGCATAGAGGGGGAGAGAGTTGGTGTTGACGGCGGCGAAGTTGTTGGTGTAGATCGCCGTCACGATGATTGCCCCAGCAGCGTTCCGGCGCCACTGGGAGAGAGGGGGAGAGAGCCCCCCTACTTCTTCTTATTCCTTGGACTCCCCCTAGATGGGAGGAGAGTTTCCCCTCTGGTCCATGGCTGCCATCGCTCCCGGAGGGGAGGAGCCCCTCCGAGATTGGATCTCTCTCTCCGTTCTCTTCTGTTTTGCGTTCCTGTTTTCTGGCCCTTCACCGTTTCTTAAATTCCCGGAGATCCGTAACTCCGACTGTGCTGAAATTTTAACAGTATTTTTTTCCAGATATTATCTTTCTTGCGGCGAAAGCAGAGCCCTAACCGACTTATGGTGTGCCCACGAGGTACCACCGCACGGCCTGGGGGGGGGGTCGCACCAAGGTGGCTTGTGGAGGCTGTGGGCCTCCATTTGCGTTGATTCCACCTCCCAAAAATCACATATATTCCAAAATAATTCTCCATAAAATTTTGTTGCATTTGGACTTCGTTTGGTATGGATTTTCTGCGAAACAAAAAACAAGCAGAAAACAGGAACTGGCACTGGGCACTGGATCAATATGTTAGTCCCAAAAATAATATAAAACGTTGCCAAAAGTATATGGAAATTGTAGGATATTGGCATGAAACAATCAAAAATTATAGATACGATGGAGACGTATCAGGAGGGTGCATTAACGTGGATCCACGCCAAATGAAAATGTTGAACACACAAGGATCTACCCAGGTTCGGGCCACATGATTGCATAAAACCCTACTCCTGCTTTGTTTTTTTTTTGATAAAGGGCATTTTTGTTAATTCAAAATGTAGCATCAAGTGGATACAAAGCATGATGAGCAATACCCAGCCTCTGCAATTAAGGTGTACACAGCCAAACACTAACACACTGACAAATGAAAGAAAAGATGACATATCGGCAACAGTACAGTCAAATAGGACCGACACTATGCCTACGTCAAATGAGGTGGTGGACCGATCCGGAGATTATTCTGCCATACATGTTTCTGAAAAACCTCCCTGGCCACCCGCTCCAACTGCATACATACCACCTTGAACAGGAGAGGAATTTTTGCCCTAAAAAACCAAATCATTTCTACATAGCCAAAGCGCCCATAATAAGGCACACGCTCCCACCCTTATTAGCGTTATGAATCTATTTGGTATACCATCCAACCAATGACCAAAAATATAGGCAACACTTGTGGGAGAATACAAATTAGACACTATTTGGATGACTGACCACATAGAACGCACAAATTTGCATTGGAAAAAGAGGTGTTTGATTGTCTCATCATGAGTACAAAAGCTACACTTCTTGCTTTCTTGTCAATTGCGACGGGCGAGGTTGTCTTTGGTTAGCACAACTCCCCTTCGAAGATACCACATGAAGATTTTAACTTTTAGTGGAATTTTCTTGTTATTATCAACTGGACCTCTGAATGCGTGAGGGCATGGTACATAGAGTCGACTTTGAAAGACCCAGATGTAGTGAGGTTCTAGCGAAACACATCCCGTCCTTGTGTCAGGTTAATCGATTCAAATCGGGATAACAAATTTTGCCATGACATAAGATGGAGGCCAATCAAATCCCGCCTGAAAGAAATATTCGACGGGAATGAACTGAGCACCTACGCAAGAGTATCATTCTTATCACGAGCAATGCGGTACAAAGCTGGATATTGCTCTTGGAGGCTGGCATTGCCTAGCCAAATGTCCTCCCAGAATCGAATCTCTGACCCATCTTTTATCATGAAGATTCAAAGCAGAAAAAGATATTTCTTTGCCACCATTAGACCAGCCCAAAAGTGCGAGTCACCAGGTTTCCAATAGGCCAGTGACATGGCTTTTTGGCCTAGATGCTTATTGTGTAACAGAGTTTGCCAGACACCATCCTCACTAAGTAGTTTGAACAACCATTTACTAAGTAAGGCATCATTCTTGATTTGCAGGTCATGAATGACAAGTCCACCTTGGTCTTTTGGCCTACAAACCACACTCCATTTGGCCAGTCTGTACTTTTTTCTTTTCACTTTCTCCTTGTCAAAAGAATCTGGATATGAAATAATCCAGCCTCTGCAAGACCCCTTTTGGGAGTTGGAAAAATGAAAGCATATAGAGAACCATATTTGTGAGGACATAGTTGATCAAGACTAGTCGTCCTCCAACAGAGAGCAACTTGCCTTTCCAACTGTTCAACCATTTCTCTAAGCGCTCCTCTACATATTTCCAATCCGCATTAATGAGACGCCAATAATGAATCAGAATTCCCAAATATTTAATCGGGAATTGACCTTGTGCACAACCAAATAGGTCAGAGTAATCAGCCGCCTCCTCACTGGCTTCTGCAAAGCAGAATAATTATTTTTATGGAAGTTAATTTTAAGGCCTAACATTTGCTCAAACACTGAAAGCAATGATTGCAGGTTTCAAGCCTTATCCAGGTCATCTTCCATAAAAAGAATTGTATCATCGTCATATTGCAGAATAGAGAGACCACCATCCACGAGGTGTGGTACTTCTCCTACAATCTGCCCGCCTGCTTAGAGCGACCAATCAGAATAGCCAACATGTCAGCAAGAAGGTTAAATAACATTGGAGATATGGGGTCACCCTGCCGTAGTCCTTTTTTGTCTAAAAATAATGGCCTATGTCATCATTGACTTTGACAGCCACACTACCTCCAGTAAGAAAATTTTGGATCCACTGGCGCCATTTATCGGAGAATCCCTTCATTCTTAGGGACTATTGAAGGAATGACCATTTGACCTTGTCATAGTCCTTTTCGAAGTCTATCTTGAAAACTACTCCAGTCATGTTTTTCCGATGAATCTCATGAACGGTCTCATGTAGGATTACTATTCCATCGAGTATATTTCTACCTTGCATGAAAGCCGTTTGATATGGTCGGATGACATGGTCAGCAACCGTGTTGAGCCTATTGGTAGCCACTTTAGTGAGAATCTTGAAGCCAACATTTAGGAGAGAAATGGGTCTATATTGCTGGATCCGTTCAGCCTCCTTAATTTTCGGCAACAAAACAATCTCACCAACGTTAAGCCTGAATTGGTCAAGTTGGCCAGCATGAAGACAATTGAACAACTCCAATAGGTCGGTCTTGATGAGATCCCAGAACTTCTGATAGAATTTTGCGGGGAAGCCAGTAGGGCCTGGAGATTTGTTATGTTCCATTTGGAACACCGCAGATCTCACCTCCTCCTCAGAGAAAGGTGCCATGAGGATATTGTTCTCTTCTGCTATGACTTGTGGAATATCATCTATTTGGGTCTCGTCAAGGGTGAAGTTTCCTTCATCTAGTGTCCCAAACAGAGATTTGTACTATTTGGTGATATAACTTTTGAGCTCTTCATGACCTTCGATCCGCCCCTCATCTTGTTGGAGACTAAAATACACTTCTTCCTATGCCGGCCATTGGCAACTAGTTTGAAGTATCATGTATTACTGTCTCCATTCAAGATGAAGTCGGTTTGAATCTCTGGTAATATTTGATTTCCTCCTCTTGCAAAAGACGTGCAATCTTCTCACTGGATTGATTTTTCAATTCAACTCTTGTTCTGACAAGATGCGAGTCTCTGCAATTTTGTCGAGGTCATCAATAATGGAGGAGAGTCGTTGCTTTTCTTTTTTCTACATTCCATTGGTGTGTTTCGCCCATCTAGAGATGTATTGTGTGGTGGCCCTTATTTTAAAGTTCCATCTATGAATAGGTGTGCGACCAACGGCGGGCCTCTTCCATACATTCTTGATTATGTCTGCAAAGCCGTCTCGGTGCAACCATCCCAATTCAAATTTGAAAGCGCGGTGATTCGATAGTGCCTCAATACACTATAGGGCCCGCACGGTTTCAGAGGAAATTTTAGCTCCCATTCGGTATCCATGAGTACCCTGTCAAGCTTTTCGTATGTAGGCACAGAACGGTTATTGGCCCAAGTGAATTGCTGCCCCGACATACTGGCTTCCCGAAGATTCAAACTGTCGATCGCAGCATTGAATAGGAAAGGCCAGTGAGTGTCAAAGTGGTCATTATTTTTCTCTTCCTGGAACCTAAGGATATTAAAGTCCCCTCCAATAAGCACTAGTAGAATGCCGTGCGTTGCTACGGGCTACAATACATATAAATGAATCAAACAAATGATTAAGGTGGTCTCCAAGGTTGAAACTCATTTCATACGTTCGGACATGTTCGGACATCAAACGAGCGTCCAACAGGCTCCCTAAAATGCAACCATCTGGATAGTCCGGTTCCCCCAAACCCAGAGCATATGTGATGGAGAAATGTGGTTATCCAGACTATCCGCCATGTTATCTCCAACACACGGGTCCAACACAAAAACCCTACCCATGATGCACCCTTCCTTTTTTTTGCCGGACCCTCCCCTTCCTACTCGGTTTCCCGCCGTAGCGGGACATTTCTCGCTAGAGCCCTCTCCTTTAAAACCGGATGATGTCCACCTCCCCTTCACCATGGCATTCTCTCTCCTTCACACCGTATTTCCGCACAGACCGCCAAGGAGGAGTCCCCCCGCCAAGCGCCCCGCTCTCCGCCCTTGTCCCCTCCCCCATGTTCATGCCGATCCGCCACCACCATCAAGGGGAGGAGGCGTGCACCACCTGTGACGCCCCTTGAGCCAAAAGTGTAATCTCAACAGTCAAAAACATCAGGAAGGGCATTAGGCATGTACGCAGCTTAATTAGTCCTAGCAAATATATAACACCAATCAAATCAGATTTTGTTCTAGGTTGACACAAAACCTTCTACTAAAAATGACAAACTAAATAGGAATTTTGCATCGTCTAGTCACTGCATCTACAATTCGACATGATTGATTAATTAAGCTGGCAGCGTTTACAGTTCGACATGATTGATTAATTAAGTTGGCAGATTATTTTTTAAGAGAGTTGGCGAATGATCTTAACTTGCAACAACTAATATATGTGTGTGGCATGCACGCACACCTTGCGTTGCCATGGAATAAAAATAAAATGAAGTAATTAAACATTTTCTCTAATTAAGAATTGTGTGTCAAACATCATGGCATGTGGTCTCCATTCATGTAGCGACAAACTGATCATCTCTGCTGCTCCTTCCCTCGCATGCAATCGTCATGTCTCCTTAGACGCTGAAATATTCTTTTGATCTCCTTTCTTGACAATTAGTCAGTTGAAAAGGAAACTTAAGTTAAGTGCCTCTCAAAATTATGTAAACTTGAACTATGGTGAAATAGAAGAACAAAATCTTATTTTTCTAAAAAAACTAACACTCTCAATCTGCATACCCAAACCCAAAGGAAAAAAGTATCTACAGAAGATATATATCAACTGCAAAAAATCTGAACTTCAGGCCAGGTCACAAAAATCTAAAAATATAAACTCAAAATCTAGAGCCAAGAAATATGTAATGCTTAATTTACACTCTTGCAGACCAGAGCATATGATTTGATCACCTCCAAGTTTCAATTTTACCTTCAGCCAAGACATGCTTTCTGATTTCATGTAGATGCGTGGACCAAAGCTCCAAGCATGACTAAAAATCAAGAGCAATATGATGAGTTAGACATTAAGTAGGACAATTGACACATGGCTAACGGAAAATGATGATGAATCAAAAGGACGATGCAGCATTACTGTCACACAGAATATGTAAAGTTATGGTCGTGTATGTGTTTTTTGGTCAGCATAGATGTCACAATATTTGTTTGACACTTTCAGCTTGTAGGTCATTAGAATTAGCCTGAAACCTTAAAGTACAGAACAATTTCATATAGTGCACAGCCTGCTTTCCGAAGGTATGCATATAATTGTGGATTCTATGTTTTGAAAGTTTCATCCACGTTTTTTTTCTAAGCTTTATTGGCCATATTATGATCTTAATATCAGCGTCAGTTTGTCACCAATGAACTTTCGTTAGTAGAGCACTTACATACATAACTGTGACATGGCGTAGTAGAAGCAGAGCACTTAAATATCAGCGTCAGTTCTTGCTTCTAAACCATCAAGTTTAGAAGTAGAAGAATGGTTTATTCATTATGCATGATCATGATTCCCAGTACCATAAATGAATGGCAAAGCTAGTCTGGGTAAGAATCACAGTGCAAAGCTGGATGTGCAGCAGGGGTAAGCTAATTAATGTGGGGGAAACTGTACTGGGTTGTCCAACAAATGTGCCTTTGGTTTACCCTTGTATTGGATTCTTAATTTTCTGCATACACAAAAAAATTCATGTCAGAACTTGCAATGAACATTGCTGATAGTCAAGAACAATTAGCTATCTAGTTTTACATGCATAGTTATACCTTTTGCATTAACCATGGTCCCTAGGAACGGTTGGAGCTGTCCATTCGCCATCTTTCACACCAACCTGGACACCTAGTCCTCTGGCTGCCATATAATCTACTCCTACAAATAGTGATCACACAATGATGCAGATGAAAATAAAATAAAATAAAGAAGAAGAAAGTGATTTTCACTACGATGGTGTGTCTCCCACGTACCTTGAAATTAAGGCCGGATGACAGCACCAGCGCAGCATTTCTTCCGGATCCGTTGTTACTGCTGAGCGCGAGACTGTGGTCGTCTCCGGACGTGGCTTGCATGCTCCCATCGGTGCTCCGTGCAACGTGGCACACATCCCACAGATGCATCCCCCCCCCCCCCCCCCCCCCTCGATCGTTTCCTTTGAATCAGCCAAAAATCCAGCGAAAACCAGCTGTTCCGTTTGTTGCGGTACGTGGAGCAACAAAATGGCCAGTCATAACTTTCCACACCACACATGAATAACTCATATGGAGATTTTAGACAGATCAATGATGGAGACTTTGGAGAAAAGCATGCGTAGATTTGGAGGTAATTTTTGATGCACACCCAAGAAAATAACACAACTAAGGAACCAAGTAATGAACTATTATAATATGATTAGGGCCAACTTGCCAGTAATAAGAGTATGCGCAGCGATGATCAAAAAGATGCCGATGACAGTAATAAGCGAAGGCGTAGTAGACCATTACTTGGTAGTAGATCATAGGCCAATGTGGATGCTATCAACCATTACTTAGTTCATGATAATAGCCACAATATTATGAACTGGATATAGGAAATTAGTAAGCGAACATAATAGGAAGGTAACATGAGATTACCTCATTGATATCATAATTATGTTTTCATCAAAAGATCCACATGGTTTAATTTCTGCACTCTGATTGAAAAGAAAAATGAAGGCTCTTTCTTTTAATATTGACACCAGAGACACACCTTAAATTTTTTCTTCAAATTTCTAGCTTAGCATAGAAACTGAACATAGTCTAAAAATGCAATATCATGATCCTTAACGATTCAAATTAGGCACTATAAAAATCTCAAAAATAAACTCACTATGTTTACTGTGTAATCACCTGATTAACCAACCAATAATTTTTCCTTTGTGCTTCTACAGGCAAGTTTGGCCAACAAGCCAATGGAATTGTTCAGTGACAGAAATACGAGAAATACTGCCAATTACATCTCTTGGAAACATTGAGAAACATCACTGACTAAACAGACTGAAAAATATACTATATAATAAGCAGTTCTAAATTAACATTTGCAAAAATTGGTAAGCGATGAACCATAGATCAACTAATCAGTAGATCATCGAGTTTGTCAGATTAACATAAAAGAGTTACTTTTGTTCATATCTGCATATAACATGGCACAAAGCATAATGATCTAAAAAAAATCTGCAGTAAAACAATAGCAGCTTTCACCTGCTTAAAAAATCCAATATGCAGCTGATGTCTCAGACCGTGTTTCACGAGCAGACTAACTCCCCGTGTACCAGCTGCCTCTGTAGAAAGATACAAACTCCTTGTGTACCAGCCGCCTCTGTAGAAAGAAGTACTTCTAATAAAATAGGTCGCAGCAAACAAGGGGCACACCTAAAGGAAAATGTGTATAAGAGAACATGACAACGGAAGAAAATATGATTCCTTTCCCCTCAGCTCACATAGTCACATGCGTGCATCAAATGTGTGGAGTGTGACCCAGCCTGCAGGATCACAGTAAAAACTACAAATGGAAATATCATCAATCTGACTATCCATATAGGCCAATGACAAGAATCCAGCTTCTTCCTTTCCGAGCTGCCCTCATTACACAGTACCATGTTTTCACCATGTCCACAAGCTTTCTCTCGCTGCCCATGCAACACAAGTCATCCTCGTCAGCTCAAACCATCAAGCAAACAATAGTAAGAACATGAGGCAGCAGATTGATACCTTATGCTGGAGCACGGGGAGGAGCAGGTCGTGTCAGCCATAGCCCATAGGCCTCAGAATCCACGTTCCGTGCAATTATTAGCCATCAAAATCGCCTGTGTTCGTGTGTGCTGTTCCGCCGAGATCAATAGATCAAGTCGTGGCTAGCTAGCTTCCACAAAAGCATCCACGTGCCTGCTAGCTTGCTCCTTGTATGTGCGCATCATCTCAGCAGAAACCGATCGGCCGGCTACCGCGGCTAATGACTCCGGCATACCAACAGTGATGGCCTTAATTTGGGTAATGCAATGGCGACAGATGCTCATCAATGTAATCGTCCAGGGGCCTCCTTGTCTCACGAATGCCGCAGGCGGCCACACTCGGACACATGGTCATGCTGGGCACCGAGGCATGGGACGGCGGCAAGGATCTCCTCCTCGTCGACCTTAGGGCAGGCGGTGGTTGAGGACGATGACCACGTAGACATACACGGAGCCGGCGGGGGTGCCCAGGAGGGGAGGATTAAGGCGAGGGAGTGGGCCGTCACCAAGCTTGCCGAGGTGGTTAGTTGGCGGATCTTGCCAGCGTGGGCAGGGAAAATCGGCGGCGGCAAGGTGGAGTTTACTCGGGGTGCGAGAAAACCCTAGCGAGCCGAGAGAGAGCGCGAGGGGTCCTGAGAGAGGCAAGGGCGCTAGTTTTCTTCAATCAGTGTTGAGTGAAAAAAAACCGATTAAGGAAACGCGGGAGGTCGGGTTCATTAAAGAAAATCGGTGGGAAGGCATTGTACGTGTGGGAGGTGGTCGTGCGAGGGGGGCGAGCGAACAAACGACGTACAAATTCCCCCTTTAGGAGTAGAGATTAGGAGTAGAGATTGATATGGGTTATCCTTAGACAGGTTCACCAGTTCCGAAGGAAAGCGGACTTATGCTCATATTGGGCAGCCCCATAGACTGCGACCAGGCTCCATGTAAAATTATCAGCTCTGTTTCTAAGGTGGTATTTCATGTGAAAATCCCCCGTCGAAAAGGCTAACAAGTCCATGGTTGTGGTTTTCTTCCGAAGTAAGATTACTCCAGACCTTCCACGTGCTGGTAGAGTATGCCATGTGAAGTCGAAACCACCTGGTAAGTGATCTAAGACATGCGCACGGAAGTCATATTTACCAGCCTCGGAAATCACAAAAAAAATCCAACCCATGTTCTCACACACAATCACCGACTGGTTTATGTTTAGCCAAGTCTGAAAGACTTCTGGCATTCCAAAACATGCCTTTCATGTGGAAACTCGAGTAGGGCTGGACTTCTTCGCCTTCTTGGGCGGATTTCTTTTTCCTTTTTGAGGACGAAGACGCCATGAAGTCACAAAACATTGACCCAGGTCTTGCTTTATCCAATCCAACCTCTGTAACCACTCCAACCAAGTGGGAGAGAAGCGGACCATCATATGTGGCATCCGTCTCCTCCTCCTCATCGGTATCAGGGTTAGGTAGGGTGCTCAAACACTTAGGAGAAACCTTTAATCGGCCGATCTCCATGCGTTTTAGCGCTCCCACCAAAACACGTACATCATCATCCTTCTTTCCAATTGTAATTCCAACATTATTTAAACAAGAGGAAATACGAGAACCGAAAAAAGAAAGAAATGATTTATTGCAAGGTGTACATATCGGTGAGTCGAGGTTATGCTTCGCCTGACGCTGCATTACCTTGGGAGAGAGAGTTCTCATCTGTGGTCGATGACCCATCAGCGGTGGAGACATGACGTCCGCTGCGCCAGACAAGAGTTGCCTCGGTCGCGGTAGAAAGACCCGTTGTCAGTGCCACAGGAGTAGACCGAGGCAAGTTGTAACACCCTGGATTTTCCCTTCTGGAAAATTACTTTCTTGTTTTGCTTCCTGTCTTTTTCTTTTTGTGTTCTTGCTTTTATTTGCACTCTTGTGTTTAATTCAGAGTAGTGACTTGCCTAGTTACTTGGGATTAGAGTTTTTGCCCCCAAACCCTAATAGCCCCTTCTGCTAACAGAAACCCTAGGACCCCAGTTGAACTACAACACCCCTGTTCCTTGCACATCAATTCACCAAGTTAATTGGGGAGTTGATCCACCACATATCTTCACCATTTCCATCCTCACCACCCACACCCAAGTCAAAGCCTCTCCAGAATAATTCATCCAAGTTTCTGCTAGATCTGTCAGGTTGCAAAGCAAGTGCATTATAGCTCCACCCAATGAAGCTCATATTCTGCATGCACCACCATACCATCATATCATGCATGACCACCAAATTTGAGCCACATCCACCCAACCTAGCTCCCTCCACAATTTTGTCAAAGATTGCATCCACCTAGCCAGGTTGTGAAGAAAGTATATTTTGCATCCACCCACTTGAGCCCAAATTTGTCATGATGCTAAAACATGACAAATTACCACTGCCACCCAAATTAAATCCAATTCCACCACTCCTTATCACCACAGTGATTTTCCAAAGATTTGGACCAGAGAGCCTAGTTCTACATGAAGTACGCTTTTCCCTCAGTCAATTGATCTCAAATTTTACATTCATGTCACCCACCATATAAGATCACACCATGCCAAAATTTAGCTCCATTAGCCACACCATTTGAGCACAGCAACCTCTCCCAGTTTCTCTGTACCCAATTTCATTTTGTAGAGAGAGTGCCACCTAGTTAATCCCATTTGCTTTGAAACTTTGCATAGATAGTCATCATCCTACTAAACCACACTACACCAAAAACCAGATGCATCCACCACACCATTTGCATATGGCAGATCACAAACACCTACTGGCAGAAAATAACGATGGATGCTCCACTCTAGTTCTAACCCTAACTAGCCATTCAACACCTCCCACACACTCCTTAAACCATGCTAAACCTCCCAGACATGATGGCCATGGCCGAAACCCACTGGCATGACCAATGCCAGTGGTGACCACGCGAAGAGCGTGCAATTTGCGCGCTCTGGCACGAACCCGAGGCTCTTCCCTCGGGCACACGCCGCCCCGAGCTCCCTCGACATGTCCAGCACGCAGCCCCGGCCCCTACTCATCTTCTAGAAGCTCACGTCGAGCGAAAACCGCCCAAACGCTCGCCGGAATCACCGGACCGGCCCCGGCCATTGCCATTGGAAGCTTATGCCGGACCCCTCCCTCTTTCTGCACCGGCCTACTGCCCTAGGCACTTCACGCCGCGCCGCACGCTAGCAGTAGCCCTGCTAGCCAGCTTCTCGCCAGCCGAGCTCGCCATGCCATCGCCATTGCCGCCACTGTGGCTGATGTGGCGATGCCCGAGCACCACCCCCTCCACTTGTCTTCTTCCTCCGCTGTGCTCCCGTGCCGCTCCGCGACGCGCCACACCCTACCTGTAGCCTGCGTCGGCCTCTCCGAGCTAGGGCCCCGGCCATGGGCACCCACGGCCGAGCACGTCGCCCCGTGGCTCAGCTATAAATAGAGCCCCCGGCCTCCTTTCAATCCTCAGAAGGGAGCGGAGCCCCATCCTCCGGCTCAATTTGCCCGAGCCGCCGTGGCTCTGCCCTCCACCGCAGCTCCTCCCTCCGGCCACCCCCGGAGCCAAGAAGACCTCCTCCGGGCGCGGAGTGAAGCAATGGAACCATCCCCGCCAACGCCCAAGGCAGCCGCGCCCTACATTGCCGGAATCAACCGCGGCTGGCGTCCTCTGTTCGTGCAGCGAGAGGATGAAGAAGAAGAAGCAGGGGAGGAGAGAGAGAAGTGGCGTGGGACCCACTCGTCAGCTGCACAGTGAGGAGGTATGAGCCGCTGACCACTGGGCCCGGTTTAGTTTAAGTGGAGGCGGTTTAGTCTGTTTACGTTTTTAGTTTCTGAAAGCGTATTAGCAGGGGTGACGTTTTCCTTTAGAGGAAACGTAAAGTGGCCGAATGCGCTTTTCTTTTCAGGAAAGCGTATTATGGTAGAAGGCGCCGGCTGAATTGAACCCAGGGGCCTCCTGGTAATTATTTTATTCATACATTGGTCCCTGGACTTCCCCCTCTTATATCTCCTTCACCGTAACTCCGTTTTCATCGATTCCAATGCTCACGTTCTCTACTCGTCGAGCACTTCATGTTGAAATCATTATCACAAACTTAGCACATAGTTAAATTACCATTTTGAGCTTGGTCCTTTATAGGCCATTTTGGAGCACCGGAACCCTTCCCGTTGCTACCGGGCACTATCAGTAAACCCCCCGATAGTCCCCAGGTACGAAGGCAAGTCATTTTCTCTGATGCAGACCCTTAGTTTTCACTCATTGCTATCCTTGCATGTTTTTGGCTCTGTTTTGTCAGTTTCTGCCGACAACATTTGCTTGATTTGTTTGCTTGCTGTTATTTACTTTTAGTTGTTTACTTATTGTTTACTTCTGTTGTAGTGTAAATGCTTACTTATGCTTGTTCCTACTTGCTAGTGGTAAAACACATACTGGAGTTAGGATTTTACTTTTATTGCTGCTTACTATTCTTGCTTTATCCTGCGTGCCAATTGAAACCCTGCTAGAGTTAGGCTGTTACTTATTTCTATTTTTTATTTATTTCTTGCAAGTTTCATGTTGCGGACACACTCCGGTACGGTAATAAATTGATTAACAACCTCCTCCAAACAGATGAGATAATGGTGCCACATGACCTAACTAACCCGTACAACCATGTTTGCCTGAACGGGAAGGCCCTATTTTGTTTGTAGTTACGCGCGTGTTTCCAAAGAGGGAAACAGAGATGTGTAGACTCCCTCTGGCCGAGAAGTTGTCGTCTAGTCAAGAGAGCCTGGGTTGGTTGAGTGTACACGAAAGTTGAAATCCCCGAGGGGAAAAGCAGTGCCACGAGGTGGCAAGGACCCAGATCCTCTCTCCCAGGGCTAGCAAGCGGGAGGTCGGAAACATGGTTAGAGTGCCATGCTATAAATAGGATTTGTTAGGCGTCTGAGCCTATAGTGTGGGTAAAGTGTACAACCTATGTAGATTGTGTGTTTAGAAACTAGTTAACTAGCCGCATCCTCAGTAATGGACATAGTTTGGGAAAATCACACTGGGAGCATCTAGTCGGAGGTATGAACTTCAATAATTAGAGTTGGTAAGGTAAGGATTTGGTGCAAGCTGCCAGCATCGTGGATGCCAGGACTTGACCAATGACTTTAGAAAGATGGTCGAAAGAACGCGAGATAGTAACTTGACTTGTTTACCATTTATATTGTTCTCACTGTTGTTGTGCTGCTGTTATTTCAAGCTTTTACTGAGAAGTAGTATTATTTGCTTTCGGAGGAATAACTTTAGACTTAATGATCACTCTGTGGGAAAGACTTTAGTCTAGTAGTGATCATCGTATGCTAGTGTTGCTGTTGTACTATTGTTATTACAAGTGTTTACTAAGTTGTTGCATGGATCACATCGGTGGACAGTCTTTAGCTTAGTAAGTGATCACGTTACGTATGAGCTTTAGCTTTAGCGTGGTTGCACTATTTACTTTACTAGTTCAAGCTTTGCATGTCGATTGTTGTTTTACTTCGATAGATAAGACTTGATAGATGTTCATGCCAGTTGTTAGTATAATTGTTGGTATGAGAGCAATCTCATGCTTGAGTAACTTGTGGTGTTTCTTTGGTGCGACTGCGAGATATTTTTGACTTGCGAGTACATTCAATGTACTCACGGCTTTTAACATGGCCAGGTAGGAAGCCCTTAAGGAGACCCAGTTGATACGAAACTAGGTGAGAGAGCACCTGGTCAAGTTCCTGTGGAATGGAGCCGCGCTAGGACCGTGCCGCTACCATTCTAGAAGTTTCCGCTGCAGTCATCTCCGTAGTAGTCACCACGACTACTCGGACCGTTCCGACCTCGATACATTGTTGAGACTAGGAACGCTATTGTAACATGTACATGTTAATAAAGCATCCCTTATGTCAAATGGCTCATACACTGTTACTCAAGGATTGTAAAAGCATGCGCCAGGTAGATATCCTGGGCTGGCGTATGCGGCCTCCAGGATGAATACAGTGATCGTCCACTGTATTCAAAAGGGGGTGTCACAAGACTTGGTATCAGAGCCCAGGTTGACTAAGGCTGCTCCTAGGTGTCGTTGCTTGAAAGACAGCCCCGGTTGATATCAACCATCTTAGCCATATCGGCACGGCTACTATCGATGAACGGACAGCGTGTAGGTGTCCCATAAGACCAGACCCCTTCTCACGGCTTTGCCGACGGCGATGAAATATTCGCATCAGGCACCGACCGATGATCCCTCAGCCATACTTAGAAGCCAAACCCCTACCTTGCTTGCTAACCCATGGACTTTCTCTTCTCAACTCTAGTTTCCTTGTGAAACGCTAGATATCAATTCTCTCCTCAGTATAAACCTGGTCTAGCGACTACGCCGTCTCGGCAACAGTCTAGTGTCAAGTCGCGGTAGAAGGTCTTAAGGAAGTAGTAGAAATCTGACAACGGTTGCTACCAGGAGCACCGGATGCCTCATTTCTAAAATCCTTATTGGTGTATCGAGGGAGATAGATAGTTATATTAGTATACCTAGGCCATGTTACACCGTCCTAAGGACTTACTTTTATTTGCTTTTGTGTTCTTGCTTCTTATGTTTCTTGCTTTTCTTTGTTGCAACCACCCCCGTTACTCGTCCTCAAGGTGTCAAAGAAGGATACCGAAACCTGGCTCGGACAATGCCCAATAGTCACAATCTGAAGAAGCCCACGTCAACCAAGATGCAACAACAGGAAAGATGGCAACGGAAACAGAGCAAAAACCAAGTAGATCCAAAGTAGAATCAACGCAAGGCTTCACGCCAAAACAAGATTTGAATCAAGAGCGACCCAAGCCAGCAAAGTTAGAATACAAGAATGGCAAGAAACGACACGATCAGATGCAAAACCCATGAACCCAGATAAGAGAATTAGAGAGCCAAACGAAAAAGCCCTCGACAGACTCCTCGTACATCAATTCACCGATCAAGTCAAGGTTTAATGTCCAAGACTTGGTGTCAACTATTCGATCACATTAAGATTTGTGTCAAGCCCATAAGCAACAACGACCGACAGCCGATGACGAAGCTTCTCGCCGAAGACATGCATTAAGCTTCCCTCGAAAGAAATCAATCCTTCCACCACAAGCCACCACCAACTCATCGTTCTTTCATACGCTACAGTCAAGACCGTGTTCTTCGACAAGCTACCACCAAATCTACCTTCTCCTACAAGCCACCACCAACACCGTCAACAAAATATCAAGCATGGACGACAAGATACCGAAACTTCGGAGGTACGCCTCAAAAATGACCTCATCCTAGTGTCAAGAATACCAACTGCTCCGCAAAGAGATACACACCCACCGTAGAACCCCATTATTCTCACAAGGATCCATATATGATTTCACTCAAGTAAGGAACAAACAGTAACCCCGACAAGTTATTCAAGACAGAAATGTAACAGAAATAGTACTGATACACAACTCGATGACAGTGCAAAATTTGGTACCAGTGCCAAGACATGGCCAAGCACGGATGATACCAAACTCAATGGAAAATGCAATGCTGGATATGCGTACAAGACTTGGTGAAGACACGAAGAATACACCGCTTGGTATCGGCACAAGGCACGGTACCGAAGCAAGATTGGAAAAGTATACAAGGCTTAATATCGGGACAAGACTGGGCACAAATAAAGGATCAGGCATCAATACAAGATCCAGTGCACATACAAGACATATAACTTGGTGTCGAAGCACTAAAAGCAAGCGGTACCCAGACTCAACTCCGCCCAACACTCAGAAGACAAAATGCGAGAAGCCTTGGTGATAGAACCACCGCACCAAGCGACAAGATTGGACCGTCAGAAAGCACATGTATGTAAGGTCACCCAAAATTCGACCATTCAGTTTTTCCCGCACAAATGGATTGCCGCCCAACTTTGAAGATTGAGTTCCCGCGCAATAGAAAATTCCCGAAGAAGTATGACAGAACCTGACAAGAAACAAGTGCAACACCAAACGGATAACAGGCTGGGTGTCAGAGCCCATACTAGGTGCACTTGGTGTCAGGCACCTACGACACTTGGTACCCACCCTAGATACGAGACTTAGTGTCAGAGCTCAGCCCAGATCAAGCCAGCATGAGACTATGGGCACTAGATTTGGAGCACACTACAACGCTCACCACAGCCAACAAAACAAACCAAACATTGGATACAATAGCACAACGACAATATGAGCCCGAGCAAGCCCATGCCAACACAAGGACGTCAGCGGAATAAACTGCTATTCCAATAAGTTGGAAGAAGCCGATACCACCACCACAAAAGGATTCAATGCCCTAGATCAACAGAGGACAGTCACATCAATAACAAGGAACAATACCGTTAGCAAGACTTGGGGAACTTGGTATCAGACCACCCGCAAGATAGAATATACCGGAGATGATGTCAGCAAGGCTTGGTGTCAGACCATCAGCAAAACATAGTATCAAGAAGCAATTGACGTTAGACAATCAGAGTTCAACCCCAATAACCCCAGAGACCCAACATCACAGTATGAATCAGGGCAGTCAGAAATTATCCGTATGGCAGAAAGAACAAGACATCCAGCACAGCCAGAGAAACCCCCAAGGTATGTTTCCTTCCAGGAAAGGTAAGCTCGGAAAACTCGGGATGAGATTTTCTTAAGGGGCGTAGGTTTGTAACACCTTGGATTTTCCCTTCTAGAAAATTCCTTTCTTGTTTTGCCTCCTGTCTTTTTCTTTTTTGTGTTCTTGCTTTTATTTGCACTCTTGTGTTTAATTTAGTGTAGTGACTTGCCTAGTTACTTGGGATTAGTATTTTTGCCCCCAAATCCTAATAGCCCCTTCGGTTAACAGAAACCCTAGGACCCTAGTTGATCTACAACACCCCTGTTCCTTGCACATCAATTCACCAAGTTAATTGGGGAGTTGATCCACCACTTATCTTCACCATTTCCATCCTCACCACCCACACCCAAGTCAAAGCCTCCCCAGAATAATTCATCCAAGTTTCTGCCAGATCTGTCAGGTTGCAAAGCAAGTGCATTATAGCTCCACCCAATGAAGCTCATATTCTGCAAACACTACCATACCATCATATCATGCTTGACAACCAAATTTGAGCCACATCCACCCATCCTAGCTCCGTCCGCAATTTTGCCAAAGATTGCATCCACCTAGCCAGGTTGTGAAGGAAGTATATTTTGCGTCCACCCACTTGAGCCCAAATTTGTCATGATGCTAAAACATGACAAATTACCACTGCCACCCAAATTACATCCAATTCCACTACTCCTTATGACCACAGTGATTTTTCAAAGATTTGGACCAGAGAGCCTGGTTCTACATGAAGTACACTTTTCCCTCAGTCAATTGATCTCAAATTTTACATTTGTGTCACCCACCATATAAGATCCCACCATGCCAAAATTTGGCTCCATTAGCCACACCATTTGAGCACAGCAAGCGCTCCCAGTTTCTGTACCCAATTTCATTTTGTACAGAGAGTGCCACCTAGACAGTCTCATTTCTTTGAAGCTTTGCATAGATAGTCATCATCCTACCAAACCACAGTACAACAAAAACCAGATGCATCCACCACACCATTTGCATATGGCAGATCACAAACAACTACTGGCAGAAAATAAAGATGCATGCTCCACTCTGGTTCTAACCCTAACTAGCCATTCAACACCTCACACACACTGCTTAAACCATGCTAAACCTCCCAGACATGACGGCCACGGCGGAAACGCACTAGCATGACCAATGCCAGTGGTGAACACGCGAAGAGCGTGCAATTTGCGCGCTCTGGCATGAACCCGAGGCTCTTCCGACGTGCACACGCTTCCCCGAGCTCCCTCGACGTGTCCAGCGCACAACCCCAGCTCCTGCTCATCTTCTAGAAGCTTACCCCGAGCCAAAACTACCCAAACGCTCACCGGAATCACCGGACCGGCCCCGGCCGTCGCCGTTGGAAGCTTCTGCCGGACCCCTCCCTCGCTCTGCGCCGGCCTACTGCCCTAGGCACTCCACGCCGCGACGCAAGCTAGCAATAGCCCTGCCAGGCAGCTCCTCTCCTGCCGAGCTCGCCGTGCCGTCGCCATTGCCGCCACCGTGGCCGTGCCCGAGCCCCACCCCCTCCCCCTCGTATTCTTCCTCCACTGTGCTCCTGTGCCGCTCCGCGATGTGCCTCACCCTACTAGTAGCCTGTGCCGGCCTACCTCACTGAGCTAGGTCCCCGGCCATGGCTGCCCATGGCCGAGTACATCGCCCCGTGGTTTCGGCTATAAATAGATCCCTCGGCCTCCTCTCAATCCTCACACCACTCTTCTCCTCCCTCCCCTGGACCACCCCCAACCCTCAAAAGGGAGCGGAGCCCCTCCCTCCACCTCAATTTGGCTGAGCCACCATGGCTCTGCCCTCCACTGCAACTCCTCCCTCTGACCACCCACGCGGCCAAGAGGACCTCCTCCGGGCACGGAGTGAAGCAACGGATCCATCCCCACCGACGCCCAAGGCAGCCGTGCCCTCCATCACCGGAATCAACCACGGTCAGCGTCCTCTATTCGTGTAGCGGGACGATGAAGAAGAAGAAGCAGGGGAGGAGAGAAAGAAGCGGCATGGGACCCGCTCGTCAGCTGCACAGCGAGGAGGTATGAGCCTATTGGCATATTGGCGGGGGTGACATTTTACTTTAGAGGAAACGTAAAGTGGCCGAATGCGCTTTCCTTTTCTAGAAAGCGTATTCTATTCGAAGGCGCTGATTTGAACCCAGGGGCCTCCTGGTAATTATTTTATTCATAGATTGGTACTTAGACTTCCCCCTCTTATATCTCCTTCACTATAACTCCGTTTTCATCGATTCCAACGCTCACGTTCTCTACTCGTCGAGCACTTAATGTTGGAATCAGTCTCACTAACTTAGCACATAGTTAAATTACCATTTTGCCCTTGGTCCTTTATAGGCCATTTCGGAGCACCGGAACCCTTCCCGTTGCTACCGGGCACTATCGGTAACCCCCCCCCCCCCCCGATAGGCCCCAGGTACAAAGGAAAGTCAATTTCTCTGATACAGACCCTAAGTTTTCACTCATTGTTATTCTTGCATGTTTTTGGCTCTGTTTTGTTTGTTTCTGCCGACAACATTTGCTCGATTTGTTTGCTTGTTGTTATTTGCTTTCAGTTGTTTACTTCTGTTGTAGTGGAAATGCTTACTTATGCTTGTTCCTACTTACCAGTGGTAAAACACATACTGGAGTTAGGATTTTACTTTTACTGCTACTTACTATTCTTGCCTTATCCTGTGTGCCAGTTGAAACCCTACTGGAGTTAGGTTGTTACTTATTACTGTTGTTTATTTACTTCTTGCAAGTTTAATGTTGCGGACACACTCCGGTACGGTAATAAATTGATTAACAACCTCCTCCAGACAGTTGAGACAATGGTGCCACATGACCGAACTAACCCGTACAACCACATTTGCCTGAACGGGAAGGCCCTATTTTGTTTGTAGTCATGTCTCTTTCGCATGTTTCTAAAGAGGGAAACTCAGATGTGTAGACTTCCTCTGGCTGGGAAGTTGCCGTCTTGTTAAGAGAGCCTGGGTTAGTTGAGTGTACACGAAAGTTGAGATCCCTGAGGGGAAAAGATGTGCCATGAGGTGGCAAGGACCCAGATCCTCTCTCCCAGGGGTAGCCTACAGAAGGTCGGAAACTTGACCAATGACTTTAGAAAGACGGTCAAAAGACCGTGAGATAGTAACTTGACTTGTTTACCATTTATGGTGTTCTCACTGTTGTTGTGCTGTTGTTATTTCAAGCTTTTACTGAGCAGTAGTATTATTTGCTTTGGGAGGAATAACTTTAGACTTAATGATCACTCTTTGGGAAAGAGTTTCGTCTAGTAGTGATCATCGTATGCTAGTGTTGCTGTTGTACTGTTATTATTACAAGTGTTTACTAAGTTGTTGCATGGATCGCATCGGTGGACAGACTTTAGCTTAGTAAGTCATCACATTAAGTATGAGCTTTAGCTTAGCATGGTTGCACTGTTTACTTTACTAGTTCAAGCTTTGCATGTCGATTGTTATTTTACTTCGATAGATAAGACTTGATAGATGTTCATGCCAGTTGTTAGTATAATTGTTGGTATGAGAGCAATCTCATGCTTGAGTAACTTGTGGTGTTTCTTTGGTGCGACTGCGAGATACTTTTGGCTCGCGAGTACATTCAATGTACTCATGTCTTTTAACATGGCCAGGTAGGAAGCCGTTAAGGAGACCCAGTTGAGACGACACTAGGCGAAAGAGCACCTGGTTAGATCCCTGTGGAATGGAGCCGTGCTAGGACCGTGCCACTACCATTGTAGAGGTTTCCGCTGCTGTCATCTCCAAAGTAGTCACCTCGACTACTCAGACCGTTCCGACCTTGATACAATGTCGAGACTAGGAATTCTATTGTAACATGTACATATTAATAAAGCATCCCTTATGTGGAATGGCTCGTACACTGTTACTCAAGGATTGTAAAAGCATGCGCCAGGTGGAAATCCTGGGCTGGCGTATGCGGCCTCCCAGATGAATACAGTGGCCATCCACTGTATTCAAAAGGGGGTGTCACACTACTCTAATGATGCAGCAGCCCCTGGCCCCACTTGTATAGCAGCAAGGGGTGCCGTGGAGAGGTCCTTATCGCGCTCTGTCGCTGCACCAAGGGCGTGTTTGGTTGTCATCTGAGTATTTGCCTACATAGCATATACTTTCCAGTTGGGCCTGGCTGAGGGAAAACAGGCAAAAAACCAACATTTACACCTCATTTGGTTGCCTGCATCGAGACTGCCTGCATTAGGGGATATGTTTGCACATGGTGTTTGGTGTCCTGCATTGTCTAAACTCACACATCTACATGCTGTTTGGTTGTACACAGGCTGCAAGGTGTGCTAAACTTGTACCTATTGGAAATATGCCATAGTGGCAATAATAAAGATATTATTATCATATTTTCTTGTTCATGATAAATGTTTATTATCCATGCTAGAATTGTATTGACCAGAAACTTAAATACATGTGTGGATACATAAACGAATACCATGTCCCTAGTAAGCCTCTACTAGACAAGCTCGTTGATCAAAGATGGTTAAGGTTTCCTAACCATAGACATGAGTTGTCATTTGATAACGAGATCACATCATTAGGAGAATGATGTGATGGACAAACCCAACCGTAATCTTAGCATCAGATCGTATCACTTAGTTTAATTGCAACAGCTTTCTTCATGTCAAGTATCTGTTCCTTAGACCATGAGATCATGCCACTCCCAAATGCCGGAAGAATACTTTGTGGGTTATCTGTGGCGCCCCGCCTAAATACCACTATAGCCAGATGGTTGCCACAGACACCAGCCTAGGAAATCACTCTGGCGTGCGCGTTTACAACAAGTATCATGAACATAGGCATAACTGTAACAAGAATATATTTATTAGCCATTGTGGCTGGAATAAATACATCATGGTTACAAGGATGGGGCAGCAGAATACACTATCTATGGCAGCACAGACTTGGAGCGGCTCCAATCCACAGGGATCTAACTGGGTTACTCTTCTAGCCCACGAACGCTCCAGCTTCTCGCTAGTGGAAGATGGATCCTTAGCTGAACCTGGCCACGTTGAAGGCCGCTGAGTACTTTTGAATGTACTCGCAAGCAAACCAAATAACATATACACCAAGCTATGCAATACATGGCATTCAAGCATGCTTTTGCTATCTTAACAATATTAACTATCATGTTATGGCAGGATTATCTAGCAATATTAATCATCATATCATAACAGGATTACCTAGCATGGTAACTACCAAAGTAAATGTTGTAAGGCAAAGCATAATGGTGTACGTATCTTATCATGTTTCCTCTCATGATCCCTCCGGACCACATCCAAGTTCTTACGGTCATCCGACCATCTCTTTCATAGCCATCCCATGGTTAATATCTCATATTCCTGACATCATCCGTTGTCCATGCATCCGCACTGCAAGTCTGATAAACCTTACCTTTCTCTAGTTCATTCTTAGGAATAACCTTATATGGTTCATTCCTCCTGACTCGACACAGACCAAATAGTGTGACCTAGTACGAACTGCATACAATACCATGGACTCGGCTATTCGAATAGGTTCATACACTCTGCAGAGGTTGCGCACTTTATCACACACCATGGAGCTGCCCTGGTTGACCGTGTCGATTTCTCAGGGCGGGCTAGGTCGACTCCAACAAGCCTCGTCTACCCTGTGACACTCTTATCGTATCACCAACATACCCCTCGGGTCAGGTCCTGGGTGGCCCCTGTGTCACTCCTGACACCTGCCACCTCGTGGCTAAACTGTCCCAAACGGGGACCTGATCTCATAACCAAACCAGGCTCACAAGGTTATCGCTGCCTACCAGGCCAGGGTAGCACGCATACATAACCTCCCCTCTTTGGTGATATCGACAAGAGGCACAATGATAGACCAAGTCAGGGCCGTCCCATACCAGTAGAATGTCATAATTAAGTCACATTCTTTAATATAGCGATAACTATAATAATGCATGATGAAAACATAACAACCTATCTCCATACTACAACACAACGATTCATTAGTGTGATAGCATGATGAACATTACCAAGTAACGTATACCGTAAGTACAAACTAGCAGAAGTTCAATTAATCATTTACTTCTAGCCGCAAACATATTAATTTAAACATGCAAGAATAACATAGAGTAATGCTTTAGGGCATATATCAGATGGTCGGCTTGCCTGGGGGTCAAAAAATTCATCGAAAGGAAGTGCGATCACCTCGCGAAAGAATTCGCCAGAAAAGATTCTCTCTCGAAGGGCTGAATAGAGGGCAAGGGCAAAATGGTCATTTTAAAAATGTTTAAACCTTATGAGAATGACATCATCGGAATGGATTTGACGAACAAAGAACATGGGCTTTGGAATCACCTGATTCGGAGCCACAGTTGCAAAGTTGTGGCCGTTCGTTCGTTAGGCAGAAAAACAACCAGAGACTGTGCTTTCCTGCTCCTAATGGGTGAACGCCTGCAATTTAACCGCTTCGGCCGGTGGCTGAGGATAGAAGGCGTATTCCTGGGAATACACTTCTGGTAAAAGAAAACGCCTTTCTTTCTGAAGCTGTCACTGATTACGCTTTCAGAAAAAGAAAGCGTATTCCTACGAATCCGCCTCCACTTAAACCACGCGGGCCCGGGGCTGGGTCACTTACTGGCGATGCCCGCCAGCTCTCTCTCTCTCCCCCGTTCTCCTTCTTCTTCCTCCGATGGGGAGACAGGGAGAGACAGGGGCATCGACCGGCGTTATTCCTGGTGATGGGGGTCGCGGCTGCTTCAGGTGCCGACGGGGATGGGTTCCCTGCTTCACTCCGTGACCGAGGAAGGTCCTCTTGGCCCCGGGGGTGGCCAGAGGGAGGAGCGGTGGTGGAGGCAGCACCGCGGCTGTGTGGAGCTCGGGGCCGAGGAGGATGGCCATCATTGGGAGGAGTTGGGGGTATGGGAGGGTTCTAGGGTGGCCAGGGGTCACTCCGGTGGAGGCCAGGTGGAGAAGGAGGGGCCATGGAGCTCAAATTTGAGCGATGGCCGGTGATGGCCATGGTGGCCATGGAGGCAAACTGAGGCATGGGAGCTCTATTCTTCAAGCTGGGAAAGGGCTAGGGAAGAGAGGAGGAGGTGCGAGTGCAAGGGAGAGCTCGGGGCGAGCTATTTATAGCCGACCGGCAGTGAGCCGATAAGGATGCCGCGGGTTGAGCTGGCCGTGGTCCTGGGGCTTGGAGGCAACGGCTATGGCTGGTGCGCAGCATCGGGGAGCGTCACGGTGGAGCAAAAGAGCTGCGCTGGCAAGCTCGAGAAGCCTCGGCTTCGTTCGGATACGGCGGTGGCTGTGCGAGTACAGTGGCAGATGGCGGCGTTCGTCATGGCACGGCGAGGAAGCGGCCGAGGGGGAAACCGCTGGAGGAGGGTCGCATGGACGGTGGGGAAGGAGGTCGGCACACACGGACGAGCGGAGGCCGGCCGGAGGTGACCTCCCGAGGGTCTCGATGGGCAAAGCGCCGGTTCGGTCTATTTTGAGTGTGGTCACCACATGCTCCTCGTGCTCTGGCCATCCAAGAGTTGTCAAACCATGTCAAACAGGTGCATCATTGCTCTTGGAGTTAACATATGAGCTTTTGGATGGATAAGGGGGCAAGGAATGACCGATTTGAGCTGTCCTTGAACATGAAGTGAAGGTGTTTGATCTGTTTTGGGGGAGGCTCACTTGGTGAAAGTTGCTGGTTTTTGGTAGGTACCAATGCCTTGCTAAGGTGAGTCTCCTGGCAAAAATTTATACCAAATGGTTCACCCTAGCTAGCATTTCCTTCACAAGAGGCCAAGAGGGGAAGAAACCTATTCTGGATGATTCTAAGAAAATGGTTGGCTGTCATTAGCTGAATTTTTGTGGGTGGCAATGATATAAGCATATGAGCTAGCTGGGAAAGTTTCAGCTCATTTTGATCATTTATGAAGGTACTTCCTTCACAAAGCTATAATCTGGACATAATCTAGATTGAATTATTGGGGAAGATTGGCTAGGCAAAATGATGTGAATTTTGACATGCTCACATGGTATAGGGAATATGAGGTCCTGGATTAATTTCAAGAATTATGAAGCAACCTAACACATAGTTGCTTCACAATCTCAAAATAGATCTAGAAATTAGAAGTGGATAGTGTGCTCAAGATTTGCACTGTGGAACTTGAGGTTTTGGCATATTTGGAGTAGATATGAGTCATAGAAGTTATAGGAATATTTTGGGAATTTTAGGAGCAACCAAAATAGTAGCTCCTTTGGAAAGTGGCAGAAATGGGATATTGGCTTTAATAAGGAAAATGCAATTTCCCTTATTTATTTCTTGCCAATATTTTAATGAGAGCTTAATATAGGAGCAAAGAGCATCTCCACAAGTTTTCATGAACTTTAGAGATGACTAGATATTTTTCTGGATTTAATTCCATAAAATATTAGAAAATGGAATTAATTTTAAATGAAAAATATTACAAATGACTTGGCAATATTTTTGCATATCCAGTGTTTCTGGGTATAGGAGAGTCACTGGGAAAAATTTGGGTGGAAATAGGTCAATGGAAATTGGGGTTCCTTTATAACTGCAGGAATCAGGGTTTCTCTCTCGATAAGTCGGAAAGTAGGGTTTTGGCGGCAAAACCCTGAGAATATATCTTTGGTGGCAAGATTGGATTGGAGAGAACCTCTGGTCTAATAGCAAAGGCAAGGCTAGATAACCATATTCATATACCCAAGATCCAGAGAAAGCCCCATAACACCGAAAGAAAAAGACGTGGGGTCCGGCGCATCCGACTAGTTGGGTCGCCAAATCCGCGACAACTGCTGCAGCTGGCCTCCTGCGCCGCTGTGACCCGCCTCAGCTGTGGTTCGCTGCGACCACTGCGATCTCACCCATGGCCTCGCTCCGCCTTTACCATGGCAGCCGACGAGCCGCCGTGGACTCCACTCCCGCCGGTATGAGCTTTGGCCGGTCCAGCTCCGGTCAAACCGCGGCCTCCAGGCCGCCGAGCCGCCTCCAAGCCCCCCTGTTGGAGTCGCGCTCCGGTCAAACCGCGGCCTCCAGGCCGCCGAGCCGCCAACCAACACCCGCAAGCTGTCGCGCATCGAAGCCGGCCGAGTGGCCATGCCCCGTGGGACCTCCTCTGCTGAAACCGCCTTCGCCACCATGGCCACGGAGCCGCCTCGCGCCGCCCCTCCACCACAGCTCCAAGCCGCCGTGGTCCCGCGTTGCCGCGTCTCAAGCGCCTGCCGAACCGAGGTGGCCTCGTGCAGCCCTCGCCGGAGCTGGCCGCAAGGCGCCGCCGCATTCCACGCACGCGCAAGCCGCCTGGCTCCCCACCGCATGCCTCATCACTCCGCCACGCCGTGAGCCGCTTCCGCCGCCTTGCGCCGCTCCTCCCGTGCCGCTGGAGCCGCCTTTGAGCCGCCGAGCTCCGCCGTAGACGCCGCAAGCCACCCCAGACGAGCGACCTCGCCCTCGCAGTACCAGCCGCCGTCGCACCTTGTTATGACCCGCCCCCGCTGGCGCGGACCCATCAGGCCGCCCCGCGCGGCTCTGCATGACCGGTGCCTCGCCGCGCGCCTACTGCTTCGGCTACAAACGCCAGCCGCTCGCCCTCGAGCCTCCCGTCCGAGCCGCCGTTGGGCCGCGCCTCCCCTGAGTCGCCGACGCGCCTCGCCTCCTCGAGTCGCCGGAACCGGGCCGCCACGCTGCACCTCTGCTACGGCTCCACCATTGCGCCGCCACCCGCAAGCCGGCTCCTGCCTCTCCTTGCGCCGCTGACCTCCGTCGTCTCGGCCTTGGGCCGTCCCTGCCGGAGCGCGCCTCGAGCCAACTCCCCCGCCTGGCCGCCGGCGTGGACTGATGGCTCGCGCCCGAGTCGCGCTCGACCGTCCGCCCCCGCGCGGTCTCAGCCGCCGCCTTGGGCCGGCCCTCCTGCCTCAAGCCACCTTCGCCTGGCCGGCTTCCTCCGCGAGCCGCCCGGCGCCTCCGCCGCTCGGCCTCTCTCCAAAGTCGCCTCGGCCGGCTGAAAGAAAGAAAAAGAAGAGATAAGAGGTGGTTAGCTGGAAGCAAAAAAGTAGTGGGCTGGCTGCCCCCCCCCCCAAAAAAAAAAAAAAAAAAGATGGTCTGTTCTGAGCCGCCACGCGTTCAATGCAAGCCGCCACTGCCTCCTCATCTACAGTCTCGCCTCGAGCTGTTTTCGCCGCTATGGCCCGCCGCCTCTGCCGCGGCCTCGAAAGACTGGCTAAATCGCCATTGAAATTACTGGGGCATGTTCACAGAACGGACCGTCTGTCGTCCGGACGAATCAGGTGAAATCTGTCCATTCAATTTTTATTGAAACATTTATTATTCTTTCGAGAACAGTTACTCTCATCTGTGATGTCGTTATGCAGGACTGGCAAGGTGACCGGCGTACTGCGGGTATAAAGCTCAAATCAGCACCCGCCCGTACGAGTTGTCCAACGGACGCACGGAAACCACCTGTGGTCCGGTCTACATCAACTCGCGGGCGACTCATACGTCCGCGCCGGCTTACAAACGCCCGCGGCCGAGTCACCCGTCCGCACCGGCTTACAATGCCACAGCCGACTTTCGCGACTGCACCGGCTTACAACGCCGTGGCCGTTTCTCGCAACCGCACCGGCTTACAATGCCGCGGCCGCCTCTCCCGACCATACCGGCTTACAATGCCGCGGCCGTCTATCACAACTGCGCCATCTTCAAACACGCGGCTGACTCCTACATCTACATCAACATACTGGTGCTGTGCTTGCCTGTACGAGCCGCCCAACGGACGAGCGCAAGACGCCGCCCACAGTCAGATCTACATCAGCATATCGGTGCAGTGTTCGTCTATATGAACCGCCCAATTGGACAGGTGCACAAGTTGCCGCCACTGCAGTGGTTAAAGCTTCAACAACCAGCCGGGGCGAACCATCGACCGGATGATTGAAACAATTCATGCGGGATCATCTATAACCCGCCACGGTCAACCTCAACCTTCAGTGGAGATTCTCATGCCGCCTCTTCGAGTCAACTTAAAAACTCGGGGGCTACAGACATGGCTCGATACACTTGGCCGTTTTCAACGAGAGCCACAGATCATGGCAAGAAAGTTAACCCGATCTTGGGGGATACTATATTATTGGCGGAAGGATTAAAAGTTACCCAAGAAAGACGAGTCGCCATGATGCACCGTTCAAACTTGGGGATTTCTGCCGTTTCTTCATACCAGATGGCGGCTTATAAGATGCTGCAACAATGTTGATACTTCAACAAGGTCGTTTGGGGGCTTTCAACCCACCGGGTTAAGCTTCAACCCTCTCGGTCAGGTTTTTCAGCCACTATAAGGCGGGTCATGGACCCAAATGTTGACTCCGTCAACAAAGATCACTAGGGGTGCAGCGAGTTCTAAAACTTACCTCCTTTTCGATCTGCAAGGTTGGGTTATACCTGCCTGTAAGTAGATGCACTTTGTCAGGGGTGCAGCGAGTTCCAAAACTCACCCTCTGCAAAGGCCTCTTACAGCGGCGAGGCAAACCCTTACATCCGCAAATCCGAGTTATACCTGCCTGTAAGTTGATGCCGCTTTGTCAGGGGTGCAGCGAGTTCTAAAACTTAACCCCTGCAAGGGCCTCTTACAGCGGCGAGGTAAACTCTCCCATCTGTTGTGTCTCTCTCTGGTTTGTTGCGCTCTTATCAGTTAATCTCGCCTAGAGACCCTGAGCCGTTCAAAGGAGTTGACGGCCACTCTCGTTAGAGACCCTGTACTGGTATGAGTTCAAGCATCGAGTCCACCCAGAAGAACCATCATATGAAGTTTTGAGAATAAAAGGCAAAGCAAGAACATCATACATTGCATCATACATTGCATCATACATCATACATTACATCATGCATTGCATCATATTTACATATCGTGCCGGTTTGCCAAACCGGGTCAGAGCAAGATTGTGAAAGAGGAAGCAAGGCTATACGAGATTTTAACATCTCCGGGTTGTGCTTTTTCAAGCCGCCCTTACAACAATGCAGAATATACTCTGTTTTGTTTATTTTTTCAGGTCTTGCCTTATAAGATAAGCCGCCAGAACAAATAGATCTTTAATAGCCAACATGGCTGGATCTTCATCATGGATTTCTCACATACTCGTCGGGTTGCACCGCAACTACGAGCAGGGTTTTCATATCAAAGACAAAGGAATTATTCCAGGATATTCATTCCGGGTTATATTACAACCACGGCCAAGGATTCATCCAACAAATTATGATGAGTCATATTATTATCACAATAGTCCCGAGTCGCCGCAGGCAGACGACCCGGCACTTGGGGGCTACAATATTCAAGTCAAGTTTATATCAAGTATGCAAAGTCCCATGTCGCTGCAAGCATGCACCACGGCACTTGGGGGCTAATGCAAGCTGGTTTTCAAAGCATTACATTGTCAACAAGACCCTGTTACCTCAAGGAGATGAGCAAACCTTTCAATATTTTTCTAAGTCCCAGCCCAGTACTTCTTACTGACCTGACACTTGGGGGCTACACCGCTCAGATCAAATTTTCTAAAGTCCCAAGTCGCCGCAGGCGTGCGACCCGGCACTTGGGGGCTACAGTATTCAGTTATTCAAAAACAGATTATAAGGTACAAATTGAAGACCCGGCGCATCACATATTGATGAGCCGGCCCTTGGGGGCTACACCAGCTGAAGCTTTATAAAGTATAAGACAGTTATAAGTCCCAGGCTGCTGCAGGCAAGACAACCTGGTACTTGGGGGCTACACAATCAAAGATATTGTTGCAAAGCGCCAAGTCATCATGGATCAACTTGGAGCTTGGGGGCTACAGGTAGTATGAATATATCAAAAAATTGGAGAGAGTTTTTCAAGATGTCAATTTCAGCTGGAGTCCAGTTATTTGACCCGGCGTCACCAACAATCATAACCCGGCACCATCAATGATTATAACCCGGCGGAGGAGACCCGCCAAGAGCATTGAAGGCCGACTCAACGGCATATGTGTGTTCTATCCCAGTATTTTATTTCAAAGGACATATACCTGCAAGACGATGGAGCTTACCATGAATAAATTCAAGCTAACCTGGGGGCTAATGACGGGGATATTACCCCACGGTATAACCCGGCAGACATGCTGACCCGGCAAACAGTACTGACCCGGAGAACAGTACTGACCCGGCAGACATGCTGACCCGGCAAACAGTACAGACCTGGTTACAGTTCTAACCCGGCAGACAACGGTAACCCGGCAGCTACAGTGCCAGGGGTGTAACCCGGCAGCTACAGTGACAGGGTGTAACCCGGCAGCTACAGTGTCAGGGTGTAACCCGGCAGCTACAGTGACATGGTGTAACCCGGCAGCTACAGTACCAAGATGGTAACCCGGCTATAGTGTCAGGATGCTAACCCGGCTACAGTGTCAGGAGGCTAACCCGGATGCTACAGTGCCGGAGGTGAACAGTGTTATCAGACAGTCACGGAGACGAGTCTCTGAAGATAAGCCCTGGTTGTAACCCGCCCGGTGTAAGCCGCCCGGGACGGGTTACAAGCCCAGGACTCGGAAGCCCATGAAGAGAAGCCCGCGATGGGAAGTCATCAATCCGACTTAGACTCTACATGTAAACCGCCCCTTCAGCCTTTATAAGGAGGGGCGGGTCACCCCAAGAGGGTCAGGTTAGACGTCTCATAGACAGGTCTCATAGACAGGTCTCATAGACAGGTCAGAAAGATAGTCAGATTAGAGGGTCTCGAGATTAGAGGTAGCGACTCCGCACCCTTGTAACCGAGATCGTCATCGTCATCAATATAAGACACAAAGCAGGACATAGGCTTTTACCTCCATCGGAGGGGCCGAACCTGGGTAAAAACTCCGCGTCTCTCATCCCGCTCAACCCCTTTCAAGCTACCAGTTACGTGCGCCGGACCTCACGACTAAGTCCTTACACAAGGACATCTGCCGTGACAAATCCACGACAGGAGTCGACTCTCGCGAGGGAAAAATCGAGGAGCGAAAATCAGGGTGTCACATTATCAAACGTCACTTCGTAACTGGGTGATCATCAAGGTGCTCTACTGGTATCTCAGAAAGTGTTTGTTGGGTTGCATGGATTGAGACTGGGATTTGTTACTTTGTATGACGGAGAGATATCTCTCGGCCCTCTAGGTAATATAACAACATGAATAGCTTGTGATGCGGAGCATCCTATGCTCATCCCCACGTACACTACGACTAATCCCCAAGCCCCAAGTGGACGCATGATGAGACCTCGAGCATACGTCATTGGACACAAGGTTAACTCGATCCTCTCCGAACCTTCACTTTCTACAAACGAGACATGGCTACAACCTCAAATGTATGTGCTATGCATGACCAGGAACCAAGAGGAAGGCCATGGAACAGCTAGGAGCATTGGACAAGACGGCGAGGACACCAAGTTAACTCACTCCTCTCCGAACCTTCACTTTCTACACACGAGACATGGCTACTACCGCAAATGTATGTGCTATGCATGACCAGGAACCAAGAGGAAGGCCATGGAACAGCTAGGAGCATTGGACAAGATGGCGAGGACACCAAGCGCGAGGAAGAATAGAAGTAGCTGCCAGGAAGCTACAGCTCTCGGATGTCCGACAGCCACCGGACGTCCGACGCCTGGAGACTCCACCAACCAGAAGAAGCCCAGCCAGCGAACGCTACAGCGGCCGGACGTCCGAACCGGACCGGACGTCCGACGTCCTCCAGCGACCAGACGACCGGCCAACACCGGAAATCCTACAAGTCCACGTAGAGCAGAATCTTCGGAAGTCCGAACCCTCCGGACGACCGACGTCAGCTGACCAGAGCCAAAACGCTGGATGTCCGACAAGTCCCGGATGACCGGACCCTCACGAGCGACCGGACGACCGGTGCCTGTCGGACGTCCGACACCACCTGTCTGTGCACAGTGTATCGGGCCGAGCCCATGTACCCCATCGCCCTCACTTACCCCTTCGTGGCCCTAGACTATATATACTCCTCCACCTCCACTATTCTAGAGTTAGCATAGTGATAGCTCAGTTTAGAGATAGAGCTTTGCTCGTCCTTGTGGTTCTTGTCGATCGAGAGACCGTGGCCTCTACGGAGAAGATCCACGCTTGGATTCAAGACCCCTCACGGGAAGACCCCTCGCGGGCTCAAGACCTCCTCATGGAGATGAACTAATTACCTCTTGTATCGTCCTTTGTTGACTTTGGATCGTGTATCTCTCTTTATGTTCATGGATCTAGCACATGTGTGATCGTTTCTTGTTGATTTGAGTGTTTCCTCTCGTTTCCCCTCGTGATTTCCCTCGTGTTTCCCCTTGTGTTCTTCATGTTCTTCATAGGATCCCCTCCATTTCGTGAAAGATCAGCCCTAGGGTTTCCACCCTACATCAGCTTGCAAGCATGTGACTAATGTGTTTAGTCATGGAGATCTTGTATTACAGAATGAGTAAAGAGACTTGCCGGTAACGAGATTGAACTAGGTATGGCGATACTGACGGTCGAGTCTCGGGCAAGTAACATATCGCCGAACAAAGGGAATTGTATATGGGATTAACTGAATATTCGACATCGTGGTTCAAACTAATAAAGATCTTCGTTGAATATGTGGAATTCAATATGGGCATCCAGGTCCCGCTATTGGTTATTGGTCGAAGAGGAGTCTCGGTCATGTCTGCATGTTCCCGAACCTGTAGGGTCACACACTTAAAGTTCGGTAACGCTAGGGTAGTAATGGGATATTCTTAATGGTGAGACCGAATATTGTTCAAAGTCTTAGATGAGATCTAGGACATCACAAGGAGCTTCGGAGTGGTTCAGAGGTAAAGATTTATATATAGGAAGTCATATTCAGGGTTTCGGAAAATGTTTGGGATTTTTCGGTATTGTACCGGTAAGGTTCTAGAAGGTTTCGGGGTGGGGCCCACCTACATGGAGGGACCCACATGGACGTGGCTAGTGGGGCAAGGCCCCACACCCCTAGTCTAGGCACAACAAGATTCCCCCTATAAGGAATAGGATCATATCCCGAAGCGATAAGATCAAGATCCCTAAAAAAGGGGGATAACGATCAGTGGGGAAGGAAAGGAGGAATTTCCTTCCTCCCCCCTTGGCCAACGACCCAAGGGCTTGGAGGGAAAGCCACCAGCCTCCTCCATGCCTATATAAATGTGGGGAGGTGTAGGAGGCAGCTAGGCTTCCACCCTTGGCCGCCGTCTCTCCCAACTCCTCCCATCTCCTCCGCACAGACGCTTGGCGAAGCCCTACAGCAGTTCCGCTGCCACCACCTCCACCACGCCGTCGTGCTGGCCTGGATCCCATCTACCTCTCCACCCTCCCTTGCTGGATCAAGAAGGCAGAGGCATCATCGAGCCGTACGTGTGCACATCTCGAAGATGCCATCCGTTCAGCGCTGGATCGGATTGGATCGCGAAGGGAGTACGACTACGCCAACCATGATCTTTAGATCGTTAATGCTTTCGGTCTACAAGGGTATATAGACACCCCCCTCTCATTACTAGCATCTCCATAGAATAGATCTTGAGTGTTTCATAGGAATTTTTCTTGTTTTCCTTGCAATGTTCCCCATCAGTGGCATCATGAGCTAGGTCTATGCGTAGATGTTATGCATGAGTACAACACAAATTGGTTGTGGGTGTTGATGTTTAGATTGCTTACCTCCTTTGTTATTTTCGATTTGGCGGTATTGTAGGATGAAGCGGCTCAGACCAACTTTACTTGTCCTCGCACAAGAGACCGGTTCCACGATTGACATGTGATACGTCTCCAACGTATCTATAATTTTTTATTGTTTCATGCTATTATATTATCTATCTTAGATACCTTTTATACAATTTTATATCATTTTTTGGACTAACCTATTAACCTAGTGCCCAGTGAAAGTTGCTGTTTTTTGCTTGTTTTTGGCTTTTCAAAAAATCAATACCAAACGAAGTCCAAACACGATGAAACTTTACGGTGATTTTTTCTTGACCAGAAGAGACCCTAGAAGGTTCGGGGGGTGGCCAGAAGATCTACGGGTGAGTCACAAGCTCACATGACGCGCCCCCAGGGGGGCATGCCGCCTGACCTCGTGGGTCCCACGCAGCCCTATTTAACCTAATTCCAACTCCATAAATTCCCATAAATCCCCAAACCACCAAAAAGAGCCACGAAACTTTTCTTCCACTGCCGCAAGCCTCTGTTCTTCCATGATCCCATCTGGAGGCCTTTTTCGGTAATCTGCTAGAGGGGGAATCGACCATGGAGGGCTTCTACATCAACCTTGCTGCCTCTTCGATGATGTGTGAGTAGTCTACCACAGACCTATGGGTCCATAGTAATTAGCTAGATGGCTTATTCTTTCACTCCGATCTTCAATACAATGTTCTCCTTGATCTCCTTGGAGAACTATCCAATGTAATCTTCTTTTGTGGTGTGTTTGTTGGATCCAATGAATTGTGGGTTAATGATCAGATTATTCATTGAAGGTAATTGAGTCTTTTCTGAACTTTATTATGCATGATTGTTATAGCTTTGTATTTCCCTCCGATCTATCTGTTTGGTTTGGCCAACTACATTGATTTATCTTCAGTGGGAGAGGTGCTTTGTAGTGAGTTCAATCTTGCGGTGTCCTCACCTCATGACAAAAGGGGTAGCGAGGCACGTATTTGGATTGTTGCCATTAAGGGTAAAATGACGGGGTTCAATCATATTGCTTGTTTTTATTCTGTCTACATTATGTCATCTTTCTTAAAGCGTTACTCTATTTGTCATGAACTAAATACCCTAGATGCATGCTGGATAGCAGTCGATGGGTGAAGTAATAGTAGTAGATGCAGTCAAGAGTCGCTCTACTTGTCACGGTGGTAATGCCTATATACATGATCATTGCCATGAATAACATCATAACAAAGCTCTTTTCTATCAATTGCCCAAGAGTAATTTGTCTACCCACCGTATGCTATTTTTATGAAAGAGAAGCCTCTAGTGAAAACTATGGCCCCGGGTCTACTTTAATCATATTACAAAAACCAAAAATACCTTGCTGCAATTTTACTTCTTTTATTTTACTTTGCAATTTATCTATCTACCATTATCAGATTTATTCATTGCAAGTAATGAGTTCAAGGGGATTGGCAACCCTCTTGCCCGCGTTGGGTGCAAGTATTTGCTCTTGTGTGTGTAGGTGCTATCTTTCTAGGTACTTCCTTGGTTCTCCTATTAGTTCAATAGCCTTGGTTCTCACTGAGGGAAATACTTATCTGCTACTATATTGCTTCAACCTTCCTCTTCGGGGAAAATCCCAACGCAGCTCACAAGTAGCAGAAAAAAATTCTGGCGCCATTGCCGGGGAGGATTCACGTCAAGATAGTCTCCCGTCAACTTCCCAATTTCTGGCACTGTTGCCGAGGAGATATCATCAAATACCGATAGGTTCCTTCACACAAATTATCATTTACTTGTTCTACTTTTTATTAGCTTGTATTAGTTTTGTTAAAAAAAATAAAAAACTCAAAAATATTTTACTTTGCTAGTTTGCTATCTTGTTTTGTGACTATGGCTAGTTCTTTCCTTGTTACTTGTACCCCTGAAAATGAAGTGCTTAATTTTAAACAAAGGGGAGGAGAAAGTTTGAAAGATGCTTGGTATAGGATTTGCGATGCTCAAAATAGGTCTACTCGTAAGCAATCCACCATCGTTCTTCTTCGTAATTTTTATGTGGGTGTTACTACTTGGTATAGGTTTGTGCTTGATACCATTACTGGAGGAAATTTTCTAAGTAGTCACCCTTGGGATGCTTTCAATGCCATGGGAAATTTCGTAGGATCACCACCTATTACTATTAGTGAAACGGCATTGACTTTGGAACATGTTATGCAAAGGTTAGAAGCTATTGAGAATAAAATGCCTACTATTGAACATATTGAGAATCTAGACAAGAAGGTCCATAATCAAGTTACTAAATTTGGCTCAACATTAGGAACCACATTAAAGATGTTAAAAGGAAAGGAACCAATAATTACCGAGACGGTAGAATAAAGTCCTGCTAGAATTGATAAATTGGAGGAAATCATTAATAATATGGGTTCAACTTTTTCTTCCTCTAAAACTATCAAAAGAACTCCTACAAATAGAAATTCCAAGCTTATGTATGTTCCTAAAAATAAGGGTGCCTCATCTAGTAAAAAGAAAGAGGATCTTATAATGATTAGTGTGCACCCCAACTTCATTGATATGATAAAGGAATCTATTACTGAAAACAAATTCCTCAATTTTTTTTCCTAGGAGTGTAATTGTTAAAAATATGCTTGTAAAATCTCCTAGCAAGCCTAAATATGTAATTGAGGAGTTGGAAACCAAAGACGATAATACTTGAAACAATGCATTATTCCTAGCTAGGGGCATAAAACAATAGCGCTTGTTGGGAGGCAACCCAATAGTTATCTTTATTTTTCTTTTCTACTTCTTGAGTCTACATAATTATTGCTACTTTAATGATTGTGTTTTTATATTTTAATTAGTGTTGGTGCCAAGTAAAGCCCTTGGGATGATTTGCATGATAGTTGATTTGATTCTATGCAACAACAGAAACTTTTGCGGAATTTTTCCTGGAACATGATTTTGATCTGAAATTTTTACACATGATTTATATACAAATTTTCTACATTGTCTTAATTTTTCAGAATTTTTAGAGTTACAGAAGTGTGGTTTCCATTCAGATCTTTACAGACTATTCTGTTTTAGACAGATTCTGTTTTTATTTGCATAGTGTGCTTGTTTTAATGATGCTATGGTTTATATCGGGGTGTATAAGTCATGGAGAAGTTAGAATACAGTAGTTATTATGAAAGAATAATTATGAATGAGTTTACAACAGTACCTACAGTTTTTGATTTGTTGATTATACTAACGGATCTGACGAAGTTTCTGTTGAGTTTTGTGTGCTGAAGTTATCACGATGGATGAAGGAATAAGGAGCGGAAAGACCCTAAGCTTGGGGATGCCCAAGGCACCCCAAGGTAATATTCAAGGAAGACCCAAGTGTCTAAGCTTGGGGATACCCCGGATGGCATCCCATCTTTCATCCACAATTCATCGGTATGTTACTTGGAGCTATATTTTTATTCATCACATGATTTGAGTTTTACTTGGAGCGTCTTGTGCCATAGTTTTATTTTGTTTGCTTGTTAGTTTGCAACAATCATTGTTTGCTGTACACACTTTTTTGAGAGAGACACACATTTATCATGATTTGTTAGAATACTCTATGAGCTTCACTTATATCTTTTGAGCTATGAAGTTGCTCTTGTGCTTCACTTATATTTGTTCGAGCACGACGGTGGTTATATTTTATAGAAATGATTGCACTCTCATGCTTCACTTAAATCTTTTTGAGAGTCTTTAAATAGGAAGTGGTAATGAGCACGGGTTATGAGACTAGTCTAAAAATGATACGTATTTAAGAGTGATATAATAAAAACTTTCATGTGGATCACTAAATATGAAATGTATGTTTTAATTATATTGATGTCATAATATGAAAGAATGTTTGTTCAAGGTCACTGGTTAGTAAGAATATCGATATTTAAAGCTTGTTATGACAACTCATTTAAAGTCTCGGTCATGGCATGACCGGGATGTTTGAGCACTTTTATTCCTCGTTGAAATCCTTTGTGCTGTTCGAGTCGGGGGCGCGCTATGGTTAACTCCTACCAACCTCCTCCCTAGGGGCATGCGAGTAGTTCTTTGCTTCGAGGGCTAATCAAACTTTCACAATA
Source organism: Elymus sibiricus (assembly GCA_039707655.1). Classification (NCBI taxonomy): domain Eukaryota; kingdom Viridiplantae; phylum Streptophyta; class Magnoliopsida; order Poales; family Poaceae; genus Elymus; species Elymus sibiricus. The sequence continues at coordinate 537,798,586 of CM077675.1, forward strand.
AGTATATGAGTTGACTAATGTGAGTCCACAGATTATTCGCACTTTTACCTTTTCGCATATTGCTAGCCTCTTCGGTGCCGTGCATTGCCCTTTCTCACCTTGAGAGTTGGTGCAAACTTCGCCGGTGCATCCAAACCCCATGGTATGATACGCTCTATCACAAATAAGCTTCCTTATATCTTCCACAAAATAGCCATCATACCTACCTATCATGGCATTTCCATAGCCATTCTGTGATATATTACCATGCAACTTCCACCATTCCGTCTCATGACATGTGTGTTCATCGTCATATTGCTTTGCATGATCATCTAGAGCTGACATGATATTTGTGGCAAAGCCAATGTTCATCATTGTTATACATGTTACACTAGATCATTGTGCATCCTGATACACAGCCAGAGGCATTCAAATAGAGTCATATTGTTTCAGTTTATCGAGTTGTAATATTGAGTTGTAAGTAAATAAAAGTGTGATGATCATCATTATTAGAGCATTGTCCTAGTGAGGTAAAGAATGGTGGAGACTGATGAGAACTCCAAAATGTGGGGATGAGGTCCATGATATTGTTCTAAAAAGAGAAAAAAAGAGAAGGGGCAATGCTACTATCCTTTTTATACACTTGTGCTTCAAAGTAGCACCATGTTCTTCATATAGAGAGTCTCCTGATTTGTCACTTTCGTATACTAGTGGGAATTTTTCATTATAGAAGTTGGTTTGTATATTCCAATGACAGGCTTCCTCAAATGCCCGAGGTCTTCATGAGCAAGCAAGTTGGATGCACATCCACTTAGTTTCATATTGAGCATTCAAACACTTATAGCTCTAGTGCATCCTTTGCATGGCAATCCCTACTCCTCACGTTGATATCGATTGAAAGGCCTCTCCATTGCCTAATGATCCGCCGAGTTGATGCGAGACTTTCTCCACCTTTGTCTTCCCTTATATATCTCTACCACCGCATTCTATTCCACCCTTAGTGCTATATCCATGGCTCACGCTCATGTATTGAGTGGAGATGAAAATGCTAAAGCGCGTTAAAAAGTATGATCCAATTTCTTGGCTTGACACCGGGGTGATCATGATTTTTACTTGTGTGATGAAGACGGAGTCATGCCATGCTTACATGATTCAATGAGTAGGAATAACATTCGTTAAGCATCATATATTTTGAGAAGTAATGATTATGTTCAAGTATTCATGGATATTATTATGTTGATATCAATTACTTCATTGTTTCTCAATATTTATACCATAAAGAGATTACATGATAAACATGCTAGGTGCCATTCAACATCAAAAATTCTATTTTTATCATTTACCTACTCGAGGACGAGCAGGAATTAAGCTTGGGGATGCTGATACATATCCAACGTATCAATAATTTATGAAATATTCATGCCATGTTTACAATAATTTTATATGGTTTTGGTGCATTTTTATATTATATTTATGGACTAACTTTGATACTTTTTATTGTTTCATGCTATTATATTATCAATCTTAGATACTTTTTATACCATTTTATATCATTTTTGGGACTAACCTATTAACCTAGTGCCTAGTGCCAGTTGCTGTTTTTTTGCTTGTTTTTGGCTTTTTAGAAAATCAATACCAAACGAAGTCCAAACACGATGAAACTTTACAGTGATTTTTTCTGGACCAGAAGAGACCCTACAAGGTTCGGGGGTAGGCCAGAACATATATGAGTGAGTCACAAGCTCACACGGCATGCCCTCGGGTGGGGGGGGCACCTGAGCTCGTGGGTCCCACGCAGCTTCGTTTGACCTAATTCGAAGTCCATAAATTCCCATAAATCCCCAAACCAACAAAAAGAGCCATGAAACTTTTCTTCTGCGGCCGCAAGCCTCTGTTCTTCCATGATCCCATCTGAAGTCCTTTTCCAGTAATCTGTCGGAGGGGGAATCGACCACAGAGGGCTTCTACATCAACCTTGCTACCTCTCCGATGATGTGTGAGTAGTCTACCACAGACCTACGGGTCCATAGTAATTAGCTAGATGGCTTCTTCATTCTCTCCAATCTTCAATACAGTGTTCTCCTTGATCTCCTCGGAGAGCAATCCGATGTAATCTTCTTTTGTGGTGTGTTTGTTGGAATCCGATGAATTGTGGGTTTATGATCACATTATTCATTGAAAGTAGTTGAGTCTTTTCTGAACATTATTATGCATGATTACTATAGCTTTGTATTTCTCTTCGATCTATCCGTTTGGTTTGGCCAACTAGATTGATTTATCTTCAGTGGGAGAGGTGCTTTGTAGTGGGCTTAATCTTGCGGTGTCCTCACCTCATGACAGAAGGGGTAGGGAGGCACTTATTTGTATTGTTGCCATTAAGGGTAAAATGACAGGGTTCAATCATATTTCTTGGTTTTATTCTGTCTACATTATGTCATCTTGCTTAAAGCGGTACTCTGTTTGTCATGAACTTAATACCCTAGATGCATGCTGGATAGCGGTCGATGGGTGGAGTAATAGTAGTAGATGCAGGCAGGAGTCGGTCTACTTATCATGGACGTAATGCCTATATACATGATCATTGCCATGAATAACATCATAACTATGTGCTTTTCTATCAATTGCCCAACAGTAATTTGTTTACCCACCGTATGCTATTTTTATGAGAGAGAAGCCTCTAGTGAAAACTATGGCCCCCGGGTCTACTTTAATCATATTACAAAAACCAAAAATAACTTGCTGCAATTTAACTTCTTTTATTTTACTTTGCAATTTATCTATCTACCATTATCAGATTTAATCCTTGCAAGTAACGAGTTCAAGGGGATTGACAACCCTCTTGCCCGCGTTGGGTGCAAGTATTTACTCTTGTGTGTGTAGGTGTTGTTTAACTAGGTACTTGCTTGGTTCTCCTATTGCTTTGATAACCTTGGTTCACACTGAGGGAAATACTTATCTGCTACTATATTGTTTCACCCTTCCTCTTCAGGGAAAACCTCAACGCAGCTCACAAGTAGCAACATGCAACTCGTATTACATAAAGTGGCGGGCGGGTGTCTGTCTCTCCCACTTTAGTTGAATCTGATTTGACAATGGCGGTCCTTGTAGAAGGTTAAAAGGCAACTTATATATCACCGTTGTGGCTTTGCGTAGATGAGAACAGTTCTTATTAGTTGCCCCTAGAAGCCATGTAAAAATTGCAACAATAAAGTAGAGGACGTCTAACTTGTTTTTGGAGGGCATGTAATGTGATGTGGTATCGCCAAGATGTGTTTTGATATATGTTGATGCATGAGATGATCATGTTTTGTAATAGATTCATAACTTGCATGTCGATGAGTATGGCAACTGGTAGGAGCCATAGGGTTGTCTTAATATTATTGTATGACCTGCGTGTCAATAATTAAATGCCAATGAATTGCTTTACTTTATCGCTATGAGTTAGCAATAGTTGTAGAAGCAATAGTTGCCAGAGACAACTACGTGACAACACCTTGGAGATGATGGAGATCATGGTGCTATGCTGGTGATGATGGAGATCATGTCGGTGCTTTGGAGATGGAGATCAAAAGCACAAGAAGATAATGGCAATATCATGTTACATATTGATTGCATGTGATGTTTATCTTTTATGCATCTTATTTTTGCTTAGAACGATGGCAGCATTATAAGATGATCCCTCACAATTAATTTCAAGAGAAAAGGTGTTCTCCCTAAGCATGCACCATTGTGAAAGTTCATCGTTTCGAAGCACCTCGTGATGATCGGGTGTGATAGACTCTACGTTCACATACAACGGGTGTAAGCTAGTTTTACACATGCAGAATACTTGGGTTAAACTTGACGATCCTAGCATGTACAGACATGGCCTCGGAACACGGAGGACCGAAAGTTCGAACATGAGTCATATAGAAGATATGATCAACATGGAGATGTTCACTATTGATAGCTACCCCATCTCACATGATGATCGGACTTGGGTTAGTGGATTTGGATCATGTATCACTTAACAACCTAAGGGATGTTGATTTAAGTGGGAGTTCATTAGTAATTTGATTAGTTGAACCAATTATCATGAACATAGTCTAAATGTCTTTGCAAATTATGTTGTAGATCAATGGCTCACGCTATAGCTCCCCTAAATTTTAATGCATTCCTATAGAAAGAAAAGTTGAAAGATGATGGAAGCAACTATGTGGACTGGGTCCGTAATCTGAGGATTATCCTCACTGCTGCATAGAAGGCTTATGTCCTTGATGCACCGCTAGGTGTGCCACCCACTCCCTCAACTGTGGATGTTGTGAACATTTGGCAGGCGAGGTGTGATGACTACTCGATAGTTCAGTGCGCCATGCTTTACTGCTTAGAACCAGGGCTCCAAAAGCATTTTGAGTACTTGGCAGATAAGAAGGCTAGCAATGTCAACAAAGGTATATTTGATATACATGTTATTGATGTGTACCTTACTAGTGCTCATCATAGCGCCTGGGTATTTGATATTGGTTCGGTTGCTAATATTTGTAACTCAAAACAGGAGCTACGGAATAAACAGAGACTAGCTAAGGACGAGGTGACGATGCGCGTTGGAAATGACTCCAAGGTTTATGTGATCGCCATCGGCACGCTCCCTCTACGTCTACCTTCGGGATTAGTTTTAAACCTGAATAATTGTTATTTGGTACCCGCATTGAGCATGAACATTATATCTTGATCTTGTTTATTGTGAGACGGCTATTCATTTAAATCAGAGAATAATGGTTGTTCTATTTATATGAATAATATCTTTTATGGTCATGCACCCAATGTGAATGGTTTATTCTTGCTGAATCTCAATCGTAGTGATACACATGTTCATAATATTGATGCCAAAAGATGCAAAGTCAATGATGATAGTACCACATACTTGTGGCACTGCAGCTTAGGCATATTGGTGAAAAGCGCATGAAGAAACTCCATACTGATGGACTTTTGGAATTACTTGACTTTGAATCATTTGATTTATGTGAACCATGCCTCATGGGCAAGATGACTAAAACCCCATTTTCCGGTACAATGGAGCGGGCAACTGACTTGTTGGAAATAATACATACCGATGTATGCGGTCCAATGAGTGTTGAAGCACGCGGTGGATATCGTTATTTCCTGACCTTCACGGATGATTTAAGTAGATATGGGTATATTTACTTAATGAAACACAAGTCTGAAACATTTGAAAAGTTCAAGGAGTTTCAGTGTGAAGTAGAGAATCATCATAACAAGAAGATAAAATTTCTACGATCTGATCGTGGAGGTGAACATCTGAGTTATGAGTTTGGCACGCATTTAAGACAATGTGGAATTGTTTCACAACTCATGCCACCTGGAACACTACAGCGTAATGGTGTGTCCGAACGTCGTAATCATAGTCTATTGGATATGGTGCGTTCTATGATGTCTCTTACCAATTTGCCACTGTCGTTTTGGGGTTATGCATTAGAGACAGCTGCATTCACTTTAAATAGGGCACCGTCTAAATCCGTTGAGATGACACCGTATGAATTATGGTCTGGCAAGAAACCTAAGCTATCATTTCTTAAAGTTTGGGGATGCCACGCTTATGTTAAGAGGCTTCATCCTGATAAGCTCAAACCCAAAGTGGAGAAGTGCGTCTTCATAGGATACCCTAAAGAGACCATTGGGTATACCTTCTATCATAGATCCGAGGGCATGATCTTTGTAGCCAAGAATGGATCCTTTCTAGAGAAGGAGTTTCTCTCGAAAGAACTGAGTGGGAGGAATGTAACACCCCAGATATCATGCCACAGTAATTCCAACCTAAATTGTGCCAAGTCATTTTGCTTTACCATGTTTGATCATCATTGACTCATATCTCATTTCAAATTCCACTTTAAATCAAAATTCAAATTCTTAGTGAAAATAAAAGTTTGTCCAATCTGAAAACTAAATAGTTCATGTTTTAGAAAATATTCCATAACTAATTGTGTTTAGGAAAACAACATCACCTAAATTACCAAATTGCCCCTGAAAATTCAAAACAGTACCAACAGCACCATTTTGACCCATTTAAATTCAATTCCAAATTCAAACAAATTCAGATGAGCCGCAAACTTTTTATGGCAATGTCAAATATTGCGTAGTAATTATTGGGACCAGTTGCACATTTTCCAAAATTGATTTAATGCTAAAAGAAAGTGCAAAACAGAAACTAGAAGTGAAAACAGAAAAGAAATGGAGAAAAAGGAAAAGCCTGCAGGGCCTCGAGTGCACAGTGCACTGGCCCAGCCCACCCCATCGTCTCTTACCTGCTCCCCCTCCATGTCACCGCGTGCGTGGCCGAGCGCGCCGGCTCCGGCCGCCAGCCACCACGGCGACGGAGCAGGTGGCTGAGGGGATAAGGGCAACGCCCCTTGGACGCCCCAGCCACACTACTCCCTCTGCACCATTGCTCGTTCCCCTCCTCCACAGCACGGCCGTGCACACCCGCCACCGTGCCTCATCATTGCCGTGGCCACCGGCCCCCTCTCGCCGTTCCAAGTTGCCCAGCGAAAGCCCCATCGTCGGCTACTTCGTCCTGGAGGAGCAAGTCGAGCTGGAGGGCCCCGCAGCATCGGTTCTGACCCCTTCTGCCGCCGTCCATCGCCACCTTGATCAGCCACCATCGCTACTTCCCCCGCTTCCCCGCACGCCTACGAGCACCCCCTGTGAGCCCCGGTCCTCCCTGAACTTCCTTGGCTCCTCCCCGTGCCCCGTAGCCGTCGTCTCCTTCGTGACTGAACCCACCGCTGCTTGGGCTCGTCGCCAGCATCGTTCCGGTGACCAAATGGTCAGGCACCCAAGCCCAGCGAGTTCGCACGCATCCGTAGACCCCTGCTAGCCACGTAGTTTGCTTGCTAGTGCACTGCTGTTACTGACCCGCGCGCGCCTGAACTTTGGCGCCGCCATTGATGTCGCCCTGCTCGACTCCGGCCACCCCAGGGCTCGCCGCCGCCACCGTTGGACGCGGACGAGAGAGGGCTACCTCCTAGTTGCCTCAGCTCGCCGAGGCACGGCACATAGGCAAATCCCGTGTGGCTCCGCCATGTCTGGCCGTCGCCTGCGGTTAAACACCGGCCAAAACATGCTTTAATTAGCGCTAATGACCCCTGACGTGTGGGGCCCACCCTCTAATAAATCTAGGTTTAAAAAAATAAATTAATCTGCGGTTAACGCTATAGTGTATGACATGTGGGACCCCCTGGACCCGCTGACCAGTCAAACCAGCTAACTACGCAGGCCCAGTCACTGGCAGGTGGGTCCAGTGGGCCCCTTTGAATAGTCAGCCTGGTCAAAGCTGACAGCTGAGTCAGCATTGACCTGGCCCCACTGTCAGTCACACAGCTCACTGCCGTGTACACTCCAGTGGGTGTACTTAGCATTTTACCCTTTATTTTTGAATTAATAATAAAACAGAAAATTCCAGAAAATGTTTAAATACTTTGAAAAATCATAGAAAATAACCCGTAGGTCAGATGAAAATAATTTATATATGAAAATGATCAGAAAAATCTAACGAATCTAGATATGTCACTTGCATCCATGTTAGATCACTCTAAAATGGAGAACTTTGAACTTTTGGCCACTTTTCGATAAATGAATAGTGCATGACTTTGGGAAAATATTTCCAAATATTTTCCCTTTCCATCCAAAACATTTAGGGATGCATTAGAACACCCCTGCATATTAGTTTGACATGTCATGCATAATGTTGCATTGTGTGCGCCGTTATTTATTTTGTTTCTTCCCCCTCTTTCCCTCCAGTAGACCCCGAGACTGCCCTTAACACTGCTCCCGAGTACGAGTACGTCGACGACATCCAGCCCCTTGCAGTAGAGCTTCCAGGCAAACAAAATCCCCTTGATCATTCCTATATCGCCCATTCCTTCTCTCTATTCTTGCATTAGATTTTGCTACTATTATTTCGATAGCTCCTATTCTGATGCATATCCTGTTTTTGGTTACCTGTTGTTGATACTCTACCTGATATCCTAAATGCTTAGTATAGGCTGGTTAGTGATCCATCAGTGGCCCTATATCATTGTCCGAGTTTCTATGCTTTACTACTGGGTGATCCTAGCTAGATGATCATGGAGAAGAGACCGACACCACACCAGTACCACCTTAGTTGTATGAATCTATAGAGCTACTATCATGTGCCGAGGTTGATTCCTCGTATCTCAATTTCGATGATATCTCTGTAGTGTAGCACATCGAGTGTGGGTTACCGAGGGTGATTCCTCGTTCTTCACTCTCGATGATGATTCTGTCGTACAGTACCCCAAGTGTGAACCTATCGAGGGTGATTCCTCTGAGTTTACCTTGATGGTATACCTCAAGTGTGAATCTATCGAGGCTGATTCCTCAGATTCCCCTTGATGGTATGGACCCACTGTTACACTTTTAAAGATTACTACGGGACTGAAGGGCAGGTGGTACCACCCCGGTAGAGGTGGACCTGGGTTCCCGACAGTCCTTTGATTAGTCAGGTCAGCCCCAAGGGTACCCGCGAGTGATATTGAGGCAGATCGACCGGGCAGGCGGAGACCATCCAGGAGAGACATGAGCCTGTTCCCTTGTCAAACCGCGAGTCGAAGCGACAGGAGCACTGTTCGTCTCCGTGAGATAATAATGCATTAACGGGTTTGGATATTTGATCTGAGTGGGTCGTTGGCCCTTTTCGCACTAACCACCACGCGGGATAATTTATGGGCAGTCGGCATCGTACGATTCTCCCGAAAACTCTGTCAGACGTCACAGTTGAGCGGCATGCGCCCAGGTGAGCTGGTTACGCCTGCTTGTGTATACAGAGGCTAGGCTTGGTCCCAGCTGTCCACGCAATGTGCAGGAGTGCAAAGGGCGATGGGCCCCAGACCCCTGCGCACTTAGGATTTACACCGGCATGCTGACCTCTCTGCGGAGCCTAGGTAGAACTATGGTGTGTCGATCAGCCAAGGCCAGGCATTTCCCAGAAAAGTGTGTCCAGCCAGAGTTAATCGAGCATGTTGGGTAAGTTGGTGCACCCCTGTAGGGAAGTAATCTATTCGAATAGCCATGTCCATGGTAACAGGATGCTCGGAGTTGTATCCCAATCTACTACAACTAGAACTGGATACTTGTGATACTAATATGTTATGATGGCTCCGGGATCGCTTTCTCACAAGGAGTCGAGGAAGGATCCCCGGGCATTGATACTAAATACTTGCTACTATTACTATGATATGCTACTCTCTTCTGATGCTGCAAGATGCTAGTCTTCGATAGGACTAGGTTCTCCTCTCTACTCTGGCATTCTGCAGTATAGTCCATGATACGTCTCGGTCGTATCTACTTTTCCAAACACTTTTGCTCTTGTTTTGGACTCTAATTTGCATGATTTGAATGAAACTAACCCGGACCGACGCTGTTTTCAGCAGAACTACCATGGTGTTGTTTTTGTGCAGAAATAAAAGTTCTCGGAATTGGACGAAACTTTTTCGAGATTTTTTATGGAATAAATAAAAAATACTGGAGCGAAGAACCACAGGAGGGGAGCCCCTAGGGGCTAACTGGCCACCAGGGCGCGCCCTGGTGCCCAGTGGAGCCCACGAGGCTCCGCTGACCCTAATCTCAAGTCTATAAATTCCTATTTCCTGAGAAAAAATAAGAGAGGAAGTTTCATCGTGTCTTACGATACGGAGCCACCACCACCTCCTGTTCTTCATCGGGAGGGCTGATCTGGAGTCCATTTGGGGTTCCGGAGAGGGGGATTCATCACCATCATCATCACCAACCCTTCTTCATCGCCAATTTCATGATGCTCACCACCGGGAGTGAGTAATTCCTTCGTAGGCTTGCTGGACGGTGATGGGTTGGATGAGATTTATCATGTAATCGAGTTAGTTTTGTTAGGGCTTGATCCCTAGTATCCACTATGTTCTGAGATTGAGGTTGCAATGACTTTGCTATGCTTAATGCTTGTCACTAGGGCCCGAGTGCCATAATTTTAGATCTGAACCCTTTATGTTTTCATGAATATATTTGTGTTCTTGATCCTATCTTGCAAGTTATACGCACCTATTACGTGTTATGATCTGCATACCCCAAGGTGACAATAATTGGGATTCTTTTCGGTGATTATCGTAGTTTGAGGGGTTCATGTATTCACCATGTGTTAATGCTTTGTTCTGATTCTCTATTAAAAGGAGGCCTTAATATCCCTTAGTTTCCAATAGGACCCCGCTGCCACGGGAGGGTAGGACAAAAGATGACATGCAAGTTCTTATCGCAAGCACGTGTGACTATATACAGAATACATGCCTACATTACATTGATAAATTGGAGCTAGTTCTGTGTGGCCCTAGGTTATAACTATTACATGATGAATGTCATCCAACATAATTATCCATCACTGATCCAATGCCTATGACTTTTGCTTATTGATCTTTGCTAAGTTATTACCGCTGCTACTGCTATTACAATTGCTATAAAACTGCTACTGTTGCTATTGCTGCTACTACTGTTATCAAACTATCATACTACTATGCTACTAATCACTTTGCTACAGATATCTAGTTCCCCATGTGTGGTTGAATTAACAACTCAACTGCTAATACTTGCAAATATTCTTTGGCTCCCCTTGTGTCGAATCAATAAATTTGGGTTGAATACTCTACCCTCGAAAACTGTTGCGATCCCCTATACTTTTGGGTTATCAAGACTTTTTTCTGGCGCCGTTGCCGGGGAACATAGCTCTATTTGCTAAGTCACTTGGGATTTATATCTGTTGATCACTATGAGGATTCTGAAGGATGATAGAACCATGATCATTCCCTCTAAGATGAGGGGAGGTATGGAACTGCCATCTAGCTCTGCACTTGATTCACCTTCTGTTTTGAGTAAGCTTGCGACACCACCACCTGCTATTAATTCTGATATGTTGCAAGTAATTGATGATGCTACTTCTACTATGAATGATGCTATTGATGATGCTAGTACTTTGCTTGATGATACTGTGCCACTAGGTGAATTTCTTGATGAACAACTTGCCAAAGCTAAAGAACTTGAATTAATGAAACTGCTGAAAATTATGATTCTCCTCTTAGACCTAGCTTTCCTAGATATGAACTTCCTAAAATACCTGATGGTTATGTTATGGATGGGGAGATAGCTAGAGACTTTCTTGCTTGTAATGATAGAGATTATGTGAAGAAACTACTATGTAAGCTGGAAAAAAAATCTTTGATAGCGATAATGAAATATGACCCTGTATTTGCTACTTCTCCTATCTTTGTTACTAATAAGGATTATGAATTCTTTGTTGATCCTATGTTAATTACTTTGGTGGAATCTGATCCTTTCCATGGTTATGAATCTGAAACTATTGTGGCACATCTTACTAAATTAAATGACATAGCCACCCTATTTTCTCATGAGGAAAAAATTCGCTACTACTATATTCTTAAGTTGTTTCCTTTCTCATTAAAGGGTGATGCTAAGATATGGTTTAATATGCTTACTCCTGGTTGTGTGCGTAGTCCCCAGGATATGATTTATTACTTCTCTGAAAAATATTTTCCTGCCCATAAGAAACAAGCTGCCTTACAGGAAATATTTAACTTTGTGCAAATTAAAGAAGAGAATGTCCCTCAAGCTTGGGGGAGGCTTCTCCAGTTACTTAATGCTTTGCCTAATCATCCTCTCAAGAAAAATGAAATACTTGATATCTTTTATAATGGACTAACCGATGCTTCTAGGGACTACCTAGATAGTTGTGCCGGTTGTGTTTTCAGGGAACGAACTATTGAATAAGCTGAAGAACTATTGAATAATATATTGAGGAATGATAATGATTGGACACTCCCTGAACCACCGCCTAAAGCAACTCTAAAGAAGAGGGGTATTCTATTTCTCAGCCCTGAAGATATGCAAGAGGCAAAGAAACCTATGAAAGAAAAGGTATTAAAGCTGAAGATGTTAAGAATTTACCACCTGTTGAAGAAATACATGGACTTGACACCCCGACATAGGTAGTAGAGGTAAATTCTCTTATGAGATTTGATGAGAGTGATATTCCGTATAATAAATCTGCTAGTTAATGCTTGGATGAATTTGATAATTACATTGTTAAGTAAGAACATTTTAATGCGTATGTCATGAAACAATTGAAACGTAATGCCTACACGAATGATTGCTTGGGTGACTTGATGTTTAGAATTGCTAATGATGTTAAAGGTGTAGGTAAACATGCATCCATGATCCAAACTCAATTAGAACAAGTTGCTAAATCACAAAATGAATTGCTCAACGAGATGAATAATAATATGAATGATCATGCTGTTACAGTAATGACTAGAGGAGGTAGAATGACTCTGGAGCCACTTTATCCTGAAGGTCACCCTAAAAGAATTGAACAAGGTTCTTAGAGAATTAATGTTGATGCACCTAGTCCATCTAAAAAGAAAAAGAAAAAGAAAAATGATAGGACTTTGCATGCTGCTAGTGAACCTGAAGTAGAAAAACCTTCTGAGAATAGTAATGATGTTTCTATTTCAGATGCTGAAACACAATCTGGTAACGAACATTCACTTAGTAATAATGATAAGGACAATGATAATGATGATGTTCATGTAGATGCTCAACCAGACAATGATAAAGAACCCGATAATGATGTTGAAATAGAACCTGCTGTTGATCTTGATAACCCACCTCCTAAAAATAAACGTCATGATAAGAGAGATTTCATTGCTAGAAAACATGGTAAAGAGAGAGAACCATGGGTTCAGAAACACATGCCCTTTCCTCCTAAACAACATAAGAACAAGGATGAGGAAGAATTTGAACGCTTTGCTGAAATGCTTAGGCCAGTCTTTCTGCATACTCGTTTGACTGATATTTTGAAGATGGCCCCTTATGCTAAATATATGAAAGATATTGTCACTAATAAAAGAAAGATACCTGAAGATGAAATTTCCACCATGCTTGCAAATTATTCTTTCAAGGATGGAGTACGTAAAAAACTAGGGGACCCAGGAATACCTACGATACCATGCTCCATTAAAAGAAATTACATCAAAACTGCTTTATGTGATTTGGGAGCCGGTGTTAGTGTTATGCCTTTCTCTTTATATAGAAGACTTGATTTGAATAAACTCACACCTATTGAAATATCATTGCAAATGGCTGACAAATCGAATGCTATACCGATCGATATTTTTGAGGATGTGCCTGTTGTAGTTGAAAATGTTACTATCTTAACAGACTTTGTTATACTTGATATGCCAGAGGACAACAATATGTCAATCATCCTTGGTAGACCCTTTTTGAATACTATAGGGGCTGTTATTGATTGCAACAAAAGCAAGGTCACTTTTCATATCAATGGTAATGAACATACGGTGCACTTTCCGAAGAAAGAATTTCAAGTGAATGGTATTAATGTTATTGAAAAGGCTCCTACTATTACTATTGGAAGTTTTCAACTCCCTCTTCCTACTGTCAAAAAGAAATATGAAACTCTTATTATAGGGGAGATGCATATCCCCGTTGAGGTAACCTAGTGTTATACGAAGATTATTCGGTTTCATGTTACTCGGAAATAGTTTGTTAATAAGACTTGATCAACCTTATTAATGGATTCTTTTTGAGGGGCATGTGGTCGATGAATTTACTAAGCACAACTCTCTGTACCTACTTTATTATTCTCTGTTTTTCTTAATTAAATAAAATAAAATGCCATGATTATCCTATTTTCTGAATTACCCGTGCAATAGAAAATAGCCCAAAAATAAAAGTGCTTAGAATGATGTGAAATTTTAACATGAATTTTTCTGGAATATTTAAGAATTTTTGGCACTGAAATTAGTAATGGGGGGGGGTGCTCCTGGTGCCCATTGGGCACCAGGGCGCGGCCACCTCCCCTGGGCGTGCCCTGGTGGCCAGTAGGCCCCACGGGGAACCCCCTCACTTACCCCTTTAGCTCACTTCGTCTCTTACCTCTAGAAAAACTCCTGGTAGTCCTCTCTCTCATGTTCTTGTTTCCAAACCTAAGATTTTCGATCTCTTTGCTCGGTGCTCCGTTTCTGAAATTGTTTTGAGGGATTGCTATTTGGTATGTGACTCCTCCATTGCTTTAGTTTGGTTTTGCATTAGTGGATTATATTTTGCATAATTAGCTGCTCTTGGTGCTACTGAAAATGACCTTGCATGTTGAATTCTTTAAGTTCCAAGTAGTTTGAATGCTTGATATAGCCTCTAGACATCCATATGTGTAGCTGTTATCAATCTTGTGAAGCTTTATTGACATCATTTTGTGGCCCAAAAATTTCAGAAATTTGTTCGTAGGAAAAATGAACTTCTTTTGGAGAAGCTCTTCGAAACGGAATTCCAAGGGAGTCATTGGGGACTCCTCGGACAATGACCTCAACATTCCGCATAGGATGGAGGTCCGGCCATGCGAATGGCCGCACAATGCCTTCATGAACGAAGCTGGATTCTACCAAGAGTTTGCGCAATTCATTGCAAATGCCGGATTGACAAACTTCCTCGCATATGAGTGGGACCAGTATCACATCCTTACAAATTCCTTTATGCAAAAAATTTATTTCCTGAATAGGCTCGAACCTCCCATGCTGCGATTTGATTTATATGCTGAACACCATGAGATACCACTTACTGAATTTTGTGATATATGCTTGATTCCCGCTGTTGGGGAAATAAGAGAGCTTAGACCGAAGGAGCTTGAGGATTTCCTCCGCACTTTAACTGTGGGAGAGGAAAGGGGCGTGTCGAAAGCCTGAGCTACTAGTCTACATTTTCCTATAGTGCACTACTTTGTTTTATTCATAGGGAAATATTTGATTGCTAGAAAGGACGGTGGTGCGCTCAGTGCCCCTGACCTCGCCATTTTACGCCGAGCACTTTTGAGTGACAATACTTATAATTTAGGCGCTATCATTGCACGCCGCTTGCACACTAATAGGACCAAGGGTAAAATTCATGGCGGTATTTATGCTACTCGCTTAACGAGCTATTTCCATGTTAACATACGCCCTCATGATTATTTGTTGCCTAGAGTTTACTTAGATCACCAGTCTATGCAAGATCACCATTTCCTTGATGCCCCTGAGCCCCCTCAAAACATTCGTTATAATTTGGTTTTCTGCGAGGTTACTCGTGATGTTATCCCGTTGCCTGCACCTGCTTTGTTTGACTTTCATGCTAGGAACAGATACACGGTCATGCCACCGGACATCGTTGCTTACTGGAACGCGCTAGCAGCGGTAGAGGAGGAGGCCCAGGATTGGGACGCTCAAGTGCTGCCGCCTCAGCATTTCCATAATGGACCAGATGGCTATTACGGATAGTGATTACCAAGCTAGGAAAAAGCCTAAGCTTGGGGCAGTACGTATTTCTCACCAACATTACATTCATGTTCACACATTTCATTCCAGTTGTCGGTGTTCATCCTCTTTCGTTATATAATCCATGTTAGTTTTATCTTTGCTTTTTTCTTATGTGTTTGAAAAACTTTGATAAAATCCAAAAATATTTCTTCCTTCTTTTTTTGATTTCTTTCTAGTTTAATTAGTTGTAGTATTAAAAGAAAACCCAAAAAGATTTCTCATTTTTTCTTTTGCTTGTTGGGAACTTTCCCGTGTAAATAGTTTTTCACTTTTTTTTCCCTTGTTAATTTGTTTTCTTCTGGAAAAAAACCAAAAACTCTAAAAATATTTCAATGTGTTTTTCTGAAATTCTTTTCTTGTATTGAGTCACTGTAAGGAGAAGACCACGATGAAAATGTTGAGTGGCTCGTGTATGAATTATGGTTTATCTAACAAATAGCCATATTATTTTGTCTTCTCCTTTGAATAAATATTTGCAGATTCTAGCTTAGTACATGGCACCCTTGCACTATTTTTATTTCCATATCATTCGGTCGTGCAAGTGAAAGGCCATAATGACGATGATTTGATGAAGTGACTGTGGCAAAGAAAGGCGGGTATGAACTCAACTTGTTTTTGTTTTTGTAAATATCTTTAACTCAGTATCCATGATTCAGTATGTTATGATTAAACATGTTTATGATGACAATTAGAGATTATAGTTGTTCATGCCATGCTTAAGTAGCTAGGAGTGCATAATGATTTATCTTGGGTATCAACATGCATTAAAATGGTTATGATGTAGTATGATAGTATGGTATCCTCCTCTGAATGTTCAAGTGGCATGACTTGGCACATGTTCACGCATGTAGTTGATTCAAAACCAACAAAGACTCCATGATATTTATGTTCATGGTGTTTATATCCTACTCATGCTAGTATTCAATGTTAATTATTCGCAATGCATGATTATGACCGTTTTCACTCTCTAGCTGGTTGCTTCTAAATCTATTGCTAGCCTTCACCTGTACTAAGTGGGAATACTGCTTGTGCATCCAAATCCTTAAACCAAAGTTGTTCCAGAAGAGTCCACTATACCTACCTATATGCGGTATTACTCTGCCGTTCCAAGTAAATTTGCATGTGCCACCTCTAAATATTCAAATGAACATCTGTTTTGCATGCCCATACCGCTCATGAAGCGACAGGGGGCGATCAGTATCTTCCATGTTAAGCGGGTTATTCTCACGATGAGTGTTTATTCGCTTGTCATTGCATGAGAGAAGGCTGGTAATCGGGATGCCCGGTCGTATAATGAAAATGAATAAAAATTATAATAATGAAACAAACTCCCCCGGAAAGTTGTTGGTATGGAGGGCACCCATGAATTTGGCTAGCCATGGTTTGTGATTGTTGGTTGAGGGGGAGTAAACCTTACTTTTCTGCATGGGAACCGCCAATAATGTGTTTAGCATGGAAGATATAGAAAACTCTCGGTCATGACGTTGACAGGAAAGGCATGCCTCCCAAAATTATATTCTTTGATTTAAGTTTGAGTTCTGGCACCTCTGCAAATCCTTGCTTCCCTCTGTGAAGGGCCTATCCATTTACTTTTATGTCATTTACTTTTATTGTTGAATCATCACCTTCTCATTAGAGCACCAGTCCTGAGAGCACTATTGTCATTCTTATGCATTGAGTATAGTTAATGTTGGGTGTTAGCATGACTGGATCTCCTCTATCATGAATTACAATGTTTAGCCACTGCTTGAACTTTGGAGGTGCTCTGCATTTATGTTTTGCGGTCTCAAAAAGGCCTAGCGAGATACCATGTTGTCATATTATATCATGATTGTTTTGACAAAGTGTTGGCATTTGAGTTATGTTATTATTGCTCGCTAGTTGATTATGCCATTGATATGAGTGAATATAATTTCTAAGAGTTATCATCTGCATGGTTAGTCATGATCTTTGCTGAAAACTTGGGTACTATTTAAGCATATATACGGATACAAGAACAAAAGAGTTCGTAAAAGTTTTTCGTTATCACTTTCAGTTTGTCAACTGAATTGCTTGAGGACAAGCAATGAGTTAAGCTTGGGGGAGTTGATACGTCTCCATCATATCTACTTTTCCAAACACTTTTGCTCTTGTTTTGGAGTCTAATTTGCATGATTTGAATGAAACTAACCTGGACTGACGCTGTTTTCAGCAGAACTACCATGGTGTTGTTTTTGTGCAGAAATAAAAGTTCTTGGAATTGGACGAAACTTTTAGGAGATTTTTTATGGAATAAATAAAAAATACTGGAGCGAAGAACCATAGGACGGGAGCCCTCAGTGGCCCACTGGCCTCCAGGGCGCGACCAGCCCCTGGGCGCGCCCTGGTGCCCAGTGGGGCCCATGAGGCTCCGTTCACCCTAATCTCAAGTCTATAAATTCCTACTTCCTGAGAAAAAAATAAGAGAGGAAGTTTCATCGCGTCTTGCAATATGGAGCTGCCCCCACCTCCTTTTCTTCATCGGGAGGGCTGATCTAGAGTCCGTTCGGGGCTCCGGAGAGGGGGATTCGTTGCCATCATCATCACCAACCCTTCTTCATCACCAATTTCATGATGCTCACCACCGGGAGTGAGTATTCCTTCGTAGGCTTGCTGGACGGTGATGGGTTGGATGAGATTTATCATGTAATCGAGTTAGTTTTGTTAGGGCTTGATCCCTAGTATCCACTATGTTCTGAGATTGATGTTGCTATGACTTTGCTTTGCTTAATGCTTGTCACTAGGGCTCGAGTGCCATGATTTCAGATCGGAACCCTTTATGTTTTCGTGAATATATTTGTGTTCTTGATCCTATCTTGCAAGTTATACGCACCTATTAGTTGTTATGATCTGCATACCCCAAGGTGACAATAATTGGGATTCTTTCTGGTGATTACCGTAGTTTGAGGAGTTCATGTATTCACCATGTGTTAATGCTTTGTTCCGGTTCTCTATTAAAAGGGGGCCTTAATATTCCTTTGTTTCCAATAGGACCCCGCTGCCACGGGAAGGTAGGACAAAAGATGTCATGCAAGTTCTTATCGCAAGCACGTGTGACTATATACGGAATACATGCCTACATTACATTGTTGAATTGGGGCTAGTTCTGTCTCGCCCTAGGTAATAACTGTTACATGATGAATGTCATCCAACTTAATTATCCATCACTGATCCAATGCCTAAGACTTTCGCTTATTGATCTTTGCTAAGTTATTAGCCCTGCTACTGCTGTTACAATTGCTACAAAACTGCTACTGTTGCTATTGCTACTACTACTATTATCAAACTATCATTCTACTGTGCTATTAATCACTTTGCTGCAGATATCTAGTTCCCCAGTTGTGGTTGAATTGACAACTCAACTGCTAATACATGCAAATATTCTTTGGCTCCCCTTGTGTCAAATCAATAAATTTGGGTTGAATACTCTACCCTCAAAAACTGTTGTGATCCCCTATACTTGTGGGTTATCGGTCCACAGATATAGCCCCATTCCTTTGATACCGATGCATACATAGCATTGATCTGATGTAAGTCTTGCGAGTACTTTGGATGAGTACTCACGGTTGCTTTGCTACCTTTTTCCCCTCTGCCCGATTGCTGTGATCAGACGACGGAGCCATGGAGCCAGCGGATCCCGCCGGAGCCTACTACCCCGACGGAGCCTACTACTACGTGGAGACCGACGACCAGGAGTAGTTCGGAGGCCCCAGGCAGGAGGACTGTGCCTTTTCGATCTAGATGTCATTGTTTTGCTAGCCTTCTTAAGGCAAACTTGTCTAACTGCGTCTGTACCCAGACTACTGTTGTTTGTTGACTTATGTATTCGGGTCCTTGTGACCCCTGGCTTGTAATATAAAGCTTTATGCTTAAATTGTGTCTTAGAGTTGTGTTGTGATATGTTCCCATGAGTCTCTGATCTTGATCGTGCATGCTGCGTGTATGATTAGTGCATGATTGAGTCGGGGGGCCACAAGCTGGTATTAGAGCCGATTGCCTGTAGGAAGCCCCCTTCCGATTCCTTGGTCGAATTTGAGTCTAGTCTTTGAAAAACTATTTTACTAACAGTGTTGTGTGGCTTACGGGCCCACATCGCAAATGGATGGGATTATGATCTTTTATTCTGTATCTTCACTCTGGGATTCTGATCTTTCTTCTTTTTGGGTTAAAAGATTTTACTAACTCTGACTTTAGGTTCTCGTGACCATTTTCTCCCGAAGAACCACTTGATACAGATGATCCCGCTACTCTTGAAGTACTAGATGGTTCCCAAGACACTCTCCAATCTTTTGAGAATCCCTTGTGCCTACTGCCTTGCAGCTCCTTTTCGCATGAATACACCTACAAATAATTCCTCACGCTTACCGGGGATTCATTCATCCCTAGTCATTCATGTGCTTCGCAAAATACTTCATAATGCTATTCGATCTTCCGAAAATCCTCTGCAGCCTATTGCTCTTGAAATTCTTGCCTGCTTGCATTAGGATTAATTATATATGTCTAGTAATCTTACTGTCATCCTTCGTCACTATCATTTTGAGTCCCTTCATTTGATATGTTTGCGAATACTCGCAATCATTAATACAATCTAGAATTCGTCCTTCTGGCTTAGACTTCATTCTGGACATGAGCTGATTCTCGGCAAATCAAACCTTGATTGATTGACCATCTAATTCTATTCAACTTACTCATCTTTTGATCAGAGCGTCTGCTTCTGATCCCCAGATTTAAAATTCACAATCCCTTTGTATTTTATATACTTCGAATTATACAGATGTTTCTATAACCCGATGCCTTTGCATTCTTTCTTCTTCTGGTTGGTTACCGATACTTACATCAGATCCTTTGCAGTCCGTCAGATCTTTGGTGGATATTATCTGACCATTCCTGCATATTTTAAAACCTTGAGTTCTTCCCTTGATACAAATTGCCTTTGTCGAGTCGTATCATCTACTTTGACTTCGATACTCTGCTTTCGAACTTGTATCCCTTGCTTCTGTTGTTTGTTGTATAGATTCGTACAAATGTCCCATTGGGTTGAACCTATGCCTTCGCTAATTTTTGTGAACCCATAAACTTCTATGGGTCATACTATGCTGGTGTTACGCTAGATAAAATTTTCAACACTACAACTTCTTCAAAAACGAGAAATGAATGAAAGGTTATGCCTTGAAGAAGTGGGAGTCAACCTTGAACCTTGTGTTCATGCCCATGGACACGATGTAGATCTTATCACGAAAGCTTCTCATAAAAATAATTACACCCTTGGTACAGATTCACCTTGCATTTGTGATTTGATCCTTTGCAATCGTGGTTCCGACCATGTTCTTCTTTGAATCCATTTCTCAGACGAGTTAAAGCGCTTGTCTTATGCAAATCAATACATCAGTTCAACCTCTATTCTGATCTACCTTCGAGTATTACCCCCCTAGTATCTCGAGGATATCGTGCCATTGCACTACCTCTTATGATTTCTTGCTAAAATAATAATTTTCACCATTTTAGTCACTCTGCAGGTTTGCATTATCCGTCACATGAGAACTCCGGCAAGTGGCTCGAATCCACACTATGATTTAATATCCCTAGTAATTTTTGTTACAGGGAAATTTGAACTCAATCTTATTATTCCTAGCCTGTCGGCTACATCTTTATCATGCTAATCTTAACCGTGCTACCTGGTCTTTCTTCCCAGAGCACAATTTTCAACAGTGAACTAAGTTTACGTCAAGCTTCTTCATCATATCATTTTGCCTTGAAATAGCAAGATTGATTTTGTGCTTGCATCTTATCTATAGTTCCAATAATTTTTGGTTCACCACCCTGTTTGCTTGATGTCGTCGCTAATCGATTACATCTTCGTGTAACCTCTTGACAAAATGTGTCATGATCATTGTCAACATTATGATTTCTTCCAAGATGTCAATTGAATTCATGATGAGAAATACCATCCTTGCCCCTCGATGACTTGTGTTATCATCGATAACATCCTTGACCTCCTGCCAACACAGACTTGCTCTTGTTTTGGTTGGACCTTAAGTTCCTTGCTATTCCTGGAATTGTTCTTTGAATATTTCTTGCGATCTTCAAGCCCAACCTTTGCTTAAAACACCATATCATTACTACCTCGAAGCATGACTATGGTACTCCAAATATCAACAAGAATAGTGGAAGCGCAATGCTAAATGTTTCTTGATCAATTATCCAAACACCATTGTAGGGGTAATGTAATGAATTTCCTCGCCCCTTGCCTAAATGATTATACTCCTAGTTCTTGTGTATAAACACTTATTCCTTTCCATTGGTCTGATTAATCTATTGGTTTGTTTAACCTTTCTTGTGTTCTATATAATCTAAGCAGTAATAATTTCCTGCTTATGTAACACCCCGGTGTACAACTCTGTCAGTAAAACCTTGTTACTATTGTTGTTGACATTTCGGTAACCACCGATGGATGAGAACTCTGCCTATTGGTCCGCCTCGCCTTGCAAGCAAGAAAATGGTTATCTTTGTTCCCCTCCCTTGGTATCGATGTTGTTGCCGACATAGCTGACAAGCTATCCTCCGACATGCCTTGTATTGTGATCATGCAGGATGTCACCACCCTTCCTACTCTTAATCCACACTAACCACAGTTCCACAGGATCAAAACCTGACTCTCCTGTATATCCTTGTTTCCAAAGTTATCCTTTACACTTGGCTTTGTATGTGTCTATGCCAGCCACCTTCCTTGACATGTCCCATTCCGGTATCCGATACAATGTTATTCTGGTATCGAATGATTGCCTATCCGTTTGAAACTTCTTTCACCTTCTTATATTTTCTCTCGATGTACCTTCTCGAGAGATACCTTGTACCTCATTCCCGAAGACAACCCCGGTTGATTAACCTTGTGCCGATCCAACCCCCCACCCCCCTTAAGTTGCCCCTTACCTTTTCGTAAGTATGATGAAGACTTCTAAGGAAGGAGGACAACTTTGTCATGCCACACTGATACAGAGAAATGAAGACATCAACATTAAGGATCAACCTCCTCGGGAAGAGCAACCAAGACCGAGAAGACTCGATAGAATTTCGTAACCAAATCTTTTCTCCCTTACTCTACCTCTTAAATCTCGGGACGAGATTTCTTTGAGTGGAGGAGATTTCTAACAACCCAAATATCATGCCACAGTAATTCCAACCTAAATAGTGCCATGTCATTTTGCTTTACCATGCTTGATCATCGTTGACTTATATCTCATTTCTAATTCCCCTTTAAATCAAAATTCAAATTCTTAGTGAAAATAAAAGTTTGTCCAATTTGAAAACTAAATAGTTCATGTTTTAGCAAATATTCCATAACTAATTGTGTTCAGGAAAACAACATCACCTAAATTACCAAATTGCCCCTGGAAATTCAAAATAGTACCAAGAGCACCATTTTGACCCATTTAAATTCAATTCAAAATTCAAACAAATTCAGATGAGCCCCAAACTTTTTGTGGCAATGTCAAATATTGCATAGTAATTATTGGGACTAGTTGCACATTTGCCAAAATTGATTTAATGCTAAAAGAAAGTGCAAAACAGAAACTAGAAGTGAAAACAGAAAAGAAATGGAGAAAAAGGAAAAGCCTGCTGGGCCTTTACTACGGGACTGAAGGGCAGGTGGTACCACCCTGGTAGAGGTGGACCTGGGTTCCCGACAGTCCTTTGATAAGTTGGGTTGGCCCCAAGGGTACCAGTGAGTGATATTGAGGCGGATCGACCGGGCAGGAGGCCTGCGCCTTTTCGATCTAGATATCATTGTTTTGCTAGCCTTCTTAAGGCAAACTTGTCTAACTATGTCTGTACCCAGACTACTGTTGTTTGTTGACTTATGTATTCAGGTCCTTGTGACCTCTGGCTTGTAATATAAAGCTTTATGCTTAAATTGTGTCTTAGAGTTGTGTTGTGATATCTTCCCGTGAGTCTTTGATCTTGATCGTGCATGCTGCATGTATGATTAGTGCATGATTGAGTCGGGAGCGTCACAAGGAAGGTAGAGCTCGATGAGGTAATCGTACCTTCTCTCAAATTGGAGAGTAGCGCATCATCGAAAGAAGTTCCCATGATGCCTACACCAGCAGGAGAGGAAGCTAATGATGATGATCATGAAACTTCAAATCAAGCTACTACTGAACATCGTAGGTCGACCAGGACACATACCGCCCTTGAGTGGTATGGTAATCCTGTCTTGGAAGTCATGTTTTTGGACAACGGTGAACCTACGAACTATGAAGAAGCAATGATGAGCCCGTATTCCGACAAATGGCTTGAGGCCATGAAATCCGAGATAGGATCCATGTATAAAAACCAAGTATGGACTTTGGTAGACTTACTTGATGACCGAAAGGCCATTGAGAACAAATGGATCTTTAAGAAGAAGGCGGACGCTGATGGTAATGTCATCGTCTATAAAGCTCGACTTGTCGCAAAGAGTTTTTGACAAGTTCGGGGGGTTGACTGTGACAAGACTTTCTCACCCGTAGCGTTTCTAAAGTCTGTTAGGATTATGTTAGCAATTGCTACATTTTTTGATTATGAAATCTGGCAGATGGACGTCAAAACAATGTTCCTTAATGGTTTCCTTATGGAAGAGTTTTATATGATGAAAATGGAAGGTTTTGTCGATCCTGAGAATCCTGATAAGGTATGCAAGCTCCAGCGATCCATTTATGGAATGGTGCAAGCTTCTCGGAGTTGGAATCTTCGCTTTGATGAGGTGATCAAAGCTTTTGGTTTTATACAAGTTTATGGAGAAGCTTGTATTTACAAGAAAGTGAGTGGGAGCTCTGTAGCATTTCTAGTACTATATGTGTTGCCATATTATAGATTGAAAATGATATAGAATTTCAGGAAAGCATAAAGGGTTATTTGAACAAGAGTTTTTCAATGAAAGACCTTTGTGAGGCTGCTTACATATTGGGCATCAAGATCTATAGAGATAGATCAAGACGCCTGATAGTACTTTCACAGAGCACATACCTTGACAAGGTTTTGAAGAGGTTCAGAATGGACCAGTCAAAGAAGGGGTTCTTGCCTATGTTGCAAGGTGTGAAGTTGAGTAAGACTCAAAGCCTGACCATGGAAGAATAAAGAGAAAGGATGAAAGTCATCCCCTATGCCTCAGCCATAGGCTCTATCATGTATGCCATGCTGTGTACCAGACCTAATGTTTGCCTTGCCATAAGTTTGGCTAGGAGGTACCAGAGTGATCCAGGAGTGGAACACGGGACAGCGGTCAAAAAATCCTTAAGTACCTAAAGAGGACTAAGGAAATGTTCCTCGTTTATGGAGGTGATAAAGAGCTCATCGTAAAGGGTTACTTCGATGCTAGCTTTGACACTGATCCGGATGACTCGAAGTCTCAAACCGGATACGTGTTTATTTTGAATGGTGGAGCAGTCAGTTGGAGTAGCTCCAAGCAGAGTGTGGTAGTAGCATCTACATGTGAGGTAGAGTATATAGCTGCTTCGAAAGCAGCGCAGGAAGGAGTCTGGATGAAGGAGGTCATGTCTGATCTAGGAGTGGTTCCTAGTGCATCGGATCCCATGACTATCTATTGTGACAACACTGGCACCATTGCCATTGCCAAGGAGGCCAGGTTTCACAAGAAGACCAAGCATATCAAACGCCACTTCAACTCCATCCGTGATTACATCAAGGAAGGAGATATAGAACTTTGCAAAGTTCATATGGATCTGAATGTGGCAGACCCATTGACTAAACCTCTTCCACGAGCAAAACATGATCAGCACAAGAACCCTATGGGTGATAGGATCATTACAATGTAAACTAAATTATTGACTCTAGTGCAAGTGGGATACTATTAGAAATATGCGCTAGAGGCAATAATAAAGATGTTATTATCATATTTCCTTGTTCGCGATAAATGTTTATTATCCATGCTTGAATTGTATTGACTGGAAACTTAAATACATGTGTGGATACCTAAACAAATACTGTGTCCCTAGTAAGCCTCTACTATACTAGCTCGTTGATCAAAGATGTTTAAGGTTTCCTAACCATAGACATGAGTTGTCATTTGATAACGAGATCATATGATTAGGAGAATGATGTGATGGATAGACCCAACCGTAAGCCCAGCATCAGATCGTATCACTTAGTTTAATTGCTATAGCTTTCTTCATGTCAAGTATCTGTTCCTTAGACCATGAGATCATGCCACTCCCCAATACCAGAAGAATACTTTGTGGGTTATCAAATGTCACTTCATAACTGGGTGATCTTAAAGGTGCTCTACAGGTATCTCGGAAAGTGTTTGTTGAGTTGCATGGATCGAGACTGGGATTTGTCACTCTGTATGATGAAGAGATATCTCTGGGCCCTCTCGGTAATACAACATCATGAATAGCTTGCAAGCATGTGACTAATGTGTTTAGTCATGGAGATCTTGTATTACGAATCGAAGTAAAGAGACTTGCTGGTAATGAGATTGAACTAGGTATGACGATACCGACGATCGAATCTCGATCAAGTAACATATCGCCGGACAAAGGGAATTGTATATGGGATTAACTGAATCCTTGACATCGTGGTTCAAACCGATAAAGATCTTCATTGAATATGTGGAAGTCAATATGGGCATCCAGGTCCCGCTATTGGTTATTGATCGGAGAGGAGTCTCGGTCATGTCTGCATGTTCCCAAACCCGTAGGGTCACACACTTAACGTTCCGTAATGCTAGGGTAGTAATGGGATATTCATAATGGTGAGACCGAATAATGTTCGAAGTCTCGGATGAGCTCCAGGACATCACGAGAAGCTCCGGAGTGGTCCGGAGGTAAAGATTTATATATAGGAAGTCATATCCAGAGTTTTAGAAAATGTTCAGGATTTTTAGGTATTGTACTAGGAAGGTTCTAGAAGGTTCTGGAGTGAGGTCCATCTGCATGGGTGGACCCATTTGGACATAGGTAGTGGGGCAAGGCCCCACACCCTTGGTCTAGGTGCACGAAGATCTCCCCTACAAGGAATAGGATCATATCCCGATGGGATAAGATCAAGATCCCAAAAAAAGGGGGATAGCGATCGATGGGGAAGGAAAGGAGGGATTTCCTTCCTTCCCCCATGGCCAACGAACCTAGGGGCTTGGAGAGCAAGCCACCAACACCCTCCATGCCTATACAAAGGTGGGGAGGCATAGCGGGTAGCTAGGCTTCCACCGTTGGCCGCCATTTCTCCCAACTCATCCCATCTCCTCCGCGCAGACTCTTGGCGAAGTCCTGCTACAGTTCTGCTACCACCACGACCACCACGGCATTATGGTGGCCTAGATCCCATCTACCTCTCCACCCTCCCTTGCTGGATCAAGAAGGTGGAGACGTCACTGAGCAGTACGTGTGCACATCTCGGAGGTGCCATCCGTTCGGCGCTGGATCAGATTGGATCATGAAAGGAGTACGACTACGCCAACCATGATCTTTAGATCATTAAAGAAAAACTATGTGTGTCCACCATAATTGATGAATTCGACAAAATCACTGAGACTCGCATCTTATCAAAACAAGAGATTTAATTAAAAAATCAATCTAATGAGAAGATTGCACGTCTTTTGCGAGAAGAGGAAATCAAATATTCCCAAAGATCCAAACCCGACTTCATCTTGAAGGGAGACAATAATACCTGATATTCCAATTGGTCACCAATGGTCGCCATAGGAAGAAGTGTATTTTTAGCCTCCAACAAGATAAGGGGCGGATCGAAGGTCCGTCTGAGCTCAAAAGTTATATTACAAAATACTACAAATCACTACTCGGGGCACCAGATGAAGGGAATTTCACCCTCGACAAGACCCGAACAGATGATATTCCACAAGTCATGGTAGAAGAGAATGATATCCTTAGGGCACCTTTCTCTGAGGAGGAGGTGAGAGCTCTAGGGCCTGATGGCTTCCCCGCAGAATTCTATCAGAATTTCTGGGATGTCATCAACACTGACCTACTGGAGTTGTTTAGTTGTCTTCATGCCGGCCAACTTGAATTATCCAGGCTTAGTTTTGGCGAGATTATTTTGCTACCAAAAATGAAGGAGGCTGAGCGGATCTAGCAATATAGACCTATATGTCTCCTTAATGTATTTTCACCAAAGTGGCCACTAATAGGCTCAACACGGTTGTTGACCATGTCGTCTGGCCATCTCAAATGACTTTCATGAAAGAAAGAAATATACTCGATGTTGTAGTAATCTTACATGAGACCATTCACAAGATGCACCAAAAAAACATGAGTGGAGTAGTTTCTAAAATTGACTTTGAAAAGGCCTATGACAAGGTCAAATGGTCATTCCTTCAACAGGCCCTAAGAATGAAAAGATTCTCCAATAAATGGTGCCAGTGGATCCAAAATTTGGTTACTGGAGGTATTGTGGCTGTCAAAGTCAATGATGACATAGGCCATTACTTTTAGAAAAAAAAGGATTATCTTAGGGTGACCCAATGTCTCCAATGTTATTTAACATTGTTTCTGACATGTTGGCTATTCTGATTGATCGCACCAAGCAGGACAATCAGATTGCGGGAGGAGTGCCACACCTTGTGGATGGTAGCCTCTCTATTCTGCAATATGCTGATGATGCAATTCTTCTTATGGAACATGACTTCGATAAGGCTCAAAACCTAAAACTCTTCCTTTCAGCGTTTGAGCAAATGTCAGGTCTCAAAATTAACTTCCATAAAAGTGAATTGTTCTGCTTTGTAGAAGCCAATGAGGCGGCAGCTGTTTACGCTAACCTATTTGGTTGTGTGCAAGGCCAATTCCTAATTAAATAATTGGGAATTTCGATACATTATTGGCGCCTCTCTAATGCAAAGTGGAAACATGTAGAGGAGCGCTTAGAGAAACAATTGAGCAGTTGGGAAAGCAAGTTGCTCTCTGTTGGAGGACGGCTGGTCTTGATCAATTCTGCCCTCACAAATATGGTTCTCTATATGCTTTCTTTTTTCCAACTCCCAAAGGGGGTCTTGCAAAGGCTGGATTATTTCAGATCTAGATTCTTTTGGCAAGGAGACAGTGAAAAGAAAAGTATAGGTTGGCCAAATGGAGGGTATTTTGTAGGCCGAAAGATCAAGGTGGCCTTGGCATTCATGACCTGCAAGTCAAAAATGATGCCTTACTTAGTAAATGGTTGTTCAAACTACTTAGTAAATATTTGTTCAAACTACTTACTGAGGATGGCATTTGGCAAACCTTGCCACGCAGTAAGTATCTAGGCCAAAAAGTTGTGTCTCAGGCCTATTGGAAACCTAGTGACTCGCACTTTTGGACCAGTCTAATGACGGCAAAGAAACAACTTTTCCACTTTGGATCCTTCATGATAAAAGATGGGTCAGAGATTCGTTTCTAGGAGGACAAGTGGCTAGGCAATGATAGCCTCCGAGAACAATATCCTACTTTGTACCGCATTGTTTGTGATAAGAATGATACGCATGTGCAGGTGCTCAGTTCATTCCTGCCAAATATTTCTTTCAGCAGGACTTGATTGGCCCCCGTCTCATGTCATGGAAAAATCTATTGTCACGATAGGATTCAATTAACTTGACACAAGAACAGGATGTGTTGCGCTGGAATCTCACTACATCTGGGTCATTCACAGTCAGCTCTATGTATCGTGTGCTGACGCATTTAGAGGTCCCACTGGATAATAACAAGAAAAGTTGGAAGTCAAAGATTCCACTCAAAATTAAAATCTGCATGTGGTATCTTTGAAGGGGAGTTGTGCTAATGAAAGAGAACCTCACCCGTCGCAATTGGCAAGGATGCAAGAAGTGTAGCTTTTGTATTCACAACAAGACAATCAAACACCTCTTTTTCCACCGCAAGTTTGTGCGTTCTATATGGTCAGTCATCCAAATAGCGTCCAATTTGTATCCACCCACAAGTGTTGCCAATATTTTTGGTCATTGGTTGGACAGAATTCCAAATAGCTTGGACCACTATTAAGGGTGGGAGTGTATGCCTTATTATGGCCGCTCTGGCTATGTAGAAATGATTTCGTTTTTGGTGAAAAGAACTCTTCTCCTTTGCAGGTTATTTTCCGTTATACGCACTCGCTATGTATGTCATCTATGCTGCACCGAACAGAGTACCAACTGCTATTCAAGGTGGTGTGTATGTGGTTGGAGTGGGTAGCCTGGGAGGTTTTTAGTCAACATGGGTGGCAGCATCATCTTCGGATCGGTCCAACCACCTCCTTTGACATAGGCATAGTGTCAGTTCCATATGACTCTACTTTGCCGATATGTCAGTTTTTCATTTTCTTTTGTCAGACTATTGATGTTTTGGCTATGTGCATCTTAGTTATACAGAGGCCGGGTGTTGCTCATCGTGCTTTGTATCGCTTGATGCTACATTTTGAGTTAATAAAAAATGGCCTTTATCAAAAAACAGAGATGAGGTTTAGGCTATTGCCGCCGTCCATCAGGACTTTGGTTAATCTATAGCCGTCGATGATGGGGTTGAGGATTAGGGCCATGACTCCTCGGCTGGGGCTGGATTTTGGCTCATCTTCTTGCCCGAAAGTGATCGGTGTGTTCAACCACCTATTGTCCAAGGTCATCACGAGACTAACGTGGTTTACTTCTTGGAGAGCTCTTTTCCACTGGTTCCTTGATGGATGGGTCTCATAGATCATCAAGGTCTCATCCTCATCAGATGATAGTTCCTCCTAGCTTGATGTTTTTTCTTGGCTTTTCTCAGCTCTGAGGTTATCTAGGAGGTTTATTCCTCCCTTTGCCACTAGCCTGACGACCCAACATGCCTGAAGCTTGTGATTTGGGTTTGCGTTTAGTGAGACAGAGTGGATTGCACATGGTTCGTCCAAAATTGCGTCCATTGCCGACTTGGATTCTTTCTCTGGCTGTTTCTTCTTTCGCGATGGCCGATTAACCTATTTGTCAGTTCTCGAGCGTTTCAGGCATTGGCTGTAATCCCTTTGACTTTCAGTGGCAATTGCTCACTCCTGGATCGAATCCCTTTGTTCCTTTTGTGCCAGCTAGGCATCCTCCAAACCGCAATATTTTGATACAATTTCTGATAGCTCGGGGAACATTTGAATGTGTCTCCGAGCCAAGGCGTTAGAGATGCCTTCATCATGACAATTGAAGTTGAAAGCTGCTAGGGCCTCCGCGTCACATCAATCTGGGATCCTATTTTTGACAAATAAGAATCTCATCCAGAATTGTCAAACTGTTTCTCTAGGCTTTTGTATGACATAAGCTAGATCCCAGATGTCGGTTGGTCCCATGTAATCAGGGCAATACATGATGTGGGGGATGAGTGGGAGAGGAAATTTAAGTCTGGCATGATTTAAAATTGGCCTCCCGAGGAAATCTTCCCGAGGCCGGCTTAAAGGAGCCCCCAGGACGGATTGCGCGGCCATGTTAATGGTGCTGCCTAATGAAGATTTGGATCCAAGTTCCAGGCTTGGTCCGACCGGTCGTGATCATTATCCCTTGATTGGAAGGCCGCAGATTTTTGAGAGGCGGTCTTGTGGAGATCCTCGGCTGAATCCAAACATAGCGCGAGGGGTGCGATCACCGAATCTGGATCGCCGGGTTTCAACTCCTGATGATGGGTAGGAGTTCTGAAGCACTCCTTAGCCTCGGTTGAATCGAGGTTTTGGGATTCTGGTGTGGAGAGCATGCCTGCATGGATCTGATCATTAACCGACGCCTCCATTGTTCCTTCATGACCATGCAGCGAGAGCTGCATGGGCCACCAATGTCGGTGCTAAATCCGGCGGATCTCGGGTAGGGGGGCCCAAGCTGGTGATCTAGGTACGATGGTAATAGGAAGTAAAGGGGGCACAGTTTACCCAGGTTTGAGCCCTCTCAAAGAGGTGAAACCCTACATCCTGCTTCTATTGTATTGATTGTGGATGGGATACGAAGTAAAGGATGATCTACCTCGAGATCGTATGAGCGAGTTCTAACCTCTAAAAAACCTTGCCTCTATGGACTAAACCTCTCGGCTTATATAGGCACCAGGGGTATCTAGGGTTACAAGTAGGTCAGCTACAACTAGGGATAACCTGCAGTCCATTTAAACATGCCTTGATGTGTACACCAATCTTCGAAGGATTCCATCTTGAGTACGCCGAGTGACAGGACATGCGTGACACATTCTTCAGTTGTTGGTGGGTCCTCGGCCCAGCCCATGACTGGTCCAATGACATGGTGTGCACCCCTCAATCCAGGACACCGTTAATGGGGTTTGAGCGCAATGATTGCTGGCATCTAGACGCTTAGATGTTTCCTTGTTCATACCAAGGGGGCTTACGATTGTCACTTTAAGTGCATCACCCGGCCCCTGAGAAGAGCATGAGTGTTGTCCTACTCGAGGGACAGATCAGCCTCAATGGTGATGTCACGAGACTTGTCCCTAGAGAGTGTAGTCTTGAAGATGACGGAGTTCTTCCTCCTGCTTGCTTGGCCAACCTGCTCCATCAAAAGTGTAATCCATGAGCCATGCCTACATGCCTATGGTGGCCAGCCCCCGGAGGGGTATTGGCCTCTTTCACCCAGGCACAGCTGTACATGAGGCTATAAAGCTTTGCGACAGTGTCCACAAAATGGATGGCAAGCTTTCTGCGGACACTGACGCTACAGACATTCATGTAAAATGCCGCAGTTATAGCGGCAACAGGCAAGTCATACATCTGGGAATGCACCTAACGGAAGGGACAGATGAAGTCCCTGAGAGGCTCGCCTAGCCTCTGCTTTACGTGCTCGAGGGTGGCGAGTGAAGGCCTCACCACCGCATAATTCGTTGGTGTAGAATGGGCTCATGCTTCCGCTGCGCAGGAGCACAAGGGATGGTGCCTCAGGACACCATCTTCGGATCATGGCAACCCCGCAGGGATTGACTCCCTTGTGACGATGATGCAGTGCTCCTCTGCCAGCGAGCATGGTGGCGGTCGAGCTCGAGCGTTCGCCGGTTCATGGCGGCCTTGGAGCATCCACTGCTTTCCATCTTGCTCTTGAAGTTGGTGAAGATGTCGATGAAAATGCCGATGAGGGTGGCATCGAAGATGACTCCTGTGGTGTTGCTGATGTAGATCCGCACAAGCGCCCTCCTACCTGGTGCGCCAAATGTCATCGGGCGTGTGCAAAACACACGTTACACATCAAGGATAGAGAGAGTCCCTTTGCTGATTCGTGGAGTGGGGCGCAAAGCGTGGATTAGTATCAGCTAGAAATGAGTAAAGCACACTATGATCTACCCATGTTTGGGCCGCATGGTTGTGTAATACCGTACTCCTACCTTGTGTTTTGTTGATTTGGTGGATGGTGGGCTACAATTCCTTCCCGGGAACGGGAAGAGCCGAGTATCTTGCTCCTACTTGTAATCTACCAAGTGTCCATCCTATCTCTGAGGTAAATGCAAATGAGGTTGGAAAAGCTCATCCCGCCAGCATAGCCAAGGCCCTCCTTGTATAGATCAAGGG
Source organism: Elymus sibiricus (assembly GCA_039707655.1). Classification (NCBI taxonomy): domain Eukaryota; kingdom Viridiplantae; phylum Streptophyta; class Magnoliopsida; order Poales; family Poaceae; genus Elymus; species Elymus sibiricus. Next base: position 537,831,486 of record CM077675.1, read on the forward strand.
GTCACCACAGTAGGTATGGTGAGGCAGGTATTTGTTATAATGCCTTGATGAAGTGTCGCTGCCTTCTGGCCTCCGGGAACGAACGCCTGTCTTGTCATCGCCGCCCAAGGTGCTACATGGTGAGGGTGCGACACACACCCTCATAGGTGTACACCATGCGGTGAATGTTTTGGGTGATTCAGCCCCTGCGTCTTGTCATTCCACTGGCATGCCTACACCCTCGCCACATGCCGCAAAAGGTGTGCGTACACGGAACCTGTGCGCCACGCGTGGGGTGCGGTGGTGATGTCTACTACACAACTTTATTCTTGTAGACTATGTTGGGCCTCCAAGCACAGAGTTTTGTAGGACAACATCAAATTTAACTATGTGGATGACCTAAGGTTTATCAATCCATGGGAGGTGTAGGATGAAGATGGTATCCCTCAAACAACCGTGCAATCCAATACAAGAAATCTCTTGTATCCCCAACACACCCAATACAGTTGTCAATTGTATAGGTGCACTAGTTCGGCGAAGAGATGGTGATACAAGTGTAATATGGATGGTAAAAATATGTTTTTATAATCTGAATAAATAAAAACAGCAAGGTATCAAGTAGCAAACAGCAAGCACAACGGTATATTCATGCTTAGAAACAAGCCCTAGGGTTCATACTTTCACTAGTGCAATCTCTCAACAATACTAACATAATTGAATCACATAACAATCCCTCAACGTGCGATAAAGAATCACTCCAAAGTTCCTAAATGTGTATCAACCTTTATGCCTAAATTACCCCAATGTCACCATGGGAATCCACAAGTTGATTACCAAAACATATATCAAGTGATCTCAATAGATTACCCCATTGTCACCATGGGTATCCACAAGCATGACATACATCAAGTGATCTCAAATCCAAAGTATTCAATCCAACATACAAAACTTCAAAGAGCAAGACTCAATTCATCACAACAAAGATAGAGAGGAAGAACTGAATATGATCCAACTATATTAACAAAGCTCATGATACATCAAGACCATTCCAAATCAAGAACATGAGAGAGAGAGAGAGAGTTCGAACACATAGCTACTAGTACATACCCTCAGCCTTGAGGATGAACTATTCACACATCACCATGAGAACGGAGAAGAAGTTGGTGGTGATGGTGATGGAGGAGATGTCCCCGGCGGTGTCCCTGTGCCACCGAAGGAGAGGGGGAACAGGCCTCCTCCTTCTTCTTCTATCTTGGCCCTCTGAGGAGAGAGGGAGCTCTCTCCTAGATTGGATCTCTCTGTTGTCTTCTGTTTTTCACTACTGTTTTCTGCCCTTTCATTGTTTCTTTAATAGCCGGAGATCTGTAACTCTGATTGGGCTGAAATTTTGAGGGTATTTTTCTATGGAAATTAGCTTTCCTGCAAAGAAAGAATGGCTCCAACTGACCTACGAGGTGCTCAGAAGGCAGGGACATGCCTAGGGGGTAGGGCATGCCATGGTGCCATGTGGGGCCCTCGGGTACCGTCTTGCGTTGATTCTTTCTCCCAAAAATCACATATATTCCATAAAAAATCTCCATAAATTTTTATCACGTTTTGAGTTTGTTTGGCATGGTTTTTCTACAAAACCAAAAACAAGCAAAAAACAGGAACTGGCACTAGGCACTAGATTAATAAGTTAGTCCATAAATATAATATAAAAATGCACCAAAACCATATAAAATTATTGTAAACATGGCATGAATCCTTCATAAATTATAGATACGTTGGATACATATCAGCATCCCCAAGCTTAATTCCTGCTCGTCCTCGAGTAGGTAAATAATAATAGGAATAATTTATGAAGTGTGAATGCTAGCATAGTGCATAAGTTTGATCAATTATAATTTCAATCACTTTTCCTACCATCATTAACATCAACACTTTCTCATAAAACTGATCATGATAAAATAGCAATCAATTCACATGTTATGGTTTAAACAATACACTCTCTTGAAACTTAACAACCTATATTCTTAGTCACTAAACAATTGCAAATCATATTTTTTCAGAAAAGTCTAAGTAAGAGTTCCACATACTCAATTATCATATAGTACTCTATGGTTACTAGTACTCAAAGCATATTTTTAGAACAAACAACATCCATCAAACACAGAGAAAGATAGGGGCTTAATGTTTCGCCTCCCAACTTACTTATCATAGAGATAATTGTCAACAATAATAATTCATGATCAAATATATTTGACTGGATATATGTGCCTGGATCTTTCCCCAGCACATGTTCCTTTCCAAGTGGAGAATAATGGAGGTTGGAATAAGAAGTTGACTGCTACGTCTCCAATGTATCTACTTTTCCAAACACTTTTGCTCTTGTTTTGGACTCTAATTTACATGATTTCAATGAAACTAACCCGAACTGGCATTGTTTCTAGCAGAACTACCATGGTTTTCTTTTTGTGCAGAAATGAAAGTTCTCAGAATTGGACGAAACTTTGCAGAGATTTTTATTAAATAAATAAAAAATACTGGAACGAAGATCCACCGGAGGGGGGCCACCAGTTGCTCACAAGGCAATAGTGTGCGCCTACCCGCCGAGGGTACGCCCTGATGCCCAGTGGGTCCCATAGGCCACCGTCTGACCTAATTCCAAGCCTATAAATTATGTCTCCCCGAGAAAAATATAGAAGAAGAAGTTTAATCATGTTTTATGATATGGAGCCGCCGCCACCTCCTGTTCTTCATCGGGAGGGCTGTTCTGGAGTCCGTTCGGGGCTCTGGAGAGGGGGATTTGTCGCCGTCATTGTCCGGGAGTGAGGAATTTCCTTCGTAGGCTTGCTGGACGGTGATGGAGTTGGATGAGATTTATCATTTTATCGAGTCAATATTTTAGGGTTTGATCCCTAGTATCCACTATGTTCTGAGATTGATATTGCTCTGACTTTGCTATGCTTAATGCTTGCCACTAGGGCCCAAGTGCCATGATTTCAGATCTGAACCCTCTATGCACTTGTTATTGTTCTGAATCGTAGACCCCAATGTGACAATAATTAGGATACTCTCCGGGGATGACTGTAATTCAAGGAGTTCATGTATTCACCATGTGTTAATGCTTTGTTCTAGTTCTCTATTAAAAGGAGGCCTTAATATCCCTTAGATTTCCTTATGGACCCTAGTGCCACGGGAGGGTAGGACAAAAGATGTCATACAAGTTCTTAGTATAAGCACGTATGACTATATATGGAATACATGCCTACATTTAATTGATGAATTGGAGCTATTGTGTATCGCTCTAGGTTGTGACTGTTACATGATTATTGTTATCCAACACAAATATCCTTCGCTGATCCAATGCCTATGCTTTCCTCATATTGATCGTTGCTAAGTTACTACTGTTGCTAGTGCTGTTACAATCACTACAAAACTGCTACTTCTACTGTTACTGTTACTATTGCTAATGTTACCGCTGCAATCAAACTATCATATTACTATGGTACTAAACACTTTGTTGTAGAGAAACTATTTTCCAGGAGTGGTTGAATTGACAACTCAACTGCTAAGGCTCATAAATATTCTTTGGCTCCCCTTGTGTTGAATCAATAAATTTGGGTGAAATACTACCCTCGAAGACTGTTGCGATCCCCTATACTTGTGGGTTATCATTCACTCAACATGGAAAGTAAATAGATAGGCCCTTCATAGAGGGAAGCATGGATTTGCTAATGTGCCAGAGTTCATTGCTTAAAATAGAGATAATTTCATTTGAGAGGTATACTTTTCCTGTCAATGGTTTAACGACACAGTTTTAAATATCTTGCATGCTAAACACATTAATGGCGGTTCCCATGCAAAAAGTTTTACTCCCTCTCCACTGTACTATCACAAACCATGGTTAGCCGAATCCACGGGTGCCTGCCAACTTTCAACTTTCCAGGAGGAGTATTTTCATAAATAATTCAGGATTGAGCATCATTTTTACCAGCCTCCCTCAAATTTGATGTGTGAATAAACTCTTGTCGATGAGTAAAACATAGTTAGCATGGAAGATATTGACTGATGAAAATTATAATTTACCTATTATCCCTAGCTCTCCTACTAGATTTGAAATGCCTAAGGTACCTGAGGGTTATGTTATGGATGGGGAGATTGCTAGAGGATTTCTTTCTTGTAATTCTAGGGAGGATCTTAAGAAGTTACTGAGTAAGCTAAAAGAAAATGCTATGATTGAAAGCATGAAATATGATCCTAAGTTTGCAACCTCTCCTATCTTTGTTACTGATAAGGATTTTGAATTCTCTATTGATCCTGAACATATTACTTTGGTAGAATCGGATCATTTTCATGGGTATGAATCTGAAACTGTTGTGGCACATCTTACTAAATTGAATGATATAGCCACCCTATTTGCTCGAGAGGAAAAAATTCACTATTACAATATTCTTAAGTTGTTTTCTTTCTCATTAAAGGGTGATCCTAAAGAATGGTTTAATACTCTTGCTCCTGGTTGTGTGCGTAGTCCCCAGGATATGATATACTACTTCTCTAAAAAATATTTTCCTGCTCATAAGAAACAAGCTGCCTTACAGAAAATATATAACTTAGTGCTACTTGAGGAAGAGCATCTCCCTCAAGCTTGGGGGAGGCTTATCCAATTATTAAATGCTTTGCCTGATCATCCTCTTAAGAAAAAAGAAATACTTGATATCTTTTAAAATGGACTAACCAATGCTTCTAGGGACTACCTAGATAGTTGTGCTGGTTGTGTTTTCTGGGAACAAACTATTGAACGGGCTCAGGAATTACTGGCTAATATCACTTGTAGAAAACAGGGCTTTGGTCCAGGCCGGGTAAGGGCATTAATCCCGGTTCACTCATGAACTGGGACCATAGGGGGCATCAGTCCCGGTCCGTGAGGCCAGGGGGCCGACCGAGCCTCGGGGGCCATTGGTCCCGGTTCGTCTGACCCCTTTGGTCCCGGTTCTAGACACGAACCAGGACCAATGGGCCTCGCTCCTGGCCCACAACCTTTAGTCCCGGTTGGTGGCTGGAACCGGGACCAAATGTGGTCCTTTAGTCCCGGTTTTAGCCACCAACCGGGACTAAAGAGAGGCCTATATATATGCCCTGCCCGCGAGCAGAGCAGTGCACTGCTCTGTTTTTTTGGCCGGCCGTGGGAGAGATTTGTGGTGCTCTAGATCACCTCCTATGCACATGAGGTGTTCGATGAAATGCCCAAGCCACACTTAAGCTTTCTCCTCTCGAAGCTCCTTGTCCAAACTCCATTTTCCTCAAGATTTGTCTAGGTTTGGCAGTCTGTCCTGTCCCGTCCCCGTCCACACCACCGTCGATCGCCCGCGCCGATCTCGTCGCCGGCACCACCATGGTGAGCCTCTTGTTCTTATCTTCTTTCTAAAAGAAAAAAATTCTTACTTGTATGATTTAGATAGATACTTGTATAATTTCTCACTTTTATTATTGTTTTTTATTATATAGTGCGATGGGTTTGGTATCTGCCTCCGTCGGCCCTCGTCCTGTCTATGATTCGGATGTGGTATATATTATATTTTATAACTGTTTGGTTCATTTAGTGTTTATGACAATTATGCCGACCAACGTTACATAGATGTTTTTATCTAGTAGGTATGTGAACCAGAAATTCCAACCGACCCTATTGTCGAGAGGTTAAATTTAGTTGAAGAAGAAAACAATTACCTGAAGAAAAAATTGAAAAGAATTGAGGAGGAGAAGATGAGATTGGAGTTGCATGTTGTGGATGTCGTCGATGATCACAAGATCAAGATGGATGCAATGCGCTTGAAGATTAGAAAGATTAGAAAATATGCCATTCATACCGAGGCTTGGTATCATTATGCTGTTGGATCAATTGTTACCTTAGTTATGATTATGATCGCATTTGTTGTTGCATTGAAATGTTTTACATAGTTTCAATGTATGGTTTAATTAGATGCTCTAGAGAGCTATATATATGTTGTTCAATGAGAACTATATATGTATGAACTTTATGTATTTATTTTTTCAGTAATAACATTTGATCACTACTGTACTTTGGTTTTAATGTGATGATGAACTTCTATTAATTTGGTCACTTATCTATTCATGATGTTCTGTAATGGGTTTTGACACACTTAATTATATATAATGCACGCAGATGAACCGGCAATGGATGTATGGTGACAGACGCACCTCCGAGTACATTAAGGGCGTGCATAATTTTCTCGAAGTGGCTGAAGCAAACAAGCAGAATGGTTTTATGTGTTGTCCATGCCCTATATGTGGGAATACGAAGTCTTACTCTGACTCGAAAACCCTTCACACCCACCTGCTTATGAAGGGTTTCATGCCACACTATAATGTTTGGACCAAGCACGGAGAAAGAGGGGTTCTGATGGAAGACAACGAAGAAGAAGAGGATGATGACAACTATGTGCCCCCTGAATACGGTGATGCTGCAACGGGGGAAGCTGATGAAGATCAAGAGGAACTAGACGATGTGCCCGATGATGATCTTCGCCGGGTCATTGTTGATGCAAAGAGACAATGCGAAAGTGAAAAGGAGAAGTTGAAGTTCGATCGCATGTTAGAGGATCACAAAAAAGGGTTGTACCCCAATTGCGAAGATGGCAACACAAAGCTCGGTACCACACTAGAATTGCTGCTGTGGAAGGCAGAGAATGGTGTACCTGACAAAGGATTTGAGAAGCTACTGAAAATATTGAAGAAGAAGCTTCCAAAGGATAACAAATTGCCCGACAGTACATACGCAGCAAAGAAGGTTGTATGCCCTCTAGGATTGGAGGTGCAGAAGATACATGCATGCCCTAATGACTGCATCCTCTACCGCGGTGCGTACGAGGATTTGAACGCATGCCCGGTATGCGGTGCATTGCGGTATAAGATCAGACGAGATGACCCTGGTGATGTTGACGGCGAGCGCCCCAGGAAGAGGGTTCCTGCCAAGGTGATGTGGTATGCTCCTATAATACCACGGTCGAAACATCTGTTCAGAAACAAAGAGCATGCCAAGTTGATGCGATGGCACAAAGAGGACCGTAAGAAAGATAGGAAGTTGAGAGCACCCGCTGACGGGTCGCAGTGGAGAAAAATCGAGAGAAAGTGGGGGGACTTTGCAGGAGATGCAAGGAACGTATGGTTTGGTTTAAGCGCGGATGGCATTAATCCTTTTGGGGAGCAGAGCAGCAATCATAGCACCTGGCCCGTGACTCTATGTATCAATAACCTTCCTCCTTGGTTGTGCATGAAGCGGAAGTTCATTATGATGCCAGTTCTCATCCAAGGCCCTAAGAAACCCGGCAACGACATTGATGTGTACCTAAGGCCATTAGTTGAAGAACTTTTATAGCTGTGGAATGGAAAAGGTGCACGTGTGTGGGATGAGCAAGACCAGCAGGAATTTGACATACATGCGTTGCTGTTTGTAACCATCAATGATTGGCCTGCTCTCAGTAACCTTTCAGGACAGACAAACAAGGGATACCACGCATGCACGCACTGTTTAGATGACACCGAAAGTATATATTTGGACAAATGCAGGAATAATGTGTACCTGGGGCATCGCCGATTTCTTCCAACCAACCATCAATGTCGAAAGAAAGGCAAGCATTTCAAAGGCGAGGCAGATCACCGGAAGAAGCCCGCCGTCCGTACTGGTGATCATATACTTGCTATGGTCAATGATTTACAAGTAATCTTTGGAAAGGGTCCCGGCGGACTATCTGTTCCGAATGACGCTGAGGGACACGCACCCATGTGGAAGAAGAAATCTATATTTTAGGGCCTACCCTATTGGAAAGACCAAGAGGTCCGCTCTGCAATCGACGTGATGCACATGACGAAGAATCTTTGCGTGAACCTACTAGGCTTCTTGGGCGTGTATGGGAAGACAAAAGATACACCGGAGGCACGGGAGGACCAGCAACGTGTGCACGAAAAAGATAGCATGCCTCCAAAGCAGTATGAAGGTCCTGCCAGCTACGCTCTTACCGAAGAAGAGAAGGAAATCTTCTTTGAATGCCTGCTCAGTATGAAGGTCCCGTCTGGCTTCTCGTCAAATATAAAGGGAATAATAAATATGGCAGAGAAAAAGTTCCAGAACCTAAAGTCTCATGACTGCCACGTGATTATGACGCAACTGCTTCCGGTTGCATTCAGGGGGCTTCTACCAGAAAACATTCGATTAGCCATTGTAAAGCTATGTGCATTCCTCAATGCAATCTCTCAGAAGGTGATCGATCCAGAAATCCTACCAAGGTTAAGGAGTGATTTGGCGCAATGTCTTGTCAGTTTCGAGCTGGTGTTCCCACCATCCTTCTTCAATATCATGACGCACGTCCTAGTTCATCTAGTTGACGAGATTGCCATTCTGGGCCCTGTATTTATACACAATATGTTCCCCTTTGAGAGGTTCATGGGAGTCTTAAAGAAATATGTTCGTAGCCACGCTAGGCCAGAAGGAAGCATCTCCATGGGCCATCAAACAGAGGATGTCATTGGGTTTTGTGTTGACTTCATTCCTGACCTTAAGAAGATTGGTCTCCCTCAATCACGGTATGAGGGGAGACTGACTGGAAAAGGCATGCTAGGAGCGGACTCAATAATATGTAGGGTCGGGCATTCTTGGTCTCAAGCACACTACACAGTTCTACAGAATTCTACCTTGGTGACCCCGTATGTCGATGAACACAAGAATATTCTGCGCTCCAAACACCCGAAGCAGTGTGACGATTGATTACATGTGAACACATCAGGACTTTCGGCAGTTGGTTGCAAACACGTCTCATGGGTGACAACACTGTTTCTGATGAGCTGTACTCGTTGGCCAGGGGACCATCTTTGACTGTATTGACTTACAAAGGGTACGAGATAAATGGGAATACATTTTACACGATCGCCCATGATCAAAAGAGCACCAACCAAAACAGCAGTGTCCGCTTTGATGCAGCAACCAAGAGGGGAAAGGACACATATTATGGTTACATAGTGGACATATGGGAACTTGACTATGGCCATGATTTTAAGGTCCCTTTGTTTCAGTGCAAATGGGTCAATCTGTCAGGAGGCGGGGTACAGGTAGAGCCATAGTATGGAATGACAGATGAACCATTCGTCCTAGCCAATGATGTGGCGCAGGTTTTCTATGTGAAGGACATGTCTACCAAACCGAGAAAAAGAAAAGATAAGGAAGCGAATACATCATACGATGAGCCAAAGCGCCACATAGTTCTTTCAGGAAAAAGAGACATCATGGGATTGGAGGGCAAGACAGACATGTCTGAAGATTATGAAAAGTTTCATGAAATTCCTCCCTTCAAAGTCAAGGCTGACTCAAGCACCCTGTTAAACGATGAAGATTATCCATGGTTACGGCGCAATAAGCGAAGGACAGAAGTGAAGAAAAAGTGAAGACTTTCTCTGCACAACTATTATGATGATGCCTTTGATATAGAATATCACTGCAGTTACATGTGAAGAAATGAAATCTCTTTTGTAACAGATGAGTTTCCGTATGAAACCCTGATACTTCGAAAGAGATTGTCCGTTTTGTACACGAAGTGCATCCATTTTTTGCCGTAACCCTCTCAACTTTTTAGCACATGCTATGTGGGTGAAATGATGATACCATGCCAACTTTCAACCTTTTCAGAGTTCATTTGTAGTGCTTTTCAATTTCAGGGTCATTTAGCTTACAAAAATCAGTAAATGCATGAAAAATACCAGATGAAGTCAGAAAGGGTTGAAAATTGATGATGTGGCTATGAATGGTTCATTTTGAATACACAAAAAGTCTGGAGTTCAAATAAGTTGAAAAAAATAAAATCCCTTTGTAACAGATGAGTTTTCGTCCGAAACCCTGATACTTCGAAAGAGATTGTCCATTTTGTACACGAAGTCCATCCAGTTTTTGCCGTAACCCTCTCAACTTTTTAGCACATGCTACGTGGGTGAAATGATGATACCATGCCAACTTTCAACCTTTTCAGAGCTCATTTGTAGTGCTTTTCAATTTCAGGGTCATATAGCTCAAAAAATCAGTAAATGCATGAAAAAGAACAAATGAAGTCAGAAAGGGTTGAAAATTGATGATGTGGCTTTGAATGGTGCATTTTGAACACACAAAAAATCTGGAGTTCAAATAAGTTGAAAAAAATGAAATCCCTTCGTAAAAGATGAGTTTTCGTCCGAAACCCTGATACTTCGAAAGCGATTGTCCATTTTGTACACGAAGTGCATCCAGTTTTTGCCGTAACCCTCTCAACTTTTTAGCACATGCTATGTGGGTGAAATGATAATACCATGCCAACTTTCAACCTTTTTAGAGTTCATTTGTAGTGCTTTTCAATTTCAGGGTCATTTAGCTGAAAGAATGAACTAATAGCAAAAAGAATGAACTAATAGCAAAAAGAATGAACTAAAAATAATCAATTAAAATATTCTGTTATGATCAACTAAAACAAAACTATAATATTCTTCAATAGCAAAAAAAATCAACTAAAAAGCTTTTATAAAACTCTAATAGCAAAAGGAATCAACTAAAAAGCTTTTATAAACCTCTAGTATTTTTTAAACTAAAACTATATAAAATTTATGCAACAAAAATTATCAAAGTATTTTCTGTTCAAAACATTAATAGCAAAAAGAATTTTCATAAAGAAATTTTTTGTTAGAAACTTTAATAGCAAACTAAAATAACAAAATCTGTTTTTGATTAAGACAGATATTTAAAATAACCTAAAAATTACCGAATTGAATATAATGATAAAACACAGTAATATTAAATAGCAGGAAAAAGAATCACTCAAAAATCTATTTTTATAGTAAACTTATTTACAAACTAGTGATTCACACAAATTTCAAAAAATTTAAATTTAAACTCTTCAAATTTGAAAACTAATGGCACTAACAGAAAGTTTATAATTTTTGTGACCTAACAGCAAAAAGAATCACTGAAAAACTTTAAGTAGAAACAAAAGAAAATAAATAAAGCAAAAAACAAAACAAAAAATGGAAAAAATTAAAAAAATGCCACCTACTGGGCCACCACGGCCTGAATACGACTAGAAACCCAACCATGGGCTACGATTCAGGCGCATAGAGAGCCCAGTAGGCCCACAGGCAGATATAGTGTCATTAGGCCCGTAAGCCTGCATTTGAGAGGAGCTCGAGAGGGCAGCGGCAGTGTGGCTTATAAACCACTCCGAGCCCCTCTCAACTAGCGAGGTGGGACAAAACTTTTTGGCCGCGGGAAGCACAAGGCCTTTGGTCCTGGTTGGTAGCACCAACCGGGACGAAAGTGCGCATTGGTACCGGTTCGTGGTACCAACCGGGACCAATGCCCACCTTTCATCCCGGTTGGTGCTACCAACCGGGACCAAAGGTCCCTGTTTCCCGCCCTTTGGGCTGCTGAAACCGGGACCAAAGGTGGGCATTGGTCCTGGTTGGTGGCACGAACCGAGACCAATGCTCTGCGTATATAAGATAACACTTAGAAATTTTCAGTTCTCATCTCGCAGTAGCCCCCGACGCCGCCCGCCGCCCCCGTCGTCGCCGTCGCTGCCCCCGATGCCATCATCGCCCCTGCCCCATCGTTGGCGTCGCTGTCGCCGCCCCCGACGCCGTCGCCGCGCCCCTGCCCCGAGCCCTCGCCGACGCGCCCGACGACGTCGCCGCGCCCCTGCCCCCGACGCCGTAACCGCACCCCTTCCCCGAGCCCTCGCCGGCAGTCCGCGCCGCCCCGCGCTACGGTCCGGCCGGCCCCCTTTTCCTCCCTGTCCTCCTCCCTTGTTCAATTTTTTTGTTCATATATATGATTGTTAGATTATGTTGATGATAGATTTGATGATGTTGATGATAGATGATGTATGCTTTTTTTTGTTCATATGATGATTTTTTTGCATTTTTAGAAAAATGTATGTATGTATGTTCTCTGTATATGTTCATATATATGCAAAAGTTACATTTTTAGAAAAGTTTTATGTATGTATGTTCTCTGTATATGTTCATATGTGCATTTTTAGAAAAAAAGAAAATGCATGTATGTTCATATGCAAAGAATATGCAAAAGTTAGAATTTTTTATGTTCATAAATTTTTTTTGGTGATATTGTAGAATATGAACATTTTGAATATGGATGGATGGATGAACATTATGTCCATGTATGTATGTATGGATCCGGATGTCGTTGTCGATCTACCCGATAACTTCGACATGAGGGGGGGACGTCGGACATGCATGAGGAGGGAGAGAGAGATGTTAATAGAAAGTTTTCTCTCGAAACATTACTAAGTTACTAAGTTTTCTCTCGAAACGTTACTAAGTTACTAAGTTACTAAGTTAAAATGTTGTTAATAGAAAGTTTTCTCTCAAAACGTTAATAAGTTACTAAGTTAAAATGTTCATATATTCAAAACATATCAAGTGTTGTATTTTCACTCAAAACATATCCCCGATAACTTTGACATGAGGGGGGACGTCGATCAACCCCCTCTCGCCCGACCAAACTCTTGAGTCCACCCAAACCGGGAGTGAGATGTGATAGGTAGTATTTTTTTTTGTTCATAGAAAACTCCGGTAACTCTTCAACATGAGGGGGGACGTCGATCGATCAACCCCCTCTCGCCAAACCGGGACTGAAAAAGCATTGTCGAGGCCACCCCAAACCCTAGAAGCGTCGAGGCCACTAATATGATCCCTTGTTGTGATATTATCTAGGTCTATGTTTGCCACTAATATATCCATCTCTCATGTTTGTATATTGCCATGTTGTAATATTTGCAGAAACTATGGATCAAAGAGACTTAGAACAAGAAGAGTTGTTGGGGGATATAATCCGCGACGGACGTGATGTCTTGTCGTTTCGCAACGACACCGATGGTCAGGAAGGAGAGGATGACGGCTCCGGTGATCAAACAATGGAGGACGAAGGACATGATCATGACGGCTCCGGTGACCGAATGGCGGAGGAAGAAGGAGACCATGATGACGGCTCCGGTGACCGAACGGAGGAGGGAGCTGTTGCAAAGTCCTGCGAGGTATATATATTAATTAAGCCTGTGCTAACTAATTGATGCATTAATTGTTTTGGTATGTACATATATTAACGCTTCTTTCTTCTTTTATAGCCCTCCGGATCGAGCCAAACTTCCATAACGAGACGAGGCTCGAAGAAAAGGTTGCGCCAGGATGAAAGGTTCACGATCACACAACTCGCGGACGATGGCCTACCGATTGAACCCAAGCGGACCAAGGCCGCATTTTCTGCTCAGTGCGGAACTATTGTTAGGGACAGCATCCCGATCAGCACCCAGAAATGGAATAAGCCTAAGGACGACGACCCTGAAGTTTCTTATGTCACTGATAGACAGAAAGATGATATTTGGACCTCGCTGAAGGCAAATTTCACCCTACCGCCAGAGGAGGATCCGAATAAGCTAGTTATAGAGATAAAGGTCAAGGCGTGTGCTCTTAAGAAGATGGCAGATCTATTCAGGAGGTGGAAGAAAGAGTTGAACACAAAGTTTGTCGACAAAGGGAAGACTCCAGAATTCACCGGCCGATTTGAGAAGATAAGAGATCACTGGCCCGCATTTGTGGCCTACAAGACATCGGACAAGAGTAAGAAAATGTCAGAGACAAACAAGAAAAATGCTACAAAGAAGCAGTATCACCATCACACGGGGTCAGGTGGCTACCTCAAAGCCCGGCCGTTGTGGGACAAAGCTGAGCAAGACCTGCTTGCTAAAGGGGTCCAACCAGCGACATTGAACTGGCCAGACCGTTCAAGGACTTGGTTCTTCGGGATTGGGGGAACTTTGGACCCAGAAACAGGGAGTGCCGTTGGACAGACGTGCAACTTGCAATACCAATGAAGAAGCTTCAGGATTATATCACCGCAGCGCAGGAAGGGACGTTCATTCCCGACAGAGAGAAGGACGACCTGACTGAGGCCCTCGGGAATCCTGAGCACCCTGGACGAACACGAGGCACACCAGGCTCCGTTCCGTGGGTGGTTGGGTTTCCCGGCGCAGGCGGTTACAGAACCCGGGAGAGAAAGAGGAAAGCGGAGCTGAGCGAAATGGAGAAGCTCAATGCAAGACTAGTAAAGCTAGAGGAACTTGAGAGCCAGCGAGCTGCCGGCCAACCATCTCAGCGGCACAAAGCTACCCCGCCATCTCAGCGGAGAAGCAGAGTGGCTTCCACGGAGCTCGTTCAGCCTGATACTATCACGGCTCCTCGCTACCCCGTGGATACTATCACGGAGGCTCAACATTGCCAGCTTATGACAAAATGGCAGAACCTCACTTTGAAGGTGGATGTCGGCTCTGTTGCACCTCCTCAACCCGACGGAACTTTTCACTGCCGTTCGATTCCACATGGCTATGTTGTTGTGACGGTGGATGAAATAATGGAGGGATTTGAGGAGCTCGACCTTGACCACCCTATAGGTGAAGGGGAGAATCAGCTGGTTTATGCTTTGAGGAGTACATGTCTATGGAGGAAGGAGTACATCAAGCTTCCAAACTGGACGCCTCCTCCTCCTCCTCTGGCGATTCAGGGCACTCCGCCTCCTCCTCCTCCTCCTCTGGCGAGTGATCAGGGCACTCCACCTCCTTCTCCGGCTCCTCCGGCGCGTGAGGGCACTCCACCTCCTCCGGCACGTCGGAGCACTCCGCCTCCTCCTCCGCCTCCTCCAGCGTGTCAGCGGACTCCGCCTCGTCAGCAACGGCAGAAGAGAGACGCCACCGCTTCGGCAGCCCGCAGTACAAGCAAATGCGGGAAGAAATTCAAATACGGTCCATGTCTCAAGGCTTCGGAAAAGTTACCATATGAGAGGACCGACGAGGAAAACACGGATATCAGTGCTGCCGAAGTGAGGGACCATTTTGCACGGAAACCTCCACCTCCGAAGGAAACGGTAGATCCGGTGAAAGTGAAGCGGACTCTGGATGCCCTGAAGCGACCACCACCACCTCCTCCGGATTCCAACTATGTCCGCTGTATTAAAAAGACATATGAAGATGCGCGGCGGTCGGGAAGTACTTCCAGTGATGCAAGATTAGCACAACGAAGAAGTGGGAAAACAATTCCCCAACTTGGCGCACAGGCGAAGCAATCGTGCCCCCCGCTCAAGTTGTCTAGCGACATCGTCGCTAATCATCCGGGGCTACTACCCGGTACAAATCATGGTGATTACGTGGGCGATGATGTACAATTTTAAACAACTGAGGTAGTAGAGACTTTAAATATGAGCACGAGAAGCCTCTCGTCAAACCTGATCAGCGCCAGCATCTACCAACGATGATGCGAAGATTGCATGACTGGTACTTAGAAACTTGCAGGAAGTCTGGGACCGACAATCTGATGCTGGGAATTAAAGAAGAGCACGACTTCATTTGAGTCGACCTGATGCCTATTGAATTTGTGGAATTATTTCAGTTATTCAATCAAGAGGCCCTCGACAAACAACTCATGACTTGCTACTTTCTGTAAGTATTATTTCTGTAATTAAGTCTCTAGCTCAGCTCATTCATTGCATGTATATATAATTATCCTCACTATATTATGCAGATTGAAGATCATCGAATGCAAAAAAGGAAAAATCTATGACATTGGGTTCATTAGCCCAAATACCGTAAATGAATGGTCGGTTCAAAAAAGAGTCAAAGATACTGAGGAAAACTTGCTACAATCGTTCCTTCGAAATCAAAACAAAGGGAAAATACTCTTTCCTTACAACTTCAAGTGAGTGTTACTGTCTTGTGCATATTTGATTTCGCTTACTCGAGGTTATAGTAATGTAATTGATGAGTTATGCATGCGCAGGTTCCACTTTATTCTGCTAGAGATTAAGCTTGATAGGGGAGTAGTAACTGTCTTAGACTCGAGACGTAAAGATCCCCAGGAGTATGCGGACATGACTGCAATGCTCCAGAAGTAAGTTAAATCATTATCGCACCATATCGGCAACTTTCGTTCATTTCCTGATATCAAGTAATCATTTTCTTTGCATGGCAGGGTTTGGAAAAAGTTCACCGGAATGGTCCCGGGTCTGAAGAAGGAGCTGCGATTTACACACCCCCAAAGTAAGTAGTACTAGCTAGTTCCACGCATCTCTCATTGATACTTGTTTCGTCAATACCATCATCATGCTTGATTATCAGTTTGATTGCACTCTATTCTCGTAAAGTGCTTGTGGCAGGAAGGCGGGAATAATTTATGTGGATACTACGTTTGCGAGTTCATTCGCCACTCGACCTCTGAGTGGGGCTTGTCTGACCAACAATTTGAAGTACGTAAACAATAATATTCACAATTTTATTTTATTACCATCAATTGTGTTGAGTTTCATTCATATATATGTATTGACCCCCTTCTTTAAATTAGATGTGGTAGATGCGGGATGAACTCCTACCACATGATCGCATATGAGCAATTCAAGAGGAATTGGCGGTATTCTTTCTTGACCACATCATAAATAAAGCCGGAGAATACCATGTGGAATTTGACATTAGATGTTAGGGATTGTAAGAGATCTTATATTGTATATATATAGCTAGTAGCGTCGGATAGATATACGAAAACTTGTTGTTCGACCAATCTCTCAGAGAAAGAGAGGTCGATCACTTCTCTCTGTATATGTTCATGACGATCTTGTGTACTTAATGGTTCCTTCATTTGCTTACTAGCTAGCGTGTCGAGTTCTCTCTATACGTATAGTAGCTAGCGTCGATCAAGCACGGAGAAAGAGAGGACACTTCTCTCTATTAGCTAGCTAACACAATATGAAACCCCTAAATTAACCCTCCAAAACCCCCTAACCCGCCCCCCTTTCAATAAAAAACAAAAACCCCAGCTCCTGGCAAATGCTGACGCGTGGATGCCTTTTGGTCCCGGTTGGTGTTACCAACCGGGACTAAAGGTCCTCCTGCCTGGGCTCCCCGCAACGGCCACGTGGAGCCCCTTCTGTCCCGGTTCGTAAGCGAATCGGGACTAAAGGTTTTTGGCTTTAGTCCCGACCCTTTAGTCCCGGTTCCAGAACCGGGGCTAATGGGCCTCTGGAACCGGGACAAATGGGTCGTTTTCTACTAGTGGATGTTGAGAAATGTTGATCATTGGACACTTCCTGAGCCACCAGCCAAGCCAACTCCGAAGAAAAGAGGTATTCTATTCCTCAGTCCAGAAGATATGCAAGAAGCAAAGAAATCTATGAGGGAAAAGGGTATTAAATCTGAAGATGTTAAGAATCGACCACCTGTTGAAGAAATACATGGACTCGATATCCCGACATAGGTGGTAGAGGTAAATTCTCGTCGTAGATTTAATGAAGGTGATATTCCTTATAATAAATCTCCTGGTCAGTGCTTGGATGAATTTGATAAATTTATTGTTAAGCAACAAAACTTCAATACATACATTAGTGATCAATTAAAACAGAATGCTATCATGATTGAATGCTTGAGTGATATGATGTTTAGAATTGCTAATGATATTAAAGGTTTATGTAAACATGCATCTATGGTTCAAACTCAGCTAGAACTAGTTTCTAAATCATAGAATGATTTGCTCAATGAGATGAATAATAAATTGAATGATCATGCTATTAGAGTTGTGACTAGGGGTGGTAAAATGACTCAGGATCCTCCTTATCCTCAAGGTCATCCTAAGAGAATTGAGCAAGATTCTCAGAGAATTAATAATGATGCATCTAGTTCACCAAGGAAGAAGAAAAAGAAAAAGAATAAGGATAGAACTTTGTATTCTTCTAATAAAGCAGTTGTAGAAAAACCTCCTGAGAATCCTAATGATGTTTCTATTTCTTATGCTGAGACACAATCTGGTAATGAGCATTCACCTAGTGATAATGATAATGAAAATGATGATTTTGGTAAAGATCATGTTGATGCTCCATCAGATAATAATAAAGAATCTGATAATGATGTGGAAATAGATCCAAAAGTTGAGCTTGACAACCCACCTTCTAAAAATAAAAGATATGATAAAAGAGACTTTGTTGTTAGAAAACCTAGTAAAGAAAGAGAACCATTGGTTCAAAAACCTATGCCATTTCCTAGTAAGGCTGTGAAATATAGAGATGAAGAGGCTTTTAATCGATTTGTTGAATTGCTTAGACCTCTGTATCTGAGAACACCCTTGACTGAAAGTATGAAAATGCCTCCATATGCCAAATACATGAAAGATATTGTCACTAATAAAAGAAAAATACCTGAGGTTGAGATCCCTACTATGCTTGCAAACTATTCATTAAAGGAAAAGTACATTAGAAGTTAGGAGATCCAAAAATAGCTACTATCCCATGCTCCATCAAGAATAATTATGTCAGAACTGCTTTATGTGATTTGAGATCCAGTGTTAGTGTTATGCCTTTTTCTCTATATAGAAGACTTGATTTGAAAATGTTGAGACCTTCTGAAATTTCTTTGCAAATGGCTAATAAATCAACTACTTTACCCATCGGTATTTGTGAGGATGTCCCTGTTGTTGTTGCTAATGTCACTATCTTAACAGACTTTGCTATTCTTGATATGCCCGAGGGCGACAACATGTCGATCATCCTTGGTAGACCCTTTTTGAATACTGCAGGGGCTGTTATTGATTGCAACAAAAGCAAGGTTACTTTTCATGTCAACAATAAAGAGCATATGGTATATTTTCTGAAGAAACAAAACAAAGTCAATGGTATCAATTCTATTGAAAAGGTTATGACAATTACTATTGGAGGTTTCAAATTACCTCTTCCGGCACCTGAAAAGAAATATCAAACTCTTATTGTTGGGACAATGCATATCCTGGTTGAGGTAACTTAGTGCTATACAACAGTTCTTCAGTTTCATGTTACTCGAAAAGACTTGATCAACCTTATTAATTAATTCTTTTTTAGGGACATGTGGTCGAGGAATTTAGTAAGCACAACCTACTATAATACTAGTTTTCTCTCTGTTATTTATAGTTTAACAAAGTAAAATGCCATGATTATCCTATTTTCTGAATAATCCGTGCAATAAAAAATGACCCAAAAATAAAAGTGCTCAGAATGTCGTAAAATTTTAACATGATTTTTTCTAGAATATTTAAAAACAATTGGCACTGAACACACCCCACGGGGGTGCACCTATTGCTCACAAGGCAACAGGGCGCGCCCACCCCCTGGGCGCACCTAGATGCCTTGTGGGTCCCATAGGGACTCACTCACTTAGTGCTTCAGCCCACTGCTTCTCCTACCTCTAGAAAAACTTTGTGCTCACATCCATTCCCATGTTCTTGCTTCCAAAACTGAGATTTTTGATCTCTTTGCTCGGAGCTCCATTTCTGAAACTATTTTGGGGTATTGCTCCTTGGTATGTAACTCCTCCATTGTTCCAATTAGTTTTTCCATTAGTGGATTATATTTTTCTTATTTTGCTACTGTTTGTGCCACTGAAAATGAGCTTGCGTGTTGAATTTATTGGGTTCCAACTAATTTGAATGCTTGATATAGCTTCTAGATACTTATATGAGTAGTTGCTATCAATCTTTTTGTTAACATCTTTTTGTGATCCAAAAATTTCAAAAAATTCTCAGGAAAATGAACTTGTTTAGGAGAGGTTCTTCGAGCCGGAGCCCCAAGGGAGTTGCCGGTGGTGGCCCGGACCTCCATCTCCCTCGGAGAGTGGAGGTACGGCCATGCAAATGGCCACACAATGCCTTCATGAGCGAAGCTGGTTTCCAACATGAGTTTACACAATTCATGGAAAATGCCGGCTTGACCAACTTCCTTGCAGATGAGTGTGACCAACACCAACTTCTCACAAATTCCTTTGTGCAAAATTTCTATTTCATGCAAAGACTTGATATCCCTATGGTGCGCTTTGATTTATATGCTCAACCCTTTGAAATACCATTTCCTGAATTCTGTGAGATATGTTTGATTCCCTCTGAGGGGGAACTGAGGGAGCCTCGACCTGAGGAGTTTGAGGATTTCCTTCTTACTTTAGCTGTGGGAGAACCTAGGGGTGTATCCAATGCCCGAGTCACTAGTCTGCATTTTCTTGCTGTGCATTACTTTGGTTTATTTATTGGGAAATGT
Organism: Elymus sibiricus; assembly: GCA_039707655.1. Lineage (NCBI taxonomy): Eukaryota > Viridiplantae > Streptophyta > Magnoliopsida > Poales > Poaceae > Elymus > Elymus sibiricus. The sequence continues at coordinate 537,851,581 of CM077675.1, forward strand.
CTGACTGTCAGAAAGGAGGTTGGTACGCTCAGTGCCCCTGACCTCACTATTTTACGTTGTGCACTTTATGGTGATAGAACTTATAGCCTTGGAGGCATCATTGCACGTTGCTTGCACACTAATAGAACTAGAGGTGATATTCATGGTGATATTTATGCTACTCGTCTCGCTACACGTTTTAATATTGCTATTTGTCCTGATGATCGCTTGCTGCCTAAGGTTTATTTAGACCATCAATCCATGATAGATCACCACTTTATTGATAACCCTAAGCCATCTCGCCATGTTCGTTATAACTTGGTGTCTAGTGAGAAAACTCATGAGATTATTTCATTGCCTGCACCTTCTTTGTTTGACTCTAATGCCAGGCACAGATACACCATCATGCCCAATGATACCATTGCTTACAAGAATGAAATGGCTGCGGTGGAGAATGAGGTCCAACCTTGGGATGCTCGAGTAACTCCACCCCGCCATTTTCCTACCGGACCTGATGTATTCAATGGATAGCCATAGACCAAGTTAGGCCAAAAGCCTAAGCTTGGGGGAGTACGTATTCTCACCGACATTACATTCATGCATCACACATTCATTACAGTTGTCGGTGTTCAATGTTTTCATTGTATATCCATGTTTCATTTTATTTTGCTTTCCTTTTGTGTGTTCGAAAAAAATCCAATGAAAAATCCAAAAATATTTCTCGCTTCTTTTCGGTTTTTCTTTCTTGTTTAGTTAATTCGTAGTATTAAAAGAAAAGCCAAAAAGATTTCTCATTTCTTCTTTTGTTGCTTGTTAGGAGTTCTTCGGTGTAAACAGTTTTTCTTGCTTTTCGGTTTTCCTCTTTAGTTTGCTTTCTTCACAAAAACTAAAAGCTCGAAAAATATTTCAGTGTGTTTCTCTGAATCTCTTTTCTTTTCTTTGAGTTGTCGTATGGACATGACTATGTTAGAATCATTGAGTGGCTCTCATATGCTTTGTTGTTGACCTAAGGAAGAGCCAATATTTCCTTGTCTTCTCCTTTGAATAAAGTGTATGCAGATTTTAGCTTAGTCCACGGCACTCTTGCACTATTATTATTTTCACATCATTCAGTGGTGCAAGTGAAAGGCAATAATGACGATATTTTGATGAAGTGACTGTGGCAAAGGAAGGCTGGTATGAACTCTTTTTGTTTTTGCTTTTGTAAATATGTTTAACTCAATATCCTTGATTCAGCATATTATGGGTAAACATATTTGTGATGACAATTAAAGATTATCATTGCTCATGCCATGCTTAAGTAGCTAGGAATGGATAATGATTTATCTTGTGTGTCAACATGCATTAAAATGATTATGATGTAGTATGTTAGTATGGTATCCTCCTCTGAAGAATTCAAGTGGCTTGACTTGGCACATGTTCACACATGTAGTTGATTCAAAACCAATGCAGCCTGTATGATATTTATAGTCAGGGTGTTTATATCCTACTCATGCTCATGTTCAATGTTAATTATTCACAATGCTTGATTATGACCGTTGTCACTCTCTAGTTGGTCGCTTCTCAATCCATTTGCTAGACTTCTCCTATACTAAGCGGGAACGATGCTTGTGCATCCAAATTTATGAAACCCCAAAGTTGTTCCAAAATAGTCCACCATATCTACCTAAATACGGTATTACCCTGCCGTTCCAAGTAAATTTGCACGTGCCATCTCTAATCATTCAAATAAATATATGTTGTGTGTGTCCGTACCGCTCATGGAGCGACGGGGCGGTCAATATCTTCCTTGATAAGCAGGTTATTCTCATGATGATAGTTTATTCGCTTGTCATTGCACAAGAGAGGCTGGTAATTGTGATGCCCAGTCCCGTCAATCAAAAAAAGAAAAATAATAATAAAACAAACTCCCCCGAAAAGTTGATTGTCTGGAGGGCACCCGAGGATTCGGCTAGCCATGGCTTGTGTTTGTTTGGTTGTTGGGGAGTAAACCTTTACCTTTCCATTTGGGAACCATCAATAATGTGTTTAGCAGGGAAGATATTGAAATCCTTTGTCGTGACATTGACAGAAAAAGCACACCACTTAGAATTATATTCATCTCTGATTTAAGCTCTGAGCTCTGGCACCTCTGCAAATCTCTGCTTCCCTCTGCGAAGGGCCTTTCTATTTACTTTCATGTTATTTACTTTTATTGTTGAATCATCACCTTCTCATTAGAGCACCAACTTTGAGAGCGCTGTTGTCATTCTTAGTTTAACATGCATTGAGTCTAGTTAATGTTGGGTGAGCTCATGACTGGATCTCTTCTACTCTGAATTACAATGTTTAGTCGCTGCTTGAACTTTGGAGGTACTCTGCATTTATGTTTTAAGGTCTCAGAAAGGGCTAGCAAGATACCATGTTATCATATTATATCAAGACTGTTTTGACAAATTGTTGGCATCTGAGATATGTTATTATTGCTCGCTAGTGGATTAGGCCATTGATATGAGTAAATGTGAGTTCTAAGTGTCATCATTCACATGGTTAGTTCATGATCTTTGCTGAAAACTTGGTTACTATTTAAGCTTATTTACGGATGCAAAAGCAAAAGAGTTTGTAAAAGTTTTTCTTTATCAGTTTTAGTTTATCGACTGAATTGCTTGAGGACAAGCAATGAGTTAAGCTTGGGGGAGTTGATACGTCTCCAACATATCTACTTTTCCAAACACTTTTGCTCTTGTTTTGGACTCTAATTTGCATGATTTGAATGAAACTAACCCGGACTGATGATGTTTTTAGCAGAACTACCATAGTGTTATTTTTGTGCAGAAATAAAAGTTCTCGAAATTGGACGAAACTTTGCGGAGATTTTTTATTGAATAAATAAAAAATACTGGAACGAAGATCCACCGGAGGGGGCCACCAGTTGCTCACAAGGCAACAGGAAGTGCCTACCCCCAGGGTGTGCCCTCTTGCCTTGTGGGTCCCACAGGCCATCGTCTGACCTAATTCCAAGCCTATAAATTCCATCTCCCCGATAGAAAAATAGGAGAAGAAGTTTCATCACGTTTTACGATATGGAGCCACCATCACCTCCTATTCTTCATCTAGAGGGCTGTTCTGGAGTCCGTTTGGTGCTCCGGAGAGGGGGATTTGTCGCCATCATCATCACCAACCGTTCTTCATCAACAATTCCATGATGCTCACCGCCGGGAGTGAGTAATTTCCTTCGTAAGTTTGCTGGACGGTGAATGGAGTTGGATGAGATTTATCATGTAATCAAGTCAATTTTGTTAGGGCTTGATCCCTAGTATCCACTATGTTCTGAGATTGATGTTGCTATGACTTTGCTATGCTTAATGCTTGTCACTAGGGCCCGAGTTCCATGATTTCATATCTGAACCCTCTATGTTTTCATGAATATAATTGAGTTCTTGATCCTATCTGCTGGTTATATGCACTTGTTATTGTTCTGAACCATAGATCCCAAGGTGACAATAATTGGGATACTCTCCAGGGATGACTGTAATTCGAGGAGTTCATGTATCCACCATGTGTTAATGCTTTGTTTCGGTTCTCTATTAAAAGGAGGCCTTAATATCCCTTAGATTTCCTTATGGACCCCACTGCCATGGGAGGGTAGGACAAAAGATGTCATACAAGTTCTTATTATAAGCACGTATGACTATACGGAATACATGCCTACATTTTATTGATGAATTGGAGCTATTGTGTATCACTCTAGGTTGTGACTGGTACATGATGAATGTTATCCCACACAAATAACCATCGCTGATCCAATGCCTATGCTTTGCACTTATTGATATTTGCTAAGTTACTACTGTTGTTGTTGCTGTTACAATCACTACAAAACTGCTACTGCTACTGTTACTGTTACCGCTGCTATCAAACTATCATATTACTGTGCTACTAAACACTTTGCAGCAAAGAAACTATTTTCCAGGTGTGCTTGAATTGACAACTCAACTGCTATGGCTCATAAATATTCTTTGGCTCCCCTTGTGTCGAATCAATAAATTTGGGTGAAATACCACCTTCAAAGACTATTGCGATCCCATATACTTGTGGGTTATCATTGACTCAACATGGAAAGTAAATAGATAGACCCTTCACAGAGGGAAGCATGGATTTGCTAACGTGCCAGAGCTCATTGCTTAAAACAGATATAATTTCATTTGAGAGGTGTACTTTTCCTATTAATGGTTTAATGACAAAGTTTTCAATATATTGCATGCTAAACACATTAATGGCAGTTCCCATGCAAAAAGTTTTACTCCCTCTCCATCGTACTAACACAAACCATGGCTAGCCGAATCTACGGGTTCCTGCCAACTTTCAACTTTCCAGGAGGAGTATTTTCATAAATAATTTAGGACTAAGCATCCTTTTTACCAGCCTCCCTCAAATTTGATGAGTGAATAAACTCTCGTCGGTGAGTAAAACACACTTAGCATGGAAGATATTGACTACCCCATCGCTCCATGAGCGGTACGGGCACACAAAGCAGATGTTCATTTGAAGAATTTAGAGATGGCACATGCAAATTTACTTGGAATGGTAGTGAGATACCATCTATAGGTAGTTATGGTGGACACTCATAGAAGAAACTTGGCTCAAGGGTATTTGGATGCACAAGGAGTATCTCTACTTAGTACGGAATTGGCTAGCAAAGATTATAAACAAGCACCACATGTTGAAGGATCCATAACAATAGAACCTCTATGCAAATATACCCAAACATAACTCATTACATTGTCTTCCTTGTCCAACATCAACTTATTTAACCAAGTTTGAAAATAATTAATGGGTATTCACAATCATAAAAGATGTCCAAGATAATATATTTGTATGTGAAAAATCTCTTCCTTATACTAATCTTTCATGAATTGCTTGTATGACCAATATTGTGATTGTCAAATTTCAATAGATTTTACTTTCTAAATCCAATGCAAAACTATTGCTAAGCATATGGAACATGTATAATTTCAGATTTATGATATTCAATTCATTCAAAAATTTACTCTTAGAATATAAGTGAAGCACAAGAGTGAATGACAAACTACTCCAAAAGATATAAGTGAAAAACAAAGAGTAGTTAAGTAAATAGGTAGCTATGTAAAGACTCTCTCCATATCAAAATTTCAGATCCAAGGATTATATCAAATAGAAAAAAAGGACACAACAAGAATAGCACATATCATGTGAACAAATAAAAACTTAGGCTGAACCGAGACTAACTAATAGTTGTTGATGAAGAGAGGTGGGATGCCTACCGGGGCATCCCCAAGCTTAGATGCTTGAGACTTCTTGGAATATTAACTTGGGGAGCCTTTGGCATCCCCAAACTTGAGCTCTTGTGTCTCCTTAATTCCTCTCATATCACGGCTTCACCTAAGTCTTAAAAAATTCATCGACACAAAACTTAAAAAGAACTCGTGAAATAAGTTAGTATAAATAAATTCAAAAACTTAACATTCTCTACTATTTGAAATTACTAAAATTATAATTAAACATTTCATACTGAATGTCTCTTCATATTTAGTACTTCCCTCCATTAATAGAAACATTAAACAAGCAAACATATGCAAACAATGCAAATATAACGGTAATTTGTCTAAAGAAAACAGTTTTTAAAGGATGAATAAAAATTCATACTTATTTAACTCAAAAATTCATACTTATTTGTCCAAAGAACTCATGAATGCTTACTGTGTAAAAATTTCAACATTTAATCTTGTTCTGAGTATTCAGGAATATTCAGGACATAACAGAAAACTTTCTGTTTTCAAACAACAACTCATAAACTTACAAACTAAGCATGGTAAAGGATATAATTGACACTTTTTTCATTGAAATACAAAGCATGATTATGAATAACAGCAAGCAAAGCCAAATAAAAGTAAATGACATTCCAACTAAAACGTTGGAAATATGCCCTAGAGGCAATAATATTTGTATTATTATATTTCCGTATTCATAATTAAAGAGTTTATATTCTATGCTATAACTGCTATGCTCCTGTACTATGCGATTTAGTGGAAAACTCATATGCACATGTGGAATGATAAATGGTTAAATAAATGGTTCCTAGTCTTGCCTCTAGGACTAGCTCAAGAGTTGTTGGTGATCACATTTTCTGGATCTTAGGATATTGTTAAGTGTAACGATAGTCCTAAAACAACATTGAGATTATGACGTTGGAAGAACCATCATATTGAATCGACCCAATCTTGTCTGTTATGAATTTAGTTAATATCGTCTGTAATCAGTTGTAATAACATGGAGTGTTAATGTGTGATTTTGCTCCTTAGACCATGAGAGTATCGTAGTCACTTCTTACCATACGGTAGACTTTGGGGTAGCTCAAATGTCATCGGTAACACGGTGATCATAACGACAACTTACAGGCTCATCGGAAAGTTTGACAAGGGACTAGATAGCTCGAGAGTGGGATTTGCTCCTCTGACGATTTAGAGATATTTTTAGGGCCCTCTCTGTGTGACGGCATCCATCATCATCCGGCCAAACACAGGTGATTTCGTCACGGGTATGCTAGAACATGACAATGAGAAAGAAGAACAAAACCGGTAATGAGGATAACAGTATAATGAGCATGTGATAACTCAGGAGGATACCGACACATCCTTGGTTTTGTGAAGTGTCACAAAGCAAAGGGAACATCACATGATAACCAAAGGTTCACTCGAATGTCATTCATGTAAACATAGGGATCGATATGGACATCCACGGTTCCGCTGTCAGTCATTGAACGAAGGGGTTTCTTTCATGTCTATGGTTTACCGAACCTACGGGGTCACAAGCTTAAGGTAATCATGATCTACTTAGTGTTAGTAGGATGAGAGTATTGAGGATTTATTTGTGGAATTGTTTCATTAATATTTAGAATAGTTTTGAGAGGAACCGGAAGCGTTTCGAGGTCATCGGAAGGGTTTCGGAGTTTATCGGGCAATACTGGGTATTACCGATAAATAATAAATAGGTGGAAAATGTTTTTAGTGATGTTAAATTATATATAATATGCTCTAGTAATTGTTACAGGGCTTTTATATTTAATTTAATATCAACGAGCCTTAAAAGGACAAGTGGTGGATGGAGTATTGGGCCACCGAGGCCCAATAGGAAGTGGCACCCCCCCTTTCCTTGTGGTTGGGCGAATTGGAATAGGGGAGGAGTCCAACTCCTCCCCCTTGGCCAGTGCCCCATGGAGGGACTTTCCCTCCTTGGTGGCTGCCCTCTTCTGCCCCTCTAACCTATATATACTTGAGGTATTGGCCACAATTGAACACACAAGTTTTGGAGACTCCTCTAATTCATCTAGCTCTAGTTCTAGTTGGTCCTAGTTGACTAATTAGAGCTGGATCTAGTTCCTCTAATCCTCATAATTAGAAGCCCAGTGTGGTTCTAATCTCCTACCTCTAATTCTTCGGCGACGATTAGCTATACACGGTGAAGCACTGCCAAATCGTGAAGATCTTACGCTTGCAACCAAGTAGAGAGGCCGTGCTTTCGGTCTTCCGTTCGAGGGATCATTCAAGGGCAGTTCATGGTATCATCATCAATGGTTTGAGGGACTCCAAGTATGATCTACACCGACATGTTCTTCTTTCGCTGCAACTTGGTGACGGTAACGATCTTGATCCCAACCCGTAATGCATCTTCATATTGATCTTGGGTGTGTGTAGGTGCGATTTTTTTGTTTTCTACTACATTTCCCAATAGTGGCATCTTGAGTAGTTATATGAGTAGGTGCAGGTTGCGATCTAGATCACATGTGGATGTGAGGGTTTGATGTTCTTGCTATGCTTCCCTCGAGTGTTGCTTTGGTTAAATTCATTGGCGGCATGGTGAGGCTTTTTACAAAGTTCTGACAATCGCTCGGCTCTGGCTGTCGACGATTTGCTAACTGTGCTTTGGGCCTCACCATAGTCAAGAATAGTGAATGGTCGCGTACACAAGAGGGTGTTGAAGATGGATGATCTTCTTGGGGGTCACGCGTATTTGATGAAGTTTAGTGTGGGGCTAGAGATTTTTAATTAGGTGTCTTCCCTCACACACCCCGAAACTTAATCTAGCATCAAGAATTATTGCCTATGTTGTGGATGTAGGTAGCTAGTATTATTTGTTAAAACTGGTTTTCCGCGTAACAAAAATTTGCTAAAACCGATTAGAGGACATCTAACTTGGTTTTGCAGAGTATGCATATGATCTGGTATAGCCTTCATCATGATAATGAGTTTATGTATGAGATGGTTATATGTTGTAATGTTAAGTGGCTTGCGTGTCACGGCATGATGGCTGGAGCCACGAGATTGCCACGTTAATGTAAATATCATAGAGATGGCCTACAGGTTACAGGTGACGATGGCAAGCGTACACGGAGGACCCCGACATGGAAAAGGTGAACTAGGCGCGGGACGAGGAGCTATAATTTAGTGCCACGACAGAATTTCTAAATTTGGTACCACGACAACGTTTTCTGAAATTGTCACCTCGGCAATGTTTTCTGAAAATTGTTGCCATGGCAATGTTTTTGAAATGGTTGCCACGGCAATGAAATATTGGCCTTCATGACGCTTCAACTGAAGATTGAAGATGGTCATGAAGGATTAAAGGTGCCCAGGGCAATACCATATCATGCTTTTATGAATTGCCCGAGATGTTTATCCCTTTGTTGTTTGCATCCTTTGATTGCGGAGTAGTCAATTATTAGGGTTATCTTGTAGGAGATATGCCCTAGAGGCAATAATAAATGTTATTATTTATCTCCATGTTAGTAATTAAGTTTATATTCCATGCTATAACTGCTATGGTTCTTGAGTCTGCAATAACCACGAGGCCCGGAGGGAAACTCATATGCACGTGTGCAATAATAAACGGTAAATTGTATTCCTAGTCTGGCCTCTAAGACTAGCTCAAGTGTTGCATGATGGTTCTGTTTTCCTGATCATGGGCATGACTGTGCCGACAACTTTTGAGGGCACAATGTTAGGAGAACACTTGTGTTGAATCGACCCAATTGATGTTATGCTATGAGATATCTTCGTCGCAAGTTAATGGTTAATAACATAGAGAAAGTCAATGTTTGCATAATTCCTTAGACCATGAGAGTATCGAGTTCCTTCACACTTGCTTCATGAACTTTGGGGTTTGTTAAACGTCATCAGTAAATGGGTGGCAATTACTGCAGCTTACGGGTTCATGGAAAAGTATGACAAGTAACTTGATAGCTCAGGATTGGGATTTGCTCCTCCGACGATGAAGAGATATTCTTTGGGCCCTCTCAGTGTCACGGTATCCATCATCGTCTGGCCAGACACAGCGTGATTTGATCACGGGGGTGCCGGTACACGGGAACGAGAAAAGGGAACAATACCGGTAACGAGGTAACTGGCACAACGGACAAGTGTTGATTCACGGGGATGCCGATAAGTCTCACCTTGGGTATTTGTAACATATCGCAAAGCAACAGGAATAGCATACGGCAACTAGGGGTTCACTCAAATAATTCATTCATGTGGGTATAGGGATCAATATGGGTGTCCACGGTTCCGCTATTGCTCATTGATAAGAAAGTGTTTTGGTCATGTCTATACTTCACCGAACCTACAGGGTCACAAGCTTAAGGTTCATCTATCTGCTGAATACTAGACAGGGAGTCTGAGAGAAAGTCACCGGAAAAGTTTCGGGGACAATGGAAAGGTTCCGGAGAGAACACCAGAAAAGTTTCAGTAAAACCTAAAAGTTGTTTCGGAGTAAACCATTCGGCCAAAGAGGTTTCAGCATGCGCCTGGAACTTTTTGGAGGGTGCCAGATTGTTCTGGTAAGTTTTGGAATTTTTCCGGACAGAAAAACCGAAAATGTTCCGGAGGTGCCAGAAATGCTTTGGTTGCTTTTCGCTGAAGAAAATCATTGATCTGGAAATGTTTTGGAACGCGTCCAAAATTATTTTAGTGGGTACTAGAAATGTTCTAGGCCTACATAAATATTTTCATGTTTAACGGAGGCAGAAAAATGTCTTCATGAATAGTGAAAGTGCTTTTTTGGGTTACTTTATGGAAAGCCACCTTTTAGGGCTTTTCCAAAAGGCTTCTAGAAGGACTTAGGGACTAAGGAACCCCTTTTGGGGAAGCCCCCATGAGGGTGGCCGGCCAAGGGTGGAGCTCCTCCATGGAGCTCCACTTGCCATCCTTTTATGCCCTTTATGCCCTTTATGTGTGACATAAAGTGTGGGTATTTTGGGTTTTTCATGTCCCACCATACCCCTTGGGTTTTCCTATAAATAGAGGTGGAGAGGCACTCTCCACACTCACTCCTTACTCTCATACAAATGCCATGCATGATCTGGCCTTCTCCCTCCCTCCCAGTGAAAGAGTTTCGTAGAGCCGAAAGGCTGTCTGGGTTCCGGAGGGAACTAGTTCTGGACGGCGAAGCCCTGCCGGATTGCTGACACCGTATGTGTGCAACTTGGTAGAGAGGTCGTAGTTTCGATCTTAGTTTGAGTGTGCCTCCCGAAGGGCTATCCGAGTAATCATCCGAGATTCTGGGGGCCTCCCGAAGGGCTGTCCGAGGATCCGTCCAGTGAGACTATCCGAGGGATTGTCCTGAGGCCTCCCGAAGGGCTGCCCGAGGATCCGTCCAGTGGGACTATCCGAGGGATTATCCTGAGGCCTCCAGAAGGGCTATCCAGAGATCCATCCAATGAGCTGACGATGGAGTACATCCTCGTGGTTGGGAGGTTGTACAATCCTAGCTGCAGGGATCTGCACCACCGATCGTCATCGACTCTACTTCCACTGCGCTACGAGTCGGTAACGATAAGATCAAAAACCTTGTCTGCATCTTCATAGTGGTCCCGGGCTGGTGTGTAGGTCAGAATTTTTTTGGTTTCTGCTACGTTACCCTATAGATCTCTCACAGTTAATATCAAGTTAAAAGGTGCTCTTCCTAGTGTTGCAACCATCTATAACATGTGGCCTTTTGGAGTACTACATGCTACTATGAGTACAAACGAGAAGTGAAGTGTAAGGCGGGTGAGGTAAGACCTCACAGTAGAAACACTCGGTTTTCTTGAAGTTCTAGCAGAAATGTTCTGAGCTCGAAGCACGAAGCATCGAAAGATGAACAAGAGTCATATGGTGATATGATCGGCAAAAGATTGCCTACCGGTTGAAATTCACATCATATGAGATGCTTCCATCTGTGGGTGTGAATGAGATCAGGATCTTGAATCACTCACTTTCAATTATGAGATATATTGATTTGAGTGGGAGTGCACTTTATATTAAAATTTGTTTAAACACTAGTACAACATTAATTATGAATAAATGTCTAAATGAATTTTGTGTCTATCATTATAGATCAATGGCTCGCAATATGTTCAACTTAGCCACTATGTTGGAGAAAGGAAAGTTGGCTGCTAATGGTGGAAACTATACGGATTGGATCCGGAACCTGAGATTTGTTCTCAGGAGTGCTAAGAAAGAATATGTGCTGGATCAGCCCCTGGGTGATGCTCCTGCAAAGGATGCACCACCAGAAGAACTTGTTGCTTACGCTGCTCGTAGTGATGACTATGATTCCGTCCAGTGCCTCATGTTAACTTGCAAGGATCCTAAACTACAGAAGCATTTTGACTGATCTACTACTGAATTTATAATTGGGCCACTGGAAGTTCTATACAAGAAGCAAGCAAGGACCGAATGTTTTGAATTAACCAAGGGCTTGATTGAATGCAAGATGGAAGAGGGTTCCTCAATGAGTGAGCATATAGTAAAGCTTCCTGGCTATGTTGATAGACTGGCTTCTCTGGAATTTGGAATTCCTCCAACACTCGGTACAGATATTGTGCTTGCTTCACTCCCCCCATCTTACGATGGCTTTATCATGAATTACAACATGAATGGGATGGATAAAAGTGCAAACGAGTTGTTTTCTATGCTCAAAACTGTGGAAGCTGGAATGCAGAAGAACAAAACAGTGTTGATGGTCAATAAGACTGCCAGTTTCAAGAAGAAGGGCATGTCCAAGAAAAAGAAATCTACAGAAGCTGATAAGACCGAGTCTCAGAAGAGGAACAAGGGTGGAACCACTAAAGAGACTGAATGGTTCTACTGCAAGCATAAGGGACACTAGAAGCATAACTGCAAGAAGTATTTGGCGGATAAGAAGAACGGCTCTTCCGGTAAAGGTATAATCGTTACACAAAGTTAATGTTATTCCACTTGTAAATTTCTATATGTCATGAGTATTTCATACTGATCGGTTGCTCTCGTTTTGCAAACCGATACCGAGACTACAGAGAGCTCACAAGGAGAGAAGAAATGAGGTCATAATACAAGTCGGGAATGGTGATGGGATCGCTGCTCGGAGACCGTCAAAGTCATGTCTTTAGTTTATCTTCAAAATTTATCTTAGAACTGAAATAACAGTTATTTTGCTTCGAAGTTATGTAATGCATTATCCTATGGCTTATGCGATGGATATTCTTATAATTTTCAAACAATAGTTGTTCAGATTATTATGAGAATATGGTTATTGATTAAATCTCTATTTTGTGATGGTTTATTCATGATAAATCTTGAAGTTTGTGATCTATAATATTAAAGCTAAACGTCTTGCGAAGACTGATAAAACCACTTGTGTGTGGCACTGCTTGGTTATATCAGATAATTAATCTTCATAGAGATGAAGTATAAAAGTCTTTTATTTGAATTGACTGAATACATTGTGATGTACGAAGTCTGATAGATATAACAGGGCACGGTGAATATTTATACTTCATTAAATGTTATGAGTAAATATGATTTACTTGATAAAACATAAGGACTGAAATATTTGAAATAGTTCAAAGATGAAGATATAATATCATTATGACAAAAGATAAACATGATACTTCTTTCATGAAGAAATATATATCTAAGTCATAAGTTTAGCAAGTAATTGAATAATTGTGGAATTATTACAATTACCGATCTGCTCTTATTAAAATTTTGGGGATTTATAAATGAAACAGCAAAATATGCACCATCTAAAAGTCTGATAAAACTATAAAGAGTTATAGATTATTTTGGACTAATGCTAGATTATAGGTTTTTGTGTTCCTTCCAGAGAAATCAAGGACAACATGTTTGTCAGAGAATGAATATTTTTCGAGAAAAGGTTTACTTGTTAAAGGAATAAGTGGGAGGATGATACATCTTATTGAGATTATTGAATCTCTGACACAAGTTAAAACAAGACTAAAACCAGAAATGTTCTGGAGAATTTTTGTCCATAAAACTGAGCAAAGAAACTACTACATTAGATGTTGGAGCTTCAGTTAAGAATGTAACAAAATGCGAAGGTCAGGAAAGATTATCGAAACTACTGAATACTTCATCTTAGAAGAAGATGAACATGTGCACTACGAGGAAGCAGTGATGGCGCCCAGCTAGAGAGGTATGGCTTAAACCATTGAAACCCAAAGTGAAGCCCATATACAAGGAACAAGTTTTGAACTTGGTGAAACCTTTAGAAGGTGTGTTTGGCACAAAAATGTAAATGGACCTTCGAATATTCATGGATAGTAATCTCTAAAGAAAAGTTTTAGAAAAGAGTTTTGTAGGAATTGAAGAGTTAATGTTGTCAAATCTTCTTGTTAGTAGCAATACTAAAAGTATAAATGGATTACAATGGTGAGTGTTGTATATTATTGATATATAACAGATGAGTATCAAAACTATTCTGAAAAAAATTAAATAGGATGTATATAAGATACAACCAAAGGGTTTTGTTAGGAATACCGGAATGATATAAATATTTCAAGCCATGTGTATGATTTGAAATAAAGTATCAAGTAGCTAGTATTTGATGAAGTAATTGGAGAATTTAAACTTTATCCAGAAACTTGTGGATACAAGAAGTTTAGTAGGAGCTCTATATATCACGTAATGAGAAATAATATAAAGTATATTAGCACAAAAGACTAAAATCATGTTTCTAAAAGGACTTAGAATTGTTGGATGAAAATCTATATAGATAGATTGAAACATCTAATTGTGCTAAGATGTGTACTGTGACAAAGTTTTAAAGAAGTATAAAAGGAGAAAATATTTTCTCAAAATGTCACATAGCATAACACTGTGCAGAAATCAATAGTTGATGAGCATGTGTGGATGAATAGAGTTCAATTTGCGTCAGAGATTGAATTCATCATGTGTGCTATCAAATGTACAAAGCCATATGTTTCGTATAAACTAATTGTTGGTAGTAAGTACCATAGTGATCCTAGAGAGGTTCAATAGGGTGATTGCTTCAAGATTAAGTACCTCAGTTGGATGAAGGTTTTGCTTATTGTCTATGGAGGAGATGAAGAGATTGTTGTAAATACTTACACAAATTGTTTGTTGTAAAGGTTACACAAGACAACTTCATGACTGATATAAAAAAACTATCGGGCTATAAGTTTTGAAATAGTTTTCAGAAAATGAACATAATTGTGGATTCTATAAATGATATAGATTGAGGCTTGAGAAGTCTTCAATAGAATATAATCTGGATCAACAAAAGTTTATTGATAGACTATGGTGTAGTTCCAAATGAAAATTGACTATATTAAGATATAGTAAATGGACTATATGGAGATATAGTGTTACTATAAAATGGACTATATATATAGAGATATAGTGTTACCATTAATGTAACAATAAGAATTACGAAGAAAATCAGATATTACTGACACAAATAACATTAGGATTTGAAGAGTATCAGATCTGGTGACGAAGGCTCTACCACTAGCAAAGCATGAGCAACACCAGATGGCCATGGGTGTTAGAAAAGCATGCAACTAGATTATTGACTTTTGGAAATATGCCCTAGAGGCAATAATATTTGTATTATTATATTTTAGTATTCATAATTAAAGAGTTTATATTGTATGCTATAACTGCTATGATCCTAGAATATGCTATTCAGTAGAAAACTCAGATGCGCGTGTGGAATGATAAATGGTTAAATAAATAGTTCCTAGTCTTGCCTCTAGGACTAGCTCAAGTGTTGTTGGTGATCAAGTTTTCCGGATCTTAGGAAATTATTAAGTGTAACGATAGTCCTAAAACAACATTGAGATTATGACATTGGAAGAATGATCATATTGAATTGACCCAAACTTGTCTGTTATGAATTGAGCTAATATCGTGTGTAATCAATTGTAGTAACACGGAGTATTAACATGTGATTTTGCTCCTTAGACCATGAGAGTATCATAGTCACTTCTTACCATACGGTGGACTTTAGGGTTGCTCAAACATCACCTGTAACATGGTGATCATAACGACAACTTACAGGCTCATCGAAAAGTTTGACAAGGGACTAGATAGCTCGAGAGTGGGATTTGCTCCTCTGATGATGGAGAGATATTCCTAGGGACCTCTCGGTGTGATGGCATTGTAACACCCCTGTGTAATGAGCTATAGTGATCTTTAATGATTATGCCAAGTCACCTTGATTTGCAATGCTTGATCACAGTGGATTCGTATCTCAATTCAAATTCCACCACAGAATTCAATTCAAATTCCAAGTGAAATTTGAAGTTGCACAAAAATTGATGCAAAATAGTTCATAATTTAGCAAATATTCCATGCTAAATGGGGCTATAGCAATTTAAACAGTGCCAAAAGAAGCATTTTAAATGCTTTTTCATTTATGACAACTCCCAAACTTTTTGTGGCAGTGCCAGATATTGCACTGTATTTTTGTGGCCAAGTCCCACATTTTACAAAAGTCAATTTGGCAGCTCAAATATTACAAAACCCTTTCTGTAAAAAGAAAACAGAGGGAAAAGAAGAAAAGGCCTAAACGCTACTGTGCCAGTGGGCTTAAGTTCAAACAGTGGCCGGCCCAGCCCACTTCTCTCTCTCTCTCCCCCACATCCCGCCTCTCTATCATGCGCGTGTCGCCGCGCCCATGGCCGCGCGCATGCGACGCTGGCGTCTGGCCGACACGGCGACGCTACATTATCGGGGAGAGGATAAGGCCGACGCCCTCAGCCCCGTCATCGCCCTCACCCACTTCTCCCCCTCTCTCCGCCGCTCTTCCTCTCGCTCTCCTCCTCACCGAGCACCGTTGTCGCCATGGCCATGCGGTAGCCGCGACCACCGTCGTCCTCACGCCCTTCCACCGTGTCCTGGAGCCTCGCCGTCGTCCACTACGCCGTCTGCGTCCGCGAAATCAAGCCAAGACGCCCCACATCGTCGGATCGGCCTCGCCTTCTTCCTCTTCGGTCGCCGGCGTTCGTCGTCGATTTCGGCTGCCTCTGCTCTCCCGCTCACTTGCCAGGCCTTCTTGTGCCTCCTTGGTGAGCCCCTGGTTACTTCCCCTCACCTAGCTAGGCCGCCCCGCGCTCGCTGTTGCTCCGCCGCTGCCGAGCTCACCGCCGTGGTTGTAGCCCCTCTCGGAGCCAACTGAGCACGCAGGTGTGCTCAAGACGCTCCAGTAGTGCGGCCAGCGCTCCTCGTCTGCTCGCAAACGAGCCGTAGCCCCATTTTCGCCAAGCATCCGAACGCGCCGCTGCCTGCCGTCGTCGCTCTGGCCAACTCCGGCCACCCCAGCCTCTGCTACCACCACCATTCGATGCGGTGCTGAGCGCACGTTCGAACGCACCAAACCCCATGCGAAATGGATGCTTGTAGATGAAATCCGACGAGGCCCGAGGCCTCCGCCGCGTTCTGGCATCGTCGGCGGCGAGTCGTCGGTCGCCGCTGACGTGGCTGACCTAGGGCCCACCCCTGGGTCCCTGCCAGTGGGTCCCAGGGGCCCCGTTGACTTGGTTGACCTGGTCAACCCCGCTGACTGGGCAACCCCAGTCACTGACAGGCGGGCCCCACTCGCTAATTAAATTGTTTTTATAAATAAACTTATTTTTTAGTTAATTAGTCACTGACAACTGCAGCCCACCGCTAATTAATCTCAGTTTAATTTAAATAAGCTCTAATTAGTCCTATGTCACTGACATGTGGGCCCAGTCCACTATTCCAGTGGATAAGGCTGTCCAGTCAGCCTGCTGACTGGGCAGCTGGCCCACCAGTCAGCCTATGCTGGCTGGGCATTTGACCGAGTCAACTGGGCCCACTGTCAGCCTCTGGTGCTCTGTGCTGTGTAAACTCTCTTTGTGCATTTAGTAATTTCCCTTTTAATTTCGAAAGTGAAATAATTACAGAAATTTAGAATATTGTTTAACACTTTGAAAAATCATAGAAAATAATCTGTAGCTCGGATGAAAAAGTTTTCTACATGAAATTTGATCAGAAAAATAATACGAATCCGAATATGCCATCCACATACATGTCACTTGCCTCCAGCGCTGCAAACATGGAACGTTCCCCTCCGGATCGTCTGTCCGATAAATGCCTAAAGCCGGGAAAATATTCCTAGATATTTTCTCACTCCGTCTGTAACACTTAGCACTATGTTAGACCACCCCCAGCTCAGCATATTGCCATGTCATGCATTGTGATGCATTTGTTTGCTTTTTATTTATTATTTCTTCCCCCTCTTCTCTCCGGTAGACCCCGAGACCGACCCTGCTGCTGAGTACGACTACGTCCCTGACGACCAGACCCTCTCAGCAGAGCTTCCAGGCAAGCAAACCCCCTTGATCATTTCTATATCGCCCTTTATTTCTCTCTCGTGCTTGCATTAGGTTTTGCTACTGTATTCTACAGCTCCTATTCTGATGCATAGCCTCATTCTGTAATCTGCTGTTGATACTTTACCTGTTGTCCTATATGCTTAGTTTAGACTGGTTAGTGATCCATCATTGGCGCCGCACCCTTGTCCGTGTTGCCATGCTTTGCTTCCAGATGTTTCGATCATCATGATCGATGTGTAGAAACCGACACATCACCCCACACCCCCTTAGTTGTACGACCCTGCAGAGCTACTATTGAGTGCCGAGGGTGATACCTCCTACCTCACTCCTGATGATATCTCTGTAGCATAGTTAGTCGGTTCTGGGTTACCGAGGGTGATTCCTCTTTCACCACCTCCGATGATGCCTTTGTCGTGCAACCACTCAAGTGTGAACCCATCGAGGGTGATTCTTCCTAGTTCACCTTGACGGATACATTGAGTGGGGATCCAATGAGGGTGATTCCTCAGATACCCCCTTGATGTGATGGACACATGAATACCTTGACTTTTACCTTAGTCCCTTGTTGAAGTCGGGTCGACCCCAAGGGGTACCCACGAGAGTTACTGAAGTCGGCTTGACCGTGAGGGTACCCGTGAGATAATTACATGGCACGGCCTGATAGGCAGATCACCTCAGGAGAGGGTGGAGAGGGATTGGGTCTGACCCTTGCCGTAAGTCCGCGAGACGGGGCGACGGGACCACAGATCATGGATTGCTGATCGTTTCCGCAAGCTTCCAACACACTAATGGGTTAGGATATATGATCTGAATAGGCCTCTGGCCTTTTCGCACTAACCACCACGCAGGAATAATTATGGGCACTTGGTGTCATATGTATCAGCCGAACTTCTTCAGACGTCAGTAGTTGAGGGCACATGCCCGGGTGGACCGCAAAAGTCTGCGTGTGTATACAGGGGCTAGGTCTGGTCCCGGCCGCGTTCGCAACGCGTAGGAGTGCAAAGGGCGATGGGCCCAAGACCCCTGAATGCTTTGCGTGTAGACCGGTGTGCTGGCCTCTCTGTTGAACCTAGGTAGGGCTACGATGTATCGATCAGCCGAGGCTGGGCATGACCCGAGTAAGTGTGTCCGGCCAGAGTTAATCGAGCATGTTGGGTAAGTTGGTGCACCCCTGCAGGGAAGTATATCTATTCGAATAGCCGTGTCCATGGTAACAGACGCTTGGAGAGTATCCTGATCTACTACAACTAGAACTGGATACTTGTGACACTAAACTGGTATAATGGTCCGGGATCGCTTCCTCGCAGGGAGTTGAGGAAGGACCTCTGGTCATGGCTGCTATTATACTTGTTGCTACTACTTTAGTTATGTACTAATCTACACTCTTCTAATGCTGCAAGATGCTGCAAGATGCTAGTCTTCGATAGGCTAGGCCTTCCCCTCTATTCTGGCATTTCTACAGTCTAGTCCACAGCTACAGCCCCTTCATTTGATACCGATGCATAATTAGAATAGTTCTGATATAAGTCTTGCGAGTACTTTGGATGAGTTCTCATGGTTGCTTTGCTACCTCTTTTTCCCATACCCGATTGCTGCGATCAAACGATGGACCCTCGGACCCAGCTACCCCCACCGACGACTACTACTACATGGAGACTGTAACACCCCAAAAATATTTCTTTTGGATTTTCAAATCTTTTCTTTAAAAGAAAATAATTTGAATTATTTTGGCCCTAATTTTCTGCTTCTCTTTCTTCTGTTCTGAAAATAACTTTAGTTTTTAATTGGGTTTCAAAAAATTTGCATGGTTCTGATTTGGATGGTTTATTAATAGGGTTATTATTTTTGAAAGATCAAAAATATTTTCTCCTTAGTAAAGTTTTGAGTAATTCAAATTATTCCAAGGATATGATCTTTCACTCCTTCCAAGCACTTCTAAATCCATTCAATAATTTTTCTGCCACTTCTAAATTATCCCTCAAGTCATTCTCACCTTCTAGGCCAGTATCCAACTCTTCTCCACCTTACAAAAATATTTCTACAGTATTTATTAAATTCCAAAGTTGGAATATAATTTAATCATAGTTTCTTTGATTTGCAAAGGAACTATATTATTTTAAAATCTTCTGCTCCCACCAAAATTACTCCAACAACTAGATAGTACCCACAACCCATTTCACCAAAGACATTGGAATCCACAGTTCTTAGTTTTAAAAATTCATTCAATTCAAATTTGAACCAGATTCAATTCCTATGATCCAAACTCAATTTAATTTGCTCCAAAAATTCTGAAACTTTGCCAAACTCTCTCATATGCATCAACACCTCACCACAAAAATTTCCAAAAAATCCTAAAATCCCTAGCACTCTTTGGTATTCTGTCATACACCTCATATGCACACTGTTCACTGTCAAGAAAAAAAATGCAGTTAACTAAATTATTCAGAGAGGAGAAGAGATCGGCGTCGTGCACGCCACTCCATCTCCCACCTTCTCATCCACCCCTCCTCTGCTCATCAATGAGCCGTCGGGACCCCTCTGGTCTATAGCTCACCGCCGACGACATAGTACTCGGCCGGTGCAGCTACCTCGGAGTTCATCCGCGGCGACCGAGCGGATTGCCACGGCACCCACCCTCTTCACTGCTGCTGCTGCTCCCCTCACCTACTTCACATGGCACCTCCTCCGCATCCTCTCCACGCCGACCACACCGCCCTGGGCCCGCTTGACAGTCACCGGAGTGGCTCGCCGTCCGCCACAGCCGTACGAGAGTCCATCCGCGGGGAGGTGGATAGGGCTCGGCTCCGTCCACGCTGATGCTTCGGGAGTGCTCCACCACCCTCTTAAACCCCGCACCGATCATGACCACCGCCCCTAACAACCTCGCCGGCGGAATTACTCAGGCATAATCCGTTCTGCCATGGGTCACCTTGACGTGCCTATATAAAGCCCTCCCGAGCACCGTGGATCACACACACCACCTTCACCCGCCTCCAATCGACTTCCCACGCTCTTCCCCGACCTCGGGGAGGCCTTCTTCCCCATCTCCGACCACCGCTCTGCCGCCATCTTTCCCGATAGGCCCGACGCTGTTAGGCCACCTCCGCCCTCCAAATTCCAGAGTCATCATATCTTGCATCCACTACTCCATCCCATGCCTCAATTTGGCTTCCCGAGCTTTCTCCAGCGAGATCCCATCTCACCCGAAACCCCGTCCGCCGGCGTCGAGCTCGCCTTCGTTCCCGAGCTCACCGGTGACCACCACCACCACCCTCCGACGCGGGAGTCCACCCTGAGCACACTCCGGTCATCACCGCCCTCCGAGACCCCGGCGATCATCGCCGGTGATCACCGCCGCCTCTCTGTTCTCGTGCGAGAGCGCGTTCAAATTTGAACCTGACGGGTGGACCCCACCCGTCAGCGTTCTCTCTTTTTTCTGGTTTTAAATAGAAGGTGTATTCTGTGCTTTACGCCTTCCACGCTGGAAGGTGTATTCCGCCCGAAGCGTTTTCTTTTTAAACGCACAGGGACTGGATTTTTGTAGAAAGGCCCCTGGATTTGAAAGTTTAATAGCTTTTTAACCGCAACTCTGTTTGAGTTGATTCTTTTTTTGAAATTCTTATTTTTCTCTCTAGTTTTTTTAGTATTTATTTCAAAATATTTTGAGACAAGTTTTTGTTCTGTTGCAAATAAATTAATTTGGATTTGAATTTGAATTTTTCAGAAAACGAAGAGGGAAACTTTGCCGGGAATTTAGAGGGTTCTTCTTCTGACTACTTTGGACAAGGCAAGCATTTTGAACCTGGGATCTGGTGAATTGCATTGCATGTTTGCATCGGTTTGAGATTTCACCATGTGTGTAGTAATAATGCATGCATGCATGGTCATGTCATCTTTTCACTAGCTTGCATTCCACTTTAGTATCTGACATGCATGAAAGTTGTGAGAATCCAAGAGTATAGCTCCTGCCTTGGACGTGCCGGTGGGCTCGGGTCATGTTTTGACACGGTGGTGTCCCGGTGACATATGTGGAGCATACTGGTCATAATAACAGC
The DNA here is from genome assembly GCA_039707655.1 of Elymus sibiricus. Lineage (NCBI taxonomy): Eukaryota > Viridiplantae > Streptophyta > Magnoliopsida > Poales > Poaceae > Elymus > Elymus sibiricus. The sequence continues at coordinate 537,873,268 of CM077675.1, forward strand.
ACCTCCTGAGTCGACCTAGATCGAGTCTTGTTCCGTCACACCTAGCTAAACATCGTGCTGCCATGGGTCTTCCCGCAAGGGAGGTGCGGTGTAGTAAGTTGCTAACCCCTATCCATGTACACACCACTTAGAGAGGCCATGATGAGGGTTCCACGGCCATGGACTAATGCCAGTCATCTGGTCAGGGGGCATGGGTGTATCTGGTTGTGCCGAGAGGGGGGCACCCCTTGTAATCCGCGTGTAAGAAATAGTGATCCCATGCTACTCGAGACGATGGTCTCCCTGACTTAGAGTTTATCTTGAACGATGCTTTGGGTGATTCCTAGCATCCGGAGAGTTATTCTGGTGTGTGCTGGTCAGGTGTGTTTTCAACCCAAAGACCGTAATGGAAATTAGTCAGTGTCACAGTGCTGACTAAAGAAATTCCATACACGTGGGTAAAGAGTACACCCTCTGCAGAGTTATACCTATTCGAATAGCCGTGTCCGCGGTCAAGGACGTTAGCTGGGAAGGGTCAAGTGTCGGTCCGGTGTCGGTCTTCGAAGGAAAATAATTAAATTGAGCATGAATTATTTTGCAGGATATCATTATCATCACTAATGCTGTTATGAATATTTTCGGTTATCATGAATACTATTGTTGTGAATATTATTGTGGTTATGCATATTATTATGGACTAACCCTGAGTGTCACTTGGGCTGGCTGGACTACCCGTGGCACTTAGTTTTATTTAATATTATTACAAGCATGAATATTATTGCGGTCTAACCCTGAGTGTCACTTGGGCTGGCTGGACTACCTGTGGCACTCAGTTTTATTTTATTTTCTGAATGTCTCAGGGGCTGGCTACACTACCCCGGACACTCGGTTTTATTTTCAGGACCTCATGTGGCGTCTCTTGAGTTCTCGGGCGGTCCAGTCTCGCCCGATTCTCTTGTGGACACCCGTTTGGCATTTCTCTTCAAGACCTCTCGTGGCTTCTCTTGAGTTCTCGGGCGGTCCTGTCTCGCCCGATTCTCTTGTGGACACCTGTTTGGCATTTCTCTTCAAGACCTCTCGTGGCCTCTCTTGACTTCTCGGGCGGTCCTGTCTCGCCCGATTCTCTTGTGGACACCCGTTTGGCATTTTTCTTTTGGATTCTCGGGTGGTCCTGTCTCGCCCAATTTTCCATTAACTTTTTCTGTTTGTCACTAAAATTTTATTTATTAATTCTTCTGCTCATACTAATATTTAACCTGCCATGATTAAATTCTGGTCAACATATGCATATCATCTATTATAGCATGAACATACCATTTTAATTCATCATGAGCATATGCATTCGGTATATCTTTCGTTCATAATGTTTTCAAGTACATTCCAATGTACTCACAGGCTCGTCCCTTGCTTTTAATGTCGCCAGACCAGGAGGAAGACGAGCTTGTGGAGGACGAGTGCGCTACCGAGCCCGATGCTTAGAGGTGTTCCCTGTCAGTCAACCTTTGATCTTGGAGTCTACCACATGTATCATCCGCAGTGCTTCCGCTACACCAATAAAATAGTCAAGCCTCACACTGACGCTTGGCTTTTTTTTATTGTATCAGTATTGTACTACCACCACACCACTATCATATTCCGCCACCGTAGTTTATTGGCAAGTTTGTAGTAATTTGTTGAGCACTCAGACTCAACCCTGTGTAATATTATGTATGTACTGGTTACCTGTATGAAGGAAGTCCACCAGTTGTTCTTGGGGCTGGTGTGACTTGGGGCTATTCTGTGATTTATTCTGAAAAGGGGCCCGACAGAGACCGCCGACCAGGAGTAGTTAGGAGGCCCCAGGTAGGAGGCCTGCGCCTTTTCGACCTAGATGTCATTGTTTTGCTCAATCTTCTTAAGGCAAACTTGTTTAGTTATGTCTGTACTCATATATTGTTGCTTCCGCTGACTCTTGTGTAACTCGAGCTTATGTATTTGAGCCCTCGAGGCCCCTGGCTTATAATATAAAGCTTTTCCGACTTTTAATATGTGTCTAGAGTTGTGTTGTGATATTTTCCCGTGAGTCTCTAATCTTGATCATGTACATTTGCGTGTATGATTAGTGCATGGTCAAGTCGGGGAGTCACAAGTTGGTATCACAGCCGACTGCCTGTAGGAAGCCCCTTTCCAACTCCTTGGCCGAAGTTGAGTCTAGTCCTTCAAAAACTATTTTACTAACCTGGCTGTGTGGCTTACGGGCCACGTCGCTAATGGATGGGTTTAGGATATTTTATTCCTCTTTCTTACTCTGGGATTCTAATCTCTCTTCTTTTTGAGTTAAAGATTTTACTAACTCTAACATTAGGTTCTCATGATCACATCAACCCGGAGAGCTGGATTACCTGCAACTATTTCATTAAATGTCTGACACATCAAACACATACTATCTTTTGACATCTTTAAACTCCTTGGGCTTAAGGAGGAAATCGATAAATCATTCCGCAAGGTTTCATTCGTCCAAGTTCCTCTGCTTGGGGAGCACCTTCTCACTTTGTCAAGAAGAAAGATGGTACGAACCGGTTGGTCCAAGATTACCGACCTATCAACCAGGCAACAATTTAGAATAAGTATCCGCTTCCTCGGATCAATGACCTGTATGATCAACTTGCTAGTTACTCAGTATTCTCTAAACTCGACTTGAGGTTGGGTTACCATCAGATCCGAGTCTGCGAAGAGGATATTCCTAAGACTGCCTTTGTTACTCACTATGGTTCATACAAGTACACCGTCATGTCTTTTGGCTTAACTAATGCTCCAGCAACGTTCTCTCGATTGATGCTCAATATCTTCATGGAATACCTCGACAAGTTTGTCATGGTTTATCTGGATGATATCCTGGTATATTCCAAGAATAAAAAAGAACATGCTAAACATCTTCGTCTTGCATTGGAAAAGCTTCGAGAGCACCAACTATATGCCAAATATTCCAAGTGTGAATTTTGGTTATCTGAAGTAACCTACCTTGGTCATGTGATTTCCAAGGATGGCATTGCTGTCAACCCAGAACGAGTTCAAGCTATTCTTGACTGGACTCCTCCGAAGAATGTCAAGCAAGTCAGAAGTTTTCTCAGACTCGCAAGCTATTGCCGCCGTTTTGTCGAGAACTTTTCCAAGATTGCCAAGCCTCTGACTAATCTACTTCACAAAGGCATTAAGTTTGAGTGGACAGACAAATGTCAGGAAAGTTTCCAGACACTCAAGGACAAGCTGACCTCTACTCCAGTGCTTGCCCCTCCAGATTCTCGCAAGGAATTCATCATTTATTGCGACACCTCTCGTCAAGGATTAGGTTGTGTCCTGATGCAAGAGCGTAAAGTGATTGCTTATGCCTCACGACAGTTGCGTCCTCATGAAGAGAACTACCCAGTTCATGATCTCGAACTTGCTGCAATTATATCTGGACTGAAATTATGGCGACATTACCTTCTCGGTAATCGATGCGAGATCTACACTGATCATCAAAGTTTGAAGTATCTGTTTACTCAGGCAGATCTGAATCTCTGTCAGCAGAGATGGATGGAAGCAATTACGGACTATGACTACGGTATTTCATATACCCCTAGAAAGGCAAATATTATGGCTGATGCTTTGACTCATAAGTCTTATTGCAACAATCTCATGGTTCAGCGAGCTCAACTCCTTCTTCGTGAAGAACTTCGCAAGTTGAACCTTCACATCATTCCACAGGGTTTTCTTAATACACTTGTTCTGCAACCAAATCTTGAGAAAGCCGTTAAGTCTGCGCAAGCAAAGGACGCTGAAGTTGATCAGATGAAAAGGGATCTTGTCCTTGAAGATGGAACCTTGTACTTCAGAGATCACATTGTAGTATCCTAGTTCAAACTTATGATAGATAAAGTTATATAGGAGGCACATGATACACCTCTGTCTATTCATCCGGGTAGAACCAAGATGTATCGCAACCTTTGTCAAAGGTACTGGTGGTCTAAAATGAAGCAAGACATTGCTCGCTACGTTGCCGAATGCGACGTTTGCCGTCGCGTAAAGGCAAAACATCAAAAACCTGCTAGAATTCTGCAACCACTCCCTATTCCTGAATGGAAATGGGATAAGGTTCAGATGGACCTCATTACTAGCCTTCCCAAATCGCAGAAGGGTCACGATGCTATTCTTGTCGTCATCGACCAATCCTCCAAAATTGTACACTTTCTGCCAGTCAAGGAGACGATCTCTGCTAGTCAGTTAGCAGACTTGTATATCTCCAGAATTATGACACTCCATGGTATTCCGAAGGAGATCAGTTCAGACCGTGGCAGCCGCTTCACCTCAAAGTTCTGGGATAGTTACCAGCAAGCTATGGGAACTCATATAACCTGGAGCTCAGCTTATCACTCCCAGTCCCAAGGCCAAGTTGAAAGAGTTAATCAAGTGCTTGAAGATATGCTACACACTTGTGTCATCTCATTTGGCAAGAAGTGGGAAGAATCTCTCCCGTATGCTGAATTCTCGTACAACAACAGCTATCAAGCTAGCTTGAAGATGGCACCCTTCGAGGTACTATATGGACGTAAGTGCCGAACCCCTCTGAATTGTTCAGAAACTGGGGAACGGCCACTCATTGGCCCGAATATTATCCAACAAGCTGAAGAGCAAGTCCGCATTGTCCGAGAAAATCTCAAGGCGGCCCAGTCCCGCCAGAAGAGCAATTATGATCGTAAATTCTGGGGATCGATCTATCAACCTGGTGAACAAGCTTATCTGCATGTCACTCCTATGAAGGGCACTCACCGCTTTGGAATCAAGGGCAAGTTAGCTCCTTGCTACATTGGTCCTTTCTGTATTCTCGCCAGACATGGTCAGGTGGCATATAAATTGGAATTGCCGCCGTAGTTCTTTCACATCCATGATGTCTTCCATGTATCACCACTTTGTCGTTGCTTCAAGGATCCACACCATGCAGTGATCTTTAATGATTATGCCAAGTCACCTTGATTTGCAATGCTTGATCATAGTGGATTCATATCTCATTTCAAATTCCACCACAGAATTCAATTCAAGTTCGAACTGAAATTTGAAGTTGCACAAAAATTGCTGCAAAATAGTTCATAATTTAGAAAGATATTCCATAACCATTATTTGTTCAGGAAAACAACATCACCACAATGCTAAATTGGGTTATAGCAATTTAAACAGTGTCAAAAGAAGCATTTTAAATGTTTTTTAATTTACAAAAAATCCAAATGAATTCAAACAACTCCCAAACTTTTTGTGGTAGTGCCAGATATTACACTATATTTTTGTGGCCAAGTCCCACATTTTATAAAAGTCAATTTGGCTGCTCAAATATTACAAAATCCTTTCTGTAAAAAGAAAATAGAGAGAAAATAAGAAAAGACCTAAACGTTACTGTGCCAGTCGGCTTAAGTTCAAACAGTCGCCGGCCCAGCCCACCTCTCTCTCTCCCCCACCTCCCGCCTCTCTCTCGTGCGCGTGTCGCCATGCCCATGGCCGCGCGCGCGACACTGGCGTCTGGCCGACACGGTGACGCTACAGTGTCTGGGAGAGGATAAGGCCGATGCCCTTGGCCCCGTCATCGCCCTCACCCACTTCTCCCCGTCTCTCCGCCGCTCTCCCTCTCACTCTCCTCCTCACCAGGCGCCGTCGTCGCCATGGCCGTGCGGTAGCCGCGACCACCATCATCCCCGCGCCCTTCCACCGTGTCCTGGAGCCTCATCGTCGTCCACTACACTGTCTGCGTCCACGAAATCGAGCCTAGACGCCCCACATCACCAGATCGGCCTCGTCTTCTTCCTCTTCAGTCGCCGCCGTTCGTCGTCGATTCCGGCCGCCTCTGCGCTCTCACTCACTCGCCGGGCCTCCTTGTGCCTCCTCGATGAGCCCCTAGTCACTTCCCCTCACCTAACTAGGCTGCCCCACGCTCGCTGTTGCTTCTGCCATTGCTGCTGCTCCGGCCGCCGCTGCCGAGCTCACCGCCGTCGCTGTAGCGCTGCTCGGAACCAACTGAGGACGCAGGCGTGCTCAGGACGCTCCAGTAGTATGGCCAGCGCTCCCCGTCTGCCCAGAAACGAGCCGTAGCCCCGTTTTCGCCAAGCATCTGAACGCACCGCCGCCTGCCGTCATTGCTCCGGCCAACTTCGTGTGACACCCCAATTTTTTGGCCATTTCTTTTTCTTTTGGTTTTCTTTGGATTTGTATTCGGAATTCCTTTTCGGTGGCTCTGTGGCCTTGAAACCTGGGAAAATCATCTCTTCCTCCTCTCCCTACTGGCTTGTCACTCTCAAATATTTCCCAATTTTTATTTCTTGGGAATATTCCTTTTTCTATTAAAGGAATAACCCTATTTCCCTAGGTTGTGAAGCAACCTATATTTCTGTCTTTCCCAAAATTCCAACAAAATTCTTTGGATCATATCTTCCACAAATATGTCAAAGCCCATCCTTGCCTAGTTCAAAAAATAATTCAGGAATATTCATTTCCTATTCTGTCCAGTATGGCACTTTGTGAAGGAAGTGCCATTTATATGTTCTTGATTGCCTTCAAAAAATTTGGCCACTCTTTCATATACAAATCATTGCCACATGGCAAAATTCAACTCCATTTGCGTACTAAATCTTCCTCAGCAAATTTCCAAAGTTTCTGACCAGAGAGAAGCTTTGTGAAGGAAATACTAGCTAGGATTATCCAAATGAGTTGAATTTTTTTCATATCCTTCTTATGCTCAAATTATCCTCCTCCACAAAATTTGAGCTCCATCCAACAATCTATGTGAGCACAACATCCAATCTTTATTTCTGGTAATAATTTTAGTTTGTGAAGCAACTATATTTTTTTATTGCTCCAAAAATTCTGAAATTAATCCAGGACCCAAATATGACTATATCCATTGAGCATGCCAAAATTCACATCATTTTGCCAAGCCATTTTCTCCCCAAAATTCCCCCCAAGTTTTTGTCCAGTAGAAAGCATTGTGAAGGAAGTACCATTTATAGTTATCTAAATGGAATGAAATTTTTACAGTACCTTCATATGCCCAAATCATCATCCTCCACCAAATTTCAGACCAATCCAATCATCTATGTGAGTGCCACTTAATGATCTAGATTTTGGACCAGATTTTGTAGTTGTAAAGCAACTATGATAAATCTTGGTCCAAATCTTTTCATATTTCACAGGACTGTAGCCCTTCCTACCTTAAACCCCTGTGACATCCTGGTTAGCCCTTATCCCCTTCATTTTTACCACAGCTTCCTACTCCAGTTTGCTATAGCAAACTTTACCTGATCCATCCCATCTACTCATAGTCCCTTTGATCGAGCCATCACATCAGTGGGGTTGAAGCTTGGAGGGACAACATGTTGGACACATTTTGCCAGTCCCGCGTGCCCTCAGAGTGCCATGCCACGTGGAGACCATGCTGTTTGCATGCATTGGGCGCGCTCTGTTCGTTATTTTGCTTCGGCCCCTCCTCTGCTCGCCGTTTCCGCGTGTCCCAACATGTCCTCGAGCTCCGTAGTAGCCACACGCTCGGTCCGCAGCCCTCGTCCCCTCCTCTGTCTTCCTCCTCATGCCACGGTAGCCCCGGCCGCGGGCGCATAGTGCCCTAGTGGCCGACCGGACTTCCACCTCCACGCGTCTACCTTCACTGCCCTCCTCTGGCACTCCACTAGCTCTCTCCCATCATTATCCGAGCCATCCTGCGTGCGCACGCGTACGCGGTCACTTCAGAACGCCAGCGCACGCGTCGCTTTGGCCACGAGCTCGCCCCAGCTATATAAGCTTGCCCCGAGCCCTCTCGACCTCACCAACCTCTTCTCCTCCCCCCTAGCACCACCCCTGCCTACTCCATTTTGCTCGAGGAGCCCTCCCCACCCGCCATTGCCACCTTGGCCGCCGCCTCTGCCTGCTCGAATTCGAGCAAGGCAGCCCCCCGCTCCCCCTCCTTTCTCCTCCAGAGAGCTCCCTCAGTCTGCCCCTCTTCTTTCTGACCTATCCACGACCGTAGCACCGAGCCCAGCACCAGCCGACGCCGCCGTCCGCCACAGCCGACGGCGCCGTACGCCATAGCCGAGGTCAGTGGCCTACCTGGATGGATGCGGCTCGGCCTCCTGAGCGCCCCAGTGGCGGGAGCTTCGCCGGAGGTGGCCCGACCCGCCGGGACGGGCGCCGGCGAGCGCGCAACCCCCTCTGTCCCGCGGGCACTCGCGTGAGGTTGAAGACGAAGGCAGCCTGCCAGCGGGCCCCATGTGCCAGTGACCTAGCCAGCTGGGCCCGCGAGCTTAAGTGGAAGCGCACTTCCCTGGATTACGTCTTCGGTTGCCCGAAAGCGTATTTTGCTGCGGCTTTGGTTTAAAATACGTCTTCACCTTGTTGAAAGCGTATTTTCGCAAAGTGCGCCTTCTGTTTCCAGCCATCGGCTGAAACCCTTATATAGTGGGCGTTCGTCGGATAGCAGCAGAAATGAACAAGATTATATTTGTTTTCTGCCTAACGAATGAACGGCCGTATTTTCACAACCGTAACTCCGAATCAGGTGATTCCAAAGCCCACGTTCTCTGTTCATCGAGCCCGTTCTGTTGATTGAATTTTCATAAGGTTATCACACTATGAAAATGACCATTTTCCCCCTGCCCTTATTCAGCCCCACCGGGAGAGAAACTTTTCTAGCAAAATTTTCCGCGAGCTCCTCGCACTTCTTCTCGGTGATTCCTTCTTCCCCAGGCAAGCCACAACAACCACTTGCATGATGGCATTGCAGTAGCCATGGTTTTACACTTGAATATTTAAATGCTTTGTGCATGTTAATATTTTGTGAATGCTTTATATGCTTGGGAACCCATGCTCATTTCCTTTGCCATGTTCATATGCACCTAGTAAGTTAAATGATTATTTGTTTGTATTATTATTCATGATCAATTCATGTTATCATTTTGCATGCGAGTGCTACTGTCGTGTTTCATTCTAGTAATCTGTTCCGATGCTATTGATAATGATATGCTCCCCGGTGTAGTTATTATGTGCTATGAAAATACTTGTGATATGCATGATCATCGCTATGCCATGCTCATTTGCATCAAGTAGAGGAAATGATTTATTGTTGATGTTGTTATGACATATGTTAAAAACTTATGTTGCCCCTCCATGCCTACGATGATATCATGCTCATATGCATTGTCATTTTATCATGTTATTTTATTATGACTCAGCTCATCACCACTTCAAGTTAAACTTGACGTTAACTGAACTTGAACAAATCTGTTGGCTGAGTCATAGTGCCATCGAATCGAGCTGACCAGTGCAGCCACACTCACCTTATGGGTGGCCCTAATTCAGTCTATTGTCATGCCTCTCGCCGGTGCCTACAACTAGGGAAGGTTATCTGCGCGCGCTACCCTGATTAGGTAGGCGGCCATAAGCCTTGTGTGCCCGAGTTGTATGGATATCCAATGTCCTCGTTTGGGACCATTTTGTTTTGCCACGACGGTGGCCGGCCACGAAGGTGGCGGATGTCACGCGGTGACATCGGGGCCACCCATGACTTAGCCCAAAGGAGTTTGTCGGAGTGGCCGGGCGAGTGTCATGCAATAGATTGGTTTTGTCGGAATGTCGTTGGTCCACCCGAATGGGAGCACGAGGCCATGAGTTCCGTGGTGTGGGTATGGTGTACTAACCTCCACAGAGTGTATAATCTATCGATAGCCGCGCCCTCGGTTATGGGCCCAGTTCATAGTAGGTCACAATATGGGTCAACAATAATAAAAATCTGAATAATGAACAACCTGACTCTATGAGGAAAGAAGTTGGTTGATCTTTATGTGATCATGTGAGGATCACGATGGTATCATGGATACCTATGTTGGTGGATTATTATGTGATCGCATGATGATCACGGTGGTAAGTAAGATGGATATTTATGGTGGTTCTGAGATAACCTCCGAGTAGAGTAAGCTGGTCCATGAGACCTTAAACGCCGACCCCCCTATTGCATGCAAGTGCTAGTATCATCATGTTCATATCATGAGTAACATGTCCATGCCATGCTCATCTAATATGGTTCTAGTTGTATCATGCTCTTCATTAATAATTAGCTTGTAAATGCCATGATATTGTTTGTCTTGATTGCTTTGGTTACTGTGAGCTTGCGAGTACATTCAAAGTACTCACCTGGCGTGTCATGCCAGATTGCAGGTCATGCCGTGATCGATTGTTTGTCAAGGATCCCGAGGTTTCCCTCTAGGATGCGTCCCACCCAGAGTCCCTGAAGAGTGGAGTCCATCACCGTCGTCGTTCTTCCGCTGCTAGAAGTTATTCTGCTATGAGATGTTCCGCTCCTAGCATAGAGCTACCTTAGCAGGCGTAGTGTCACCGTGCCGATGTATTCATTTGTATTACTCAAACCCTTGTACCCCTATTATTTGTAATAAAGAGTTGATTTGTTCTATGCCAAGCAATGCCATATTCCAGAAGACTTGATCTCTGGGCTGGAATACGGGGTGTTCTGATTCCTCTGAGCCGGGGTGCCACATCGCTTGGTATCATAGCCAGGTCTGGCTGTAGGACGCCCTAGTCCGCATGAGCGTTAGAAATCGGTAGTTTAGAGTCTAGCTTACTTGCTGCATTTGGTTGCTACAATTGTTTGCTGCATAGCTGTGACACCCTGGTTTTTGGCAACTTTTTCTTTGCAAAATCTTTCTCATTATATTTGCAATTTGGATGGCTTTTGAATCTTTTCAGTTGATGTTGGACTTGAGGAATCTTTGAATCTCTTCCTAAGTGATCCAAATCTTTCAACATCTTGCCAGAACCTTGTCACCGACAATTTGGATCAAATTCCAACTTCCATTTCTTTCAAAATAATTCATTTTCTTCTTTGGGATAATCTGTTCTCACTATGGGTTGTGAAGCAACCTATAGTTTTGGTGATCAAAAAAATTCCAAATTAATACCAAACCCTCTTGTCATCATCTACTCCCACAATCTCCAAAACCATTTCATAGTTCATTATAAAATTTTGTCCAGAATATTCCATTTAACTTCTGGACATCACTGGTCCTTTGTGAAGCAACCCATATTTCCACCACTCAGAAAACTCCCAAATATATCCTGGAGATACTAGGAGACATATATTCCCCCAATATCCAAAAATATCATCTAGTCCAGTACAAATTTTCAGCAAAAATATTCTGCCAAGGTTCTGCTCATTTTAAACGTCTGTGAAGGAAGTACCAGCTAGAGGTACCCATTTGAGCTGAATTTTTTATGGCATCTTGGCATTCCCAAATGATCTCCACACACCAAATGTCAGCCCTAGAAGATCATCTATGTGAGTGCAACAACCATACCAAGTTTCTGGACCAGATTGCAAGTTATACATGAACTATGTCCAAATCCTATCCAAAATCTCTCAAAATTTGCCAGCATGTAGTCCTTCCAACATACATCACTCCAGACATCTCCATTGGTTTCATCTCCAGCTCATCTTCTCTCCAGATCCCTCCTAAGTTGCTGACAGCAAACTGTTGCTGATGCTACACTTCGGTTCAGTGAGTCTCTAGGAGAACTAGTGGCACGAGAGGGTTCCAGTATGCAAGGTCGACGCACCAGACACGGCCTGGCAGTCTAGCTCATGCCACGTGTGCCTGTGCACGTGGTGACCGCGTGGCCAGCTCTGCCAAAACCGTGCTCTGCGCGCCGTCAGCCACGGGTCTCGTCGGAGCGAGACACCTGGGTGGCCATACGTTGTCTCCATGCGCCGACGAACTCCCCTCCGTCCACCTGGCCGCCCTAGACCTTTCCCCTCATCAAAATTGACCTCACCGGATATGGCCATCGTGCGCCACGGGTGGCACAGTAGCCGTACGGGAGGTGATTTGGCTGGCGGCTTCCCAGCGAGTCGTCCCTTCGTGCATTTACTCCTCCTGCCTCCTCCATCATGTCGCCCGCTCCGCGCTAACCAGCTAGCCGTCCTCACTCCGGCGATGTGGCCACGGCGCCGCCCGATTCTAGAAGCTCCGCCCCCACCTATAAAAGGCCCTCCCCGGCCTCTTGCATCTCCTCACCCCACTCCCTCCACTCTCAATCGAGCTCCAGAGCACTGAGCCATGGCCGGAAGGCCCTCTGGCCTTGCATCTCGCCGGAGTCCCGCTGCCGATGCCCACTCTGCCACTGCTCGTTCCACTCCACCACAGCCTCGCCCAAGCCTATAGTCGAGCTCAGGAAGGTCCCCCGACCTCGCCTGACCACTTCCCTAGCTGAGGTGCTCCCAGAATCGCCGTCTCCGGCGATACCCGAGAGCCACCACCGCCGGAGAAGAAGAGAGCGACGCCGTTAGGCTATCCCCGAAGAAACTGCGGTACGGGAAGGACCGCCGTCGTGCGCTTGATCCATCCCTGTAGTCGTCGGACCTCGCCGCCGTCGCAAACTCTGGCTATCGCCGTCAGTGATCCGCCCTCTTACTGTTCCCTCTTTTTCCTTTTAAATATGAAAGCTGGGGCCCGCACATTAGTGACCGAGTTGTGCCTGCCCGAAACGGTACCTAAGTGGAAGCGTATTCAGGAAATACGCTTTCGACGTGGCCTTTCCAGAGATTTTCAAATTTTTGTTAAATTTCAACTTTGCCGAGTAACTTTGACCACCTCTAACTTTTTATCCACAAGTCCAAATAATTTGATTCTTTTTGCATTGGTTTTGTCTTGAGCCCCTCTATTTTTTGTTAGATTTTGATATTTTTCTCACATGTACAGAATTTTTGGTTAACAGAAATGTATTATGTGACATTTTCTTTTGCTATTTTAAAATATTTTCAGAAGGAGATATTTGTGGTGTTGAAGACCAGGAGTTTGTGAGCCCCTCATTTGAGCAAGGCAAGCCACATCATCCATTACATGGAGCATTTCAATAGTATTTGTTTATTGTTAAAATATTTGCATTATTTCAATAATAACTGATAATTCATAGTGAATAATATTGTTACATAACTACTTCCATGTTAATTTATTCATGATAAAAAATCTTACTTGGCATGTTACTTACCAAGACTAAGTTTAATGGTTGATCAAGTGCCACCGACCCAGACTTATCCGTGCAGCCACACCTGTCGGAATGGGACGGCCTTGACTTGGTCTGACCACGTGCTCTTTTATCGGTACCACCAAAGAGGGGAGGTTATGCGTGCACGCTACCCTGATCAGGTAGGTGACGATAACCTTGTGAGCCAGTTGAGTTATTTGCCGGCATCCCCATTTGGGACAGTTTAGTTGGCCACGACGGTGGCAGGTGTCAGGAGTGACTAGTTGGTCACGAGTGTTCCGAGGGTCAAGTGATGAACTCGGAAGAGAGTAAGTTGATAATCGGTAACAGTGATTAACCACTTTTAAGCATTTAATATGAACATTGCCATGCTGTTGTTTGCTGCATTGTTTTGGTTGCTGTGAACTTGCGAGTACATTCCAAGTACTCACCTGGCGTGTCATGCCAGATGCAGGAGAAGCCGAGGACGGAGGTCCCGATGGTTCATGCTACACTAACTAGGCCGTGTCCCAGCAGTGTCACTATGGGATGGAGTGTTTCACCCGTTGTTCCGCTGCGCCGTAGAATTGCCCAGTAGTGTTGAGGCCTTGTCATGTTTCATAAATAATGTAGATACTGTCATAGCACGTGTAGTGCTTCTGGCCTGTAATATCCGAGCTTGTACTTGTATAATATCAATAAAGATCAGTTCTGTTCTGTTCCAAGTTGTTGTGTGTTTCTAGAAGACATGATATCTGGGTTGGAAATACTTGGTAAACTGGTTCTCTGAGTCGGGGTGCCACAACGCTTTGTATCAGAGCCAGGCTGACTGTAGGACACCCTAGTTAACCCCGCACTAGAACCATGATTAGCTTAGAATTTTGAGATGTGCTTTGCTTGTTGCATTTGATTGCTGCATGGCATGCATATAGCTTATTGTTGTGCTAACCATTGGCCTTGTGAGTGTAGATGGCACCAGTTTCGTACCACTACAACCATGAGCCGTCTGACGCCCCCATTCTTGTCCGTACGCTAATCATACACACAATGCGTACGACCAAGATTAGGGACTCACTGATTAGTACCACAACACGACAAAAGACACAAATATAAAGTCATACAGCTTAATATTACAAGCCAGGGGCCTCGAGGGCTCGAATATAAAGCTCCGACATAGCACGAGTCAGCGAAAGCAAGAATATCTGAGTACAGACATAAGTTAGCCAAGGTTGCCTTAAGAAGGCGAGCACAAACATAAGCATCGGATCGAAAGAGGCGAGGCCTCCTGCCTGGGAACCTCCTAACTACTCCTGAACGTCGGAGAAGTCCACGTCGTAGTAGGCGCCATCCTGGTAGTTGTAGTGGCCTGCGTCGGGGTAGCTGTAGTCGTCCACCGGGTAGGCGGTATACTGGGACTCCTGGGCACCATCGTCTGTTCGCGGCATCGTATCAAGGGGGAAAAAGGGGAGCAAAGCAATGGTGAGTACTCATCCAAAGTACTCGCAAGACTTACATCAGATCTATGCTAGATATGCACCAGTATCAAAGGAATGGGGCTATATCTGGACTGACTGCAGAAAGCAAGAATAAGGGGAAGACCTAGTCCTATCGAAGACTAGCATCTTCAACATCTTGCAGCATGAGAGGAGAGTAGACCTGCATCTCATATACAAAGTCATATTGTTGAACAATTTTATTAAGTAACACGCCCAGAGATCCTTCCTCGACTCCCTGCGAGGAAGCAATCCCGGAGCCACAATTCAATTTTAATTAAGTTTATGGTTATAGTTGTAGTAGGTCAGAGCACAACTCCAAGTCGTCCTGTTACCGAGGACACGGCTATTCGAATAGTTTACTTCCCTGCAGGGGTGCACCAAATTACCCAACACGCTCGATAAGCTACGGCCGGATACGATTTTCTGGTCATACCCGGCCTCGACATATCGACACGACGTAGTCCTACCTAGGCTCAACAGAGAGGCCAGCACGCCGGTCTACATCCTAATGGCTCGGGGTCTTGGGCCATCGCCCTCGCCATCCTGCACGTTACGCCATCGGCCGGGAGCAGTCCTAGCACGCCCTCCATCAGGGTCCCTGCGTTTCAGACCAACCCGGGCGCGAGTCGAATAATGTGACATCTGAAGAGCTTTCGGGAGAATGTACGCCGCCGAGCAGCCCATACTGATTACCCCGCGTGGTGGTTAGTGCGACAAAGGCCCGTAGGCCCAACTCAGATTAAATACTCAACCCATTAGCAATTTATTAGTGATCATTAACATTCGAGTGCCTTCCGGCGCACCCCACCAAGTCCTCGGATGCCTTGCGGCGCATCCTACCAATATCTCTCGCGGGTACCCTTGGGGCCGACCCGTCTTTAACAAGTATCTGTAACCCGGTCCTAGTAACTGTGTGTGTAATACATCAAGACGGAACCTGAGGAATCACCCTCATGGGCTCCCGCTCGATGAAACCATCAAGGTGGAACTAGAGGAATCACCCTCGAGGGTCCCACACTTGAGGGGTTGCACGACAGAGTCATCGTCGGGAGTGGTGGAGGAGGAATCACCCACATGAACCACGACCGACTAGCTACACCACAGAACTAGCATCAGGAGTACTTCACGAGGTGTCACCCTCGGTACTTGATAGTAGCGTTGCAGAGTCGTACAACTAAGGGGTGTGCGGTGCTGTGAGGGGCCTGGTTGGTCGGTCGGATGACCGAGTCTTCTGTCTACAATTCCCCGGTGTGGTCGATGAAAGTAGGGGCAACTGTGACTATGGGGTCTTAGCGGTTCAGGGATCCACCTAATCTAAGCAGTTGGTATGATAGCAGATAAAGTAACAGTTCATCAAAATCAGGCTATGCATCAGAATAAGAGCTATCTAATACAGTAGCAAAATTCTAATGCAAGCATAAGAGGGAGAGAGATGGGTGATATCGGAATGCTCAAGGGGGTTTTGCTTGCCTTGTTGCTCTGCTGCAAAAGGCTGGTCGTCAGGGGCGTAGGCGATCACGGCAGCAGCGTCAGTCTCGGAAGCTACCGGAGAGAAGAGGGGGAAGAAACAATAAATACAACCACACAAATGCAACATGATGCATGACATGGCAATTCGCAGTGCTAGGGGTGATCTAACGCAGTACTACACATATCAGACGGAGCGGGAGAATATCTGACGATATTTCCCGGGTCTGTTGATTTATCGAACAGACGAATCGGAGGGGGGAAGTTCCATGCTTGCGGTGCTAGAGGCAAGTGCCAGCTAGGAAGCAGTACAGGGTTGCCTAAAACCATGTCTAAGTCATATCAGTGATTTTTTTGGAATTAAGTTGGATTTATTAATCGGTAGGCATGCACTATTCATCTATCTGAAACAGGCAAAAAGTTGCATGTTCAGATAGCTAGGGGCATGTGACAGATGAATGGATGGCATATTTGGATTCGTGGGATTTTTCTGATTTAACTTTCATGTATAAAGTTTTTTGATCTGAGCTACAGATTATTTTCTATGATTTTCTAAAGTTTTATTGATTTTCTGGAATTAAATATATTTATCAATTGGACATTATCCAAAACATTATCCAAAATAGTGGCAATTACTTTTTATACACAGCAGCAGCTAGCCACAGTCAATGACAGGTGGGGCCAGGGGCTGAGTCAGTAGCTGACTGGGTCAGCCTTATCGAAATGAACAGTGACACAGGGGGGTCCCACCTGTCACAGAGACAGATGCATTTCAGATTATTAATTTAAATTAAACAGGGATTAATATGTGGAGGGCCCCACATGTCAGTGAGTGATTAGCATTTTAATTATTTATTTTTACTAATCTAATTTTCCAAAACAGAGTTAACAGGGGTGGCCCACCTGTCATACTCACAGGGGGCCTGGGCCCCACATGTCAGTGGGCCGACCCAGCCCAGCCAGCACATTGACTGGTCAACCCAGTCAACGGGGCCAGGGGGACCCACTGGCAGTGACCCTGGGGCTGGGCCCGAGTGGTGCCACGTCGGTGGCGGCGACGTTTGGTCGCCGGAATCGCTCCGGCGAGCACCCGAAAGCGCGGGGGGGTGGGGGGGGCTCGGAAATCGTCTACGGGCGACCATTTGGCACGCGGCCGGTCGCGTTCGAACGGGCGTTCAACGCCGCGTCGAATGGCGGTGGTGCGGCAGCCGGAGAAGCACCGTAGCGACGGCCACGAGCTCACCGGCGGACGGCGGCGTTCGGCCATCTTGGGCGCGCGCGTTCTAGGGGTCAAATGGAACGGGGCTAGCACAAAATGGAACCTACGGACTACGCGGAGGCGAATGGTGGTGACAGCCGGGCCAAGTGGCCACCGGAACCACGCCGGCGACGAGCTCGAGCGGCGGCGTGTTCGGGCTCCGGTCAAATCCGACGCCAGGAGGAACGGCTCGTCGCGAGGAGGAGCGGGGAAGATAGCAGGAGCTCACCGCAGGGTGTAGCCGTTCAAAGCGTGCTCGGGGGAGGCTCGACGGCGACGAATCGACGCGGCGGAGCTCCGGGTGCCCGAGGTGGAAGACGATGCAGAGACGGCGATGCAAAGCTCCGGGGGGTCGGGATCGAGGTCGGGGAGGTCGAGGGGGTCGAGGCGGAGCCGCTGAGCGTCTCCGCGAGGCTCGGGAGGGGCTGTGGCCGTGGCTCTACGGCGGCCGCGCCATGGCTGCGCGGGCGAGATGCGAGCGGGGCGAGAGAGAGGGAGAGCAGCTCGGGGCGGCCTTATTCCCCCGGTTCGTCTCCAGATGAGCGATGCGTGCGGCGCCGGCGATCGGGGCGGCCACGGCGTCGACACGGCGCGGGAGCAGGTAGGAGACGACGGCATGGGCCGGCTGGGTCGGCTGGGCCGGCACTGTGCCAGTGGCCCAGTGGCCAGGGCCTTTCCCTTTCTCCTTTTCTTTTTGTTTTGTTTTCTGTTTCTTTTTCATTTTCAGTTTCTGTTTTAAATTTCTTTTGGCACTTCCTCATCACACAAAAATGTGAGACATAGTCCAAATACTTTTTTGCAATATTTCAAGGGTCCACAGTAGTTTTGAGGATTTTTGGTAACTGTTTGTCATTTAAATTTGAATTTAATTGCATTCAAAAATACTTTCAGCTCCTGTTTTCAATGGTGGGGT
The DNA here is from genome assembly GCA_039707655.1 of Elymus sibiricus. Lineage (NCBI taxonomy): Eukaryota > Viridiplantae > Streptophyta > Magnoliopsida > Poales > Poaceae > Elymus > Elymus sibiricus. Next base: position 537,891,407 of record CM077675.1, read on the forward strand.
CCACACCACATGTTTGGTGATGTTGTTTTCCTCAACATTATATGTTTTTAGAATATTCCATAATTTTGGAACATTTTACTTTTGCTGTTTGAGGATTTATTTTTATCACCAAAATTCTTAGGCATTTTGAAAAGGAAATTGAATTGGAAATTGAATCCAAACTCAATCCAACTTAAGCAAACTTCATTTAGCAAAATATTTAGGCACTGTTCATGATCATTACTGTAGCTTAATTACAATGATCACTGTAGCATAAGCCCAGGGTGTCACAAGCCGGCACCGTTTACTTTTCCAGTACTGCTCCGTTGCATCTGGCTTCGACTGTATGCCAATGGCAAAGATCCCGTGTACCAGGTGTTCCATGAGAAGCTTGCTGGTTCAGTGTACGAGTATCATGTGGAGGCTTTTCTTACTACAAGTTCAGATATTGGCAGCCACACCCGCTCTTCCAAGGGCGGAACCGCTTCTACTCCAGAGCTGTCGATCCAGTTTGCTGCGATGGAGGCTCTCACTGACTTGCGCTACCATGAGGTTGAGATGTAGACACATCCAGGTTTCTTTCACTCGACCACCCTGTCGCCTATGATAGGGCGAGTTCTTTTCGCACCCGTTGATCTGGCGAGTGATCGCGCTACTGGTGTTTTATCCCATTATCTGAATGTCAGTTACCGTATGATCACTTCCCTGGCTGAGGAGCTGACTCATGCACGAGAGGCACTTGCAGCTGTTGCTGTAGCACAGTCTCCTCTTCCACTCGCGTTCTCACCGGTGTATACTCCACCTGTTCCATCTTTGCTAGCACCTGAGACTCCTTCTAGCTCGTTCAGACTGCCAGGCTTTTCGTCTGGTAACCGATGTGAGACCCCGGCTGAGTAGGCCTCACTCCTAGCCACTCTAGCTGCTCCGATGCTACGGCATCGTGCTTCTTCCCCTTCAGAGGGAGAGCCTTCCCGTCAGCGTCGTCGTGTCTCCTTGGTTCCGAAGGATGTGGTTCACATCATCAGTTCCGATTCCGAGGCAGAGTCAGATGACGAGGAGTCTTCAGTCTATTAGTGTCCGTGCCACCCGCGTTACTAGAGTGGAGACTAGAGTTTCAGTATATGCACGTATGCATGCAGCATCTTTGCATATGTCAACTGCCATATGAGCAGTTCCGGTCATGATAACCCCATATTAGCCTGTCATGTATGATGTTGGGCTGCCTTGTATAATTATGTTGTTCGTTTTGTTTTCCTTTTTTTCTACTTGGTTTCTGTTCCTGGTGTCATACTGCTGTATTTCCCTTATGGATGTTGCTCATCGATTCGGTATTTTGCAATGGGAACAAATATAGGATGAAGAGGTGTAGTAACCAAGGCGGTGATGGAACCTCGGTTCGTCGATCCACCAGACAAGCAGGTCAACCACCAGAAGATTTGCCACCTCCGCCACCACAATCACCGACTACTGATCAAATCATGAGAATGTTTGAAGAGAAAATAAATCAAGATCTTATGGAATTTCTGAAGAGTATGCATACTATGGTGGGTCAGAATCACAACAATGGGACGCACTCTAAACTATCTGATTTTCAACGCACTAAGCCACCCAGTTTTGGCCAAGCTGTTGATCCTATGGAAGCTGATGACTGGCTGAGGACCATGGAAAAGAAGCTGGAAATAGCCCGCTGTGATGAGTCCAACAAGGTTCCTTTTGTTACTCACTACCTAGAAGGACCGCCCGCTATATGGTGGGATAATCTCATGATAATGTGGCCTCCTGGGGAAGATATTTCCTGGGAAAAATTCAAGGAGGTATTCCGCAAGTATCATATTCCTACTGGCATAATGAAGGTGAAGCAGAGGGAATTCCTTGCTCTTACTCAAGGAAACATGACAGTTGGTGAGTATCTGAACAAGTTTAATAATCTGGCACGGTACTCCACTCATGACATATCTACGGAAGAAAGGAAGATAGATCGGTTCCTAGGAGGACTTAATCATACCCTCCGCTGTCAGCTTTGCATGCTGGATTTTCCTGACTTCCAGACTCTGGTAAACAAGGCTTTCATAGCTGAACGAGAGCATAAGTCCGGATATGATGATCGCAAGCGGAAGTTTGAACCCAAGAAGGACAGTCGTGAGCAGTTTGTGCAGAAGCCACGTATCTGGCAACCAGTCCGTCTGAGTACAAGCCTGCCTGGAGCAATGGCAACAATAGCAACAAGCCAGGAATCCAGGATAAGACCTTTGGTAAACAGCCACTGTTAGAAGACTGCCGCCGCAACAACACTTGTTTCACTTGTGGTCAGAGCGGGCATTATTCCAGGCAGTGCCCCACGAGGAACGGGAAGCCACCAATCGGTTTCAAGCCACAAGTCAACAACATTGGACGCCGCCCCAATCAGAACTTTTATCGCGGCCAAGTCCATCATATGTCCACTGAGGAAGCCCGCGAAGGGCCAGATGTAGTCCTTGGTATATTTTCTATTAACGACATACCCACAATAATTTTATTTGATTCTGGGGCTTCTCATTCATTTATTTCGTGGAGTTTTGCCACCATACACAAATTTTCTCCTTCTCTTTTGGACAAAATCATGGTGGTACAATCCCCTGGCTCCATGCTCAGAACAAATGTTATATATAAGGATCTGGAGATCTTGATACATGGAGTTAAGTTTCGAAGCTACCCTTGTCACTATTGAATCCCCTGGATTAGACATAATACTGGGGATGGACTGGTTGACACCACACCAGGTCTGTATCAACTGTGCTACACGGACGGTAACATTGGTTCACCCGACAGGCCAACCAGTTCAATTTATTGCTAGCAGAATAATGTCAAAGAAAGGAATGGCATTCAAAGCCACTATCATAGATATGAGTTCAATCCCGGTAGTCAGTGAATTTCTGGATGTATTTCCGGAAGAACTACCAGGAATGCCACCTAACCGGGAACTAGAATTTGCAATTGATGTTGTTCCCGAAACCTCTCCAATATACAGGAAGTACTATCGTATGCCTTCCCCAGAGTTGGTGAAATTAAAGAAACAACTGGATGAATTACTACAAAAAGGGTACCTTCGTCCAAGCATCTCGCCATGGGCATCACCTGAGCTCTTCGTTAAAAAGAAGGATGGCAGCCTTCGAATGTGCGTGGACTACCGCCAATTGAATGAGGTCACCATTAAGAATAAATATCCACTTCCCCGCATTGATGACCCGTTCGACCGACTGAACGGGGCCCGGGTATTTTCAAAGAATGAACTTTGAACGGGATATCACCAGCTAAAAATCAGGAAAGAGGATATTCCCAAGACAGCCTTCACCACTCGATATGGTCTGTATGAATTTACAGTGATGTCATTTGGGATGACCAATGCTCCAGCCTACTTCATGAGCACGATGAACAAGGTTTTCATGGACTTCTTGGACAAGTTTGTGGTAGTATTCATCGATGATATTCTCATATATTCAAGAGATGAAGAAGAACACAAGCAACACCTTCGTGCTGTCCTGGAAAGACTAAGAACCCATCGCTTGTATGCCAAGTTCAGCAAGTATGAATTTTTGCTATGAGAAGTGGGATTTTTGGGACATGTTTTGTCGGAACAGGGTGTGGCCATCGACCCCAGCAAAGTAACTATTGTATTAAACAGGAAAACACCAGCCACGGTAACTGAAGTCCGCAGCTTTCTGGGATTGGCAGGCTACTACCGTCATTTTATTGAAGGCTTCTCAAAAATAGCCAAGCCATTGAAAGAGTTGTTGAAGAGGAATCACAAGTTTGCCTGGACGGAAGAATGTGATAGCAGTTTCATGGAGTTAAAGACGAGGCTAACTACGGCCCCTGTCTTAGTTCTTCCAGATATCCATAAGAGCTTTGATATATACTGTGATGCTTCTAGGCGTGGAATCAGCTGTGTGCTAATGCAAGAAGGAAAGGTTGTAGCATATGCATCCAGACACCTACGACCCCATGAGGAGAATTATCCTACTCCTGATTAGGAGTTGGCAGCTGTGGTTCATGCATTAAAGCTTTGGAGACATTATCTTATTGGGCAGTGATGTGAAATATACATAGACCACAAGAGTCTCAAATATATTTTCACGCAACCCGACCTTAACCTCAGACAGAGAAGATGGCTTGTACTAGTTAAGGACTATGACCTTGGAATTAATTATCATCCGGGAAAAGCCAATGTGGTCGCCGATGCTCTCAGTAGAAAACGAGGCACCGTGAATGCAATAACTGAGGGTATTCATCCAAGGCTACAAGAAGAATTTGCCAAGCTCAATATGGTGTTATGCGCCCCAATAGCCCGGATACGTTGGAAATTACTCCGACACTCATGGAAGAAATTAAGACAGCTCAGAGATCGGATACAAATGTACAAGGGATCAAGGAGAACCTTCAGCAAGGGAAGACCAAGTCCTTCCGTGTTGATAACCAGGGCACCTTATGGTTTGAGAATCGAATATGTGTGCCTGACCAAGACAACTTGAGGCAGTAGATACTGCAAGAAGCACATGAATCCGCATATTCTATTCACCCTGGAGGAACAAAAATGTACCAGGACTTAAAGGAAACCTTTTGGTGGCCAGGAATGCGAAGGGACATTGGGTATTATGTCGCCTGTTGTGATGGATGCAACAAGGTTAAGGCTGAACACCAGAAACCCCCTGGACTACTGCAACCTTTACAGGTTCCCCAGTGGAAATGGGATGACATATGCATGGACTTCATTGTTGGACTACCCAAGTCAACAAGAGGCCATGATGCTATCTGGGTCATCATGGATGTACTTACTAAAGTAGCTCACTTTATTCCAGTGAAGACCACCTTCAAGCCGATCAGCTTGCACAACTCTACATGTCCCGAATTCTTAGTCTTCATGGAGTACCCAAGTCTATTACCTTGGATAGAGGATCATTATTTACATCAGCATTCTAGCTACGGTTACACCAAGCCCTGGGAACCGTGCTAAAACATAGCACGGCATATCATCCACAGACGGATGGGCAGACCAAATGGATGAATCAGATCTTGGAAGATATGCTTCAGTCTTGTGCTCTCACCTATGGACCCAAATGGGAGGATAGTCTACTTTATGCGGAATCCTCTTACAATAACAGTTATCAATCAAGTCTCAAGATGTCACCATTTGAAGCACTGTATGGACTGAAATGCCGCACTCCTTTAAATTGGTCCCAGACAAGAGATAGCCGTATCTTTGGTATGGATTTGATGCTCGAGGCTGAGAAGCAAGTTAAGGATATTCAAGAGTGTCTTCGAGCAGCCAAGTCCCACCAAAAGAGCTACTATGACCCCAAGCACCGAGAGGTAACTTTTGAGCCCGGAGAGTATGCTTACCTCCGAGTCACCCCCATGAAAGGAATAAAAAGGTTTCATACCCGAGGAAAGCTTGCACCAAGATATATCGGTCCCTTTTTGATAATTGCTAGAAGTGGCAGAGTGGCATATCAGTTAGAGTTACCACCGGAGTTTTCTGACATTCACGATGTTTTCCACATATCACAGTTGAGAATGTGCATTGCACCTCCAATCAAGCAGGCAGATATGAGTGAACTAGAGTTGACTAAGGACCTGACCTATGAGGAAAAACCTGTCAAAATCTTGGATGAGATGGAAAGAACCACCAGGAGTAAAGTAATCAGATTTTACAAGGTATTGTGGGATCACCATACTGAAGAAGAAGCTACCTGGGAAAGAGAAGATTTTCTAAGAGCAGCATACCCACATTTGTTCCCTGAGCGACCGAATCTCGAGGACGAGATTCATCCTAAGGGGGGTAGGTTTGTGACACCCTGGTTTTAGGCAACTTTTTCTTTTCAAAATCTTTCTGGTTATATTTGCAATTTGGATGGCTTTTGAATCTTTTCAGTTGATGTTGGACTTGAGGAATCTTTGAATCTCTTCCTAAGTGATCCAAATCTTTCAACATCTTGCCAAAACCTTGTCACCCACCTTTTGGATCAAATTCCAACTTCCATTTCTTTCAAAATAATTCATTTTCTTCTTTGGGAAAATCTGTTCTCACTATGGGTTGTGAAGTAACCTGTAGTTCTGATGATCAGAAAAATCCCAAATTAATACCAGACCCTCTTGTCATCTTCTACTCCCACAATCTCCAAAAACATTTCATAGTTCATTATAAAATTTTGTCCAGAATATTCCATTAAATTCTGGACAGCACTGGTCCTTTGTGAAGCAACCCATATTTCCACCACTCAGAAAACTGCCAAATACATCCTGGAGATACTAGGAGACATATATTCCCCCAATATCCAAAAATATCATCTAGTCCAGTAAAAATTTTCAGCAAAAATATGCTGTCAAGGTTCTACTCATTTTAAACCTCTGTGAAGGAAGTACCAGCTCGAGGTACGCATTTGAGCTGAATTTTTTATGGCATCTTGGCATTCCCAAATGATCTCCACACACCAAATATCAGCCCCAGAATATCGTCTACGTGAGTGCAACAACCTCACCAAGTTTTTGGACCAGATTGCAAGTTATACATGACAGCCCCAGAATATCCTACGTGAGTGCAACAGCCCCAGAATATCCTATCCAAAATCTCTCAAAATTTGCCAGCATGTAGTCCTTCCAACGTAGATCACTCCAGACATCTCCATTGGTTTCATCTCCAGCTCATCTTCTCTCCAGATCCGTCCTAAGTTGCTGATAGCAAACTGTTGTTGATGCTACACTTTAGTTCAGTGAGTCTCTGGGTGAACTAGTGGCACGAGAGGGTTCCAGTATGCAAGGTCGACACACCAGACATGGCCTGGCAGGCGAGCTCGCGCCGTGTGTGCATGTGCATGCGGTGACCGCGTGGCCAGCTCTGCCAAAACCGCGCTCTGCGCGCCGTCAGCCACAGGTCTCGTCAGAGCGAGACACCCAGGTGGCCATACGTTGTCTCTGCGCGCCGACGAACTCCCCTCCGTCCACCTAGCCACCCTAGACCTTTCCCCTCATCGGAATCGACCTTGCCGGATATGGCCATCATGCGCCACGGGCGGCACAATAGCCGTACGGGAGGTGATTTGGCTAGCGGCTTCCCAGCGAGCCGTCCCTTCGTGCACTTACTCCTCCTGCCTCCTCCATCATGTCGCCCACGCCGCGCTAACCAGCTTGCCGTCTTCCCTCCGGCGACATGGCCGCGGTGCCACCCCACTCCAGAAGCTCCGCCCCTGCCTATAAAAGGCCCTCCCCGGCCTCTCGCAGCTCCTCACCCCACTCCCTCCACTCTCAATCAAGCTCCAGAGCACCGAGCCACGGCCGGAAGGCCCTCTGGCCTCGCATCTCGCCGGAGTCCTGGTGCCGATGCCCACTCTGCCACTGCTCGTTCCACTCAACCGCAGCCTCGCCCAAGCCTATAGTCGAGCTCAGGAAGGTCCCCTGACCTCGCCTGACCGCTTCCCTAGCTGAGGTGCTGCCAGAATCGCCATCTCCGGCGACACCCCGAGAGCCACCGCCACTGGAGAGGAAGAGAGCGATGCCGTTAGGCTATCTCCGGAGAAACTGCAGGTACGGGAAGGACCGCCGTCATGCGCTCGATCCATCCCTGCAGTCGTCAGACCTTGCCACCGTCACAAACTCCGGCTATCGCCGTCGGTGATCTGCCCTCTTATTGTTCCCTCTTTTTGCTTTTAAATATGACAGCTGGGGACTATCCGTCAGTGACCCAGCCGCGCCCGAAACGGTACCTAAGTGGAAGCGTATTCGGGAAATAGGCTTTCGACGTGGCCTTTCCATAGATTTTCAAATTTCTGTTAAATTTCAAATTTGACCAGTAACTTTGACCATCTCTAACTTTTTATCCAGAAGTCCGAATCAATTTATTCTTTTTGCTTTGGTTTTGTCTTGAGCCCCTCTATTTTCTATTAAATTTTGATATTTTTCTCAAATGTACACAATTTCTGGTCAACAGAAATGTATTATCTGACATTTTCTTTTGCTATTTTAAAATATTTTCAGAAGGAGATATTTGTGGTGTTGAAGACTAGGATTTTGTGAACCCCTCATTTGAGCAAGGTAAGCCACATCATCCATTACATGGAGCATTTCAATAGTATTGGTTTATTGTTAAAATAGTTGCATTATTTCAATAATAAGTTATAATTCATAGTGAATAATATTGTTACATAACTACTGCCATGTTAATTTATTCATGATAAACAATCTTGCTTGGCATGTTACTTACCAAGACTAAGCATAATGGTTGATCAAGTGCCACTGACCCGGACTTATCCGTGCAGCCACACCTACCGAAATGGGACGGCCTTGACTTGGTCTGACTACATGCTCTTTTATCGGTACCACCAAAGAGGGGAGGTTTTGCGTGCATGCTACCCTGATCAGGTAGGTGATGATAACCTTGTGAGCCAGTTGAGTTATTTGCCGGTGTCCCCGTTTGGTACAGTTTAGTTGGCCACGACGGTGGCAGGTGTCAGGAGTGACCCAGAGGCCACCCAAGGCATGACTCCGGGGGAGGATGATTGTCGGTGGTACGATAGAGGAGTCACCGGTTAGGCAAGTTTCGTTGGAGCAGCACCGGTCCACCCAGAAGGGAAGTGTACCGAGGTATGGGACAAGGAGATCCATGGTGTGGGAAAAGTGCGCAACCTCTGCAGAGTGTATGAATCTATTCGAATAGCCGCATCCACGGTATTGGACACAGTCCGCACTAGGTCACATTGTGTGGTCAACCGATATGATAATAATGATGGAAGAACTTGTCTCATGCTCAGAAGTGACTAGTGGGTCACGAGTGTTCCGAGGGTCATGTGATGAACTCAGAAGGGAGTAAGTTGATAATCGGTAACAGTGATTAACCACTTTTAAGCATTTAATATGATCATTGCCATGCTGTTGTTTGCTGCATTGTTTTGGTTGCTGTGAGCTTGCGAGTACATTCCAAGTACTCACCTCGCGTGTCATGCCAGATGCAGGAGAAGCCAACGACGGAGGTCCCGATGGTTCGTGCTACACTAACTAGGCCGTGTCCTAGCAGTGTCCCTATGGGATGGAGTGTTTCACCCGTTGTTTCGCTATGCCATAGAATCACCCAGTAGTGTTGAGGCCTTGCCATGTTTCACAAATAATGTAGATACTGTCATAGCACGTGTAGTGCTTCTGGCCTCGCTACTCGATGTAATATCCGAGCTTGTACTTGTATAATATCAATAAAGATCAGTTATGTTCTGTTCCAAGTTATTGTGTGTTTCTAGAAGACATGATCTCTGGGTTGGAAACACTTGGTAAACCGGTTCTCTAAGCCGGGGTGCCACAATAGCATGCACGTAGAGTTATTATCTTGTCGCTAACGACTGATCTTGTGAGTGTAGGTGTCATCGGATTCGATCCACTACCTGCACCCGTAGCTTCTCATACCTGCTTTTCGGTGTTGGACATCATCTCTGTCCTAGCGGAGTGATGCTGAGGTACCAAGAGTTCCAGACACCACTTGCAGGCATCGCGCATATATCTCTCCGCCAGCCACACCTATTGTTTCGGTGATAGACATGTTTCTATCCCGTATCTTGCCATCCTACTCGTCGTTTTGGCAACCCTTACTGGTCTTTGTTACCAGAAAAGGGCAATGTCAGCAAACCCTGATCTCCACCGCTATCCTACCTTGTCACCCATTTGCTGGACGAGTATGGTTCCCTTCCGTCTGCTTGATGATGATGTGGTCGTGACACCCATGCCTTGCTACATGATCACCAACTACGTCCTCATCTCTAAGTCCATCGAGATGCAACTGGTGCTGATCCAGCACTTGGTGTAGCTCAGTTTCCACCAACCTCTCCACACGTTGATTCACTTTCGTGCACACCGCCACAGCATATTAGATCGTAGTACCGGAAGTCTCGCGAGATTTGTGTGCTTAAGTAGGTAGGCATACTGTGGTGAATAGCAGTAACATGTGATGTTGCTTGTATGTAATCTTGATGCTTGGTGTGCTTTGGTTTGAGTCATTTCTTTTGCTTCTTTCTTTGGGCCTTCGGTGTCACCTTATTTCCGCTTATGAAAGTTGCTCACCGAACCGCCACCGGACTCAAAGAATCAGTGAGGGGTTCAAAGATTTGGAAGTGCAGCTAAACATTATGGAATTCTCAGCCGACTGCATTATATTGGAAATATCTGGTTTGAATACAAATGATATTTTGGCTTGATCATCAGTATCAAGTTTACATCAGTGTTGCAATCTTCACAGCTGTAATGATTAAACCAGCAGGAAGATAATCTGGCTGCAAGACCAACAGTATATTTTCAGCTAAAGGTATGATTCATATGCCAGGTTGGTTCCGCCTGAGTAAAGGTATGAAACATGTTGTACCCAAAAGCAAGCAAGAATGTACCATGTACATAGCAAGAAGTGTAGTCCGACAAATTCTTTTCATACAAGTAATCAACAGGAGGAATATCAAGGGTATATATATGGTACTCAGTCTACATATCACCGAGAGAAGCTTCTGGATTAAGCAACCATGTCCTCCTCCGCACGCTACCGGAGAAGCTTACGAAGCAAGATTCCGTAGTCTTCCTTAGTATGATATGTGGATAGCTTCCAGCATAAGATACCCAGTCTTCTTCAGTAAGCTATCACAGAAAGCTTCCAGCATAAGGCACCAAATCTTCCCCAGCAAGCAACCAGGAGGAGAAGCTTCAGGGGTACAGTACCCAGTCTTCTTCAGCAAGCTATCCCAGCAAAATCTTCAAGTGTAAGATATCCAATCTTCCTCAGCACGCTACTCTCAGATGGCTTCCAACACAAGCTATCCAGTCTTCGTCAGTACGACACTACAAACATTTATCGGCTTTGGTACAAGATATTGCACAATCAGTTGGCAGTGCATCTCAAGAATCAGGTCCATGATAGTTTGATCAGAAGCATCAGCTAGTCAGGACACAAGTGTCTGCCTCGGGAATCAAATGCTCCGCTACACATACTTCCATATATATATTGTGAGCATGCTGCCAAGGTCATGCAAGTCACTCGTACGATGATGCAAGCATGGTGAGAATCCGACAACCACATGAGTTATGTAAGAAAGCCAGTTATACACCTCAGCAGGATGCAAGGACCGACAAGCTATAGCATAAGACCACATTGGGACAACAATTTTGATAGTGGATATCAAGGCTACTTTCCTCTCAACTGACAAAGTGATATCATTAACCTCTGTCACTCATGTATGATTGACCACAACCGTGAGCTATATAAAAGTAACTGTGAACCAGGTATATGATCCTGATGAACCCTTGCTTACCTTTCCCTGGTAACGGCACCACGCCTGTGTTCTGAGTTCTTTCCGGCCGTCCGGGGTGGATGCCAACTTTATATTTCTCTTTTCAACAACTGGCCCGTGTTCTGAGCTGCTTTTCGGCCGTCTCGGGAAGCTATTGAGTTTCTTTTTGTAACAGTGACCCTATGCTCTGAGCTGTTCTTCGGCCATCTTAGGGAACTGCTACATTCTTCTTATCAACACTGCCTCATGCTCCGAGCTGCTTTTCAGCCGTCGTGAGCCCTGGTTGAGTTATTTCAGTAATGTCCCAGATCTGAGTTGTAAAGACCGTTCTGGTGGCTACTCATTTATTTGCCGATTTCATGCAAAGGTTCGGAGGATCACTTACCTACAGTTAAAGCTCCGGAGATGTTAAACTTGCCAGTTAAGCGTTGATGCACGATGATAAGGATAAGGATAAGGTATGCTTGCTAGAATATTGCACCTGATAGCACTTATGGTCACACGAAGAATTAAGGATATATATGGCCAAGCTCTTTCAGCAAAGGATTCAGGCAAAAATAATGAAGGAAGACCTATCAGAATGTGGGATATGGTGACGCAAACCACCCCAGAGCAAGGCAGTCAGGTCATATGAAATTCAGTGGGAACATCATAGAAAGGAAAAGGGTACCCGAGTTGGAAACGGTCCCCTTAAGTCAGAATATTCATACTTGTGTCCTGAGCAACCAAATCTCGAGGACGAGATTTTTGTATAGGGGGTAGGTTTGTGACACCCTGATTTTTTGGCCCTTTCTTTTTCTTTTGGTTTTCTTTGGATTTTTATTTGGAATTCCTTTTCGGTGGCTCTGTGGTCTTGAAACCTAGGAAAATCATCTCTTCTTCCTCTCCCTAGTGGCTTGTCACTCTCAAATATTTCCCAATTTTTATTTCTTGGGAATATTCCTTTTTCTATTAAAGGAATAACCCTGTTTCCCTAGGTTGTGAAGCAACCTATATTTCTGTCTTTCCCAAAATTCCCACAAAATTCTCATAAATTATTTGGATCATATCTTCCACAAATATGTCAAAGCCCATCCTTGCCTAGTTCAAAAATAATTGAGGAATATTCATTTCCTATTCTGTCCAGTATGGCACTATGTGAAGGAAGTGCCATTTATATTTTCTTGATTGCCTTCAAAATTTCTAGGTACTCTTTAATATCCAAATCATTGCCACATGCCAAAATTCAACTCCATTTGCCTAGTAAATCTTCCTCAAAAAATTTCCAAAGTTTCTGACCAGAGAGAAGCTTTGTGAAGGAAGTACTAGCTAGGCTTATCCAAATGAGTTGAAATTTTTGTATATCCTTCTTATGCTCATATTATCCTGCTCCACAAAATTTGAGCTCCATCCAACAATCTATGTGCGCACAACATCCTATGTTTGTGTCTGGTAATAATTTCAGTTTGTGAAGCAAATATATGTTTTATTGCTCCGAAAATTCTGTAATTAATACAGGACCCAAATATCACTATATCCATTGAGCATGCCAAAATTTACATCATTTTACCAAGCCATTTCCTCCACAAAATTCCCCCAAGTTTCTGTCCAGTAGAAAGCATTGTGAAGGAAGTACCATTTATAGTTATGTAAATGGTATGAAATTTTTACAGTACCTTCATATGCCCAAATCATGATCCTCCACCAAATTTTAGACCAATCCAATTATCTATGTGAGTGCTACTTCATGATCTAGTTTCTGGACCAGATTTGGTAGTTGTAAAGCAACTATGATAAATCTTGGTCCAAATCTTTTCATATTTCACAGGACAGTAGCCCTTCCTACCTTAAACCCCTGTGACATCCTGGTTAGCCCTTATCCCCTTCATTTTTACCACAGCTTCCTGCTCCAGTTTGCTACAGCAAACTTTAGCAATCCATCCCATCAACTCATAGTCCCTTTGATCGAGCCATCACATCAGTGGGGTTGCAGCTTCGAGGGACAACATGTTGGACACCTTTTGCCAGTCCCGCGTGCCCTCAAAGCACCATGCCACGTGGTGACCATGCTGTTTGCAAGCGTTGGGCGCGCTCTGTTCGTCGTTTTGCTTCGGCCCCTCCTCTGCTCGCCATTTCCGCACGTCCCAGCATGTCCTCGCGCTCCGTAGTAGCCACGCGCTCGCTCCCCAGCCCTCGCCCCCTCCTATGTCCTCCTCCTCGCGCCACGGTAGCTCCGGCCGCGGGTGCATAGTGCCTTAGTGGCCAACCGGACTTCCTCCTCCCCGCGTCTGCCTTCGCTGCCCTTCTCTGGCACTCCACTAGCTCTCTCCCATCGCTGTCCGAGCCAGCCCACATGCGCACGCATACGCGGTCACTTCAGAATGCCAGCACACGTGTCGCCTCGGCCAGGAGCTCGCCCCGACTATATAAGCTCACCCCGAGCCCTCTCGACCTCACCAACCTCTTCTCCTCCCCCTAGCACCACCCCTGCCTACTCCATTTGGCTCGAGGAGCCCTCCTCGCCCACCATTGCCACCTTGGCCGCCGCCTCTGCCCACTCGAATTCGAGCAAGGCAGCGCCCCTGTCCCCCTCCTTTCTCCTCCAGAGAGCTCCCTTAGTCATGCGGAGCCCTGCCCCTCTTATTCCTCGCCTATCCGTGACCGTAGGACCGAGCCCAGCACTGGCCGACACTGTCATCCACCACGGCCGGTGGTGCGCTTGCTACCGCCCTTCCCGAGGTCCGTGGCCTACCTGGATGGATGCGGCTCGGCCTCCTGAGCGCGCCAGTGGCCGGAGCTTCGTCGGAAGTGGCCCGAGTCACCGGGACGGGCGCCGGCGAGCGCGCAACCCCCTCAGTCCCGTGGGCTCTCGTGTGAGGTTGAAGACGAAGGCAGCCTGCCAGCAGGCCCCACGCGCCAGTGACCCAGAAAGCCGGGCCCGCGAGCTTAAGTGGAAGCGCACTTCCGTGAATTACGTCTTTGGTTGCCCGAAGGCGTATTTTGCTGCAGCTTTAGTTTAAAATACATCTTCACCTTGTTGAAAGCGTATTTTCGCAAAGTGCGCCTTCTATTTCCAGCCGCCGGCCAAAACCCTTACATAGCGGGCGTTCGTCGGATAGCAGCAGAAATGAACAAGATTCTATTTGTTTTCTGCCTAACGAATGAACGGCCGTATTTTTGCAACCGTAACTCCGAATCAGGTGATTCCAATGCCCACATTCTCTGTTTGTTGAGACCGTTCTATTGATGTCATTTTCATAAGGTTATCACACTGTGAAAATGACCATTTTGCCCCTGCCCTTATTCAGTCCAGCCGGGAGAGAAACTTTTTCGGCAAAAATTTCCGCGAACTCCTCGCACTTCTTCCCGGTGATTCCTTCATCCCCAGGCAAGTCACAATAGCCACTTGCATGATGGCCTTGCAGTAGCCATGGTTTTCCACTTGAATATTTAAATGTTTTGTGCATGTTAATATTTTGTGAATGCTTTATATGCTTGGGAACCCATGCTCATTTCCTTCGCCATGTTCATATGCACCTTGTAAGTTAAATGATTATTTGTTAGTATTATTATTCATGATCAATTCGTGTTATCATTTTACATGCGAGTGTTATTGTCGTGTTTCATTCTAGTAATCTGTTCCGATGCTATTGATAATGATATGCTCCCCAGTGTAGTTATTATGTGCTATGAAAATACTTGTGATATGCATGATCATCGCTATGCCATGCTCATTTGCATCAAGTAGAGGAAATGATTTATTGTTGATGTTGTTATGACATATGTTAAATACTTATGTTGGCCCTCCATGCCTATGATGATATCATGCTCATATGCATTGTCATTTCATCTTGTAATTTTATTATGACTAAGCTCATCGCCACTTCAAGTTAAACTTGACGTTAATTGAACTTGAACAAATCTGTTGGCTGAGTCATCGTGCCATCGAATTGAGCTGACCAGTGCAGCCACACTCCCCTTATGGGAGGCCCTAATTCATTCTATTGTCATGCCTCTCGCCGGTGCCTCAAACTAGGGAAGGTTTTGTGCGCGCGCTACCCTTATCAGGTAGGCGGCCATAAGCCTTGTGTGCCCGAGTTGTATTGATATCCAATGTCCTCGTTTGGGACCGTTTTGTTTTGCCACGATGGTGGCTGGCCACCCATGACTTAGCCCAAAGGGGAGTTTGTCGGAGTGGCCGGGAGAGTGTCATGCAATAGATTGGTTTTGTCGGAATATCGTTGGTCCACCCGAATGGGAGCACGAGGCCATGAGTTCTGTGGTGTGGGTACGGTGTACTAACCTGTGTAGAGTGTATAATCTATCGATAGCCACACCCTTGGTTATGGGCCCAGTTCATAGTAGGTCACACTATGGGTCAACAGTAATAAATATATGAATAATGAACAACCCTGACTCTATGAGGAAAGAAGTTGGTTGATCTTTATGTGATCATGTGAGGATCACGATGGTATCATGGATACCTATGTTGGTGGATTATTATGTGATCGCATGATGATCACGATGGTAAGTAAGATGGATATTTATGGTGGCTATGAGATAACCTCCGAGCAGACTAAGTTGGTCCATGAGACCTTAAACGCCAACCCCCCTATTGCATGCTAGAGCTAGTATCATCATGTTCATATCATGAGTAGCATGTCCATGCCATGCTCATCTCATATGGTTCTAGTTGTATCATGCTCTTCATTAATAAATAACCTGTAAATGCCATGATGTTGTTTGTCTTGATTGCTTTGGTTGTTGTGAGCTTGTGAGTACATTCAAAGTACTCACCTGGCGTGTCATTCCAGATTGCAGGTCATGCCATGATCGATTGTTTGTCGAGGATCCCGAGGTTGCGGTCTAGGATGCGTCCCGCCAGAGTCCCCGCGGAGTGGAGTCCATCACCGTCATCGTTGTTCCGCTGCTAGAAGTTATTCTGCTATGAGATTTTCTGCTGCTAGCATAGAGCTACCTTTGCAGGCATAGTGTCGCCGTGCCGATGTATTCTTTTGTATTACTCGAACCCTTGTACCCCTATTATTTGTAATAAAGAGCTGATTTGTTCTATGCCAAGCAGTGTCGTATTCCAGAAGACTTGATCTCTGGGCTAGAACACGGGGTGTTCCGGTTCCTCTGAGCCGGGGTGCCATACTCCGGCCACCCCAGCCTCTGCCATCGCCACCGTTCGATGTGGCGCTGAGCGCACGTTCGAACGCGCCAAACCCCGCGCGAAATGGACGCCTGTAGACGAAATCCGACGAGGCCCGAGGCCTCCACCGCATTCTGGCGTCGCCGGCGGCAAGTCGCTGGCCGCCGCTGACGTGGCTGACTTAGGGCCCACCCCTGAGTCCCTGCCAGTGGGTCCCAGGGGCCCTGTTGACTGGGTTGACCTATTCAACCCTGCTGATTGGGCAACCCAAGTCACTGACAGGCGGGCCCCACTCGCTAATGAAAATGTTTTTATAAATAAACATAATTTGTAGTTAATTAGTCATTGACAACTGGGGCCCACCGCTAATTAATCTCAGTTTAATTTAAACAAGCTCTAATTAGTCCTGTGTCACTGACATGTGGGCCCAGTCCACTGTTCCAGTGGATAAGGCTGTCCAGTCAGCCTGCTGACTGGGCAGCTGGCCCACCAGTCAGCCTCTGCTGACTGGGCAGTTGACCCAGTCAACTGGGCCCACTGTCAGCCTCTGGTGCTCTGTGCTGTGTACACTCTCTGTGTGCATTTAGCAATTTCCCATTTAATTTCAAAATTGAAATAATTCTAGAAATTTTAGAATATTGTTTAAAAGTTTGAAAAATCATAGAAAATAATCCATAACTCGGATGAAAAAGCTTTCTACATTAAAGTTGATCAGAAAAATAAGACGAATCCAAATATGCCATCCACATACTTGTCACATGCCTCCAGCACTGCAAACATGGAACCTTCCCATCCGGATCATCTGTCCGATAAATGCCTAAAGCTAGGAAAATATTCCCAGATATTTTCCCGCTCCGTCTATAACACTTAGCACTGCGTTAGACCATCCCCAGCTCAACATATTGCCATGTCATGCATTGTGATGCATTTGTTTGCTTTTTATTTATTGTTTCTTCCCCCTCTTCTCTCCGGTAGACCCCGAGACCGACGCTGCCGCTGAGTATGACTACGTCCCTGATGACAGTCCCTCTCAGCAGAGCTTCCAGTCAAGCAAACCCCCTTGATCATTTATATATCGCCCATTCTTTCTCTATCGTGCTTGCATTAGGTTTTACTACTGTATTCTACAGCTCCTATTCAGATGCATAGCCTGATTTTGTAACCTGCTGTTGGTACTTGACCTGCTGTCCTATATGCTTAGTTTAGACTGGTTAGTGATCCATCATTGGCCCGCACCCTTGTCTGTGTTGCCATGCTTTGCTTCCAGATGTTTCGATCATCATGATCGATGTGCAGAGACCAACACATCACCGCACACCCCCTTAGTTGTACGACTCTGTAGAGCTACTATCGAGTGCTGAGGGTGATACCTCCTACCTCACTCCTGATGATATCTCTGTAGCATAGTTAGTCGGTTGTGGGTTACCGAGGGTGATTCCTCTTTCACCACCTCCGATGATGCCTCTGTCGTGCAACCCCTCAAGTGTGAACCCATCGAGGGTGATTCCTCCTAGTTCACCTTAACGGATACATCAAGTCGGAATCCAATGTGGGTGATTCCTCGGATACCCCCTTGATGTGATGGACACACGAATACCTTGACTTTTACCTCAGTCCCTTGTTGAAGTCGGGTCGACCCCGAGGGGTACCCGTGAGAGTTACGAAAGTCGGGTTGACCATGAGGGTACCCAAGAGATAATTACATGGCATGGCCGTGCAGGCAGATCACCTCAGGAGAGGGAGGAGAAGGATTGGGTCTGACCCTTGCCGTAAGTCCGCGAGATGGGGCGACGGGACCATAGATCGTGGATCGCTGATCGTTTCAGCGAGCTCCCAACACACTAATGGGTTAGGATATATGATCTGAGTAGGCCTCTGGCCTTTTTGGACTAACCACCACGCAGGAATAAGTATGGGCACTCAGCATCGTATGTATCAGCTGAAGTTCTTCAGATGTCAGTAGTTGAGCGGCGCGCACCCGGGTGGACCGTGAAAGTCTGCGTGTGTATACAGGGGCTAGGTCTGGTCCCGACCACGTTCGCAACGCGCAGGAGTGCAAAGGGCGACGGGCCCAAGACCCCTGAGCACTTAGGGTGTAGACTGGCATGCTGGCCTCTCTGTTGAACCTAGGTAGGGCTACGGCATGTCGATCAGCCGAGGCTAGGCATGACCCGAGTAATTGTGTCTGGCCAGAGTTAATCGAGCGTGTTGGGTAAGTTGGTGCACCCCTACAGGGAAGTATATCTATTCGAATAGCCGTGTCCACGGTAACGGATGCTCGGAGAGTATACCGATCTACTACAACTACAACTGGATACTTGTGACACTAAACTGGTATTATGGCTCCGGGATCGCTTCCTCGTAGGGAGTCGAGGAACGATCTCTGGGCATGGCTGCTATTATACTTGTTGCTACTACTTTATTTATGTACTAATATACACTCTTCTAATGCTGCAAGATGCTAGTCTTCGATAGGCTAGGCCTTCCCCTCTATTCTGGCATTTCTGCAGTCTAGTCCATAGCTACAGCCCCTTCATTCGATACCAATGCATAATTAGAATAGTTTTGATGTAAGTCTTGCGAGTACTTTGGATGAGTACTCATGGTTGCTTTGCTACCTCTTTTTCCCATACCCGATTGCTACGATCAGATGACGGACCCCCGGAGCCAGCTGCCCCCGCCGATGACTACTACTACTACACCGATGGAGCCTACTACTATGTGGAGACCGCCGACCAGGAGTAGTTAGGAGGCCCCAGGTAGGAGGCCTGGGCCTTTTCGATCTAGATGTCATTGTTTTGCTCAGCCTCCTTAAGGCAAACTTGTTTAGTTATGTCTGTACTCAGATATTGTTGCTTCCGCTGACTCTCGTGTAACTCGAGCTTATGTATTCGATCCCTCGAGGCCCCTGGTGTCGGTGTCAAAACCGGCGGATCTCGGGTAGGGGGTCCCGAACTGTAGATCTTGGATCAATGGGGAACAAGGGACGAAGGACACGATGTTTACCTAGGTTCGGGACCTCTTGAAGAGGTAAAAGCCTACGTCCTGCTCAATTATATTGATGTGTATCAAGGGGTTATAGAGTTGATCTACCACGAGAGCAGATGAACTAAACCCTAGGTGAGTAGGATGATGGTTCTTCTTCTAGCCTCTATGGACTAAAACCCTCTGGTTTATATAGATACCAGGGGTACTAGGGTTACACATAGTCGGTTATAAGGAAGGAATAATCACGTCGATTCTTCTTATCTTAACTTGGAGGACACACCAAGGCATCAAAGATCTCCTTTCCGTATACGGGGTCGCCTCATAGCTCGGCCTTCTAGCGATTGTAATGCGGCCCGATTGTCCAGCCCATAGGAGATAGGCCGGCAGTCCGAGGACCCCCCAGTCCGGGACTCCCTCAGTAGCCCCCTAACTAGCCTCCAACGTCGGTGCTCATAGTCCCTTGAATTCCTGGTTCACCTGGAGTCTCCGTCTTGTGGGGCGAGTTCTTCTTCCCCTCCATTCTCAGAGTAGTTCCCCTCAGCCAAGCCTTCAAGAGTCATTTGGCAGAGTTCGACCACATTTTACAAGGTTCTGTGCAGAATCCGAACTGCAGATATTGCTTAGTCTCGAAGGCCAAACGCTCAAGTGTGAACAGTGCCCTTGACTGACAACTTTTGGCGAAGGGTCACGCCCGGTCATAAGCACCAAGCCATCATGAGAACTTGAAGCGTGGTCCGAGGCAGCCTCTTCATTGGCACGTCTCACCAAAGTGGGGACCGTACCCCATTTTTTAAGGGATATGATCAGTAATTTCGGTTACCCCGCTCGTGCGTAACATCGTGATTACATTGGGAAGTGGCGAGGCTCGCGGCGCAGTAAAAGGACCTTTGATATTTCGGCAGCCCATAAGAGGGAAACGGCCATCGCTACAGGTGTATGCCTTCTCCTTCCTCTCACCAACACTTTCCCCATCTTCAGAACTCCAGCGCCCCGTGCCATTCTTCCCCGAGAAATCCCTTCAAGCCACTCCCTTGCTTCAGTCATGGCTGGATCCAGTGCCAAGGGAAAATGGGAGGCCTCCACCGTCACCAACGACGATATTCAGGATCTGAAGCGCACCGGCTACTTCCCGACCGACGTTGCTCACAGGGCTCCAGTGGAGGGCCAGGTCATCCCCACACCCCAACCAGGTGAGAGGGTGGTGTTTTTCCACCACTTCATCCGGGGACTGTGCTTCCCGCTCCACCCCTTCGTCAGGGGGTTGATGTTCTTCTACGGGTTAGGTTTCCATGATCTGGCTCCAAACTCCTTTTTGCACATCTCGGCCTTCATCATCGTCTGTGAGGCCTTCTTGCGAGTCCGGCCACACATCGGCCTGTGGCTGAAGATCTTCAATGTCAAGCCGAAGATAGTTGACGGCCAACAGACGGACTGCGGCGGGGCGATGGTTAGCAAACTCGCTCGGGTCGAGTGGTCGGAGGACACATTCATAGACACCATCAAAGTCTGGAAGAAGGAGTGGTTCTATATCATAGAGCCACGGGATGCGGCCTGGACGGCGGCTCACGAATTCAGATCCGGACCTCCTGTGAGGCTAACCTCGTGGACGCAAAAGAGCCTTGACTGGGGGTCACCCATAGAGGTAGAGTCGCTGCAGAAGCGCATCTCTAGCATGATAAGGGCGGGCGCCAAGCTGACCAACGTGGTTCAGGTGATGCTCAACCGCCGCCTCCTCCCTTGCCAACAGCGGGCCACGCCGATGTGGACCTACAAGCCCGAGGACCCAGCCACTGTGCTCCGTTTTTACGACACCACTCACGGGAAGTTGTGGAAGGTGTTGTTTAAGCCTCAGAAGGAGTGGCCGGCCAGGGAGGAGGACATCGGTCTCGACGCCGCACACCCGCCTAGGGAGGTAATGAAGCTTCAGCTTTTTATGTTTGGATATTCACCTTTTAAAGAGGGATCTGACTCTTTCTTCCCCTCTCTCACAGGGTCGGCTTAATAAAGCCGTGCGGATTGACAGTCCGGCCCCACTGCCCAAAGACCCCAGGTCGGCCCTGCTAGGGGAAATGCTGACCGTGGCGCCAGAGAAGAAAGAGAAAAAGAAGATTGAGAATAAGGAGGTTCGAGAAGGCCTCCGCTCAAGGGGACCTCCGGACGCCAAGTCCGGGGAGACCCAGGCCCCCTCTGCTCATGAGGGGGAGCAAGAAGAGGAAGGGGAGGAGAGCGACTCCTCCCGAACAAGGAAAAGGGCGGCGTCGGAGGGCGCTGAGGAGGAACAACCTCCTCACGCCCCAAAGAAACAGCGCAGGGCCAAGTTGGTCCTGCCAGATGACAGCTCGGATTCTGATGAGGTGTCCGTAGCATCCGAAGAGGTTCCGCAAAGGAACCCGAGGGTAATGCCCTCTGCCAAAAGGTATGAATTCAAAGATTCCCCAGGCACTTGTTTTATTAGTTCATTGCTGACAGTATATTTTTTGCATGCTACAGCCTAGCGTGCGACCTCCCCGCTGATCAAGTCTCAGAGGGGGCTTCTCCGCCAGCTGAACTGGCAGAGAGTGGGTCTGCATCGCGTTCTGCGCCTCCTCCGGTCATCGAGGAGACCGGGAAGGTGCTGTCCCGAAGGACCACTCCCTGCCCGGACATGGGAGGTGGTGGTGATGAGATCATGGCCGAGGTTAACGCCTCGGTCATCGAAGACCAGGAGGGGGAAATCCTCCTGGAGAACAAGGAGGGGGAGCTCGGTCAATCTGAGCCCACCCGAAAGATGGCTTCAGAGCTCCCAAGACCCCCCGAGGTGTCAATTCCGCCCTCCACCAAAGGGGGAGCCGAGGCCTTGCCGCCAGCGCCAAACACCGATGAACGAGTCACGGCTGGGTGGCCGGATTTGATGGAGGATGTGTTGAATAGCTCCTCTGTTGTTCCGGAGCACCGCGCCCTAATGGGCGTGGTGTTGCAAAGTATTCGGTCCATTAACAGCGGACTGAAGGAAGCTTTTGACGGCCTGCTGACGGGCTTTGAGGTGAGCAATGTAATAGTCTTTTCTCAAAGCGAATGTTTGAGCAAGTTTATGCAATCCTCATAGATATAGCATCCCTCGAGCCCAGTGCGAGTTTTGAAGAAAAACTCAAACGGGGATCAAACCAGATGGAGAATGCCTGTGATAGTGAAAGTTTTGACCTGTGTTGTAGGCCTCGTCGTTGGCGGCGGCTGCCAATGCCGCAGAGCTAGCCGAGCTAAATCGGAAGCTCAAGATCTCCGATGAGGAGCTCGACCGTGTCAACAAGCGGTTCGATGAAGCACAAGGTTAGTTCGGTCGAGACTTGATAGTTCGGATTGTCTTATCCCGCAAGGTATTCGGGGATATCCCTGAGCAAGAGTTGATTTACAACTGTAGCTGCCGCCACGGATTTCGAGAACTTCAAGGCCAAACTTAAGAAGGCCAGGCAGGAGGCTGCTGAACAGAAAGTGGCGGCCGAGCAAGCAGCAGCCGAGCTGTTGGCGGTGAAGGCCGTTAGAGGCAAGCACAAGGCCATAGTGGCCGAAGTGCAACAAGAGCTCAAGGATGCTGTCAAAAAATGTGAGGACCTTGAGCAGAAAGGTAGTGGTCAAGCCGCCGAGCTATCCAAGATAAGACAGGAGATCTAGGAGGCGAGGACGGAGACGCGGGGCGCCCGAGAAGAGCTTCGTCAAGTGAAGCAGATTGCAGATGGTAAGCCATACTTACTGCAGAGTGTCTTTGGCGGTCAAAGGTTTGCGTTGCTCACACGAGTGTGGCGCTCCTCAGGCACGTTTGCGGATCTTCCGAGGAGTGCGGCGGATGCGGCGAGGCACTATGCGGCTCGGGAGTGTGATGTAGAACACAGGTTGTTCTGGGCGCAGTTCTAAGCTCCCGAACACCCTCCCCTCCTGAGCAATCAGATGAAGCAGCTGATGGAGCTCCATCGGATGGCCGAGCCAGCCATGAAGGACCTCTGTGTTCGGCTGTGGCCCGCAGAGCCAATACCGAGCAGTTACTTTGGCCTGGTGCAGAAGTTGTGCGATGCATCTCCCCGGGTTGACGCTGTGAAGCGCTCCGCATGCAGCGAAGGAGCTCGGATGGCCTTCGTGAGGACCATGGTGCACTGGCCCAAGATTAAGCCAGTTGAGATGGCTACCGGTCCCCCGCCTGCTAGAAAGGAGCATCGTCGTCCCGAGCAGTATTTCCCAATTGTAATGGATGGTGCTCGGGCGATAGAGGACCAGTGTCCCAAAGATGTAATTCTTGAATGAGCTATCATGTATTGAATGACAATTAGACCTTTTGCTTTATAATGCGGCCTGTTGTATGGTTTATCATACTGGAATATGTTTTGATTTTATTTTGACTCTTGTGCGGCCATTTTGAGTCTGAAAGTTACCAGTCTTCTGCTTCAGCCCCCTTGTAGATACTACGAGGGGTGTTTTGCCTCCGCATTGTGACCCTTAGCCGACGTCTCGGTGCCCGGAGGCGGTAGAGTGAAAGGGAAACAAGGCAATCGGACTATGCAGTTTTATTACCTTCACTTGGCCATAAGAGATTGACTGCGGGGGTTAGTGACTAGCCCCCAGTGGTTCTTGATGTTTCGAACGAGCCGGGGTGGGAATCATAATCACCCGGTTTGTGTGAAGGCAAACCCTTCGTATAATACGGCGTAACCTCCATCGATTTTTAGTTTAACACTTGTCATCGGATCGCTGACCAGTTCTCGTTTATTATGACAGTCAATTTTTGGCCTTCTCCGCCGAGGTACTTAACCAGGCTAGCTAGAAGTACAATCGCGGTGGTTCTCCCTTTACCCCCTAGCCGAATGTGCGGAACGTAGGAGGGTAAGCACAGGAGCCGGGCAACCCAACTATTGACCCAAGACATAATTGGGAACCGATTCATATAATGCAATATCTGAGACGCCGAACACTTTCAAGGCAAAGGTAGTGCCGGACTAATGTGAAGGGCGAGTTTAATAATCGAGCCCCCGGTCTTTTAGCCGGTTACATCAAAAAAGAATATGCACCGAAGTAATGTGCTTCGGCATCGGAGAGCGAAAAAGGTATATCCAATGTGAAAGACTGCGATTGGACCGAAAAAGGTGGTCTTGATTTCCTTTGAGCTAGAGACGTCGAAACGTACAATCCGAACAGCCGAAGCAACTATTATAAATTCTTTACGAAAATGGATAAATTTTATAGATTAAAGGTTTACACAGGGCCTTAATACGAGGTTTGACGTCCCTACTATGCCCTGCTGCACATCTGCGCCTTTGCCCTATAGGGAAGGAAGAACTCCTTGGAGGGTGATAATCGGCCGACGGGCCCTTGAAAGAAGGTCTTGAGAAGTCGCCGTACTGTATTAGCTTGATGCCGAATAGGTCCTAGATGGTACCCATTGCTGTCCGAAGACCTATTTGACCGTAGCTCAGTTTGAACCAAACACTTGGCCGTTGGGTGGTTGGTCCCCATAGCTCCCCATGGTATTTTGAGTGCGAAGTTGTGCACGCGAGGCACGTGATGCACGACTGGGGTACTGTGGGGTGCGCGTCCCTATTTATGTTGGGCGCGGGAAGGCTCTTCGAACTGAGATATGGCCTGGGCCCTTTTGTTTGTCTCTCGTGCCTTGACGGCGGGCTGATATGTCAGCCCCTTGATGCCGGGTTGGACTTCGGCTGCCAGAGCCACTGTATGCTCCTCAGTCCGGAGTGATCGCTCCATGTTACCATTGACTGTGATGACACCCTTAGGTCCGGGCATCTTTAGCTTCAGGTATGCGTAATGGGGGATGGCGTTGAAATGCGCGAACGCCATTTGGCCCAGGAGTGCGTGATAGCCACTGCGGAAAGGGACAATGTCGAAGATTAAGTCTTCCCTGTGAAAGTTGTCCGCTGTGCCGAACACTACTTCTAAGGTCAGAGTGCCCGAGCAGCGAGCTTCGACGCCTGGAATTACCCCTTTAAAGGTGGTGCTACTGGGTTTGATCCTTGATGGGTCGATACCCATTTTCTTTACTGTGTCTGAATAAATCAGATTGAGGCTACTGCCTCCATCCATGAGGACTCTGGTGAGGTGGTACCCGTCGATGATGGGGTCGAGAACCAGGGCTGCCGGTCTGCCATGACGGATACTGATCGGGTGTTCCCTGCGGTCGAAGGTGATCGGACATGCCGACCATGGGTTGAACTTCGGGGCTACTGGCTCTACGGCGTAGACATCCCAGAGTGCGCGCTTCCTCTCCTTCTTGGGTATATGCGTGGCGTAAATCATGTTCACCATTTTTACATCAGGAGGGAACTGCTTCTGGTCTCCATTTTTCGGCCCGCGAGGCTCGTCGTCGTCCTCGCTGCGGAGGCCCTTGCCTTGCTCCTCGGCTATGAGCTTGCCGGCCTGTTTGATCACCCAATAGTTACGGTTGGTGTGGTTAGCAGGCTTGTCCTGGGTGCCATGTATCTGGCAAGGGCTATCCAGGATTTTGTCGAGTGCGGTCGGGCCGTCCCTGTTCCCTTTAAAGGGTTTTTTCCGCTGACCGGATTGGGAGTTACTGAATCCGGCATTCATTGCCGTGTCCTCGGCTTCACCACCATTGTGACGGTGCTTATTTTTGTTGCGCCATGGTTTCCCGTTTCCATCGCAGACTTCCGAGGTACCAGGGTCTTCTGGGTTGTTGCTTCTATGAGCCAACCAACTATCTTCGCCTGTGCAAAAGCGGTTCATGAGTGAGGTGAGGGCGGA
This sequence comes from Elymus sibiricus, assembly GCA_039707655.1. Classification (NCBI taxonomy): domain Eukaryota; kingdom Viridiplantae; phylum Streptophyta; class Magnoliopsida; order Poales; family Poaceae; genus Elymus; species Elymus sibiricus. The sequence continues at coordinate 537,917,534 of CM077675.1, forward strand.
CATTGTCCTCGGTTTATCTTGGCCGAGCTGACAAGCTAGCCATTCTTCTCGGATGCTGTGCTTAAATGCAGCTATCGCTTCAGTGTCCAGACAGTCCACGATTTGGTTCTTTTTAGTCAAGAACCGATTCCAAAATTGTTGAGCTGACTCTCCGGGCTGTTGGACCACATGGCTTAGGTCATCGGCATCTCGGGGCCAAACGTAAGTGCCTTGGAAGTTGGCTCGGAAAGCATCTTCTAGCTCTTCCCAGCTCCCTATGGAGTTTTCAAGGAGGCTATTCAGCCAGTGCCTGGCTGGTCCTTTGAGCTTTAATGGCAAATATTTTATGGCGTGGAGATCGTCTCCTCAGGCCATATGGATGTGGAGAAGAAAATCTTCAATCCGCATGGTCGGGTCAGTTGTCATGTCGTATTGTTCGATGTTTATGGGTTTAAACCCCTCGGGGAACTAATGCCACATCACCTCATCCGTGAAGCACATTGGGTGAGCAGCGCCCCTGACTCGGACCACATCGTGCCGGAGATCGGCTGCCATCTGGGCCCGGCACTGCTCCCGAACTCTATCGTTCCGGTCGCGCCAAGCTTGGTATCCGTTTGGTCCAGCAGGAGTATACTCTCTAGATCCATAGATGGATCTTGTCTGGCCTGCTCTAATGGCCAGGTCATGACGTAGATCATATTGGTGCTCTTGTTGTGCTACCTCCTTGCCTCTGCGGCGAGGGGGAGCAGGTGGGTGTTCGGCCTCCCGAGCCGGCCTGTCCCGTCCTCGAGGGGGGCGGTCGGGCTGGTCTGCCTGGGTATATCTTGGTGGAGCGGGCGCAAGGGCCTCATCGTCAAATTGTGGCAGCAGTTTCTGCTTTGGGTAGCTTTTGGTTTGCCGTTCATAGCCGTACCCTTCTTCGGCTGCCAGGACGTTTGTCCGTCTATCATTGAGCGTGCTTTGTTCGGCTTTCGGCTATTGCTACTTCTTCTTCAGGCTTCGTGCAGTGGTTATAAGTTTCCGCTTGAACCTCTCCTGGTCCAGCGGGTCTTCAGGGACGATGAAATCCTCGGCTCCAAGGATATCCTCCTCTTCGGAGAGAGGAAGGTAGTTATTGTCCTCGAAGTCATTGAGGTCCTCATGCCCCTCCGAGCTGTCAAGCTGTAGCTCGGGAGCGGCAGTGTCACCGGGGTCATCCATGTTGTCCGGGGTATCATCTTCCCCGGTACCCGTGTTGCTCTCCCTACCCTTATGCCCCTTGGATCGTAGGTGCAGTCGTCGGCGTTTGGGCGGCTCCTCGCCGGGTTTATCATCATCTTGCTTGGGGGTGCCGTCACCATTCTCCTTGGGGGTGTCCACCATATAGACGTCGTAGGTGGCGGTGGCCGTCCACCGTCCGGTGATGGGAGGGGCAGTACTTGTGTGGGCAGTGGTTACGACATCTCCATCCGTGTCGTCAGCTTCCTCAGAAGCATAGTCCAGCGTGTCTGTTAAGTCTTCGATAGTGGCTACTAAGTGGGTGGTGGGTGGGGCGTAAGATTCCCTGTGGCCTGCCTCAAGACCGAGCCGAGCGTAGTTCGAGGATGGGCCGTCTGTGATGGTGATAGTCTGGATCCGATCTAGCATCTCGCTTAGCAGGGTGAGATCAGCCGGATTGGTATTCGGGATTTTTTTTTAAGTTGACCTCCGGTATGATGGCGCAAGGAGTGAGTCCAGCCAGGGTTGACTCCAGGTATTCGGACGCCGGAGTCAAATCCGGGCTTGAAGCAGGATCCGGCATAAGAGAGGTGGGTCTGACCGAAATTAGTTCCTGATCTTCGGACGTCGAGGTCGTATCCCGGCTCGGGGCCGGATCCGAGATGAAAGTCGACCCAAGGGTCGGGTTGGAGGGGGATCCCGAAGTTAAAGCTTCAGGGTCTTCGGGCGCCTCAGATGAGGCCGAGAATCTGGTGAGGATCAGATCACCCCGAGCATCAGTTATGTATTCCAAGTTACCAAATCTAATATGGTGCTCAGGGGCTAAGCTATCGACCTGGTCCAGATGATCGGCCAAGTTGGCATGCAAGACGACGCCACCGAACGCAAAGATCTGTCCGGGAATGAAGGTGTCCCCGGAGCTGATGCCGTCTCCAATGATCAGGCGAGCCATCGATGCTTTGGCGATCTCATAGTGGAACTCTCAATGAAAGCACCAATGTCGGTGTCAAAACCGGCGGATCTCGGGTAGGGGGTCCCGAACTGTGGATCTTGGATCAATGGGGAACAAGGGACGAAGGACACGATGTTTACCCAGGTTCGGGCCCTCTCGAAGAGGTAAAACCCTACGTCCTGCTTGATTATATTGAAGTGTATCAAGGGGTTACAGAGTTGATCTACCATGAGATCAGATGAACTAAACCCTAGGTGAGTAGGATGATGGTTCTTCTTCTAGCCTCTACGGACTAAAACCCTCTGGTTTATATAGATACCAAGGGTACTAGTGTTACACATAGTCGGTTACAAGGAAGGAATAATCACGCCGACTCTTCTTATCTTAACTTGGAGGACACACCAAGGCATCAAAGATCTCCTTTCCGGATATGGGGTCACTTCATAGCTCGGCCTTCAAGCGATTGTAATGCGGCCCGACTGTCTGGCCCATAGGAGATAGGCCGGCAGTCCGAGGACCCCCAGTCCGGGACTCCCTCACCTGGCTTGTTATATAAAGCTTGTACGACTTTTAATTTGTGTTTAGAGTTGTGTTGTGATATCTTCCCATGAGTCTCTGATCTTGATCGTGTACATTTGCATGTATGATTAGTGCATGGTCGAGTCAGGGCATCACAGGCATCCATCATCATCTGGCCACACACAGGTGACTTCATCATGAGGATGCCGGAACACGACAACGGGAAAGAAGAACAAAACCGGTAATGAGGATAACGGTATAATGAGCATGTGATGACTCAGGAGGATACCGACACATCCTGGGTTTTGTGAAGTATTGCAAAGCAAAGGGAACATCACATGATAACCAAAGGTTCACTCGAATGTCATTCGTGTAATCATAGGGATCGATATGGACGTCCAAGGTTCCGTTATCGGTCATTGAACGAAGGGGTTTCGTTCTTGTCTATGGTTTACCGAACCTACGGGGTCACAAACTTAAGGTAATCATGATCTGCTGAGTGTTAGTAGGATGAGATTATCGAGGATTTATTTGTGGAATTGTTTCATTAATATTCGGAATAGTTTCGAGAGGAACCAGAAGCGTTTCGGGGTCATCGGAAGGGTTTCAGAGTTTATCGGGCAATACCGGGTATTACCGATAAATAATATATAGGTGGAAAATATTTCTGGAGATGTTAAATTATATATAATATGCTCTAGTAATTGGTAGAGGGCTTTTATATTTAATTTAATAGCAACGGGCCTTACAAGGCCAAGTGGTGGAAGGAGTATTGGGCCACCCCCCCCTTTCCTTGTGTTGGGGGGGGAATTGGACTAGGGGAGGAGTCCAACTCCTTCCCCTTGGCCGGCGCCCCAAGGAGGGACTTTCCCTCCTTGGTGGCTGCCCTCTTCTCCCCCTCTAACCTATATATACTTGAGGTATTGGCCACAATAAAACACACAACTTTTGGAGCCTCCCCTAGTTCATCAAGCTCTAGTTCTAGTTGGTCCTAGTTGACTAATTAGAGCTAGATCTAGTTCCTCTAATCCTCATAATTAGAAGCCCAGTGTGGTGCTAATCTCCTCCCTCTAATTCTTTAGCAACAATTAGCTCTGGATGGCGAAGAGCTACCAGATCGTGAAGACCGTATGCCTGCAACCAAGTAGAGAGGCTGTGCTTTCAATCTTCCGTTCGAGGGATCGTTCAAGGGAGGTTCGTGGGATTGTCATCAGCGGTTTGAGGGACACCAAGTACGATCTACACTAACACATTCTTCTTCTGCTGCAACTCAGTTGTGACACCCTGGCTTTCGCTCCTGGTTTTTTTTCCTTTGCGGGATTGGACTCCCGTCTTTTTTCGATGTTTTCGGATTTCCTCTCGCTCTTGGGTATATGAAGATGGTCATTTAGCCTTACCTTTCCTATCCAACCAGATATTCTCTTCAGTCCAACCTTGCCACCCGAGATATGTTCTCAGGATTTTGCCGCCAAAACCCAACTTTCTGAGTTACTGGAAGGGAAACCCTAATTCCTTCCGTTACAAAGGAACCCTAATTTTCTTTGAACTGTTGCCTCCCAAACTTTTCCCAGTGATCATCCCATATCTATAAACCCTGGATATGCAAAAATATTGCCAAGTCATTTGCAATATTTTTCATTTAAAATTAATTCATTTTTCTATTGTTTAAAGGAATTATATCCAGGAAAATATCTACCCATCTCCAAAGTCCATGAAAACTTGTGGGGATATTCTTTGTGATCATATTGAGCTCCCATAAAAATATTGGCCATAATTAAATAAGGGAAATTGCATTTTCCTATTTAATGCCAATATTACATTTTGGGCACTTTCCCAAGGAGCTACTATTTTGGTAGATAGGAAAAATGCCAAATCATTTGTGGAGCTTCTCCTATCCATATCTTCACCATTTCCATCAAGAACCCAAGTTCCACAGTTCAAATTTTGACCACATCATCCAATTCTTGTCTCTGGACCTATTTTGAGTTTGTGAAGCAACTATATGTTATATTGCTTAAAAATTCTTGAAATTAATCCAGGACCTCACATTCCCTATATGATGTGAGCATACAAAAATTCACATCATTTTATCCAATTTCTCCCAGAAATTCTATCTAGTTTCTGTCCAGCAGGAAGCACTGTGAAGGAAGTACCACTTTGGTATGTCCAAATGGTATGAAATTTTACTAGTGTCTTCATAATTCCAAATCATCATCTTAAACAAAATTTCAGCCAAATCCAATCAGCCATTTGAGCACAACATCAAGATCTAGTTTCTAGACCAAATATTGCATTGTGAAGGAAGTGCATGCAAAACTGGTCCAAATGGCTTCAAATTTTGCAAGCATCTACTCCTTCCCACCACATATCATGGTGACAAAGATCCAGCTCCTCTCCTTGATCCATTTCTCCAGAAAAGTTCATCCAAGCTTGCTGTTAGAATCTGTTTTTGCAGATGCTTCTCACCTTAGCAGTGAAGGACCTGTTGGACAAGGTGTGACAGGCAGACGCGGCCCAGAGCACGTGGTGCACGTGGTGACTACATGAATAGCAGGCAGAAGCGGCGCTTTGCGCACTGACCTCATCGGGTAGCTCACTCCGGCCAACTCCGGCTTGTCCCGGCATGTCCAATGGCTCTGCACCGTCCACGTACACACTCTCTAGCTCCTTCCGCCACTGTTCTTCTCCCCGCCGCACCGTGACGAACGCCGCCGTACCGCCACTGTTCGTCCACTGTCGCCGTCATATCCGGCTGAGCTGAAGCTCCTCGAGCACACCAGCACAGCCCTCCTGCTCCCCCATGACACTCCCCGACGCCGGGAACCGGCCAGCCACGTTGCCCATAGGCTCCAGAACTCCGGCCATCTCACCGAGCGGCCGAGCTGATCACCTCTCCCTGCCGGGCTATAAATAGCCAGCCCGAGCATCCCCGAGCATGCACACCACTCTCCTCTCCCTCCCCTCTACCTGTTAGCTTGCTCAGAGGAGCACCAGAGCCCTTCGGCTCCGCCTCCGGCCGCCTCGGCCTTGGCCTCTGCTCCAGTTCGAACCGAGCAGCAGAGCCACCCCGACCCCCTACACCTTCCACCACTCCTCCACACCTCCCCTAGAACCATCCCAGCCCACGGGGTCGAGCTCAAGCTGCTCCCTCCGCTCCAATTTAGTCGGGCCACCATGGTTCTTCCCTCGACTGCCGCACCCCACTCCGGCCGTCCCCGGAGCTAGGATCACCACCACCAGCCGCGGGATGCATTTGCGAGCCCATCCCCACCGCCGGCCGAGCTCGCCATGCCCTGCCTCGCCGGAATCAACCACGGCCGGCCGCCCCTCTGCCTTGTTGGGAGGAAGAAGAGAAGGAGTGGGGAGGAGAGAGAAGGTGTGCGGGCCCCAGCCGTCAGCGGCTAAAAGTGCGTGCCCGCCGCTTAAGTGGACGCACACATGCCAAAATACGTTTTCCTACTAGGAAAACGTACTATGGAGAAGACGTTTTCTTCTCTGGAAAGCGCTTCGGCTCATAATACGTTTTCTCTACAGGAAAATGTATTTCCAGAGAAGGCGCCAGCCGCAGTGATGTCAGGGACCCTGATGCAATTATTTCTCTTACAGATCAGTCCCTAGCAGGCAAACACTCATATCTTTTTGCTCGCAAGTCCGATTCTGGTGATTCCAAAGCCAACGATTTCTATTCATCGAGCTCGTCCCGATGATATCACTTTAACTATGTTGACACATTCTGAAAATACCCATTTTGCCCCTGCCCTATATCCAGCCTCTTCGAGAGAGAAACCTTTCCGGCGAATTTTCCGCGAAGTGATCGCACTTCTCTCCAGTGTATTCCTTCATCCCAGGCATGCCGACCATCTGATATATGCCCTAAAGCATTGCTCTGTGTAATTCTTGCATGTTTAATTAATGAATATTTTTTGTTCGAGTGCATAATAATAGGCGGTATATGACTCTGATGAACCCTTGCTTGTCCTTTCTTTGGTGATGGCACCACCCCTGTGTTCTGAGCTGCTTTCGGCTGTTCGGGGTGGATGCCGACTTTATATTTCTCTTTTCAACAACTGGCCCGTGTTCTGTGCTGCTTTTCGGCCGTCTCGGGTAGCTGTTGAGTTTCTTTTCGTAACAGTGACCCCATGCTCTGAGCTATTCTTCGGCCATCTTGGGGAACCGCTACATTCTTTTTATCAACACTGTCTCATGCTCTGAGCTGCTTTTCGACCGTCTTGAGCAGTGGTTGAGTTATTTCGGTTACGTCCCAGATCTGAGTTGTAAGGACCGTTCTGGTGGCTACTGGTTTATTTGCCGGTTTCATGCAAGGGTTCGGATGATTGTAACCCACAACTAAAACTTGTAAAGTGATGAACTTGTCCTTTAAACATTGTTTCACTAATGACTCATTGTGATATCATATGGAGATAGGTTGTTACGTTTCCATAGTTGTTACATCATGCATGGTTTCTGTTATTACAATGCGATAGAATGTGACTTAATAATGACAACCTCCTCCGTCGGCTGGATCAAGTCATAGTGCCACTGAACCGAACTCATTAGTGTAGCCATGTTTGCCTTTATGAGAAGGCCCTGACTTGGTATGTTGTCTTGTCTCTTATTGGTGCCACCAAAGAGGAAAGGTTATGCGTGCCTGCTACCCTGGCCCGGTAGGCGACGATAACCTTGTGAGCCCAATTGTTTGTTTAGCCCGGGGTCCCCGTTTGGGACAGTTTTGTTTAGCCACGACGATGGCAGGTGTCAGGAGTGACACAGGGGCCACCCAGGACTTGACCCGAAAGGGGAATGATTGTCGGTGGGGTTGTAGGAGTGCCGGGCAATAGACAAGTTTTGTTGGAACAGCACCGGTCCACCCGAATGGGAACATGTACTAAAGTACGAGGCTGGGAGCTCCATGGTGTGGGTAAAGTGCGCGGCCTCTGCAGTGCGTAAATCTATTCGAATAGCCACGTCCTCGGTCATGGGACATAGTTCGTACTAGGTCACACTATTTGGTATGTGTCGAGTCTGGAGGAGTTAACCGAATGATTGCTAAAACAAACCAGATAAGGTGAGCTTTGAATCGGATGATGTCAGGAAGTTGAGATGTTAGCCATGGGATGGCCATGAGATGAGTGGTCGTATGACCTCAAGAGTTGGATTGGATTTGGTTATGGTTGGTACTAGATCATGAGTATATTCGGAGTATGGATTATTTACTTGATATGCTTTGCTTTACCTTAGTAGTTATCATACTAGATAATCCTGTTATGACATGATAATTAGTATTGCTAGATAGGTATACTATGCCATGATAACTAATATTGTTAAGGTAACAAATGCATGCTTGAATGCCATGGATTGCTTCGCTTGGTGTATATGTTATTTGGTTTGCTTGCGAGTACATTCAAACGTACTCAGCAGCCTTCAATGTGGCCAGGTTCACCTAAGGATCCGACGTCCACTAGCGAGGAGCCAGAGTGTTCGCGGGCTAGAAGAGTAACCCAGTCAGTTCCCTGTGGATTGGAGCTGCACCAAGACCATGCTGCCTTAGATAGAGCTTTTTCGCTGCCATCACCCTTGTAAAATACCATGTAAAGACTTATATATCCATTAATAGAAATGCCTGTGTTCATGATACTTGTTGTAAAAGCACATGCCAGAGTGATTTCCTAGGCTGGTGTGTGCGGTGATCGTCTGACTACAGTGGTATTCAGGCGGAGCACCACAACGGATGGTATCAGAGCAGCCAGGCTGACTGTAGGTTACCCTAGCCAGACTTCGTTGTCTTGTGCTCATTAGAAAGCCCAGATTGATTTCAGCCATCTTTGCCAAACAGGCATGGCTACTATTGATCATAAGGCAACCCCATAGATTTTTGGCTCCATCAGACCCAAACTTTCGTGGCCTTTGCCTTCGGTGTGAGATGTCCGGACCTGGCAACGACCCATGAGCCCGAACTCCTAGGTAAACCAGATAACCCTACCTTGCTTGCTAACCATGGCATTTCTCTCCTCAAATCCAGTTTCCTTTGGGAAACACCTATAAATTCCATCTTTCCCCGACAACCTTAGGATCGTTGACTAAGCCACTTTGGCTATGGTCATGCGTCGAGTTTGATGTTCCATAAGGAAGTACTAGGAGCTTGACCCCAATTGCTACCAGGAGCATTGTGTGGTTTTGCTTCTAAATCCTTAGAGGTGCATCGAGTGCGCTATAATACTTATACTAGTGAATTTTGGCCACGTATGTAAAGTTCGCAAAATTTGGGCTTTATTTGCTTTTTGGTATTATTGGTTTTTCGCGATTCATGTTTCTTTTGTCGATTCCATTCTCTTGCTCCGACTGGATCCATCCGCAAGAGCAGCTAAGAAGACCAGATCACAGCTTGGATAATACCCAATAATCCAAATTCAGTAAGAGTCACGCCAAGTCAACTGCCCGGTATTCAGGACACCAACACCGGATCTGCCAAATGAAGAATGGGTTAGAAGTAGAATTTGCGTGCTACAGACAAGGCTAGAATATACCTGAGAGAGTTTGCCTCAGAACAAATCACACTTAAGAAACAGCCAGATGAGCCATCAGTAATGAACACTAGTAGGGACAAATGATTTTGTCCTCGACACAAGAATTATTTTAGTCAGTGGGGTGCACCTTGAGTTTTTCTGAACGGGCTCAAGAATCATTTATTATCCATAGAAGACATATTTTGAGAATGTGAAGCTGCCGAGAGTAACCACAACACTCTGGTATGTGGATACACATTGCAAAACATATTTTGGAATTCACCGGTGTATATACAAATTTTCGGGCACTGTGAACAAGGTTTGCAAGGGATATGGATAAGTTCTCAGCTGCCCAGAATCAATGAGAGTTTCACATGCCTGGAAGCTCAGCCAAATCGAATGGAATTATCCATCAACTACTCACTACCAGCAACACCTAGTTGAATGCAAAAGGGTATTCCAAATTAATTGTCAATATAAAGTTGGCATCAGTTGTGCAACCTTTACAGCAACAATGAGCAGACCAGTAGCAGGACTAGCGGTGTGCATGAATAACGGAATATCTTCAGTCAAGGTATGGCCTATACCAAGTTTTGGCTCCGCTATGGGTAAATTCTGGATACTTCGGAAGGAAGCCAGAATCGGCTATAGATCCGACCGCATATCACAGCGAAAGGCTTTTGGTAAGAAGGAACCTGATAGGTCTCAAACATATCTATAATTTTTTATTGTTCCATGCTATTATAGTATCAATCTTGGATGTTTTTATATGCAATTATATATCATTTTTTGGGACTAACCTATTAACCCAGTGCCTAGTGCCAGTTGTTGTTTTCTGCTTGTGTTTGGCTTTTCAGAGAAATAGTGCCAAATGAAGTCCAAATGCCACAAAACTTTTTGGAGATTTTCTTCTGTACAAAAGAAACACTGGAATCTTCGGGAGGAGGCCAGAAGCCTCACAGAGGCTTCACAAGGCACTAGCACACGGCCCAGGGGGGCGCGCTGTGCTGCCTTCTGAGGCCCACGTGACTCTGTTTGACCTAATTCCACTTCTATAAATTCACAAATATTGGGAAACGCCCAAAGAGCCAGAAGAGAAAACCTTTTCGCTGTCGCAAGCCTCTGTTCTTCTACAATCCCATCTGGAGGCATTTTTCGGTACTCTGTCAACCTTGCTGCCCTTCCGATGATGTGTGATTAGTTTACCACAGACCTAGGGGTCCATAGCTAGTAGCTAGATGGCTTCTTCTCTCTCTTTGATCTTCAATACAATGTTCCCCTCGATGTTCTTGGAGTTCTATCTGATGTAATCTTCTTTTGCAGTGTGTTTGTCGTGACCCGATGAATTGTGAGTTTATGATCAGATTATTCATGAGAAATATTTGAGTCTCCTCTGAACTCTTTTATGCTTGATTGTTATAGCTTTGTCTTTCTCTCCTATCTATCGGTTTAGTTTGGCCTACTAGATTGATTTATCTTGCAATGGGAGAGGTGCTTTGTGATGGGTTCAATCTTGCGGTACTCAATCCCAGTAACAGAAAGGGACATGACACATATTTGTATTATTGCCATTAAGGATAAAAAGATGGGGTTTATTCATATTTCTTGAATTTGCTTCTCTACATCATTTCATCTTGCTTAAGGCATTACTCTGTTTTATACTTAATACCCTAGATGCATGCTGGATAGCGATCGATGGGTGGAGTAGTTTATGTCCTCAAGAGAGAAGCCTCTAGTGAAAACTATGGTCCCCGGGTCTATCTTTATCATATAAATAACCTAAAAATACCTTGCTGAAATTTATTTTATTTTATTTTATTTAGTATTTTAGTTTATCAATTTACCTCAATAAGATTTAATCCTTGCCACTTACCGCTAAGGGGATTGACAACCCTCTTATTTACGTTGGGTGCAAGTGTTTGCTTTTCTGTGTGCAGGTGCGCTTAACGGAATTTTGCTTGGTTCTCCTACTAGATTGATAACCTTGGTTCTTAACTGAGGGAAATACTTATCTCTACTGTACTGCATCATCCTCTCCTCTTTGGGGAAATACCAACGCAGACTACAAGTAGCAGGAAGAATTTCTGGCGCCGTTGCTGGGGAGACATCATCAAAATTACCAAGTACCTTCGCACAAACTATCAATCACTTGCATTTACTTTATTTACCTTGTATTTGCATTTGCCTCTCATTTTCATCACCCCCACTTCTATAATTTTTTTTACAAAACACAAAAATACTTTATTTGCTTGTTTGTTTGCTTGCTTTGCTTGGAATTGCTATCATGTCTGAATTTAGAAAGTCATGGTTGAAAGTGCTAGTGAGGATAGTGGTAGTGAATCTCTTGGGGATAAAACACACTCTTTTGATCTTAATCATGACCCTCCGGAGACTAACTCGCCCACTAATTTTAAAACTAAAGTTTATCATGTGGGGAGTGGTAATATTATTGGAAAAAACATTATTCAGGAGTTCTTCAATTGCGCGGGAGTTATACCAATAATTAATGAATCCATTCTTGATAAAACAAATTGTTATGTGGATGATATTGCAATGCTTGTGGTTAAATTAGAAAGGAAATTTTTACACATCCACCCCACCTTACAAAAGATATTTTATGAACTTCCCAACATCAATAACCCTAGGGCTAAGAAAATTGCCACTATAATCCTTATCCATGAATTTGATTATATCATCCACGAAGCTAGGGATATCTTTTCCTTTTAGAAAATAAATTTTGAGCATCCTACTATACAAGAGATTCTTCATGATAAAGATACTATTCGTAGGTTGGAATCTAAAGATTACTTTGCTTATGGTCAAAATATTAGAAGGAGAGTTCCATATGCCGAAATAATTAAAACTATGTACCACCATGCTTGTGATAAATTTGAATGGGTTACTAAAGGAATTGAAGAGGGATTTAGTGAATAATGGATTGAGGGTACGGATAGAGATCCTATTGATGATGAGATACATGTTTTATATGAGGACGTTTATGGTGATGATCCTGAGTTTGAAGTTATGAATGTTAAAGTTACTAATCAAAGCCCCTTCAATTACCTAATCTCACCCACTAGAAAAGAAGAGCATGAGAGTAGGGAATTAATGAGAAAAGTTTTGGAAGATTTAATCAAAAAGGATTTGGAAACTAAGGATGACAACACTTGAAACTTTGCATTATGCCTTGCTAGGGGCATAAAACAATAGCGCTTGTTGGGAGGCAACCCATGAATAAAATAATTTTTTGCTTTTACCTTCTGTTCTCGAGTGTTTGAATGATTATAGCTTCTGTTATGATTGTTTTTTTATGTTTTAACTAGTGTTTGTGCCAAGTAATGCCTTTGGGATGATTTGGAAGATAGTATAAGTGATGCTGTTTGGACAACCGAAGGTTTTGCGTCCAGTGCTGGATTTTTAATTATGTACTGTAGAGTTAGAAAAATCTGAAATTTTTACACAATATTGGTATATGAATTTCCCATGTTTTCCTAATTGTTTAGAATTTTTGGAGTTAAAGACGTATGAATTTTAAATAGATCTTTACAGACTATTCTGTTTTAGACAGATTCTGTTTTTGTTGCATAGTTTGCTTATTTTCATGAATCTATGGATCGTATCGGAGGGTATGAGTCATGGAGAAGTTAGAGTACAGTAGAATTATGCCAATATTAGATATAAATCAATTTACTACAGTACCTAAAGTTTAAGATTTTTATGTTATACTAATGGATCTCACGATGTTTCTGTTGAGTTTTGTGTGCTGAAGTTTTCAAGTTTTGGGTGAGACTACGATGGATAAAGGAATAAGGAGCGGCAAGAGCCTAAGCTTGGGGATGCCCAAGGCACCCCAAGGTAATATTCAAGGAAGACTCAAGCATCTATGCTTGGGGATGCCCGGGAAGGCATCCCCTCTTTCGTCTACAATCTATCGGTAGCTTACTTGGAGCTATATTTTTATTCATCACAAGATATTTGTTTTACTTGGAGCGTCTTGTGAAAGTGTTTGCTTTCTTTTGTTTGCTTTTTAGTTTGTCACAATCATCTTTGCTGAACACACCTTTTTGAGAGGGACACACATTATTCATGATTTGTTAGAATACTCTTTGTGCTTCACTTATATCTTTTGAGTTAGGCAGTTGCTCTAGTGCTTCACTTATATCTTTTAGAGCACGGCGGTGATGATATTTTAAAGAAATAGTTGCAGTATCATGCTTCACTTACATCTTTTTGAGAGTCTCATGATAGCAATGGTAATATGCATGGGTTATGAATTTGGTCCTGATATGATAGGTATTCAAGAGGGATATAATAAAAACTTTCATGTAGATCACTGAATATGATAAATTTGATTCCTTGCAATAGTTTTACGATATTAAGATGGTAATATGTGGGAGGTATTAGTAGATAGTTGTGGTTTAGTAAGAATAATTGTGTTAAGGTTTGTGATTCCTGAAGCATGCACGTATGATCTGTCGTTATGCTAGGAAGTTGGAGCATGATTTATTATTGATTGTCTTCCTTTGTGTGGCGGTCGGGGGCGCGCGATGGTTAACTCCTCCCAACCTTCCCCCTAGGGGTATGCATAGTAGTACTTTGCTTCGAGGGCTAATAAATTTTCGCAATAAGTATGTGAGTTCTTTATGACTAATGTGAGTCCATGGATTATACGCACTCTCATCCTTCCGTAATTTGCTAGCCTCTTTGGTACCGTGCAATGCCCTTTCTCACATCGAGAGTTGGTGCAAACTTCGCCGGTGCATCCAAATCCCATGATATGATATGCTCTATCACACATAAGCCTCCTTATATCTTCCTCAAAACAGCCACCATACCTACCTATCATGGCATTTCCATAGCCATTCCGAGATATATTTCCATGCAACTTCCACCGTTCCGTTTTTATGACATACATCATCATTGTCATATTGCTTTGCATGATCATATAGCTGACATAGTATTTGTGGCTCAGCCACCGTTCATCATTGTCATACATGTTACGCTAGCATCATTGCACATCCTGGTACACTGCCAGAGGCATTCATATAGAGTCATATTTTGTTCTAGTTTTGAGTTGTAATATTGAGTTGTAAGTAAATAGAGGTGTGATGATCATCATTATTAGAGCATTGTCCCAGCGAGGAAAGGATGATGGAGACTATGATTCCCCCACAAGTCGGGATGAGACTCCGGACGAAAAATAAATAAATAAAAAGAAAAGAAAAAAGAAGGCAAAAAAGAGCCATGAAAAAAAGGATAAAAAAAGAAAGAAAATAAATAATAAATGAGAGAAAAGAGAGAAGGGGCCATGTTACTATCCTTTCCACACTTATGCTTCAGAGTAGCACCATGCTTCAGAGTAGCACCATGGTTTTCATATATAGAGAGAAGGATGTTGTCACTTTCATATACTAGTGGGAATTTTTCATTATAGAACTTGGCTTGTATATTCCGATAATGGGCTTCCTCAAATGCCCGAGGTCTTCATGAGCAAGCAAGTTGGATGCACACCCACTTAGTTTTCATGTTGAGCTTTCATACACTTATAGCTCTTAGTACATCCGTTGCATGACAATCGCTACTCCTCGCATTGACATCAATTGATGGGCATCTCCATAGCCCGTTGATTAGCCTCGTTGATGTGAGACTTTCTCCATTTTTTGACTTCTCCTATTTATCCCTATCACCAAACTCTATTCCACCCATAGTGTTATATATGTGGCTTGCGCTCATGTATTGCGTGGGAGTTGAAAAAGCTGAAGCGCGTTAAAAAGTATGAACCAATTGCTTGGCTAAAACCGGGGTTGTTCATGATAAATATTTTGTGTTAAGAAGATGGAGCATGATAGGATTGTATGATTTTGTAGGGATAACGTTCTTTAGCATTTTTATTTTGAAAGACATGATTGTTTGCTGGTATGCCTGATTATTGATGTCTTTTTGTCAAATTATAGACTATTGCTTTGAATCATTTGGATCTTATTATTCATACGGTAAGAGAAAGATTACATGATGAAACATGATAGGTAGCATTCCACATAAAAAAATCTGTTTTTATCATTTACCTACTCGAGGACGAGCAGGAATTAAGCTTGGGGATGCTTGATATGTCTCCAACATATCTATAATTTTTTATTGTTCCATGCTATTATAGTATCAATCTTGGATGTTTTTATATGCAATTATATAGCATTTTTTGGGACTAACTTATTAACCCAATGCCTAGTGCCAGTTGTTGTTTTCTGCTTGTTTTTGTCTTTTTAGAGAAACAGTACCAAATGAAGTCCAAATGCCACCAAACTTTTTTGACATTTTTTTCTGGACAAAAGAAACAGAGGATGCTTCGGGAGGAGGCCAGAAGCCTCACAGAGGCATCACAAGGCACTAGGGCGCGCCCCAGGGGGGCACCGTGCTGCCTTATGGGGCCCACGTGACTCCGTTTGACAGAATTCCACTTCTATAAATTCACAAATATTGGGAAACCCCCAGAGAGCCAGAAGAGAAAACCTTTCCGCCGCAGCAAGGCTCCGTTCTTCCACGATCCCATCTGGAGGCCTTTTCCGGTACTCTGCCAGAGGGGGAATCGATCACGGAATGCTTCTACATCAACCTTGCTGCCCTTCCGATGATGTGTGAGTAGTTTACCACAGACCTATGGGTCCATAGCTAGTAGCTAGATGCCTTCTTCTCTCTCTTTGATCTTCAATACAATGTTCTCCTCGATGTTCTTCGAGTTCTATCAGATGTAATCTTCTTTTAAAGTGTGTTTGTTGGGATACGATGAATGGTGAGTTTATGATCAGACTATTCATGAGAAATATTTGAGTCTTCTCTGAACTATTTTATGTATGATTGTTATAGCTTTGTATTTCTCTCCGATCTATCGGTTTAGTTTGGCCTACTAGATTGATTTATCTTGCAATGGGAGAGGTGCTTTGTGATGGGTTCAATCTTGCGGTGCTCAATCCCAGTGACAGAAAGGGACATGACACGTATTTGTATTGTTGCCATTAAGGATAAAGAGATGGGGTTTATTCATAACGCTTGAATTTGCTTCTCTACATCATGTCATCTTGCTTAAGACGTTACTCTGTTTTATACTTAATACCCTAGATGCATGTTGGATAGCGGTCGATGGGTGGAGTAATAGTAGTAGATGCAGGTAGGAGTCGGTCTAGTTGTCTCGGACGTGATGCCTATATACATAATCATTGCCATGAATCTGTCATAATTATTTTCTTTTTAATCAATTGCCCAACAGTAATTTGTTTACCCACCGTATGTTTATGTGCTCAAGAGAGAAGCCTCTAGTGAAAACTATGGTCCCCAGGTCAATCTTTATCATATAAATAACCTAAAAATACCTTGCTGCAATTTATTTACTTTTATTTTATTTAGTATTTTAGTTTATCAATTTACTTCGATAAGATTTAATCCTTGCCACTTACCTCTAAGGGGATTGACAACCCTCTTATTTGCGTTGGGTGCAAGTGTTTGCTTTTCTGTGTGCAGGTGCGCTTAATGGAATTTTGCTTGGTTCTCCTACTGGATTGATAACCTTGGTTCTTAATTGAGGGAAATACTTATCTCTACTGTACTGCATCATCCTCTCCTCTTCGGGGAAATACCAACGCAGACTACAAGTAGCAGAATCCAGCCTTCCTCCGCAAGTTATCGGGAGGAGCTTGCGACGCAAGACTCCCAATCTTCCTCGCTACGCCACTAGGGGGAAAATCTTCTGGGGTACGGCACTCCCATCTTCCTCAGCCCGCTTCCGTGGAAAGCTTCCAGTATAAGGCACCTGACCTTCCGTAGTAAGCCACATGAAGGAAAGCTTATGGGGTATGATACCCAGCCTTCTTCGGCACACTACCTTGGCAGAAGCTTCGAGCATAAGGTATTCAGCCTTCTTCAGCACGCCATCATGCCCGCAACAATCTTGTCAGACGCACAAACTAGTCCAGACAGACGTCCGCCTCAGAACTCAATGGTTATAAAAAGATTCATCCTACTTTGCATATGTGGTGAGCATGCGGTCTAGTTCATCAGTTAATGCGAGCCACTTGTGCATGGGAATGACTGTGAGACATTAGCCCTATATTGCAAAGAAGGATATGAACGCAGCAATCCCTACGAGATATGCAAGAGTAAGATATGATACGGTCAAGGAGCTGTGTTGGACGGTCATGACAGGTCCGCAAAAAGGAACCCTCAAGAACAAAGAAGTTTCGGATAGATAACCTCCGTGACGGTCAATAAAAGTAAAGCTTCACAGACAAGGTGATATTACCAATCCTTGTCAGACTCTTGCATATGCCGCCACAACAATGCCGCCAGCACGTCATACTTATCAAGAATATGGGCCATCAACCAAGATAAGAGGATATGCCCCAAAGGATGCACCGAATGATAGCCATACTAGGTTCATCTCAGTGGTCATAGCAAGGACTACAGAGGATATATAAGGCAGAGCCACCTCAACAAGCAACAGAGTTGACTATCTAAATTCACATGAAAACAAAGTTTGAATGCATGGGGCCGAGGAAAGCATCTGTACATGACCCACAGCCCGACTAAGGATTCATCCTAAGCAAGACACAGGGACAATTGTCCATAGATACTCAGGAGGAATAGTGGATGTATGCATGCAATACCACGCACTAAGGAAGGATGCCTTGCCCATGACAGTCAGGATATGGAATATCACGATAAAACACGAAGCAGCTAGCGCCAGGTCTTGTAAACCAAGTTATTTGTCAATACTATGAGCTACCCACCACTCCTAGGCAACAAACTACCAGGATAGAAGGTACACCTAACAGGAAAGAGAAGGATTCAAGGTAGCTGTGTGAAAAGACAACACCTGAGCCATCAGAAGAGGCAGTTGAAAGGGCCAGTGAACCGACAAAGACAAGACAGCTGATGGATCCAAGTCACACACAGGTATGTCCCCCTTCGCCGTGAGGTAAGCCCAGAAATCTCAAGGACGAGATTTTCAAAAGGGGGGTAGGTTTGTGACACCCTGGCCTTCGTTCCTTGTTTTTTTTCCTTCGCGGGATTGGACTCCCGCCTTTTTTTCGATGTTATCGGATTTCCTCTCGCTCTTGGGTATATGAAGATGGTCATTTAGCCTTAACTTTCCTATCCAACTAGAGATTCTCTTCAGTCCAACCTTGCCACCCAAGATATGTTCTCAGGATTTTGCCGCCGAAACCCTACTTTCTGAGTTACCAGAAAGGAAACCCTAATTCCTTCCGTTAGAAAAGGAACCCTAATTTTCTTTGAACTATTGCCTCCCAAACTTTTCCCAGTGATCATCCCATATCTATAAACCCTGGATATGCAAAAATATTGCGAAGTCATTTGCAATATTTTTCATTTAAAATTAATTCCTTGTTCTGCTGTTTCAAGGAATTAAATCCAGGAAAATATCTACCCATCTCCAAAGAAAATGAAAACTTGTGGGGATATTCTTTGTGATCATATTGAGCTCCCATAAAAATATTGGCCATAATTAAATAAGGGAAATTGCATTTTCCTATTTAAAGCCAATATTGCATTTTGGGCACTTTCCCAAGGAGCTACTATTTTGCTAGCCAGGAAAAATCACAAATAATTTGTGGAGCTTCTCCTATCCATATCTTCACCATTTCCATCAAGAACCCAAGTTCCACAGTTCAAATTTTGAGCACATCATCCAATTCTTGTGTCTGGACCTATTTTGAGTTTGTGAAGCAACTATATGTTATATTTCTTCAAAATTCTTGAAATTAATCCAGGACCTCACATTCCCTATATGATGTGAGCATACAAAAATTCACATCATTTTATCTAGCCAATTTCTCCTAGAAATTCCATCTAGTTTCTGTCCAGCAGGAAGCACTATGAAGGAAGTACCACTTTGGTCTGTCCAAATGGTATGAAATTTTTCCAGTGTCTTCATAATTCTAAATCATCATCCTACACCAAATTTCAGCCCAATCCATTTAGCCATTTGAGCACAACATCAAGATCTAGTTTCTAGACCAAATATTGCATTGTGAAGGAAGTGCATGCAAAACTGGTCCAAATGGCTTCAAATTTTGCAAGCATCTACTCCTTCCCACCACATATCATGGTGACAAAGATCTAGCTTGGGGATGCTGATATGTCTTCAACGTATCTATAATTTTTTATTGTTCCATGCTATTATAGTATCAATCTTGGATGTTTTATATTGAATTACAAGCAACTTTATATCATTTTTTGGGACTAACCTATTAACTTAGTGCCCAGTGCCAGTTGATGCTTTCTGCCCTGTTTTTGTTTTACATAATATCAATACCAAACAATGTCCAAATGCCATAAAACTTTTTGTAGATTTTTTATTGGACCAGAGGAATACTAGAAGCTTCGGGAGAGGGCCAGAAGATGAAGGAGTGGAGCACAAGGCACCAGGGTGTGCCCCAGGGGGGTGGCGCGCCCTGCTACCTTGTGGCCCCACCTCTCCTCTGTTTGACCTAATTCCACAACTATAAATTCTCTAAAATTAGGAAACCTACCAGGGAGTCCACGAAATACTTTTTCCGCCGCCGCAAGCTTCTGTTCCAGAGAGATCCCATCTGGAGGCCTTTTTCATTACTCCGCCGGAGCGGCAATCAATCACAGAGGGGCTCTTCATCAACCTTGCAGCCCTTCCGATGATGCGTGAGTAGTTTACCACAGACCTTCAGGTCCATAGTTAGTAGCTAGATGGCTTCTTCTCTCTCTTTGATCTTCAATAGAATGTTCTCCTCGATGTTCTTGGAGTTCTATCCGATGTAATCACTTTTTGCGGTGTGTTTGTTGGGATCCGATGAATTGTGAGTTTATGATCAGATTATCCATGAATATTATTTGAGTTTCTTCTGATCTCTTTTATGCATGATTATTATAGCCTCGTATTTCTTCTCCGATCTATTGATTTGGTTTTGCCAACTAGATTGATTTATCTTGCCATGGGAAGAGGTGCTTTGTAATGGGTTCAATCTTGCGGTGCTCAATCCCAGTGACAGAAAGGGACATGACACATATGTATAATTGCTATTAAGGATAAAAATATGGGGTTTATTCATACGTCAGTTTTCTTCGTCTCCATCATGTCATCTTGCTTAAGGCGTTACTCCATTTTTTATGGACTTAATACACTAGATGCATGCTGGATAGCGGTCGATGTGTGGAGTAATAGTAGTAGATGCAGGCAGGAGTCGGTCTACTTGTCACAGACGTGATGCCTATATACATGATCATTGCCTTGGATATCGTCATGATTATTTGCTTTTCTATCAATTGCCCAACAGTAATTTATCTACCCACCATATGCTATTTTCAAGAGAGAAGCCTCTAGTGAAAACTAAGGCCCCTGGGTCTACTTTATCATATTACTAAAACCCTAAAAATACTTGCTGCACTTTTTCTTTATTTATTTTATTTTGTATTTTTTGTTTGATCTATCTATCGATCACATACAATTTAAACTCGCACTTTACCGTCGAGGGATGGACAACCCCTCGTTCGCGTTGGGTGTGAGGATTTGCTATTGTGTGTGCAGGTGCTGTTAACGAGGTGTTGCGTGATTCTCCTACTGGATTGATAACCTTGATTTCATAACTGAGGGAAATACTTATCTCTACTATACTGCATCATCCCTTCCTCTTCGGGGAATAACCAATGCAGCTCACAAGTAGCACCCGCAGGCCCCAGAACTCCGGCCAGCTCACCGAGCGGCCGAGCTTATCACCTCTCCTCGCCGGGCTATAAATAGCCAGCCCAAGCCTCCCCGAGCATGCACACCACTCTCCTCTCCATCCCCTCTACCTGTTAGCTTGCTCAATGGAGCACCAGAGCCCCTCTGCTCCGCCTCCGGCCGCCTCGGCCTCCGCCTCTGCTCCGGTTCAAACCGAGCAGCAGAGCCACCCCGCCCCCCTCCACCTTCCACCACTCCTCCACACCTCCTCTAGAACCATCCCATTCCACGGGGTCGAGCTCGAGCTGCTCCCTCTGCCCCAATTTAGCCGGGCCATCTTGGTTCTGCCCTCCACTGCCGCGCCCCACTCTGGCCGTCCCCGGAGCCAGGATCAATACCAGCAGCCGCGGGATGCATTTGCGAGCCCATCCCCCACCGCCGGCCCGAGCCCGCCGTGCCCTGCCTCACCGGAATCAACCACGGCCGGCCACCCCTCTGCCCTATCTGGAGGATGAAGAGAAGGAGTAGGGAGGAGAGAGAAGTCATGCGGGCCCCAGCCGTCAGCGGCTCAACGTGTGGGCCCGTCGCTTAAGTGGACGCGCACACGCCAAAATATGTTTTCCTACTAGGGAAACATACTGTGGAGAAGACCTTTTCTTCTCTGGAAAGCGCTTCGTCTCATAATACATTTCCCCTACAGGAAAACGTATTTCCAGAGAAGGCGCCAGTAGCAGTGCTATCAGGGACCCTGATGCAATTATTTCTCTTACAGATCAGTCCCTAGCAGTCAAACCCTCATATCTTTTTGCTCGCAACTCTGATTCAGGTGATTCCAAAGCCCACGATTTCTATTCATCGAGCCCGTCCCGATGATATCACTTTCACTATGTTGACAAATTCTGAAAATACCCATTTTGCCCCTGCCCTATATCCAGCCTCTCCGAGAGAGAAATCTTTCCGGCGAATTCTTCCGCGAAGTGATCACACTTCTCTCCGGTGTATTCCTTCACCCCAGGCAAGCCGACCATCTGATATATGCCATAAAGCATTGCTCTGTGTTATTCTTGCGTGTTTAATTAATGAATATGTTTTTGTTCGAGTGCATAATAATAGGCGGTATATGACTCTGATGAACCCTTGCTTGCCCTTTCTTTGGTGACGGCACCACGCCTGTGTTCTGAGCTGCTTTTGGCCGTCCGGGGTGGATGCTGACTTTATATTTCTCTTTTCAACAACTGGCCCGTGTTCTATGCTGCTTTTCGGCCGTATCATGTAGCTGTTGAGTTTCTTTTCGTAACGGTGACCCCATGCTCTGAGCTGTTCTTCGGCCGTCTTGGGGAACCGCTACATTCTTTTTATCAACACTGTCTCATGATCTGAGCTGCTTTTCGGCCATCTTGAGCAGTGGTTGAGTTATTCCGGTAACATCCCAGATCTGAGTCGTAAGGACCGTTCTGGTGGCTACTGGTTTATTTGCCGGTTTCATGCAAGGGTTCAGATGATTGTAACCCACAACTAAAACTTGTAAAGTGATGAACTTGTCATTTAAACATTGTTTCACTAATGACTCATTGTGATATCATATGGAGATAGGTTCTTACATTTCCATAGTTGTTACATCATGCATGGTTACTGTTATTACAATGCGATAGAATGTGACTTAATAATGACAACCTCCTCCGTCAGCTGGATTGAGTCGTAGTGCCACTGAACCGAACTCATCAGTGCAGCCACATTTGCCTTGATGGGAAGGCCCTGACTTGGTCTGTTGTCTTGCCTCTTATCGGTGCCACCAAAGAGGGAAGGTTATGCGTGCGTGCTACCCTGGCCCGGTAGGCAGCGATAACCTTGTGAGCCCAATTGTTTGTTTAGCCCGGGGTCCCCGTTTGGGATAGTTTTGTTTGGCCACGATGGTGGCAGGTGTCACGAGTGACACAGGGGCCACCCAGGACTTGACCCGAAAGAGGAATGATTGTCGATGGGGACGTAGGAGTGTCGGTCAATAAACATGTTTTGTTGGAGCAGCACCAGTCCACCCGAATGGGAACAGGTACTAAAGTACGAGGCCAGGAGCTCCAGGGTGTGGGTAAAGTGCGCAGCCTCTACAGAGTGTAAATCTGTTCGAATAGCCGCGTCCTCGATCATGGGACACAGTTTGTACTAGGTCACACTATTTGGTCTGTGTCAAGTCTGGAGGAGTTAACTGAATGATTGCTAAAACAAACTAGCTAAGGTGAGCTTTGTATCGGATGATGTCAGGAAGTTGAGATGTTAGCCATGGGGTGGCTATGTGATGAGTGGTCGTATGACCGCAAGAGTTGGATTGGATTTGGTTATGGTTGGTACTGGATCATGAGAATATTTTGAGTATGGATTATTTACTTGATATGCTTTGCTTTACCTTAGTAGTTATCATACTAGCTAATCCTGTTATGACATGATAATTAGTATTGCTAGATAGGTATGCTATGCCATGATAACTAATATTGTTAAGGTAACAAATGCATGCTTGAATGCCATGGATTGCTTTGCTTGGTGTATACTTCCTCCGTCCATGAAAGAGTGTACTTCCAACTTTGTTGGAGGGTTAAACTATCTCAAAGTTTGACCGAGTTTGTGCAAAAATATATCAATATTTGTGAAATCAAATAGGTATATGATAAAAATATATTTTATCATGAATCTAATACTACTAATTTGATGGCATAAATGTTGATGTATTATTGTATAAACATGGTCAAACATATAAAAATTTGACTTTCCAACAAAGTTGGAAGTACACTCTTTAAAGGATGGAGGGAGTATGTTATTTGGTTTGCTTGCGAGTACATTCAAAAGTACTCAGCGGGCTTCAATGTGGCCAGGTTCACCTAAGGATCCGACGTCCACTGGCGAGGAGCCAGAGTGTTCGCGGGCTAGAAGAGTAACCCAGTAAGATCCCTGTGGATTGGAGCCGCACCAAGACCATCCTGCCTTAGATAGAGCTTTTCTGCTGCCATCACCCTTGTAAAATACCATGTAAAGACTTATATATTCATTAATAGAAATGCCTGTGTTCATGATACTTGTTGTAAAAGCACATGCCAGAGTGATTTTCTGGGCCGGTGTGTGCGGCGACCGTCTGACTACAGTGGTATTCCGGCGGAGCGCCACATCGGTGACGGCAACGATCGTGATCCCAACCCGTAATGCATCTTCATATTGATATTTGGTGTGCGTAGGTGTGATTTATTTTGTTTTCTACTACGTTTCCCAGCATAAAACACATATTATGTGAAGAATTAAAATATAGTTCCAAGTGAGATTACCGATA
The DNA here is from genome assembly GCA_039707655.1 of Elymus sibiricus. Lineage (NCBI taxonomy): Eukaryota > Viridiplantae > Streptophyta > Magnoliopsida > Poales > Poaceae > Elymus > Elymus sibiricus. The sequence continues at coordinate 537,941,701 of CM077675.1, forward strand.
ATGTTGAAGATGAAAGAGGGATGCCTCCCAGGGAATCCCCAAGCTTAGACGCTTGAGTCTTCCTTGAATATTACCTTGGGGTGCCTTGTGCATCCCCAAGCTTAGGGTCTTGCCGCTCCTTATTCTCCTCATATCGTTGTCTTACCCACAACAACGGAACATCATGAGATAGGTTAGTACAATAAAAATAAATCATTCACTTGGGTACTGTCAAGACAACATTAATAATTGTTCTCACATAATTCATACTGTATTCAATCATTTCCACAATTTATATCACTCAATATAAACCATGGAAACTCCAAAACAAGCAAACTAAGAAAACAAAATAGAATCTGTCAAAAACAGAACAGTCTATAAATGACGAATTATTATCCATACTTATATAATTCCAAAAATTCTGAAAAATTAGGACAATGTATCCAATTTGTAGCCCAATATTGTATAAAAATTTGAGGAATTGATCACATTCCAGTAAAGAATTAAATTCCAGCACTGGGCTCAAAAGTTTCTGTTTCTGCACAGCATAAAATTAACTATCATCTAGATCATCCCAAAGGCTTTACTTGGCACTTTATTGAAATAAAATAAACAAACATGATTAATACAATACCACTAATCATGTAAACTCACAAAAACAGTAGGGATAAATATTGGATTGCCTCCCAACAAGTGCTTTTCTTTAAAGCCTTTTAGCTAGGCCTTGATAATTCTAATGATGCTCACATAAAAGTAAGAATCGAAACATAATGGGAAAATCATGAATCATATAGCAAACATATTTAAGCCTAACCCACTTCCTATGCATAGGGATTTTGTATGCAAACAATTTATTGGAGCAAGAATAACCTAGCATAGGAAGGCAAAACAAGTGTAACTTCAAGACTTTCAACATAAAGAGAGGAAACTTAATGTTTTTGAAATATATATAAGCATATCTTCCCCTCTCATAATAATTTTCAGTAGCATCATGAACAAAATCAACAATATAACTATCACAATCATTCTTTTCATGATCCACAAGCATATAAATTTTATTACTCTCCACACAAGCAAATTTATTCTCATCAATAGTAGTGGAAGGAAATTCAATGAAATAACTATCATATGATACTTGATTGACATAATCAATTTGAGCATTAAAATCATGATGAAAAGTTTCATGGCTATCATTATTCTTTATAGCATACATGTAATCACAATAATCATCATAAATAGCAACCTTGTTATCATAATCAATTGAAACATCTTCCAAAGTAGTGGATTCAACACTAAATAAAGTCATGACACACTTCCAAACCCACTTCCATTATTTCAATAAGATTCAACACCCTCCAAAGTAGTGAGATCATTATTACATAAAGTCGACACACTTCCAAACCCACTTCCATCAATATAATCATCATAAATAGGAGGCATGCTATCATCATAATAAATTTGCTCATCAAAAGTAGGGGGGCTAAAAAGATCACCTTCATCAAACATAGCATCCCCAAGCTTATGGCTTTGCGTATCATTAGCATCATGGATATTCATAGAAGACATACTAATAACATTGCAATCATGCTTATCATTCAAGGAACTCACACCAAACACTGTGTTAAATTCTTCTTTTAACACTTCATAGCAATTATCGGAATCCATATTTTCAAGAAGCACTTCATATAGATAAATAATTTGATGCAACTTCACTTCCATTTTTTTGTAGTTTTCTTTTATAAACCAAACTAGTGAATGAACAAGAAACTAAAAGATTCAGTTGCAAGATCTAAAGAAGATACATTCAAGCACTCACCTCCCCGGCAACGGTGCCAGAAATATCTTGATGTCTACTACACAACTTTATTCTTGTAGACTCTGTTGGGCCTCCAAGCGCAGAGTTTTGTAGGACAACATCAAATTTCCCTCAAGTGGATGACCTAAGGTTTATCAATCCGTGGGAGGTGTAGGATGAAGATGGTCTCTCTCAAACAACCCTGCAATCAAATACAAGAAATCTCTTTTGTCCCCAACACACCCAATACAGTTGTCAATTGTATAGGTGCACTAGTTCGGCGAAGAGATGGTGATACAAGTGTAATATGGATGGTAGAAATAGGTTTTTATAATCTGAATAAATAAAAACAGCAAGGTATCAAGTAGCAAGCAACGAGCAAAACGGTATATCAATGCTTAGAAACAAGGCCTAGGGTTCATACTTTCACTAGTGCAATCTCTCAATAGTACTAACATAATTGAATCACATAACAATCCCTGAACGTGCGATAAAGAATCAGTCCAAAGTTCCTATCGGAGAAAGTAGGATGAAAATATGTATCAACCATTATGCCTAGATTACCCCAATATCACCACAGGAACACGCAAGTTGATTACCAAAACATATATCAAGTGATCTCAATATGTAGATTACCCCATTGTCACCACGGGTATCCACAAGCAAGACATACATCAAGTGATCTCAAATCCAAAGTATTCAATCCAACATACAAAACTTCAAAGACCAAGACTCAATTCATCACAACAAAGATAGAGGGGAAGAACTTCATATGATCCAGCTATATTAAAAAAGCTCATGATACATCAAGATCGTGCCAAATCAAGAACATGAGAGAGGGAGAGAGAGATCGAACACATAGCTACTAGTACATACCCTCAGCCTCAAGGATGAACTACTCACACATCACCATGAGAACGGAGGAGAAGTTGGTGGTGATGGTGATGGAGGAGATGTCCCCAGCGGCGTCCCGACGTCACCGAAGGAGAGGGGCGAGGGTTCTCCTCCTTCTTCTTCTTCCTTGGCCCTCCGAGGAGAGAGGGTGCTCTCCCCTAGATTGGATCTCTCTGTTGTTTTCTGTTTTTTGCTACTGTTTTCTAGCCTTTCATCATTTCTTTAATAGCCGGAGATCCATAACTCCGATTGGGCTGAAATTTTGAGGGGATTTTTCTTCGGAAATTAGTTTCTTGCGGCGAACGAAGGGATCCAACCGACCTATGAGGTGCCCACAAGGCAGGGGATTGCGCCCAGGGGGTAGGGCGCGCCCTGGTGCCTTGTGGGGCCCTCGGGCACCGTCTTGCATTGATTCTTTCTCCCAAAAAACACATGTATTCCATAAAAAATCTCCGTAAAATTTTATCGCGTTTAGACTTTGTTTGGTATGGTTTTTCTGCGAAACAAAAAAAATGAAAAAACATGAACTGACACTGGGCACTAGATTAATAAGTTAGTCCATAAAAATAATATAAAAGTGCACCAAAACCATATAAAATTATTGTAAACATGGCATGAATACTTCATAAATTATAGATACATTGGAGACGTATCAGATGGCTTGCTGTTCTCGCTTGTCGGGTGCGGGCCAGGTGGAATGGTCGTTGCCGGGCATGGTCGTTTCCGGAAGTCGGCTCCCCCGGCTCGTTGCCGGGTGTTTTGAAGTTGCTTTCTCCAACACTTAGTTGCGGGCTGTAGAAGAGTGTGGTAGGTCTTGAAGAAGATCTGCATACCACCACGGAGTTTGGACTCCTTCTTAATGCTGTTGTAGATAATCTTGACGAAGATTTGCATGCCACCATGAAGTCATGGTAGCACTGGTTGCCGGAGCGCCCTTCCAGCTATTTGCCTTGGCTAGGAGGCTACCGTGGTCCGTGCGCAGTTGGACTCGTGAACCCAAGCATCATAGTACCGACAATCTTCGAGAGGGCCCGAACCTGGGTAAATATTGTGTCTCTCTACTTCCTGTTAACATAAAGCCGAGATCACCAGCTCCGGACCCCCTACCCGAGATCTGCCGGATTTAGCTCCGACATTGGTGGCCCATACAGGTCCCGCTGTGTGGTCACAAAAGCTCGATAGCAACATCAATTGACGATCAGATCCATGCCGGCGTGTCTCACGCCAGAACTCCAAAACCTCGGTTCAACTGAGGGTCAGGAGCACTTCGGAGCTCCTGCCCACCGTCAGGACATGAATCCCGACGAATCATATCTGGTGATCGGGCCCCTCGCCGCATATTCGGATCTGGCCGAGGATCCTCGAGCGATCGAGACCCAAGAGCCGGTTTCGTACCCGCCGCTGCATAACAGTCACATCTGGCCAGACCAAGCCTGGAGCTCGGATCCGAAGACCATTTGCTGCGGCCCGATAAGCGCGGCCGCACAGTCGGTCCCGAGGCCAACACTAGATCAACCTCGCGAATGCTCCTCTGGGAAGCCGACGGTAGATCGGCCCGGAATCAAATTTCTGCTCCCACCTACCCCCCACGTTGCGTACTGTCACGATAAATCAGAGCCAACCGACGTCTGGGATTTTGCATTCGTTGCACAAAAACCAAAAGAAACAGTCCGACAATTCTGGATGAGATTCCTGTTCGCAAAAAACAAAATCTCATATTGCTGTGACGCGGAGGCCTTGGGGGCGTTTCCGCTTCAATTGCCACGACAGAATACATATTTAAAATTTATTATTATACAAGCCGGCTATTAGGTTGACTCTAAATGACATGGCAACTTCTTATAGTCGATTGTTGACTGTCTTATTGCTATAGGGGAACGCGTTGATTGCAAATTAAGAACTCCAGAGTGTATATATGAAACTCACGACGTCCCGCGCTTCCTTGCTCAGCCGCCGCCGCAGATTGAATGATGACGGCGACGACGATCATAAGAACCAGAAGAAGAGGGGCATAGCGAGTAACGGCCGGGGTCGGAAGACGGCAAATTCTAAACCAACGAGACATCTTTCCTGGTCTCATGATGCGCTATGCTTTTTTTTTTTTTTTTTTTTTTTTTTGCGGGGGATGCGCTATGCTTCTGGTGTTGAAGGATTAGACACAACACTATCGGCTGGTTCTGGTGGCAAGGTAGCACTGCGCGCACGGCCTCTTAAATAGAATAACCAGCCTCGGCCGGTGTTATATTCGTGGACACGACCCCAGCACGTGGTCGTGCTTAGGGCATCTGCAAGGGAAAACATCAGAGACATTTTTAAAAAAAAAAAGGAGGATAGCCCCATCTAGCAACAATAAAACAATTGCCACAGGTAAAAAATCCAGAATAATTGAAAACATAAACCAGTATTATTACACGTTGCCAGATGAACCCTAACATTTTTTTTCTAATGCCATCCAGCTAATAATAAGACATGAATATACACCTTACCATTCGCAATAAATAAATAAATAAATATACAACAAAGCGTCCCCAGAATAAATTGCGTAAGGTGGACTGCACAGGCCATGCCATACACGAAACAAGAAAATTAGCTCATGATCTGTACATTCAATAACTTACCCAGATTACTATCTCGAGATCTCTACTACTGTATGTCTAGAGGCAAGGCAACTAAGCATCATGAATCTAAGAAGTCAATTGCTCATTCAATTTTGGTTGTGGATCTTTGTTGCCGAAATGTTTTTTTTTTTTGGAGGGATTTGTTGCCGATATGTTAAGATCAGAGCAGGACCGAATGGAGAAAAGTCCTAGTAGTCGATTATAAATGCATCTACGGTGCTACCGAAGGAGGCCACAACAAGCTAGCAGCACCAGTACAAAGATGGCTCCTGTGAGCACTCTCAGTTCCTCCCTGCTCACGGCCACAGTCCTCTACCCCTTCTTCACGCTTTTTGCCCCCACTTCTTCATTGATTACTAGTACTACCACACTCGTTGATGAACCGAGTATAGACTTGGAGCCCCTCCTCTGCCTCAAGCGCCACCTCTCCAACGATGGCAAAGCACTTGCCTCGTGGAACAATACCCTCCCGTTTTGCAGTTGGCCCGGTGTCACCTGCGAAAAGAGGCATCCATCTCGCGTGACAGCACTTGATTTGGGGTCACTGGGCCTGAATGGAGAAATACCACCCTGCATCGGCAATCTCACTTTCGTCACGAGAATCAATCTCCAGGATAATCTGCTGAGTGGTGGGATCCCACCTGAGGTAGGCAATCTGCATCGCCTTGTCGGACTAAGCCTTCTGTCCAACAATCTTAGCGGTGCAATACCCAACTCTTTTTCTACATGCTCAAGTCTTCAGATGATTGATCTTGGGAACAACTCCCTCCACGGGGAGATGCCCCGAGGATTGACCAGCTGTTTAAATGTCACAGTGATCTACCTCGATAACAACATGCTCCATGGAAGCATCCCGGACGGGTTCGGCGTGTTTCCTAAGCTTTCAGTTCTGGTTGCTTCTCATAACAACTTGACGGGCAATATTCCGTCTCTTCTAGCAAATAGTTCATCACTTCAAGCGCTAGACCTGGAAGGAAATGACCTCACTGGAGAGATTCCTCCTGCTCTCTTTAACAGCTCCACTCTTAAAATCATATATCTCACTCGAAATCATTTTTCGGGGTCTATTCCACCTTTCCCACGCTTGTCACCACTAGAGATTCTCGGCCTATCCTATAATAATCTCTCTGGCAGCATACCTTCCTCTGTAGGAAACTCTTCCTTGCTTCGGATACTTTTGCTTGCATCGAATAACTTGCAAGAAAGCATTCCATGGAGCTTGAGTAGAATCCCGCACTTAGAAGTACTCGACCTGACTTACAACAACTTATCCGGAACCGTTCCCGTCTCTCTTTATAATATATCTACACTCACATACCTTGGAATGGGAACCAACGACTTGGTTGGAGACATTCCAGAAAATTTTGGCTATACTCTTCCAAACATCCAAACATTTATTGTTCAGGAAAACAAATTCCAAGGTGGTATTCCCACATCAATTGCCAATGCCACAAATCTTGAGCTCATTATTCTCCGTGATAATGCGTTTCATGGCATAATTCCTTCCTTTGGGTATTTGCCCAACTTAACCACACTAGATATTGGCCAGAACCAGCTCGAAGCTGGAGACTGGACATTCCTATCCTCGTTCGCTAGTTGCACAAGGTTGGTGAACTTGATGCTAGATGCAAACAACCTACAGGGAAACCTGCCAGATTCCATTGGTGCTGTTCCGAAAAGCTTGCAACTTTTGATGTTGAGAGCAAATAAAATATCTGGCACCATAACCCATGACATTGCGAACCTGACGAACCTCACAGACCTTCGCATGGAGCAAAATCTGCTTACTGGAAGCCTTCCGGGCTCACTTGGAAATCTTCCTAACTTGATTGTTCTAGATTTATCCCAAAACAAACTTTCTGGGCAAATCCCATTTTCGATCGGTAACCTCCGTCAATTAAATGAGCTCTACTTGCAAGAAAATAATTTGGATGGTCCCATCCCTGCAGCTTTAGCACGTTGCCAAAGCTTAGGCACCCTAAACCTCTCCTGCAACTCTTTTGATGGAAGAATACCAAAAGAACTGTTTACTTTGTCCACGCTTTCTGAAGGTCTTACAACATACTGTCTGGGCCTATACCAATGGAAATTGGTGGGTTAATCAATCTTTCTCCCCTCAATATTTCCAACAACCAGTTGACCGGAGACATTCCCTCAACTCTAGGCGAGTGCAGCCATTTAGAATCCCTCCACCTGGAAGGGAATCTACTTGAAGTGCAGATCACTCAATCTTTCACTGCATTGAGAGGCATCAGTGACATGGATCTTTCTCGAAACAACTTGTCTGGTCAAGTTCCGGAATTCTTCGAGACCTTCAGCTCCATGTCACTTCTCAATTTGTCATTCAACAACCTGGAGGGACCCATACCAACAGGTGGAGTCTTCTGAAATGCAAGCAAGGTGTTCGTCCAAGGGAACAAAGAGTTGTGCGCCGCTTCATCGCCACTGAAACTGCCACGTTGCAAGACAACTGCATCTAAACACAAGCACACCTCCAACATACTGAAGATAGCGGTGGCACTTTCTGCTGTTTCTTTGGTCATGTTATCATTCTTCGGAGTCATCTTTCTGAAGAAGAGAAACAAGGTCAAGGAACAAGCACAGCCATCCGTCAAGGGGTTAGAGAAGTTGACATATGCTGATTTAGTGAAGGCAACAAATGGATTCTCTTTAGACAACTTGGTTGGCTCAGGAAAATACGGGTCCGTGTACAAAGGTAGAATTGAGTCTGAAGAACATGTTGTTGCTATCAAAGTTTTCAAACTTGAGCAACTTGGAGCAACAAAGAGTTTCCTTGCTGAGTGTGAGGCCCTGAGAAACACTCGTCACCGCAATCTTGTAAGGGTGATCACTGTGTGCTCAACAGTTGATCGTGCAGGACATGAATTCAAAGCTCTTGTTCTTGAATATATGATCAACGGCAACCTGGAAAGTTGGCTTCATCCAGCACTCCACGAGCACCATCTGAAAAGGCCATTGAGTTTAGGTTCAAAAATTGTAATAGTGGTAGACATAGCTGCTTCTTTGGATTACCTCCATAACCGTTGCATGCCTCCCATGGCCCACTGTGATCTGAAGCCTAGCAATGTCCTTCTGGACGATGTCGTGGGAGCATGTATTGGGGATTTCAGGTTGGCTAAATTCCTGCACAGTCATACTTCTTCAGGGATTCAGAACTCTACAAGCTTAGTGGGGCCAACAGGATCAGTTGGATACATTGCACCAGGTAATGATTTATTAATAGAAGATTGTTTATCTTTGCAAAGGATATTACATGATCTTCTAGATACTCAAACTTCACTTTCTTTTAAACACTTATTATGATATTTCTGTTTGGATCCTTTTGTGTTAATTATTGTCTGAATAAATTTGTATATTAGAGAATATGGCTTTGGGAGTAAAATCATCATCTTAGAAATACTCACAGGGAAGCGTCCAACTGATGAGAGGTTTAATAATGGCCTGAGCCTTTACAAATTTGTCAAACAATCATTTCCTCAAAATATTGGTGACATTCTAGATCCTACAATCATTCCCAGTTACCGAGATGAAGAAGCAGGAAGTATGTTAGACCAAGAAAGTCATCCAATGGCTGGAACAATGAGCTGCATCATCGAGCTCGTTAAGCTTGGCCTGTCATGTGCTGCGGAGGCACCCAAAGATCGCCCAGCAATCCAAGATGTTAACAGCGAAGTCACCGCAATTAAAGAAGTATTTTCTGCACTTCAGGGCTGAGCAAGAAGTACAGTTGTGTCTACTGCTGACATATTGCTGGTGCATGAAGACCTATGACCAGTTTGCTTTACTTAAAGCTTTATTTACTTTTATGAAATCATGTATGTCGTGAATTGCGTTCCAATATAACTAGTATATCGCTCTCATATAGTTTTGTATGCACACTGTCGTTGAGGCTATATGAAATAAAGTTTAGCATGGGAACCTTTTTTCGACTTGGCTGTTTTTCTACTTCTTTTCACTTTTCAATATAAAACAAGAGTTCTACTGGTCTTTACTGCTGTATCAAGGAAGTCAGCCAACCAGTCTACAGTCTACAGAATATCACAAGTTTATTATAAAGTTTTGACGCTAATACCATGCCAAATACCAGTGAAAACACCAAGGATGCAAATAGAGAAAGTTCAAAGTAATTGAAAAAGCATGAATCCGCACAGCGACTGAAGACCTGTTTGACCACCCTCACTTTCTTTAACAGGAGTAAATTGATCATTGGCAATGGAGGACGCACTACCAGATTTTGGAAGGATACTTGGCTGTGGGAGAGGTCTCTAGCCTTGCCGTATCCAACGCTTTATAGTATTGTTCAGCGTAGGGAAACTTTTGTGAGTAAAACACTATGTTTTGTTCCCTTAAACATTTAGTTCAGGCTGGTACTAGTGGGGGAACGACGGGATAAATGGCTACATTCAGTGCGTGTACGTAGTTGGAGGTCAAAACCTGTCTAATGTGTCAGATACATTCCGATGGAAACTTTTGGTTTCAGACGTATTGTCAGTCAAATCTATGTATGTCGACTTGATTAATATTTGACCAATCTCTAAGTCGATTAATATTTGTAAAATTAAGGTGCCTTTAAAAATCAAGGTCTTTATATGGTTTGTGCACAAGGAAGTGATTTTGACTAAGGACAATTTGGCGAAATGTAGGTGGGAGGGTAGTAAATGAAGATTTTTTTTTTATCAGGAGGCAACGATTCAACATCTTTTTATCAAATTTACACTTGCCAGATTATTGTGACAAAGAATACATGTGTCCTTTAATGTTTTTCCACCTAGTAGCATTTCCAATTTGTTCGGCAACTGGTTAAAAGGTGTGGAGCCTAATACAGCGACACGAATTCGCGTGGGAGTTTGTGCATTACTTTGGGTAATTTGAATTGTCAGAATGACGTTATTTTTAGGCGAACCAATATCACAAAAAAAATTGTAGGTGATCTTCCGAGCGTCTGGATGGATCCTTACGTGGTCATTACTCAGCCGTGCGGAAGTCAGTGAGCATATAGCCTTCGGTTGCAACTCCTGGGAGACGGTAGCATGGTCTACATACAACCGGTTTGGATGACGGTCCAATAATAGAATAGGTGTTAGTCATCGTGTCCTATTTTTACCGGTTGCGGCATTTTATCTTATGTTTTGTTTTTTGCTTGCGACCCTAAGATGAATTTTGTACTTCGTTGCTATATTATTTAATAAAATAATTGGGTGCATCACTTGATGCAAAGACCGGTGGTAATCCTCTTTTTTGAAAAAAAACAATGACTTGCATGTAAGGGTGTAAACTGGTGACCTTGTAGGCTACTCTCTCACCGTGATTTTGGAAAACTAGTTCGTTTGTTTGAAGTACTAGTAAACGTGCACGTGCAATGCACGTCTTGTTAGTGCTCAAAATGTTAATACTTTAAAGCTTAAATCGTCAATCCACATATACTGCAATGATTTGGATATATTCCGTAAACTCTGCGAGTTTAAATTTTGATGAGATCTCCTACAATGTACCGAGATTAAATACATCACCGACATATAACCCTATTACCACACGGATAGAATATCTATAAAATTCTGAAGACTCTTGTGAGGCATTACCGAATCAACATCAAAGGCATCCGACCACCTGCTGGTCTCATGCACATATAAGAGTTATCAAAATTTCATATTTGAATGTTATCAAACATATCACAGCCCCTTCAAAGTATCATCTGAAACGGTCTAAACCCCACTATGTAGTTTAAAGAGACACATCAACTGAATGCTCTTACAGATTTTTCATTATAAGATGGCAAGGTGTCAAATGAATTCACAATTTAATATTTGTTCTTCAAGAAAAGCTAGGAAGCAACCAGAAAGTAGTGAGATAAAATAATAACACCAAAAAATAAGTGCCAATAAATGTGAAGATAAAAGATCATAGTATTAGCTCATGTTTTTCTTTTTTCTACAGTTACCACTAAGCTTAAAGGAAAGATAATTTCAAGTTCTGAGTACATTAGTCAGCAGGCCAGTAGCATTAGCTCATGTTATCAATGGTAACATGCTACTATAGCTGAGGTCATAACCATTCAGATTGTACAGACTACAGAGCGAAGCAACACCTAGAGTACATTGATTCAAATAATTTCATGTAGATTTGTCCCAGAAGCTTGCACTGTGACCTTGTGGCTTCTTCAGTCAGGTTGCATCTCAGACGCAATCTGAATTTTGTTTGGTTTTGAGCACAGGAACCAGTCGCAGAACCGGAACCGGGACGACACGCGTTCTATCTTCCGGATGCACTCCACCCGTCGCGCCGAACGGACTACCCGTCGGTGCTGTCTCGCCTCGGCCCTCGCCTCCTTCTTGATCATGCTGTTCTTCGCCCGTGCCTTCATTTGATCGGCATGCACCTGAAATAAAATTTGTACAATTACAGACAGCTGAGATTTGTTGCACAGTTTTGTTAGAGTTCAAATTTACAGCAGAGCTGGCTGAGGGATGGCGTGGCGGCACCGGCCAGTGCCGCTCCTCGACTGCTACTGACTGTCAATCGCATTATCTCTGTGCATATGCTCCTCATCAACACCGATGATGACGACTGCGATGTTGCCGCCAGAGCGGACGCCTGGGTGCGGAGCTTCGTGTCGATTCAGCAGAAGTTTTTCCTCTGCCAGAGATAGTCTACTTGGGAGGTTACATTCTGAGCCATCCTCCCATTATTACTATAGGCACTGATTTTAAATTCGCATCAGGGTGTTTAGCTCCTTGTGGGTCCAAGGATGGATTTCCTACAATGACAAATAACTTCTATCTTCTCACAACTCAAAAACACATGGAAAATGATAATCAGAAGTACAAATGATATTCATGTCATGGTTGCTTGTCTGGAATATAAAGAGTAGATATATGGAGATAATTACATAATGATGCATAAGATATTCACCTCAGTGTATGTCATATTGAAGGATTTTACTGTTCCGAGAAACGATTGCAAATGTTCCCTCAACTTCAGCTCTGTCTCGGCATAGTCTTCATTCGGATTATAGTCATACTGGGCAGCAGAGACTACCCTGTTAGTGCAAATAGTATACTGTAGTGCACTGTCAACAAACTAACTAACATAATATGCATGGGAATTTCAGATAGAAGTGTGTAAATTGATTTTAAATATATGACCAAATCACAACAGTACGAATACGGAAATAGGATCCAGTGCTGAATGTATACCTTTGAGGCTACCTCCTGAACCATTTGTTGCAGATTTGACATCTTTTTGGTCTCAAGAGAGCTTCAACTCTAGTTCTGCTATATCAGACCTGCAAAATGATAATCAAACGGAGTGAAATGTTTTTTTTTTAAATTGCTTGTCAACTGAGGGTTACAAGACGGCAACATAGATCATACCATCTCGGAATTATATGGTTGCTAGAAATCTGCACCATCTAAGACAAGAACATCGAATTGGGTGCACCTGCAGGGTGGTAAATTGATTGTATTTGGACACCTTAAGAAAAAGGCTTGCACTCCTCTCTAAAAATTTGTGCCTGTTTCTCTGCAATGGAACCTACAAGATGTACATCCTTTGCTAACTGCTCATCAACACGACCTGGGAGCAATTTGTCAGGTAATTTATATGATTCAGATGCCCTAATACTGACGTTAAAACATCATATAATACTTTCTGTAGTACAAGTAAGTACATTTTGATTCAAATAATCCTTTCTGCTTACAGTGGTGGAAAATGTTTAACTCAAAATAGCTACAGATTATCATAATCTGACTAATGCTTTTTTATAATCGACATAGCAGAAGTATACCACATACAGTAAAGTATTAAACCAACCTCCATTCTGGGTTGTGGCGGAAAGTGTGGATCAGAAACATTGCGTCGGATCCTGTTGTTCTCCTCGTCGTAGTCGAGGATGTCCCCCTGCCAGTTCTGTTGCGTGAACGGCCATCTGTCGCCCAGTAGTCTCCGGATCACAGCAGCAGCATGCCAGCAAACGAAACCCTCAATTCGTAACCCTATGAGCCCCAAAACCTGCCCCGGAACGCTCAGCGGAGGACGGGCGAGACTGTATGTGCGGAGGTGAGCGATGGGCGTACGTACCGAAAGAATAGACAATCGAAGAAGCGGTAGCGCTGGACGCCGGAGAAGAGGAGATACTGCACGGGTAGGCGAGCACTTCCAGCTTCCGCTGGATCTCCCCCACCTGCGTCGACGCCATCGGAATCAATCCCCCGCTCGTGGCGGCCGGACGGGTCGGGAGGCTGGCGGTGCTTGAGTTTTTTTTGGGGGGGGATCGAGCACAGCGAGGCCGGCGTGGCAGCGAGGGGAGGCGGGGAGAGCGTTGATGCGTGACCACTGACCACTGGCTGGCTCGCGGTGGGGAGGGCCGATGGGGAGGAGTCTGTTCGCGAATCGCGAGAGGCGTGGTGCGGATCAATAGATGACAGAGTTTCGTCCGCCCTTGTAAATTCTTAGATGTACACAGATGAGAGTTAATTTTTATGTTGACGGTTAGATCTAATAGATGAGTCAGATCGTGGGGTGGTATTTTATCTTGATTGTTCTGTGTACGTTTCTGTGTGGACTTAGAGAAGAATATGTTTGCTTGTTTAATAGTAGTATAGATGAAGAGTCCAATAGTACTCTAAGGGTCACCAATTTGCACCTCGAATCGCACGGCATCCGCAGCCTCTTGATGTTGCATGGCAGACTCGACGTTTGTCCCGTGGCTGTGGATCTGGGCCTCCGGTGGCTTCGGGTGGATTTGAGGGCTCTGGAGGTGCACTCTGGACGGACGGCGATGACGGCTGCTCCGATGCAGCGCCGGCTGCTCTAGGACCTTCCTATCCACGGGTGTGGATCGGGTGCGACCTAGGCTGCGACGACCGCGCCTACCTCGGCTCCCGGCTGGTGGGGGTGGCGGTGCAGCAGCGGTGGTCTTGGCGGGCGTGTTGGCCGGGTTCCGGCGGCACGGATGGACATCTCCGGTGAGCTTCTTGGCTGATGGTGAGGATCGATTTGTTGCCTTCCTCACTGGTGGACGGGCAGCGTTGGTGGGGAGGTAGGCTGGAGGGATGGGAGGCGCCGACATGGTCGGGCCATCCGTTGCTGGCACAGGGGTGTGCCGGTCGTGGACGCGTCCGCTCCCCCTCCCCCCCCCCCCCTTCCTCGACCGAGTGCATGCTGACACAATTTTGGTGATGTTCGAGGCAGAGCATCTGTTGTTGTTTCGTCAGTTGGGGGTGACTGTTTCGCCCAAAGCCGACGCATTTGTTCGGTTTTGGGATGTCTGGATGCAGGGCGGCGGCCCTGGCGGTGGGAGTCACGGCGTTCGTGGGAGGAACGAGCATCTCAGGTGCGGGCATGCAGCCATGGTCATGCGGGTGGCATGGACGTTGGTGTTCGGCATAGCATGGGTGCGCCGGAGGGGTGTGAGCACCGGGGTGCATAATCTGTCCGGTATTCCCGGTCGACTGTCGCGACGTTCGCGGATGTCGTTCCCCTTCTTGAAGGCTCCGTCGCGGTTGCTCCCACTTCCTTCTTGTTGCTCCAGGTGAAAACTTAATCTTCAGGATCGGACGGTGTCGGCATTCTGGTGTCGTCCCCTTCTTGGTGGCACCGTCTTGAAGTCCATGCTTCGTAGGTGTCTAGCGCACCTCTCCGCGGTGGCTAGCTCTTGGTGGTGGTTTCTGTAGGCTCGAAGCGGTTCGTCTTGCCCACCTGTAGTTTGCTTGGTAGTCGTTGGGGTGGTGTTGCGCGCGGTGCCCAGCACCTATGTATCTTGTCTTGGGTGTGTGTGTGGTGGTGACGTGTGTTTGTATCGGTTCGTCTGTTGGTCGTTGGTTTATATGTAAAGTGGGGTGAAAGCCTTTTTCGGTACCAACAAAGATGGTAACAATGAATCATCAACTCATATTGTGCGGCTTACACGAGTACAAACAGAACCCTAGTCTTCACTTTCCCGCACCCTTCCCTGGTTGGGAAACCGTAGATTATCTTGCTGATATAATGACAAAGTCTCTTGGCATGTCCCTCGATATTTGCATGCTGAATATCTTCTTTTTGATCGCCTCAAAGTCATTACGCAAATTCTTTTAATTTTCTCAATCTCTGCCTTATCCTTTGCAGCAATTGAATAACTGGCTATTAGTAAGTTTCGAGCTCAAGTTTTCTTTTCTTCTACATGCTTCCCCACCTTCTCATGTCCCTTCTCTGTTGGCTCGGTTTGCCGGAGAAGGGGGAGGGGTTTGGCACCGCCATCCCGTATGTAATTTTTTTTGTTGAATATGGCTTGTTTGGGGTGCTTTCTATTGAATTGGAGGCTCTAACGAACTCTGCTCATGGTCATCCTTCGAAATGTCATCATCGTCCTCGGCATCGACTCGGTCTCACTAGTACAGATCCAATGAGCACTAACCGGGCAAAAGCCGTTGTAGCACCCGGGACAAGCACTATCCAGATCTAACATCCTCCGCTAGCCTCCTGATAATATTGATCCTAAGACGGCACCTTCACACGACGTACACGTGGAAACGTGCACACCATGTGGGTGGAACTGTCGGTATCACAACACAAGTAAAAAAAAGCCACAATGACAACAAATTCAGAGAGTCAAGAATTACCAATGAATACAACAAGGGTCTTTCAACAAAGGTACAACTCATACAATGGAAGCTAATTTACCTTAGACAGGTAAAGAATACAAATTGCCTTAAGAAGACTGGAAGAAAAGCAAAGGGCATCCATATCCCTGCTCAGACCACTCTCTGTGGAATAACCAGCTAAAGTCATCCATCAATAAACCTACTTTCTGAGTTGCTGCCAGCCAGATCGCAACAATCTAGGGAAAAGGAGTAAATTAAGCAAGGTGAGTACTCACATGTACTCGCAAGACTTATATCAAACTTAAGTTAGTTTATGCAACATGTTTCAAAGGAACGTGTAAAATGGTTTAGCGGCGCAATGTCTCTCTGGCCACAGTCACTCACCAATGAGGTCAGTCAACTGCTAATTGTGCCAAGTCAAACCTGACAACAAGGCCCACACGTCAGTTACACAAAGGCTAAATAGGAATTATCCCTAGCCTAATTGCGTCATTAGCTGATGTAGGGCCCACCTGTCATTGACTCAGAATGATTATGAACACTAATTAAGCCGGCCATGTCGGCGGCTAATCGTCGGCGTAAACAGGGACACGGTGGCAACGGTCATCCGGCATGATTGTGATGGGTGACCTTAGGGTGGCCGGGGGTGTTCGGAATCAACGTCAGCAGTGAGTTCTGTGGCGGTGGCGCTACCGTGGTTGCGGGCGACAACGTCTGAGCACAAATTTGAGTGAAGTCTTGGGATAGTGGTGATCTACGGTTTCGTCCAGTGCTATCTGACACGGGCGTGTGATCAAATGGCCACCAGTGGAGCTCCGATAACGAGGCGGTGTATGGTGGCTATGGCACAACACCTTAGACGAAGTGCGCGAGCCAGAGACTAGGGGGAATGTAGAGGAGCTCACGGTGAATCAGATGGAGCCGTGGCGCGTGGTCGCGTGCTCGCGTCCTTCTGGCAAGAGGAAGGAGATAACTAGCAAGCTGGGCCAGGCTGGGCTGCACAGTAAGAGGCCGCATGTAACTCTCTCCCCCCCCCTTCCTTCGAAATCACTAATTGAGGAGTACTCGTTCCAAAGATCACTCCCACATCCCCAAGCTGCAGTGCGCCACTTGTCGCAACCTGTGAGTTTTCCCTTGTTTCGTAGATCCGTTTATTCAAAACGTTTTATCTCTTAAACCATGCGTCCAAATCTCGAACCATTTTCATCATTGGATTCCTCGCGTCGAGATATTCAAAACTAGATCCTATGTTGATAGGTTTTGACGAACTTTTTTCACGAAAAAAAGGACGAAAAAACTGAACCGGGAGCACGTTTTTTTTCCTTTCCGAAAGAGGCATGACTGTGTCTCTCGCGGAAGCAAATCCGTGCCTCCACGAGAAGTAAACCCATGCCTCTCGCGGAAGGAAAAAAAATAAAACACGTTTTTTTCCATTTCCGAGAGGCACGGCCGTGCCTCTCGCGAAAGCAAATCCGTGCCTCTTGCGGAAGTAAAACCGTGCCTCTCGTGGAAGGAAAAAAACGCATTTTTTTCCGTTTCCGAGAGGCACGGCCATGCCTCTTGCGAAAGCAAATCCGTGCTTCTCACGGAAGCAAAACCGTGCCTCTCGCGGAAGCAAAAAAAAGAAAACGCCTTTTTTTCTGTTTCCGAGAGGCACGGCCGTGCCTCTTGCGAAAGCAAAACCGTGCCTCTCACGGAAGCAAAACCGTGCCTCTTGCGAAAGCAAATCCATGCCTCTCGTGGAAGCAAAACCGTGCCTCTCGCGGAAGCAAAAAAATAAAAAACATGTTTTTTTTGGTTTTCGAGAGGCATGGTCGTGCCTGTCGTGAAAGCAAATCCGTGCCTCTCGCGGAAGCAAAACCGTGCATCTCGCGGAAGAAAAAAAAAGTGTTTTTTTCTATTTCTGAGAGGCACGGCCGTGCCTCTCGTGAAAACAAATTCGTGCCTCTCGCGGAAGCAAAACCGTGCCTCTGATGGAAGTAGAAAAAAACACATTTTTTCACGGAAAACAAAGAAAAATTCGATTGCGGAAACGAGTGCGGAAAAATAAAATAAAAACAGGAGGGAGCGCCCAGAGCGTGACACGTGGCGGCGGTTGAGAGCGCGCCAAGTGGTCCCTCTCTGCCCACCCCAAGTGATCGTTGGGGAGGCTCCCGAAGGAGCGTTCCTTCGTTAGTTGCTCCCTCTTTCCTTTTTATGTTTTGTTTTATTTATTCGGCTCTGTTTTGTAATTATTTGGAGATCCAAACCTTCTCCAAATATTCTGAAAATTTACATGTGGCTTTCCTGGACTTATCCAAAGCCAGGTACAAAGTTTCACAATTATTGGATTCATATTCTATTTGATATGAATATAGACCCAATTAAAATACATTATGTCTTAATTCCAAAGTCGAGATATAAATCCTTTAAAATCCCAGAAAATTTGCTTCGGGACCCATATGAATTCTCACGGTTTTAGAAGGGCAGTTTGGAAAGTTTTGGAGAAACTTCAAGGTATAGCCCTTTTAAATAAATAAATTTTGAGCCTTTTGAAATTTCAACAATTTAAAATTAAAGTAAATTTAAAATGATGCATGCATGCTAAGCTACTCTAGCACATTACCAGGAGCTAGGATTGTGACAGATCCAAACATTTAGAAGCTATTTGATGACAAGTTGCCCTAAGCACAGGGGGAGCTCTCGGTAGGGCAAGGTTGGGCGCTCGCCCTACCTTGATTTTCTCTGATTTTGTTCACCTATGTATATATTCTGTGATAAAGCTAAAAAATCTAGGGAAGTAAAACCGGCTGGGAAAACTCGGTGTATCCCTTACCGGCTGAGAAAACCGGCTGTACGCAAGTCACGCAGGGTGGGTGCAATGCTCGATCCTGTCCTCCCAAGTCGCTTGATCCAGTCGAGAGGAGGCTGTTTCCTTCGTCATCGATCCTGTCCTCCACGTGGCTGGAGGAGCGCGTGGGGCCGACATCCAGAAAGAGCAGTGGCAGCCCAGCGGCCATCCACTCGGAGCGGCATGCGGCGTCGACGGCGCTCCCCGGCAAGCAAGCCTTGACCTCGGTGGGTGATGCGGCAGTGTTTTAGTATTCATGTTCAGTGCAAAAGGGCTAGCAAAGACAAATGGTTGTGTTTTTAAAAATAAATAGTGAGAGTGCTTTGAAAATCTACGACGATGATATGCTCATGTGACCAGTTACATATTTGAGAAGATATTTTGATGTAGTTGATAGTTGTAGTAGGTTCAAAATAAATACCCATGAAAGTGATCACGTTACGCGACAATCTGCTCATAAAAAGAGGGCAAGACTATGCAGGGTCTTCTAGACACCATTAAATTAAAAATTCATTATATGTTTTTAGGTTGCTTCTACTTAAAAAAATGCACTTCACTTTTATATGGTCATTATGTTTAGGATTATATAAAAGTAGGACTTGTATGATTTTAGTGTATGTGGATTGTATTGCTTTTGCATCGAATTTATTTGTGCTTTGTGACCGTCCCACCTCAATTTTTTTTCATTCTCCATCACTGCCTAAGCTAGTGTCATTCCGGCCACATTGGTACACGACCAGTGGTAAGTCTCCACAGGTCCAACTCATTGGTTTGTCAAGTACTGGCAGAATACGAGGCTAATTGGTTTGATGCCAAAAGTTGGCATGCTGCCAAATATTGGCCAGAGATTGGTTGCATACCAATTTTCGTTGCCAATCTCATAAAATGTTACCAAATATTGGCAACTTTTGATTTGCCAAGTGTTGGCTTGCCAAATATTGGCAGTGCCAAATGTTGGTAGCAGACCAATCAGCATCCACGTCATTGACTCCGAGCGTCCCCAGTACTCTAGAGCCAAATCACCCATCAGAAAAAATCACGCGGGGCGAGTTGGAAGGATCTCTCGGTGCAGTTGCTCTCGACCTTGCTGTCCTGTGGATCTGTCAAGGAAATGACAGGTTGTCCTCCACCAATTTTGCTTTCTCCATCAGCTTATAGACCGCCACACATGCTGCAGGCGTAGAGCCGAATGAGTGACTGGTTTTTTTTTCTGGTTATCCAACCAGTACGGCATCCTTTTTATTTTTGAAAAAGATAGCAGTACATACTCCAAACGTATAATTTGTCTTCTGTTTTTGACGTCAACGTATAATTTGTCTAACGGCCTCTTCACGGGTAAAGGAAAATTACATCTGCAGACTGTCCTTGACTCATTCTCCTTTCCCCGTCAGCTGATATATATCGACAACCGTAAAGGCCATTGTCATCATCTCATGCCATAGCTAGATGCCTAGACCCGAATGTGTGACTTCAGTTTTTTGGGCTAATCCAACCAGCATGCGCCCGATTATATTTATATATTTGGAAAAATGGTATAGATTCTATATTTGGAAAAATGGTATAGATTCCAAATGCAGAGTTGTCGAACGGCTTTCGAACGGCTCAGAAAAAATGTCCCGTAGAATGGCCTTCGTCCATTTTTCCTGTTCCCATCACGCTGTAGACAACCGTAAGGCCACTGTCATCGTCTCATAGCCTCATGACCTGGAGTCAGGTCTACTTACTTTGTGCTTCTTTCCAATTTTATATGGTGGATTTGATAGCTAGAGGCGTAGACCCAACTGGAAGACTTCCACTTTTCTGATTAATCGCATTGTTTCTTCTTCTTCTTTCTTTAACAAAAATACTTGCACACATTCCAAAAGCAGATTTTTTTTTTTAAAAGCCAAAAGCAGAGTTATCAAACATCCTCTACACCACGGGCTGAGGAAAATGAAATACTTAGACTTGGACCGGGTTTTCCTTTAAGGTGGATTCTAGCTAGGCTTACCGTATAATATATGGACCTCCTGTGCATCCGAGAGAAACAAGAAAACGTCTAGTATTTCGGATGTATGTGTTGGTTTTGTGTGTACTCCACCCGGAATATAGACCGTATTTCAATAGGATTATTCTTATTGCTAATAGTACTAGAGTAGCGTGTTTCCACGTGTGTACTGGACTAAGTACTAAGGGCATCTTCAAAACGGACCCTCCAATCACCCGTCCGAACCGTACTGTCCGGACACGGTTTGCCTTCCAACACGGTACCCCATCAGTCCGCAGAGCATTCCGGACTTTCGTACCCCATCCGTCCACAGACAGGAGGACCAGTCCGCGGATACGGATGCGGGAGCCGGCCATCCAGCGCCGTCCGCATACATTTCAACCACTATTTGAACTAAACGGACGAAATTCATGCAAACATTGGCGGATTTCATTCAAGTTCGGTCATGATTTACATAAATAGGTCGATATTTCGACCATTTAACTAAAAAATAGAAAAAACCTGAACCCTATACTGGACGACCACCTCGTACATGTGGCTGCCCTGCCCTGCCGCACTGTCGTCGCCGTCCGTGCTGTCGTCGTCGTCGTCGTCCCTCCAGCGGCGGAACGGCGCCGGAGGGCCGCGGCAACCTTGTCCGACGGCTGCCTGCCGCTCGTGGAGGTGCCGCTCCGCCACCTGTTGTGTGGTGCGGAGGGTCGCCGCGGCCACTGCCGTGTAGCCTTCGAAGCCCTGGCGGTAGTCTTGCCGCGGCCGGCGTTGGCGGAGCAGTCGCTAAGCGACCACTCCTCGCTGATCTTTGCGAGCTCGTCGTCAAGGCGTCCGCGGCCATCTCCGCAGTGGTGACGGAGCGGTCGAGGGCCCACGCGGCTGTAACACCCTGGTTTTTCACTTCTAAAAAATTCTTATCCAAAATTGGCTCCTGTCTTTTTCTTTTGGTGTTCTTAGATTTTATTTGCACTTTTGTGTTCATTTAGGAGTAGTGACTTGCCTAGTTACTTAGGATGAGGGTTTTACCTCCCAAAAACCCTAATTGCTCCTTCTGCTAACTGAAACCCTAGAACCCCAGTTGCACTGCACCACCAATTTTCCTTGCACATCAATTCACCAAATTAATTGGGGAGTTGCTCCTACACATATCTTCACCATTTCTAACTTCACACACCCACACTTAAGTCAAAGTTTCACCAGAATAATTCATCCAAGTTTCCGCCAGATCTCTCAGGTTGCAAAGCAAGTGCATTGTGGATTCATCCTCTAAAGTTCAAATTTTGCATACATCAATATACACCTATATCATGCATGCTCACAAAATTTGTGGCCATCCAACTACCATAGCTCTCTCCACAAGTTTTCCAAAGTTTGCATCCACCTGGCCACCTTGTGAAGGAAGTATATTTTTCATCCACCCACTTGAGCTCAAATTTGTCATGATGTTTAAACCTAACAAAACACCTATGCCACCAAAAAATAGCCCTTGACACCACTCCATATGACCACAGCAACCTCCCCAAGATTTGGACCAGAATACCACTGTCTACATGAAGTACTAGCTACACTCATCCAAATGGCCTGAAAATTTACATGCATGTGCATCCTCATATAAGACTAGACTACACCAAAAATCAGACCAAATGGCATAGGCATTTGACCACAGCAAGATCACAAAGTTTCTGGACAGAAACTCAAGTTGTACATGAAGTGCCCTCCACAAGCATCCATTTGGCCTCAAATTTTGCATACACACTCACCCCCATACCAGAACACACCACAACAAATTTGAGCTTGTTTCATCACACCATTTGCATTTGGCATAGATCAAACACCTGGTGGCAGAAAAATATAATGGATGCTCCACTTAAATTTGAATCAACCTAGACCTCTAAACCCACACACACCCTAATCCTACTTAGAGCTAACCCCTAGACACAGTTTTGCCAGCCAGAAACCACCAAGACTTCTAGAAGCCATGGCGACCACGGTCCTGCCTGGCTACCAGCACGCTCTGGACGAGAGCAGTGCCTCGTTCGTCGCCGTCCGCCGCCCACGGCCAGGCCCCGGGCGTTCTGCCGCACCACAACGCGCCGCACGGGCCCGAGCTCCTCCCTAATCCCTCTACCCTCACTTGCTTCGCTTCGAAGGCCACCGTGCCGTCGCCATCGTGCCACTGTTCGTCCGTGGCCTCGGTCAAGCCCCCTCCCGCGCCCCGTGTCGTCTTGCGATGGCCGAGTTCCCTTACGCCCCCGCCCCGGCAGCTCTGCGATGCACCGGCCTAGCCCCTAGCTGGCCAGAGCGAGCTGCCGCGTGCCCAGACCCAGGCTTCCGTCCGCTGTGGCCGAGCCCATCCTCTCGCCCTCCGGCCTACAAATAGGACCCCCCCCCATTGCCCTCACAATCTCTCGTGCCATGCCCCTCTCCCTCCCAGCACTCTCCTGGACCGAGCCTTCGACCTCCAGTGCCCCAATTCGCCCACTTCGTCGCCAGGGCCGCCGCCCACCCCGGCCAAAATCCGAGTGCCCTGGGCCCCCTCCACTCCACCTAGCCACCCCAGTCGACGGCACCACCAACCAGAGCCTCCATCGCCCTCCATCCCCTCCTCTCCATGGCCATGGCATCGACCCCATCATCACCCGAGGTCGTGCTCCGCCCCCGCCAATGCTCTGGTCAATTCCGAGCTCGCCGGCGGCCATTCTCACCACCATGGGGTGAGGCATCTTCCCCTAAACCCATCCATATGCCAGGCATCACCAGGGATGCCCTGTAGCGCGGGCAATAACCATCGGCGTCGGCTCTGTCCACGCACGTAAGTTAGAATATGAACCTGACGGGTGGGCGAGCCCCGTCAGCGTCACAGAGTCTCGGCCTCTTTTTTTTCCACGGGGCAACCGTTCGTTTGGGCAGGCCCAATGGCATAGTGGCAGGCCAGCCACTTTCGGCCCAGTCCGGCCCAGGTGCATTTTATTTCCTTTTTCGTTAGTAAAATCTATCCAGGGACCCATAAGCAAATAGCTTATTCACATATAGGTCCCTGAGCTCCTCCCCTTCATATCTTTACACCCGTAACTCCGTTTCTATCGATTCCAATGCTCACGTTCCCTTCTCGTTGAGCACTATATGTTGGAATCACTCTCACTATTTTTTCACATGCTTAAATTACCATTTTGCCCTTGCCCTCTTTGGGCCATTTCGGAGCACCGGAATCTTTCACCATGCTACTAGGCACTAACGGAACTCCCCCCCCCCAGGTAGGCCCCAAGTGTCGAGGCAATTCAATTTGTCTGATGTACACCCTGAGTTTTCACTCGTTGTTATTCTTGCAAGTTTTTGGCTTTCTGTGTTGGTTTCTGCCAACGCGTTTTCTTGTTTGGCTTACTTGTAGTTATTTACTTCGGTTGTACCGTAAATAGTTATTATAACGCTTTGTCTTACTTGTTAGTAGTATTACTGGAGATAGGTTGTTGTAGATTATTACTGTTGCTTGTTTACTTTCGTGCAAGAGTAATGTTGCAGGAGCACACCATTGTAGTAATAAACCGGAGACTTAACAACAACCTTCTCCAGGCTGGGTGAGACAAAGTGCCACAGAACAAAAACTAACCCATATGACCATATTTGTCTAAGTGGAAAGAACCTATCTGGGTTTACAGGTATGCCTCTTTCGCGTGTCATCACAAAGGGAAGGTTGGAGACAGTAACGCCTCTGATCCATGATTACTCTCCAAGCCTAGAGGGCCTAGGTTGGTAAGTGTACACGAAAGTTGATAGAATCCCGAAGTGGATTAGTTGTGCCACGGGGTGGCAAGGACCCAGATCCCCTCTCCCATGAGCTACCTTCTACTTGTGAGCTGCGTTGGGTTTTCCCCGAAGAGGAGGGGATGATGCAGTACAGTACAGATAAGTATTTTCCTCAGTTATGAAACCAGGGTTATCAATCTAGTAGGAAAATCACGCAACAACTCGTTAGCAGTACCTGCACACAAAACAACAAATCCTCGCACCCAACGCGAACAAGGGGTTGTCAATCCCTTGGCGGTTAATTGCAAGATTAAATTGTATGGTGATAGGTAGATAGATCGAAAAAAATACAAAATAAAATAAATAAAGAAAAATTGTAGCAAGGTATTTTTAGGGTTTTTAGTATATGATAAAGGTAGACCCGGGGGCCATAGTTTTCACTAGAGGCTTCTCTCTTGAAAATAGCATACGGTGGGTAAACAAATTACTGTTGGGCAATTGATAGAAAAGCAAATAATCATGACGATATCCAAGGCAATGATCATGTATATAGGCATCACGTCCGACACAAGTAGA
Organism: Elymus sibiricus; assembly: GCA_039707655.1. Classification (NCBI taxonomy): domain Eukaryota; kingdom Viridiplantae; phylum Streptophyta; class Magnoliopsida; order Poales; family Poaceae; genus Elymus; species Elymus sibiricus. Next base: position 537,966,716 of record CM077675.1, read on the forward strand.
CCGAAACGATTCTGCATCTACTACTATTACTCCACACATCGACCGCTATCCATCATGCATCTTGTGGCACCCCGGCTCAGAGAACCGGATTACCAGTATTTCCAGCCCAAGGATCATGTCCTCTGGAAACACACAACATCTTGGAACAGAACTGAACAGGCTTTATTGATAGGATACGGATACAAACTCATATTTTACAGTGGTGACGAGGCCAAAGGCACCCTCGGTGCTATGACAATATCAACATTATTTATGTCACACACAAGGCCTCAAAACACCAAGAACTTCTACTGCGTAGCGGAACATAGCGCAACTCCATCCACAGGGACACTGCTGTGGATACATCTTAGTTAGCATAGCCAGCACCTTCAGGACCTCCGTCCTCGGATTCTCCTGCATCTGGCATGATACGCCAGGTGAGTACTTTGAATGTACAAGCAAGCTCACGACAACCAAGCAATGCAGCAAACAATAGCATAGCACATAATATTAAGCAGGTAATGCACTTACTATACTGATCACCAAATTACTCTTGCTCCGGTTGATTCACAACCCTCAGTATACTCACCGAGTACTTCCGATCATAAGACGAGTTCTTCCATCATTATCAACAAAATATTGGTTGACCATCTACTGAGGTCTGGACGGGCTGTCCATTACCGTGGACTCGGCTATTCGAATAGATTTGACACTCTACAGAGGTTGTACACTTTACCCACACCATGAAGCACCTGGCCTCGTGATCCCATTCGGGTGGACCAGCATTGCTTCAACAAAACCTGCCTGACCCGTGACTCTTTCATTGTACCACCGGCACTTTTCCTCCCCCGGAGGTCAGCCTTGGGTGGCCCCTGTGTCCTCATGACACCGGCCACCGTCGTGGCCACGACCCAAACGGGGTCAAACTCTGTAGACCCAAACGGGGTTCTACTGTCCCTAACGGGGACGCCGGCACAAACTCAACTGGGCTCACAGGGTTATCACCGCTTACCTGATCAGGGTAGCACGCCGTGCATAACCCTCCCTCTTTGGAGGTACCAGTGAAAGGTCACGCAGTCAGACCCGGTCAGGGCCGTCCCATACCGGCAAATGTGGTTGCATGAGTATGCCCGAACAGGAGACTCAAGATCAACCACTAAGATTACTTGTCAACTAAAGTGGTTCAAAATAATTCTTGAGTACTAATTATTATCATAAATTAAATATATCAAATAAACCAACCTATTGCGTATGAAAATGCAATGCTATAGAAATGCATGCATAAGATGGGTATCATGGCTTGCCTTGCTCTGTTGGGTGGTTTGGGCACTCTTGATCTTCAAAAGCACCAAATTCTCCCTCTGAAACATTTTCAAATATAATTGCAAATGTCACATAAAGAACTTTCTATCAACCAAATATTCTGTAGGTATTGGAAAAACGCCAAACTTGGTCAGAAAATAAAGGGTTTTATTAGGAACACAATGCAAAAAGAATCAGGTCAATAGGAATTTTCTATAAAAAAGATATTAGCAGTCAAAGTACTGGTCAAATCTGTTAAATAAACAAAAATCAGAAAAACCTAGAGCAGGCCACGTCGAAGGCGTAAACTGCCCGGGCGCCTCCACTAGAAAACGGTTCGGCGCCGGCGTGTCCCACTGACGGGTGGGGCCCGTCACTTAAAACAAAGGGGGGAGAGAGAACAGAGCAGAGGGGCGGCTCACCGACGGCGATTGCCGGCGATGGAGAGGGTGGATGGGTCCGGCGAGGGTGGGAATGGAACCGGCGTTCAACGGCGGTCCTCCCTGTACCAGCAGCTTCTCCAGAGGTGCTCGGAATCGGTCGTCTTCTTCCTCTCAGGCGGACGGGGGTTCGGGCGGCGGCGGAGCTCCGATCAGAGCTCGAGACCAGAGGGCCTTCCGGCCTTGGCTCGCTCTTGGAGGGCAATTAGGCGATGGCTGGGGGTGGTGGAGAGCTCGGGGAGGCTGGCTGCAGCTAATTATAGGGGGGGCGAAGGGCGGCGAGATCTCCCGAAGCGGCGGCGCTGTGGCCACGTCGCCGGAGCAAGGACGCCCCGCTGGCTGTCGGGGGGTGGTCGACGCGATGGAGGAGGGCAGAGGCATTGAATGCGGCAGGGGATGAATCAGGAGGAAGACGACGAGCTACACCGCCACTGTGACCGCACGGGCGGCATAGTGCTCGAAGTTGTGGCGGCTGCCGAGGGCTTCTCCGGCGAGGGAGAAGGCTCTGGAGGGGCTGCGTGGCAACCAAGGACGATGTCGGCATGCTTGGACAAGCTGCTGCGGCGCCGGCGTTTAGCTCGGACGAGACCCGAGCCTGGCGCTGTCCAGAGCGCGGCGATTGACATGCCATCTCCGTGCTCACCACGGGGTTGGATGCTAGGAGGCCACGCATGCCTGGCAAAACTTGTCCAGCACGTCAACCCTCGATCCCTCACCTCACTGGTACCCTTATCTTGGCTTGGTTCACGCAGAGATGAGAGATACAATCAACAACAGTTCCTGACAGAAAACTAGAGAGGGATCTAGAGACTTGGAGAGCAAGGGATAGAGCCAAAGAGAGTGTCTGGAGTGATCCTTGTTGGATGGACTCCAAACTGGCCAAATTTGAGAAAGTTTGAAAAAGAAATGGACCTAGCTCCTTTGAAAACCATCATTCTGATCCAGAATGCAAATGAGCTTGTGGCACACAGCTGGTTGCTCTGCAAATGCTGAAACTTGGTGAAGATGGGTCATTTAGTGCATATAAGATGCTATAAAATTTTCACATTCATTCAGCATCTCTAGCTAACACTTCCTTCACAGAGGTTTCAGAAATGCAGAAACTTAACAAAGTCCTGCTGTTCAAATATTGCATTGGACTCAATGATGTTTTTGGATATTAGAGCTATGCAAGATGCCAGGGAGCTTGGGGAATTTTCTTGGAATTTTCAAAGACAGGAAAAATAGAGCTGCTTCACAATGGACAGATTCTGGTCAGAGATAAAATAATTATTCTGGCCACAATTTTCCATTGAGTAGCAAAATATTTTTGGAGAAAATGAAATATTGAAATAATAAAAAGATTAGGAAAAAGTTTGGGAATTAATTGACCAGCCAAACTATAGGTTGCTTCACAACCCATAGTGTTGACCTAAATTCCCAAATTAAGAAAATACCTTTAAAGAAAAGATAAATTATTGAGAAATCATCCAAGAGAGGCATGGCAAGATTTGTCAAGAGAACCAGGGTTTAGAGTTGTTGAAGAATTTTTTTGCAAAGCATAGGTCAACTCTATTGCAAAAAATTTGAAAATCAGCTAAATTGCAAATAGAATCCAAATATTTTTGGAAAGAAAAAGTTGAAAAAAATTCAGGGTGTCACAAACCTACCCCCCTTAGGATGAATCTCGTCCTCGAGATTCGGTTGCTCAGGGAACAAATGTGGATAAGCAGATCTTAAGAAGTCTTCTCTTTCCCAGGTAGCCTCTTCCTCAGAGTGATGTTCCCATAGCACCTTATAAAATCTGATTACCTTGCTCCTGGTGGTTCTCTACGTCTCATCCAAGATCCTACCAGGTCTCTCTTCACTGGTCAGATCTTTTGCCAGTTCTAGTTCACTCATATCCACTCATTTGATTGGTGGCGCAATGCACTTCCTTAGCTGTGATATATGGAAGACATCATGCACATCCGATAATTCTGATGGTAGTTCCAATTGATATGCCACTCTTCCTCTTCTAGCAACCACTGGAAATGGGCCTATATACCTTGGTGCTAGTTTTCCCCGAGTATTGAATCTCTTTACTCCTTTCATCGGGGTTACTCGGAGATATACATATTCCCCGGGTTCAAAAGTCACTTCCCGGTGCTTTGGATCATAGTAACTTTTCTGCCGAGACTTGGCTGCCCGAAGACGTTCCCGAATATCCTTCACTTGCTTCTCAGCCTCGAGCATTAAGTCTGTACCAAAGATTCGGCTATCCCCGGTCTGAGACCAATTTAGTGGTGTGCGGCACTTCCGCCCATATAAAGCCTCAAATGGTGACATCTTCAAGCTTGACTGATAGTTGTTGTTGTACGAGAATTCTGCATAGGGTAGACTATCTTCCCACTTGGCTCCTTGAGTGAGGACACATGACCGAAGCATGTCCTCTAGTATCTGGTTCACCCTTTCTGTCTGCCCATCGGTCTGTGGGTGATATGCCGTGCTATGCTTCAGCGCGGTTCCCAGGGCTTGGTGTAGACGCAACCAAAATGCTGAGGTGAACAGGGAACCTCTGTTAGAGGTGATGGACTTAGGGACTCCATGGAGGCTAACTATTCGGGACATGTAGAGTTGTGCCAACTGACTTGTGTTGAAAGTGGTCTTTACTGGAATGAAGTGAGCCACTTTCGTGAGTATGTCCACAATGACCCAAATAGCATCGTTGCCCCTTGCTGACTTGGGTAGTCCAACAATAAAGTCCATACATATATCATCCCATTTCCACTGGGGTACTGGTAAAGGTTGCAGTAGCCCAGCAGGTTTCTGGTGTTCTGCCTTCACCTTGTTGCAAATGTCGTAGCAGGCGACATAGTAGGCTATATCTCTTCGTAATCCTGGCCACCAAAAGGTCTCTCGCAGATCTTGATACATTTTTGTTCCTCCCGGGTGGATGGAATATGAGGACTCATGAGCTTCCCTGAGAATTTGCTGCCTCAAATTATCCTGGTCAGGCACGCATATCCGCTTTTCGAACCATACGGTGCCTTGATCATCCACGTGGAAAGACTTGGCCTTCCCTTTCGGAATCAATTCCTTAATCTTCTTGATTTCCTCGTCTGGCTCTTGGGCCTTCTTGATTTCTTCCATAAGGGTGGGGGTAATTTCCAACGTGTCTAAGGTAGTTGGTCCGCATAGCACCATGTTGAGTCGGTGAACTCCTCCTGTAATCTTGGATGCAGACCTTCCATAAGCGCATTCACAGTGCTCTGTTTTCTGCTAAGAGCATCTGCAACCACATTGGCTTTCCCTGGATGATAGTTCATCCCAATGTCATAGTCCTTGACTAGTTCAATCCATCTTCGTTGCCTGAGATTCAGGTCAGGTTGTGTGAAAATATACTTGAGACTCTTATGGTCCGTGTATATTTCACAACGTTGACCAATGAGGTAATGCCTCCAGATCTTTAGGGCATGAACCACGACTGCTAGTTCCAGATCGTGGGGGGGATAGTTCTCCTCATGGGGTCGTAGCTGTCTGGATGCATAGGCTACAACCTTCCCTTCTTGCATCAATACGCAGCCAATTCCACGTCTGGAAGCGTCAAAGTAAATATCAAAGCTTTTGTGTATGTCTGGAAGGACTAGGACCGGTGCTGTAGTGAGTCTGGTCTTTAGTTCCAGAAAACTGCTGTCACATTTGGATGTCCAGACAAATCTTTGATTCTTCTTGAGCAACTATGTTAGGGGTTTGGCTATTTTGGAGAAGCCTTCTATGAAGCGTCGATAGTAGCCGGCCAATCCCAGGAAACTATGGAGTTCTGTCACCGAGGCTGGTGTCTTCCAATTCAGTACCGCAGTTACCTTGCTGGGGTCAACGGCTACTCCTTGCTCTGACAAAATATGCCCCAAGAATCCGACCTCTTTGAGCCAGAATTCACACTTGCTGAATTTGGCATACAGGCGGTGGTCTGTTAATCTTTCCAGAATGGCACGAAGATGCTGCTTATGCTCTTCTTCGTCCTTGGAGTATATTAGGATATCATCAATGAATACTACCACGAATTTATCCAGAAAGTCCATAAAGACCTTGTTCATCATGCTCATGAAATAGGCCGGAGCATTCGTCAATCCGAATGACATGACTGTGAACTCATACAGTCCATAGCGGGTAGTGAACGGTGTCTTGGGGATATCCTCCTTTCGGATTTTTAGCTGATGGTATCCAGTGCGGAGATCAATCTTGGAGAATACTCGGGCTCCATTCAGCTGATCAAATAAGTCATCTATGCAAGGGAGCGGGTATTTATTCTTGATAGTGACCTCATTTAACTGACGATAGTCTACGCACATGCATAAGCTTCCATCCTTCTTCTTGACAAAGAGCACTGGTGATCCCCAAGCTGAGACGCTTGGACGAATATACCCTTTTTGTAACAATTCATCTAGTTGCTTCTTTAGCTCGGCCAACTCCGGTCCTGGCATGCGGTAGTATTTCTTGTAAATGGGGGCAGTGTCGGGAACTACTTCAATTGTGAATTCCAATTTCCAGTCAGGCGGCATCCCTGGTAATTCCTCAGGAAATACATCTGGAAATTCACAAACTACCGGAATTAAATTCATATCTGTGGCGGTAGCTTGATATGCCATTCCCTTCCTTGTTTTCATAGTGCTGGCAAGGAACTGCACCACTTGCCCCATTGGGTTGGTCAGTGTCACTGTTCGGCTGGCATAGTTTATGCATACCTGGTGCGGTGTCAGCCAGTCCATTCCCAATATCACATCTAGCCCCGAAGATTCAATGGCAATGAGTGCCGCTGGAAACTTAACTCCATGAATTATAATTTCCAGATCTCTATAAATCAGATTTGTTTTTAGCAGGGAGCCAGGGGATTGTACCACCATGATTTTGTCCAAAGGTGACGGGGAAAATTTGTGCGAGGTGGCAAAACTCCGCGAAATAAACGAGTGGGAAGCCCTGGAATCAAATAAAATGAATGCAGGTATGTTGTTAACAGGAAACATACCGAATACGACTTTTGGGGCTGCGCAGGCTTCTTCGGCGGAGATGTGATGGACGCGTCCATGGCAGACATTATTGGAGCGGCGTCCAATAGTGTTGACCTGCGGCTTGGCATCGGCGGATGACTTCCCATTATTGGTGGGACACTGTTTGGCGTAGTGCCCACTTTGACCTCAAGTGAAGCAGGTATTGTTGCGGCGGCAGTCCTGTATCACAGGCTGTTTGCCGAAGGTTTTAGTCTGGCCCACTGCCTTGTTGTTGTTACTACCATTGCTCCAGGTAGGCTTATATTCAGAAGTACCTGGCTGCCAAGTGCGTGGCTTCTGGCTAAACGGCTCCCGGTTGTCCTTCTTAGGTTCGAATTTCCTCTTGTGGTTGTCCGCTCCGGACTTATGCTCCCTTTCAGCTATAAAGGCCTTATTCACCAGTGTCTGAAAGTTGGGAAAGTCCAGCATGCACAGCTGACAATGGAGAGAGTGGTTCAGACCTCCCAAGAACCGGTCTATCTTTCTCTCTTCAGTAGCCACATCATAAGTAGAGTATCATGACAGATTGTTGAACTTGTTAAGGTACTCGGCTACCGACATACTTCCTTGTGTTAGTGCCAGGAACTCCCTTTGCTTCACCTTCATGATGCCGGTGGGAATATGGTATTTGCGGAACAATTCCTTAAACTTCTCCCAAGTAATTTCTTCTTCAGAAGACCATGTTGCCTTGGTATTATCCCACCATGTAGCTGCTGGCCCTTCCAGGTAATGAGTGGCAAATGGAACCTTGTCCGAATCCTCACAACGAGTTATTTCCAATTTCTTTTCTATGGTCCTCAACCAGTCATCTGCTTCTATCGGATCCACGGCTTGACCAAAGTTGGGTGGCTTCGTGCACTGGAAATCAGACAATCTGGAATGGGATCCATTTTGATTGTTGTTCTGACCTACCATCGTCTGCATACTCTTCAAGAATTCCATAAGGTCCTGGTTTCTCTTTTCCTCAAACATTCTCATAATCTGATCGGTAGTAGGTGCTTGGGGTGGTGGAGGTGGTAAATCTTCTGGTGCTTGACCTGCTTGTCTGGCGGATCGACGGACGGGGGTTCCATCGCCGCCATGGCTACAACTTCTCTTCATCCTGAATTTGTTCCCATTGCCAAAATACCGAATCGATGAGCAACATCCAGAAGGAAAGCATGGTTATATGGCACCAAAAGAGATTACACGAAAAAGGCGAGTAAAGCAAACCACATAATTATACAAGATAACCCAACATTATACATGGCAAGCTAGTAGAGGAAATATCATGACTAAACTGCTCATACGGCAGTTGACATATGCAAAGGATGCATGCTCAGCAACTCTAGCCTCCACTCTAATGGCGCTGATGGCACGAACACTGCCAAGCCAGCGACTCCTCATCATCTGATCTTGAGTCCGAGTCAGAACTGATGATATGAATCTCATCCACCGGATCAAAGGAAACACAACGACGCTGCTGGGACGGTTCTCCCTCTGGAGTAGAAGGAGCACGACGCCTCAGCATCGGAGCGGCTGGAGTGGCAAGGAGTGAGGCCGACTCAACAGGGGTCTCACGACCGCTACCAGACGGAAAGCCTGGTGGCACAGTGAAGGTGGGAGGAGCCTCAAATCTGGGTGGAGGGGGAACTGGGGATGGGTGCATGGGTGGATGGGTAGCCTGAGGCGGAGATGGCACTGGAGTCACGGCTGCAAGCGCCGCTAACACCCGAGACAACTCCTCAACCAGGGATATGATCGTACGATAGCTGGCGTTCAGATAACGAGACAGCACAGCCGTTTCACGGTCACATGCCAGGTCAACAGGAGTGAAAATGACTCGCCCTACCATAGGCGACAGGGTGGGGTAATAGAGAAAACCTGGATGAGTCTACATCTCAACCTCGTGGAAGCGCAAGTCAGTGAGAGCCTCCATTGCGGCGAACTCAATCGCCAGCTCCGGAGTGGAAGCTGTCCCGCCCTTGGTAGAATGAGAGTAGCAACCAAGATCCGAGCTCGCGATCATGAAAGCCTCTGCATGGTACTCGTACACCGACACAGCAAGCTGCTCCCGAAACACCTGGTACACTGGCTCTTCACCATGAGGATATAGTCGCAGCCAGACATTCTGGAGCAGTCCTGGAAAGGTGGATGGTGTAGGCTCAAAATGATAATGGAATGGAACCGGTGCCATCTACACTCACAAGACCACCGTTAGAGAATAATAAATTATGATGCATGCCATGCAACAATCAAATGCAGCAATCAGATGCATACTCAGGATCCTATACTAATCGCGGTGCTAGCGCTGGCTAACTAAGGTATCCTACAGTCAGCCTGCTCTGATACCAAGCGTTGTGGCACCCCGGCTCAGAGAACCGGATTACCAGTATTTCCAGCCCAAGGATCATGTCCTCTAGAAACACACAACATCTTGGAACAGAACTGAACAGGCTTTATTGATAGGATACGGATACAAACTCATATTTTACAGTGGTGACGAGGCCAAAGCCACCCTCGGTGCTATGACAATATCAACATTATTTATGTCACACACAAGGCCTCAGAACACCAAGAACTTCTACTGCGTAGCGGAACATAGCGCAACTCCATCCACAGGGACACTGCTATGGATACATCTTAGTTAGCATAGCCAGCACCTTTAGGACCTCCGTCCTCGGATTCTCCTGTATCTGGCATGATACGCCAGGTGAGTACTTTGAATGTACTCGCAAGCTCATGACAACCAAGCAATGCAGCAAACAATAGCATAGAACATAATATTAAGCAGGTAATGCACTTACTGTACTGATCACCAAATTACTCTTGCTCGGGTTGATTCACAACCCTCGGTATACTCACCGAGTACTTCCGATCATAAGACGAGTTCTTCCATCATTATCAACAAAATACTGGTTGACCATCTACTGAGGTCTGGACGGGCTGTCCATTACCGTGGACTCGGCTATTCGAATAGATTTGACACTCTGCAGAGGTTGTACACTTTACCCACACCATCAAGCACCTGGCCTCGTGATCCCATTCGGGTGGACCAGCGTTGCTTCAACAAAACCTGTCTGACCCGTGACTCTTTCATCGTACCACCGGCACTTTTCCTCCCCCGGAGGTCAGCCTTGGGTGGCCCCTGTGTCCTCATGACACCGGCCACCGTCGTGGCCACGACCCAAACGGGGTCAAACTCTGTAGACCCAAACGGGGTTCTACTGTCCCAAATGGGGACGCCGGCACAAACTCAACTGGGCTCACAGGGTTATCACCGCTTACCTGATCAGGGTAGCACGCCGTGCATAACCCTCCCTCTTTGGAGGTACCGGTGAAAGATCACGCAGTCAGACCCGGTCAGGGCCGTCCCATACCAGCAAATGTGGTTGCACGAGTATGCCCGGACAGGTGACTCAAGATCAACCACTAAGATTACTTGTCAACTAAAGTGGTTCAAAATAATTCTTGAGTACTAATTATTATCATAAATTAAATATATCAAATAAACCAACCTATTGCGTATGAAAATGCAATGCTATAGAAATGCATGCATAAGATGGGTATCATGGCTTGCCTTGCTCTGTTGGGTGGTTTGGGCACTCTTGATCTTCAAAAGCACCGTCACTTAAAACAGAGGGGGGAGAGTGAACAGAGCAGAGGGGTGGCTCACCGACGGCGATTGCCGGCGATGGAGAGGATGGATGGGTCCGGCGAGGGTGGGAATGGAACCGGCGTTCAACGGCGGTCCTCCCTGTACCAGCAGTTTCTCCAGAGGTGCTCGGAATCGGTCGTCTTCTTCCTCTCAGGCGGACGGGAGTTCGGGCGGCGGCGGAGCTCCGATCAGAGCTTGAGACCAGAGGGCCTTCCGGCCTTGGCTCGCTCTTGGAGGGCAATTAGGCAATGGCTGGGGGTGGTGGAGAGCTCGGGGAGGCTGGCTGCAGCTATTTATAGGGGGGGCGAAGGGCGGTGAGATCTCCCGAAGCGGCGGCGCTGTGGCCACGTCGCCGGAGCAAGGACACCCCGCTGGCTGTCGGGAGGTGGACGACGCGATGGAGGAGGGCAGAGGCATTGAATGCGGGAGGGGATGGCTCAGGAAGAAGACGACGAGCTACACCGCCACTGTGACCGCACAGGCGGCATAGTGCTCGCAGTCGTGGCGGCCGCCGAGGGCTTCTCCGGCGAGGGAGAAGGCTCTGGAGGGGCTGCGTGGCAACCAGGGACGATGTCGGCATGCTTGGACAAGCTGTTGCGGCGCCGGCGTTTAGCTCGGACGAGACCCGAGCCTGGCGCTGTCCAGAGCACGGTGATTGACATGCCATCTCCGTGCTCACCACGGGGTTGGATGCCAGGAGGCCACGCATGCCTAGCAAAACTTATCCAGCACGTCGACCCTCGATTCCTCACCTCACTGGTACCCTTATCTTGGCTTGGTTCACGCAGAGATGAGAGATACAATCAACAACAGTTCCTGACAGAAAACTAGAGAGGGATCTGGAGACTTGGAGAGCAAGGGATAGAGCCAGAGAGAGTGTCTGGAGTGATCCTTGTTGGAAGGACTCCAAACTGGCCAAATTTGAGAAAGATTGAAAAAGAAATGGACCTAGCTCCTTTGAAAACCATCATTCTGATCCAGAATGCAAATGAGATTGTGGCACTCAGCTGGTTGCTATGCAAGTGCTGAAACTTGGTGAACATGGGTCATTTAGTGCATATAAGATGCTATAAAAATTTCACATTCATTCAGCATCTCTAGCTAGCACTTCCTTCACAGAGGTTTCAGAAATGCAGAAACTTAACAGAGTCCTGCTGCTCAAATATTGCATTGGACCCAATGATGTTTTTGGATATTGGAGCTATGCAAGATGCCAGGGAGCTTGGGGAATTTTCTTGGAATTTTCAAAGACAGGAAAAATAGAGCTGCTTCACAATGGACAGATTCTGGTCAGAGATAAAATAATTATTCTGGCCACAATTTTCCATTGAGTAGCAAAATAGTTTTGGAGAAAATGAAATATTGAAATAATAAAAAGATTAGGAAAAAGTTTGGGAATTAATTGACCAGCCAAACTATAGGTTGCTTCACAACCCATAGTGTTGACCTAAATTCCCAAAATAAGAAAATACCTTTAAAGAAAAGATAAATTATTGAGAAATCATCCAAGAGAGGCATGGCAAGATTTGTCAAGAGAACCAGGGTTTAGAGTTGTTGAAGAAATTTTTTGCAAAGCATAGGTCAACTCTATTGCAAATTTTTTGAAAATCAGCTAAATTGCAAATGGAATCCAAATATTTTTGGAAAGAAAATATTGAAAAAAATTCAAGGTGTCACACATCTAGAGTATTAAGTTCATAAACAATGGAGTAACGCCTTAAGCAAGATGACATGATGTAGACAAAGTAAACTCACGCATGAATAAACCCCATCTTTTTACCCTTAATAGCAATGATACATACGTGTCATGTCACTTTTTGTCACTGGGATTGAGCACCGAGAGATCGAACCCATTACAAAGCACCTCTCCCATTGCAATATAAATCAATCTAGTTGGCCAAACCAAATCAATAGATCGGAGAGAAATACGAAGCTCTAACAATCATGCATAAAAGAGTTCAGAGAAAACTCAAATAATATTCATGCATAATCTGATCATAAACTCACAATTCATCGGATCCCAACGAACACACCGCAAAAAGTGATTACATCGGATAGAACTCCAAGAACATCAACGAGAACATTGTATTGAAGATCAAATAGAGAGAAGAAACCATCTAGCTACTAACTATGGACCCGAAGGTCTATGGTAAACTACTCATGCATCATCGGAAGGGCAGCAAGGTTGATGTAGAGCTCCTCCGTGATCGATTCCCCCTCCGGCAGAGTACCGAAAAAGGCCTCCAGATGGGATCTCGCGAGAACAGAGATTTGCGGCGGTGAAAAAAGTATTTTATGGACTCCTCTGTTGATTTCCTGATTTTAGAGAATTTATAGAGGTGGAATTAGGTCAAACAGAGCATAGGTGGCCCCATGAGGCACCAGGGCGCGCCTACCCCCCTGGGCGCACCCTGGTGGCTCGTGGCCACCTCCTCTGTCTTCTGGCCCTCTCCCAAAGCATCTAGTGACTCTTTTGTCCAGAAAAAATCTCCAAAAAGTTTTGTGGCATTTGGACTTCGTTTGGTACTGATATTCTAGAAAACCAAAAACAGGCAAAAAACAGCAACTGGCACTGGTCACTAAGTTAATAGGTTACTCCCAAAAAATGATATATAATTGCTTGAAAGTGTATATAAAACATTCAAGATTGATACTATAATAGCATGGAACAATAAAAAATTATAAATACATTGGATACGTATCACTACCCTGCGAAATGCTCGGTGATTCGGTAAGAGTGACATCACCGTGAACCGGATTTGTCGGACATGTTGTCCGTGGTGTGGGTAAAGTGTACAGCCTCTGCCAAGTGTGTGTGTGTGTAAATCTATTCGAATAGCCGCGTTCTCATTATTGGACACAGTTTGGGGAAGTCACATAGGGATTATCAAGTCGGAGGTATAAACTTTAAGAACAAGAGTTGAGAAGGCAGGAGATTGGTGCGAGCGGCCTGCATCATGGATGTCGGGACTTTACCAATGCCTTAAGGAAAATAGTCAGAGGACCACAATGAACATGAAATGATTATTGTTTATGTTGTAGATTATGTTGTTATTATTGTTGTTGTATTGTTGTCATTACAAGTGTTTACTAAGAGTAGTATTGATCGCATCAGTGGATGGACTTTAATTTAGTAAGTGATCTCGTTGAGGACAAACTTTAGCTTGTCATAGTTGTACCAGTTATTTGGCTAGTTAATATTTGCAGTTGTAGTACCATTATACTTGAGTAGATAAGACCTGGTAGAAGTATTTACTAAGTTGTTGTTGATGTTTGTTGGTGTGAGAGCAATCTCATGCTTGAGTAACTTGGAGTATTTCTTAGGTGCTTTGTTCTGCGAGATTTGGCTTGCGAGTACATTCAATGTACTAACGACTTTTAACATGGCCAGGTCTGAAGCTATTAAGGAGACGAAGTTGAGGCGACACAAGGCAAGAGAGTAACACAGTCAGATCCCTGTGGAATGGAGCCACGCTAGGACCGTGCTACTACCAATGTAGAACTTTTCGCTGCAGTCATCTCTGAAGTAGTCACCCTAACTACTCGGACCCTTCCAACCTCGACACAACGTTGAGACTTGGAACCCTATATGTTGACGTTGTAAAGTGTTTAGATCAATAAAGCATTATTTTGTCGAATGGCTCGTACACTGTTACCCTTGGATTGTAAAAGTATGTGCCAGGTTGATTTCCTGGGCTGGCGTATGCGGCCTCCCGGCTGGATACAGTGGTCATCCACTGTATGCAAAAAGGTGTGCCACAGGACATGGTATGAGAGCGCCAGGCTGACTGAGGGTTGCACCTAGCTGTCGTTGCTTGAAAGACAGTCCAGATGGATATCAACCATCTTTGCCATACCGACACGGCTACTATTGATCAATGGACAAACGTACATTCGCAGTAAGACTAAGACCCCTCTCACGGCTTTGCCGACGGTGACGAAGTATTCACATCAGCCACTGACCAGTGAGCCCTCAGCCACACAAAGAAACAAACCCCTACACTGCTTCCTAGCCATGGATTTCTTTTCTCAATCCTAGTTTCCTTGTGAAATGCCAGATATCTCTTCTTTTCTCAGTATAAACCTAGTTTAGTGACTACGCCACCTCGGCAATGGTATCGTGTCAAGCCACGGTAGAGTATCCTAAGGAAGTGGTAGAAACCAGACAACGGTTGCTACCAGGAGCACCGGATGCCTTGTTTCTAAAAATGCATACAGGTATATCGAGTGTGCTATATAGTTATATTAGTATACCCAGGCCATGTTACACCATTCTAAGGACTCACTTTTATTTGACCCTTGTGTTTTTTGGTTTCTTGTGTTTCTTGCTTTTATTTGTGGCGACCACCCCCTTTACTCGTCCTCAAGGTGTTGAAGAAGGATACTGACACCCAGCTCAGACAATACCCAATAGTCACTGTGGGAAAATAGTTTCTGTTTTCCGTTTCGACAATTTTTTAAATCACCAAATTCCAATGGGAAAATAGAGTTTTTCGACGTTTTAGACGTTTTAGGGTTAGGGGCTAGGGTTTAGATTTCTAAGTTTAGGGTTAGGTTTTAGGGTTTCAACATACAATTTTACTGTTTGTAACAGAGTTTCGGACGTTTTAAGTCCCGGGTTTAGGGTTTTCGGACGTTTTAAGTCCCGGGTTTAGTGCTTTTCAATTTCAAGCTAATTTAACTCAAAAAATCATTAAATACATGAAAAATAGCAAATGAAGTAAAAAAGGGTTGAAATTTAAGGATGTGGCTTTGAACGGTTCATATTGAACACACAAAAATTCTGGAGTGGAAATAAGATTAAAAAGATGAAATGTCTTTATAACAGCTGAGTTTTCGTCTGAAACCCTGTTACTTCGAAAGAGATGGTCCAGTTTGTACACAAAGTGCATCCAGTTTTTGCCATAACCCTCTCAACTTTTTAGCACAAAATATTTGGGTGAAATGATGATACCATGCCAAGTTTCAACCTTTTCAGAGTTCATTTGTAATGCTTTTCAATTTCGGGCTAATTTAGCTCAAAAAATCATTAAATGCATGAAAAAATGGCAAATGAAGTCAGAAATGGTTGAAATTTGAGGATGTGGCTTTGAATGGTTCATATTGAACACACAAAACTTCTTCAGTTAATATAAGTTTAAAAAAATGAAATGTGGTCAAACTCTGATCAAACAGTGGTCAAACTGTGGTCAAACTACTAAATAATTATTGTTCTTCAGAATAATAGTTTCAAACTCAAACGGTGAAGCGTGTGACATCATGGTCACATTTTTCTGATAATAATGGATATATTATTTGTCGAATTTCGATTTACAGATTTAAGGATATTAATTATGCCATATTAAATGAATAAACGGCATAATAATAATAATAAAATTATTAATTATTTTATTTTCATTTTCATTGAAATTCAATATTATTATTACTTATTTTATTTTGAACTTTTTGTATTATTTTGGATTTTTTTTGTTTTTTGAGAATTTTTTATTTTTTTGAATTTTTTTCCTTTTTTTGAAGTATTTTTTAGTTTTTAAATTAATCATTGTTGTTTGTTAATCATTGTTGTTTACTTTAATAATTGTTTGGAATTCAAAAAATTAAATCATGTGATATCAAGACCTAAGGGTTAACAGGATTGATTGCTTACTATTGTCAGGAAAACAACAAGTGCAGACTTGGAAACTAGGGGGAATAGAACCTGAAAGTTAAGCGTGCTGGGGCTGGAGTAGTGAGAGGATGGGTGATCGGCCGGGAAGTTAGACGATTTGGAATGAGTGCTGATTAGAGATTAGAGATTAAATTCTGAAGCAATGAGGAGGGGTGATTAGAGATTAAATTCTGAAGCAATGAGGAGGGGTGATTAGAGATTAAATTGTCAAA
This sequence comes from Elymus sibiricus, assembly GCA_039707655.1. NCBI lineage: Eukaryota > Viridiplantae > Streptophyta > Magnoliopsida > Poales > Poaceae > Elymus > Elymus sibiricus. Next base: position 537,982,963 of record CM077675.1, read on the forward strand.
TAATTCAAATATTTGAAAATCAAAAAAAAAATTCAAAATAAAATTTGAATTTTTTTTTTCAATTTTTTTTTGATCCTTTAGTCCCGGTTGGGGTTACCAACCGGGACTAAAGGTCCCGGTTGGGGTTACCAACCGGGACTAAAGGTGGAGCCTTTAGTCCCGGTTGGTAACACCAACCGGGACTAAAGGTGGAGCCTTTAGTCCCGGTTGGTAACACTAACCGGGACTAAAGGTGGAGCCTTTAGTCCCGGTTGGTAACACCAACCGGGACTAAAGGTTCTCCAGCCCACGCACGGAGAGCGGCCACGTGGAGCCCCTTCTGTCCCGGTTCGTAAGCGAACCGGGACTAAAGGGGGGGGCCTTTAGTCCCGACCCTTTAGTCCCGGTTCCAGAACCGGGACTAAAGGCCCTCTGGAACCGGGACTAAAGGGGGGTTTTCTACTAGTGATGCACTTCTAGGCATTTAATGAATATAACTCAAATTTGAACTACATGTGTGGGAAATAATACCCAAAATGGGTTCAAAATCTTATAAGTGATCTTTAGTCTATGTTTAGGCCTTATCCAACAAAAGAAAAGCAATGCTAAACTCCAGGGTGCCAAGACTCGATCACCAACATGGAGCTTGTTATTTTTTTAATTCTATAAAATTCAAAAAAAGTCAGAAAAATATGAAACTTAGTATGGTGCCCCTTGTATGTGGTCAAAAGTCGAGAATGTTTCACAAAACTTTTCATGTAGACAGCTTAGAAACCATTGCACTACCGGAAGAATTTAGGTTTTTGAGAGAGAACATCTCAGGTTTGAAGACGAAGCGATGGCTGCTTTTTATGTTGGTCTTGAAATTTCTTCTACATTCAACATACACCGTTACATGGCACATGTAATATTTTGGATTTGTTCTGGGTCCATTTGCTATATATTTGAGTCATTAACTGCATTTCTAGGCACCTAATGAATATAACTCAAATTTGAACAAGTGTGGGAAATAATGCCCAATAATGCGTTGAAAAATCTTATTGGTGATATCTAGTCCTTGTTAGGCCTTATCCAGTAAACGGAATTCAGTGCCAAATGCCAGGGTACCAAGGCTCGACCACCAACACGAAGCTACTTGGTTTTTTAATTCTAAAAATTCAAACAAAGTCAGAAAAATATGAAACTTAACATGGTGTCATGATATGACCCCTGGAGTATGCGGTAAAAAAATGAGAACGTTCTACAGTTTTTTCACGTAGAGTGCTTAGAAACTAGAGCACTTCCGAGGAAGAATATATGTTTTCGAGATAGAACACATCACGTTTTGAAGACGAAGTGATGGTTTCTTTGTTTGTTGGTCTTGAATTTTTTTCTACATTCAATATACACCGTTACATGTCACATGTAAAAATTTGCCATTTTTCGGGTCCATTTGCTATATTTGAGATATTAAATGCATTTCTAGGCATATTTCATTTTTCGATGATGTTTATACACCGTATTCTTTTTGCGTAATATATGAAAAATGTTCATGGTATCTAAAAAATGTTTTAGACATTTAAAAATTCACTACATTACTGAAAAATGTCCAACATGTTCAACATATGTTCACCATTTATTCAAAAAATGTTCAACGTGTGTCCAAAAAAGGTTGAACATGTATGTGATAAAAGATTAATGTGTATTAAAAAAAGTTCAACATGTACTAAAAAAATGTTCAATGTGTATCTAAAATATGTTAAACTTGTATTTGAAACAAGTTCAATATGTATTTAAAGAAAAGTTGCCACGTATTTGAAAAAAAATGAATCGGAAAAGTTTGAAAGAAAACCGTGAAAACCAATAGAGAAACGCATAGAAAACAAAGAAAGAAACAATCAGAAAAACCAACAAAAAAGAACACAACTTCAGGCCAGACGAGGCAGCTAGGTCTCACAATAAGCGAGACATAAATCCCACGCCATTTTGCAGATTTTGTGGATCTTAGTGCCTCTTCCATATACGTTGTATATCATAGGTAAAAAAGAGTATTGTGGTATATCAGTTAAATGTTTTTGCAACTTTTATTAACACGTAAATATTTTGCAAGTTACTTCACGCGGGTTAATTAATTCGTTAATTAAACATAAAAAAAAGAATTGATATTTAACTTTGAGGGTGATTCCTCCTAAGTTCACCGTGACGACTACATCAGGTGGAATCCATCGAGGGTGATTCCTCAGGTTTCCCCCTGGTGTTTGGACACACAGTTACTATGACTTTAACTTTGAACCATGCTAAAGATAGGTCGGCCCCGAGGGGTACCCGCGCGAGTTACATTCAAGTCGGGTGACCAAGGAGAGTACCCGCGAGTTAGTCGGGTGACCAGGAGAGTACCCGCGAGTAGTCGGGTGACCAGAGAGAGTACCCGCGAGTTAATTACGAGGCGTGGCCGGGCATTCTTAGCCCTTGCCGCAAGTCCTCGAGACGGGGCGACGGGGTCACATCGTTCGTGAGTCTCTACTCGTTACCGCGCGCTACCAATTCACTAACGATTTGTATATTTGATCCGAGTGGGCCTCTGGCCCAATAGCACTAACCATCACGCGGGAATAAATATGGGTACTCTGCGTTGTATGCATCAGCCGAAGCTTTCTAGACGTCAGCGAGGAGCGGCGCGCGCCGAGTTGGACCGCGTGAAGCAACCGCCATGATAGTGTGGGTTGCCAGGTCTGCTCTCGGCCGTGAACGTAACGTGCAGGAGTTCCCGGGGCGAAGGCCCAAGACCCCTGGGGCATAGGTTAGTCCAGCATGCTGACCTCTCTGTTAAGCCTAGGTCGGGTTGCGGCGTGTTGTTTAGCCGAGGACGGGCATGACCCAGAAAAGTGTGTTCGGCCGGTGTTAAGCGAGCGTGGTGGGTAAGTTGGTGCACCCCTGCAGGGAAGAAAACATCTATGCATAGCCAGATCCTCGGTAACGGACGCTCGGAGTTGTATCCCGATATTAGGGCTCTGGGATTGCTTTCTCGCAGGGAGTCGAGAAAGGATCTCTCGGCGAGGTTGATACTTATTACTACTACTACTTTATATTATGCTGATCTGCACTCTTCTAATGGTGCAAGACCGCTGAAGATGCTAGTCTTCGATAGGACTAGGCCTTCCCTCTATTCTGGCATTTCTGCAGTCTAGTCCACTGATACAGCCTTCCTTGAAAATGTTGCATGCTTAGAATAGATCTGATGTAAGTCTTGCTGAGTACTTTGGATGAGTACTCACGGTTGCTTTGCTTCTTTTTTCTCCCATACCCGCTTGATACATTCAGACGACGGAGCCCCGGAGCCAGCTGCCCCTGCTGACGGCTTCGGTTACTACTACTACCCTCCTGGCGAGTACTACTACGAGGAGCCAATCGACGACCAGGAGTAGGATCGGAGGGTCCCAGGCAGGAGGCCTGCGCCTTTTCGATCGTAGTCTTTTGTTTTGCCCCGCCTTTCTAAAGACCTATCTGTTTTATCTTTTATATATGTACTTAGATATCTAATGCTTCCGCTGATGCTTGTTGACATCAAGCTTATGTATTCGAGCCCTCGAGGCCCTGTCTTGTAATATAAAGCTTGTATGCCTTTATTTATGTTTTAGAGTTGTGTTGTGATTCCTTCAAGTGAGTCCTTAGGCTTGATTGTGTGCATTTGCGTGTATGATTAGTGCACGATTGAGCCGGGGCGTCATAGGTACAACGGCGGTGACGTCCAAGCTGCCGCCACTCTCTCCGGTAGTGTCGTACTAAGCCAGCGAGGGCGCCTGTTCAAGTTGCTCTGCGGCGACCAGGAGGCTGCGCCGAGCCACCGCCGGGGGCTGCCTTGTGCTGGATTGTTACTGCCAATTCGTCTCCTTTGCCGCCCTCGCGTTGGCTTCTCCGTGGAGCTCCACAGTTTGTGAGACATTGTCGATTCAGATTCCCCCCTTCATTTTGACTCAGATTCTCCTTTTGCTTCTGATTATTCGAGGTGTCTTGGGGTTTGTAGATGTGCAGGCAACCGTGGTTCAACGGCGTCCCAGTACTGGACGGGAGCATGGGTCGACTGAAGAACATGGCGGGTATGGCGTATCCCTACCTGATATTAGCAGATACAGGCAAGATCTGTAGCCAGAAAAGCATGGGGATGAACCAGGCGAGCGATGGGCGCCGCGTGAAGGGGCCTGTGATGGCTGCAGAGTAGTATAGTTGTGTTACTTTTTGTAATTTTTAGTTTCTTTGGATCTTTTTTTCCCTTTTGTGGTATTGTCTGGAAAAGTTTGTAGTTAATTGCGGTCTATCTCACATTTTTCTTAAAAAATGTTATTTTTCTTGTATATTTATACAATTTCCATTTTTATTTAATGAAGTTAGTATATATTATTAGTAAAATTCTTAATAACTCAAAATTTCCATGGACCAAAGAGAAATTAGTGATGGGCTAATCTATACCTACTAATAAAGTACGATTGCTTATGCCCATTCACCGTTAGCATTTTTACAGAAACCCCCTTTGTTTTCAGGTAATTAACCTGCCATCCACATTTAAGTGAGAAAACGAACCCTTTTTTTTACTGTTTTACAGAAAACCCTCTCCCTTTTCGGGTAAATAACCCGCACTCCACCATTAAGTGACAGAAAACGAATCATTTTTTGCATTTTAGCCGAAAACCCCCTGCCGTTTCTATAATTAACCTGCAGTCCATCTAGAACAAATAATATTTTTTTAAAATACCCATATCTTTTAAACCCTAACTCCAATTTTAACATATTATATATGAAATTTGATTAGAAAAATGTGTAGAATATGAATATGATTTTATTTTACCTGTTAAATATTTTGAAAATGCTTTTTAGGGTGCAACCTTAATCAATAGTGCACGATCCATCTTTCTTTCGTACCGACACTGACCCGGATTGCAATGAACACCTCATCAAAGCCAAATTGGAGACGAAACAAACCGTCGATAACCATGCATGTACGCCTCGGCAAAATCTTGCATGAAAAAAATAGCAGATTTCTCATCTTATGCCGAGAGAGAGACGCCTCGGCAAGACCTATTGGGGTCTTAGTCATGGTTATTTGGTTAGGGCCGTGCGGTATTTTCTTCTCCTTTTGCAACGCACGGGTTCTTTTGCTAGTGTCTTACTAAAATCAGTGGGCCTTGCCCCGTAAAATTTAATAATGGGCCAAATTTCTTATAGGGCTGATTAAAACATGGGCTGATGGTCTTGGATAGAGTGGGCCAAAATTCTAATTGGGCCCATTACTACAAGGGCTGCCTTGTCAGATCTATGTTGGCCGCCATGTCAGATGATGACATGGAATGTGTGTTTAACGCTGTTATTTGATAGCAGTCTGTGACGGTCAAGTACCGTCATGGATCCATGACGGTTTTGGCGTTTTGTCATGGAGTGCATGGTGATCAAATTATGATGCGATATACATGATAGATTTCATATCCGTCATGGCTGGCCTACCATGACGTTTTTGTGCGCATATGTGACACTTTGGATCCGTCATGGATTAACACATTTCTTGTAGATGTACAAGAAAGAAAAACAACGTGTATACACCATAATTGACGACCTCGACAAAATCGATGAGACTCGCATCTTGTCAAAACAAGAGATTGAATTAAAAAATCAATCTAATGAGAAGATTGCACGTCTTTTGTGAGAAGAGGAAATCAAATATTACCAAAGATCCAAAGCCGACTTCATCTTGAAGGGAGACAATAATACACGATATTTCAATTGGTCGCCAATGGTCGCGATAGGAAGAAGTGTATTTTTAGCATCCAACAAGATGAGGGGCGCGTCGAAGGTCCGGCTGAGCTCAAAAGTTATATTACAAAATGCTACAAATCACTACTCGGGGCACCAGATGAAGGGAATTGCACCCTCGACAAGACCCAAATAGATGATATTCCACAAGTCACGGCAGAAGAGAATGATATCCTCACGACAACTTTCTCTGAGAAGGAGGTGAGAGCTCCAGGGCCTGATGGCTTCCCCGCAGAATTCTATCAGACTTTCTGGGATGTCATCAAGACTGACCTGCATGAGATGCTTAGTTGTCTTCATGCCGGCCAACTTGACCTATCTAGGCTTAATTTTGGCAAGATTATTTTGTTGCCAAAAATTAAGGAGGCTGAGCGGATCCAGCAATATAAACATATATGTCTCCTTAATGTCAGCATCAGGATTTTCACCAAAGTGGCCACTAATAGGCTCAACACAATTGTTGACCATGTCGTCTGGCCATCTCAAACGACTTTCATGAAAGAAAGAAATATACTCGATGGAGTAGTAATCTTACATGAGACCGTTCACAAGATGCACCGAAAAAACATGAGTGGAGTAGTTTTTAAAACTGAATTTGAAAAGGCCTATGATAAGGTCAAATGGTCGTTCCTTCAACAGGCCCTAAGAATGAAAGGATTCTCCAATAAATGGCGCCAGTGGATCCAAAATTTTGTTACTGGAGGTATTGTGGCTGTCAAAGTCAATGATGATGAAGGCCATTACTTTTAGACAAAAAAGGATTACGTCAGGGTTACCCAATGTCTCCAATGTTATTTAACATTGTTGCTGACATGTTGGCTATTCTGATTGATCGTGCCAAGCAGGACGGTCAGATTGCGGGAGCAATGCCACACCATGTGGATGGTAGCCTCTCTATTCTGCAATATGCTGATGATACAATTCTTCTTATGGAACATGACCTCGATAAGGCTCGAAACCTAAAACTATTCCTTTCAGCATTTGAGCAAATGTGGGGTCTCAAAATTAACTTCCATAAAAGTGAATTGTTCTACTTTGGAGAAGCCAATGAGGCGGCAGCAGATTACGGTGACCTGTTTGGTTGTGTGCAAGGTCAATTCCCGATTAAATATTTGGGAATTCTGATACATTATCGGCGCCTCTCTAATGTAGGGGAACGCAGCAGAAAACAAAAATTTTCCGACCTACGCACCAGCCCAGGACCACTATGGAGACTGCATACAAGGTTTGATCACTTTCGTTACCGACTCGTAGCGCAGCGGAAGTAGAGTCGATGACGAACGGCGGTGCAGATCCCCGCAGCTAGGATTTTACAACCTCCCAACCGCGAGGATGTATACCCTCATCTGCCCCGCGGACAGCCCTCCGGGAGGCGGTCACACAGTCCCCCGGACGGTGTCGCGGACAGCCCTTCGGGAGGACCTCCGAAACTCGGACTGTCACTCGGACAGCCCTTCGGGAGGACCTCCAAAACTCGGACGGTCACACGGACAGCCCTTCGGGAGGCACTCTCGAACTAAGACCGAAACTACGATCTCTCTACAGAGTTGCACACATACGGTATCATCTATCCAGCAGGGCTTCGCCGTCCAGAACTAGTTCCTGCCGGAACCCAGACAGCCTTTCGGCTCTACGAAACTATTTCGCTGGGAGGGAGAGAAGAATGCCAGATCATGCATGGCTTTGTGTATGAGAGCAAGAGTGTGTGAGATGGCAGCCCACTCACCTCCTATTTATAGGAAAACCAAGGGGTAGGGTGGTTTTACAATAAAACCCAAAAACTCCCATGCACTAGCTCACACATGAGGGTGTTAAGTGCAAAATGGGATGCCATGTGGAGCTCCATGGAGGAGCTGCACATGTGAACGTCCCACCTTCATGGGGGCCCCCCAAAGGGGGTTCCTTGATCCCCAAGTCCTTCTAGAAGCCTTTTGGGAAAAGCCCTAAAAGGTGGCTTTCCAATAAATATCCCAAAAAGCACTTTCACTATTCACGACGACATTTTTCAGCGTCTGATCGAACTGAAAATATTCATGTGGGCTTAGAACAATTCTAGTACCCACCAAAATAATTTTCAACGCGAGCCGGAACAATTCCGGTTTAGTGATTTTCATCTGCGAAAAGCATCTGAAGCGGTTTCGGCAGCTCCGGAACATTTCCGGTTTTCATCCCGGAAAATTCCAGAAAGTTTCCAGAATGATTCTGGCATCCTCCAAGAATTATCAGGCATGTGCCAAAACCAATTTGACTTTTTGGTATCCCCTGAAACAACTTTTCAGTTTCACCGAAACTCATCCGGTGACCTCTCTCTGCGGAACTTTTCCGCTGTCCGAAACTTTTCCGGCGTCCGAAACTTTTTCGGTGTTTTTCTCTCAGACTCCCTGTCTAGTATTCAGCAGATAGATGACCCTTAAGCATGTGACCCTATAGGTTCGGTGAAGCATAGACATGAGCCGGAACCCCTTCCGATCAATGATCAACATCGGAGCCGTGGACACCCATATCGATCCCTATACCCACACGAATAAATATTCGAGTGAACCTCCAGTTGCCGTGTGCTATTCCTGTTGCTTCGCGATATGTTACAAATACCCGTGGTGAGACATGTAGGCATCCCCGTGGATCAACAACTTGTCCACTATGCCAGTTACCTCGTTACCGGTATTGTTCTCTTTTCTCGTTCCCGTGTTCCGGCATCCCTGTGATCAAATCACCCTGTGTCTGGCCAGACGATGATGGATACCGTAACACCGAGAGGGCCCAGAGATATCTCTCCATTGTCGGAGGAGCAAATCCCAATCTTGAGCTATCAAGTCCCTTGACATACTTTTCCATGAACCCGTAAGCCGCCGTAATAGCCACCCATTTACGGATGACGTTTAACAAACCCCAAAGTTCATGAAGGAAGCATGAAGAAACTCGACACTCTCATGGTCTAAGGAATTATGCAAACATTAACTACTCTGTGTTATTAACCATTAACTTATGACGAATGTATCTCATAGCATAACATCAATCGGGTCGATTCAACACAAGTGTTCTACCAACAATTGTGCCCTCAAAATTGCCGGCATAGCCATGCCCATGATCAAGAAAACAGGATCATCATGCAATACTTGAGCCAGTCATAGAGGCTTGACTAGGAATACATTTTACCGTTTATTATCCCACACGTGCATATGAGTCTTCCTCCGAGCCTCGTGGTTATTGCAGACTCGAGAACCATAGCAGTTATAGCATGGAACATAAACCTAATTATGAACAGGGAGATAATCAATAACATTTATTATTGCCTCTAGGGCATATCTCCTACAGACTCCCACTTGCACTAGAGTCAATAATCTAGTCAATGCTAATGCACTTTACACCTATGGCATACTGGTGTAAAATATGCTTCGCATGTGGTATAGCCTGATGTCCAACGGATCTGACGACTTCAGCTTCGTGTGTAACTTTGCATATCCTCGCGTTTTCACGCTTTCACAAAATTCATATTTTGTGTGGACTTGGCTTTGCATATGTGTGAATCATTGGTCGAAACCTGATTCCTCAGACTGAGCTATGGAGCAACTATCTGCAATAGTGTCCCATAGACCAAAGCCATCTTGGAACCATACTAAGTTCATGAATGAACTATATGATTCAACAACTTCTTTGTCGCTTCTTAAGCGTCAACATACTTAGCCTTTGTTATAGAATTCGCCACAGTATCTTGTTTGGAACAATTTCCAACTACCGTGCCACCATATTGTGTATTACACAAAACCCTTAACTTAAATCGAAAATCGCATGGAGCAATGATGAAGACTGTATCGATGTAATTACTTACAACAAGCACTTCATAATCTCTGCTTGCGAGAAAACATGTCATCAGTACTACTCTAGTACTCAATGACATCTTTCACTGTTGTCCCATGATCAGTACTTTGATCACTTTGGTATCTATACTCGCAACAACTTTGGAGTATCGGACATATCTGGTTGTTTTACATACCATGGAATACATGATTAATCCAAACACAAGAGGGTGTGGAATCTCCATCATGTATTTTACTCATCAGTGTTTTGGGACACCGAGTCTTGCAAAAACTCTTTCCATGTGACTTCGGCAAGAATCACTCCTTGGCGTTTTAAATGCTAAAAAGTTTTAGCATCTTGTCAATATGTATTCATAGCTTAGCCCCATTAGGTAAATCTATCTCCATAGATCATCATGCCTAATATTGAGGCTATTTAGCCTAAGCACTTCATCAAAAAAAAACTATTTTTAAATGAAGTCCTAATTCGTGTCAAGAAATTTATTTCCAATTAACAATGTGTCATGTACACACGGTTTTTAGAAATATTATTATGCTCCCACTTAATTTCTTGAATTACAAGCATCTTCGTTACCCATTGATGAAGTCAAAACCCTTTGACCATTTCATCAAAACACGAAGAATCCAACTCCACTTTGCTCTCTTCTATCCATCGCTGGAACTCTGAAGTTTGCATACTTACTAGCATCCTTTGAATCGACAAATTACTTTGGACTGTATCACATACAAGTCCTAGGTTACATTTCCATCAGATGGAAATCCTTTTGTCATCCATGTTTCATATCTCATGATTGAAATATGTATTAATTGCTAGTTCAACCCGAACCGACTTCAAGCATCGCTACGGTGAAACAACCTCATCGCAGTCAACTCCTTGAACTTGTTATTTCAACAAGTCGAGCTTTATGGATAAAACATTTTTATCCGTATCAGTTTTTAGTTCCATAAATATTCGTTTAGACTCTAAGTCTTCCGAAAGGTGTATCAAGGTTTTAATCTTGAAACATTTATATGGAAACTATCTCGGATTGTATTGGCATTTAGCCAATTCCGGAGTCAGGGCCCATCAACGCTTCCTTGTGTATCGTAGGTATATTGTTGTCCAACAACAATATCTCGTTTGCGCACCTGAGAGGTTTGCACGAGCCTTGCCTACGGGGTTCAGCTGCAAGTTCGACCGAAGTCCATACATTTTATTGTAGAGACTTCCGTATCAGTCGCAGTAGGAAACCCTGGAATCACTTCCAAGGTTCCTTTCCTTTGATCTGATGACGAAGATACTGGTTATCTCGTCGAGTTGCACTGTCCTCCCACTCACCTTTTGTAAGAACTATTCTCTTTAAAAGCATACCGTTTTGCGGCAAAACCCTTTGCCTCGGTATTGTGGTGGGGAAATACCCAATGACTTGGGATAACCTTACAAAGTAGCACTTGTCTGATTTGGAATAGGTTTGTAACCTTTTACACAAGCCCCATATTCCAAATGTTAAGAAAAGATATAACATGGTTGGGCGTACCATACCATGGCGTCATTTCAACAGACCTGATGGAGCTCTTTTCAGTGAAAAAGCCGCAGTCTCTAAAGCATCACTTTAAAAGGGATAATGGCAATTTTATTTATGTCATCTTTGATCTTACCATGTCATAAATGGTTCGATTACATCTTCACGGACTTTCCACTTGCAGTGGTGTTCCAGGAGGTGCAAGTTATGAAACCCCTTTCATAACTCATTTAGACATTCGCTAAACTTGTAACTCAAATATTCCTTTCTGCAATCGAATTGTAGAAACATATTTTTCTTGTTACAATATTTTCTTCTTCATTTTGAAAACCTTTCGAATGATTTCAAAAGATCCAGACTCACGTCTTATCAAGTAAATATCCATATATTCACTTGAGTCATTTCTGAAGATAGACAAATCCACTACTTGCAACAACATTTATTGGACTACACACATCATAATGTACGATCACCAATATGTTCTTTGCTCGTTCCTTATGGCCTGTGAACGGTATTTCAGTCACTTCACTTTTCAGAGGAAAGTTGCAAGTGTCAGATGATTCAAAATCAAACGACATCAAAATCCATCATAATGGAATTTTCCATGCGGGTTTTTCCAATGTGACCAAATGCAGTGCCACACATATGTGGTATTCTTTTAGTCTTGCGACATTTAGCGTCAGTGTTATGGATGTATCATATTACCATCAATATTCATAGCATACATCCCATCCAGTATGGAAGCATGGCCCTTTATGTTATTCATAACACCGAACATCAAAAGTTCTCTTATGAATAACCTTCTTGCAAAATACTTTATGCAAAGGGCTAGAGTGTATGAAACTCTAAATGAATTATGAAAGTAAATACAGAGGCAATGTATTAATATCAATATTCATAACATACATCTCATTCATAATGAAAGTATGGCCCTTATGTTATTCATAACATCGAACATCAAAAGTTCTCTTATGAATAACCTTCTTGCAAAATACCTTATGCAAAGGGCTAGAGTGTATGAAACTCTAAATGAATTATGAAAGTAAATACAGAGGCAATGTATTAATGTCAACATTCATAACATACATCTCATTCATAATGAAAGTATGGCCCTTATGTTATTCATAACATCGAACATCAAAAGTTCTCTTATGAATAACCTTCTTGCAAAATACCTTATGCAAAGGGCTAGAGTGTATGAAACTCTAAATGAATTATGAAAGTAAATACATAGGGAATACACTAATGGAAGGTATAGTAACATTTACTATGTTCCCTGCGTGTATCTAAACCTCATTCCTGGCTAGTCTCTCAGGCCATAGTAGTTCTTACATCGAGTTGCAACAGAATGCAATCGAGCGGGTATCTTTGTGATTAACTCACAATACCCAAGAATTAGTGATTAACATGTTTAACCATAATTCCCAAGAACTATATCTTTGACCAGCCTTCTATACATCAAAAAACCTGTATGACATTCATATATGAGCTGGATATTCCAGTCTTCTATTCTTTAGCCATTATACTTCTAACAGTTTAACTTTTAGTATTTCTCCTACTCTCAGAAGAAGCATCCAACTTAAGAGTGGCGTTAGCCCCGGACTTCCTAGGCGTGAAAGTTTCACTAACACCCTTCGGACACTTCCTTTCTCTTTAAGTTGTTGTTTTATTCACCATCATCATATGACAGGCGTTCTTCTGGATCCCTCTCTTATCAGTCTAATGCATAGTAAACTCCTTTACTAATAGTTTGCAAACAAACATTGCTTTGGATATCTCATATCTTTTAGCCTTTGTCTGTCTCTGAAAATGATTTTCAGATTCCATGAATATCACATAACTATCCAAACTTTCGAAGTTCGGGTCTCATGGAAGCAAACGTATTGTACTTGACTGAAACAGAATTCTAGCTTTTGGATCGAAGGACGAGAGCCACATGATCCATAGCATTTAGCGGGAGAATACCGAAAGTATGCGATAGGACAAAGTCCTTCTCGGCACTATTGAGGACAATCCTCACATTACGTTTACCAACCGTAACGTTTTAACCAGATATTTAACAGCTATTCAATTTTAATAGGGAAGGTGGAAACGCGAGCCATTATTCTACAACTATTTTGCAAATCACACTCAGACAGTGTTCAAAATTAATTGCACTGAGAATTAAAGAATTCAATTCTACAGTGCGCTCCCACTCAAATCAATATCTCTCATAATTGATTGTGAGTGATTCAAGATCCAACTTTCAATTCAGCGTCAAGGATGTAACCATCTCAAGTGACGAGAATTTCAATTGGTAGGCCAACTTGCCAATCACATCTCTATGTGACTCTTGTTCATCTTTCGATGCGTGTGTTCCGAGCTCATGACTTTCATGCCTGAACGTCAAGACAACCAAGTGATCTCGCTGCGAGGTCTCAACTCACCCGCCTCACACTTCTCTAATCGTTCGTACCCATGTAACCATGTGATACCCCGAAGAGATAGGTGCCGTGACGGTGCTACACTTGGGAGAACACTAACTACTTGATTTTTTTTTTTGTGAGAGATCACCCTAATAAAAAGCGACTACCGCGCAATCAAGAAGGGTGCATCATAAGGGATCAACATCTCAGGCAATTCAAAATAGCAAGATATGGTATAGCCCTTTCTGACGGAGAAGTCTAGTATTTCTTCGTCCTCGGCATTCGCGTCGGTGTTCACCTTCGCGAAGATTGCCACCACCTTGTCGATGCACCAGATAATATTGCTATCTCTATAGCTAATAAAATAAGTGCATTACATAAGGTTGACACGCAGGTCATTAAAGTGCAATCATATGGCTCCAGCCATCATGCCGAATCATGACACGCAGGTCATGTTAATCAATTTACATCATATAGTCATCTCATACATAATCAAATTATTATGAACACTGCTATACCACATCACATGCACATGCAAACCATCCTGCAAAACCAAGTTAGACGCCTCTAATCGGTTCATGCAAAATTTTATTTTACGTGGCTTCTAAGGTTTCGAAACAAACCGAAGCTACCAACGTCCATCATCAAGCATGATAATCCAAGTCGCTAGATTAACATTCCAGGGTGTATGAAACACGAGATAATAAAATCTCGAGCCCCATACTAAACTTCGTCATACGCGTGACCCCCGTGCAGATCATATCTGCATTGCCCTTTCGTCTGCGAAATTTCATCTTTCTTTTTAACTACGGTGGAATTCAATGAACTGTTAGCACTTCGTTGATCAATCAGGATCGCGGATTGCCAGAACATTGAAACTCCACCATACTGTTATCAAGATCAGAAATATGCAAATTCTAGGGAAGCAACAAGAATATGGGGTAACAGACTTCATCTGCTACCCACACAAATAATTTTCAGCAATAGATCTCATCTACTACCTAATTATATTGTGCAATACCCATACATCTCTATGTATTCTAGATCGCAACCTGCATCTACGCATAGCACGGCTCTTGATGCCACTGTAGGGGAACGCAGCAGAAAACAAAAAATTTCCGACCTACGCACCAGCCCAGGACCACTATGGAGACTGCATACAAGGTTTGATCACTTTCGTTACCGACTCGTAGCGCAGCGGAAGTAGAGTCGATGACGAACGGCGGTGCAGATCCCCGCAGCTAGGATTTTACAACCTCCCAACCGCGAGGATGTATACCCTCATCTGCCCCGCGGACAGCCCTCCGGGAGGCGGTCACACAGTCCCCCGGACGGTGTCGCGGACAGCCCTTCGGGAGGACCTCCGAAACTCGGACTGTCACTCGGACAGCCCTTCGGGAGGACCTCCAAAACTCGGACGGTCACACGGACAGCCCTTCGGGAGGCACTCTCGAACTAAGACCGAAACTACGATCTCTCTACAGAGTTGCACACATACGGTATCATCTATCCAGCAGGGCTTCGCCGTCCAGAACTAGTTCCTGCCGGAACCCAGACAGCCTTTCGGCTCTACGAAACTATTTCGCTGGGAGGGAGAGAAGAATGCCAGATCATGCATGGCTTTGTGTATGAGAGCAAGAGTGTGTGAGATGGCAGCCCACTCACCTCCTATTTATAGGAAAACCAAGGGGTAGGGTGGTTTTACAATAAAACCCAAAAACTCCCATGCACTAGCTCACACATGAGGGTGTTAAGTGCAAAATGGGATGCCATGTGGAGCTCCATGGAGGAGCTGCACATGTGAACGTCCCACCTTCATGGGGGCCCCCCAAAGGGGGTTCCTTGATCCCCAAGTCCTTCTAGAAGCCTTTTGGGAAAAGCCCTAAAAGGTGGCTTTCCAATAAATATCCCAAAAAGCACTTTCACTATTCACGACGACATTTTTCAGCGTCTGATCGTACTGAAAATATTCATGTGGGCTTAGAACAATTCTAGTACCCACCAAAATAATTTTCAACGCGAGCCGGAACAATTCCGGTTTAGTGATTTTCATCTGCGAAAAGCATCTGAAGCGGTTTCGGCAGCTCCGGAACATTTCCGGTTTTCATCCCGGAAAATTCCAGAAAGTGTCCAGAATGATTCTGGCATCCTCCAAGAATTATCAGGCATGTGCCAAAACCAATTTGACTTTTTGGTATCCCCTGAAACAACTTTTCAGTTTCACCGAAACTCATCCGGTGACCTCTCTCTGCGGAACTTTTCCGCTGTCCGAAACTTTTCCGGCGTCCGAAACTTTTTCGGTGTTTTTCTCTCAGACTCCCTGTCTAGTATTCAGCAGATAGATGACCCTTAAGCATGTGACCCTATAGGTTCGGTGAAGCATAGACATGAGCCGGAACCCCTTCCGATCAATGATCAACATCGGAGCCGTGGACACCCATATCGATCCCTATACCCACACGAATAAATATTCGAGTGAACCTCCAGTTGCCGTGTGCTATTCCTGTTGCTTCGCGATATGTTACAAATACCCGAGGTGAGACATGTAGGCATCCCCGTGGATCAACAACTTGTCCACTATGCCAGTTACCTCGTTACCGGTATTGTTCTCTTTTCTCGTTCCCGTGTTCCGGCATCCCTGTGATCAAATCACCCTGTGTCTGGCCAGACGATGATGGATACCGTAACACCGAGAGGGCCCAGAGATATCTCTCCATTGTCGGAGGAGCAAATCCCAATCTTGAGCTATCAAGTCCCTTGACATACTTTTCCATGAACCCGTAAGCCACCGTAATAGCCACCCATTTACGGATGACGTTTAACAAACCCCAAAGTTCATGAAGCAAGCATGAAGAAACTCGACACTCTCATGGTCTAAGGAATTATGCAAACATTAACTACTCTGTGTTATTAACCATTAACTTATGACGAATGTATCTCATAGCATAACATCAATCGGGTCGATTCAACACAAGTGTTCTACCAACAATTGTGCCCTCAAAATTGCCGGCATAGCCATGCCCATGATCAAGAAAACAGGATCATCATGCAATACTTGAGCCAGTCATAGAGGCTTGACTAGGAATACATTTTACCGTTTATTATCCCACACGTGCATATGAGTCTTCCTCCGAGCCTCGTGGTTATTGCAGACTCGAGAACCATAGCAGTTATAGCATGGAACATAAACCTAATTATGAACAGGGAGATAATCAATAACATTTATTATTGCCTCTAGGGCATATCTCCTACATCTAATGCAAAGTGGAAACTTGTAGAGGAGCGCTTAGAGAAACTATTGACCAGTTGGAAAAGCAAGTTGCTCTCTGTTGGAGGACGGCTGGTCTTGATCAATTTTGTCCCCACAAATATGGTTCTCTATATGCTTTCTTTTTTCCAACTCCCAAAGGGGGTCTTGCAAAGGCTGGATTATTTCAGATCCAGATTCTTTTGGCAAGGAGACAGTGAAAATAAAAGTATAGGTTGGCCAAATGGAGGGTATTTTGCAGGCCGAAAGATCAAGGTGGCCTTGCCATTCATGACCTGCAGGTCAAAAATGATGCCTTACTTAGTAAATGGTTGTTCAAACTACTTACTGAGGATGGCGTTTGGCAAACCTTGCCACGCAATAAGTATCTAGGCCAAAATGTTGTGTCTCAGGCCTATTGGAAACCTGGTGACTCGCAATTTTGGGCAGGTCTAATGGCGGCAAAGAAACAAGTTTTCCGCTTTGGATCCTTCATGATAAAAGATGGTTCGGAGATTCATTTCTGGGAGGACAAGTGGCTAGGCAATGCCAGCCACCGAGAACAATATCCTGCTTTGTACCGCATTGTTTGTGATAAGAATGATACGCTTGCGCAGGTGCTCAGTTCATTCCTGCCAAATATTTCTTTCAGGCGGGACTTGATTGGCCACCGTCCCATGTCATGGCAAAATATGTTATCTCGATAGGATTCAATTAACCTGACACAAGGACGGGATGTGTTCCACTGGAATCTCACTGCATCTGGGTCATTCACAGTCGGCTCTATGTACCATGCACTAACGCATTCAGAGGTCCCAGTGGATAATAACAAGAAAAGTTGGAAGTCAAAGATTCCACTCAAAATTAGAATCTTTATGTGGTATCTTCGAAGGGGAGTTGTGCTAACGAAAGAGAACCTCACCCGTCGTAATTGACAAGGAAGCAAGAAGTGTAGCTTGTGTATTCACAACGAGACAATCAAACACCTCTTTTTCCACTGCAAGTTTGCGCATTCTATATGGTCAGTCATCCAAATAGCGTCCAGTTTGGATCCGCCCACAAGTGTTGCCAATATTTTTGGTCATTGGTTTGAAGGAATTCCAAATAGTTTCGGACCTCTATTAAGGGTGGGAGTGTATGCCTTATTATGGTCGCCCTGGCTATGTAGAAATGATTTCATTTTCAGTGAAAAAAACTCTTCTCCTTTGTAGGTTATTTTCCGTTGTACGCACTCTCTTCGTACGTCTTCTATACTGCACCGAACGGAGTACCAACCGCTATTCAAGGCGGTGTATATGTGGTTGGAGCCAGTAGCCTGGGAGCTTTTTAGTCAACATTGGTGGCAGCATCATCTTCAGATTGGTCCAACCACCTCCTTCGACATAGGCATAGTGTCGGTTCCATATGACTCTACTTTGCCGATATGTCAATTTTTCATTTTCTTTTGTCAGACTATTGATGTTTTGGCTGTGTGCATCTCAGTTATGTAGAGGCCGGGTGTTGCTCATCGTGCTTTGTATCGCTTGATGCTACATTTTGAGTTAATAAAAAGTGCCCTTTATCAAAAAAAAAGATGAGGTTTAGGCTATTGCCGCCGTCCATCAGGACTTTGGTTAATCTATAGCCATCGATGATGGGGTCGAGGACTAGGGCCACGACTCCTTGGCTGGGGCTGGATTTTGGCTGGTCTTCCTACCTGAAAGTGATCGGTGTGTCCAACCACCTGTTGTCCGTGGTCATCACATGACTAACGTGGTTTACTTCTCGGAGAGCTCTTTTCCGCTGGTTCCTTGATGGATGGGTCTCATAGATCATCAAGGTCTCATCCTCATCAAACGATAGTTCCTCTTTTTGATGGATGGGTCTCATAGATCATCAAGGCCTCCGCGTCACATCAATCTGGGGTCCTATTTTTGACAAACAAGAATCTCGTCCAGAATTGTCGAACAGTTTCTCTAGGCTTTTGTATGGCATAAGCTAGATCCCAGACGTCGGTTGGTCCCAAGTAATCGGGGCAATACGTGATATGGGGGATGGGTGGGTGAGGAAATTTAATTCTGGCCCGATCTGACATCGGCCTCCCGAGGAAATCTTCCCGAGGCTAGCTTAAAGGAGCCCCCAGGACAGATTGCGCGGCCACATTAATCGTGCCACCTGATGAAGATTTGGATCCGAGCTCCAGGCTTGGTTCGACCGGTCATGATCGTGATCCCTTGATGGGAAGGCCGCAGGTTTTTGAGAGGCGGTCGCGTGGAGATCCTCGGCCGAATCCGAAGAGAGTTCGAGGGGTGCGATCACCGAATCTGAATCACCGGGCTTCAAGTCTTGACGATGGGTAGGAGTTCTGAAGCACTCCTTAGCCTCGGTTGAATCAAGGTTTTGGGATTCTGGTGTGGAGACCATGCCTGCATGGATCTGACCATTAACCGATGCCTCCATTGTATCTTCGTGACCATGCAGTGGGACCTGCATGGGCCACCAATGTCGGTGCTCAAACCGGCGGATCTCGGGTAGGGGGTCCCGAGCTGGTGATCTATGTATGATGGTAACATGAAGTAAAGGGGACACAGTTTTACCCATGTTCGGGCCCTCTTGAAGAGGTAAAACCCTATGTCCTGCTTGTATTGTATTGATTGTGGATGGGGTACAAACTAAAGGATGATCTACCTCAAGATCGTATGAGCGAGTTCTAACCTCTAAAAAACCTTGCCTCTATGGACTAAACCCCTCAGCTTATATAGGCACCAGGGGTATCTAGGGTTACAAGTAGGTCGGCTACAACTAGGGATAACATGCCGACCATTTAAACATGACTTGAAGTGTGCGCCAATCTTTGAAGGATTCCATCTTGAGTACGCCGAGTGCCAGGACATGCGTGACACATTCTTCAGTTGTTGGTGGGTCCTCGGCCCGGCCCATGACTGGTCGACCGACGTGGTGTGCACCCCCAAATCCAGGACACCATCAATGGGGTCTGAGCCCAATGATTGTTGGCATCTAGACGCTTAGCTGCTTCCTTGCTCATACCAAGGGGGCTTACGCTTGTCACTTTAAGTGCATCACCTGGCCCCTGGGAAGAGCATGAGTGTTGTCCTACTCGAGGGACATATCAGCCTCAATGGTGATGTTGCGAGACCTGTCTCCAGAGAGTGCGGTCTTGAAGATGACGGAGTTCTTCCTCCTGCTTGCTTAGCCAACCCGCTCCATGAAAAGTGCGATCCATGACCCATGCCCACGGTGCCTGCGCTGGCCAGCCCTCGGAGGGGTATTGGCCTCTTTCACCCAGGCACAGCTGTATGTGAGGCTGTAAAGCTCTGCGACAGTGTCCACAAAGTGGATAGCGAGATTTCTGCAGACACTGACACTACAGACATTCACGTAGAATGCCGCAGTTACAGTGGCAATGGGCAAGTCATGGATATGGGACTGCACCTGGCGGAAGCGAAAGATGAAGTCCCTGAGAGGCTCGCCTGGCCTCTGCTTTACGTGCTCGAGGGTGGCCAGTGAAGGCCTCGCCATCGCATAATTCCTTGGTGCAGAATGGGCTCGTGCTTTCGCTACGCAGGAGTATATGGGATGGTGCCTCAGGACACCATCTTCGGATCTTGGCAACCCCGTAGGGATTGACTTCCTTGTGACGATGATGCAGCGCTCCTCCGCCAGTGAGCACGATGGCACTCGAGCTCGAGCGTTCGCCGGTTCATGGCGGCCTTGGAGCGTCCACCTCTTGCCATCTTGCTCTTGAAGTTGGTGAAGATGTCGACGAAGATGCCGACGAGGGTGGCATCGAAGATGACGCCGGCGGTGTTGCTGATGTAGATCCGCATGAGCGCCCCCCTACCTGGCACGCCAAATGTCATCGGGCATGTGCAGATCACACGTGAGACAACAAGGATAGAGAGAGTCCCCTTGCTGATTCGTGGAGTGGGGCGGAAAGCGCGGATTAGTATCAGCTAGAAATGAGTAAAGCACACTATGATCTACCCAGGTTCGGTCCACATGGTTGCGTAATACCCTACTCCTACCTTGTGTTTTGTTAATTTGGTGGATGGTGAGCCACAATTCCTTCCCGAGAACGGGAAGAGTCGAGTATCTTGCTCCTACTTGTAATCTACCAAGTGTCCATCCTATCTCTGAGGTAAATGCAAATGAGGTTGGAAAAGCTCATCCCCACACCGTAGCCAAGGCCCTCCTTTTATAGATCAAGGGGTCACCACAGTAGATACGGTGAGGTAGGTATTTTTTGTAATTTCATGATGAAGTGTCATTGCCTTCTGGGCTCCGGGAACGAACGCCTATCTTATCATCGCCGCCCAAGGTGCTACTTGGTGAGGGTGCGACACGCACCCACACAGGTGTAGTCCATGCGATGAATGTTGGGGTGATTTAGCCCCTGCGTCTTGTCATTCCACTGGCACGCCTGCACCCTCGCCACATGCCGTAAAAGGCGTGCGTATACGGAACCAGTGCGCCACGCGTGGGGTGTGGTGGTGACGTCTACTACACAACTTTATTCTTGTAGACTCTATTGGGCCTCCAAGTGCAGAGTTTTGTAGGACAGCAACAAATTTCCCTCAAGTGGATTACCTAAGGTTTATCAATCCGTGGAAGGTGTAGGATAAAGATGGTCTCTCTCAAACAACCCTACAATCAAATACAAGAAATCTCTTGTGTCCCCAACACACCCAATACAGTTGTCAATTGTATAGGTGCACTAGTTCGGTGAAGAGATGGTGATACAAGTATAATATGGATGGTAGAAATAGGTTTTTATAATCTGAATAAATAAAAACAGCAAGATATCAAGTAGCAAACAGCGAGCACAACGGTATATCAATGCTTAGAAACAAGGCATAGGGTTCATACTTTCACTAGTGCAATCTCTCAATAGTACTAACATAATTGAATCACATAACAATCCCTCAATGTGTGATAAAGAATCACTCCAAAGTTCCTGTCGGAGAAACTAGGATGAAAACGTGTATCAACCTTCATGCCTAGATTACCCCAATGTCACCACGGGAATCCGCAAATTGATTACCAGAACATATATCAAGTGATCTCAATATATAGATTACCCCATTGTCACCACGGGTTTCCACAAGCAAGGCATACATCAAGTGATCTCAAATCCAAAGTATTCAATCCAACATATGAAACTTCAAAGAGCAAGACTCAATTCATCACAACAAAGATAGAGGGGAAAAACTTCATATGATCCAACTATATTAACAAAGCTCATGATACATCAAGATCGTGCCAAATCAAGAACACGAGAGAGACAGCGAGAGAGAGAGAGAGAGAGAGAGAGAGAGAGAGATCGAACACATAGCTACTAGTACATACCCTCAGCCTAGAGGATGACCTACTCACACATCACCATGAGAACGGAGGAGAAGTTGGTGGTGATGGTGATGGAGGAGATGTCCCCAGCGGCGTCCCGGCGCCATCGAAGGAGAGGGGGAAGGGGCCCCCTCCTTCTTTTTCTTCCTTGGACCTCCGGGGAGAGAGGGAGCTCTCCCCTAGATTGGATCTCTCTGTCGTCTTCTGTTTTTTGTTACTGTTTTCTAGCCTTTCACCGTTTCTGTAATAGCCGGAGATCCATAACTCCGATTGGGCTGAAATTTTGAGGGGATTTTTCTTTGGAAATTAGATTTCTTGCGGCGAAAGAAGGGCTCCAACTGATCTACGAGGTGCCCACAAGGTAGGGGAGCGTACCCAGTGGGTAGGGCGCGCCCTGGTGCCTTGTGGGGTCCTCGGGCACCATCTCGCGTTGATTCTTTCTCCCAAATATTACATATATTCCGTAAAAAATCTCCGTAAATTTTTATCGCGTTTAGACATTGTTTGGTATGGTTTTTCTGCGAAACAAAAATGATGAAAAAACAGTAACTGGCACTGGGCACTAGATTAATAAGTTAGTCCATAAAAATAATATAAAAGTGCACCAAAACCATATAAAATTATTGTAAACATGGCATGAATACTTCATAAATTATAGATACGTTGGAGACGTATCAGGTGGCTTGCTGTTCTCGCTTGTCGGGTGCGGGCCCGGTGGAATGGTCGTTGCCGGGCGTGGTCGTTTCCGGAAGTCGGCTCCCCCGGCTCGTTGCCGGGTGTTTTGAAGTTGCTTTCTCCAGCACTTAGTTGCGGGATGTAGAAGAGTGTGGTAGGTCTTGAAGAAGATCTGCATACCACCACGGAGTCTGGACTCCTTCTTAATGCTGTTGTAGATAATCTTGACGAAGATTTGCATGCCACCACGAAGTCATGGTAGCACTGGTTGCCGGAGCACCCTTCCAGCTATTTGCCTTGGCTAGGAGGCTACTATGGTCCGAGCGCAGTTGGACTCGTGAACCCAAGCATCACAGTACCGACAATCTTCGAGAGGGCCCGAACCTGGGTAAATATTGTGTCTCTCTACTTCCTGTTAACATAAAGCCGAGATCACCAGCTCGGAACCCTCTACCCGAGATCTGCCGTATTTAGCTCCGACATTGGTGGCCCATACAGGTCTAGCTGTGTGCTCACAAAAGCTCAATGGCAGCATCGATTGATGATCAGATCCATGCCGGCGTGTCTCTCACGCCAGAACTCCAAAACCTCGGTTCAACTGAGGCTCAGGAGCGCTTCGGAGCTCCTGCCCACTGCCAGGACATGAATCCCAACGAATCAGATCTGGTGATTGGGCCCCTCGCCGCATATTCAGATCTGGCCGAGGATCCTCGAGTGATCGAGACCCAAGAGCCGGTTTCGTACCCGCCGCTGCATAACAGTCACATCTGGTCAGACCAAGCCTGGAGCTCGGATCCGAAGAGCCTTTGCTGCGGCCCGATAAACGTGGCCGCACAGTCGGTCCTGAGGCCAACACTAGATCAACCTCGGGAAGGCTCCTCTGGGAAGCCGACGGTAGATCGGTCCGGAATCAAATTTCCGCTCCCACCTACCCCCCACGTAGCATACTGTCACGATAAATCAGAGCCAACCGACGTCTGGGATTTTGCATTTGTTGCACAAAAACCAAAAGAAACAGTCCGACAATTCTGGATGAGATTCCTGTTCGTAAAAAATAAAATCTCATATTGCTGTGACGCGGAGGCCTTGGGGGAGTTTCGGCTTCAATTGCCACGACACAATACATATTTAAAATTTATTATTATACAAGCCGGCTATTAGGTTGACTCTAGATGACATGACAACTTCTTATAGTCGATTGTTGACTGTATTATTAACCGTGCTATAAATATGCACTACTTTATGTACATGGTCCACCTCACCCTTTCACAGTCTCTAAGAGTACGTTCTGCAGCTGGCTGTTAATCTATAGCCCGCTTCTCTTCTCTCTCCTCTTCTCTCTTTTACAACTCAGCACAAATATAATATTTAATGTCTTATAGCCCTTCTACGTCATCTTATTTCACTTGCTCTACTGCATGCCGATTCTCATACAGGTAAGACGATGCGTTGCACATACGTTGGTCCCGTATGTTGGTGGTGAACCCGTCTCCTTATCTGCGGAAATGGAAAGAAAACATTGGGCCATAAATAAATACGCACATCAACGAGAGTTTCCGAGTGAGCGACTGAAGTAACAGTAGACAGTAATGATGATATTGCTATAGGGGAACGCGTTGATTGCAAATTAAGAACTCCAGAGTGTATATATGAAACTCACGACGTCCCGCGCTTCCTTGCTCAGCCGCCGCCGCAGATTGAACGATGACGGCGACGACGATCATAAGAACCAGAAGAAGAGGGGCATAGCGAGTAACGGCCGGGGTCGGAAGACGGCAAATTCTAAACCAACGAGACATCTTTCCTGGTCTCATGATGCGCTATGCTTCTTTTTTTTTTTTTTTTTTTTTTTTTTTTTTTGCGGGGGATGCGCTATGCTTCTGGTGTTGAAGGATTAGACACAACACTATCGTCTGGTTCTGGTGGCAAGGTAGCACTGCGCGCACGGCCTCTTAAATAGAATAACCAGCCTCGGCCGGTGTTATATTCGTGGACACGACCCCAGCACGTGGTCGTGCTTAGGGCATCTGCAAGGGAAAACATCAGAGACATTTTTTTTTAGAAAAAGGAGGATAGCCCCATCTAGCAACAATAAAACAATTGCCACAGGTAAAAAATCCAGAAGAATTGAAAACATAAACCAGTATTATTACACGTTGCCAGATGAACCCTAACATTTTTTTTCTAATGCCATCCAGCTAATAATAAGACATGAATATACACCTTACCATTCGCAATAAATAAATAAATAAATATACAACAAAGCGTCCCCAGAATAAATTGCGTAAGGTGGACTGCACAGGCCATGCCATACACGAAACAAGAAAATTAGCTCATGATCTGTACATTCAATAACTTACCCAGATTACTATCTCGAGATCTCTACTACTGTATGTCTAGAGGCAAGGCAACTAAGCATCATGAATCTAAGAAGTCAATTGCTCATTCAATTTTGGTTGTGGATCTTTGTTGCCGAAATGTTTTTTTTTTTTTTGGAGGGATTTGTTGCCGATATGTTAAGATCAGAGCAGGACCGAATGGAGAAAAGTCCTAGTAGTCGATTATAAATGCATCTACGGTGCTACCGAAGGAGGCCACAACAAGCTAGCAGCACCAGTACAAAGATGGCTCCTGTGAGCACTCTCAGTTCCTCCCTGCTCACGGCCACAGTCCTCTACTCCTTCTTCACGCTTTTTGCCCCCACTTCTTCATTGATTACTAGTACTACCACACTCGTTGATGAACCGAGTATAGACTTGGAGCCCCTCCTCTGCCTCAAGCGCCACCTCTCCAACGATGGCAAAGCACTTGCCTCGTGGAACAATACCCTCCCGTTTTGCAGTTGGCCCGGTGTCACCTGCGGCAAGAGGCATCCATCTCGCGTGACAGCACTTGATTTGGGGTCGCTGGGCCTGAATGGAGAAATACCACCCTGCATCGGCAATCTCACTTTCGTCACGAGAATCAATCTCCAGGATAATCTGCTGAGTGGTGGGATCCCACCTGAGGTAGGCAATCTGCGTCGCCTTGTCGGACTAAGCCTTCTGTCCAACAATCTTAGCGGTGCAATACCCAACTCTTTTTCTACATGCTCAAGTCTTCAGATGATTGATCTTGGGAACAACTCCCTTCACGGGGAGATGCCCCGAGGATTGACCAGCTGTTTAAATGTCACAGTGATCTACCTCGATAACAACATGCTCCATGGAAGCATCCCGGACGGGTTCGGCGTGCTTCCTAAGCTTTCAGTTCTGGTTGCTTCTCATGACAACTTGACGGGCAATATTCCGTCTCTTCTAGCAAATAGTTCATCACTTCAAGCGCTAGACCTGGAAGGAAATGACCTCACTGGAGAGATTCCTCCTGCTCTCTTTAACAGCTCCACTCTTAAAATCATATATCTCACTCGAAATCATTTTTCGGGGTCTATTCCACCTTTCCCATGCTTGTCACCACTAGAGATTCTCGGCCTATCCTATAATAATCTCTCTGGCAGCATACCTTCCTCTGTAGGAAACTCTTCCTTGCTTCGGATACTTTTGCTTGCATCGAATAACTTGCAAGAAAGCATTCCATGGAGCTTGAGTAGAATCCCGCACTTAGAAGTACTCGACCTGACTTACAACAACTTATCCGGAACCGTTCCCGCCTCTCTTTATAATATATCTACACTCACATACCTTGGAATGGGAACCAACGACTTGGTTGGAGACATTCCAGAAAATTTTGGCTATACTCTTCCAAACATCCAAACATTTATTGTTCAGGAAAACAAATTCCAAGGTGGTATTCCCACATCAATGGCCAATGCCACAAATCTTGAGCTCATTATTCTCCGTGATAATGCGTTTCATGGCATAATTCCTTCCTTTGGGCATTTGCCCAACTTAACCACACTAGATATTGGCCAGAACCAGCTCGAAGCTGGAGACTGGACGTTCCTATCCTCGTTCGCTAGTTGCACAAGGTTGGTGAACTTGATGTTAGATGCAAACAACCTACAGGGAAACCTGCCAGATTCCATTGGTGCTCTTCCGAAAAGCTTGCAACTTTTGATGTTGAGAGCAAATAAAATATCTGGCACCATAACCCACGACCTTGCGAACCTGACGAACCTCACAGACCTTCGCATGGAGCAAAATCTGCTTAGTGGAAGCCTTCCGGGCTCACTTGGAAATCTTCCTAACTTGATTGTTCTAGATTTATCCCAAAACAGGCTTTCTGGGCAAATCCCATTTTCGATCGGTAACCTCCGTCAATTAAATGAGCTCTACTTGCAAGAAAATAATTTGGATGGTCCCATCCCTGCAGCTTTAGCACGTTGCCAAAGCTTAGGCACCCTAAACCTCTCCTGCAACTCTTTTGATGGAAGAATACCAAAAGAACTGTTTACTTTGTCCACGCTTTCTGAAGGTCTTGACCTCTCTTACAACATACTGTCTGGGCCTATACCAATGGAAATTGGTGGGTTAATCAATCTTTCTCCCCTCAATATTTCCAACAACCAGTTGAGCGGAGAAATTCCCTCAACTCTAGGCGAGTGCAGCCATTTAGAATCCCTCCACCTGGAAGTGAATCTACTTGAAGGGCAGATCCCTCAATCTTTCGCTGCATTGAGAGGCATCAGTGACATGGATCTTTCTCGAAACAACTTGTCTGGTCAAGTTCCAGAATTCTTCGAGGCCTTCAGCTTCATGTCACTTCTCAATTTGTCATTCAACAACCTGGAGGGACCCATACCAACTGGTGGAGTCTTCCAAAATGCAAGCAAGGTGTTCGTCCAAGGGAACAAAGAGTTGTGCGCCGCTTCATCGCCACTAAAACTGCCACGTTGCGAGACAACTGCATCTAAACACAAGCACACCTCCAACATACTGAAGATAGCGGTGGCACTTTCTGTTGTTTCTTTGGTCATGTTATCATTCTTCGGAGTCATATTTCTGAAGAAGAGAAACAAGGTCAAGCAACAAGCACAGCCATCCGTCAAGGGGTTAAAGAAGTTGACATATGCTGATTTAGTGAAGGCAACAAATGGATTCTCTTCAGACAACTTGGTTGGCTCAGGAAAATACGGGTCCGTGTACAAAGGTAGAATTGAGTCTGAAGAACATGTTGTTGCTATCAAAGTTTTCAAACTTGAGCAACTTGGAGCAACAAAGAGTTTCCTTGCTGAGTGTGAGGCCCTGAGAAACACTCGTCACCGCAATCTTGTAAGGGTGATCACTGTGTGCTCAACAGTTGATCGTGCAGGACATGAGTTCAAAGCTCTTGTTCTTGAATATATGATCAACGGCAACCTGGAAAGTTGGCTTCATCCAGCACTCCACGAGCACCATCCGAAAAGGCCATTGAGTTTAGGTTCAAAAATTGTAATAGTGGTAGACATAGCTGCTTCTTTGGATTACCTCCATAACCATTGCATGCCTCCCATGGCCCACTGTGATCTGAAGCCTAGCAATGTCCTTCTGGACGATGTCATGGGAGCATGTGTTGGGGATTTCGGGTTGGCTAAATTCCTACACAGTCATACTTCTTCAGGGATTCAGAACTCTACAAGCTTAGTGGGGCCAAGAGGATCAGTTGGATACATTGCACCAGGTAATGATTTATTAATAGAAGATTGTTTATCTTTGCAAAGGATATTACATGATCTTCTAGATACTCAAACTTCACTTTCTTTTAAACACTTATTATGATATTTCTGTTTGGATCCTTTTGTGTTAATTATTGTCTGAATAAATTTGTATATTACGGAATATGGCTTTGGGAGTAAAATATCCACGGAGGGCGATGTTTACAGCTACGGAATCATCATCTTAGAAATACTCACAGGGAAGCGTCCAACAGATGAGATGTTTAATAATGGCCTGAGCCTTTACAAATTTGTCAAACAATCATTTCCTCAAAATATTGGTGACATTCTAGATCCTACAATCATTCCCAGTTACGGAGATGAAGAAGCAGGAAGTATGTTAGACCAAGAAAGTCATCCAATGGCTGGAACAACGAGCTGCATCATCGAGCTCGTTAAGCTTGGCCTGTCATGTGCTGTGGAGGCACCCAAAGATCGCCCAGCAATCCAAGACGTTTACAGCGAAGTCACCGCAATTAAAGAAGTATTTTCTGCACTTCAGGGCTGAACAAGAAGTACAGTTGTGTCTACAGCTGACATATTGCTGGTGCATGAAGACCTATGACCAGTTTGCTTTACTTAAAGCTTTATTTACTTTTATGAAATCATGAATGTCGCGAATTGCGTTCCATTATAACTAGTATATCGCTCTCATATAGTTTTGTATGCACACTGTCGTTGAGGCTATACGAAATAAAGTTCAGCATGGGAACCTTTTTTCGACTTGGCTGTTTTTCTACTTCTTTTCACTTTTCAATATAAAACAAGAGTTCTACTGGTCTTTACTGCTGTATCAAGTCAGTCAGCCAACCAGCTACAGTCTACAGAATATCACAGCTTCTGCACTATCCCATACACATGTTCACAAGTTTATTATAAGGTTTAGACGCTAATACCATGCCAAATACCAGTGAAAACACCAAGAATGCAAATAGAGAAAGTTCAAAGTAATTGAAAAAGCATGAATCCGCACAGCGACTGAAGACCTCTTTGACCACCCTCGCTTTCTTTAACAGGAGTAAATTGATCATTGCCAATGGAGGACGCACTACCAGATTTTGGAAGGATACGTGGCTGTGGGAGAGGTCTCTAGCCTTGCAGTATCCAACGCTTTATAGTATTGTTCAGCGTAGGAAAACTTTTGTGAGTAAAACACGATGGTTTGTTCCCTTAAACATTTAGTTCAGGCGGTTACTAGTGGGGGAACGATGGGATAAATGGCTACATTTAGTGCGTGTACGTTGTTGGAGGTCAAAACCTGTCTAATGTGTCAGATACATTCCGATGGAAACTTTTGGTTTCAGACGTATTGTCAGTCAAATCTATGTATGTCGACTTGATTAATATTAGACCAATCTCTAAGTTGATTCATATTTGAAAAATTAAGGTGCCTTTAAAAATCAAGGTCTTTATATGGTTTTTGCACAAGGAAGTGATTTTGACTAAGGACAATTTGGCGAAATGTAGGTGGGAGGGTAGTAAACGATGCTGTTTTTTCTATCAGGAGGCAACGATTCAACATCTTTTTATCAAATTTACACTAGCCAGGTTATTGTGACAAAGAATACATGTGTCCTTTAATGTTTTTCCACCTAGTAGCATTTCCAATTTGTTCGGCAACTGGTTAAAAGGTGTAGAGCCTAATACAACGGCACAAATTCGCGTGGGAGTTTGTGCATTACTTTGGGTAATTTGAATTGTCCGAATGACGTTAGGCGAACCAATATCACAAAAAAAATTGTAGGTGATCTTCTGAGCGTCTGGATGGATCCGTACGTGGTCATTACTCAGCCGTGCGGAAGTCAGTGAGCATATGGCCTTCGGTTGCAACTGCTGGGAGACGGTAGCATGGTCTACATACAACCGGTTTGGATGATGGTCCAATAATAGAATAGGTGTTTAGGCATGCTAATTTTTTTTAAATATTTTTTTAATTAATTTGCATAAATATTACGCTGGATACAACATTTTCAAAAATAATACACCGTCGGCCCGCTGCTGGCCGACTGGGCCTAGTCATCCCACGGCAGGCCCGCCTGCCACGTGCCGGCCGCGCACTGGGTAGGCGACGTAGCGAGGGAGAGCGAGGGGGCTGTCGGCGCGGGCTGATCACGGGGCGCCCCTGTCAGCCTGCTGTGGACCGATCGGTCAACTGCGGGCCGACAGGGTGCCGACCCCACAGCGCGCGGCTGGCTCCCTTTCCTTCGCTTTCCTTTCTCCCTCCTTCTCCTTTATCCCATGCGCGAGCTCCTCTGTTCTTTCTTTCTCCTCTTTGTACACCAAAATGCCTCCAATTTCTACACCAAAATGAGCCGGTTTTTTGCGGATTTGGCACCGTGAATGGGTTCTACTTAGTTAGGGGAGCCAAGGGAGACCTCGATCTACTGATGGGGTAGCTCGTGGTGGTCGTGGTGAGCATTTTGGTGGAGTTTTTTTTTCAGCTCATTGGTGGAGGTTGTGGCGGCGGTGGAGGTGGAGGTGGTGGTGGTGAAGCTGGGGCAGTGTGGTGGAGGTGGTGGAGGTGAAGCTCCGGCAGTTTGGTGGAGTTTCCGGCTCCGGTTCCGGTGATTGAATGCCGCCGTTCGTCGTTCGCACGCACGCTTCAAGGGTATATTTCAACAAACATTTTATTTTTCATAGTTGCTCCGGTAGTATTCGTTAATATGTTTCGATGTGAAATAAATTAGGTGTGCGATTATTGTTATTTGCTCCGGTAGTATACGTAAATATATTTAGATGTCAACTAATTAGTTGTGTGAAAATTTGTAGTTGCTCCGGTAATATTCCGTACTATATGTGGATGTCAAATATTTAGGTGTGTCAGTATTTGGAGTTGCTCCGGTAAAATCCGTAATATATGTAGATGTCAAATATTTAAATCGGTCAATATTTGTAGTTGCTCCGGCAAATATTCGTAATATACTTGTAGGTGTGTGAATTGTATTAGTTGCTCCGTTAATATTCCGTAATATATAGCTAGCTAATATATATACATGTCTAATATTTAGTAGTGCGGATAATTTAAGTTGTTGCTTAATACTTGTATTTCGTTGTTGAAAAAAAAATTAGGTGAGCCGAGATGTCTGATGTAGTGAAGTTCATATTTTACTACAGTCCTGGTACTGTCTAAACAACTGAGATGGGAGCTGATCTGAGTGAATTTACTCACATAGAGGTGCCAATGAGCGCACCTCAAACATTGTCTGTCAGTCAGTTGAAAGAATGGATTGCGGCAAGTTTAGGGCTTGATACTGAAACACACACCGTCGGTGTTCATGCATTGTGGACACGGTCAAGTTCAATAATTTACTTTTATTTGAGGCCAATAGAGCGAGACTCCGAGTGGGTGCGGTGGTTACAAGGTTGTGAATGCAGGGGATGCAATCCTATTGCCTTAGTGCTTCCCGTCGTGAAGGAGGTCACTGCACATGAAGGCGAGGGTGGCTACGATCCTGGGCAGAGCAGTGGAGGGAGGCAGTTATCTATGTCAAATGTTGGAGATGATGGTTACGAACCAGGGCAGAGCAGTCAGGTAGAAGGAGGAAATGCTGATGGTTACGGACCAGTGCAGAGTAGTCAGGTAGAAGGAGGAAATGCCGATGGTGATTACAGTGGCGAGGTGGACGCTGACGAGGTAGATGGGCACATGCAGGACCAGATGGAAGAAGAAGACACCGATGTTGATAGGGGTCATGCCGATGATTCTGACGAGTCGGATGAAGAAGAAAATGCAGAGGAGGTCCCAAATCCTGCATCATGGAATCATGACTTCTCATCTGCAATGATCGTGAACGATGGACATGATTCTGCCTGGCAATATCACCAGAACAATATTGCGACGGGTGCTATGTATCCCAACAAGCAAGCTCTGAAGGATGCAATAATTAATTGGGCAATGTCCACGCAAAGGGTTTTCACAGATCAGGTGTCAAGTCAGAAATACCTGACAATGGTATGCAAGAACGTAGATTGTCCCGCCAGGGTGCACGGCTATCTCCCTAAGTATGGCACAAGTTGGGTGATCAGTGACTTAGTTAATCACACTTATCTTATTCCCTGCATCCTTCAAGATCATGCCAACCTTTCATCGACGCTTATTGCTCGGTTGTTTTACGATGAGATAGTGGAGGGCAAAGCTATGGAAGTGAAGGCAATCCAGACAAAAGTCTTCGCCAGGTTGAAGTACATAATTTCTTATGGCAATGCTTGGAGGGCTAAGCATGCGGCGCTTGAGAGGAGATTTGGTTCTTATTTTGATGCATATGACTCTGTTGTCCAGCTCCTCCACACACTGCAGCAGCAGAATCCAGGCACCTATATCGATATCCAAGACCTCTTCATGCCAGAGTTCCCAAATGTGAGGGTGCTGCATCGTCTCTTCTTCTCTTTCGGTGTATGCATCCAAGCTTTCAGGCATTGCCGACCGGTGATATGTGTAGATGGTACTTTTCTCACTGGCAAGTACAAGGGTCAGATCCTAACAGCTATAGGTCAAGACGGCCAAAATCAAGTTGTCCCACTCGCATTTGCTTTTGTGTAGAGTGAGAACATTGAAAGTTGGACATGGTTCTTCAGGCAGTTGAAAATATCAGTTGTGAAGGAGAAGCCCGATGTGTGCATCCTTCATGACAGGCATGCTGGTATACTCAGTTTGATAAGGACACTAACAAACCCAGGCCCTGAGGAACAAACTCCATGGCAGGACTTGCAGAGCCGTTGGTGCATGCGCCATCTGGGGGCTAATTTCTTCTCGCAGTTCGGAAATAAGAGCCTGATGAATCTGTTCAAAAAACTCTGCAAGCAGAACCAGTTATGGAAGTACAATTTGATACGTGACAGACTTAATGTGTGCACGCAGAGACATGTCAGGGACAGGAAAGCTGCAAGAGATGCAGCGGTGAGGGCACATGTTGAAGCAGTAGCTGCACAGTTGGCAACAGGATCAGCGGCCGTGGAGGAGGAGCCTGTTGGGCTATGTGACCTGCCAGGCTTTGACCCACATGGTACTAGGAGAAGGCTCGGAAGGTCGATTAAAACCTTCCAGCAGTGGATAGAGCATGAGCCTCTGGAGAGGTGGTCTTTGCTACATGACACACATGGAGCAAGGTACGGTGTCATGACAACCAACCTCGCGGAAACATACAACTTTGTCCTCAGAGGAAACCGGGCATTGCCACTTACAGCCATCGTTGAGGGTATTTTCTATGGCACCGTGAAGTATTTCAGAGATAGACATCAAAAAGCAGAGCAGCATACGTTGAACAACCCGAATACACGTTACTGTGAAAGAGTGACGAAGTACATGGACAACAAGATGCAAAAAAGCTAGGTCACACACTGTAGTCGCCATCGGTAATCAAGAGAGAAGGTTTGAGGTCCGCTTAGTCAACAACAAATTCGGATGTGCAAATGAGTTGAGGACGCATGAGGTGAAAATTGGAAATGAAGCCTGGCCAACGTGTGAGTGCACATGCAACAAACCGAAATTGTTTCACCTACCTTGCTCACATGTACTTGCTGCTTGCGGGCAGCTTGGAATGGACGCAATATCGTTTGTGTCTCCATTTTTTCTGAAAGAGTCTGTCCTCAATACCTGGACAGGTGAGCTGATGGGTTTTCGATCAATGGGTAACTTCAACAACGTCAACCCTGCTGAAAGGCGTTACATTCCAAACCCAGAGCATATGCGTACAAGTAGAGGCAGACGGCAGTGTCAGCGCATCCGGAATGATATGGATGAATCTGAAGCAGGAGGTCCGACTAGGCAATGCATTATATGTAATGAATTTGGCCATAGGGACACTAATTGTCCCACTTTCGTCACTGCCAGTGGTACTGGTCGTGGACGAGGCAACCGGGGACGAAGAGGAGGTAGAGGAGTAAGAGGGAGAGGAAGAAGTTAAGCTAGCAGTACTATGTTCTGAATTTGTATTAAGTGTGGCACTATGTTATGAATTTGTATTAAGTGTGGCAACTATGTTTGAAATTTTTATTAAGTGTGGCAACTATATTTGAAATTTGTATTAAGTGTGGCACTATGTTCTGAATTTGTATTAAGTATGACAACTATGTTCGCAATTTGTATTAAGTGTGGCACTATGTTCTACATTTGTATTAAGTGTGACAACTATGTTTGAAATTGGTATGTGCAGGAATGGCGGGAATGTGGCTGCTGAATGGGGAAATTGATAGGGGTCATCGTGCTACGATATGGTATGAGCGAAAGCTTGAGCCTCTGGTCACTCGCACTCCTAAGAAGAACTGGATGATACACCCAGGATCGGTTCAGCTGTAC
This sequence comes from Elymus sibiricus, assembly GCA_039707655.1. Classification (NCBI taxonomy): domain Eukaryota; kingdom Viridiplantae; phylum Streptophyta; class Magnoliopsida; order Poales; family Poaceae; genus Elymus; species Elymus sibiricus. The sequence continues at coordinate 538,017,640 of CM077675.1, forward strand.
GTGCTTTATTAATTTGCACACTGACATGCATATTAATGGGAGACACTAACTGAAATGTTCTGTCATGAAGGTTGAAATGGGCCGGCCTTTTACCTTTCGCGTGTCTGGTTGAGTCTATCCCGGGCTGCAAACGCCTCGCCATCGACTCCTCCTTGTTGAGCTGCTTAGTGGACCGTTGGAGGCCTGAGACCCACACGTTTCACTTCCGATGGGGAGAGATGGCTCCTACTCTAGAGGATGTGTCACTTTTGCTGGGACTACCGTTGGCAGGTCATGCCATAGGACCATTGGACGCACCGGCTGGTTGGGAGCTCGGTCTTACACAACGTTTTCATGGTGTTTTTCCGGATGCTCCGGATCCAGTATGGGAGCATCACGGACCTAAGTATGATTGGTTGCTCAATTTCTAGGTTAGTTCCCCTACCTCTTATCTTCAAGTTATCGTGCAAATGGTTTTACAGAAGATACCTGCGGCTTACTAAATATTTCTCTTTGCTTAATGCAGATCCAGAAGTTCCCGGCGCCGTTGAGTGCGGAACAGATCACTCGGAGCCTGGAGGCCTACTTAATGTGGCTTTTCGGCAAGGTGATGTTCACAGAGAACCATGTCACCACTATTAGCACGCTCTACATCCCTATGGCACTTGAGATAGTGAGCGCTGAGACGGCGGATCAGATCAGATAGAGGAGTTGGGGTTCGGCGGTCTTAGCGGCTACATACCGAGGTATGTGCAACGGGTGCCAGCTTGCATCGAGAAAGCCAACCCTTCTTGGATGCCCTCTATTCCTACAGCTGTGGTCGTGGGAGAGGTTCTCTATAGGGCGATCAAATGTACGTGTTCATCAGCCTATAGACGCCATGTTCGATGCTGACGGCATCGACATGCCTACTTTCGGTCTGTGTTGGACACGTCGCGAGGTATGTATCGTGTTATAGTTTAATGCAACTTTTTTGTGCACAAGAGATAGTTCAATGCTAGCGGCTACTAACTTTTGTTTTCTGCAGAGACGCTTTGGTAGTGATCAGACCAGGAAAGCATACACGGCATTGAACGAGCAGTTCGATACGTACACTGGGGTCATCTGGCAGCCCTACACGGAAGCAGCCATACATGCAAGATACCCTGGTGGTATGTCTGTGCTATGCACAAGGGACCGAGATTACTGGATGACGAAATCAAAGATCAACTTTGATATCTTCGTCAAGGAGATGGCACAACAGAGGGTTATGAGGCAATTTGGTCTTCTGCGGTTGGAGCTGCCTCCCCCTACAGAGAACCCGGTGCCAGCACACATCCACAGGTATTAACCAGTTTTTCAATGTTGCATTATCTTTGACAATACTCCATTCGAAGCATTACGTAATTGTTGAACACACACCACAATTTTAGGTCGACGAGGAAGGGCATGAATAGGACAACTGCTGACTGTCTAGTTAGACTAGAGCCGTATGTTACAGAATGGGAGACAGCAAACACACATCTATGGCACGAGAATCACAATTTTGATCTCAATGAATTCAATCTCTATTTGCGGCGTTACATGACCGGAACACGGTTACGCATCGTTGAGCACTCTCACCCAGAGGAGATACCTGACCCTACTCCATCGGATATGTACCCGAGCTATGATACTTCGGGCTCTAGGCAGTACGCGGTAAGATATATTTTCTTTAAGTAAAGTTGTGACATAATTTGACGTGCATACTTAATAATCGTCATGAAAATTTTTAGGCTCGCTTGACACACAAACTATATGGCGACGTGACCACCTTTGGACGATCGCTATCGTCTGGACCTCTTCTTCAACACCGGCCTATGCTACAGCCCTTCTTGGAACGCATGCAGAACAAGATACGTGCTGTCTACGAGGCTATCACGTGCACCCGGAGAAGCGACGTTGTTCAGCACCAGCAACAGCAGCAGCAGCAGCAGCCACGTCACTCCACGCACCGACATCAGCCACGTCCATGTCTAGCACATCAGCCGACGACCAGGCCACCCCCTCCTGACCAACCTGGCAGTTCGACGTGGCAGCACCCACAACACTATGGTCCCACGTCGAGCTTCGTGTTTTCTCCACAGCAGCAGGGTCCCTCGTCGAGCTTCGTGTTTCAGCCAGAGCAGCCGTCACAGCCAGCAGGTATGTCTCTTCATATTTATTGTTTTCAATATTAGTTGAGGCGACCTCATTCTTCATGACTTAACGTTCATCGTGCAGGAGCCTATGGATATCATGCGTCTATGTCGGCATCACATGATACGTGGGGGAGTGATCAACGTCCTGAGGACAACATACAGGCTCAGATGTCGCAGCACACCGAGTGGATGAACATGTTCTCGACTCCTCCACCTGGCCCCACACAGGATACACAGTATGACAAGGGTGAGTCTGAGATTCCTCCTCGCCAGGTTAGGGCACCCAACAGGTTGGGATGGACGCCGCCTCAAGATCAGCCTCCGCGCCAGGGCATACGTCGTCAGTGACGCTTCTATCTATCAGTAGAGACATGACCATCTACTTCTGTATGAGACTTATGTCTATTCTATGTATGAGACAAATGACTATGTACTTATGTATGAGACATATGCCTACTCTATTTAGTACTCTGTTATCCGAACTACAACATCATATTTAGATAGAACATAATGCTCCTACAATAAGACACTACAAACAACTAGATAGAACTACATCTAAATTAAATGGTACGTACGACTTAACTTACAACATACAACATAAAAACTACATGAAGGCATCATCGTCATCCTCCATCGATGCAGAACTCTTGCCCTTCGATGATGAAGAACTCTTGCCCTTCGACGATGAAGAACTCTTGCCCTTCGATGATGCAGAACACTTGCCCTTCGATGATGAAGAACTTTTGCCCTTTGACGATGCAGAACTCTTGCCCTTCGACGATGCAGAACCCGGAAGCGGCGGCATGAAGATATCGTCTTCATCCTCGCTGTCGTCAGTCCATAAAAAAGTATGTTTTGCTGCAAACTTTAGGTATGCTTCACCCTTAGATTGTTGCTTCATCCAACTTCCCCGCAACCTCAGAAGTTCTTCCCGTATCTCCTTAAAGGTCCTAGAAGGCCACCCGCACCTACTTAATGCATGAGCCAGCTCATTTATTAGGGTGTCAGTACTAATGAGTTTGTCCCACGGAACTAATATGTTGTCTACCCTGAAATCGGCGGCTAAATCCAGAAGACATTTGGACATACTAGGGTGAAAACTACGATCAAAAGGATATCCGGACATCTTGGCGAGAACTAGATAGCGGGAATATATGGCGAGAATGAGCAATGTGGGAAAATATGGCGAGAATACGAGACTACACTAGACTGCTTACCCACGTTACTGCCGAGGGTGTTTTATAGGTTGAGAGCACAAAGAAAGGCGGGAGGGAGACACTGGCGGGAACTACCGAAGCTGGAAAATATGGCGGGAACTACCGAAGCGGGAAAATATGGCGGGAAGTAGAGAGCGGGAAAATATGGCGGGAACAAGCAAAGCGGGAAAATATGGCGGGAGATGGCGGCCCGAGAAATAAGGGGGAAACGCGCGCGAGGGTAGAAAATGGGGGCATGCACCAATCGGCCCACAGTAGGCCAATTGGATCCAATCAGCCCACAGTTGGCCGACAGGACCCAATCAGCCCACAGTTGGCCGACAGGCCTGCCACCTCCTGGCCGATTGGTCAGTCGGTCAGCTGTAGGCCGACGGGAAGCCAATCGGCCTGCGGTGGGCCGACTAGGCCCAGTCGGCCTGCAGCGGGCCGACGGTGTATTATTTTTGAAAATGTTGTATCCAGCGTAATATTCATGCAAATTAATAAAAAAAATGTATTATTTTAAAAAAATTAGCTTTAGGCATCGTGTCCTATTTTTACCGGTTGCGGCATTTTATCTTATGTTTTGTTTTTTGCTTGCGTACCTAAGATGAATTTTGTACTTCGTTGCTATATTATTTAATAAAATAATTGGATGCATCGCTTGATGCAAAGACCGGTGGTAATCCTCTTTTTTGAAAAAAAAACAATGACTTGCATCTAAGGGTGTAAACTGGTGACCTTGTAGGCTACTCTCTCACCGTGATTTTGGAAAACTAGTTCGTTTGTTTGAAGTATGAAGAGTCCAAGAGTACTCTAAGGGTCACCAATTTGCACCTCGAATCACACGGCATCCGCAGCCTCTTGATGTTGCATGGCAGACTCGATGTTTGTCCCGTGGCTGTGGATCTGGGCCTCCGGTGGCGTCGGGTGGATTTGAGGGCTCTGGTGGTGCACTCTGGATGGACGGCGATGACGGCTGCTCCGATGTAGCGCCGGCTGCTCTAGGACCTTCCTATCCAGGGGTGTGGGTCGGGTGCGACCTGGGCTGTGAGCGACCGCGCCTACCTCGGCGCCCGGCTGGTGGGGGTGGCGGTGCAGCAGCGGTGGTCTTGGCGGGCGTGTTGGCCGGGTTCCGGCGGCACGGATGGATATCTCCGGTGAGTTTCTTTGCTGATGGTGAGGGTCGATTTGTTGTCTTCCTCACTGGTGGACGGGCAGCGTTGGTGGCTTCGCATGGATCTGCTTTGGCTGTCGTGGTGAGCGACACAGGAGGTGTCCGGTGGGGAGGTAGGCTAGAGGGATGGGAGGCGCCGACGTGGTCGGGCCATCCGTCGCCGGCACAGGGGTGTGCCGGTCGTGGATGCGTCCGCTCCCCCTCCTCCCCCCTTTCCTCGACCGAGTGCATGCTGACACAATTTTGGTGATGTTCGAGGCAGAGCGTCTGCTGTTGTTTCGTTGGTTGGGGGTGACTGTTTCGCCCAAAGCCGACGCATTTGTTCGGTTTTGGGATGTCTGGATGCAGGGTGGCGGCCCTGGCGGAGGGAGTCACAGCGTTCATGATAGGAATGAGTGTCTCAGGTGCGGGCAGACAGCCATGGTCACGCAGGTGGCATGTATGTTGGTGTCCGGCATAGCATGGGTGCGCCGGAGGGGTGTGAGCACCAGGGTGCATAATCTGTCCGGTATTCCCGGTCGACGGTCGCGACATTCGCGGATGTCGTTCCCCTTCTTGAAGGCTCCGTCTCCATTGCTCCCACTTCCTTCTTGTCGCTCCGGGTGAAAACTTAATCTTCAGGATCGGACGGTGTTGGCATTCCGGTGTCGTCCCCTTCTTGGAGGCACCATCTTGACGTCCATGCTTCGTAGGTGTCTGGCGCACCTCTCCACGGTGGCTAGCTCTTGGTGGTGGTTTCTGTAAGCACCAAGCGGTTCGTCTTGCACACCTGTAGTTTGCTTGGTAGTCGTTGGGGTGGTGTTGCGCGCGGTGCCCAGCACCTATGTATCTTGTCTTGGGTCTATGTGTGTTGGTGACGTGTGTTTGTATCGGTTTGTCCGTTGGTCGTTGGTTTATATATAAAGTGGGGTGAAAGCCTTTTTCGGTACCAACAAAGATGGTTACAATGAATCATCAACTCATATTGTGCGGCTTACATGAGTACAGACAGAACCCTAGTCTTCACTTTCGCGCACCCTTCCCTGGTTGGGACATCGTAGATTATCGTGCTGATATAATGACAAAGTCTCTTGGCATGTCCCTCGATATTTGCATGCTGAATATCTTATTTTTGATCGCCTCAAAGTCATTACCCAAATTCTTTTAATTTTCTCAATCTCTGCCTTGTCCTTTGCAGCAATTGAATAACTGGCTATTAGTAACTTTCAAGCTCAAGTTTTCTTTTCTTCTACATGCTTCCCCACCTTATCATGTCCCTTCTCTGTTGGCTCGGTTTGCTGGAGAAGGGGGAGAGGTTTGGCACCGCCATCCCATATGTAATTTTTTTGTCGAATATGGCTTGTTTGGGGTGCTTTCTATTGAATTGGAGGCTCTAACGAACTCTACTCATGGTCATCCTTCGAAATGTCGTCATCGTCCTCGGCATCGACTCGGTCTCACTAGTACAGATCCAATGAGCACTAACCGGGCAAAAGCCGTTGTAGCACCCGGGACAAGCACTATGCAGATCTAACATCCTCCGCTAGCCTCCTGATAATATTGATCCTAAGACGGCACCTTCACACGACGTACACGTGGAAACGTGCACACCATGTGGGTGGAACTGTCGGTATCACAACACAAGTAAAAAAAGCCACAATGACAACAAATATATATACAACAAATTCAGAGAGCCAAGAATTACCAATGAATACAACAAGGGTCTTACAACTCATACAATGGAAGCGAATTTACCTTAGGCAGGTAAAGAATACAAATTCCCTTAAGAAGACTGGAAGAAAAGCAAATGGCATCCATATCCCTGCTCAGACCACTCTCTGTGGGATAACCAGCTAAAGTCATCCATCAATAAACCTACTTTCTGAATTGCTGCCAGCCAGATCGCAACAATCTAGGGAAAAGGAGTAAATTAAGCAAGGTGAGTACTCACATGTACTCGCAAGACTTATATCAAACTTAAGTTAGTTTATGCAACATGTTTCAAAGGAAGGTGTAAAATGGTTTAGCGGCGCAATGTCTCTCTGGCCACAGTCACTCACCAATGAGGCCAGTCAACTGCTAATTGTGCCAAGTCAAACCTGACAACAAGGCCCACATGTCAGTTACTCAAAGGCTAAATAGGAATTATCCCTAGCCTAATTGCGTCATTAGCTGATGTAGGGCCCACCTGTCATTGACTCAGGATGGATATGAACACTAATTAAGCCGGACATGTCGGCGGCTAATCGCCGGCGTAAACAGGGACATGGTGGCAACGGTCATCCGGCATGATTGTGATGGGTGACCTTAGGGTGGCCGGGGGTGTTCGGAATCGACGGCAGCAGTGAGTTCTGTGGCGGTGGCGCTACCATGGTTGCGGGTGACAACGCCTATGCACGAATTTGAGTGAAGTCTTGTGCTAGTGGTGATCTAGTGATCTACAGTTTTGTCCAGTGCTATCTGACACGGGCGTGTGATCAAATGGCCGCCGGAGGAGCTCCGATAACGAGGCGGTGCATGGTGGCTATGGCACAACACCTTAGACGAAGTGCGCGAGCCAAAGACTAGGGGGGACGTAGAGGAGCTCACGGTGAATCAGATGGAGCCGAGGCGTGTGGTCGCGCGCTCGCGTCCTTCTGGCAAGAGGAAGGAGACGACTAGCAAGCTGGGCCTGGCTGGGCTACACAGTAAGAGGCCACATGTAACTCTCTCTCTCCCTCCCCCCTCTTTCCTTCAAAACCACTAATTGAGGAGTACTCGTTCCAAAGATCACTCCCACCTCCCCAGGTTGCAGTGCACCACTTGTCGCAACCTGGGAGTTTTTCCTTTTTTCGTAGATCCGTTTATTCAAAACGTTTTATCTCTTAAACCGTGCGTCCAAATCTCGAACCGTTTTCACCATTGGATTCCTCACGTTGAGATCTTCAAAACTAGATCCTATGTTGATAGGTTTTGATGAACTTTTTTTCACGAAAAAAATTGGACGAAAAAACCGAACCGGAAGCACATTTTTTCCCTTTCCGAAAGAGGCACGACTGTGCCTCTCGCGGAAGCAAATCCGTGTCTCCACGAGAAGTAAACCCATGCCTCTCGCGAAAGGAAAAAAAAGAAAACGCATTTTTTTCCGTTTTCGCGAAAGCAAATCCGTGCCACTCGCAGAAGTAAAACCATGCCTCTCACGGAAGGAAAAAAACAAGAAAACACGTTTTTTTTTTTGTTTCCGAGAGGCACGGCCATGCCTCTCGCGAAAGCAAATCTGTGCGTCTCACGGAAAGAAAAACATGCCTCCCGCGGAAGGAAAGAAAAGAAAACGCGTTTTTTTTCTGTTTCCGAGAGGCACGGCCGTGCCTCTCGCGAGAGCAAATCCGTGTCTCTCGCAACAAAACCGTGCCTGTGGCGAAAGTAAAAAAAATAGAAAACATGTTTGTTTCCGTTTTCGAGAGGCATGGCCCTGCCTCTTGCGAAAGCAAATCCGTGCCTCTCACGGAAGCAAAACCGTGCCCCTCGTGGAAGGGGAAAAAAAATAAACGCGTTTTTTTTTCGTTTCTGAGAGGCACTGCCGTGCCTCTCGCGGAAGCAAAACCATGCCTCTCGCGGAAGGAAAAAAATAGAAAACGTGTTTTTTTTTTCGTTTCCGAGAGGCATGGCCCTGCCTCTCGCGAAAGCAAATCCGTGCCTCTCGCGGAAGCAAAATCGTGCCTCTCACGTAAGGAAAAAAAAGTGTTTTTTTTTCTGTTTCCAAGAGGCACGGCCGTGCCTCTCGTGAAAGCAAATTCGTGCCTCTCGCGGAAGCAAAACCGTGCCTCTCGTGGAAGCAAAAAAAAACAAGTTTTTCGCGGAAAACAATTTTTTTTTTGTCCAAAAGCTAAGAAAGAACGGTGAAAAAGCAAAAAGCCAAAAAAAACGTCTAAAAAGCCGAAAACGTGTGCGGAAAAAAAATTCCGGAGGGAGCGCTCAGAGCGCGACACGTGGCGGCGGTTGAGAGTGTGCCAAGTGGCGCCCTCTCAGCCCACCCCAAGTGATCGTTGGGGAGGCTCCCGAAGGAGCGCTCCTTCGTTAGTTGCTCCCTCTTTCCTTTTTATGTTTTTGTTTTATTTATTCGCCTCTGTTTTGTAATTATTTGGAGATCCAAACCTTCTCCAAATATTCTGAAAATTTACATGTGGCTTTCCTGGACTTATCCAAAGCCAAGCAAAAAGTTTCACAATTATTGGATTCATATTCTATTTGATATGAATATAAACCCAATTAAAATACATTATGTCTTAATTCCAAAGTCCAGATATAATTCCTTTAAAATCCCAGAAAATTAGCTTGGGGACCCATATGAATTTATATCAGCTCACTACAAATTCTCACGGTTTTAGAAGGGCAGATTGGAAAGTTTTGGAGAAACTTCAGGGTATAGCCCTTTTAAATAAATAAATTTTGAGCCTTTTGAAATTTCAACAATTCAAAATTAAAGTAAATTTAAAATGATGCATGCATGCTAAGCTACTCTAGCACATTACCAGGAGCTAGGATTGTGACAGATACATTTAGAAGCTATTTGATGACGAGTTGCCCTAAGCACAGGCGGAGCTCTCGGTAGGGCAAGGTTGGGCGCTCGCCCTACCCTGATTTTCTCCGATTTTGTTCACCTATGTATATAGTCTGTGATCGAGCGCTAAAAAATCTAGGGAAGTAAAACCGGCTGAGAAAACTCGGTGTATCCCTTGTCATTGGGCCGAACCCACCTTATTGGGTTGTAGCTGTACGCAAGTCACGCAGGGTGGGTGCAATGCTCGATCCTGTCCTCCCAAGTCGCTTGATCCAGTCGAGCGGAGGCTGTTTCGTTCGTCATCGATCCTTTCCTCCACGTCGCAGGAGGAGCGCGTGGGGCCGACATCCAGAAATAGCGGTGGCAGCCCAGCGGCCAGCAGGAGCGGCCATCCACTTGGAGCGGCATGCGGCGTCGACGGCGCTCCCCGGCAAGCAAGCCCTGACCTCGGCGGGTGATGCGGCAGTGTTTTAGTATTCATGTTCAGTGAAAAAGGGCTAGCAAAGACAAATGGTTGTGTTTAAAAGAAATAAAATAGTGAGAGTGCTTTGAAAATCTACGACGATGATATTCTCATGTGACCAGTTACATATTTGAGAAGATATTTTGATGTAGTTGATAGTTGTAGTAGGCTCAAAATAAATACCCATGAAAGTGATCACGTTACGGGACAATCTGCTCATAAAAAGAGGACCAGGCCCCAGGCGGACCCAGGAATGGGCCAGGCCCCAGGCGAACTGGGCCAGGCCCAGGCAGGCTTCGTATGCTGTAGCAATGTAGCTACAGTATTCGCTACAGTGAACGAAGAAGATGGGCCAGGCCGCCGCCCAGGCTGCCTAGGGCCTGAATCCGCCCATGCCCATGCCCAAGCTTACAGATCACTCCATATTCAATGCACATGCTGCTACTTATTTGCCTTCCTTGAGTAATAACTTCGTTGGTGATTATGCTCCACAAAAATGATAGTGCATTATCGATGATGTCACGTGTATGGAGGAGCGTGGCGTAGGTATGGATGACATCGGTGTAGAGGATGATATCACTCCAGATGGTGTGGTGCTATGTGACCCTGGGGTTCCTATCTGCTCGTTCAGCTGGTCGCCCCAAAATTTAGGGATGGAATAATGAAAACAACGTGATCTCTTCTGGAATTGTGGGACGTAACATCCAGCTACATCATATGTTTGTGACCCTCTAATTTATTATCAAGAAGTTGATCAAAGTGTTGGGAACAAAGAGTAGCAGCAATGCAGCAATCAATGTCTCTCTCTAGTGCTGAACAATGTTGGTAGCAGACCAATCAGCCTCTACGTCATCGACTCCGAGCGTCCCCGGTACTCTAGAGCCAAATCACCCATCAGAAAAAATCACGCGGGGCGAGTTGGAAGGATCTCTCGGTGCAGTTGCTCTCGACCTTGCTGTCCTGTGGATCTGTCAAGGAAATGACAGGTTGTCCTCCACCAATTTTGCTTTCTCCATCAGCTTATAGACCGCCACACATGCTGCAGGCGTAGAGCCGAATGAGTGACTGGTTTTTTTTTCTGGTTATCCAACCAGTACGGCATCCTTTTTATTTTTGAAAAAGATAGCAGTACATACTCCAAACGTATAATTTGTCTTCTGTTTTTGACGTCAACGTATAATTTGTCTAACGGCCTCTTCACGGGTAAAGGAAAATTACATCTGCAGACTGTCCTTGACTCATTCTCCTTTCCCCGTCAGCTGATATATATCGACAACCGTAAAGGCCATTGTCATCATCTCATGCCATAGCTAGATGCCTACACCCGAATGTGTGACTTCAGTTTTTTGGGCTAATCCAACCAGCATGCGCCCGATTATATTTATATATTTGGAAAAATGGTATAGATTCTATATTTGGAAAAATGGTATAGATTCCAAATGCAGAGTTGTCGAACGGCTTTCGAACGGCTCAGAAAAAATGTCCCGTAAGGCCATCACGCTGTAGACAACCGTAAGGCCACTGTCATCGTCTCATAGCCTCATGACCTGGAGTCAGGTCTACTTACTTTGTGCTTCTTTCCAATTTTATATGGTGGATTTGATAGCTAGAGGCGTAGACCCAACTGGAAGACTTCCACTTTTCTGATTACTCGCATTGTTTCTTCTTCTTCTTTCTTTAACAAAAATACTTGCACACATTCCAAAAGCAGATTTTTTTTTTTTTGAAAAGCCAAAAGCAGAGTTATCAAACATCCTCTACACCACGGGCAGAGGAAAATGAAATACTTAGACTTGGACCGGGTTTTCCTTTAAGGTGGATTCTAGCTAGGCTTACCGTATAATACATGGACCTCCTGTGCATCCGAGAGAAACAAGAAAACGTCTAGTATTTCGGATGTATGTGTTGGTTTTGTGTGTACTCCACCCCGAATATAGACCGTATTTCAATAGGATTATTCTTATCGCTAATAGTACTAGAGTAGCGTGTTTCCACGTGTGTACTGGACTAAGTACTAAGGGCATCTTCAAAACGGACCCTCCAATGACCCGTCCGAACCGCATTGTCCGGACACGGTTTGCCATCCAACACGGTACCCCATCAGTCCGCAGAGCATTCCGGACTTTCGTACCCCATCCGTCCACAGACAGGAGGACCAGTCCGCGGATACGGATGCGGGAGCCGGCCATACAGCGCCGTCCGCATACATTTCAACCACTATTTGAACTAAACGGACGAAATTCATGCAAACATTGGCGGATTTCATTCAAGTTCGGTCATGATTTACATAAAAAGGTCGATGTTTCGACCATTTAACTAAAAAATAGAAAAAACCTAAACCCTATACTGGACGACCACCTCGTACGTGTGGCTGCCCTGCCCTGCCACACTGTCGTCGCCGTCCGTGCTGTCATCGTCGTCGTCGTTCCTCCAGTGGCGGAACGGCGCCGGAGGGCCGCGGCAACCTTGTCCGACGGCTGCCTGCCGCTCGTGGAGGTGCCGCTCCGCCACCTGTTGTGTGGTGCGGAGGGCCGCCGCGGCCACTGCCGTGTAGCCTTCGAAGCCCTGGCGGCAGTCTTGCCGCGGGCGGCGTTGGCGGAGCAGTCGCTAAGCGACCACTCCTCGCCGATCTTTGCGAGCTCGTCGTCAAGGCGTCAGCGGCCATCTCCGCAGTGGTGACGGAGCGGTCGAGGGCCCACGCGGCTGTAACACCCTGGTTTTTCAGTTCTAAAAAATTCTTATCCAAAATTGGCTCCTGTCTTTTTCTTTTGGTGTTCTTAGATTTTATTTGCACTTTTGTGTTCATTTAGGAGTAGTGACTTGCCTAGTTACTTAGGATGAGGGTTTTACCTCCCAAAAACCCTAATTGCTCCTTCTGCTAACTGAAACCCTAGAACCCCAGTTGCACTGCACCACCAATTTTCCTTGCACATCAATTCACCAAATTAATTGGGGTGTTGCTCCTACACATATCTTCACCATTTCTAACTTCACACACCCACACTTAAGTCAAAGTTTCACCAGAATAATTCATCCAAGTTTCTGCCAGATCTGTCAGGTTGCAAAGCAAGTGCATTGTGGATTCATCCTCTAAAGTTCAAATTTTGCATACATCAATATACACCTATATCATGCATGCTCACAAAATTTGTGGCCCATCCAACTACCATAGCTCTCTCCACAAGTTTTCCAAAGTTTGCATCCACCTGGCCACCTTGTGAAGGAAGTATATTTTTCATCCACCCACTTGAGCTCAAATTTGTCATGATGTTTAAACCTAACAAAACACCTATGCCACCAAAAAATAGCCCTTGACACCACTCCATATGACCACAGCAACCTCCCCAAGATTTGGACCAGAATACCACTGTCTACATGAAGTACTAGCTACACTCATCCAAATGGCCTGAAAATTTACATGCATGTGCATCCTCATATAAGACTAGTCTACACAAAAAATCAGACCAAATGGCATAGGCATTTGACCACAGCAAGATCACAAAGTTTCTGGACAGAAACTCAAGTTGTACATGAAGTGCCCTCCACAAGCATCCATTTGGCCTCAAATTTTGCATACACACTCACCCCCATACCAGAACACACCACAACAAATTTGAGCTTGTTTCATCACACCATTTGCATTTGGCATAGATCAAACACCTGGTGGCAGAAAAATATAATGGATGCTCCACTTAAATTTGAATCAATCTAGACCTCTAAACCCACACACACCCTAATCCTACTTAGAGCTAACCCCTAGACACAGTTTTGCCAGCCAGAAACCACAAAGACTTCTAGAAGCCATGGCGACCACGGTCCTGCCTGGCTACCAGCACGCTCTGGACGCGAGCAGTGCCTCGTTCGTCGCTGTCCGCCGCCCATGGCCAGGCCCCGGGCGTTCTGCCGCACCACAACGCGCCGCACGGGCCCGAGCTCCTCCCTAATCCCTCTCCCCTCGCTTGCTTCGCTTCGAAGGCCACCATGCCGTCGCCATCGTGCCACTGTTCGTCCGTGGCCTCGGCCGAGCCCCCTCCCGCGCCCCGTGTCGTCTTGCGATGGCCAAGCTCCCTTACGCCCCCGCCCCGGCAGCTCTGCGATGCACCGGCCTAGCCCCTAGCCGGCCAGAGCGAGCTGCCGCGTGCCCAGACCCAGGCTTCCGTCCGCTGTGGCCGAGCCCATCCTCTCGCCCTCCGGCCTACAAATAGGACCCCCCCATTGCCCTCACAATCTCTCGTGCCATGCCCCTCTCCCTCCCAGCACTCTCCTAGACCAAGCCTTCGACCTCCAGTTCCCCAATTCGCCCACTTCATCACCATGGCCGCCGCCCACCCCGGGCAAAATCCGAGTGCCCTAGGCCCCCTCCACTCCACCTAGCCACCCCAGTCGACGCCACCACCAACCAGAGCCTCCATCGCCCACCATCCCCTCCTCTCCATGGCCATGGCATCGACCCCATCATCACCCGAGGTCGTGCTCCACCCCCGCCAATGCTCTGGTCAATTCTGAGCTCGCCGGCGGCCATTCTCACCACCATCGGGTGAGGCATCTTCACCTAAACCCACCCATATGCCAGGCATCACCAGGGATGCCCTGTAGCGCGGGCAATAACCATCAGCGTCGGATCTGTCCACACACGTGAGTTAGAAGATGAACCTGACGAGTGGGCGAGCCCCGTCAGCGTCACAGAGTCTCGGCCTCTTTTTTTTCCCCGGGACAACCGTTCATTTGGGCAGGCCCAACGACATAGTGGCAGGCCAGCCACTTTCGGCCCAGTCCGGCCCAGGTGCGTTTTATTTCCTTTTTCGTTAGAAAAATCCATCCAGGGACCCGTAAGCAAATAGCTTATTCACATATAGGTCCCTGAGCTCCTCCCCTTCATATCTTTACACCCGTAACTCTGTTTCTATCGATTCCAATGCTCACGTTCACTTCTCGTTGAGCACTATATGTTGGAATCACTCTCACTAATTTTTCACATGCTTAAATTACCATTTTGCCCTTGCCCTCTTTGGGCCATTTCGGAGCACCGGAATCTTTCACCATGCTACTAGGCACTAACGGAACTCCCCCCCCCCCAGGTAGGCCCCAAGTGTCGAGGCAATTCAATTTGTCTGATGTACACCCTGAGTTTTCACTCGTTGTTATTCTTGCAAGTTTTTGGCTTTGTGTGTTGGTTTCTGCCAACGCATTTTCTTGTTTGGTTTACTTGTAGTTATTTACTTCGGTTGTACCGTAAATAGTTATTATAACGCTTTGTCTTACTTGTTAGTAGTATTACTGGAGATAGGTTGTTGTAGATTATTACTGTTGCTTGTTTACTTTTGTGCAAGACTAATGTTGCAGGGGCACACCGTTGTAGTAATAAACCGGAGACTTAACAACAACCTTCTCCAGGCTGGGTGAGACAAAGTGCCACAGAACAAAAACTAACCCATATGACCATATTTGTCTAAGTGGGAAGACCCTATCTGGGTTTACAGGTATGCCTCTTTCACGTGTCATCACAAAGGGAAGGTTGGAGACAGTAACGCCTCTGATCCAGGATTACTCTCCAAGCCTAGAGGGCCTAGGTTGGTAAGTGTACACGAAAGTTGATAGAATCCCGAAGTGGATTAGTTGTGCCACGGGGTGGCAAAGACCCAGATCCCCTCTCCCATGAGCTACCTTCTACTTGTGAGCTGCGTTGGGTTTTCCCCGAAGAGGAGGGGATGATGCAGTACAGTAGAGATAAGTATTTCCCTCAGTTATGAAACCAGGGTTATCAGTCCAGTAGGAGAATCACGCAACAACTCGTTAGCAGTACCTGCACACAAAACAACAAATCCTCACACCCAACGCGAATAAGGGGTTGTCAATCCCTTGGCGGTTAATTGCAAGATTAAATTGTATGGTGATAGATAGATAGATCGAAAAAAATACAAAATAAAATAAATAAAGTTAAATTGTTGCAAGGTATTTTTAGGGTTTTTAGTATATGATAAAGGTAGACCCGGGGGCCATAGTTTTCACTAGAGGCTTCTCTCTTGAAAATAGCATACGGTGGGTAAACAAATTACTGTTGGGCAATTGATAGAAAAGCAAATAATCATGACGATATCCAAGGCAATGATCATGTATACAGGCATCACGTCCGACACAAGTAGACCGAAAAGATTCTGCATCTACTACTATTACTCCACACGTCGACCGCTATCCAGCATGCATCTAGAGTATTAAGTTCATAAAGAACGGAGTAACGCCTTAAGCAAGATGACATGATGTAGACAAAGTAAACTCACGCATGAGTAACCCCATCTTTTTACCCTTGATAGCAATGATACATACGTGTCATTTCACTTTCTGTCACTGGGATTGAGCACCGCAAGATCGAACCCATTACAAAGCACCTCTCCCATTGCAAGATAAATCAATCTAGTTGGCTAAACCAAATCAATAGATCGGAGAGAAATACGAAGCTCTAACAATCATGCATAAAAGAGTTCAGAGAAAACTCAAATAATATTTAAGCATAATCTGATCATAAACTCACAATTCATCGGATCCCAACAAACACACTGCAAAAAGTGATTACATCGGATAGAACTCCAAGAACATCGAGGAGATCATTGTATTGAAGATCAAATAGAGAGAAGAAGCCATCTAGCTACTAACTATGGACCCGAAGGTCTGTGGTAAACTACTCATGCATCATCGGAAGGGCAACAAGGTTGATGTAGAGCTCCTCCGTGATCGATTCCCCCTCCGGCAGAGTACCGAAAAAGGCCTCCAGATGGGATCTCGTGAGAACAGAGACTTGCGGCGGCGAAAAATTATTTTATGGACTCCTCTGTTGATTTTCTGATTTTAGAAAATTTATAGAGGTGGAATTAGGTCAAACAGAGCATAGGTGGCCCCATGAGGCACCAGGGTGCGCCTACCCCCCTGGGCGCGCCCTGGTGGCTCGTGGCCACCTCCTCTGTTTTCTGGCCCTCTCCCAAAGCATCTAGTGTCTCTTTTGTCCAGAAAAAAATCTTCAAAAAGTTTCGTGGCATTTGGACTTCGTTTGGTACTGATATTCTAGAAAACCAAAAACAGCAACTGGCACTGGGCACTAAGTTAATAGGTTAGTCCCAAAAAATGATATATAATTGCTTGAAAGTGTATATAAAACATTCAAGATTGATACTATAATAGCATGGAACAATAAAAAAATTATAAATACATTGGAGACGTATCACTACCCTGCGAAATGCTCGGTGATTCGGTAAGAGTGACATCACCGTGAACCGGATTTGTCGGACATGTTGTCCGTGGTGTGGGTAAGGTGTACAGCCTCTGCCGAGTGTGTGTGTGTGTGTAAATCTATTCGAATAGCCGCGTCCTCATTATTTGACACAGTTTGGGGAAGTCACACAGGGATTATCAAGTCGGAGGTATAAACTTTAAGAACAAGAGTTGAGAAGGCAGGAGATTGGTGCGAGCGGCCTGCATCATGGATGTCGGGACTTTACCAATGCCTTAAGGAAAATAGTCAGAGGACCACAATGAACATGAAATGATTATTGTTTATGTTGTAGATTATGTTGTTATTATTGTTGTTGTATTGTTGTCATTACAAGTGTTTACTAAGAGTAGTATTGATCGCATCGGTGGATGGACTTTAATTTAGTAAGTGATCTCGTTGAGGACAAACTTTAGCTTGTCATAGTTGTACCAGTTATTTGGCTAGTTAAGATTTGCAGTTGTAGTAACATTATACTTGAGTAGATAAGACCTGGTAGAAGTATTTACTAAGTTGTTGTTGATGTTTTTTGGTGTGAGAGCAATCTCATGCTTGAGTAACTTGGAGTATTTCTTAGGTGCTTTGTTCTGCGAGATTTGGCTTGCGAGTACATTCAATGTACTAATGACTTTTAACATGGCCAGGTCTGAAGCTATTAAGGAGACGAAATTGATGCGACACAAGGCAAGAGAGTAACCCAGTCAGATCCCTGTGGAATGGAGCCGCGCTAGGACCGTGCTACTACCAATGTAGAACTTTTCGCTGCAGTCATCTCTGAAGTAGTCACCCTCACTACTCGGACCCTTCCAACCTCGACACAACGTTGAGACTTGGAACCCTATATGTTGACGTTGTAAAGTGTTTAGATCAATAAAGCATTATTTTGTCAAATGGCTCGTACACTGTTACCCTTGGATTGTAAAAGCATGCGCCAGGTTGATTTCCTGGGCTGGCGTATGTGGCCTCCCGGCTGGATACAGTGGTCGTCCACTGTATGCAAAAAGGTGTGCCACAGGACATGGTATGAGAGCGCCAGGCTGACTGAAGGTTGCACCTAGCTGTCGTTGCTTGAAAGACAGCCCAGATGGATATCAACCATCTTTGCCATACCGACACGGTTACTATTGATCAATGGACAACACGTACATTCGCAGTAAGACTAAGACCCCTCTCACGGCTTTGCCGACGGTGACGAAGTATTCACATCAGCCACTGACCAGTGAGCCCTCAGCCACACAAAGAAACAAACCCCTACACTGCTTGCTAGCCATGGATTTCTTTTCTCAATCCTAGTTTCCTTGTGAAATGCCAGATATCTCTTCTTTTCTCAGTATAAACCTAGTTTAGTGACTACGCCACCTCGGCAATGGTATCGTGTCAAGCCACGGTAGAGTATCCTAAGGAAGTGGTAGAAACCAGACAACGGTTGCTACCAGGAGCACCGGATGCCTTGTTTCTAAAAATGCTTACAGGTATATCGTGTGTGCTATATAGTTATATTAGTATACCTAGGCCATGTTAGACCATTCTAAGGACTCACTTTTATTTGACCCTTGTGTTTTTTGCTTTCTTGTGTTTCTTGCTTTTATTTGTGGCGACCACCCCCTTTACTCGTCCTCAAGGTGTTGAAGAAGGATACTGACACCCAGCTCAGACAATACCCAATAGTCACAACCGGAAGAAGCCCATGTCAACCAAACTACAACAACAAGGAAGATGCCAACAGGAACCAAGCAGAAACCAAGTGGATCAAGAGCGGAATCAACACCAGACTTCATGTCAGGGCAAGAGCGGAATCAGAACCAAGATCAGCATGTAATGGTGGTAGTGCCCGGTCAATGCACCCAGCACCGATAGCACCCAAGAGACATGTCATCACCGTGCCAGGACTCAAGGGGGATAGTACCTAGACCCAGGACAGGTATCAAAACATACCAACACTCACGTCCACCTTCTGGACATGAAGACCAAGGATTTCAAGAATGATGGGAACAAATTTACAAGTATATGAGTATGGCGACGCTCGTATTCCATACCCAGGATATGGTGTCAAGAACAATGCCACCCAGCGTACACCAAGAACTGTGACCGGAATGAGAGAATCGAAGAGCGAGAGAAGAAAGCTAATGAGAAAATGTTCTATGTGAATTCTAATAATTTGATTTATGAAAATAGTAATATTTAGGCTATTTATGCTAAATAACTAAAATTTGGCTAGTGTTCATTAAATAGTAGAGATTCATTTAATATCTAAATGATAGAAAATGAATTAAAAAAATGCCCAACTTCGATATGAACCACGTAACATAGTGTGTTCTATGTAGATTATACACAACTACTTAGGAACTGGTCGTTCACGTAGACTACTTAGAAACAGGAGCATCTCCGAGGAAGAATCTAGAATGAGAGAGAGAACGGGTCAGTTTTGAAGATGAAGCGATGGTTGCTTCGTCTGTTGGCCTTGATTTTTTTTTCTACACTCAACATACACCATTAATGCCACATGTCAAAATTTGTTACTTTTTTTGGGTCCGTCTGCTATATTTAAGCTATTAAGTGCATTTCTAGAAATTTAATGAATATAACTCAAATTTGAACTACAAGTCTGTGAAATAATGCCAAAATGGGTTAAAAAAAATCTTATTGGTGATCTTTAGTCAATGTTTAGTCCTTGTCCACCAAAAGAAAATTAGTGCCGAACATCACATGCCAAGACTCGACCACCAACATGGACCTTGTTGGTTTTTTAATTCTAGAAAATTCAAACAAAGTCAAAAAAATGAAACTTAACATGGCGCCATGATATGACCCCGGGTGTATGTGGTACAAGTTTGAAATTGTTTCACGAAAGTTCCCACGTAGACTGCTTAGAAACTGGAGCACTTCCGGGGAAGAATCTAGGTTTTCGGGAGAGAACATGTCAGGTTTGAAGATGAATCGATGGTCACTTTGTGTGTTGGTCTTGATTTTTTTTTCTACCCTCAACATACACCGTTAATTGTCACATGTAGAAATTTAGCATTTTTCCGGGTCCATTTGCTATATTTGAGCCATTAAATGCACTTCTAGGCATTTAATGAATATAACTCAAATTTGAACTACATGTGTGGGAAATAATGCCCAAAATGGGTTGAAAATCTTATTGGTGATCTTTAGTCTATGTTTAGGCCTTATCCAACAAAAGAAAAGCAATGCTAAACTCCAGGGTGCCAAGACTCGATCACCAACATGGAGCTTGTTATTTTTTTAATTCTATAAAATTCAAAAAAAGTCAGAAAAATATGAAACTTAGTATGGTGCCCCTTGTATGTGGTCAAAAGTCGAGAATGTTTCACAAAACTTTTCATGTAGACTGCTTAGAAACCATTGCACTACAGGAAGAATTTAGGTTTTTGAGAGAGAACATGTCAGGTTTGAAGACGAAGCGATGGCTGCTTTTTATGTTGGTCTTGAAATTTTTTCTGCATTCAACATACACCGTTACATGGCACATGTAATATTTTGGATTTGTTCTGGGTCCATTTGCTAGATATTTGAGTCATTAACTGCATTTCTAGGCACCTAATGAATATAACTCAAATTTGAACAAGTGTGGGAAATAATGCCCAATAATGCGTTGAAAAATCTTATTGGTGATATCTAGTCCTTGTTAGGCCTTATCCAGTAAACGAAATTCAGTGCCAAATGCCAGGGTACCAAGGCTCGACCACCAACACGAAGCTACTTGGTTTTTTAATTCTAAAAATTCAAACAAAGTCAGAAAAATATGAAACTTAACATGGTATCATGATATGACCCCTTGAGTATGCGGTAAAAAAATGAGAATGTTCTACAGTTTTTTCACGTAGAGTGCTTAGAAACTAGAGCACTTCCGAGGAAGAATATATGTTTTCGAGATAGAACATGTCAAGTTTTGAAGACGAAGTGATGGTTTCTTTGTTTGTTTGTCTTGAATTTTTTTTCTACATTCAATATACACCGTTACATGTCACATGTAAAAATTTGCCATTTTTCGGGTCCATTTGCTATATTTGAGATATTAAATGCATTTCTAGGCATATTTCATTTTTCGATGATGTTTATACACCGTATTCTTTTTGCGTAATATATGAAAAATGTTCATGGCATCTAAAAAATGTTTTAGACATTTGAAAATTCACTACATTCCTGAAAAATGTCCAACATGTTCAACATATGTTCACCATTTATTCAAAAAATGTTCAACATGTGTCCAAAAAAGGTTGAACATGTATGTGATAAAAGATTAATGTGTATTAAAAAAATTTAAACATGTACTAAAAAAATGTTCAATGTGTATCTAAAAAATGTTAAACTTGTATTTGAAAAAAGTTCAATATGTATTTAAAGAAAAGTTGCCACGTATTTGAAAAAAAAATGAATTGGAAAAGTTTGAAAGAAAACCGTAAAAACCAATAGAGAAACACATAGAAAACAAAGAAAGAAACAATCAGAAAAACCAACAAAAAAGAACACAACTTCAGGCCAGACGGGGCAGCTAGGTCTCACAATAAGCGAGACATAAATCCCTCGCCATTTTGCGGATTTTGTGGATCTTAGTGTCTCTTCCATATACGTTGTATATCGTAGGTAAAAAAGAGTATTGTGGTATATCAGTTAAATGTTTTTGCAACTTTTTTTAACTCGTAAATATTTTGCAAGATACTTCACGCGGGTTAATTAATTCGTTAATTAAACATAAAAAAAAAGAATTGATCAAATTGTAGGCCAGCCTCACTCGGCTGGGCTGAACTCCACAAAAGCCTACTAGGGTTCACAGGAGGATGCGTGTATCCTGCGTGAGGCAATTCGTGTGTTCTGATTGGCCGTTTCAACCCTCCCACGGATCAACACACCCGTACCGTCCGATCCTTCGAAATCCAATGGCGGTAACACCGGTCCTTCTCTCTCTCCTTTCTTCTGCCTACCCAACGAGTCGCGCCGGCCACCAACTCATATCCCGATCCGTTCTTCCTCGCTGAGCTGTCTTCGGGGTGTCGTGCCATCGTGGTCGCCAAGGCAATGGGTACAACGGTGGCGACGTCCAGGCTGCCGCCACTCTCTCCGGTAGTGTCGTACTAAGCTAGCGAGGGCGCCTGGTCAAGTTGCTCCGCGACGACCAGGGGGCTGCGCCGAGCCGCCGCCGGGGCCCGGGGGCTGCCTTGTGTTGGGTCACTACTGCCAATTCGTCTCCTTTGCCGCCCTCGCGTTGGCTTCTCCGTGGAGCTCCACAGTTTGTGAGACATTGTCGATTCAGATTCCCCCTTCATTTTGCTTCAGATTCTCCTTTTCCTTCTGATTATTCGAGGCGTCTTGGGGTTTGTAGATGTGCAGGCAACCGCGGTTCAACGGCGTCCCAATACTGGACGGGAGCATGGGTCGACTCAAGAACATGGCGGGTATGGCGTATCCCTCCCTGATATTAGCAGATACAGGCAAGATCTGTAGCCAGAAAAGCATGGGGATGAACCAGGCGAGCGATGGGCGCCGCGTGAAGGTGGCTGTGGTGGCTGCAGAGTAGTATAGTTCTGTTACTTTTTGTAATTTTTAGTTTCTTTGGATCTTTTTTTCCCTTTTGTGGTATTGTCTGGAAAAGTTTGTAGTTAATTGCGGTCTATCTCACATTTTTCTTAAAAAATGTTATTTTTCTTGTATATTTATGCAATTTCCATTTTTATTTAATGAAGTTAGTATATATTATTAGTAAAATTCTTATTAACTCAAAATTTCGATGGACCAAAGAGAAATTAGTGATGGGCTAATCTATACCTACTAATAAAGTACGATTGCTTATGCCCATTCACCGTTAGCATTTTTACAGAAACCCCCTTTGTTTTCAGGTAATTAACCTGCCATCCACATTTAAGTGAGAAAACGAAACCTTTTTTTTACTGTTTTACAGAAAACCCTCTCCCTTTTCGGGTAAATAACCCGCACTCCACCATTAAGTGACAGAAAACGAATCATTTTTTGCATTTTAGCGGAAAACCCCGGCCGTTTCTATAATTAACCTGTAGTCCATCTAGAACAAATAATATTTTTTTAAAATACCCATATCTTTTAAACCCTAACTCCAATTTTAACATATTATATATGACATTTGATTAGAAAAATGTGTAGAATATGAATATGATGTTATTTTACCTGTTAAATATTTTGAAAATGCTATTTAGGGTGCAACCTTAATCAATAGTGCACGATCCATCTTTCTTTCGTACCGACACTGACCCGGATTGCAATGAACACCTCATCAAAGCCAAATTGGAGACGAAACAAACCGTCGATAACCATGCATGTACGCCTTGGCAAAATCTTGCATAAAAAAAGCAGATTTCTCATCTTATGCCGAGAGAGAGACGCCTCGGCAAGACCTATTGGGGTCTTAGTCATGGTTATTTGGTTAGGGCCGTGCGGTATTTTCATCTCCTTTTGCAACACACGGGTTCTTTTGCTAGTGTCTTACTAAAATCAGTGGGCCTTGCCCCGTTAAATTTAATAATGGGCCAAATTTCTTATAGGGCTGATTAAAACATGGGCTGATGGTCTTGGATAGAGTGGGCCAAAATTCTAATTGGGCCCATTACTACAAGGACTGCCTTGTCAGATCTATGTTGGCCGCCATGTCAGATGATGACATGGAATGTGTGTTTAATGCTGTTATTTGATAGCAGTCTGTGACGGTCAAGTACCGTCATGGATCCATGACGGTTTTGGCGTTTTGTCATGGAGTGCATGGTGATCAAATTATGATGCGATATACATGATAGATTTCATATCCGTCATGGCTGGCCTACCATGACGTTTTTGCGCACATATGTGACACTTTGGATCCGTCATGGATTAACACATTTCTTGTAGATGTACAAAAAAGAAAAACAACGTGTATACACCATAATTGACGACCTCGACAAAATCGCTGAGACTCGCATCTTGTCAAAACAAGAGATTGAATTAAAAAATCAATCTAATGAGAAGATTGCACGTCTTTTGCGAGAAGAGGAAATCAAATATTACCAAAGATCCAAAGCCGACTTCATCTTGAAGGGAGACAATAGTAGACGATATTCCAATTGGTCACCAATGGTCGCCATAGGAAGAAGTATATTTTTAGCCTCCAACAAGATGAGGGGCGCGTCGAAGGTCCGGCTGAGCTCAAAAGTTATATTACAAAATGCTACAAATCACTACTCGGGGCACCAGATGAAGGGAATTGCACCGTCGACAAGACCCAAACAGATGATATTCCACAAGTCACGGCAGAAGAGAATGATATCCTCACGACAACTTTCTCTGAGAAGGAGGTGAGAGCTCCAGGGCCTGATGGCTTCCCCGCAGAATTCTATCAGACTTTCTGGGATGTCATCAAGACTGACCTGCTGGAGATGTTTAGTTGTCTTCATGCCGGCCAACTTGACCTATCTAGGCTTAATTTTGGCAAGATTATTTTGCTGCCAAAAATTAAGGAGGCTGAGCGGATCCAGCAATATAGACCTATATGTCTCCTTAATGTCAGCATCAGGATTTTCACCAAAGTGGCCACTAATAGGCTCAACACAGTTGTTGACCATGTCGTCTGGCCATCTCAAACGACTTTCATGAAAGAAAGAAATATACTCGATGGAGTAGTAATCTTACATGAGACCATTCACAAGATGCACCGAAAAAACATGAGTGGGGTAGTTTTTAAAACTGAATTTGAAAAGGCCTATGACAAGGTCAAATGGTCGTTCCTTCAACAGGCCCTAAGAATGAAAGGATTCTCCAATAAATGGCGCCAGTGGATCCAAAATTTTGTTACTGGAGGTATTGTGGCTGTCAAAGTCAATGATGATGAAGGCCATTACTTTTAGACAAAAAAGGATTACGTCAGGGTTACCCAATGTCTCCAATGTTATTTAACATTGTTGCTGACATGTTGGCTATTCTGATTGATCGCGCCAAGCAGGACGGTCAGATTGCGGGAGCAATGCCACACCATGTGGATGGTAGCCTCTCTATTCTACAATATGCTGATGATACAATTCTTCTTATGGAACATGACCTCGATAAGGCTTGAAACCTAAAACTATTCCTTTCAGCATTTGAGCAAATGTCGGGTCTCAAAATTAACTTCCATAAAAGCGAATTGTTCTACTTTGGAGAAGCCAATGAGGCGGCAGCAGATTACGCTGACCTGTTTGGTTGTGTGCAAGGCCAATTCCCGATTAAATATTTGGGAATTCTGATACATTATCGGCGCCTCTCTAATGCAAAGTGGAAACATGTAGAGGAGCGCTTAGAGAAACTATTGAGCAGTTGGAAAGGCAAGTTGCTCTCTGTTGGAGGACGGCTGTTCTTGATCAATTTTGTCCCCACAAATATGGTTCTCTATATGCTTTCTTTTTTCCAACTCCCAAAGGGGGTCTTGCAAAGGCTGGATTATTTCAGATCCAGATTCTTTTGGCAAGGAGACAGTGAAAATAAAAGTATAGGTTGGCCAAATGGAGGGTATTTTGCAGGCCGAAAGATCAAGGTGGCCTTGCCATTCATGACCTGCAGGTCAAAAATGATGCCTTACTTAGTAAATGGTTGTTCAAACTACTTACTGAGGATGGCGTTTGGCAAACCTTGCCACGCAATAAGTATCTAGGCCAAAATGTTGTGTCTCAGGCCTATTGGAAACCTAGTGACTCGCACTTTTGGGCAGGTCTAATGGCGGCAAAGAAACAAGTTTTCCGCTTTGGATCCTTCATGATAAAAGATGGTTCGGAGATTCATTTCTGGGAGGACAAGTGGCTAGGCAATGCCAGCCTCCGAGAACAATATCCTGCTTTGTACCGCATTGTTTGTGACAAGAATGATACGCTTGCGTAGGTGCTTAGTTCATTCCTGCCAAATATTTCTTTCAGGCGGGACTTGATTGGCCCCCGTCTCATGTCATGGCAAAATTTGTTATCTCGATAGGATTCAATTAACCTGACACAAGGACGGGATGTGTTCCACTGGAATTTCACTGCATCTGGGTCATTCACAGTCGGCTCTATGTACCGTGCACTAACGGATTCAGAGGTCCCAGTGGATAATAACAAGAAAAGTTGGAAGTCAAAGATTCCACTCAAAATTAGAATCTCCATGTGGTATCTTCGAAGGGGAGTTGTGCTAACGAAAGAGAACCTCACCCGTCGTAATTGACAAGGAAGCAAGAAGTGTAGCTTGTGTATTCACAACGAGACAATCAAACACCTCTTTTTCCACTACAAGTTTGCGCATTCTATATGGTCAGTCATCCAAATAGCGTCCAGTTTGGATCCGCCCACAAGTGTTGCCAATATTTTTGGTCATTGGTTTGACGGAATTCCAAATAGTTTTGGACCGCTATTAAGGGTGGGAGTGTATGCCTTATTATGGTCGCCCTGGCTATGTAGAAATGATTTCATTTTCAGTGAAAAAAACTCTTCTCCTTTGTAGGTTATTTTCCGTTGTACGCACTCTCTTCGTACGTCTTCTATACTGCACCGAACGGAGTACCAACTGCTATTCAAGGCGGTGTATATGTGGGTGGAGCCAGTAGCATGGGAGATTTTTAGTCAACATTGGTGGCAGCATCATCTTCGGATTGGTCCAACCACCTCCTTCGACATAGGCATAGTGTCGGTTCCATATGACTCTACTTTGCCGATATGTCAATTTTTCATTTTCTTTTGTCAGACTATTGATGTTTTGGCTGTGTGCATCTTAGTTATGTAGAGGTCGGGTGTTGCTCATCGTGCTTTGTATCGCTTGATGCTACATTTTGAGTTAATAAAAAGCGCCCTTTATAAAAAAAAAGATGAGGTTTAGGCTATTGCCGCCGTCCATCAGGACTTTGGTCAATCTATAGCCATCGATGATGGGGTCTAGGACTAGGGCCACGACTCCTCGGCTGGGGCTAGATTTTGGCTGGTCTTCCTGCCTGAAAGTGATCGGTGTGTCCAACCACCTGTTGTCCGAGTTCATCACGTGACTAACGTGGTTTACTTCTCGGAGAGGTCTTTTCCGCTGGTTCCTTGATAGATGGGTCTCATAGATCATCAAGGTCTCGTCCTCATCAAATGATAGTTCCTCTTTTTGATGGATGGATCTCATAGATCATCAAGGCCTCCGCGTCACATCAATCTGGGATCCTATTTTTGACAAACAAGAATCTCGTCCAGAATTGTCGAACTGTTTCTCTAGGCTTTTGTATGACATAAGCTAGATCCCAGACGTCGGTTGGTCCCAAGTAATCGGGGCAATACGCGATATGGGGGGTGGGTGGGTGAGGAAATTTAATTCTGGCCCGATCTGACATCGGCCTCCCGAGGAAATCTTCCCGAGGCTAGCTTAAAGGAGCCCCCAGGATAGATTGCGCGGCCACATTAATCGTGCCACCTGATGAAGATTTGGATCCGAGCTCCAGGCTTGGTCCGACCGGTCATGATCGCGATCCCTTGATGGGAAGGCCGCAGGTTTTTGAGAGGCGGTCGCGTGGAGATCCTCGTCCGAATCCAAAGACAGTGCGAGGGGTGCGATCACCGAATCTGAATCACCGGGCTTCAAGTCTTGACGATGGGTAGGAGTTCTGAAGCACTCCTTAGCCTCGGTTGAATCAAGGTTTTGGGATTCCGGTGTGGAGACCATGCCTGAATGGATCTGACCATTAACCGATGCCTCCATTGTATCTTCGTGACCATGCAGTGGGACTTGCATGGGCCACCAATGTCGGTGCTCAAACCGGCGGATCTCGGGTAGGGGGTCCCGAGCTGGTGATCTATGTATGATGGTAACAAGAAGTAAAGGGGACACAGTTTTACCCATGTTCGGGCCCTCTCGAAGAGGTAAAACCCTATGTCCTGCTTGTATTCTATTGATTGTGGATGGGGTACAAAGTAAAGGATGATCTACCTCAAGATCGTATGAGCGAGTTCTAACCTCTAAAAAACCTTGCCTCTATGGACTAAACCCCTCAGCTTATATAGGCACCAGGGGTATCTAGGGTTACAAGTAGGTCGGCTACAACTAGGGATAACATGCCGACCATTTAAACACGCCTTGAAGTGTACGCCAATCTTTGAAGGATTCCATCTTGAGTACGCCGAGTGCCAGGACATGTGTGACACATTCTTCAGTTGTTGGTGGGTCCTCAGCCCGGCCCATGACTGGTCGACCGACGTGGTGTGCACCCCCAAATCCAGGACATCATCAATGGGGTCTGAGCCCAATGATTGTTGGCATCTAGATGCTTAGCTGCTTCCTTGCTCATACCAAGGGGGCTTACGCTTGTCACTTTAAGTGCATCACCCGGCCCCTGGGAAGAGCATGAGTGTTGTCCTACTCGAGGGACATATCAGCCTCAATGGTGATGTCGCGAGACCTGTCTCCAGAGAGTGCAGTCTTGAAGATGACGGAGTTCTTCCTCCTGCTTGCTTAGCCAACCCGCTCCATGAAAAGTGCGATCCATGACCCATGCCCACGGTGCCTGTGCCGGCCAGCCCTCGGAGGGGTATTGGCCTCTTTCACCCAGGCACAGCTGTATGTGAGGCTGTAAAGCTCTACGACAGTGTCCACAAAGCGGATAGTGAGCTTTCTGCGGACACTGACACTACAGACATTCACGTAGAATGCCGCAGTTACAGTGGCAATGGGCAAGTTATGGATATGGGACTACACCTGGCGGAAGCGAAAGATGAAGTCCCTGAGAGGCTCGCCTGGCCTCTGCTTTACGTGCTCGAGGGTGGCCAGTGAAGGCCTCGCCATCGCATAATTCCTTGGTGCAGAATGGGCTCGTGCTTTCGCTACGCAGGAGTATATGGGATGGTGCCTCAGGACACCATCTTCGGATCTTGGCAACCCTGCAGGGATTGACTTCCTTGTGACGATGATGCAGCGCTCCTCCGCCAGTGAGCACGATGGCACTCGAGCTCAAGCGTTCGCCGGTTCATGGCGGCCTTGGAGCGTCCACCTCTTGCCATCTTGCTCTTGAAGTTGGTGAAGATGTCGACGAAGATGCCGACGAGGGTGGCGTCGAAGATGACGCCGGCGGTGTTGCTCATGTAGATCCGCATGAGGGCCCCCCTACACACGTGAGACAACAAGGACAGAGAGAGTCCCCTTGCTGATTCGTGGAGTGGGGCGCAAAGCGCGGATTAGTATCAGCTAGAAATGAGTAAAGCACACTATGATCTACCCAGGTTCGGTCCACATGGTTGCGTAATACCCTACTCCTACCTTGTGTTTTGTTGATTTGGTGGATGGTGAGCCACAATTCCTTCCCGAGAACGGGAAGAGTCGAGTATCTTGCTCCTACTTGTAATCTACCAAGTGTCCATCCTATCTCTGAGGTAAATGCAAATGAGGTTGGAAAAGCTCATCCCCCCACCGCAGCCAAGGCCCTCCTTTTATAGATCAAGGGGTCACCACAGTAGATACGACGAGGTAGGTATTTTTTGTAATTTCTTGATGAAGTGTCATTGCCTTCTGGCCTCCGGGAACGAACGCCTATCTTATCATTGCCGCCCAAGGGTGCGACACGCACCCACACAGGTGTAGTCCATGCGATGAATGTTGGGGTGATTTAGCCCCTGCGTCTTGTCATTCCACTGGCACGCCTGCACCCTCGCCACATGCCGTAAAAGGTGTGCGTACGCGGAACCAGTGCGCCACGCGTGGGGTGCGGTGGTGATGTCTACTACACAACTTTATTCTTGTAGACTCTATTGGGCCTCCAAGTGCAGAGTTTTGTAGGACAACAACAAATTTCCCTCAAGTGGATGACCTAAGGTTTATCAATCAGTGGAAGGTGTAGGATAAAGATGGTCTCTCTCAAACAACCCTACAATCAAATACAAGAAATCTCTTGTGTCCCCAACACACCCAATACAGTTGTCAATTGTATAGGTGCACTAGTTCGGTGAAGAGATGGTGATACAAGTATAATATGGATGGTAGAAATAGTTTTTTATAATCTGAATAAATAAAAACAGAAAGGTATCAAGTAGCAAACAGCGAGCGCAATGGTATATCAATGCTTAGAAACAAGGCATAGGGTTCATACTTTCACTAGTGCAATCTCTCAACAGTACTAACATAATTGAATCACATAACAATCCCTGAACGTGCGATAAAGAATCACTCCAAAGTTCCTATCGGAGAAAGTAGGATGAAAATGTTTATCAACCTTTATGCCTAGATTACCCCAATGTCACCATGGGAATCCGCAAGTTGATTACCAAACATATATCAAGTGATCTCAATAGATTACCCCATTGTCACCATGGGTATCCACAAGCAAGACATACATCAAGTGATCTCAAATCCAAAGTATTCAATCCAACATACGAAACTTCAAAGAGCAAGACTCAATTCATCACAACAAAGATAGAGGGGACGAACTTCATATGATCCAACTATATTAACAAAGCTCATGGTACATCAAGATCGTGCCAAATCAAGAACACGAGAGAGAGAGATTGAACACATAGCTACTAGTACATACCCTCAGCCTCGAGGATGAACTACTCACACATCACCATGAGGACGGAGAAGAAGTTGGTGGTGATGGTGATGGAGGAGATGTCCCCGGCAGCGTCCCTGCGCCACCAAAGGAGAGGGGGAAGGGGCCCCCTCCTTCTTCTTCTTCCTTGGCCCTCCGAGGAGAGAGGGAGCTCTCCCCTAGATTGGATCTCTCTGTTGTCTTCTGTTTTTCGCTATAGTTTTCTGGCCATTCATCGTTTCTTTAATAGCCGGAGATCCATAACTTCGATTGGGCTGAAATTTTGAGGCAATTTTTATCCGGAAATTAGCTTTCTTGTGGAGAAAGAAGGGATCCAACTGACCTACGAGGTGCCCACAAGGCAGGGGGCATGCCTAGGGGGTAGGGCGCGCCTCAGTGCCTTTTGGGGCCCTCGGGCACCATCTTGCGTTGATTCTTTCTCCCAAAAATCACATCTATTCCATAAAAAATCTCCATAAATTTTTATCGCATTTGGAGTTTGTTTTGCATGGTTTTTCTATGAAACAAAAAACATGCAAAAAACAGGAACTGGCATTGGGCACTAGATTAATAATTTAGTCCATCAAAATAATATAAAAGTGCACCAAAACCATATAAAATTATTGTAAACATGGCATGAATACTTCATAAATTATAGATACGTTGGATATGATCAGCATCCCCAAGCTTAATTCCTGCTCGTCCTCGAGTAGGTAAATAATAAAAGGAATACTTTATGAAGTGTGAATGCTAGCATAGTGCATTAGTTTGATCAATAATAATTTCAATCACTTTTCCTTGCATCATAAACATCAACTATTTCTCATAAAACTGATCATGATAAAATAGCAATCAATCCACATGTTATGGTTTAAACAATGCACTCTCTTGAAACTTAACAACCTATGTTCTTTGTCACCAAACAATTACAAATCATATTTTTTTGGAAAAGTCTAAGTAAGAGCTCCACATACTCAATTATCATATAGTCTTCTATGATTGCTAGTACTCAAAGCATGTTTTTAGAACAAACACCATCCATAAAACACAGAGGAAGATAGGGGCTAAATGTTTCGCCTCCCAACTTACTTATCATAGAGATAATTGTCAACAATAATAATTTATGATCAAATATATTTGACTGGATATATGTGCCTGGATCTTTCCCCACCACATGTTGCTTGCCAAGTGGAGAATAATGGAGGTTGGAATAAGAAGTTGACACAACATGGAAGGTAAATACATAGGCCCTTCGCAGAGGGAAGCATGGATTTGCTAATGTGCTAGAGCTCATTGCTTAAAACAGAGATAATTTCATTTGAGAGGTGTACTTTCCTGTCAATGGTTTAACGACAAAGTTTTCAATATCTTCCATGCTAAACACATTAATGGCGGTTCCCATGTAAAAAGTTTTACTCCCCCTCCACCGTACTAACACAAACCATGGCTAGCCAAATCCACAGGTGCCTGCAAACTTTCAACTTTCCAGGAGGACTATTTTCGTAAATAATTCAGGACCGAGCATCCTTTTTACCAGCCTCCCTCAAATTTGATGAGTGAATAAACTCTAGTCGATGAGAAAAATTGACTTAGCATGGAAGATTTTGACTACCCCATCGCTCCATGAGCGGTACGGGCAAACAAAACAGATGTTCATTTGAAGAATTTAGAGATGGCACATCCAAATTTACTTGGAATGGCAGTGAGATACCATCTATAGGTAGGTACGGTGGACACTCATGGAAGAAACTTGGCTCAAGGGTATTTGGGTGCACAAGGAGTATCTCTACTTAGTACGGAATTGGCTAGCAAATATTATAAACAAGCACCACATTTTGAAGGATCCATAACAATATAACCTCTATGCAAATATACCCATACATAACTCATTACATTGTCTTCCTTGTCCAACATCAACTTATTTGATCAAGTTTGAAAATAATTAATGGGTATTCACAATCATAAAAGATGCCCAAGATAATATATTTGTATGTGAAATTTCTCTTCCTTATACTAATCTTTCATGAATTGCTTGTATGACCAATATTGTGATGGTCAAATTTCAATAGATTTTACTTTCTAAACCCAATGCGAAATTATTACTAAGCATATGGAACATGTATTATTTCAGATTTTTGATATTCAATTCATTCAAAAATTTACTCTTAGAATATATATAAGTGAAGCACAAGAGTGAATGACAAACTACTCCAAAAGATATAAGTGAAAAACAAAGAGTAGTTAAGTAAATAGGTAGCTATGTGAAGACTCTCTCCAAATCAAAATTTCAGATCCAAGGATTATATCAAATAGCAAAAAAAGGACACTCCAAGAATAGCACATATCATGTGAACAAATAAAATCTTAGGCTCAACCGAGACTAACCGATAGTTGTTGATGAAGAGAGGTGGGATGCCTACCGGGGCATCCCCAAGCTTAGATGCTTGAAACTTCTTGGAATATTAAATCGGGGAGCCTTTGGCATCCCCAAACTTGATCTCTTGTGTCTCCTTAATTCCTCTCATATCACGGCTTCCCCTAAGTCTTAAAAAACTTCATCCACACAAAACTAAAAAAGAACTCATGAGATAAGTTAGTATAAATAAAAACAAAATCTTAACATTCCATACTATATGAAATTACTTAAATTATAATTAAACATTTCATACTAAATGTCTCTTCATATTTAATACTTCTATCCATTAATAGAAACATTAACCAAGCAAACATATGCAAACAATGCAAATATAACGGTAATTTGTCTAAACAGAATAGTCTATAAAGGATGAATAAAAATTCATACTTATTTAACTCCAAAAATTCTGAAAAATTACCACGTGACAGAGAACTCATGAATGCTTATTGTGTAAAAATTTCAAGATTAAATCATGTTCTGACTATTCAGGAAAATTCGGGACATAACAGAAAATTTTATGTTTTCCAACAACAACTCATAAACTTACAAACTGAGCATGGTAAAGGATATAATTGACACTTTTTTTATTGAAATACAAAGCATGATTATGAATAACTGCAAGCAAATCCAAATAAAAGTAAATGACGCTCCAAGTAAAATGTTGGAAATAGGCCCTAGAGGAAAAAATATTTGTATTATTATATTTCCGTATTCATAATTAAAGAGTTTATATTCTATGCTATAACTGCTATGATCCTGGAATATGCGATTCAGTGGAAAACTCATATGCACGTGTGGAATGAAAAATGGTTAAATAAATGGTTCCTAGTCTTGCCTCTATGACTATCTCAAGTGTTGTTGTTGATCACATTTTTCAGATATTAGGATATTGTTAAGCGTAATGATAGTCCTAAAATAACATTGAGATTATGACGTTGGAAGAACGATCATATTGAATCGACCCAAACTTGTTTGTCATGAACTGAGTTAATATTGTCTGTAATCAATTGTAATAACACGGAGTGTTAACATGTGATTTTGCTGTAGGGGAACGCAGGAGAAAACAAAAAAATTCTGCATAACGAACAGCCCAGGATCACTATGGAGATTGCATACAAGGTTTGTGATCTTTTCGTTACCGAGTCATTGCGCAGTGGAAGTAGAGTCGATGACGATCGGCGGTGCAGATCCCCGCAGCTAGGATTTTACAACGTCCCAACCGTGAGGATGTACTCCCTCGTATGCCCCTCGGACAGGCCTCCGGGAGGCAGTTGGACAGCCCCTCAGACGGTGTCACGGACAGCCCTTCGGGAGGACTCTCGAAACTCGGACGGTCACTTGGACAGCCCTTCGGGAGGCACTCTCGAAACTCAGACGGTCACTCGGACAGCCCTTCGGGAGGCACTCTCGAATTAAGAGCGAAACTATCATCTCTCTACAGAGTTGCACACATACGGTGTCATCTATCCGGCAGGGCTTCGCCGTCCAGAACTAGTTCCTGCTAGAACCCAGACAGCCTTTCGGCTCTACGAAACTATTTCGTGGGAGGGAGAGAGAAAGCCAGATATTGTAAATTCTATTAATGTCAATTGTGTTAGTGATATGCAAAACCCCAAGCTTGGGGATGATGATTTTGTTATGTCCACTACTTATTGCAATGATCATGATTGGGGTGATAATGATTCTTATGATCTTGAAAATTTATTTAAACCTCATGATGAATATGCTTGCGCTAATATTGAAAGTGGGTTCAGAAGTGTGTCAACTTTAGCTAAAAATAATCCCACATATTTGGAGAGTGTTCAATCTTATGAAATTTTTGATGAGAGTGGGTTTGGAGAGGTCATAACTTTAGTTAATGCTAATCCCACTATTTTGGAATATTATAAAAACTTTATGCATGTGGATCATAAAGAGAGTATTGTTTATGATAGCTATATTGTTGAATTTGAGTATGATCCTACACGTAATTATTATGAGAGAGGAAAATATGGTTGTAGAAATTTTCATGTTACTAAATTACCTCTCGTTATGTTGAAATCATCAATGTTTTATTATTCTCCTTTGCATATGCTAAAAATTGCTTGCCTTGATAATTTCTTTGCTTATAAAATGCCTGTGCATAGGAAGTATGTTAGACTTAAATGTGTTCTTCACATGCTTCATAATGCTCTCTTTGTGTTTCAATTATTATCTTTCATGTGAGCATCATTAAAATCTCGATGACTAGCTAGGGGCATAAAACAATAGCGCTTGTTGGGAGGCAACCCAATAAATAAAATAAATTTTTGCTTTATGTTTCTGTTCTTGTATGTTTACCTAGTTTTAGCTACTGTTATGATTATGTTTTTATGTTTTAATTACTTTTTGTTCCAAGTAATGCCTTTGGGATGATTTGGAAAATAGTATAATTGATGCTGTTTGGGAAACAAAAAGTTTTGCGCCCAGTGATGGAATTTTTTTATGTACTGTTACGTCAGAAAAATCTGAATTTTTTACACAGTATTGATATGTGAATTTCCCACGTTGTCCTAAGCTTTC
Source organism: Elymus sibiricus (assembly GCA_039707655.1). Lineage (NCBI taxonomy): Eukaryota > Viridiplantae > Streptophyta > Magnoliopsida > Poales > Poaceae > Elymus > Elymus sibiricus. The sequence continues at coordinate 538,052,858 of CM077675.1, forward strand.
AGAATTTTTGGAGTTACATAAGTATGACCATAATTCAGATCTTTACAGACTGTTCTGTTTTAGACAGATTCTGTTTTTGATGCATTGTTTTGCTTGTTTTGATGGAACTATGGATTGTATCGGGGGGTATAAGCCATGGAGAAGTTAGAATACAGTAGGTATAATGCAAAAATAAAATATGAATGGGTTTGCAACAGTACCTAAAGTAGTGATTTGTTTTGTTATACTAACGGATCTCACGAAGGTTTTGTTGAATTTTGTGTGATTGAAGTTTTCAAGTTTTGGGTGAGATCACGACGGATGAAGGAATAAGGAGTGGAAAGAGCCTAAGCTTGGGGATGCCCGAGGCACCCCAAGGTAATATTCATGGACTCCCAAGCAACTAAGCTTGGGGATGCCCCGGAAGGCACCCCCTCTTTCTTCTACCAACTATCGGTAATTTTACTTGGAGCTATATTTTTATTTGTCACATGATAGGTGCTTTGCGTGGAGCGTCGTGTATTATATGAGTCTTTGCTTTGTTTGCTTTTTAGTTTGTCACAATCATCTCTACTGGACACACTTATTTGAGAGAGCCACACGATCATCATGATTTGATAGAATGCTCTATGTGCTTCACTTAAATTTTTTGAGCTAGGCAGTTACTCTAGTGCTTTGCTTAAATCTTTTTGAGCACGGCTGTGATTATATTTTAAAGAAATACATGAACTCTCATGCTTCACTTATATTATTTTGAGAGTTGATAATTTTTTTGAAGAAATACATGCACTCTCATGCTTCAATTATATTATTTTGAGAGTAGATTAAATTTTGAAGAAATATTTGCGCTCTCATGCTTCACTTATATCTTTTTGAGAATTGATAATAGCAATGGTAATTTGCACAAGATATGAATTTGGTTTCAAAGTGATGAATATTCAAGAGGGATATAATAAAAACTTTCATATAGATCATTGGACACGATAAGTTTGATTCCATGCAATAGTTTTGCGATATGGAGATGATAATATGTGAGTCATGTTAGTGAGTAATTGTGGTTTAGTACGAATATTGGTGTTAAAGTTTGTGATTCCCTATGCATGCACGTTAAGTCAATAGTTATGCAACGAAATTATATCCTACTTATGGTGCATTATTCGTTGTTAGTTGTGTCCAAATCCTTAAACCCAAAGTTGTGCCATATGAGTCCACCATACCTACCTATATGCGGTATTTCTATGCCGTTCTAAGTAAATTTGCATGTGCCAACTCTAAATTTTCAAAACAATTTTCCTTTTTGTGTGCCCGTATCGCTCATGAAATGGCAGGGGGTGGCCAATATTTTCCATACTAGGTGTGTTATTCTCAAGATGTGTGTTTATTCACTTGTCATTGCACGAGAGAGTGGCCGGTAATAGGGATGCCTAGTCCCGAAATGCAAAAAAAATAATATGATGATAATAACAAAATTCCTTGGAAAGTGATGGTATGGAGGGCACCCGTGAATACGGCTAGCCATGGATTGTGAAAGAATGGTGGAAAGGAAACAAAACTTTATTTTCTATTTGGGAACTGCCTATGATGTGTCTAGCATGGAAAATATTGGGAATTCTCGGTCGTTTTCATTGACAGGAAAAGCATGCCTCTCAAAACAATTTTTTCTCTCTAAATTAAAACCTTGAGCTCTGGCACCTCTGCAAATCAATGCTTCCCTCTGCGAAGGGCCTATCTATTTACTTTTATGCAATTTTTTTTTACTTTGAGTCTCCATCTTCTCTTATAAAGCACCAACTAGAGAGCACTATTGTCATACTTGTGCATTGGATGTAGCTAATATTTGAGTGTGTTTCATGAATGGATCAATGATTGAACATAATGGGCTAGGTATAACTTTCTTTAGCGTTGATATTTTGAAAGACATGGTTGCTTGTTGATATGCTTGAGTATTTATATCTTCATGTCAAATTATAGACTATTGCTTTAAATCATTCAAGTCCAAATGTCCATGCCACAAAAGAAAAGAGTATATGATGAATATGATGGGTAGCATTCCACATCAAAAATTCTGTTTTTATCATTTACCTACTCGAGGACGAGCAGGAATTAAGCTTGGGGATGATGATACGTCTCCAACGGATCTATAATTTTTGATTGTTCCATGCTATTATAGTATCAATCTTGGATGTTTTATATTCAATTACAAGCAACTTTATATCATTTTTTGCGACTAACCTATTAACTTAGTGCCCAGTGCCAGTTGCTGTTTTTTGGCTGTTTTTGGTTTTCTAGGATATCAGTACCAAACGAAGTCCAAATGCCACGAAATTTTTTGGAGATTTTTTTCTGGACATAAGAGACACTAGAAGCTTCGGGAGAGGATCAGATGCCAGAAGGGGTGGGCACAAGCCACCAGGGCGCACCCCAGGGGTCAGGCATGCCCTGTTGCCTTGTGGCCCCACCTCTCCTCCGTTTGACCTAATTCCTCCTCTATACATTCTCTAAAATCAGGAAACCAACCAGGGAGTCCATGAAATACTTTTTTCACCGCTGCAAGCTTCTGTTCCAGAGAGATCCCATCTGGAGGCCTTTTCCAGTACTCCGCCGGGGGGGGGGGATCGATCACGGAGGGGTTCTCCATCAACTTTGCTGCCCTTCCGATGATGCATGAGTAGTTTACCACAGACCTTCAGGTCAATAGTTAGTAGCAAGATGGCTTCTTCTCTCTCTTTGATCTTCAATACAATGTTCTCCTCGATGTTCTCGGAGATCTATTCGATGTAATCACTTTTTGTGGTGTGTTTGTTGGGATCTGATGAATTGTGAGTTTAAGATCAGATTATCCATGAATATTATTTGAATTTCTTCTGATCTCTTTTATGCATGATTATTATAGCTTCATATTTCTTCTCCGATCTATTGATTTGGTTTGGCCAACTAGATTGATTTATCTTGCCATGGGAAGAGGTGCTTTGTAATGTGTTCAATCTTGCGGTGCTCAATCCCAGTGACAGAAAGGGACATGACACGTATGTATCATTGCTATTAAGGGTAAAAAGATGGGGTTTATTCATGCGTGAGTTTACCTTGTCTACATCATGTCATCTTGCTTAAGGCGTTACTCCGATCTTTATGAACTTAATACTCTAGATGCTTGCTGGATAGCGGTCGATGGGTGGAGTAATAGTAGTAGATGCAGGCAGGAGTCGGTCTACTTGTCTCGGACGTGATGCCTATATACATGATCATTGCCTTGGATATCGTCATGATTATTTGGTTTTCTATCAATTGGCCAATAGTAATTTGTCTACCCACCATATGCTATTTTCAAGAGAGAAGCCTCTAGTGAAAACTATGGCGCCCGGGTCAATCTTTATCAATTACTAAAACCCTAAAAATACTTGCTGCAATTTTCTTTTACTTATTTTATTTTGTATTTTTGTTTGATCTATCTATCTATCACATACAATTTAATCTTGCACTTTACCGTCGAGGGATTGACAACCCCTCGTTCGCGTTGGGTGTGAGGATTTGTTGTTGTGTGTGCATGTGCTGTTAACGAGGTGTTGCGTGATTCTCCTACTGGATTGATAACCTTGGTTTCATAACTAAGGGATATACTTATCTCTACTGTACAACATCATCCCTTCCTCTTCGGGGAATAACCAACGCAGCTCACAAGTAGCACACAACACTGTGCAGAAATCAATAGTTGATGAGCATGTGTGGATGAATAGAGTTCAATTTGCATCAGAGATTGAATTCATCATGTGTGCTATCAAATGTACAAAGCCATATGTTTCGTATAAACTAATTGTTGGTAGTAGGTACCATAGTGATCCTAGAGAGGTTCACTAGGGTGATTGCTTCAAGATTAAGTACCTCAGTTGGATGAAGGTTTTGCTTCTTGGCCATGGAGGAGATGAAGAGATTGTTCTAAATAGTTACACAAATTGTTTGTTGTAAAGGTTACACAAGACAACTTCATGACTGATATAAATAAACTATCGGGCTATAAGTTTTGAAATAGTTTTCAGAAAACGAACATAATTGTGGATTCTATAAATGATATAGATTGAGGCTTGAGAAGTCATCAATAGAATACAATCTGGATCAATAAAAAATTATTGATAGACTATGGTGTAGTTCCAAATGAAAATTGACTATATGAAGATATATAGTAAATGGACTATATGGAGATATAGTGTTACTATAAAATGGACTATATAGAGATATAGTGTTACCATTAATGTAACAATAAGAATTACACAAAAAATCAGATATTGCCAACACAAATAACATTAGGATTTGAAGAGTATCAGATCCGTTGATGAAGGCTCTACCACTAGCAAAGCATGAGCAACACCAGATAGCCATGGGTGTTAGAAAAGCATGCAACTAGATTATTGACTCTAGTGCAAGTGGGAGACTGTTGGAAATATGCCCTAGAGGCAATAATATTTGTATTATTATATTTCCATATTCATAATTAAAGTGTTTATATTCTATGCTATAACTGCTATGATCCTGGAATATGCGATTCAGTGGAAAACTCATATGCACGTGTGGAATGATAAACGGTTAAATAAATGGTTCAGAGTCTTGCCTCTAGGACTAGCTCAAGTGTTGTTGGTGATCACATTTTCCGGATCTTAGGATATTGTTAAGTGTAACGCTAGTCCTAAAACAACATTGAGATTATGACGTTGGAAGAACGATCATATTGAATCGACCCAAACTTGTCTGTTATGAATTGAGTTAATATCGTCTGTAATCAATTGTAGTAACACGGAGTGTTAACGTGTGATTTTGCTCCTTGGAAAATGAGAGTATCATAGTCACTTCTTACCGTACGGTGGACTTTGGGGTTGCTCAAACGTAACACGGTGATCATAACGACAACTTACAGGCTCATCGAAAAGTTTGACAAGGGACTAGATAGATCGAGAGTGGGATTTGCTCCTCCGACAATGCAGAGATATTCTTAGGGCCCTCTCGGTGTGACAGCATCCATCATCGTCTGGCCAGACATAGGTGACTTCATCACGGGGATGCTAGAACACTACAACGAGAAAGAAGAACAAAACCGGTAACGAGGATAATGATATAATGAGCATGTGATGACTCAGGAGGATACCGACACATCCTGGATTTTGTGAAGTATTGTGAATTAAAGGGAACATCACATGATAACCAAAGGTTCACTCGAATGTCATTCGTGTAATCATAGGGATCGATATTGACGTCCACGGTTCCGCTGTCGGTCATTGAACGAAGGGGTTTCGTTCATGTCTATGGTTTACCGAACCTACAGGGTCATAGGCTTAAGGTAATCATGATCTGCTATGTGTTAGTAGGATGAGAGTATCGAGGATTTATTTGTGGAATTGTTTCATTAATATTCGCAATAGTTTCGAGAGGAACCGGAAGCGTTTCGGGGTCACCGGATGGGTTTCGGAGTTTATCGGGCAATGCCGGGTATTACCGATAAATAATACATAGGTGGAAAATGTTTCCAAAGATGTTAAATTATATATAATATGCTCTATTAATTGTTAGAGGGCTTTTATATTTAATTTAATATCAACGGGCCTTAAAAGGCCAAGTGGTGGAAGGAGTATTGGGCCACCGAGGCCCAATAGGAAGTGGCGCCCCCCCCTTTCCTTGCGGGGGGGGGGATTGGACCAAGGGATGAGTCCAACTCCTCCCCCTTGGCTGGCGCCCCAGGGAGGGACATTCCCTCCTTGGTGGCTGCCCTCTTCTCCCCCTCTAACCTATATATACTTGAGGTATTGGCCACAATTGAACACACAAGTTTTGGTGCCTCCTCTAGTTCATCCAGATCTAGTTCTAGTTAGTCCTAGTTGACTAATTAGATCTAGATCTAGTTCCTCTAATCCTCATAATTAGAAGCCCAGTGTGGTTCTAATCTCCTCCCTCTAAGTCTCTGACAATGATTAGCTATAGACGGCGAAGCTCTGCCAGATCGTGAAGACCGTACGCTTGCAACCAAGTAGAGAGGCCGTGCTTTCGGTCTTCCGTTCGAGGGATCGTTCAAGGGCGGTTCACGGGATCGTCTTCAACGGTTCGAGGGACTCCAGGTACGATCTACACCGACACGTTCTTCTTCCACTGCAACTCGGGGACGGTAACGATCTTGATCCCAACCCGTAATGCATCTTCATATTGATCTTGGGTGTGTGTAGGTGCGATCTTTTTTGTTTTCTACTATGTTTCCCAACATAAAACATATATTATGTGAAGAATTAAAATATAGTTCCAAGTGAGGTTACCGATAATGTTGAAGACGAAAGAGGGATGCCTCCCGGGGAATCCCCAAGCTTAGTTGCTTGAGTCTTCCTTGAATATTACCTTAGGCTGCCTTGGGCATCCCCAAGCTTAGGGTCTTGCCGCTCCTTATTCTCCTCATATCGTTGCCTCACCCAAAACTTGAAAACTTCAATCACACAAAACTTAACGGAGCTTCGTGAAATAGGTTAGTACAATAAAAATAAATCATTCACTTGGGTACTATCAAGACAAGATTCATAATTGTTCTCACATAATTCGTACAGTATTCTATCATTTCCATAATTTATATCACTCAATATAAGCTATGGAAACTCCAAAACAAGCAAACTAAGAAAACAAAACAGAATCTGTCAAAAACAGAATAGTCTATAAACGATGAATTATTATCCATACTTATATAACTCCAAAAATCCTGAAAAATTAGGACAACTTATCCAATTTGTAGCCCAATATTGTGTAAAAATTTCAGGAATTGATCATGTTCCAGTAAAGAATTAAATTCCAGTACTGGGCTCAAAAGTTTCTTTTTCTGCACAGCATCAAATTAACTATCATATAGATCATCCCAATGGCTTTACCTGGCACTTTATTGAAATAAAAGAAACAAACATGATTAATACAATACTACAAATCATGTAATCACACAAAAACAGTAGGGATAAATATTGGGTTGCCTCCCAACAAGCGCTTTTCTTTAAAGCCTTTTAGCTAGGCATTGATAATTCTAATGATGCTCACATAAAAGTAAGAATTGAAACATAAAGGGAGAATCATGAATCATATAGCAAACATATTTAAGCCTAACCCACTTCCTATGCATAGGGATTCTATAAGCAAACAATTTATTGGAGCAAGAATAACCTAGCATAGGAAGGCAAAACAAGTGTAACTTCAAAACTTTCAACATAAAGAGAGGAAACTTGATGTTTTTGAAATATATATAAGCATATCTTCCCCTCTCATAATAATTTTCAATAGCATCAAGAACAAAATCAACAATATAACTATCACAAGCATTCTTTTTATGATCCACAAGCATATAAATTTTATTACTTTCCACATAAGCAAATTTATTCTCATCAATAGTAGGGGGAGCAAATTCAATGAAATAACTATCATATGATACTTGATTGACATAATCAATTTGAGCAATAAAATCATGATAAAAAGTTTCATGGCTATCATTATTCTTTATAGCATACATGTCATCACAACAATCATCATAAATAGCAACCTTGTTGTCATAATCAATTGAAACATCTTCCAAAATAGTGGATTCAACACTAAATAAAATCATGACCTCTCCAAATCCACTTTTATTATTATTTCAATAAGATTCAACACCCTCCAAAGTAGTGGGATCATTATTACATAAAGTCAACACTCTTCCAAACACACTTTCATCAATATAATCATCATAAATAGGAGGCATGCTATCATCATAATAAATTTGCTCATCAAAAGTAGGGGGGCTAAAAAGATCTTTTTCATCAAACATAGCATCCCCAAGCTTATGGCTTTGCGTATCATTAGCATCATGGATGTTCATAGAAGACATACTAATAACATTGCAATCATGCTTATCATTCAAGGAACTCACACCAAACATTGTGTTAAATTCTTCTTTTAACACTGCATAGCAATTATCAGAATCCATATTTTCAAGAAGCTCTTCATAAAGATAAAGAATTTGATGCAGCTTCACTTCTATTTTTTGTAGTTTTCTTTTATAAACCAAACTAGTGAATAAACAAGAAACTAAAAGATTCAATTGCAAGATCTAAAGAAGATACCTTCAAGCACTCACCTCCCCGGCAATGGCGCCAGAAATATCTTGATGTCTACTACACAACTTTATTCTTATAGACTCTGTTGGGCCTCCAAGTGCAGAGTTTTATAGGACAACATCAAATTTTCCTCAAGTGAATGACCTAAGGTTTATCAATCCGTGGGACGTGTAGGATGAAGATGGTCTCTCTCAAACAACCCTGCAATCAAATACAAGAAATCACTTGTGTCCCCAACACATCCAATACAGTTGTCAATTGTATAGGTGCACTAGTTCGGCTAAGAGATGGTGATACAAGTGTAATATGGATGGTAGAAATAGGTTTTTATAATATGAATAAATAAAAACAGCAAGGTATCAAGTAGCAAGCAGCAAACACAACGGTATATCAATGCTTAGAAACAAGGCCTAGGGTTCATACTTTGACTAGTGCAATCTCTCAATAGTACTAACATAATTGAATCACATAACAATCCCTCAATGTGTAATAAAGAATCACTCCAAAGTTCCTGTCGGAGAAAGTAGGATGAAAACGTGTATCAACCTTCATGCCTAGATTACCCCAATGTCACCACGGGAATCCGCAAGTTGATTACCAGAACATATATCAAGTGATCTTAATATATAGATTACCCCATTGTCACCACGGGTGTCCACAAGCAAGGCATACATCAAGTGATCTCAAATCCAAAGTATTCAATCCAACATATGAAACTTCAAAGAGCAAGACTCAATTCATCACAACAAAGATAGAGGGGAAAAACTTCATATGATCCAACTATATTAACAAAGCTCATGATACATCAAGATCGTGCCAAATCAAGAACACGAGAGAGAGAGAGAGAGAGAGAGAGAGAGAGATCGAACACATATCTACTAGTACATACCCTCAGCCTAGAGGAACGGAGGAGAAGTTGGTGGTGATGGTGATGGAGGAGATGTCCCCAGCGGCGTCCCGGCGCCACCGAAGGAGAGGGGGAAGGGGACCCTCCTTCTTTTTCTTCCTTAGACCTCCGGGGAGAGAGGGAGCTCTCCCCTAGATTGGATCTCTCTGTCGTCTTCTGTTTTTTGTTACTGTTTTCTAGCCTTTCACCGTTTCTGTAATAGCCGGAGATCCATAACTCCGATTGGGCTGAAATTTTGAGGGGATTTTTCTTTGGAAATTAGATTTCTTGCGGCAAAAGAAGGGCTCCAACTGATCTACGAGGTGCCCACAAGGTAGGGGAGCGCGCCTAGTGGGTAGGGCGCGCCCTGGTGCCTTGTGGGGCCCTCGGGCACCATCTCGCGTTGATTCTTTCTCCCAAATATTACATATATTCCGTAAAAAATCTCCGTAAATTTTTATCACGTTTAGACTTTATTTGGTATGGTTTTTCTACGAAACAAAAATCATGAAAAAACAGTAACTGGCACTGGGCACTAGATTAAAAAGTTAGTCCATAAAAATAATATAAAAGTGCACCAAAACCATATAAAATTATTGTAAACATGGCATGAATACTTCATAAATTATAGATACGTTGGAGACGTATCAGGTGGCTTGCTGTTCTCGCTTGTCGGGTGCGGGCCAGGTGGAATGGTCGTTGCCGGGCGTGGTCGTTTCCGGAAGTCGGCTCCCCCGGCTCGTTGCCGGGTGTTTTGAAGTTGCTTTCTCCAGCACTTAGTTGCGGGCTGTAGAAGAGTGTGATAGGTCTTGAAGAAGATCTGCATACCACCACGGAGTCTGGACTCCTTCTTAATGCTGTTGTAGATAATCTTGACGAAGATTTGCATGCCACCACGAAGTCATGGTAGCACTGGTTGCCGGAGCACCCTTCCAGCTATTTGCCTTGGCTAGGAGGCTACTATGGTCCGTGCGCAGTTGGACTCGTGAACCCAAGCATCACAGTACCGACAATCTTCGAGAGGGCCCGAACCTGGGTAAATATTGTGTCTCTCTACTTCCTGTTAACATAAAGCCGAGATCACCAGCTCGGAACCCCCTACCCGAGATCTGCCGTATTTAGCTCCGACATTGGTGGCCCATACAGGTCTAGCTGTGTGCTCACAAAAGCTCAATGGCAGCATCGATTGATGATCAGATCCATGCCGGCGTGTCTCTCACGCCAGAACTCCAAAACCTCGGTTCAACTGAGGCTCAGGAGCGCTTCGGAGCTCCTGCCCACCGCCAGGACATGAATCCCAACGAATCAGATCTGGTGATTGGGCCCCTCGCCGCATATTCGGATGTGGCCGAGGATCCTCGAGCGATCGAGACCCAAGAGCCGGTTTCGTACCCGCCGCTACATAACAGTCACATCTGGTCGGACCAAGCCTGGAGCTCGGATCTGAAGACCCTTTGCCATGGCCCGATATCCGCAGCCGCACAGTCGGTCCCGAGGCCAACACTAGATCAACCTCGGGAAGGCTCCTCTGGGAAGCCAACGGTAGTTCGGTCCGGAATCAAATTTCTGCTCCCACCTATCCCCCACGTTGCCTACTGTCACGATAAATCAGAGCCAACCGACGTCTGGGATTTTGCATTCGTTGCACAAAAACCAAAAGAAACAGTCCGACAATTCTGGATGAGATTCCTGTTTGTAAAAAAAAATCTCATATTGCTGTGACGCGGAGGCCTTGGGGGCGTTTCCGCTTCAATTGCGACGGCACAATACATATTTAAAATTTATTATTATACAAGCCCGCTATTAGGTTGACTCTAGATGACATGGCAACTTCTTATAGTCGATTGTTGACTGTATTACTAACCATGCTATAAATATGTACTACTTTATGTATACATGGTCCACCTCACCCTTTCACATAGTCTCTAGGAGCACGTTCTGCAGCTGGCTGTTAATCTATAGCCCGCTTCTCTTCTCTCTTTTCTTCTTTCTTTTACAACTCAGTACAAATATAATATTTAATGTCTTACAGTCCTTCTACGTCATCTTATTGTACTTGCTCTAATACGTGCCGACGATTCCCGCACAGGTACGACCATTCGTTGCACATAAGTTTCTCAAATTCTTCCTCCCGTATGTTGGTGGTGGACCCGTCTCCTTATCTGCGGAAATGGAAAGAAAACATCGGGCCATAAATAAATACGCACATCAACGAGAGTTTCCGAGTGAGCGACTGAAGTAACAGTAGACAGTAATGATGATATTGCTATAGGGGAACGCGTTGATTGCAAATTAAGAACTCCAGAGTGTATATATGAAACTCACGACGTCCCGCGCTTCCTTGCTCAGCCGCCGCCGCAGATTGAACGATGACGGCGACGACGATCATAAGAACCAGAAGAAGAGGGGCATAGCGAGTAACGGCCGGGGTCGGAAGACGGCAAATTCTAAACCAACGAGACATCTTTCCTGGTCTCATGATGCGCTATGCTTCTTCTTCTTTTTTTTTTTTTTTTTTTTTTGCGGGAGATGCGCTATGCTTCTGGTGTTGAAGGATTAGACACAACACTATCGTCTGGTTCTGGTGGCAAGGTAGCACTGCGCGCACGGCCTCTTAAATAGAATAACCAGCCTCGGCCGGTGTTATATTCGTGGACACGACCCCAGCACGTGGTCGTGCTTAGGGCATCTGCAAGGGAAAACATCAGAGACATTTTTTTTTAGAAAAAGGAGGATAGCCCCATCTAGCAACAATAAAACAATTGCCACAGGTAAAAAATCCAGAAGAATTGAAAACATAAACCAGTATTATTACACGTTGCCAGATGAACCCTAACATTTTTTTTCTAATGCCATCCAGCTAATAATAAGACATGAATATACACCTTACCATTCGCAATAAATAAATAAATAAATATACAACAAAGCGTCCCCAGAATAAATTGCGTAAGGTGGACTGCACAGGCCATGCCATACACGAAACAAGAAAATTAGCTCATGATCTGTACATTCAATAACTTACCCAGATTACTATCTCGAGATCTCTACTACTGTATGTCTAGAGGCAAGGCAACTAAGCATCATGAATCTAAGAAGTCAACTGCTCATTCAATTTTGGTTGTGGATCTTTGTTGCCGAAATGTTTTTTTTTTTTTTTTTGGAGGGATTTGTTGCCGATATGTTAAGATCAGAGCAGGACCGAATGGAGAAAAGTCCTAGTAGTCGATTATAAATGCATCTACGGTGCTACCGAAGGAGGCCACAACAAGCTAGCAGCACCAGTACAAAGATGGCTCCTGTGAGCACTCTCAGTTCCTCCCTGCTCACGGCCACAGTCCTCTACTCCTTCTTCACGCTTTTTGCCCCCACTTCTTCATTGATTACTAGTACTACCACACTCGTTGATGAACCGAGTATAGACTTGGAGCCCCTCCTCTGCCTCAAGCGCCACCTCTCCAACGATGGCAAAGCACTTGCCTCGTGGAACAATACCCTCCCGTTTTGCAGTTGGCCCGGTGTCACCTGCGGCAAGAGGCATCCATCTCGCGTGACAGCACTTGATTTGGGGTCGCTGGGCCTGAATGGAGAAATACCACCCTGCATCGGCAATCTCACTTTCGTCACGAGAATCAATCTCCAGGATAATCTGCTGAGTGGTGGGATCCCACCTGAGGTAGGCAATCTGCGTCGCCTTGTCGGACTAAGCCTTCTGTCCAACAATCTTAGCGGTGCAATACCCAACTCTTTTTCTACATGCTCAAGTCTTCAGATGATTGATCTTGGGAACAACTCCCTTCACGGGGAGATGCCCCGAGGATTGACCAGCTGTTTAAATGTCACAGTGATCTACCTCGATAACAACATGCTCCATGGAAGCATCCCGGACGGGTTCGGCGTGCTTCCTAAGCTTTCAGTTCTGGTTGCTTCTCATAACAACTTGACGGGCAATATTCCGTCTCTTCTAGCAAATAGTTCATCACTTCAAGCGCTAGACCTGGAAGGAAATGACCTCACTGGAGAGATTCCTCCTGCTCTCTTTAACAGCTCCACTCTTAAAATCATATATCTCACTCGAAATCATTTTTCGGGGTCTATTCCACCTTTCCCACGCTTGTCACCACTAGAGATTCTCGGCCTATCCTATAATAATCTCTCTGGCAGCATACCTTCCTCTGTAGGAAACTCTTCCTTGCTTCGGATACTTTTGCTTGCATCGAATAACTTGCAAGAAAGCATTCCATGGAGCTTGAGTAGAATCCCGCACTTAGAAGTACTCGACCTGACTTACAACAACTTATCCGGAACCGTTCCCGCCTCTCTTTATAATATATCTACACTCACATACCTTGGAATGGGAACCAACGACTTGGTTGGAGACATTCCAGAAAATTTTGGCTATACTCTTCCAAACATCCAAACATTTATTGTTCAGGAAAACAAATTCCAAGGTGGTATTCCCACATCAATGGCCAATGCCACAAATCTTGAGCTCATTATTCTCCGTGATAATGCGTTTCATGGCATAATTCCTTCCTTTGGGCATTTGCCCAACTTAACCACACTAGATATTGGCCAGAACCAGCTCGAAGCTGGAGACTGGACGTTCCTATCCTCGTTCGCTAGTTGCACAAGGTTGGTGAACTTGATGTTAGATGCAAACAACCTACAGGGAAACCTGCCAGATTCCATTGGTGCTCTTCCGAAAAGCTTGCAACTTTTGATGTTGAGAGCAAATAAAATATCTGGCACCATAACCCACGACCTTGCGAACCTGACGAACCTCACAGACCTTCGCATGGAGCAAAATCTGCTTAGTGGAAGCCTTCCGGGCTCACTTGGAAATCTTCCTAACTTGATTGTTCTAGATTTATCCCAAAACAGGCTTTCTGGGCAAATCCCATTTTCGATCGGTAACCTCCGTCAATTAAATGAGCTCTACTTGCAAGAAAATAATTTGGATGGTCCCATCCCTGCAGCTTTAGCACGTTGCCAAAGCTTAGGCACCCTAAACCTCTCCTGCAACTCTTTTGATGGAAGAATACCAAAAGAACTGTTTACTTTGTCCACGCTTTCTGAAGGTCTTGACCTCTCTTACAACATACTGTCTGGGCCTATACCAATGGAAATTGGTGGGTTAATCAATCTTTCTCCCCTCAATATTTCCAACAACCAGTTGAGCGGAGAAATTCCATCAACTCTAGGCGAGTGCAGCCATTTAGAATCCCTCCACCTGGAAGGGAATCTACTTGAAGGGCAGATCCCTCAATCTTTCGCTGCATTGAGAGGCATCAGTGACATGGATCTTTCTCGAAACAACTTGTCTGGTCAAGTTCCAGAATTCTTCGAGGCCTTCAGCTTCATGTCACTTCTCAATTTGTCATTCAACAACCTGGAGGGACCCATACCAACTGGTGGAGTCTTCCAAAATGCAAGCAAGGTGTTCGTCCAAGGGAACAAAGAGTTGTGCGCCGCTTCATCGCCACTAAAACTGCCACGTTGCGAGACAACTGCATCTAAACACAAGCACACCTCCAACATACTGAAGATAGCGGTGGCACTTTCTGTTGTTTCTTTGGTCATGTTATCATTCTTCGGAGTCATATTTCTGAAGAAGAGAAACAAGGTCAAGCAACAAGCACAGCCATCCGTCAAGGGGTTAAAGAAGTTGACATATGCTGATTTAGTGAAGGCAACAAATGGATTCTCTTCAGACAACTTGGTTGGCTCAGGAAAATACGGGTCCGTGTACAAAGGTAGAATTGAGTCTGAAGAACATGTTGTTGCTATCAAAGTTTTCAAACTTGAGCAACTTGGAGCAACAAAGAGTTTCCTTGCTGAGTGTGAGGCCCTGAGAAACACTCGTCACCGCAATCTTGTAAGGGTGATCACTGTGTGCTCAACAGTTGATCGTGCAGGACATGAGTTCAAAGCTCTTGTTCTTGAATATATGATCAACGGCAACCTGGAAAGTTGGCTTCATCCAGCACTCCACGAGCACCATCCGAAAAGGCCATTGAGTTTAGGTTCAAAAATTGTAATAGTGGTAGACATAGCTGCTTCTTTGGATTACCTCCATAACCATTGCATGCCTCCCATGGCCCACTGTGATCTGAAGCCTAGCAATGTCCTTCTGGACGATGTCATGGGAGCATGTGTTGGGGATTTCGGGTTGGCTAAATTCCTACACAGTCATACTTCTTCAGGGATTCAGAACTCTACAAGCTTAGTGGGGCCAAGAGGATCAGTTGGATACATTGCACCAGGTAATGATTTATTAATAGAAGATTGTTTATCTTTGCAAAGGATATTACATGATCTTCTAGATACTCAAACTTCACTTTCTTTTAAACACTTATTATGATATTTCTGTTTGGATCCTTTTGTGTTAATTATTGTCTGAATAAATTTGTATATTACAGAATATGGCTTTGGGAGTAAAATATCCACGGAGGGCGATGTTTACAGCTACGGAATCATCATCTTAGAAATACTCACAGGGAAGCGTCCAACAGATGAGATGTTTAATAATGGCCTGAGCCTTTACAAATTTGTCAAACAATCATTTCCTCAAAATATTGGTGACATTCTAGATCCTACAATCATTCCCAGTTACGGAGATGAAGAAGCAGGAAGTATGTTAGACCAAGAAAGTCATCCAATGGCTGGAACAATGAGCTGCATCATCGAGCTCGTTAAGCTTGGCCTGTCATGTGCTGTGGAGGCACCCAAAGATCGCCCAGCAATCCAAGACGTTTACAGCGAAGTCACCGCAATTAAAGAAGTATTTTCTGCACTTCAGGGCTGAGCAAGAAGTACAGTTGTGTCTACTGCTGACATATTGCTGGTGCATGAAGACCTATGACCAGTTTGCTTTACTTAAAGCTTTATTTACTTTTATGAAATCATGAATGTCGCGAATTGCGTTCCATTATAACTAGTATATCGCTCTCATATAGTTTTGTATGCACACTGTCGTTGAGGCTATATGAAATAAAGTTCAGCATGGGAACCTTTTTTCGACTTGGCTGTTTTTCTACTTCTTTTCACTTTTCAATATAAAACAAGAGTTCTACTGGTCTTTACTGCTGTATCAAGTCAGTCAGCCAACCAGCTACAGTCTACAGAATATCACAGCTTCTGCACTATCCCATACACATGTTCACAAGTTTATTATAAGGTTTAGACGCTAATACCATGCCAAATACCAGTGAAAACACCAAGGATGCAAATAGAGACAGTTCAAAGTAATTGAAAAAGCATGAATCCGCACAGCGACTGAAGACCTCTTTGACCACCCTCGCTTTCTTTAACAGGAGTAAATTGATCATTGGCAATGGAGGACGCACTACCAGATTTTGGAAGGATACGTGGCTGTGGGAGAGGTCTCTAGCCTTGCAGTATCCAACGCTTTATAGTATTGTTCAGCGTAGGGAAACTTTTGTGAGTAAAACACGATGTTTTGTTCCCTTAAACATTTAGTTCAGGCGGTTACTAGTGGGGGAACGATGGGATAAATGGCTACATTTAGTGCGCGTACGTTGTTGGAAGTCAAAACCTGTCTAATGTGTCAGATACATTCCGATGGAAACTTTTGGTTTCAGACGTATTGTCAGTCAAATCTATGTATGTCGACTTGATTAATATTAGACCAATCTCTAAGTTGATTCATATTTGAAAAATTAAGGTGCCTTTAAAAATCAAGGTCTTTATATGGTTTTTGCACAAGGAAGTGATTTTGACTAAGGACAATTTGGCGAAATGTAGGTGGGAGGGTAGTAAACGATGCTGTTTTTTTTATCAGGAGGCAAGGATTCAACATCTTTTTATCAAATTTACACTAGCCAGGTTATTGTGACAAAGAATACATGTGTCCTTTAATGTTTTCCCACCTAGTAGCATTTCCAATTTGTTCGGCAACTGGTTAAAAGTTGTAGAGCCTAATACAACGGCACAAATTCGCGTGGGAGTTTGTGCATTACTTTGGGTAATTTGAATTGTCCGAATGACGTTATTTTTAGGCGAACCAATATCACAAAAAAAATTGTAGGTGATCTTCCGAGCGTCTGGATGGATCCGTACGTGGTCATTACTCAGCCGTGCGGAAGTCAGTGAGCATATGGCCTTCGGTTGCAACTGCTGGGAGACGGTAGCATGGTCTACATACAACCGGTTTGGATGATGGTCCAATAATAGAATAGGTGTTTAGGCATGCTAATTTTTTTTAAATATTTTTTTTATTAATTTGCATAAATATTACGCTGGATACAACATTTTCAAAAATAATACACCGTCGGCCCGCTGCTGGCCGACTGGGCCTAGTCATCCCACAGCAGGCCGACTGGGCCTAGTCAGCCAACAGCCGGCCGACAGCTGGCCCGCCTGCCACGTGCCGGCCGCGCACTGGGTATGCGACGTAGCGAGGGGGAGCGAGGGGGCTGTTGGCGCGGGCTGATCACGGGGCGCCCCTGTCAGCCTGCTGTGGACCGATCGGTCTACTGCGGGCCGACAGGGTGCCGACCCCACAGCGCGCGGCTGGCTCCCTTTCCTTCGCTTTCCTTTCTCCCTCCTTCTCCTTTATCCCACGCGCGAGCTCCTCTGTTCTTTCTGTTCTTTCTTTCTCCTCTTTGTACATCAAAATGCTTCCAATTTCTACACCAAAATGAGCCGGTTTTTTGTGGATTTGGCACCGTGAATAGGTTCTACTTAGTTAGGGGAGCCAAGGGAGACCTCGATCTATTGATGGGGTAGCTCGTGGTGGTCGTGGTGAGCATTTTGGTGGAGTTTTTTTTTCAGCTCATTGGTGGAGGTTGTGGCGGCGGTGGAGGTGGAGGTGGTGGTGGTGAAGCTGGGGCAGTGTGGTGGAGGTGGTGGAGGTGAAGCTCCGGCAGTTTGGTGGAGTTTCCGGCTCCGGTTCCAGTGATTGAAGGCCGCCGTTCGTCGTTCGCACGCACGCTTCAAGGGTATATTTCAACAAACATTTTATTTTTCGTAGTTGCTCCGGTAGTATTCGTTAATATGTTTCGATGTGAAATAAATTAGGTGTGCGATTATTGTTATTTGCTCCGGTAGTATACGTAAATATATTTAGATGTCAACTAATTAGTTGTGTGAAAATTTGTAGTTGCTCCGGTAATATTCCGTACTATATGTGGATGTCAAATATTTAGGTGTGTCAGTATTTGGAGTTGCTCCGGTAAAATCCGTAATATATGTAGATGTCAAATATTTAAATCTGTCAATATTTGTAGTTGCTCCGGCAAATATTCGTAATATACTTGTAGGTGTGTGAATTGTATTAGTTGCTCCGTTAATATTCCGTAATATATAGCTAGCTAATATATATACATGTCTAATGCGGATAATTTAAGTTGTTGCTTAATACTTGTATTTCGTTGTTGAAAAAAAAATTAGGTGAGCCGAGATGTCTGATGTAGTGAAGTTCATATTTTACTACGGTCCTGGTACTGTCCAAACAACTGAGATGGGAGCTGATCTGAGTGAATTTACTCACATAGAGGTGCCAATGAGCGCACATCAAACATGGTCTGTCAGTCAGTTGAAAGAATGGATTGCGGCAAGTTTAGGGCTTGATACTGAAACACACACCGTCGGTGTTCATGCATTGTGGACACGGGCAAGTTCAATAATTTACTTTTATTTGAGGCCAATAGAGCGAGACTACGAGTGGGTGCGGTGGTTACAAGGTTGTGAACGCAGGGGATGCAATCCTATTGCCTTAGTGCTTCCCGTCGTGAAGGAGGTCACTGCACATGAAGGCGAGGGTGGCTACGATCCTGGGCAGAGCAGTGGAGGGAGGCAGTTATCTATGTCAAATGTTGGAGATGATGGTTACGAACCAGGGCAGAGCAGTCAGGTAGAAGGAGGAAATGCTGATGGTTATGAACCAGTGCAGAGTAGTCAGGTAGAAGGAGGAAATGCCGATGGTGATTACAATGGCGAGGTGGACGCTGACGAGGTAGATGGGCACATGCAGGACCAGATGGAAGAAGAAGACACCGATGTTGATAGGGGTCATGCCGATGATTCTGACGAGTCGGATGAAAAAGAAAATGCAGATGAGGTCCCAAATCCTGCATCATGGAATCATGACTTCTCATCTGCAATGATCGTGAACGATGGACATGATTCTGCCTGGCAATATCACCAGAACAATATTGCGACGGGTGCTATGTATCCCAACAAGCAAGCTCTGAAGGATGCAATAATTAATTGGGCAATGTCCACGCAAAGGGTTTTCACAGATTAGGTGTCAAGTCAGAAATATACCTGACAATGGTATGCAAGAACGCAGATTGTCCCGCCAGGGTGCACGGCTATCTCCCTAAGTATGGCACAAGTTGGGTGATCAGTGACTTAGTTAATCACACTTGTCTTATTCCCTGCATCCCTCAAGATCATGCCAACATTTCATCGACGCTTATTGCTCGGTTGTTTTACGATGAGATAGTGGAGGGCAAAGCTATGGAAGTGAAGACAATCCAGACAAAAGTCTTCGCCAGGTTGAAGTACATAATTTCTTATGGCAAGGCTTGGAGGGCTAAGCATGCGGCGCTTGAGACGAGATTTGGTTCTTATTTTGATGCATATGACTCTGTTGTCCAGCTCCTCCACACACTGCAGCAGCGGAATCCAGGCACCTATATCGATATCCAAGACCTCTTCATGCCAGAGTTCCCAAATGTGAGGGTGCTGCATCGTCTCTTCTTCTCTTTCGGTGTATGCATCGAAGCTTTCAGGCATTCCCGACCGGTGATATGTGTAGATGGTACTTTTCTCACTGGCAAGTACAAGGGTTATATCCTAACAGCTATAGGTCAAGACGGCCAAAATCAAGTTGTCCCACTCGCATTTGCTTTTGTGTAGAGAGAGAACTTTGAAAGTTGGACATTGTTCTTCAGGCAGTTGAAAATATCAGTTGTGAAGGAGAAGCCCAATGTGTGCATCCTTCATGACAGGCATGCAGGTATACTCAGTGCGATAAGGACAATAACAAACCCAGGCCCTGAGGAACAAACTCCATGGCAGGACTTGCAGAGCCGTTGGTGCATGCGCCATCTGGGGGCTAATTTCTTCTCGCAGTTCAGAAATAAGAGCCTGATGAATCTGTTCAAAAAACTCTGCAAGCAGAACCAGTTATGGAAGTACAATTTGATACGTGACAGACTTAATATGTGCACGCAGAGACACGTCAGGGACAGGAAAGCTGCAAGAGATGCAGCGGTGAGGGCACATGTTGAAGCAGTAGCTGCACAGTTGGCAACAGGATCAGCGGCCGTGGAGGAGGAGCCTGTTGGGCTATGTGACCTACCAGGCTTTGACACACCTGGTACTAGGAGAAGGCTCGGAAGGTCGACTAAAACCTTCCAGCAGTGGATAGAGCATGAGCCTCTGGAGAGGTGGTCTTTGCTACATGACACACATGGAGCAAGGTACGGTGTCATGACAACCAACCTCGCGGAAACATACAACTTTGTTCTCAAAGGAAACCGGGCATTGCCACTTACAGCCATCGTTGAGGGTATTTTCTATGGCACCGTGAAGTATTTCAGAGATAGACATCAAAAAGCAGAGCAGCATACGTTGAACAACCCGAATACACGTTACTGTGAAAGAGTGACGAAGTACATGGACAACAAGATGCAAAAAGCTAGGTCACACACTGTAGTCGCCATCGGTAATCAAGAGAGAAGGTTTGAGGTCCGCTTAGTCAACAACAAATTCGGATGTGCAAATGAGTTGAGGACGCATGAGGTGAAAATTGGAAATGAAGCCTGGCCAACGTGTGAGTGCACATGCAACAAACCGAAATTGTTTCACCTACCTTGCTCACATGTACTTGCTGCTTGCGGGCAGCTTGGAATGGACGCAATATCGTTTGTGTCTCCATTTTTTCTGAAAGAGTCTGTCCTCAATACCTGGACAGGTGAGCTGATGGGTTTTCGATCAATGGGTAACTTCAACAACGTCAACCCTGCTGAAATGCGTTACATTCCAAACCCAGAGCATATGCGTACAAGTAGAGGCAGACGGCAGTGTCAGCGCATCCGGAATGATATGGATGAATCTGAAGCAGGAGGTCCGACTAGGCAATGCATTATATGTAATGAATTTGGCCATAGGGACACTAATTGTCCCACTTTCGTCACTGCCAGTGGTACTGGTCGTGGACGAGGCAACCGGGGACGAAGAGGAGGTAGAGGAGGTAGAGGAGTAAGAGGGAGAGGAAGAAGTTAAGCTAGCAGTACTATGTTCTGAATTTGTATTAAGTGTGGCACTATGTTCTGAAGTTGTATTAAGTGTGGCAACTATGTTTGAAATTTGTATTAAGTGTGGCAACTATGTTTGAAATTTGTATTAAGTGTGGCACTATGTTCTGAATTTGTATTAAGTATGGCAACTATGTTCGCAATTTGTATTAAGTGTGGCACTATGTTCTACATTTGTATTAAGTGTGACAACTATGTTTGAAATTGGTATGTGCAGGCATGGCGGGAATGTGGCTGCTGAATGGGGAAATTGATAGGGGTCATCGTGCTGCGATATGGTATGAGCGAAAGCTTGAGCCTCTGGTCACTCGCACTCCTAAGGAGAACAGGATGATACACCCAGGATGGGTTCAGCTGTACGTGCTTTATTAATTTGCACACTGACATGCATATTAATGGGAGACACTAACTGAAATGTTCTGTCATGAAGGTTGAAATGGGCCGGCCTTTTACCTTTCGCGCGTCTGGTTGAGTCTATCCCGGGCTGCAAATGCCTCGCCATCGACTCCTCCTTGTTGAGCTGCTTAGTGGACCGTTGGAGGCCCGAGACCCACACGTTTCACTTCCGATGGGGAGAGATGGCTCCTACTCTAGAGGATGTGTCACTTTTGCTGGGACTACCGTTGGCAGGTCATGCCATAGGACCGTTGGACGCACCGGCTGGTTGGGAGCTCGGTCTTACACAACGTTTTCATGGTGTTTTTCCGGAAGCTCCGGATCCGGTATGGGAGCATCACGGACCTAAGTATGATTGGTTGCTCAATTTCCAGGTTAGTTCCCCTACCTCTTATCTTCAAGTTATCGTGCAAATGGTTTTACAGAAGATACCTGCGTCTTACTAAATATTTCTCTTTGCTTAATGCAGATCCAGAAGTTCCCGGCGCCGTTGAGTGCGGAACAGATCACTCGGAGCCTGGAGGCCTACTTAATGTGGCTTTTCGGCAAGGTGATGTTCACAGAGAACCACGTCACCACTATTAGCGCGCTCTACATCCCTATGGCACTCGAGATAGTGAGCGCTGAGACGGCAGATCAGATCAGATAGAGGAGTTGGGGTTCGGCGGTCTTAGCGGCTACATACCGAGGTATGTGCAACGGGTGCCAGCTTGCATCGAGAAAGCCAGCCCTTCTTGGATGCCCTCTATTCCTACAGCTGTGGTCGTGGGAGAGGTTCTCTATAGGGCGACCAAATGTACGTGTTCATCAGCCTATAGACGCCAAGTTCGATGCTGACGACATCGACATGCCTACTTTCGGTCTGTGTTGGACACGTCGCGAGGTATGTATCGTGTTATAGTTTAATGCAACTTTTTTGTGCACAAGAGATAGTTCAATGCTAGCGGCTACTAACTTTTTTTTTCTGCAGAGACGCTTTGGTAGTGATCAGACCAGGAAGGCATACACGGCATTGAACGAGCAGTTCGATACGTACACTGGGGTCATCTGGCAGCCCTACACGGAAGCAGCCATACATGCAAGATACCCTGGTGGTATGTCTGTGCTATGCACAAGGGACCGAGATTACTGGATGACGAAATCAAAGATCATCTTTGATATCTTCGTCAAGGAGATGGCACAACAGAGGGTTATGAGGCAATTTGGTCTTCTGCAGTTGGAGCTGCCTCCCCCTACAGAGAACCCGGTGCCAGCACACATCCACATGTATTAACCAGTTTTTCAATGTTGCATTATCTTTGACAGTACTCCATTCGAAGCATTACGTAATTGTTGAACACACACCACAATTTTAGGTCGACGAGGAAGGGCATGAATAGGACAACTGTTGACTGGCTAGTTAGACTAGAGCCGTATGTTACAGAATGGGAGACAGCAAACACACATCTATGGCACGAGAATCACAATTTTGATCTCAATGAATTCAATCTCTATTTGCGGCGTTACATGACCGGAACACGGTTACGCATCGTTGAGCACTCTCACCCAGAGGAGATACCTGACCCTACTCCGTCGGATATGTACCCGAGCTATGATACTTCGGGCTCTAGGCAGTACGCGGTAAGATATATTTTCTTTAAGTAAAGTTGTGACATACTTTGACGTGCATACTTAATAATCGTCATGAAAATTTTTAGGCTCGCTTGACACACAAACTATACGACGACGTGACCACCTTTGGACGATCACTATCGTCTGGACCTCTTCTTCAACACCGGCCTGTGCTACAGCCCTTCTTGGAACGCATGCAGAACAAGATACGGGCTGTCTACGAGGCTATCACGTGCACCCGGAGAAGCGACGTTGTTCAGCACCACCAGCAGCAGCAGCAGCAGCAGCAGCCACGTCACACCACGCACCGACATCAGCCACGTCCACGTCTGGCACATCAGCCGACGACCAGGTCACCCCCTCCTGACCAACCTGGCAGTTCGACGTGGCAGCACCCACAACACTATGGTCCCACGTCGAGCTTCGTGTTTTCTCCACAGCAGCAGGGTCCCTCGTCGAGCTTCGTGTTTCAGCCAGAGCAGCCGTCACAGCCAGCAGGTATGTCTCTTCATATTTATTGTTTTCAATATTAGTTGAGGCGACCTCATTCTTCATGACTTAACGTTCATCGTGCAGGAGCCTACGGATATCATGCGTCTATGTCGGCATCACATGATACATGGGGGAGTGATCAACATCCTGAGGACAACATACAGGCTCAGATGTCGCAGCACACCGAGTGGATGAACATGTTCTCGAATCCTCCACCTGGCCCCACACAGGATACACAGTATGACCAGGGTGAGTCTGAGATTCCTCCTCGCCAGGTTAGGGCACCCAACAGGTTGGGATGGACGCCGCCTCAAGATCATCCTCCATGCCAGGGCAGACGTCGTCAGTGACGCTTCTATCTATCAGTAGAGACATGACCATCTACTTCTGTATGAGACTTATGTCTATTCTATGTATGATACAAATGACTATGTACTTATGTATGTGACATATGCCTACTCTATTTAGTACTCTGTTATCCGAACTACAACATCATATTTAGATAGAACATAATGCTCCTACAATAAGACACTACAAACAACTAGATAGAACTACATCTAAATTAAATGGTACGTACGACTTAACTTACAACATACAGCATAAAAACTACATGAAGTCATCATCGTCATCCTCCATCGATGCAGAACTCTTGCCCTTCGACGATGAAGAACTCTTGCCCTTCGATGATGAAGAACTCTGCCCTTCGATGATGCAGAACACTTGCCCTTCGATGATGAAGAACTTTTGCCCTTTGACGATGCAGAACTCTTGCCCTTCGACGATGCAGAACCCGGAAGTGGCGGCATGAAGATATCGTCTTCATCCTCGCTGTCGTCAGTCCATAAAAAAGTATGTTTTGCTGCAAACTTTAGGTATGCTTCACCCTTAGATTGTTGCTTCATCCATCTTCCCCGCAACCTCAGAAGTTCTTCTCGTATCTCCTTAAAGGTCCTGGAAGGCCACCCGCACCTACTTAATGCATGAGCCAGCTCATTCAGTAGGATGTCAGTACTAATGAGTTTGTCCCACGGAACTAATATGTTGTCTACCCTGAAATCGGCGGCTAAATCCAGAAGACATTTGGACATACTAGGGTGAAAACTATGATCAAAAGGATATCCAAACATCTTGGCGAGAACTAGAGAGCGGGAATATATGGCGAGAACGAGCAATGTGGGAAAATATGGCGAGAATACGAGACTACACTAGACTGCTTACCCACGTTACTGCCGAGGGTGTTTTATAGGTTGAGAGCACAAAGAAAGGCGGGAGGGAGACACTGGCGGGAACTACCGAAGCGGGAAAATATGGCGGGAACTACCGAAGCGGAAAAATATGGCGGGAAGTAGAGAGCGGAAAAATATGGCGGGAACAAGCAAAGCGGGAAAATATGGCGGGAGATGGCGGCCCGAGAAATAAGGGGGAAACGCGCGCGAGGGTAGAAAATGGGGGCATGCACCAATCGGCCCACAGTAGGCCAATTGGATCCAATCAGCCCACAGTTGGCCGACAGGACCCAATCAGCCCACATTTGGCCGACAGGCCTGCCACCTCCTGGCCGATTGGTCAGTCGGTCAGCTGTAGGCCGACTGGAAGCCAATCGGCTTGCGGTGGGCCGACTAGGCCCAGTCGGCCTGCAGCGGGCCGACGGTGTATTATTTTTGAAAATGTTGTATCCAGCGTAAAATTTATGCAAATTAATAAAAAAATGTATTATTTAAAAAAATTAGCTTTAGGCATCGTGTCCTATTTTTACCGGTTGCGGCATTTTATCTTATGTTTTGTTTTTTGCTTGCGTACCTAAGATGAATTTTGTACTTCGTTGCTATATTATTTAATAAAATAATTGGATGCATCGCTTGATGCAAAGACCGGTGGTAATCCTCTTTTTTGAAAAAAAAACAATGACTTGCATCTAAGGGTGTAAACTGGTGACCTTGTAGGCTACTCTCTCACCGTGATTTTGGAAAACTAGTTCGTTTGTTTGAAGTATGAAGAGTCCAAGAGTACTCTAAGGGTCACCAATTTGCACCTCGAATCACACGGCATCCGCAGCCTCTTGATGTTGCATGGCAGACTCGATGTTTGTCCCGTGGCTGTGGATCTGGGCCTCCGGTGGCGTCGGGTGGATTTGAGGGCTCTGGTGGTGCACTCTGGATGGACGGCGATGACGGCTGCTCCGATGCAGCGCCGGCTGCTCTAGGACCTTCCTATCCAGGGGTGTGGGTCGGGTGCGACCTGGGCTGTGAGCGACCGCGCCTACCTCGGCGCCCGGCTGGTGGGGGTGGCGGTGCAGCAGCGGTGGTCTTGGCGGGCGTGTTGGCCGGGTTCCGGCGGCACGGATGGATATCTCCGGTGAGTTTCTTTGCTGATGGTGAGGGTCGATTTGTTGTCTTCCTCACTGGTGGACGGGCAGCGTTGGTGGCTTCGCATGGATCTGCTTTGGCTGTCGTGGTGAGCGACACAGGAGGTGTCCGGTGGGGAGGTAGGCTAGAGGGATGGGAGGCGCCGACGTGGTCGGGCCATCCGTCGCCGGCACAGGTGTGTGCCGGTCGTGTATGCGTCCGCTCCCCCTCCTCCCCCCTTTCCTCGACCGAGTGCATGCTGACACAATTTTGGTGATGTTCGAGGCAGAGCGTCTGCTGTTGTTTCGTCGGTTGGGGGTGACTGTTTCGCCCAAAGCCGACGCATTTGTTCGGTTTTGGGATGTCTGGATGCAGGGTGGCGGCCCTGGCGGAGGGAGTCACGGCGTTCATGATAGGAACGAGCGTCTCAGGTGCGGGCAGACAGCCATGGTCACGCGGGTGGCATGTATGTTGGTGTCCGGCATAGCATGGGTGCGCCGGAGGGGTGTGAGCACCGGGGTGCATAATCTGTCCGGTATTCCCGGTCGACGATCGCGACGTTCGCGGATGTCCTTCCCCTTCTTGAAGGCTCCGTCGCGGTTGCTCCCACTTCCTTCTTGTCGCTCCGGGTGAAAACTTAATCTTCAGGATCGGATAGTGTTGGCACTCCAGTGTCGTCCCCTTCTTGGAGGCACCGTCTTGAAGTCCATGCTTCGTAGGTGTCTGGCGCACCTCTCCACGGTGGCTAGCTCTTGGTGGTGGTTTCTGTAAGCTCCAAGGGGTTCGTCTTGCACACCTGTAGTTTGCTTGGTAGTCCTTGGGGTGGTGTTGCGCGCGGTGCCCAGCACCTATGTATCTTGTCTTGGGTGTATGTGTGTTGGTGACGTGTGTTTGTATCGGTTTGTCCGTTGGTCGTTGGTTTATATATAAAGTGGGGTGAAAGCCTTTTTCGGTACCAACAAAGATGGTTACAATGAATCATCAACTCATATTGTGCGGCTTACACGAGTACAAACAGAACCCTAGTCTTCACTTTCCCGCACCCTTCCCTGGTTGGGACATCGTAGATTATCGTGCTGATATAATGACAAAGTCTCTTGGCATGTCCCTCGATATTTGCATGCTGAATATCTTCTTTTTGATCGCCTCAAAGTCATTACCCAAATTCTTTTAATTTTCTCAATCTCTGCCTTGTCCTTTGCAGCAATTGAATAACTGGCTATTAGTAACTTTCAAGCTCAAGTTTTCTTTTCTTCTACATGCTTCCCCACCTTATCATGTCCCTTCTCTGTTGGCTCGGTTTGCTGGAGAAGGCGGAGGGGTTTGGCACCGCCATCCCATATGTATTTTTTTGTCGAATATGGCTTGTTTGGGGTGCATTCTATTGAATTGGAGGCTCTCACGAACTCTACTCATGGTCATCCTTCGAAATGTCGTCATCGTCCTCGGCATCGACTCGGTCTCACTAGTACAGATCCAATGAGCACTAACCGGGCAAAAGCCGTTGTAGCACCCGGGACAAGCACTATGGAGATCTAACATCCTCCGCTAGCCTCCTGATAATATTGATCCTAAGACGGCACCTTCACACGACGTACACGTGGAAACGTGCACACCATGTGGGTGGAACTGTCGGTATCACAACACAATTAAAAAAAAGCCACAATGATAACAAATATATATACAACAAATTCAGAGAGCCAAGAATTACCAATGAATACAACAAGGGTCTTTCAACCAAGGTACAACTCATACAATGGAAGCGAATTTACCTTAGGCAGGTAAAGAATACAAATTCCCTTAAGAAGACTGGAAGAAAAGCAAATGGCATCCATATCCCTGCTCAGACCACTCTCTGTGGGATAACCAGCTAAAGTCATCCATCAATAAACCTACTTTCTGAATTGCTGCCAGCCAGATCGCAACAATCTAGGGAAAAGGAGTAAATTAAGCAAGGTGAGTACTCACATGTACTCGCAAGACTTATATCAAACTTAAGTTAGTTTATGCAACATGTTTCAAAGGAAGGTGTAAAATGGTTTAGTGGCGCAATGTCTCTCTGGCCACAGTCACTCACCAATGAGGCCAGTCAACTGCTAATTGTGCCAAGTCAAACCTGACAACAAGGCCCACATGTCTGTTACACAAAGGCTAAATAGGAATTATCCCTAGCCTAATTGCGTCATTAGCTGATGTAGGGCCCACCTGTCATTGACTCAGGATGGATATGAACACTAATTAAGCCGGACATGTCGGCGGCTAATCGCCGGCGTAAATAGGGACATGGTGGCAACGGTCATCCGGCATGATTGTGATGGGTGACCTTAGGGTGGCCGGGGGTGTTCGGAATCGACGGCAGCAGTGAGTTCTGTGGCGGTGGCGCTACCATGGTTGCGGGTGACAACGCCTGAGCACGAATTTGAGTGAAGTCTTGTGCTAGTGGTGATCTAGTGATCTACGGTTTCGTCCAGTGCTATCTGACACGGGCGTGTGATCAAATGGCCGCCGGAGGAGCTCCGATAACGAGGCGGTGCATGGTGGCTATGGCACAACACCTTAGACGAAGTGCGCGAGCCAGAGACTAGGGGGAATGTAGAGGAGCTCACGGTGAATCAGATGGAGCCGAGGCGTGTGGTCGCACGCTCGCGTCCTTCTGGCAGGAGGAAGGAGACGACTAGCAAGCTGGGCCTGGCTGGGCTACACAGTAAGAGGCCACATGTAACTCTCTCTCTCCCTCCCCCCCCCCTCTTTCCTTCAAAATCACTAATTGAGGAGTACTCGTTCCAAAGATCACTCCCACCTCCCCAGGTTGCAGTGCGCCACTTGTCGCAACCTGGGAGTTTTCCCTTTTTTCGTAGATCCGTTTATTCAAAACATTTTATCTCTTAAACCGTGCATCCAAATCTCGAACCGTTTTCACCATTGGATTCCTCGCGTCGAGATCTTCAAAACTAGATCCTATGTTGATAGGTTTTGATGAACTTTTTTTCACGAAAAAAATTGGACGAAAAAACCAAACCGGAAGCACATTTTTTTCCCTTTCCGAAAGAGGCACGACTGTGCCTCTCGCGGAAGCAAATCCGTGTCTCCACGAGAAGTAAACCCATGCCTCTCGCGAAAGGAAAAAAAAGAAAACGCGTTTTTTTCCATTTTCGAGAGGCACGGCCGTGCCTCTCGCGAAAGCAAATCCGTGCCACTCGCGGAAGTAAAACCGTGCCTCTCGCGGAAGGAAAAAAACAAGAAAACGCGTTTATTTTTTGTTTCCGAGAGGCACGGCCATGCCTCTCGCGAAAGCAAATCTGTGCGTCTCACGGAAGCAAAAACGTGCCTCCCGCGGAAGGAAAGAAAAGAAAATGCGTTTTTTTTTCTGTTTCCGAGAGGCACGGCCGTGCCTCTCGCGAAAGCAAATCCGTGCCTCTCGCAGCAAAACCGTGCCTCTCGCGAAAAGAAAATGCGTTTTTTTTTTCGTTTCCGAGAGGCACTGCCGTGCCTCTCGCGGAAGCAAAACCATGCCTCTCGCGGAAGGAAAAAAATAGAAAACGTGTTTTTTTTTTCCGTTTCCGAAAGGCATGGCCCTGCCTCTCACGAAAGCAAATCCGTGCCTCTCGCGGAAGCAAAATCGTGCCTCTCACGTAAGGAAAAAAAAGTGTTTTTTTTTCTGTTTCCGAGAGGCACGGCCGTGCCTCTCGTGAAAGCAAATTCGTGCCTCTCGCGGAAGCAAAACCGTGCCTCTCGTGGAAGCAAAAAAAAAAACCAAGTTTTTCGCGGAAAACAAATTTTTTTTGAATTTTTTTTTGTCCAAAAGCTAAGAAAGACCGGTTAAAAAGCAAAAGGCCAAAAAAACGTCTAAAAAGCGAAAAACGTGTGCGGAAAAAAAAATCCGGAGGGAACGCTCAGAGCGCGACACGTGGCGGCGGTTGAGAGTGTGCCAAGTGGCGCCCTCTCAGCCCACCCCAAGTGATCGTTGGGGAGGCTCCCGAAGGAGCGCTCCTTCGTTAGTTGCTCCCTCTTTCCTTTTTATGTTTTTGTTTTATTTATTCGCCTCTGTTTTGTAATTATTTGGAGATCCAAACCTTCTCCAAATATTCTGAAAATTTACATGTGGCTTTCCTGGACTTATCCAAAGCCAAGCAAAAAGTTTCACAATTATTGGATTCATATTCTATTTGATATGAATATAAAACCAATTAAAATACATTATGTCTTAATTCCAAAGTCCAGATATAATTCCTTTAAAATCCCAGAAAATTAGCTTGGGGACCCATATGAATTTATATCAGCTCACTACAAATTCTCACGGTTTTAGAAGGGCAGATTGGAAAGTTTTGGAGAAACTTCAGGGTATAGCCCTTTTAAATAAATAAATTTTGAGCCTTTTGAAATTTCAACAATTCAAAATTAAAGTAAATTTAAAATGATGCATGCATGCTAAGCTACTCTAGCACATTACCAGGAGCTAGGATTGTGACAGATACATTTAGAAGCTATTTGATGACGAGTTGCCCTAAGCACAGGCGGAGCTCTCGGTAGGGCAAGGTTGGGCGCTCGCCCTACCCTGATTTTCCCCGATTTTGTTCACCTATGTATATAGTCTGTGATCGAGCGCTAAAAAATCTAGGGAAGTAAAACCGGCTGAGAAAACTCGGTGTATCCCTTGTCATTGGGCCGAACCCACCTTATTGGGTTGTAGCTGTACGCAAGTCACGCAGGGTGGGTGCAATGCTCGATCCTGTCCTCCCAAGTCGCTTGATCCAGTCGAGCGGAGGCTGTTTCGTTCGTCATCGATCCTTTCCTCCACGTCGCAGGAGGAGCGCGTGGGGCCGACATCCAGAAAGAGCGGTGGCAGCCCAGCGGCCAGCAGGAGCGGCCATCCACTTGGAGCGGCATGCGGCGTCGACGGCGCTCCCCGGCAAGCAAGCCCTGACCTCGGCGGGTGATGCGGCAGTGTTTTAGTACTCATGTTCAGTGAAAAAGGGCTAGCAAAGACAAATGGTTGTGTTTAAAAGAAATAAAATAGTGAGAGTGCTTTGAAAATCTACGACGATGATATTCTCATGTGACCAGTTACATATTTGAGAAGATATTTTGATGTAGTTGATAGTTGTAGTAGGCTCAAAATAAATACCCATGAAAGTGATCACGTTATGGGACAATCTGCTCATAAAAAGAGGACCAGGCCCAGGCGAACTGGGCCAGGCCCAGGCAGGCTTCGTATGCTGTAGCAATGTAGCTACAGTATTCGCTACAGTGAATGAAGAAGATGGGCCAGGCCGCCGCCCAGCCTGCCTAGGGCCTGAATCCGCCCATGCCCATGCCCAAGCTTACAGATCACTCCATATTCAATGCACATGCTGCTACTTATTTGCCTTCCTTGAGTAATAACTTCGTTGGTGATTATGCTCCACAAAAATGATAGTGCATTATCGATGATGTCACGTGTATGGAGGAGCGTGGCGTAGGTATGGATGACATCGGTGTAGAGGATGATATCACTCCAGATGGTGTGGTGCTATGTGACCCTGGGGTTCCTATCTGCTCGTTCAGCTGGTCGCCCCAAAATTTAGGGATGGAATAATGAAAACAACGTGATCTCTTCTGGAATTGTGGGACGTAACATCCAGCTACATCATATGTTTGTGACCCTCTAATTTATTATCAAGAAGTTGATCAAAGTGTTGGGAACAAAGAGTAGCAGCAATGCAGCAATCAATGTCTCTCTCTAGTGCTGAACAATGTTGGTAGCAGACCAATCAGCCTCTACGTCATCGACTCCGAGCGTCCCCGGTACTCTAGAGCCAAATCACCCATCAGAAAAAATCACGCGGGGCGAGTTGGAAGGATCTCTCGGTGCAGTTGCTCTTGACCTTGCTGTCCTGTGGATCTGTCAAGGAAATGACAGGTTGTCCTCCACCAATTTTGCTTTCTCCATCAGCTTATAGACCGCCACACATGCTGCAGGCGTAGAGCCGAATGAGTGACTGGTTTTATTTTCTGGTTATCCAACCAGTACGGCATCCTTTTTATTTTTGAAAAAGATAGCAGTACATACTCCAAACGTATAATTTGTCTTCTGTTTTTGACGTCAACGTATAATTTGTCTAACGGCCTCTTCACGGGTAAAGGAAAATTACATCTGCAGACTGTCCTTGACTCATTCTCCTTTCCCCGTCAGCTGATATATATCGACAACCGTAAAGGCCATTGTCATCATCTCATGCCATAGCTAGATGCCTAGACCCGAATGTGTGACTTCAGTTTTTTGGGCTAATCCAACCAGCATGCGCCCGATTATATTTATATATTTGGAAAAATGGTATAGATTCTATATTTGGAAAAATGGTATAGATTCCAAATGCAGAGTTGTCGAACGGCTTTCGAACGGCTCAGAAAAAATGTCCCGTAGAATGGCCTTCGTCCATTTTTCCTGTTCCCATCACGCTGTAGACAACCGTAAGGCCACTGTCATCGTCTCATAGCCTCATGACCTGGAGTCAGGTCTACTTACTTTGTGCTTCTTTCCAATTTTATATGGTGGATTTGATAGCCAGAGGCGTAGACCCAACTGGAAGACTTCCACTTTTCTGATTACTCGCATTGTTTCTTCTTCTTCTTTCTTTAACAAAAATACTTGCACACATTCCAAAAGCAGATTTTTTTTTTTTTGAAAAGCCAAAAGCAGAGTTATCAAACATCCTCTACACCACGGGCAGAGGAAAATGAAATACTTAGACTTGGACCGGGTTTTCCTTTAAGGTGGATTCTAGCTAGGCTTACCGTATAATACATGGACCTCCTGTGCATCCGAGAGAAACAAGAAAACGTCTAGTATTTCGGATGTATGTGTTGGTTTTGTGTGTACTCCACCCGGAATATAGACCGTATTTCAATAGGATTATTCTTATCGCTAATAGTACTAGAGTAGCGTGTTTCCACGTGTGTACTGGACTAAGTACTAAGGGCATCTTCAAAACGGACCCTCCAATCACCCGTCCGAACCGCATTGTCCGGACACGGTTTGCCATCCAACACGGTACCCCATCAGTCCGCAGAGCATTCCGGACTTTCGAACCCACCTTATTGGGTTATAGCTGTACGCAAGTCACGCAGGGTGGGTGCAATCCTCGATCCTGTCCTCCCAAGTCGCTTGATCCAGTCGAGCGGAGGCTGTTTCGTTCGTCATCGATCCTTTCCTCGACGTCGCAGGAGGAGCGCGTGGGGCCGACATCCAGAAAGAGCGGTGGCAGCCCAGCGGCCAGCAGGAGCGGCGATCCACTTGGAGTGGCATGCGGCGTCAACGGCGCTCCCCGGCATGATTGGCGGATTTCATTCAAGTTCGGTCATGATTTACATAAAAAGGTCGATATTTCGACCGTTTAACTAAAAAATAGAAAAAAAAAACTAAATCCTATATCGGATGACCACCTCGTACGCGTGGCTGCCCTGCCCTGCCGCACTGTCGTCGCCGTCCGTGTCGTCGTTGTCGTCCCTCCAGTGGCGGAACGACGCCGGAGGGCCGCGGCAACCTTGTCCGGCAGCTGCCTGTCGCACGTGGAGGAGCCGCTCCGCCTCCTGTTGTGCGGTGTGACAATGACAACAACAGAACAGCAGATTTGCACGCATACAAGGGAAAACAAATCAGTCGAGCTTGAACTGGCACTAAACACTCTGCACGTTGGTACTACTGTCATCTCCCCACTCTGCTCTGCTCTTCTCTTCTCTTCTCCAAGCACAAGCCGAGCAGAAGGTGTTTGTGTGTGTGTGTGCGTGCGCCTGTTGGCGGAAAGCCAACACGGCTGTGCATGGCCATGCATGCTTGTACGCATATGAGCTAAGGGCATCTACAACGTTGACCCGTAAATTTCCTTCCGCATCCGTCCACTAGTAGAAAACAGGGCTTTGGTTGAATCTCAATCTACACATTAGTCCCGGTTGCATTACGAACCGGGACTAATGTGAGCATTAGTCCCGGTTCGAGCGGCTAGTGTGCCGGGCAGGCATTAGTCCCGGTTCAAATGGGATCTTTAGTCCCGGTTTCAGACACCAACCGGGACTAAAGGGTGCGATGCCCTTTAGTCCCGGTTGGTGTCTCCAACCGGGACTAAAGATTAGACCTTTAGTCCCGGTTCGAGCCACCAACCGGGACTGAAGGGGTTGAGGCTTTAGTCCTGGTTGGTGGCTCCAACCGGGACTAAAGGTTACCCCTTTAGTCCCGGTTGGAGGTTCTGAAATTTGTTTTTTGTTTTTTCATTTGTTTTTTGTTTTAAGTTTTTGTTTTGAATTGCTTATATCTTTTAGAATATTTGATGTTTTTGAGTGATTCTTTTTGCATTAGATTCAAAATTTTGTCTAGTTTCTGTTTGTGCCATTAGTTTTCAAATTTGAATGATTTAAATATGAATTTGTTCAAATTTGCTTCAAACCCTAGATTGTGAATAATTTGAGTTTAAAAATAGTTTTTAATTTAATTCTTTTTGCTCCTAGTCGCATGTTAGATTGTTGTCACAGTAAGATTTATTTGGTTATTTTTAGAATAAATTAAATTAGGATTTTAATTAAAACAGTACTGTTTTGCTTATATAGTTGTTTTAGTCCTTTAATTGTTGTTTTCAATTATTTTTAGTTAGTTCTTTCTGTAGATTTTAACATGTTGTAGTATGCTTCTGTTAGACAACAGTAGATAAATTTTTATAATTAATTAATATTAATTTTGCTACTGTTTTGTATTAATATTTGTTTAGCCTCAAATTCTGAAAAGAAAAAAAGTTATCCTCAAATTTAAGTTTTTCTGAATTTTTGGTCAAACTCTGGTCAAACTATGGTCAAACTACTTATTCAAGAAATATTAGTGTTACTAAATAATTATTGTTTTTTAGAATAATAGTTTCAAACTCAAACGGTGCTTCATGCTCAAGTTCAACTCTTAAGGGTTAATAGGATTGACAGCTTACTATTGTCAGGAAAACAATAAGTGCATATTTGGAAACTAGGGGGAATAGAACTCAGAAGTTAAGCGTGCTTAGGCTGGGGTAGTGAGAGGATGGGTGACCAGCCGGGAAGTTAGACGATTTGGAATGAGTGGTCCATACTTGAGCAGTGATGATGGGTGATTAGAGATTAAATTTGAAAATCCGAAAAAAAATCGAAAAAAAAATCAATTTTTTTTTTCAAAAAAATTCAGAAAAACCAAATTTCAAAAAACACCAACCGGGACTAAAGGTGGAGCTCCAGACAGCGGCCACGTGGAGCTCCTTTAGTCCCGGTTCGTAAGCAAACCGGGACTAAAGGTTTTGGGCTTTAGTCCCGACCCTTTAGTCCCGGTTCCAGAACCGGGACTAAAGGCCCTCTGGAACCGGGACTAAAGGCCCGTTTTCTACTAGTGGTCCACAGACAGGGGGACCAGTCCGCGGACACGGATGCGGGAGCCGGCCATCCAACGCCGTCCGCGTACATTTCAACCACTATTTGAACTAAACGGATGAAATTCATGCAAACATTGGCGGATTTCATTCAAGTTCGGTCATGATTTACATAAAAAGGTCGATATTTCGACCGTTTAACTAAAAAAGAAAAAAAAACCTAAACCCTATATCGGATGACCACCTCGTACGCGTGGCTGCCCTGCCCTGCCGCACTGTCGTCACCGTCCATGTCGTCATCGTCGTCCCTCCAGCGGCGGAACGACGCCGGAGGGCCGCGGCAACCTTGTCCGGCAGCTGCCTGCCGCACGTGGAGGAGCCGCTCCGCCTCCTGTTGTGTGGTGTGACAATGACAACAACAGAACAGCAGATTTGCATACATACAAGGGAAAACAAATCAGTCGAGCTTGAACTGGCACTAAACACTCTGCACGTTGGTACTACTGTCATCTCCCCACTCTGCTCTGCTCTTCTCTTCTCTTCTCCAAACACAAGCCGAGCAGGGACTGTCATGCAGCTACATTATTAAAAAACAATCTCAATCACAAAACCTTACTGCCGAGACAATATAAGATACACAAACAATTGTCTTTGCCAAAGATATGGCAACAAAAACAAATTGTCGATCCAACTTTTAATTAATGTTTTGCAACATCACTTTAGCCTTTTGGCTCCATTGCCAGGGCCTGCACTGCATTCATGCCAATTTGATTTGATGTAATCAAGCAGCTGCAGGACGAAGATCTGTCTACAAGGCCGGCCGATCTTCCGTCCACCTGCACATCAAGATTTAAAGTAATAAGATAAACAAGCAGTAGCATGTAGCTGACATGGGTTTAAAAAGCGTAGCAAGGATGTTCATTACCGAGTACTCCTCTCTATCAAAATATAAGACGTTTTTGCAGTTCAATTTGAACTGCAAAAATGTCTTGTATTTTGATACAGAGGTAGTATATAGCAGTGTACAGCAGCTAACTTAACTGTCTAAATCATG
Organism: Elymus sibiricus; assembly: GCA_039707655.1. NCBI lineage: Eukaryota > Viridiplantae > Streptophyta > Magnoliopsida > Poales > Poaceae > Elymus > Elymus sibiricus. Next base: position 538,089,360 of record CM077675.1, read on the forward strand.
CATGCTATCAAATGAATGAACAGTCAAAACAATAGCAAATGCAGAAAGGGAAATTAATACATAAGAAAGCTAAACATGCTTTGAGATTCTCAAAAACAAAACAAAAAAAAGCTAAACATGCTTTGCATTTACGAGGGGTTCGTCATTTATGGCTTATAAACCCGCATGATTGGCTCGTTATCGTTATTGATCAATAAAGCAAAGCATGTTTCCCTAAAAAGAAAGGCGTCTCTATAGGTCGCTTATAGCGACCCCAAGTGAAGCATCGCCTGCACAACCTAGCGCGTGACAAGAATACCCGCGTCTGCCATACCTAGCATACGCATGGTATGTTTTTTTCCTTTTTCTTATGGTTTTTTCTTCCAACTTTTCTTCCTTTATTTCGGATGTATGTGTTGGTTTTGTGTGTACTCCACCCGGAATATAGACCATATCTCAATAAGATTATTCTTATCGCTAATACTAGAGTAGCGTGTTTCCACGTGTGTACTGGACTAAGTACTAAGGGCATCTTCAAAACAGACCCTCAAATCGCCCGTCCGAACCGCACTGTCCGGACATGATTTGCCATCCAACGCGGTACCCCATCCGTCCGCAGAGGGTCCAGACTTTCGTTTTCCCGCAAATCGAAACCAAATAAAAAAAGGCTTTGCGGGAGTCCGAGCATCCATCTGGCTAATAAAAAACCACCACGACTTGTCCGCATGTGCAACCGTGTATGCATGCGATGGCGGAAACCCGTGTGCACACTTGTGTGGTTGGCGGAAGGACGCGTGCGTGTTGGCGGAAGGTGTTTGTGTCTGTGTGCGTGGGCGTGTTGGCGGAAAGCCAACACGGCTGTGCATGGCCATGCATGCTTGTACGCATCTGAGCTAAGGGCATCTACAACGTTGACCCGTAAATTTCCTTCCGCATCCGTCCACTAGTAGAAAACAGGGCTTTGGTTGAAGCTCAATCTACACATTAGTCCCGGTTGCATTACGAACCGGGATTAATGTGAGCATTAGTCCCGGTTCGAGCGGCTAGTGCGCCGGGCAGGCATTAGTCCCGGTTCAAATGGGATCTTTAGACCCGGTTTCAGACACCAACCGGGACTAAAGGGTGCGATGCCCTTTAGTCCCGGTTGGTGTCTCCAACCGGGACTAAAGATTAGACCTTTAGTCCCGGTTCGAGCCACCAACCGGGACTGAAGGGGTTGAGGCTTTAGTCCTGGTTGGTGGCTCCAACCGGGACTAAACGTTACCCCTTTAGTCCCGGTTGGAGGTTCTGAAATTTGTTTTTTGTTTTTTCATTTGTTTTTTGTTTTAAGTTTCTGTTTTGAATTGCTTATATCTTTTAGGATATTTGATGTTTTGAGTGATTCTTTTTGCATTAGATTCAAAATTTTGTCTAGTTTCAGTTTGTGCCATTAGTTTTCAAATTTGAATGATTTAAATATGAATTTGTTCAAATTTGCTTCAAACCCTAGATTGTGAATAATTTGAGTTTAAAAATAGTTTTTAATTTAATTCTTTTTGCTCCTAGTCACATGTTAGATTATTGTCACAGTAAGATTTATTTGGTTATTTTTAGAATAATTTAAATTAGGATTTTAATTAAAACAGTACTGTTTTGCTTATATAGTTGTCTTAGTCCTTTAATTGTTGTTTTCAATTATTTTTAGTTAGTTCTTTCTGTAGATTTTAACATATTGTAGTATGCTTCTGTTAGACAACAGTAGATAATTTTTTATAATTAATTAATATTAATTTTGCTACTGTTTTGTATTAATATTTGTTTAGCCTCAAATACTGAAAGGAAAAAAAGTTATCCTCAAATTTAAGTTTTTTTGAATTTTTGGTCAAACTCTGGTCAAACTATGGTCAAACTACTTATTCAAGAAATATTAGTGTTACTAAATAATTATTGTTTTTTAGAATAATAGTTTCAAACTCAAACGGTGCTTCATGCTCAAGTTCAACTCATAAGGGTTAATAGGATTGACAGCTTACTATTGTCAGGAAAACAATAAGTGCATACTTGGAAACTAGGGGGAATAGAACTCGGAAGTTAAGCGTGCTTAGGCTGGGGTAGTGAGAGGATGGGTGACCAGCCGGGAAGTTAGACGATTTGGAATGAGTTGTCTATACTTGAGCAGTGATGAGGGGTGATTAGAGATTAAATTTGAAAATTAGAAAAAAAATTGAAAAAAAATTCAAATTTTTTTTTCAAAAAAAATCAGAAAAACCAAATTTCAAAAAAATTCCTTTAGTCCCGGTTGTTGTTACCAACCGGGACTAAAGGTGGAGCTCCAGACAGCGGCCACGTGGAGCTCCTTTAGTCCCGGTTCGTAAGCAAACCGGGACTAAAGGTTTTGGGCTTTAGTCCCGACCCTTTAGTCCCGGTTCCAGAACCGGGACTAAAGGCCCTCTGGAACCGGGACTAAAGGCCCGTTTTCTACAAGTGGTCCATAGACAGGGGGACCAGTCCGCGGACACGGATGCGGGAGCCGGCTATCCAACGCCGTCCGCGTACATTTCAACCACTATTTGAACTAAACGGATGAAATTCATGCAAACATTGGCGGATTTCATTCAAGTTCGGTCATGATTTACATAAAAAGGTCGATATTTCGACCGTTTAACGAAAAAAGAGAAAAAAACCTAAAACCTATATCGGATGACCACCTCGTACGCGTGGCTGCCCTGCCCTGCCGCACTATCGTCACCGTCCATGTCATCGTCGTCGTCCCTCCAGCGGCGGAACGACGCCGGAGGGCCGCGGCAACCTTGTCCGGCAGCTGCCTACCGCACGTGGAGGAGCCGCTCCGCTTCCTGTTGTGCGGTGTGACAATGACAACAACAGAACAGCAGATTTGCATACATACAAGGGAAAACAAATCAGTCGAACTTGAACTGGCACTAAACACTCTGCACGTTGGTACTACTGTCATCTCCCCACTCTGCTCTGCTCTTCTCTTCTCTTCTCCAAACACAAGCCGAGCAGGGACTGTCATGCAGCTACATTATTAAAAAACAATCTCAATCACAAAACCTTACTGCCGAGACAATATAAGATACACAAACAATTGTCTTTGCCAAAGATATGGCAACAAAAACAAATTGTCGATCCAACTTTTAATTAATATTTTGCAACATCACTTTAGCCTTTTGGCTCCATTGCCAGGGCCTGCACTGCATTCATGCCAATTTGATTTGATGTAATCAAGCAGCTGCAGGACGAAGATCTGTCTACAAGGCCGGCCGATCTTCCGTCCACCTGCACATCAAGATTTAAAGTAATAAGATAAACAAGCAGTAGGATGTAGCTGACATGGGTTTAAAAAGCGTAGCAAGGATGTTCATTACCGAGTACTCCTCTCTATCAAAATATAAGACGTTTTTGCAGTTCAATTTGAACTGCAAAAATGTCTTGTATTTTGATACAGAGGTAGTATATAGCAGTGTACAGCAGCTAACTTAACTGTCTAAATCATGCATGCTATCAAATGAATGAACAGTCAAAACAATAGCAAATGCAGAAAGTGAAATTAATACATAAGAAAGCTAAACATGCTTTGAGATTCTCAAAAACAAAAAAAAGCTTAACATGCTTTGCATTTACGAGGGGTTCGTCATTTATGGCTTAGAAACACGCATGATTGGCTCGTTATCATTATTGATCAATAAAGCAAAGCATGTTTCCCTAAAAAGAAAGGCGTCTCTATAGGTCGCTTATAGTGACCCCCAGTGAAGCATCGCCTGCACAACCTAGCGCGTGAGAAGAATACCCGCGTCTGCCATACCTAGCATACGCATGGTATGTTTTTTTCCTTTTTCTTATGGTTTTTTCTTCCAACTTTTCTTCCTTTATTTCGGATGTATGTGTTGGTTTTGTGTGTACTCCACCCGGAATATAGACCGTATCTCAATAAGATTATTCTTATCGCTAATACTAGAGTAGCGTGTTTCCACGTGTGTACTGGACTAAGTACTAAGGGCATCTTCAAAACGGACCCTCAAATCGCCCGTCCGAACCGCACTGTCCGGACATGATTTGCCATCCAACGCGGTACCCCATCCGTCCGCAGAGGGTCCAGACTTTCGTTTTCCCACAAATCGAAACCAAATAAAAAAAGGCTTTGCGGGAGTCTGAGCATCCATCTGGCTAATAAAAAACCACCACGACTTGTCCGCATGTGCAACCGTGTATGCATGCGATGGCGGAAACCCGTGTGCACACTTGTGTGGTTGGCGGAAGGACGCGTGCGTGTTGGCGGACGGTGTTTGTGTGTGTGTGCGTGGGCGTGTTGGCGGAAAGCCAACACGGCTGTGCATGGCCATGCATGCTTGTACGCATCTGAGCTAAGGGCATCTACAACGTTGACCCGTAAATTTCCTTCCGCATCCGTCCACTAGTAGAAAACAGGGCTTTGGTTGAAGCTCAATCTACACATTAGTCCCAGTTGCATTACGAACCGGGACTAATGTGAGCATTAGTCCCGGTTCGAGCGGCTAGTGCGCCGGGTAGGCATTAGTCCTGGTTCAAATGGCATCTTTAGTCCCGGTTTCAGACACCAACCGGGACTAAAGGGTGCGATGCCCTTTAGTCCCGGTTGGTGTCTCCAACCGGGACTAAAGATTAGACCTTTAGTCCCGGTTCGAGCCACCAACCGGGACTGAAGGGGTTGAGGCTTTAGTCCTGGTTGGTGGCTCCAACCGGGACTAAAGGTTACCCCTTTAGTCCCGGTTGGAGGTTCTGAAATTTGTTTTTTGTTTTTTCATTTGTTTTTTGTTTAAAGTTTCTGTTTTGAATTGCTTATATCTTTTAGGATATTTGATGTTTTTGAGTGATTCTTTTTGCATTAGATTCAAAATTTTGTCTAGTTTCTGTTTGTGCCATTAGTTTTCAAATTTGAATGATTTAAATATGAATTTGTTCAAATTTTCTTCAAACCCTAGATTGTGAATAATTTGAGTTTAAAAATAGTTTTTAATTTAATTCTTTTTGCTCCTAGTCACATGTTAGATTGTTGTCACAGTAAGATTTATTTGGTTATTTTTAGAATAATTTAAATTAGGATTTTAATTAAAACAGTAGTGTTTTGCTTATATACTTGTTTTAGTCCTTTAATTGTTGTTTTCAATTATTTTTAGTTAGTTCTTTCTGTAGATTTTAACATGTTGTAGTATGCTTCTGTTAGACAACAGTAGATAAATTTTTATAATTAATTAATATTAATTTTGCTACTGTTTTGTATTAATATTTGTTTAGCCTAAAATTCTGAAAGGAAAAAAAGTTATCCTCAAATTTAAGTTTTTTTGAATTTTTGGTCAAACTCTGTTCAAACTACTTATTCAAGAAATATTAGTGTTACTAAATAATTATTATTTTTTAGAATAATAGTTTCAAACTCAAACGGTGCTTCATGCTCAAGTTCAACTCCTAAGGGTTAATAGGATTGACAGCTTACTATTGTCAGGAAAACAATAAGTGCATACTTGGAAACTAGGGGGAATAGAACTTGGAAGTTAAGCGTGCTTAGGCTGGGGTAGTGAGAGGATGGGTGACCAGCCGGGAAGTTAGACGATTTGGAATGAGTGGTCCATACTTGAGCAGTGATGAGGGGTGATTAGAGATTAAATTTGAAAATTAGAAAAAAAAATCAATTTTTTTTTCAAAAAAATTCAGAAAAACCAAATTTCAAAAAAATTCCTTTAGTCCCGGTTGGTGTTACCAACCGGGACTAAAGGTGGAGCTCCAGACAGCGGCCACGTGGAGCTCCTTTAGTCCCGGTTCGTAAGCAAGCCGGGACTAAAGGTTTTGGGCTTTAGTCCCGACCCTTTAGTCCCGGTTCCAGAACCGGGACTAAAGGCCCTTTGGAACCGGGACTAAAGGCCCGTTTTCTACTAGTGGTCCACAGACAGGGGGACCAGTCCGCGGACACGGATGCGGGAGCTGGCCATCCAACGCCGTCCGCATACATTTAAACCACTATTTGAACTAAACAGATGAAATTCATGCAAACGTTGGCGGATTTCATTCAAGTTCGGTCATGATTTACATAAAAAGGTCGATATTTCGACCGTTTAACTAAAAAAGAGAAAAAAAACCTAAACCCTATATCGGATGACCACCTCGTACGCGTGGCTGCCCTGCCCTGCCGCACTGTCGTCACCGTCCATGTCATCGTCGTCGTCCCTCCAGCGGCGGAACGACGCCGGAGGGCCGCGGCAACCTTGTCCGGCAGCTGCCTGCCGCACGTGGAGGAGCCGCTCCGCCTCCTGTTGTGCGGTGTGACAATGACAACAACAGAACAGCAGATTTGCATACATACAAGGGAAAACAAATCAGTCGACCTTGAACTGGCACTAAACACTCTGCACGTTGGTACAACTGTCATCTCCCCACTCTGCTCTGCTCTGCTCTTCTCTTCTCTTCTCCAAACACAAGCCGAGCAGGGACTGTCATGCAGCTACATTATTAAGAAACAATCTCAATCACAAAACCTTACTGCCGAGACAATATAAGATACACAAACAATTGTCTTTGCCAAAGATATGGCAACAAAAACAAATTGTCGATCCAACTTTTAATTAATGTTTTGCAACATCACTTTAGCCTTTTGGCTCCATTGCCAGGGCCTGCACTGCATTCACGCCAATTTGATTTGATGTAATCAAGCAGCTGCAGGACGAAGATCTGTCTACAAGGCCGGCCAATCTTCCGTCCACCTGCACATCAAGATTTAAAGTAATAAGATAAACAAGCAGTAGCATGTAGCTGACATGGGTTTAAAAAGCGTAGCAAGGATGTTCATTACCGAGTACTCCTCTCTATCAAAATATAAGACGTTTTTGCAGTTCAATTTGAACTGCAAAAATGTCTTGTATTTTGATACAGAGGTAGTATATAGCAGTGTACAGCAGCTAACTTAACTGTCTAAATCATGCATGCTATCAAATGAATGAACAGTCAAAACAATAGCAAATGCAGAAAGGGAAATTAATACATAAGAAAGCTAAACATGCTTTGAGATTCTCAAAAACAAAAAAAAGCTAAACATGCTTTGCATTTACGAGGGGTTCGTCATTTATGGCTTAGAAACCAGCATGATTGGCTCGTTATCATTATTGATCAATAAAGCAAAGCATGTTTCCCTAAAAAGAAAGGCGTCTCTATAGGTCGCTTATAGCGACCCCAAGTGAAGCAGCGCCTGCACAACCTAGCGCGTGACAAGAATACCCGCGTCTGCCATACCTAGCATACGCATGGTATGTTTTTTTCCTTTTTCTTCTGGTTTTTTCTTCCAAATTTTCTTCCTTTATTTCGGATGTATGTGTTGGTTTTGTGTGTACTCCACCCGGAATATAGACCGTATCTCAATAAGATTATTCTTATCGCTAATACTAGAGTAGCGTGTTTCCACGTGTGTACTGGACTAAGTACTAAGGGCATCTTCAAAACGGACCCTCAAATCGCCCGTCCGAACCGCACTGTCCGGACATGATTTGCCATCCAACGCGGTACCCCATCCGTCCGCAGAGGGTCCAGACTTTCGTTTTCCCGCAAATCGAAACCAAATAAAAAAAGGCTTTGCGGGAGTCCGAGCATCCATCTGGCTAATAAAAAACCACCACGACTTGTCCGCAGGTGCAACCGTGTATGCATGCGATGGCGGAAACCCGTGTGCACACTTGTGTGGTTGGCGGAAGGACGCGTGCGTGTTGGCGGAAGGTGTTTGTGTGTGTGTGCGTGGGCGTGTTGGCGGAAAGCCAACACGGCTGTGCATGGCCATGCATGCTTGTACGCATCTGAGCTAAGGGCATCTACAACGTTGACCCGTAAATTTCCTTCCGCATCCGTCCACTAGTAGAAAACAGGGCTTTGGTTGAAGCTCAATCTACACATTAGTCCCGGTTGCATTACGAACCGGGACTAATGTGAGCATTAGTCCCGGTTCGAGCGGCTAGTGCACCGGGCAGGCATTAGTCCCGGTTCAAATGGGATCTTTAGTCCCGGTTTCAGACACCAACCGGGACTAAAGGGTGCGATGCCCTTTAGTCCCGGTTGGTGTCTCCAACCGGGACTAAAGATTAGACCTTTAGTCCCGGTTCGAGCCACCAACCGAGGGTAAAGGGGTAGAGGCTTTAGTCCTGGTTGGTGGCTCCAACCGGGACTAAAGGTTACCCCTTTAGTCCCGGTTGGAGGTTCTGAAATTTGTTTTTTGTTTTTTCATTTGTTTTTTGTTTTAAGTTTCTGTTTTGAATTGCTTATATCTTTTAGGATATTTGATGTTTTTGAGTGATTCTTTTTGCATTAGATTCAAAATTTTGTCTAGTTTCTGTTTGTGCCATTAGTTTTCAAATTTGAATGATTTAAAGATGAATTTGTTCAAATTTGCTGCAAACCCTGGATTGTGAATAATTTGAGTTTAAAAATAGTTTTTAATTTAATTCTTTTTGCTCCTAGTCACATGTTAGATTGTTGTCACAGTAAGATTTATTTGGTTATTTTTAGAATAACTTAAATTAGGATTTTAATTAAAACACTACTGTTTTGCGTATATAGTTGTTTTAGTCCTTTAATTGTTGTTTTCAATTATTTTTAGTTAGTTCTTTCTATAGATTTTAACATGTTGTAGTATGCTTCTGTTAGACAACAGTAGATAAATTTTTATAATTAATTAATATTAATTTTGCTACTGTTTTGTATTAATATTTGTTTAGCCTCAAATTCTGAAAGGAAAAAAAGTTATCCTCAAATTTAAGTTTTTTTGAATTTTTGGTCAAACTCTGGTCAAACTATGGTCAAACTACTTATTCAAGAAATATTAGTGTTACTAAATAATTATTGTTTTTTAGAATAATAGTTTCAAACTCAAACGGTGCTTCATGCTCAAGTTCAACTCCTAAGGGTTAATAGGATTGACAGCTTACTATTGTCAGGAAAACAATAAGTGCATACTTGGAAACTAGGGGGAATAGAACTCGGAAGTTAAGCATGCTTAGGCTGGGGTAGTGAGAGGATGGGTGACAAGCCGGAAAGTTAGACGATTTGGAATGAGTGGTCCATACTTGAGCAGTGATGAGGGGTGATTAGAGATTAAATTGTCAAATAATTCAAAATTTTGAAAATCAGAAAAAAAATCAAAAAAAAATTCAAATTTTTTTTCAAAAAAATTCAGAAAAACCAAATTTCAAAAAAATTCCTTTAGTCCCGGTTGGTGTTACCAACCGGGACTAAAGGTGGAGCTCCAGACAGCGGCCACATGGAGCTCCTTTAGTCCCGGTTCGTAAGCAAACCGGGACTAAAGGTTTTGGGCTTTAGTCCCGACCCTTTAGTCCCGGTTCTAGAACCGGGACTAAAGGCCCTCTGGAACCGGGACTAAAGGCCCGTTTTCTACTAGTGGTCCACAGACAGGGGGACCAGTCCGTGGACACGGATGCGGGAGCCGGCCATCCAACGCCGTCCGCGTACATTTCAACCACTATTTGAACTAAACGGATGAAATTCATGCAAACATTGACGGATTTCATTCAAGTTCGGTCATGATTTACATAAAAAGGTCGATATTTCGACCGTTTACCTAAAAAAGAGAAAAAAAACCTAAACCCTATATCGGATGACCACCTCGTACGCGTGGCTGCCCTGCCCTGCCGCACTGTCGTCACCGTCCATGTCGTCGTCGTCGTCCCTCCAGCGGCGGAACGACGCCGGAGGGCCGCGGCAACTTTGTCCGGCAGCTGCCTGCCGCACGTGGAGGAGCCGCTCCGCCTCCTGTTGTGCGGTGTGACAATGACAACAACAGAACAGCAGATTTGCATACATACAAGGGAAAACAAATCAATCGAGCTTGAACTGGCACTAAACACTCTGCACGTTGGTACTACTGTCATCTCCCCACTCTGCTCTGCTCTTCTCTTCTCTTCTCCAAACAAAAGCCGAGCAGGGACTGTCATGCAGCTACATTATTAAAAAACAATCTCAATCACAAAACCTTACTGCCGAGACAATATAAGATACACAAACAATTGTCTTTGCCAAAGATATGGCAACAAAAACAAATTGTCGATCCAACTTTTAATTAATGTTTTGCAACATCACTTTAGCCTTTTGGCTCCATTGCCAGGGCCTGCACTGCATTCATGCCAATTTGATTTGATGTAATCAAGCAGCTGCAGGACGAAGATCTGTCTACAAGGCCGGCCGATCTTCCGTCCACCTGCACATCAAGATTTAAAGTAATAAGATAAACAAGCAGTAGCATGTAGCTGACATGGGTTTAAAAAGCGTAGCAAGGATGTTCATTACCGAGTACTCCTCTCTATCAAAATATAAGACGTTTTTGCAGTTCAATTTGAACTGCAAAAATGTCTTGTATTTTGATACAAAGGTAGTATATAGCAGTGTACAGCAGCTAACTTAACTGTCTAAATCATGCATGCTATCAAATGAATGAACAGTCAAAACAATAGCAAATGCAGAAAGGGAAATTAATACATAAGAAAGCTAAACATGCTTTGAGATTCTCAAAAACAAAAAAAAGCTAAACATGCTTTGCATTTACGAGGGGTTCGTCATTTATGGCTTATAAACCCGCATGATTGGCTCGTTATCATTATTGATCAATAAAGCAAAGCATGTTTCCCTAAAAAGAAAGGCGTCGCTATAGGTCGCTTATAGCGACCCCAAGTGAAGCATCGCCTGCACAACCTAGCGCGTGACAAGAATACCCGCGTCTGCCATACATAGCATACGCATGGTATATTTTTTTCCTTTTTCTTATGGATTTTTCTTCCAACTTTTCTTCCTTTATTTCGGATGTATGTGTTGGTTTTGTGTGTACTCCACCCAGAATATAGACCGTATCTCAATAAGATTATTCTTATCGCTAATACTAGAGTAGCGTGTTTCCACGTGTGTACTGGACTAAGTACTAAGGGCATCTTCAAAACGGACCCTCAAATCGCCCGTCCGAACCGCACTGTCCGGACATGATTTGCCATCCAACGCGGTACCCCATCCGTCCGCAGAGGGTCCATACTTTCGTTTTCCCGCAAATCGAAACCAAATAAAAAAAGGCTTTGCGGGAGTCCGAGCATCCATCTGGCTAATAAAAAACCACCACGACTTGTCCGCATGTGCAACCATGTATGCATGCGATGCCGGAAACCCGTGTGCACACTTGTGTGGTTGGCGGAAGGACGCGTGCGTGTTGGCGGAAGGTGTTTGTGTGTGTGTGCGTGCACGTGTTGGCGGAAAGCCAACACGCCTGTGCATGGCCATGCATGCTTGTACGCATCTGAGCTAAGGGCATCTACAACGTTGACCCGTAAATTTCCTTCCGCATCCGTCCACTAGTAGAAAACAGGGCTTTGGTTGAAGCTCAATCTACACATTAGTCCCGGTTGCATTACGAACCGGGACTAATGTGAGCATTAGTTACGTTTCGAGCGGCTAGTGCGCCGGGCAGGCATTAGTCCCTGTTCAAATGGGATCTTTAGTCCCGGTTTCAGACACCAACCGGGACTAAAGGGTGCGATGCCCCTTAGTCCCGGTTGGTGTCTCCAACCGGGACTAAAGATTAGACCTTTAGTCCCGGTTCGAGCCACCAACCGGGACTAAAGGGGTTGAGGCTTTAGTCCTGGTTGGTGGCTCCAACCGGGACTAAAGGTTACCCCTTTAGTCCCGGTTGGAGGTTCTGAAATTTGTTTTTTGTTTTTTCATTTGTTTTTTGTTTTAAGTTTCTGTTTTGAATTGCTTATATCTTTTAGGATATTTGATGTTTTTGAGTGATTATTTTTGCATTAGATTCAAAATTTTGTCTAGTTTCTGTTTGTGCCATTAGTTTTCAAATTTGAATGATTTAAATATGAATTTGTTCAAATTTGCTTCAAACCCTAGATTGTGAATAATTTGAGTTTAAAAATAGTTTTTAATTTAATTCTTTTTGCTCCTAGTCACATGTTAGATTGTTGTCACAGTAAGATTTATTTGGTTATTTTTAGAATAATTTAAATTAGTATTTTAATTAAAACAGTACTGTTTTGCGTATATAGTTGTTTTAGTCCTTTAATTGTTGTTTTCAATTATTTTTAGTTAGTTCTTTCTATAGATTTTAACATGTTGTAGTATGCTTCTGTTAGACACCAGTAGATAAATTTTTATAATTTATTAATATTAATTTTGCTACTGTTTTGTATTAATATTTGTTTAGCCTCAAATTCTGAAAGGAAAAAAAGTTATCCTCAAATTTAAGTTTTTTTGAATTTTTGGTCAAACTCTGGTCAAACTATGGTCAAACTACTTATTCAAGAAATATTAGTGTTACTAAATAATTATTGTTTTTTAGAATAATAGTTTCAAACTCAAACGGTGCTTCATGCTCAAGTTCAACTCCTAAGGGTTAATAGGATTGACAGCTTACTATTTTCAGGAAAACAATAAGTGCATACTTGGAAACTAGGGGGAATAGAACTCGGAAGTTAAGCATGCTTAGGCTGGGGTAGTGAGAGGATGGGTGACCAGCCGGAAAGTTAGACGATTTGGAATGAGTGGTCCATACTTAAGCAGTGATGAGGGGTGAGTAGAGATTAAATTGTCAAATAATTCAAAATTTTGAAAATCAGAAAAAAAATCGAAAAAAAATTCAATTTTTTTTTTCAAAATAATTCAGAAAAAACGAAATTTCAAAAAAATTCCTTTAGTCCCGGTTGGTGTTACGGTTGGTGTTACCAACCGGGACTAAAGGTGGAGCTCCAGACAGCGGCCAGGTGGAGCTCCTTTAGTCCCGGTTCGTAAGCAAACCGGGACTAAAGGTTTTGGGCTTTAGTCCCGACCCTTTAGTCCCGGTTCCAGAACCGGGACTAAAGGCCCTCTGGAACCGGGACTAAAGGCCCGTTTTCTACTAGTGGTCCACAGAAAGGGGGACTAGTCCGCGGACACGGATGCAGGAGCCGGCCATCCAACGCCGTCCGCGTACATTTCAACCACTATTTGAACTAAACGGATGAACTTCATGCAAACATTGGCGGATTTCATTCAAGTTCGGTCATGATTTACATAAAAAGGTCGATATTTCGACCGTTTAACTAAAAAAGAGAAAAAAACCCTAAACCCTATATCGGATGACCACCTCGTACGCGTGGCTGCCCTGCCCTGCCGCACTGTCGTCACCGTCCATGTCGTCATCGTCGTCCCTCCAGCGGCGGAACGACGCCGGAGGGCCGCGGCAACCTTGTCCGGCAGCTGCCTGCCGCACGTGGAGGAGCCGCTCCGCCTCCTGTTGTGCGGTGTGACAATGACAACAACAGAACAGCAGATTTGCATACATACAAGGGAAAACAAATCAGTCGAGCTTGAACTGGCACTAAACACTCTGCACGTTGGTACTACTGTCATCTCCCCACTCTGCTCTGCTCTTCTCTTCTCTTCTCCAAACACAAGCCGAGCAGGGACTGTCATGCAGCTACATTATTAAAAAACAATCTCAATCACAAAACCTTACTGCCGAGACAATATAAGATACACAAACAATTGTCTTTGCCAAAGATATGGCAACAAAAACAAATTGTCGATCCAACTTTTAATTAATGTTTTGCAACATCACTTTAGCCTTTTGGCTCCGTTGCCAGGGCCTGCACTGCATTCATGCCAATTTGATTTGATGTAATCAAGCAGCTGCAGGACGAAGATCTGTCTACAAGGCCGGCTGATCTTCCGTCCACCTGCACATCAAGATTTAAAGTAATAAGATAAACAAGCAGTAGCATGTAGCTGACATGGGTTTAAAAAGCGTAGCAAGGATGTTCATTACCGAGTACTCCTCTCTATCAAAATATAAGACGTTTTTGCAGTTCAATTTGAACTGCAAAAATGTCTTGTATTTTGATACAGAGGTAGTATATAGCAGTGTACAGCAGCTAACTTAACTGTCTAAATCATGCATGCTATCAAATGAATGAATAGTAAAACAATAGCAAATGCAGAAAGGGAAATTAATACATAAGAAAGCTAAACATGCTTTGAGATTCTCAAAAACAAAAAAAAGCTAAACATGCTTTGCATTTACGAGGGGTTCGTCATTTATGGCTTATAAACCCGCATGATTGGCTCGTTATCATTATTGATCAATAAAGCAAAGCATGTTTCCCTAAAAAGAAAGGCGTCTCTATAGGTCGCTTATAGCGACCCCAAGTGAAGCATCGCCTGCACAACCTAGCGCGTGACAAGAATACCCGCGTCTGCCATACCTAGCATACGCAAGGTATGTTTTTTCCTTTTTCTTATGGTTTTTTCTTCCAACTTTTCTTCCTTTATTTCGGATGTATGTGTTGGTTTTGTGTGTACTCCACCCGGAATATAGACCGTATCTCAATAAGATTATTCTTATCGCTAATACTAGAGTAGCGTGTTTCCACGTGTGTACTGGACTAAGTACTAAGGGCATCTTCAAAACGGACCCTCAAATCGCCCGTTCGAACCGCACTGTCCGGACATGATTTGCCATCCAACGCGGTACCCCATCCGTCCGCAGAGGGTCCAGACTTTCGTTTTCCCGCAAATCGAAACCAAATAAAAAAAGGCTTTGCGGGAGTCCGAGCATCCATCTGGCTAATAAAAAACCACCACGACTTGTCCGCATGTGCAACCGTGTATGCATGCGATGGCGGAAACCCGTGTGCACACTTGTGTGGTTGGCGGAAGGACGCGTGCGTGTTGGCGGAAGGTGTTTGTGTGTGTGTGCGTGCGCGTGTTGGCGGTGCATGGCCATGCATGCTTGTACGCATCTGAGCTAAGGGCATCTACAACGTTGACCCGTGAATTTCCTTCCGCATCCGTCCACTAGTAGAAAACAAGGCTTTGGTTGAAGCTCAATCCTCACATTAGTCCCGGTTCGAGCGGCTAGTGCGCCGGGTAGGCATTAGTCCCGGTTCAAATGGGATCTTTAGTCCCGGTTTCAGACACCAACCGGGACTAAAGGGTGCGATGCCCTATAGTCCCGGTTGGTGTCTCCAACCGGGACTAAAGATTAGACCTTTATTCCCGGTTCGGGGTTGAGGCTTTAGTCCTGGTTGGTGGCTCCAACCGGGACTAAAGGTTACCCCTTTAGTCCCCGTTGGAGGTTCTGAAATTTGTTTTTTGTTTTTTCATTTGTTTTTTGTTTTAAGTTTCTGTTTTGAATTGCTTATATCTTTTAGGATATTTGATGTTTTTGAGTGATTCTTTTTGCATTAGATTCAAAATTTTGTCTAGTTTCTGTTTATGCCATTAGTTTTCAAATTTGAATGATTTAAATATGAATTTTTTCAAATTTTCTTCAAACCCTAGATTGTGAATAATTTGAGTTTAAAAATAGTTTTTAATTTAATTCTTTTTGCTCCTAGTCACATGTTAGATTGTTGTCACAGTAAGATTTATTTGGTTATTTTTAGAATAATTTAAATTAGGATTTTAATTAAAATAGTACTGTTTTGCTTATATAGTTGTTTTAGTCCTTTAATTGTTGTTTTCAATTATTTTTAGTTAGTTCTTTCTGTAGATTTTAACATGTTGTAGTATGCTTCTGTTAGACAACAGTAGATAAATTTTTATAATTAATTAATATTAATTTTGCTACTGTTTTGTATTAATATTTGTTTAGCCTCAAATTCTGAAAGGAAAAAAAGTTATCCTCAAATTTAAGTTTTTTTGAATTTTTGGTCAAACTCTGGTCAAACTATGGTCAAACTACTTATTCAAGAAATATTAGTGTTACTAAATAATTATTGTTTTTTAGAATAATAGTTTCAAACTCAAACGGTGCTTCATGCTCAAGTTCAACTCCTAAGGGTTAATAGGATTGACAGCTTACTATTGTCAGGAAAACAATAAGTGCATACTTGGAAACTAGGGGGAATAGAACTCGGAAGTTAAGCATGCTTAGGCTGGGGTAGTGAGAGGATGGGTGACCAGCCGGAAAGTTAGACGATTTGGAATGAGTGGTCCATACTTGAGTAGTGATGAGGGGTGATTAGAGATTAAATTGTCAAATAATTCAAAATTTTGAAAATCAGAAAAAAAAAAACAAAAAAAAATTCAAATTTTTTTTTTCAAAATAATTCAGAAAACCCAAATTTCAAAAAAATTCCTTTAGTCCCGGTTGGTGTTACCAACCGGGACTAAAGGTGGAGCTCTAGACAGCGGCCAGGTGGAGCTCCTTTAGTCCCGGTTCGTAAGCAAACCGGGACTAAAGGTTTTGGGCTTTAGTCCCGACCCTTTAGTCCCGGTTCCAGAACCGGGACTAAAGGCCCTCTGGAACCGGGACTAAAGGCCCGTTTTCTACTAGTGGTCCACAGACAGGGGGACCAGTCCGCGGACACGGATGCGGGAGCCGGCCATCCAACGCCATCCGCGTACATTTCAACCACTATTTGAACTGAACGGATGAAATTCATGCAAACATTGGCGGATTTCATTCAAGTTCGGTCATGATTTACATAAAAAGGTCGATATTTCGACCGTTTAACTAAAAAAGAGAAAAAAAACCTAAACCCTATATCGGATGACCACCTCGTACGCGTGGCTGCCCTGCCCTGCCGCACTGTCGTCACCGTCCATGTCGTCGTCGTCGTCCCTCCAGCAGCGGAACGACGCCGGAGGGCCGCGGCAACCATGTCCGGCAGCTGCCTGCCGCACGTGGAGGAGCCGCTCTGCCTCCTGTTGTGCGGTGTGACAATGACAACAAAAGAACAACAGATTTGCATACATACAAGGGAAAACAAATCAGTCGAGCTTGAACTGCCACTAAACACTCTGCACGTTGGTACTACTGTCATCTCCCCACTCTGCTCTGCTCTTCTCTTCTCTTCTCCAAACACAAGCCGAGCAGGGACTGTCATGTAGCTACATTATTAAAAAACAATCTCAATCACAAAACCTTACTGCCGAGACAATATAAGATACAGAAACAATTGTCTTTGCTAAAGATATGGCAACAAAAACAAATTGTTCATCCAACTTTTAATTAATGTTTTGTAACATCACTTTAGCCTTTTGGCTCCATTGCCAGGGCCTGCACTGCATTCATGCCAATTTGATTTGATGTAATCAAGCAGCTGCAGGACGAAGATCTGTCTACAAGGCCGGCCGATCTTCCGTCCACCTGCACATCAAGATTTAAAGTAATAAGATAAACAAGCAGTAGCATGTAGCTGACATGGGTTTAAAAAGCGTAGCAAGGATGTTCATTACCGAGTACTCCTCTCTATCAAAATATAAGACGTTTTTGCAGTTCAATTTGAACTGCAAAAATGTCTTGTATTTTGATACAGAGGTAGTATATAGCAGTGTACAACAGCTAACTTAACTGTCTAAATCATGCATGCTATCAAATGAATGAACAGTCAAAACAATAGCAAATGCAGAAAGGGAAATTAATACATAAGAAAGCTAAACATGCTTTGAGATTCTCAAAAACAAAAAAAAGCTAAACATGCTTTGCATTTACGAGGGGTTCGTCATTTATGGCTTATAAACCCGCATGATTGGCTCGTTATCATTATTGATCAATAAAGCAAAGCATGTTTCCCTCAAAAGAAAGGCGTCTCTATAGGTCGCTTATAGCAACCCCAAGTGAAGCATCGCCTGCACAACCTAGCGCGTGACAAGAATACCCGCGTCTGCCATACCTAGCATACGCATGGTATGTTTTTTCCTTTTTCTTATGGTTTTTTCTTCCAACTTTTCTTCCTTTATTTCGGATGTATGTGTTGGTTTTGTGTGTACTCCACCCGGAATATAGACCGTATCTCAATAAGATTATTCTTATCGCTAATACTAGAGTAGCGTGTTTCCACGTGTGTACTGGACTAAGTACTAAGGGCATCTTCAAAACGGACCCTCAAATCGCCCGTCCGAACCGCACTGTCCGGACATGATTTGCCATCCAACGCGGTACCCCATCCGTTCGCAGAGGGTCCAGACTTTCATTTTCCTGCAAATCGAAACCAAATAAAAAAAGGCTTTGCGGGAGTCCGAGCATCCATCTGGCTAATAAAAAACCACCACGACTTGTCCGCATGTGCAACCGTGTATGCATGTGATGGCGGAAACCCGTGTGCACACTTGTGTGGTTGGCGGAAGGACGCGTACGTGTTGGCGGAAGGTGTTTGTGTGTGTGTGCGTGCGCGTGTTGGCGGAAAGCCAACACGCCTGTGCATGGCCATGCATGCTTGTACGCATCTGAGCTAAGGGCATCTACAACGTTGACCCGTAAATTTCCTTCCGCATCCGTCCACTAGTAGAAAACAGGGCTTTGGTTGAAGCTCAATCTACACATTAGTCCCGGTTGCATTACGAACCGGGACTAATGTGAGCATTAGTCCTGGTTCGAGCGGCTAGTGCGCCGGGCAGGCATTAGGCCCGGTTCAAATGGGATCTTTAGTCCCGGTTTCAGACACCAACCGGGACTAAAGGGTGCGATGCCCTATAGTCCCGGTTGGTGTCTCCAACTGGGACTAAAGATTAGACCTTTAGTCCCGGTTCGGGGTTGAGGCTTTAGTCCTGGTTGGTGGCTCCAACCGGGACTAATGGTTACCCCTTTAGTCCCGGTTGGAGGTTCTGAAATTTGTTTTTTGTTTTTTCATTTGTTTTTTGTTTTAAGTTTCTGTTTTGAATTGCTTAGATCTTCTAGGATATTTGATGTTTTTGAGTGATTCTTTTTGCATTAGATTCAAAATTTTGTCTAGTTTCTGTTTGTGCCATTAGTTTTCAATTTTGAATGATTTAAATATGAATTTGTTCAAATTTGCTTCAAACCCTAGATTGTGAATAATTTGAGTTTAAAAATAGTTTTTAATTTAATTCTTTTTGCTCCTAGTCACATGTTAGATTGTTGTCACAGTAAGATTTATTTGGTTATTTTTAGAATAATTTAAATTAGGATTTTAATTAAAACAATACTGTTTGGCTTATATAGTTGTTTTAGTCCTTTAATTGTTGTTTTCAATTATTTTTAGTTAGTTCTTTCTGTAGATTTTAACATGTTGTAGAATGCTTCTGTTAGACAACAGTAGATAAATTTTTATAATTAATTAATATTAATTTTGCTACTGTTTTGTATTAATATTTGTTTAGCCTCAAATTCTGAAAGGAAAAAAGTTATCCTCAAATTTAAGTTTTTTTGAATTTTTGGTCAAACTCTGGTCAAACTATGGTCAAACTACTTATTCAAGAAATATTAATGTTACTAAATAATTATTGTTTTTTAGAATAATAGTTTCAAACTCAAACGGTGCTTCATGCTCAAGTTAAACTCCTAAGGGTTAATAGGATTGACAGCTTACTATTGTCAGGAAAACAATAAGTGCATACTTGGAAACTAGGGGGAATAGAACTCGGAAGTTAAGCGTGCTTAGGCTGGGGTAGTGAGAGGATGGGTGACCAGCCGGGAAGTTAGACGATTTGGAATGAGTGGTCCATACTTGAGCAGTGATGAGGGGTGATTAGAGATTAAATTGTCAAATAATTCAAAATTTAAAAAATCGAAAAAAAATTCAAATTTTTTTTTCAAAAAAATTCAGAAAAACCAAATTTCAAAAAAATTCCTTTAGTCCCGGTTGGTGTTACCAACCGGGACTAAAGGTGGAGCTCCAGGCAGCGGCCACGTGGAGCTCCTTTAGTCCCGGTTCGTAAGCAAACCGGGACTAAAGGTTTTGGGCTTTAGTCCCGACCCTTTAGTCCCGGTTCCAGAACCGGGACTAAAGGCCCTCTGGAACCGGGACTAAAGGCCCGTTTTCTACTAGTGGTCCACAGACAGGGGGACCAGTCCGAGGACACGGATGCGGGAGCCGGCCATCCAACGCCGTCCGCGTACATTTCAACCACTATTTGAACTAAATGGATGAAATTCATGCAAACATTGGCGGATTTCATTCAAGTTCGGTCATGATTTACATAAAAAGGTCGATATTTCGACCGTTTAACTAAAAAAGAAAAAAAAACCTAAACCCTATATCGGATGACCACCTCGTACGCGTGGCTGCCCTGCCCTGCCGCACTGTCGTCACCGTCCATGTCGTCGTCGTCGTCCCTCCAGCGGCGGAACGACGCCGGAGAGCCGCGGCAACCTTGTCCGGCAGCTGCCTGCCGCACGTGGAGGAGCCGCTCCGCCTCCTGTTGTGCGGTGTGACAATGACAACAACAGAACAGCAGATTTGCATACATACAAGGGAAAACAAATCAGTCGAGCTTGAACTGGCACTAAACACTCTGCACGTTGGTACTACTGTCATCTCCCCACTCTGCCCTGCTCTTCTCTTCTCTTCTCCAAACACAAGCCGAGCAGGGACTGTCATGCAGCTACATTATTAAAAAACAATCTCAATCACAAAACCTTACTGCCGAGACAATATAAGATACACAAACAATTGTCTTTGCCAAAGATATGGCAACAAAAACAAATTGTCGATCCAACTTTTAATTAATGTTTTGAACATCACTTTAGCCTTTTGGCTCCATTGCCAGGGCCTGCACTGCATTCATGCCAATTTGATTTGATGTAATCAAGCAGCTGCAGGACGAAGATCTGTCTACAAGGCCGGCCGATCTTCCGTCCACCTGCACATCAAGATTTAAAGTAATAAGATAAACAAGCAGTAGCATGTAGCTGACATGGGTTTAAAAAGCGTAGCAAGGATGTTCATTACCGAGTACTCCTCTCTATCAAAATATAAGACGTTTTTGCAGTTCAATTTGAACTGCAAAAATGTCTTGTATTTTGATACAGAGGTAGTATATAGCAGTGTACAGCAGCTAACTTAACTGTCTAAATCATGCATGCTATCAAATGAATGAACAGTCAAAACAATAGCAAATGCAGAAAGGGAAATTAATACATAAGAAAGCTAAACATGCTTTGAGATTCTCAAAAACAAAACAAAAAAATGCTAAACATGCTTTGCATTTACGAGGGGTTCGTCATTTATGGCTTATAAACCCGCATGATTGGCTCGTTATCGTTATTGATCAATAAAGCAAAGCATGTTTCCCTAAAAAGAAAGGCGTCTCTATAGGTCGCTTATAGCGACCCCAAGTGAAGCATCGCCTGCACAACCTAGCGCGTGACAAGAATACCCGCGTCTGCCATACCTAGCATACGCAAGGTATGTTTTTTCCTTTTTCTTATGGTTTTTTCTTCCAACTTTTCTTCCTTTATTTCGGATGTATGTGTTGGTTTTGTGTGTACTCCACCCGGAATATAGACCGTATCTCAATAAGATTATTCTTATCGCTAATACTAGAGTAGCGTGTTTCCACGTGTGTACTGGACTAAGTACTAAGGGCATCTTCAAAACGGACCCTCAAATCGCCCGTCCGAACCGCACTGTCCGGACATGATTTGCCATCCAACGCGGTACCCCATCCGTCCGCAGAGGGTCCAGACTTTCGTTTTCCCGCAAATCGAAACCAAATAAAAACAGGCTTTGCGGGAGTCCGAGCATCCATCTGGCTAATAAAAAACCACCACGACTTGTCCGCATGTGCAACCGTGTATGCATGCGATGGCAGAAACCCGTGTGCACACTTGTGTGGTTGGCGGAAGGACGCGTGCGTGTTGGCGGAAGGTGTTTGTGTGTGTGTGCGTGCGCGAGTTGGCGGAAAGCCAACAAGCCTGTGCATGGCCATGCATGCTTGTACGCATCTGAGCTAAGGGCATCTACAACGTTGACCCGTAAATTTCCTTCCGCATCCGTCCACTAGTAGAAAACAGGGCTTTGGTTGAAGCTCAATCTACACATTAGTCCCGGTTGCATTACGAACCGGGACTAATGTGAGCATTAGTCCCGGTTCGAGCGGCTAGTGCGCCGGGCAGGCATTAGTCCCGGTTCAAATGGGATCTTTAGTCCCGGTTTCAGACACCAACCGGGACTAAAGGGTGCGATGCCCTTTAGTCCCGGTTGGTGTCTCCAACCGGGACTAAAGATTAGACCTTTAGTCCCGGTTCGAGCCACCAACCGGGACTAAAGGGGTTGAGGCTTTAGTCCAGGTTGGTGGCTCCAACCGGGACTAAAGGTTACCCCTTTAGTCCCCGTTGGAGGTTCTGAAATTTGTTTTTTGTTTTTTCATTTGTTTTTTGTTTTAAGTTTCTGTTTTGAATTGCTTATATCTTTTAGGATATTTGATGTTTTTGCGTGATTCTTTTTGCATTAGATTCAAAATTTGTCTAGTTTCTGTTTGTGCCATTATTTTTCAAATTTGAATGATTTAAATATGAATTTGTTCAAATTTGCTTCAAACCCTAGATTGTGAATAA
This sequence comes from Elymus sibiricus, assembly GCA_039707655.1. Classification (NCBI taxonomy): domain Eukaryota; kingdom Viridiplantae; phylum Streptophyta; class Magnoliopsida; order Poales; family Poaceae; genus Elymus; species Elymus sibiricus. The sequence goes on from CM077675.1 coordinate 538,111,636, forward strand.
TTTGAGTTTAAAAATAGTTTTTAATTTAATTCTTTTTGCTCCTAGTCACATGTTAGATTGTTGTCACAGTAAGATTTATTTGGTTATTTTTAGAATAATTTAAATTAGGATTTTAATTAAAACAGTACTGTTTTGCTTATATAGTTGTTTTAGTCCTTTAATTGTTGTTTTCAATTATTTTTAGTTAGTTCTTTCTGTAGATTTTAACATGTTGTAGTATGCTTCTGTTAGACAGCAGTAGATAAATTTTTATAATTTATTAATATTAATTTTGCTACTGTTTTGTATTAATATTTGTTTAGCCTCAAATTCTGAAAGGAAAAAAAGTTATCCTCAAATTTAAGTTTTTTTGAATTTTTGGTCAAACTCTGGTCAAACTATGGTCAAACTACTTATTCAAGAAATATTAGTGTTACTAAATAATTATTGTTTTTTAGAATAATAGTTTCAAACTCAAACGGTGCTTCATGCTCAAATTCAACTCATAAGGGTTAATAGGATTGACAGCTTACTATTGTCAGGAAAACAATAAGTGCATACTTGGAAACTAGGGGGAATAGAACTCGGAAGTTAAGCGTGCTTAGGCTGGGGTAGTGAGAGGATGGGTGACCAGCCGGGAAGTTAGACGATTTGGAATGAGTGGTCCATACTTGAGCAGTGATGAGCGGTGATTAGAGATTAAATTGTAAAATAATTCAAAATTTAAAAAATCGAAAAAAAATTCAATTTTTTTTTAAAAAAAAATTCAGAAAAACCAAATTTCAAAAAAATTCCTTTAGTCCCGGTTGGTGTTACCAACCGGGACTAAAGGTGGAGCTCCAGGCAGCGGCCACGTGGAGCTCCTTTAGTCCCGGTTCGTAAGCAAACCGGGACTAAAGGTTTTGGGCTTTAGTCCCGACCCTTTAGTCCCGGTTCCAGAACCGGGACTAAAGGTCCTCTGGAACCGGGACTAAAGGCCCGTTTTCTACTAGTGGTCCACAGACAGGGGGACCAGTCCGCGGACACGGATGCGGGAGCCGGCCATCCAACGCCGTCCGCGTACATTTCAACCACTATTTGAACTAAACGGATGAAATTCATGCAAACATTGGCGGATTTCATTCAAGTTCGGTCATGATTTACATAAAAAGGTCGATATTTCGACCGTTTAACTAAAAAAGAGAAAAAAAACCTAAACCCTATATCGGATGACCACCTCGTACGCGTGGCTGCCCTGCCCTGCCGCACTGTCGTCACCGTCCATGTCGTCGTCATCGTCCCTCCAGCGGCGGAACGACGCCGGAGGGCCGCGGCAACCTTGTCCGGCAGCTGCCTGCCGCACGTGGAGGAGCCGCTCCGCCTCCTGTTGTGCGGTGTGACAATGACAACAACAGAACAGCAGATTTGCATACATACAAGGGAAAACAAATCAGTCGAGCTTGAACTGGCACTAAACACTCTGCACGTTGGTACTACTGTCATCTCCCCACTCTGCTCTGCTCTTCTCTTCTCTTCTCCAAACACAAGCCGAGCAGGGACTGTCATGCAGCTACATTATTAAAAAACAATCTCAATCACAAGACCTTACTGCCGAGACAATATAAGATACACAAACAATTGTCTTTGCCAAAGATATGGCAACAAAAACAAATTGTCGATCCAACTTTTAATTAATGTTTTGCAACATCACTTTAGCCTTTTGGCTCCATTGCCAGGGCCTGCACTGCATTCATGCCAATTTGATTTGATGTAATCAAGCAGCTGCAGGACGAAGATCTGTCTACAAGGCCGGCCGATCTTCCGTCCACCTGCACATCAAGATTTAAAGTAATAAGATAAACAAGCAGTAGCATGTAGCTGACATGGGTTTAAAAAGCGTAGCAAGGATGTTCATTACCGAGTACTCCTCTCTATCAAAATATAAGACGTTTTTGCAGTTCAATTTGAACTGCAAAAATGTCTTGTATTTTGATACAGAGGTAGTATATAGCAGTGTACAGCAGCTAACTTAACTGTCTAAATCATGCATGCTATCAAATGAATGAACAGTCAAAACAATAGCAAATGCAGAAAGGGAAATTAATACATAAGAAAGCTAAACATGCTTTGAGATTCTCAAAAACAAAACAAAAAAAAGCTAAACATGCTTTGCATTTACGAGGGGTTCGTCATTTATGGCTTATAAACCCGCATGATTGGCTCGTTATCGTTATTGATCAATAAAGCAAAGCATGTTTCCCTAAAAAGAAAGGTGTCTCTATAGGTCGCTTATAGCGACCCCAAGTGAAGCATCGCCTGCACAACCTAGCGCGTGACAAGAATACCCGCGTCTGCCATACCTAGCATACGCAAGGTATGTTTTTTCCTTTTTCTTATGGTTTTTTCTTCCAACTTTTCTTCCTTTATTTCGGATGTATGTGTTGGTTTTGTGTGTACTCCACCCGGAATATAGACCGTATCTCAATAAGATTATTCTTATCGCTAATACTAGAGTAGCGTGTTTCCACGTGTGTACTGGACTAAGTACTAAGGGCATCTTCAAAACGGACCCTCAAATCGCCCGTCCGAACCGCACTGTCCGGACATGATTTGCCATCCAACGCGGTACCCCATCCGTCCGCAGAGGGTCCAGACTTTCGTTTTCCCGCAAATCGAAACCAAATAAAAACAGGCTTTGCGGGAGTCCGAGCATCCATCTGGCTAATAAAAAACCACCACGACTTGTCCGCATGTGCAACCGTGTATGCATGCGATGGCAGAAACCCGTGTGCACACTTGTGTGGTTGGCGGAAGGACGCGTGCGTGTTGGCGGAAGGTGTTTGTGTGTGTGTGCGTGCGCGAGTTGGCGGAAAGCCAACAAGCCTGTGCATGGCCATGCATGCTTGTACGCATCTGAGCTAAGGGCATCTACAACGTTGACCCGTAAATTTCCTTCCGCATCCGTCCACTAGTAGAAAACAGGGCTTTGGTTGAAGCTCAATCTACACATTAGTCCCGGTTGCATTACGAACCGGGACTAATGTGAGCATTAGTCCTGGTTCGAGCGGCTAGTGCGCCGGGCAGGCATTAGTCCCGGTTCAAATGGGATTTTAGTCCCGGTTTCAGACACCAACCGGGACTAAAGGGTGCGATGCCCTTTAGTCCCGGTTGGTGTCTCCAACCGGGACTAAAGATTAGACCTTTAGTCCCGGTTCGAGCCACCAACCGGGACTAAAGGGGTTGAGGCTTTAGTCCTGGTTGGTGGCTCCAACCGGGACTAAAGGTTACCCCTTTAGTCCCCGTTGGAGGTTCTGAAATTTGTTTTTTGTTTTTTCATTTGTTTTTTGTTTTAAGTTTCTGTTTTGAATTGCTTATATCTTTTAGGATATTTGATGTTTTTGAGTGATTCTTTTTGCATTAGATTCAAAATTTTGTCTAGTTTCTGTTTGTGCCATTATTTTTCAAATTTGAATGATTTAAATATGAATTTGTTCAAATTTGCTTCAAACCCTAGATTGTGAATAATTTGAGTTTAAAAATAGTTTTTAATTTAATTCTTTTTGCTCCTAGTCACATGTTAGATTGTTGTCACAGTAAGATTTATTTGGTTATTTTTAGAATAATTTAAATTAGGATTTTAATTAAAACAGTACTGTTTTGCTTATATAGTTGTTTTAGTCCTTTAATTGTTGTTTTCAATTATTTTTAGTTAGTTCTTTCTGTAGATTTTAACATGTTGTAGTATGCTTCTGTTAGACAGCAGTAGATAAATTTTTATAATTTATTAATATTAATTTTGCTACTGTTTTGTATTAATATTTGTTTAGCCTCAAATTCTGAAAGGAAAAAAAGTTATCCTCAAATTTAAGTTTTTTTGAATTTTTGGTCAAACTCTGGTCAAACTATGGTCAAACTACTTATTCAAGAAATATTAGTGTTACTAAATAATTATTGTTTTTTAGAATAATAGTTTCAAACTCAAACGGTGCTTCATGCTCAAGTTCAACTCCTAAGGGTTAATAGGATTGACAGCTTACTATTGTCAGGAAAACAATAAGTGCATACTTGGAAACTAGGGGGAATAGAACTCGGAAGTTAAGCGTGCTTATGCTGGGGTAGTGAGAGGATGGGTGACCAGCCGGGAAGTTAGACGATTTGGAATGAGTGGTCCATACTTGAGCAGTGAAGAGGGGTGATTAGAGATTAAATTGTCAAATAATTCAAAATTTAAAAAATCGAAAAAAAAATCAAATTTTTTTTTCAAAAAAATTCAGAAAAACCAAATTTCAAAAAAATTCCTTTAGTCCCGGTTGGTGTTAACAACCGGGACTAAAGGTGGAGCTCCAGGCAGCGGCCACGTGGAGCTCCTTTAGTCCCGGTTCGTAAGCAAACCGGGACTAAAGGTTTTGGGCTTTAGTCCCGACCCTTTAGTCCCGGTTCCAGAACCGGGACTAAAGGCCCTCTGGAACCGGGACTAAAGGCCCGTTTTCTACTAGTGGTCCACAGACAGGGGGACCAGTCCGCGGACACGGATGCGGGAGCCGGCCATCCAACGCCGTCCGCGTACATTTCAACCACTATTTGAACTAAACGGATGAAATTCAGGCAAACATTGGCGGATTTCATTCAAGTTCGGTCATGATTTACATAAAAAGGTCGATATTTCGACCGTTTAACTAAAAAAGAGAAAAAAAACCTAAACCCTATATCGGATGACCACCTCGTACGCGTGGCTGCCCTGCCCTGCCGCACTGTCGTCACCGTCCATGTCGTCGTCATCGTCCCTCCAGCGGCGGAACGACGCCGGAGGGCCGCGGCAACCTTGTCCGGCAGCTGCCTGCCGCACGTGGAGGAGCCGCTCCGCCTCCTGTTGTGCGGTGTGACAATGACAACAACAGAACAGCAGATTTGCATACATACAAGGGAAAACAAATCAGTCGAGCTTGAACTGGCACTAAACACTCTGCACGGTACTACTGTCATCTCCCCACTCTGCTCTGCTCTTCTCTTCTCTTCTCCAAACACAAGCCGAGCAGGGACTGTCATGCAGCTACATTATTAAAAAACAATCTCAATCACAAAACCTTACTGCCGAGACAATATAAGATACACAAACAATTGTCTTTGCAAAAGATATGGCAACAAAAACAAATTGTCGATCCAACTTTTAATTAATGTTTTGCAACATACCTTTAGCCTTTTGGCTCCATTGCCAGGGCCTGCACTGCATTCATGCCAATTTGATTTGATGTAATCAAGCAGCTGCAGGACGAAGATCTGTCTACAAGGCCGGCCGATCTTCCGTCCACCTGCACATCAAGATTTAAAGTAATAAGATAAACAACCAGTAGCATGTAGCTGACATGGGTTTAAAAAGCGTAGCAAGGATGTTCATTACCGAGTACTCCTCTCTATCAAAATATAAGACGTTTTTGCAGTTCAATTTGAACTGCAAAAATGTCTTGTATTTTGATACAGAGGTAGTATATAGCAGTGTACAGCAGCTAACTTAACTGTCTAAATCAAGCATGATATCAAATGAATGAACAGTCAAAACAATAGCAAATGCAGAAAGGGAAATTAATACACAAGAAAGCTAAACATGCTTTGAGATTCTCAAAAACAAAAAAAAGCTAAACATGCTTTGCATTTACGAGGGGTTCGTCATTTATGGCTTATAAACCCGCATGATTGGCTCGTTATCATTATTGATCAATAAAGCAAAGCATGTTTCCCTAAAAAGAAAGGCGTCTCTATAGGTCGCTTATAGCGACCCCAAGTGAAGCATCGCCTGCACAACCTAGCGCGTGACAAGAATACCCGCGTCTGCCATACCTAGCATACGCATTGTATGTTTTTTCCTTTTTCTTATGGTTTTTTCTTCCAACTTTTCTTCCTTTATTTCGGATGTATGTGTTGGTTTTGTGTGTACTCCACCCGGAATATAGACCGTATCTCAATAAGATTATTCTTATCGCTAATACTAGAGTAGCGTGTTTCCACGTGTGTACTGGACTAAGTACTAAGGGCATCTTCAAAACGGACCCTCAAATCGCCCGTCCGAACCGCACTGTCCGGACATGATTTTCCATCCAACGCGGTACCCCATCCGTCCGCAGAGGGTCCAGACTTTTGTTTTCCCGCAAATCGAAACCAAATAAAAAAAGGCTTTGCGGGAGTCCGAGCATCCATCTGGCTAATAAAAAACCACCACGACTTGTCCGCATGTGCAACCGTGTATGCATGCGATGGCGGAAACCCGTGTGCACACTTGTGTGGTTGGCGGAAGGACGCGTGCGTGTTGGCGGAAGGTGTTTGTGTGTGTGTGCGTGCGCGTGTTGGCGGAAAGCCAACACGCCTGTGCATGGCCATGCATGCTTGTACGCATCTGAGCTAAGGGCATCTACAACGTTGACCCGTAAATTTCCTTCCGCATCCGTCCACTAGTAGAAAACAGGGCTTTGGTTGAAGCTCAATCTACACATTAGTCCCGGTTGCATTACGAACCGGGACTAATGTGAGCATTAGTCCCGGTTCGAGCGGCTAGTGCACCGGGCAGGCATTAGTCCCGGTTCAAATGGGATCTTTAGTCCCGGTTTCAGACACCAACCGGGACTAAAGGGTGCGATGCCCTTTAGTCCCGGTTGGTGTCTCCAACCGGGACTAAAGATTAGACCTTTAGTCCCGGTTCGAGCCACCAACCGGGACTAAAGGGGTTGAGGCTTTAGTCCTGGTTGGTGGCTCCAACCGGGACTAAAGGTTACCCCTTTAGTCCCCGTTGGAGGTTCTGAAATTTGTTTTTTGTTTTTTCATTTGTTTTTTGTTTTAAGTTTCTGTTTTGAATTGCTTATATCTTTTAGGATATTTGATGTTTTTGAGTGATTCTTTTTGCATTAGATTCAAAAGTTTGTCTAGTTTCTGTTTGTGCCATTATTTTTCAAATTTGAATGATTTTAATATGAATTTGTTCAAATTTGCTTCAAACCCTAGATTGTGAATAATTTGAGTTTAAAAATAGTTTTTAATTTAATTCTTTTTGCTCCTAGTCACATGTTAGATTGTTGTCACAGTAAGATTTATTTGGTTATTTTTAGAATAATTTAAATTAGGATTTTAATTAAAACAGTACTGTTTTGCTTATATAGTTGTTTTAGTCCTTTAATTGTTGTTTTCAATTATTTTTAGTTAGTTCTTTCTGTAGATTTTAACATGTTGTAGTATGCTTCTGTTAGACAGCAGTAGATAAATTTTTATAATTAATTAATATTAATTTTGCTACTGTTTTGTATTAATATTTGTTTAGCCTCAAATTCTGAAAGGAAAAAAAGTTATCCTCAAATTTAAGTTTTTTTGAATTTTTGGTCAAACTCTGGTTAAACTATGGTCAAACTACTTATTCAAGAAATATTAGTGTTACTAAATAATTATTGTTTTTTAGAATAATAGTTTCAAACTCAAACGGTGCTTCATGCTCAAGTTCAACTCCTAAGGGTTAATAGGATTGACAGCTTACTATTGTCAGGAAAACAATAAGTGCATACTTGGAAACTAGGGGGAATAGAACTCGGAAGTTAAGCGTGCTTAGGCTGGGGTAGTGAGAGGATGGGTGACCAGCCGGGAAGTTAGACGATTTGGAATGAGTGGTCCATACTTGAGCAGTGATGAGGGGTGATTAGAGATTAAATTGTCAAATAATTCAAAATTTAAAAAATCGAAAAAAAATTCAAATTTTTTTTTCAAAAAAATTCAGAAAAACCAAATTTCAAAAAAATTCCTTTAGTCCCGGTTGGTGTTACCAACCGGGACTAAAGGTGGAGCTCCAGGCAGCGGCCACGTGGAGCTCCTTTAGTCCCGGTTCGTAAGCAAACCGGGACTAAAGGTTTTGGGCTTTAGTCCCGACCCTTTAGTCCCGGTTCCAGAACCGGGACTAAAGGCCCCTCCCGGTTCTGGAACCGGGACTAAAGGCCCGTTTTCTACTAGTGCTCCACAGACAGGGGGACCAGTCCGCGGACACGGATGCGGGAGCCGGCCATCCAACGCCGTCCGCGTACATTTCAACCACTATTTGAACTAAACGGATGAAATTCATGCAAACATTGGCGGATTTCATTCAAGTTCGGTCATGATTTACATAAAAAGGTCGATATTTCGACCGTTTAACTAAAAAAGAGAAAAAAAACCTAAACCCTATATCGGATGACCACCTCGTACGCGTGGCTGCCCTGCCCTGCCGCACTGTCGTCACCGTCCATGTCGTCGTCATCGTCCCTCCAGCGGCGGAACGACGCCGGAGGGCCGCGGCAACCTTGTCCGGCAGCGGCCTGCCGCACGTGGAGGAGCCGCTCCGCCTCCTGTTGTGCGGTGTGACAATGACAACAACAGAACAGCAGATTTGCATACATACAAGGGAAAACAAATCAGTCGAGCTTGAACTGGCACTAAACACTCTGCACGTTGGTACTACTGTCATCTCCCCACTCTGCTCTGCTCTTCTCTTCTCTTCTCCAAACACAAGCCGAGCAGGGACTGTCATGCAGCTACATTATTAAAAAACAATCTCAATCACAAAACCTTACTGCCGAGACAATATAAGATACACAAACAATTGTCTTTGCAAAAGATATGGCAACAAAAACAAATTGTCGATCCAACTTTTAATTAATGTTTTGCAACATACCTTTAGCCTTTTGGCTCCATTGCCAGGGCCTGCACTGCATTCATGCCAATTTGATTTGATGTAATCAAGCAGCTGCAGGACGAAGATCTGTCTACAAGGCCGGCCGATCTTCCGTCCACCTGCACATCAAGATTTAAAGTAATAAGATAAACAAGCAGTAGCATGTAGCTGACTTGGGTTTAAAAAGCGTAGCAAGGATGTTCATTACCGAGTACTCCTCTCTATCAAAATATAAGACGTTTTTGCAGTTCAATTTGAACTGCAAAAATGTCTTGTATTTTGATACAGAGGTAGTATATAGCAGTGTACAGCAGCTAACTTAACTGTCTAAATCAAGCATGATATCAAATGAATGAACAGTCAAAACAATAGCAAATGCAGAAAGGGAAATTAATACACAAGAAAGCTAAACATGCTTTGAGATTCTCAAAAACAAAAAAAAGCTAAACATGCTTTGCATTTACGAGGGGTTCGTCATTTATGGCTTATAAACCCGCATGATTGGCTCGTTATCATTATTGATCAATAAAGCAAAGCATGTTTCCCTAAAAAGAAAGGCGTCTCTATAGGTCGCTTATAGCGACCCCAAGTGAAGCATCGCCTGCACAACCTAGCGCGTGACAAGAATACCCGCGTCTGCCATACCTAGCATACGCATGGTATGTTTTTTCCTTTTTCTTATGGTTTTTTCTTCCAACTTTTCTTCCTTTATTTCGGATGTATGTGTTGGTTTTGTGTGTACTCCACCCGGAATATAGACCGTATCTCAATAAGATTATTCTTATCGCTAATACTAGAGTAGCGTGTTTCCACGTGTGTACTGGACTAAGTACTAAGGGCATCTTCAAAACGGACCCTCAAATCGCCCGTCCGAACCGCACTGTCCGGACATGGTTTGCCATCCAACGCGGTACCCCATCAGTCCGCAGAGCGGTCCAGACTTTCGTTTTCCCGCAAATCGAAACCAAATAAAAAAAAGTCTTTGCGGGAGTCCGAGCATCCGTCTGGCTAATAAAAAACCACCACGACTTGTCCGCATGTGCAGCCGTGTATGCATGCGATGGCGGAAACCCGTGTGCACACTTGTGTGGTTGGCGGAAGAATGCGTGCGTGTTGGCGGAAGGTGTTTCTGTGTGTGTGCGCGCGCGTGTTGGCGGAAAACCAACAAGGCTGTGCATGGCCATGCATGCTTGTACGCATTTGAGCTAAGGGCATCTACAACTCTGACACGTAAATTTCCTTCCGCATCCGTCCACAGACAGGGGATCAGTCCACGGACACGGATGTTCACGCAATTTAAAATGTATTCATAATATATTTATGAAAATTTTCATGTCAATTTAAAAAGTTGTTCACGTAATTCGTAATAAATGTTCATGAAATGTAAAAAATAGTTAAAGAAATTTTTGAAATAAATGTCACCATGTTTAAAAAAAATTCTACATGACTTCAGAAAATTTTCAACATGTATCTGAAATATATTTAGCATATACTAAAATATGTTCAAGGTATATCTGGAAAATTGTTTAATGTATATTCAAAAAATATTCAACATGAAAAATGTTCAATTATCTATGTTTGAAAAATGTTTTAACGTGTATTAAGAAAATGTCTGTACACTAAACCGAGCGGATTAAAAATCATGAATCTAAAAAAGGGAAAAATGAAAAAGAAAATATAGAAAATAGAAAACTGAAAGGAAAAACAGAAAACATTAAAAAGAAATGGAAAAGAGAAAAAAAAACCGCGAACCTTCCTCAAACCGGCAAAACTAGAGTACAAGCTTCCAAAATCGTGCTAAATGGGCTGGCCCATTCACCACTCCATGTAGGCGAGGCTACAGTATGCATGCTCCTAAAAAAGAAAAGGCTACAGTATGTATTGCAGTAAGCGCTGTATAACATTTGGGTGCTAAATAATCTGAATATAATGAGTGCTATCCCTGGGCTGAGAAAAATATATCCGGTCAGAGCAGAGACTGTTCATTCATGTACTTTGCTAATCCACGCTGAAAAAATAAAGTACTTGCTAATCTCCGAATCCCTGTGGTTGATTTTGTGAAGAAGAAGAACATGGTGGGCGTAGCTGCCAACTCCGCCCTCTTGTCTACTGTGGGATCATGGCAGTGCTTATGGATGATGGAGCTCTCCGTCTGTGGCGCCATTACACAGTTCAGGGGCCAACACTCCACTTGGGAAGGACAAATTCACTGTTTTGACCCTTTTTTAAAAGTTCAGCCGGTTCTGACCCTGGTCCGAACTTTTTTCCGGATCTGACCCACCTTGGCGGTAGGGTATGACAACCTACCGCCAAGGACCCTGACGGTAGGGTTTGCACGCCCTACCGTGAAAAATTTCTAAGTTACGGATCCAGGGAGCATGCGTGCCTGCCGCCGGACCCCTTGGCGGTAGGGTTACACATGCTACCGCCAGCCCCTGCGGCGGTAGGCCATTTCCCTACCGCCAGGGTCCTCGGCGGTAGGTTGTCATACCCTACCGCCAAGGAGTCTGGCGGTAAGAAAAGGGTCAGATCCGGAAATTTTTTCAAACCAGGGTCAGATCCGGCTAAACTATGCGAAAAGGGTCAAAACAGTGAATTTGTCCACTTGGGAAGGCAATAAAACTCAACTCTGGATCTCCTTCCTTCCTTTCATCCAGGTGCACCAAACAGTTCAACTTGAACGGCCCCATAATGCTCCTCTCTAGACTGTCAACGATGGACTTCGCTGCTCTCTAGATTGTCATCTCTCTTCTTCTCTATATAGCGATAGCCAACACACTAATTACAATGAGACGAGCTTACCACTAACAGCTGCTACACCCGAATGAATCATGCACTTCAGCCTTTGGCTCCATTGCCATGCAGGGCCTGAACTGTATGCAAGCGGATTTGATGTAACCAAGCACCAGGATGGAGATCTATCCACAAGCTAGGCCGGCTAGCCCTTCTTTCACCTGCTCACATAAAGATCCTCTGGAAATGCGGAGTTCACAACATACATGCATAGGAAATCCTATGGAACTCAATGCCCCTGTTTCCGTAGTCCCATGTAATAGGAAAAAACATGAAAACCATAGGATTGACTGCGTGGAGAGAACTTATGAAAACACATGAATCAGATGAGAGAGGTAAATAGAACAGAAGAAAAACAAGAGGCTACCTCTTGGTAGGAAACTAAGAATCCTTCTAAATTCCGATGGCCCAATCCATTACATAGGAATTTGACAAGTGCATTTTTCTTTTTACGAAAGACATCTATAACAAAATGTTCTTACAAGTAAACTTCTTCAAAATTTCTACTTTTTTTGATAAAAAATATGAAAATCCTACAAACAAGTGAGTCCGGTGTGTTCTCTTGTTTCACAACACCCAACCGTAATTGTCGCATCACCAGATCAACTGCATCAGCAGGCACCTTAGTAGTAGCCGTACCTGTGCCCTGTGCCGGACCCAGGAATGGGCCAGGCCCCAGGCGAACTGGGCCAGGCCCAGGCAGGCTTCGTATGGTGTAGCAATGTAGCTACAGTATTCGCTACAGTGAACGAAGAAGATGGGCCAGCCGCCCCAGGCTGCCTAGGGCCTGAATCCGCCCATGCCTGTGCCCAAGAGTACAAATCACTCCATATTCAATGCACATGCTGCTACTTATTTGCCTTCCTTGAGTAATAACTTCGTTGGTGATTATGCTCCACAAAAATGATAGTGCATTATCGATGATGTCACGTGTATGGAGGAGCGTGGCGTAGGTATGGATGACATCGGTGTAGAGGATGATATCACTCCAGATGGTGTGGTGCTATGTGACCCTGGGGTTCCTATCTGCTCGTTCAGCTGGTCGCCCCAAAATTTAGGGATGGTATAATGAAAACAACGTGATCTCTTCTGGAATTGTGGGATGTAACATCCAGCTGCATCATATGTTTGTGACCCTCTAATTTATTATCAAGAAGTTGATCAAAGTGTTGGGAACAAAGAGTAGCAGCAATGCAGCAATCAATGTCTCTCTCTAGTGCTGAACAATGAGGAGAGGTTCAACTAATAGATAGTAATAGTGCATAAACACAACTACACGTGCACGAATTGACATAAAATTTATGTGGGAAAAATCTTCGAAGTGAGAAGTAATAAACCATAGGACATCCAGCTTTGATGGTAATTAGTGCAGAGTAGTAGCCGGTTGTTTTAGTGCTGGGGGATTATCATCTTCCCCCTATCACGAGTATTTTAAGGCGCTCATGTACATAACCTTTCAACTCTTCTTAATTGAATGCAAAGCTTGGCATGCACATAACGAGCTAATAACACATGCAAAACCATTGCTTGGAAATTTCTCCCCGGAAATTACCGAGGCTATGAACACTGATTATAACTCTATTTCTAGTTAATATGCTTTGTCTTTCCATGCAAAAAAAACCGAATGATAGAGCGCTCCTGCCTTTATCTTCAAAAAGAAATAAAAAGCACATGACACTCAACTTTTTTCATTGTAAACAAATGGATACATTGAAGTGCTCCTCTAGAGGATCACAGTAGAAGCAACATCTTCAGCAAGTTACTAACTTCTGATAATCACCAAACAAACCACATTTAAAAGGAAATATCAAGAGGCCACAGCAAACTTCTAATAGATAAACGACCATTCAGTCCCCTTTGATAATCAGACAACTGCTCTAGAACCACTGACCGCAATTGCATGAAACGGCGGGCAACCATTTCGTGAAACAGCTAGTAGGAAATAACTTTAAGTAACACTGTACAACCAATCAACAGTTCAGAAAGCACTTAAATAGGGGTACTGAATAACCAAAACATTCAATAACTATACTCTTGATTTCTTTAATGGAGCAATATACACTATCTACTTAAATAGAGTTTTGAGGCCTTGTACATATAGTGGAACAAAGGATGGAACTTATATTAGGCACAATTTGTATCCCTCTTCCTTTAGCGCTCCATTCTACTCAGCTCTTATCACAGTTGACAAACTGTACATGGTACAACTTACGTAAACCACTTTGAATGCTTTGTAAAAACTACATATAGGGGAAGCAACCTAACAGAGAATTGGGCAAAGCCAGGGATTTCTTTTACAACAATATCATCCACACAGCAGGAAGCTCAAAGGCCAGGCCAGAAATGGAACGAATACTGCCAATCTGCCATCATTGAGAGGACCAGGAGGCTTTAATTGGTTTGGTAGCCCTTCAACATCAGCTCTCCTCAACATTTTCTGCTTATGATCGTGAAACATACACACGTTCCTGTATGCATCAAGCAACGACTTGCAGCGAAGGCTTGATCCATTCTGTGAAGCAGCATCATTGATCGGTCTGCAATGTTCACACGGCCAAACCACGCAAAAACTTCATGCGGTGCTCCAGATGTGGAACCATGCTAGGTGCCAATCTCCTATTTTGAATTGGAACCCTCTGCCAATGAATCTAATAGCTCAAAGTTGATCTGAGTCTAGCCAACTCCTTGGAATAATTTATTACCAGTTCTTCTAAACCACTGGAGTTTCCATGAATTAATCATTCAGTTATCCACATTGTGACGACTTGATCCTGAGTAAAGTTCCTAAATAAAAGTTCTATGTGTATTAAAAAATGTTCAACGTGTATACAAAAAATGTACAATGTGTGTTTGAAAGAAATAACAAAAGGAAAAAAAGAATAAAAAAGAACAGGAAAAAAGAAAATCAAAATAAAAACCATAATGGTGAATACAGAAAAAAGGAAAAAACTGCATGAAATCTTCTCAAAACCGATGGAAGGTTCGACGAACCGGTGATCAAAACCTTTCCTAAAATCACTTCACCGGGCCGGCCTATTAGAAGGACACAACAGCGGGCGCCAAAGGGGAGACGGAGCTAGATCTCTCGCGGGACTTCCTATTTAAACCAGTCGCATGCGCACCCCCCGTGGCCTTCTGGGCCGACCCATGTGCGGGCCGGGGTGCCCCCTGTTTTTTTCCTTATGTTTTCTTACTTTTTTTTCAATAATTTGGGGTATAAAAAGTTCTAAATTTCACAAAAATTGGGAATTTTGAAAAAAATGTTGATGAATTCAAAAAATGTTCATGATTTCAAAAAATATTAATGGTTTGAGAGAATGTTCAAGGATTTGTAAAAAAGTTCATGAATTTAAAAATTGTTCATGAATTTTAAAAAATTCCAACATATCAAAAAGTTCACGATTTCAAGAAATGTTAGTGAATTCAAAAAATGTTCATGATTTAAAAGAATGCTCACGAATTTGTAAAAAATGATCATGAATTTTTAAAATGTTCTTGATTTCCAAAATTGTTTGTCAATTTAAAAAATGTTCATGATTTATATAATGTTTACGATGTCAAAAAATGTTTGGGAATTAGAAAAAATGTTCACAATTTAAAAGAATGTTCACGAATTTGAAAAAAATGTTCACGATTGCAAAAAGTGTTCAAGATTTAAGAGATTGTAAATTAATTTGGAAAAAAAGTTCACAATTTAAAAAATATGTTCATGAATTTGAAAAATGTTCATCATTTCAGAAAATGTTCATGATTTTTTTTACGAATTTAATATAGTTTAGCAAATAGAGAAAACAAGAATAAAAATGAAAAAAGAAAAACATGAAAGAAAAAACAAAACAGGAAAAGAAACATAAAAGAAAAAGAAAGAACGCAAACAGAAAAAGAATGAAAGAAAAATAAAGAATAACAAAAAACCGGTTCATAAAAAAAAGCACGTGAAGGGGTGGGGGGGGGGGGGGGGGGGTACGCGCGCGATCGTTAACCAGCGACCCGCGTGCCAAATTGGATTCCCTATCTCTCATAGAACTCGTGAAAATTATGGCCCTGTATTTGGGTTGGGCCTACTTGAAATCATGACTGAGATGGCGCATGGGCCTAGATGGTGTGAGTATGGGTAAGCCTATATAACTCTTTTTGTGCGATAACGCGTAAGACTGTATAACTGATGTCATGTGTTGAACCCAACAATTTTCCGTTATAGGATAGTATCATCATGCTCTAAAAAATGTATTAACTTGGTGAAACATATCTATAAGTTTTTATATATAAAAAAAATCAAGGATATAAAAAACATGTTGATTATACATTTAAAATTTGGTAAGAAAAATAAAGTAATATCCAAGTTGAGGAAATATAATAAATTGTCTGAGCTAAAGTAAATTGCAGTAAGCTAATGTAAACAAAATTATTAAGATACAATCATAGTTAAAACACCGAACAGGACTGGCGGTCGAACCAGAAAAGCCGGGATAAACAACGTTGGCGGGTTCTTACGGTGTGTAGACCGCGCTGTCATCAGACACAAAGGACAGGTAAAAAATATACCTCCTCCGTTCCATAATGTAGTGCGTATAGATTTTTTGAAAAGTCAAACTTTGAAAACTTTGACTAAGTTATTAGAGCTAACTATTTATATCTACATATTTAAAGTATGAAAGTCCATCTTCTAATGAATCTAATGATATAAGTTGGGCATTCTAGATGTAAATGTTTTTCTCCACAAATTTGGTCAAGGTTTGTGATGCTTGACTTTAAAAATAATAATCTATATCCACTACATTATGGAATAGAGGGAGTATTGTTTAACCTATGTGAGAGCAGCGATTCGGTGCCCAGGCTCATCTGCACCCGCGATGAATAAAAGATTCAAAACAAATACTAGAAAAATTCAAAAAATTCTAATTTTTTCAGCATGGTAGATAATTTGATGCGTGAGGTGCGCTCCAAATTTCAGATCATTTGCACATCTGAGTAGCTCTCGGCAAAAAAGACGAATTTGGGGTATGTAAAAAAGACGAATTTGGGTTCATGTATTGTCGTGACCCCAATTTATCTTTTTCACTGAGAGCTACTCGTATGTCCAAATGATCTGAAATTTGGAGCGCACCTCACGCACCCAGTTTTCTACCATGCAAAAAAAATTGGATTTTTTTTGATTTTTTTGTGAATTTTTTCTTAACCGGGTGCAGATGAGCCTTGGCTCAGAAATGGATATTTGAACCTATGTTTACTACTATATTAGTTTAAAATATATTTTTGTAGCTAAACAACCAGACGGGAACAGGTGAACCAGTAGTCTGACTGATGAAAACCTAAACTGAGAAACTCATCAGTTTGGTCACTGGTTTTTTTAACTCAGGTCATGGTAAGTACATAGGGTAAACGATTGCATTCTTTTACCAAAATTCAGCTGTGCACCTTTCTTTTTGTAGTCTATATGTATGTCCTTTTATCTTCACAATTTTGGAAAACAGAAAATTATTTTGGTTGCTAAGCTACAATACTATGATTATAAGATAGCAAGACCCCACGAGTGATTACAGAAACTAGGGTTTCCACGCCTTCCGCTGGCGCCATCGCTGATCTGCCTCGCCTCCCATGACCTTAGGGCCATCGAGGCGCGGTGGATCCCGACCCTTGCTGGTGAGAGGGCTCCTGCTTCGTTTTAGGTGTTTTTTGAGTTTGTTTAGAGTTTTGTCCTGCACGGGAATGCAAGGAGGTGGTTGCTCCCTAAAGATGAATAAGGTTCTCTCTGCCTAGCCCCCGCCTTGGTGGTGCATCTAGCGTCGTTGGAGGGTGTGTGGAGGTGTGTCTTATATGGATCTCACGGGATTCGGTTAGTGTTTATCTTTGTTGGATTTGTATGGATCTGATATTCCTTCGTCTGCATTCATGTGTCTACACGTTGGATCCTTTTGATCTACACTTCACTTCATCAATGACGATTGTTGTTCTGGTGCGCTGGTCCTTTGGGGCCTTAGCACGATGACTTCTTGATTGTCTACTAACGGTGAGGAAGGGGCGGTGACGGCAACGCGCCTTCAGCTCGCTCCAGTGCTTGTAGTTGACGCTAGGTTACCTATAGAACTGGATGTAATTTATGTTACTTCTAGTGTTCTTTGTACTATCATCATGTTCGATGAGTAGATCGGAAGTTTTTCTCAAAAAAAGATAGTAGGACCCATTTGCTATTTCTACAGTTGAAACTATCTTATTGTTTTCATAGATTACAACCTGTAGTGAAACCTTTGTTTAGAACAAAGACAAGAGATAAATGGGCTGGGTGGTGGATTTTCAGAGCCCACCTCATCTAATCACAAAAAATAGATTTGATATTTGATTCTTTGGCAACTGTCACTTTTGTAAAAGTAGGCATACATTTTATCAGATTCAACCCATGATTCATCTATATTTAAGTTCCATGAGTGGAACCTCGTCGTCATATTTGGAAAAAATGTTGTATTTTATCGCAATTCACAGTCCACCATATCTAAGTTCCAGGATGGAACTTAGGCGAAACTTATGTTTATGAAACATAGATAAGTCGTTGTAGAGCGTATTTTAATTAGCTAAGATTATACTTCCCACAAAGAAAAAGTTAAGATAATACTTTGGTTAATGACCACTTAACCAATTATCATGCAACCTATGTGATATAAAACTCATGTCACTAGATCTGTACCAAAAATATTTAATTATAGTTGTGGTTTTATCACACCAGCCATATATTTAGAAGGATTTCACTACAAATCGAAAATCAGTTTTTTAAACATGGCAAATCGAACGCTTTTTTATGGCAAATCATGTTGTTGTGAGGATGTCAATTTCCTTTAGAAAGCATGGCCAATCCTTGCCATGTTCAATTTTTTGCCAGGATTTGCCATGCGTGCTAAAGGAAATTGCCATCCTCGCGACAACATAATTTGACATAAAAAAATGTTGGATTTGCCATGCTAAAAAAACCGACGTTAGATTATTATCAATCTTGATTAACAAAGTAACTAGTGATCAAAGTCTTGTCTTAAGAGATAATCAAATTACACCCTAAAGAAACAAAGGAAGTAAATATAATTTTATGTTGGAGCTGGTTAACCACCACCCTTTTGGGCGAAGGAGTTCCAACGGTCTATTGCCTACTTATGAGAACACAAAGGAGACACTTCCATAAATTGTCAGCATACCATATTTTTATGCCAATTTGATTTTTTAGGGGGTGACAATTTAATCCATAGTAGGTAGTTATGCATCACTCGGTATATAGAGATTGGAGGTAACACTAACACCTCAAATTTTTAAAAACTGCATCCAAGATGCACTGTAGCATTTTAAACTATCTTTTCCAAGCCATTTTCAAATGTCTCTAGCAAGTTTTGGATTGAGTCAGTGCAACATCAATTGACCGATTGTTATTTTCTAAGTGGTCACTTTCAACCATTTTTGCTGAAGCATCATGCATAAATACCAAAATATGCTAGTGAGAGCAACTGAACAAAGACCTAGAATTGTGGTGTTGTGGACCAGCAAGTGCTTAGACTGAACACTTGAGGTGTCAGGTTGTCATCCTCTGAACGATCAATGAGTCGTCGTCAAGCTAGTATATGAGAGACCTCATATGTCACCATTTCTTTGAGCCGGAAGCATGCAACCATAACTGTGATGTGCCAAGGTACCAGCACCATGTTCTGGTATGCACTACCGTATATGCTTATCCGGAGTTTCTTGTATCGTTCGTAGCTCCCCTGCTCCATTCAATACGCAAGGTGTTGAAGAACGGTCACCATTCCAAAAATATTATCCGGTCAAGACTGTCCTCTTCGTTCAAGACCAAGAGACGGGACAACAATTTGCAATGGATTGTCTGTGCCTCCAAAATAATGTCACCGTTACGCTTTGTTTTTGTAGCAATTGTTGGACCTGGTAAATGTGGTGATGGTGTGCTGAGCAAAATGACATAAGAATTGAAGAAACAATGCCACAAGACTACAAGAGAACCTTTGTAGGCTACCAAAAGAGTAACACTGACAAGTCTTTAAGCAGTCTCTAGCCGTCAGTAAGGACGACGTGAGGAAAAGATTTCTAGTGCTACAAGCACTATTTGCGCTACCAATATATGGTAACACCCTCAAAAGATGTGTTATTTGTTTGAAAAAGGTTGAGTGTGTCTAAAATAGATAAGTCTAAATCCCACAATGCTTTGAACCCAAATTTGATATACACATAGAGGAGTTAAAAAATACAAACGCAATATGAAGTACTCCCCCCTTTTCGGTTTAAAATGGCCATCATCCCTAGATTGACAAATCGACCAATGTAATACAAATTGTATGTCCCAAAAGTTATAGAACTAAAATACAACATTTTTGAAGTTCCTAACCATATAGTTTTTGTGCTGTATAACTCGTGTTACGTTGGACAAATTCTCAATGTAGGGATACGCACGAACTTTTTAGACTTAAAACGAGGTAGTAGTGTACAAAAGAAAAATCTTTAGACACTACTTCTAATTGGATGTGTTCACTCTTGTTTCTCTATATGTAGGTCAATTGGACTTGGAATTTTTGTTAGATTTAAGAACAAATTTCTTGTCAAGTCACTCTTTTTTTCAGAAACATTCATACTTTTTTGAAGGTACCATCGTCCATTGGTAGCATGGAAGCACCCATGGTATTTGTAGCACAAGAATCTTCTATCATGGGGTGAAAGTGATTTCTTAGAGTCATCTATCTGCTGGAAGCTCATAGTTTAGTAAGGCCACTTCCAATGCTTGACTCTTAGCACGGCTTCATAGGCAAAATATTGAGGTGAACACATTAAGTAGAAAAGAGAGGAGAGTTGTATGTTAATGAGATATGACTCTAAGCTTGTTTTTCTGCATAGAGAAATTAATTCTCGAATTTGATATGCCCTCTCTCTCCATTTTCGCCTTTTCTCTTATGTCTCCTAACTAGGACGGAATGTTGAGATACAAGCATGATCCTCGATGTGAATTGTTTTTTGGTGTTGTCTATTTGTGACACTATTCATGCCAGGTTTTTCTTTTTTGTTTCTTCATGTGTATGTCAGATTTAAATTTGAACTTTCTAGGAATTGTAGACACACATTCACAATTTTTTGGAATTTTTACAACATTTTAATTTAACTTTTAAACACATGGTTTTATTGTTGCACCTAAGTGTTAGGATCACCGAATATTTACCCATGCATGGTAACACCCCATTTTTTATAAAATAGTGCATACACGATGCATTATTGCATTTTAATTTTTCCAAGCCAATTTGATATATCATTATCAACGTTTGGACTGAACGACTGCAACATCGACCAATTGGCATTTTCCTAGTAGTCGTTTTCAACTATTTTTGGGTGAAGAAGCACACACAACTAAAATATGCATGCGAAAACAAAGACCTAGACTTGGTGTCGTTGACAGGCAGAAGACTTGAGGAGTCAAGAAGCCATACATTGAACGAGCAATGAGTCATTGTCAAAACGTTGGTAGTATGCGATGGACCTCACATGTTGCAATTTCCTTGACCTGGAAGCAGGCAACCATAACTGTGATGCGCCAAGGTACGAGCGCCATGTTCTGGTATGCACTACCTTATATGCTTATCCGAAGCTTCTCGTATCGTTCGTTCCTCCCCTGCTCCGTTCAATACGTAACGAAAATTAATTGCCAAGTGTGGAAGAATGGCCACCCTTCCAAAAATGTTGCATTATCATACAACGAGTGTGGAAAAATATCCTCTGCAGTCAAGATCAAGAGACGGGACAGCAATTTGCAATGGATTGTTCGTACATAAAAAAATGTCACTATTACACTTTGTTTTTGCAGCAAATGGTTTGACCTGGTAAATATGGCAATGGTGTACCAAGCAAATCGACATCAGAATTGGTTGGACTGGGTAAGAATGCAACAAGAGAACCTTAGAAGGTTATTTAGCAAAGGACACTAACAAATCTTTAAGAGGCCTCCAGCCGTGACAAAGAATGAGGTGAAGAAAGAGTTATAGTGCTATGAGCACTATACGGTATATGCTACCAATATATGGTAACACCCCTAAGTATTGTGATTTTTTTTTGAAAACTACCGAGTAAGTCTAAAATATATAAGTCTACAACCCACCGAACTTCCAAAGCAAATTTTATTATACATAGAAAAGTTGAAAACACCCTGTGAAATAATGTCACGAAAGACAATTTCCAGACACTATTTATAGCTGGATGTGTCTTTTCTGTACCTCTATGCGTAGATAAAATTTGGATTATGATTTTTGTGAGATTGTATACTCATATCTTGTCAATTTACTCATTTTTTAAAATATTCATAAATTTATCAAGGTGCTACCATCCATTGGTAACACAATAGCACCCATAGTGTTTGTAGCACATGTTTTTTATTTCTCATGAGGAGAAACTCGATCCACTGTGGAGCACGGGTATTATCTGTGACTTGCACAACTGGAATCGCCGGTGGTGCCGAGTTTCTAGGGAACTCGGCAAAGCCCCAAAACAGCTCAGCGATGTGTTTGCTAGTTTTGTTCTTGGCAAACAAGACTCAGTTGGACGGGCGACGACAATTATTAAAACATCCATTGCCGAGTTTCAAAAAACAAGACTCGGAAAACAACTATGTTAGGTGAAACGGCCGTTAACGGTGGTGCCATGTGCCCATAACCATTTTTCTGAATGTGGAGCTCAGCAGCCAATAGACTAGTAGGAAGCGGATGCGTGGCACAACTTTTGTTCTCCATTTTTCTGTTCTTTTTGCTTCCCATCATGTGATAGTCTTGGCATGTGTCATAGACAATCGACATGGCAGGGATCTATCCGAGATGGTTTGAGCCATCTAGGATGGAGGTGCATCCTATAGGGTCGGAGAGTAACAAAAGAATACAAGTTCATTTAACGCCGATAGTGGCAAGGCAAATGGCGTGTTCAGGGGCCGAAAAATCTTGGAATAAGCCATGATGTGTATTCATCCTATATTTAGGGTGAACTCTGAAAAATATAGAGCGAGCTAGATAATTTGCTGGAGCCGAAAGAGCTGGGTTTTGTGCAATCTTTAAGGATCGAGTGAGACAAGTAATCTCCTGGTGATGCTCTTATTCTGTTCCATCGCATAGTAGTTAGTTAAGAAGAACACTTCTCCCTTTGTCTCTAGTGTTATTACTAATTTCCATGGGAAAATATTATTTTCACAATACATTTCTTATAATGAATCATATCTTATTCGTATATTATTGTTATTAACATTCTAGTCGATGAAATGATTATGGCCTTTATAACTCTATCATATGATTCTAATTTCTAAATTTACTTGTATGTAATGTTTGGTGTAGAAGAATACATTGACCATACCAAATGAAGATTGCAAGTTGGGCTTGACAAATTTAAAAAGAACACTAACACAAAGATCACCTTCTTACATGAAATGCACAAACATAAACTGAAATCTTTATGGAATGTCAATGATCAGTTGAGGCTAACGAGGGGTGTCTGTAGCCATTATCATTATGGTAGATCATGTGACATACTCCCCGTTCTCATAAATTGATGGGAAAGTTGGGTTTTTGCCACTCTAGTTTTTGACAATTTTGCTTTTAATTGCCACTCTAGCTTCAAAATTTCACTTTTATTGCCTTGTCAGAGTGGCGTAAGCAAAATTAATATGGCCTTTGTAAATATTGCTTTTTCCACTCAGTATGAAAAGATGCAATGTCAGAAGTAGAGAGTGGCAAAAGTGAAATGTCAAAAAACTAAAGTGGTAAAAGCAAAATGATCAGAAGCTGGAGTGGGAAAAACAAAACTTCCATAAATTAACAAGCATTCCTGTTTTTTAGCAAAGAAAATACGAGCTCCTATGACCTATCATCTTTTTATTTTGAGAAGCAATGCAGTCCCGAGCTAGGGTGCTAGCTACAGTCACCATTGGGATGGGCCATGGGCCTTAGTGCAAATACGGGTGGTGTGTCGAGTAAACCTATAGAACCGCGACCAGAAATTTCCATACTTCAAGTACAGCGGAATATTAATGATGCAAGGTGTCGAAGGGAAAACAGTTCTACAATTTATTTGTACAATATTTTAATTTATTTAGTTCCTGACAATTCTCACATATCTTAAGCTACAAAGTACTGTTTAAATAAATTAAAACATGCAAACAAATAAAAATAGCTTAAGATATAATGCATTCAGAGTGCCCTCATACATTAGTATCATATGCATGACAAGTATATGATACTCCCTACTATTAGTCTATTACCGGCCTTAGTATTGTGGTTATTGTGTGCAATATGTGTTGATGACTATGTATGGCTCGCTTAATGATGCACGGTTATGTGTATCGAACGTGGATTATGTGCATCACTATATACAAATAGAAGGGTAACACCTCAATTTCGTAAAAAGTGCATACACAATGCATCATTGCATTTTAGTTTTTGCAAGCCATTTTGATATATCGCTGTCAAGGTTTGGATTGGACCACTGCGACATTGACGGATTTGCATTTACCAAAAGCAGTCACTTTCAACGACCTAGTAGTTTCGGTGAAGCAACATGCACATGCATCAAAATATGCATGTGTTTTAAAACAAAGACCTAGACTTGTGGTGCGTTAGTAGGCAAGTGCACAATTTTTGTTATTTTTGAATGTGTATACTGATCGCTTGAGGAGTCAAGAAAGTAACCCACTGGATAATCAAAGAGTCATCGTCAAAATTTTGGGAGTAAATGGGAGACTTCACATGCAGCCATTTCTTTGAGGTGGATGAAGGCAACAGTAACTGTGATGCGTCAAGGTACGAGCACCATGTTCTGGTATGCACTGCCGTATGTATATGCTTGTTTGGAACTTTTCGCATCGTTAATAGCTCCCTTGCCCTGGTCTATACGCAAGGCAATTAATTGCAAGGTGCCGAAGAACGGTAACTATTTATTTCAAAAATGTGTATCACACGTCGAGTGTGGAGTGATATCTCTCAGACAAAAGCTACTGGATTCTCTTGATCAAGATCAAGAGAAGGAACAACAAATTTGAATGGGTTGTTCGTACATCGAAAATAATGTCACTATTACGCTTTGCTTCTTTAGAAAATGTTGGACCGAGTAAATGTGGTGATGGTGTACCGAGCAAAACGACATCAGAATTGAGTACGAATGGAACAATCCAACAAGAGAACCTTGACAAGCTATTAAGCAGATAACACTCACAAGTCTTTAAGCGATCTTAAGCCGTGAGAAAGGACGAGGCGAGAAAATAGTTCTTGTGCTATAAGCACTAGATGTGCTACCAAAATGAATGGTAACCCCCCCAAAAGGTTATGCTTATTTTTTCTTCTAAAAGGACATAAAAAAGACAAACCCAACTATGAAATAGTGTAGGAAAGACAAAATTTTCAGACCATATTTAAACATGATGTTTTTTTTTGTTTCTCTACGTGTATATCAAATTTGCATTTGGACTTTTTTTAGATTGTAGACACGTGTCTTGTCAACTCACTCAATGTTTTCCAAGAAGATTGGCACGGTACATAGGACCCATAGTATTTGTAGCATAATAATTTTTCTAATAGGTGAAACTCAATCCACCGGAGCACAGGTATAACTTGTGTCCTGATTGTCTATTTTCGATGAATTTTGCCATCCATCATGTGACAGTCTTGGAACCCATCATAGACAATTGCGACAGATGGCAGGGATCTAGATGAGACGGGTTCCAAGCCATCCAGGATGGAGGTGCATCCAATAAGGTCAGATAGTAAAAGACTGAAGATAAGTGAACTTTAACGTCTGCCAGCCTTGTGGCTCTAGATAGTAGCAGTGCTCTAATGGTGGGAGGTGACGGGCTCTATTTTGGCCGACGGCAGAGTCCATGTCATTATTGCAGCGAAGTTGGTCGGCCGCGGCGAGGCAGGTGGCACGAGCAGGAGCCGGTAGTTTAGCCTGACAAAAGGTTCCCAGAATATGGTGTGGGGGTTTGCTCACCCTATATTTAGGGTGAACTTTGAGGATATAGGTTGAGCCACGTAATCTACTGGAGTACAAAGAGCTCGCTTTTGTGCAGTTTTAAAGGATTAGGCGAGATATGTAATCTCCTTGTGATACTCTTAGCCTGTTCCGTCACATAAGCGCGTCATGTAGTTGGTTAGGAGTGATACCGCTCCTTTGTTTCTAGCGTTCCATTGAAATATTATAGTCACAAAATGAATCATATGGCATTGAGCTATTATTGTCATTTACTTTCTAATCATTGAAATCATTGTAGCCTTCATATGTCTATCATATGATTCTGATTGTGGTTTTCATATCCCTATCATATGATTCTAATTTCTAAATTTATTTGCATATAATGACCATTATAAATTAATGTTGCAGGTTTTTTTTGCGGGTAATTAATGTTCTTTTCTCAATCCTAGTTTCCTTGTGAAACGCCAGATATCTCTTCTTTTCTCAGTATAAACCCGGTTTAGTGACTACGCCACCACGGCAATGGTGTCATGTCAAGTCGCGGTAGAGTATCCTAAGGAAGTGGCAGAAACCAGACAACGGTTGCTACCAGGAGCACCGGATGCCTTGTTTCTAAAAATCCTTACAGGTATATCAAGTGTGCTATATAGTTATATTAGTATACCTAAGCCATGTTACACCATTCTAAGGACTCGCTTTTATTTGACCCTTGTGTTTTTTCTTCCTCGTGTTTCTTGCTTTTATTTGTGGCGACCACCCTCTTTACTCGTCCTCAAGGTGTTGAAGAAGGATACCGACAACCGGCTCAGACAATACCCAATAGTCGCAACCGAAAGAAGCCCATGTCAACCAAACTACAACAACAAGGAAGATGCCAACAGGAAGCAAGCAGAAACCAAGTGGATCAAGAGCGGAATCAACACCAGACTTCTTGTCAGGGCAAAAGCGAAATCAGAACCAAGATCAGCATGTAACGGTGGTAGTGCCCGGTCAACGCACCCAGCACCGATAGCACCCAAGGGACATGTCATCACCGTGACAGGACTCAAGGGGGATAGTACCCAGAGCCAGGACAGGTATCAAAACATACCAACACTCACGTCCACCTTCCAGACATGAAGACCAAGGATTTCAAGAATGATGGGAACAAATTTACAAGTATATGAGTATGGCGACGCTCGTATTCCGTACACAGGACATGGTGTCAAGAACAATGCGACCCAGCATACACCAAGAACTGCGACTGGAATGAGAGAATCGAAGAGCGAGAGAAGAAAGCTCTCGACAGACTTCTCTTACATCAAAATAACCGATCAAGTCAAGACTTAGTATCCAAGACTTGCTATCGATTTTTCGATCACAACAAGATTTGGTACCAGACGAACCAGACGATCCTTCCCGGCAGAAGACCACAATGACCCCGACAATGTACGCAAGAAGAAAGTATATCAGAAATAGTACCAATGCAAGACTGAGTGGCAACACAAGACTCGATATGCATACAAGACTTGGCAAGGAATTATCAAAGCAGGACTTGGTATAAATATAGGACTTGGTATCAACGCAAGACCTAGTACGCATATAAGACGGTCCCTCGAAGCATTGGAATCAGACAGCACCCGGACTCAGCTCCTGTCATCCCCTAGAAGACAAACTGCAAGAAGGCCAGATGGCAGAGACACCTCAGCAACCGACAAGAATGGACCGTTAGGGCGTATTGGCTGTGTGGGGGCGATGCCGGCTCGTCCATGACCCGGCGTCCGATCTGGATGCCGCGGTTGTGCGGGGGCTACACAGGCTTGTCCTTGACGCGGCATTTGATCTAGACGCCGTGGTTGCACTGGGGCGACCACTAGTACAGGACAGTGCTATTCACACGGTTTTGACCCCCAATCACAGACAGTACCCCGAACCGTGTGCTTGGGTGGGTTGGTGATAGGGGGGTCCGTCGCTGACGTATGGAGAAAACGTCTGCGATGCACGTGAGTTCCCAAACGGACGGGAAATTGTTTACATGTGGGATTCCTCCAATATTCGCACACACTGCTATGAAAAGAATTGTTTGCGAAAGAACGTTCAACGCAAACAATTAGGTAGGAATAAGCATGGCTGATGATTTGGTTGTATGCAAACAGTTTCGAGTTACTAACTGTCTGTAATGAGTTAGATTATAGCAGACGATTTTGTTGTAAGGATTGTGTGCTGTGATTTATCTATCACAGTCCATTTGCTTAGATGAAGCGTGTGGGTTGTTAGAGTTCAATGGTCACGCCTTTTCGTTAGCAACCGTTCGCAATGTTATGTACAGAACCATTGGTATTAGATTCTATATAATTTGATTATTGCAATAGCTAATTTTTTATTTTTTTTAGAGAAGGAGGATCGCCCCCGGCCTCTGCATCTGGGCGATGCATGCAGCCATTTTATTAATTATTCACAAAAGACCTTACAAAAAAATACAATACTAAGTCTGAAGCCACCGTCTAGGCGACAACTGTCACTACTCCTATCCATCTGATGAAGGGATGCTGATAGTCCGGGCCTAATACCACGGACCTCGCAGACAAGCCTAACATCTAAGACCTGAGGCCCCAACCAAGCCACTTGCTAGGTATGGGGCACCCACCGGTCCGGCGCGCTCTCAGAGGCCGCCGCCGCCAACTGCCACTACTCCATCTTCAGAGTTGTACTGACGCATCATCCTTGCCTGGTCTAGCTGCCGTCAACGCCACCACGGTGCCCAATGGCACCACCACCCTGCGCGCGAACGGCTTAGCACGTCGCGGTCGCCGCCGGTACACCTCAGCCCCATGCCGCCAAGTACCACCAGCCGACATAGCTTGAAGTCTCTGGAAGATCTGTCGTGCGTAGCACCTGCCGACTAGGCATGACAAAGCGTAGCACCTGTCGGCCAGGCATGACTTGACATCTTCACCGAAGCTCCGTGCAAGACGAAGCCGCTCCCCCTCCTGCCTCTGACCACCAGCACTGCTCCACAAACGATGCTCCCAAGAGAGAAACGCCACCGCAATGCCGTCATCGTCCGATCTGGAAGACCAGATCCTAGGGTTTCCCCCAGAGCAGTACGAGTGGGTCGACATAAGTCGCACAACGATGCCTTCATCAAGGTAACGACGTAGAACGCCGCCATCGCTCGCCGTCGGCTCGGTTTTCACCGGCAACTATGTCTCCCCGACTCGTAGCTAGTACTGGATCACGGATCCGGACATCCGAACACCCAGCCTCATGCCGACCACCTCTGACGGAAGAGATGGCCACCACCGCCGGTCGCATCGGTCAGAACATATCTGACCGGATGTGCTGCCGACGAGACCACCAGGCCCTCCACGCCGCCGCTGCCGATCTGAAGGCAGTTTGCACGTCACCGCAGCCTAGCCGGCCGCCGCCGCCGACGCCCGAAAAGGCCGGCCGCTGCGCCCGCAACCCACGCCGCCGTCCGTGACTGGGCCGCCCGCCGCGCCTAGCCGCCGCCATCCGAGGACGCGCCGGCCACCCGCCACCTGCCGCAGCCATCCACCGCGTCGCAGAATCCAGATCGGCCGTGCCATCACACGCCTAGGGGTCACGCCCCAACCCGAAGACGTGTGAGAGAGGAGATCCCCCGCCACCGCCGTCGGCCCCCGGGCTTAGCCCGGCGGCGTCCCCCGACGGCGGCGGAGGGAGAGGAGGAGGGAGTGCTTGGCGGCGGCGGCTAGGTTTCTGGGCTCCGCCCGAGTCGCCCTAGGGGGAGGGCGACGCGAGGGAGGACTTGATTTACTCATTGCAATAGCTAATTAATATACGAGAAACTTCATTCCAATTTGAATGCAGGCAAAACTGATCATTTATAACAAACATACAACATATGTTCAAGAATTATAAGAGCATCAAACTAATTGAAAGCTTGAAATACAACAGGCCGGCTAGGACCAAGTAATAGTAGCGACAATAGCTTTAGAGACGATGCAGAGCGAGGCGAAAGATATTCGGGTCGTTCTCATTGTGGAAGAATCGGAAGGCCCATATCGTGCCTTCTTTCATGTCGAAGGCTTTAACAACTTTAATCCAACCCCTTGTGATGACAGCCCGCCCATCCTTCACATTCTTGAGGAAGACATCAAGTTCTTCATCATGATGGTCTTGGTGTGATACTTTAATTTTCTTTGCCTCACCAGGAATCACGTAAGTTGAGAGGTAATCTTCAGTGAACTTCTTTGAAAACCACTGAAAACAGGAATATTCAGGTATTCAGATATATACTGTGGCCTGCAAATACATATTGTGAATGGGAAATCTGCTATAGTTCGTACCATCCTGAAATTTACTATCGTCTTGGATAATGCACAAACAAAGAGGTTGATTTTGAATGCCCGTCTGTTTAGCCTAACAATCTTTTTTAGTTTCTTCACTTGGCCCTGTTTCGGGAATATCTCATTGCCCCATACACAAAAAGGGTCGAAGCATGGATCCGTACCCATGACATATGTACCTACATGCATGTGATTGTCAAATATATTATAAAGTTAATTGGAAATTGCACAATATTTGATATACAATAACGCCATCGGAAGATGAAGCTAACTTCTATGGTAAATAGCAGCATCTCCCATGTGACCCTACAAGAAGTACATGCATGTTGAGGTGAAACGAGAATTAGCAGACTGTCAATAATATCTTCATTATGAAGATTTAGCAGACTAGTACACCCAAATAGTTCGTATGGAACAAAGCATATTAAAAAAGTTCAAGATTTTCATTGATTGTTCAATTCAGCGTGCTTACAAACAGACACCAAATATAATTACATATTGCCGAAAGGAACATCTGACTAGAGAGAATACATACTGTAAATAGAGACGGCTACCCCATTGAGCACGTACATATTGTGCATGTTATTCAACAATATAGGTCATATAGTTAAACAAGGCAATGCATAATCAGCAAAAGAGAGTGCATAGGAGGGCTAAATTAGCTACAATACGGCTAATATGTCTAGAATATACTAGGGATGATTGATTTTGTAAAACGAGCTACTACTCATCATCGAAAATGATGATGGGCCCCTTCTCCAGAGAAGCGCCAGAATCCTCCACGTTGCGGGTGCCCTCCTCGTCCTCATTGGAGAAGATGGGCCCTGCCTCGGCTGGCGAAGATCCAGAGTCGCTGTCGCCGAACTTTACCATCAACTTAGCCAAAATAGGCTCGACGGTGTAGTCGACCCTGCATGTGGCCTTCAAGAACGCAGTAGCCCTCTGGCAGAGAGTGCTATCGAAGGAATCAACCTCGGAGGGCACACATTGCAACATGTCATCGTCGAGGAGCTCGATGTCATAGTCCCTAGCAAGATGTAAAAATGCACGCATGTTCGACGCTTTCAACCGCGCGAGGCACTCCTCGCGCGCGCCGGCCTCGACGACGAGGTTGTCTTGCATGAACTTTGGGTCGGCGCGCATGGAGTCTAGCATGGCCTCATCCACTAGTGCAGCAGCTATTTGCCTCTCGGCGGAAACATTTTCCACCTATATATTATTTATCGGCAATACCCGTTATTGCCTGATAAACTCTGAAACTCTTCCGGTGACCCCGAAACGCTTTCTGTTCCTCTCAAAACTATTTCGAATATTAATGAAACTATTTCACAAATAAATGCTCGTTACTCCTGTCCTACTAACACTCAGCAGATCGTGATTACCTTAAGCTTGTGACCCTAAAGGTTCGGTAAAACATAGACATGAACAAAACTCCTTTGTTCAATGATCGATAGCGGAACCGTGGACGTCCATATCGATCCCTATGAGTACACGAATGACATTTGAGTGAAACTTTGGTTATCATGTGCTATTCCCTTTGCTTCATGATACTTTATAAAACCCGAGGTGAGATGTATCGGTATCCTCTTGAGTCATACACATTCTCATTATACCATTATCTTCGTTACCAGTTTTGTTCTTCTTTCTCGTTGAAATGTTCCGGCATCCCTGTGACATAGTCACCTATGTCTGGCCAGACGATGATGGATGCCATCACACTGAGAGGGCCCTAATAATATCTCTCCATCGTCGGAGGAGCAAATTCCTCTCTCGAGCTATCTAGTTCCTTGTCAAACTTTCCGATGAACCTGTAAGTTATCGTTATGATCACCGTGTTACAGATGACGTTTGAGCAACCCCAAAGTCCACCGTACGGTAAGAAGTGACTACGATACTCTCATGGTATAAGAAACTAAAACACATGTTAATACTCCGTGTTATAACAATTGATTTCAGATGATATTATCTCAAAGTATAACAAACAAGTTTGGGTCGATTCAATATGATCGTTCTTCTAACGTCATACTCTCAATGTTGTTTTAGGACTATCATTACACTTAATGATATCCTAAGATCCGGAAAACATGATCACCAACAACACTTGAGCCAGTCTTAGAGGCAAGACTAGGAATCTTTTTTTACCGTTTATCATTCCACACGTGCATATGAGTTTTCCACTGAATCATATATTCCAGGATCATAGCAGTTATAGCATAGAATATAAACTCTTAATTATGAAAACAAAAATATAACAATACAATATTATTGCCTCTAGGGCATATTTCCAACAGTCTCCCACATGCACTAGAGTCAATAATCTAGTTTACATAGTTTCTCTAACACCTATGGCCATCCGGTGTTGCTCATGCTTCGCTCATGGTAGAGCCTTCGTCATCGGGTCTGACACATTCAAATCCATGTGATGTTTGCGCGTGTTATGTCTGTTCTTTATTTGGGATCTAGATTCCTTTTGCTTTGAGCAATGGCACCACTATTCATAATACAGTGTCATTAGTTTCATAGCACTTTAGGATCACACCAAATATATCAAGACACTCCTTGATTCAGACCTCTTCCTTTGAAACATTTGAAGCTTCAACATATTCTTCTTTCGCTATAGAATCCACAATAGTGTTCATGCTTGAAAAATTATTCAAAATTATCCCTATAATTATTTATATCAGTCATGAAGCTGGTGTTCGTGTAACAATTTACAACGAGCTCTTATCTCCTATATAGACAAGGAGCATGTCCTTTGTCCTTTTGAGGTACTTAGTAATTACCTAGTGAGCCAATCCAGGATCACTTTGGTACCTACTACTAACACTTAGTATATAACATTTGGCCTTATACATATCATAGCATTCATGGTGGATTCAATTATTGAGACATATTGAAATCCACTCATCTGCACATGCTTATCAACTGTCTTAGGACATTGATTTCTTCTAAGCATCATGCTATGTGACATTGGGAGAAAACATATTCTCCATTTTAAACCTTTTAAAACCTTGTCAATGTATTCATTTTGGCTTAGCACAAATCAGACGT
Organism: Elymus sibiricus; assembly: GCA_039707655.1. Classification (NCBI taxonomy): domain Eukaryota; kingdom Viridiplantae; phylum Streptophyta; class Magnoliopsida; order Poales; family Poaceae; genus Elymus; species Elymus sibiricus. The sequence continues at coordinate 538,144,396 of CM077675.1, forward strand.
CTTGATCTATCTATAATGATCTATGTGACCAATAAGTTGCTTCACCTTAGTCTTTCATTGGAAACATATCCTTTCAAAATCTTTCATTGTGTTAAGAAGCTTTATATTATTTGCAATCAATATGTCATTTACATATAAAATTAGAAATGCTATAGAGCTCCCACCACTAGTGCAGGCTGTAGGGTAACGCTGTAGAAAAAAAAAATTTCCGACCAACGCACCAGCCCAGGAACACTATGGAGACTGCATACAAGGTTTGATCTTTTTCGTTACCGACTTGGAGCGCAACGGAAGTAGAGTCGGTGACGATCGGCGGTGCAGATCCCCGCAACTAGGATTTTACAACCTCCCAACCGCGAGGATGTATACCCTCATCTGCCCCGCGGACAGCCCTCCGGGAGGTGGTCGGACAGTCCCCCGGATGGTGTCGCGGACAGCCCTTCGGGAGGACCTTCGAAACTTGGACTGTCACTCGGACAGCCCTTCGGGAGGACCTCCAAAACTCGGACGGTCACACGGACAGCCCTACGGGAGGCACTCTCGAACTAAGACGGAAACTATGATCTCTCTACAGAGTGGCACACATACGGTATCATCTATCCGGCAGGGCTTCGCCGTCCCGAACTAGTTCCCACTGGAACTCAGACAGCCTTTTGGCTCTACGAAACTATTTCGCTGGGAGGGAGAGAGAATGCCAGATCATGCATGGCTTGTGTGAGAGAGTTAGAGTGAGGATGGAGAGCTCTTCTCCACCTCCTTATATAGTGGTGGAAGGGGTGAGGGGGGGCTGAAATTCAGCCCACAAAACATGCACCCACCAAACAGGGAAACATGTTCCCACCAAACATGGAGAAAACATGTTCCCTTGTCCATGGTGTTCCCCCATGGGGCCCCACCTTCCTCCCAACACTCTCCACCATTTTTGGAGGCTGCCCCCCACCATGGGGGGCCCCCCAACACCTTTGTCCAGCCACAAGGGGCTGCCCCCTCAAGGGGGGCGCCCCCAAAACAGCCCCACGCATCGTTGGATCTTGTCCCCTCACGCTGGGACAAGATGTTTTCCGCGACTATTACTTCTGAAAAATTCTGGAAGGTCCCAGAACTTTTCTGGCACCCTCTAAAATTATCTGGACGCACTCCGGAACATTTCCGGTATGGTGGTTTAATTTAAAACCATCTTCGTTTACCCGGTAAACAATTCCGGCAGCTCCGAAAACCTTTTTCGGTTTATTCTCCGGAAAAATTCCAGAAATTACCAGACCAATCTGGCAACCTCCAAAACATTCCCGGTGCTTGCCGAAACCTTTTTGGATCAATGGTTTTATCCGAAACAACTTTTCGGTTTTACCAAAACTTTTCCGGTGTTCTCTCCGGAACCTTTCCATTGTCTCCGAAACTTTTCCAGTGACTTTCTCTAGGACTCCTTGTCTAGTATTCAGCAGATAGATGACCCTTAAGCGTGTGACCCTATAGGTTCGGTGAAGTATAGACATGACCCGAAACCCCTTCCGATCAATGATCAACATCCGAGCCGTGGACACCCATATTGACCCCTGTACCCACACGAATGAATATTCGAGTGAACCTCCAGTTGCCGTGTGCTATTCCTGTTGCTTCACGATATGTTACAAATACCCGAGGTGAGACATGTTGGCATCCCCGTGGATCAAGAACTTGTCCACTATGCCAGTTACCTCGTTATCGTGATTGTTCTCTTTTCTCGTTCCCGTGTTACGGCATCCCCGTGATCAAATCACAAAGTGTCTGGCTAGACGATGATGGATACCATAACACCGAGAGGGCCCAGAGATATCTCTCCATCGTCGGAGGAGCAAATCCCAATCTTGAGCTATCAAGTTACTTGACACACCTTTCCATGAACCCGTAAGCCGCCGTAATAGCCACCCATTTACGGATGACGTTTAACAAACCCCACAGTTCATGAAGCAAGTATGAAGAAACTCGATACTCTCATGGTCTAAGGAATTATGCAAACATTAACCATCTCTGTGTTATTAACCATTAACTAGTGACGAAAGTATCTCATAGCATAACATCAATTCGGATCGATTCAACACAAGTGTTCTACCAACAATTGTGCCCTCAAAATTGCCGGCATAGTCATGCCCATGATCAGGAAAACAGGATCATCATGCAATACTTGAGCCGGTCATAGAGGCTTGACTAGGAATACATTTTATCGTTTATTATCCCACACGTGCACATGAGTTTCCCTCCAAGCCTCGTTTTATTTGCAGACTCGAGAATCATTGTAGTTATAGCATGGAACATAAACATAATTATGAACAGGGAGATAATCAATAACATTTATTATTGCCTCTAGGGCATATCTCCTACAGACTCCCACTTGCACTAGAGTCAATAATCTAGTCAATGCTAATGCACTTTACACCTATGACAACTTCAGCTCCGTGTGTAACTTTGCATATCCTCGCGTTTTTCACGCTTTCACAAAATTCATATTTTGTGTGGACTTGGCTTTGCATATGTGTGAATCATTGGTCGAAACCTGATTCCTCAGACTGAGCTATGGAGCAACTATCTGCAATAGTGTCCCATAGACCAAAGCCATCTTGGAATCATACTAAGTTCATGAATGAACTATATGATTCAACAACTTTTTTGTCGCTTCTAAAGCGTCAACATACTTAGCCTTTGTTATAGAATTTGCCACAGTATCTTGTTTGGAACAATTTCCAACTACCGTGCCACCATGTTGTGTATTACACAAAACCCTTAACTTAAATCGAAAATCACATGGAGCATTGATGAAGACTGTATCGATGTAATTACTTACAACGATCACTTCATAATCTCTGCTTGCGAGAAAACATGTCATTAGTACTGCTCTAGTACTCAATGACATCTTTCACTGTTGTCCCATGATCAGTACTTTGATCACTTTGGTATCTATACTCGCAACAACTTTGGAGTATTGGACATATCTGGTTGTTTTACATACCATGGAATACATGATTAATCCAAACACAAGAGTGTGTGGAGTCTCCATCATGTATTTTACTCATCAGTGTTTTGGGACACCGAGTCTTGCAAAAACTCTTTCCATGTGACTTCGGCAAGAATCACTCCTTGGCGTTTTAAATGCTAAAAAGTTTTAGCATCTTGTCAATATGTATTCATAGCTTAGCCCCATTAGGTAAATCTATCTCCATAGATCATCATGCCTAATATTGAGACTATTTAGCCTAAGCACTTCATCGAAAAACTATTTTCAAATGAAGTCCTAATTCGTGTCAAGAAATTTATTTCCAATTAACAATGTGTCAAGCACACAATGTTTTTAGAAATATTATTATGCTCCCACTTACTTTCTTGAATCACAAGCATCTTCGTTATCCATTGATGAAGTCAAAACCCTTTTTGACCGTTTCATCAAAACACGAAGATTCCAACTCCACTTTGCTCTCTTCTGTCCATCGCTGGAACTCTGAAGTTTGCATACTTACTAGCACCCTCTGGATCGACAAATTACTTCGGACTGTATCACATACAAGTCCTAGGTTTCATTTCCATCAGATGGAAATCCTTTCGTCATCCATGTTTCATATCTCATGATTGAAATATGTATTAATTGCTAGTTCAACCCGAACCGACTTTAAGCATCGCTACGGTGAAACAACCTCATCGTAGTCAACTCCTTGAACTTGTTATTTCAACAAGTCGAGCTTTATGGATAAAACATTTTTATCTGTATCAGTTTTTAGTTCCATAAATATTCGTTAGACTCTAAGTCTTCCGAAAGGTGTATCAAGATTTTAATCTTGAAACATTTATATGGAAACTATCTCGGATTGTATTGGCATTTAGCCAATTCTGGAGTCAGGGCCCATCACCGCTTCCTTGTGTATCGTAGGTATACTGTTGTCCAACAACAATATCTCGTTTGCGCACCTGAGAGGTTTGCACGAGCCTTGCCTACGGGGTTCAGCTGCAAGTTCGACTGAAGTCCATACATATTATTGTAGAGACTTCTGTATCAGTCATAGTAGGAAACTCCGGAATCACTTCCAAGGTTCCTTTCCTTTGATCTGATGACGAAGATACTGGTTATCTCGTCGAGTTGCACTATCCTCCCACTCACCTTTTGTAAGAACTATTCTCTTTAAAAGCATACCGTTTTGTGGCAAAAAATCCTTTGCCTCGGTATACTGGTGGGGAATACCCAATGACTTGGGATAACCTACAAAGTAGCACTTGTCTGATTTGGAATAGGTTTGTAACCTTTTACACAAGCCCCATATTCACAATGTTAAGAAAAGATATAACATGGTTGGGCGTACCATACCATGGCGTCATTTCTACAGACCCGATGGAGCTCTTTTCAGTGTAAAAGCCGCAGTCTCTAAAGCATCACCTTAGAAGGGATAATGGCAAATTTATGTCATCTTTGATCTTACCATGTCATAAATGGTTCGATTACATCTTCACGGACTTTCCACTTGCAGTGGTGTTTCGGGAAGTGCAAGTTATGAAACTCTTTTCACAACTCATCAGACATTCACTAAACTTGTAACTCAAATATTCCTTTCCGCAATCAAATTGCAGAAACATAATTTTCTTGTTATAACTACTTCTACTTCATTTTTGAAAACCTTATGAATGAATTCAAAAGATCCAGACTTATGTCTCAACAAGTAAATATCCATATATCTACTTGAGTCATTTCTAAAGATAGATAAATCCACTACTTGCAACAACATTTATTGGACTACACACATCATAATGTATGATCACCAATATGTTCTTTCCTCGTTCCTTATGGCCTGTGAACGGTATTTCAGTCACTTCACTTTTTAGAGGAAAGTTGCAAGTGTCAGATGATTCAAAATCAAACGACTTTAAAATCCATCATAATGGAATTTCCATGCGGGTTTCTCCAATGTGACCAAATGCAGTGCCACACTTGTGTGGTATTCTTTTAGTCTTGCGACATTTAGCGTCAGTGTTATGGATGTATCATATTTCCATCAATATTCATAACATACATCCCATCTAGGATGGAAGCATGGCCCTTCATGTTATTCATAATACTGAACAACAATTGTTGTTTTTATGAACAACTCTTTTGCAACAAACATTGTGCAATGGGCTAGAGTGTATGAAACTCTAAAATGAATTATGAAAGTAAAACCAGAGGTAATGTATTATTATCAATATTCATAACATACATCTCATTCATAGTGAAAGTATGGCCCTTCATGTTATTCATAATACTGAACAACAATTGTTGTTTTTATGAACAACTCTTTTGCAACAAACATTGTGCAATGGGCTAGAGTGTATGAAACTCTAAAATGAATTATGAAAGTAAACCTAGAGGTAATGTATTATTATCAATATTCATAACATACATCTCATTCATAATGAAAGTATGGCCCTTATGTTATTCATAACACCGAACATCAAAAGTTCTCTTATGAACAACCTTCTTGCAAGATACCTTATGCAAAGGGCTAGAGTGTGAAACTCTAAATGAATTATGAAAATAAATACATAGGGAATACGCCTATGGAAGGCATAGTAACATTTACTATGTTCCCTGCGTGTATCTAAACCTCATTCCTGGCTAGTCTTTCAGGCCATAGTAGTTCTTACATCGAGTTGCAACAGAATGCAATCGAGCGGGTATCTTTGTGATTAACTCACAATACCCAAGAATTAGTGATTAACATGTTTAACCATAATTCCCAAGAACTATATCTTTGACCAGCCTTCTATACATCAAAAACTTGTATGACATTCATACATGAGCTGGATATTCCAGTCTTCTTTCCTTTTGCCTTTATACTTCTAACAGTTTAACTTTTAGTATTTCTCCTACTCTCAGAAGAAGCATCCAACTTAAGAGTGGCGATAGCCCCGGACTTCCTAGGCGTGAAAGTTTCACTAACACCCTTCGGATACTTCCTTTCTCTTTAAGTTGTTGTTTTATTCACCATCATCATATGACAGGCGTTCTTCTGGATCCCTCTCTTATCAGTCTAATGCATAGTAAACTCCTTTACTAATAGTTTGCAAACAAACATTGCTTTGGATATCTCATATCTTTTAGCCTTTGTCTATCTCTGAAAATGATTTTCAGATTCCATGAATATCACATAACTATCCAAACTTTCGAAGTTCGGGTCTCATGGAAGCAAACGTATTGCACTTGACTGAAACAGAATTCTAGCTTTTGGATCGAAGGACGAGAGTCACATGATCCATAGCATTAGCGGGAGAATACCGAAAGTATGCGATAGGACAAAGTCCTTCTCGGCACTCTTGAGGACAATCCTCACATTACGTTACCAACCGTAAAGATTTAACCAGATATTTAACAGCTATTCAATTTTAATAGGGAAAGTGGAAACGCGAGCCATTATTCTACAACTATTATACAAATCACACTTAGACAGTGTTCAAAATTAATTGCACTAAGAATTAAAAGAATTAATTCTAAAGTGCGCTCCCACTCAAATCAATATCTCTCATAATTGATTGTGAGTGATACAAGACCCAAATTTCAATTCAACACCAAGGATGCATCCATCTTAAGTGACGAGAATTTCATTTGGTAGGCCAACTTGCCAATCACATCTCTATGTGACTCTCGTTCATCTTTCGATGCGTGTGTTCTGAGCTCATGACTTTCATGCCTGAACGTCAAGACAACCAAGTGATCTTGCTGCGAGGTCTCAACTCACCCGCCTCACACATGTCTAATCGTTCGTACCCATGCATCCATGTGATACCCCGAAAAGAAAAGTGCCGTGACGGTGCTACACTTGGGGGAACACTAACTACTTGATATTTTTGTGAGAGATCACCCTAATAAAAGCGACTACCGCGCAATCAAGAAGGGTGCATCAAGAGGGATAAACATCTCAGGCAATTCATAATAGCATGATATGGTACAGCCTCTTCTGACGGAGAAGTATTTCTTCGTCTTCGGCACTTGCGTCGGTGTTCACCTTCGCGAAGATTGCCACCACCTTGTCGATGCACCAGATAATATTGCTATCTCCATAGCTAATAAAATAAGTGCATTACATAAGGTTGACATGCAGGTCATTAAAGTGCAATCATATGGCTCCAGCCATCATGCCGAATCATGACACGAAGGTCATGTTAATTTACATCATATAGTCATCTCATACATAATCAAATTTGTATGAGCACTGCTATACCACATCACATGCACATGCAAACCATCCCGCAAAACCAAGTTAAACGCCTCTAATCGGTTTATGCAAAAATTTATTTTACGTGGCTTCTAAGGTTTCGAAACAAACCGAAGCTACCAACGTCCATCATCAAACATGATAATCCAAGTTGCTAGATTAACTTTCCAGGGTGTATGAAACACGAGATAATAAAATCTCAAGCCCCATACTAAACTTTGTAATACGCGTGACCCCCATGCAGATCATATCTGCATTGCCCTTTCGTCTGCGAAACATCCATCTTTCTCAACTATGGTGGAACCCAAAGAACTGTTAGCACTTCGTTGATCTGTCAATCAGCATACTCAGGAGCAGCATGAAAGGATCGCGGATTGCCAGAACTTTGTGAGATTCCACCATGCCGTCAAGATCAGGACTACGCAAATTCAGGGGAAGCAACAGGAACATCGGGTAACAGATTTCATCTGCTACACGCACAAATAATTTTCAGCAATAGATCTCATCTACTACCTAATTATATTATGCAACACCCATACATCTCTATGTATTCTAGATCGCAACCTGCATCTACGCATAGCACGGCTCTTGATGCCACTGTAGGGTAACGCAGTAGAAAACAAAATTTTCCGACCTACGCACCAGCCCAGGATCACTATGGAGACTGCATACAAGGTTTGATCTTTTTCGTTACCGACTTGGAGCGCAGTGGAAGTAGAGTCGATGACGATCGGCGGTGCAGATCCCCGCAGCTAGGATTTTACAACCTCCCAACCGCGAGGATGTATACCCTCATCTCCCCCATGGACAGCCCTCCGGGAGGCGGTCGGACAGTCCCCCAGACGGTGTCACGGACAGCCCTTCGGGAGGACCTCCGAAACTTGGACTGTCACTTGGACAGCCCTTCGGGAGGACCTCCAAAACTCGTACGGTCACACGGACAGCCCTACGGGAGGCACTCTTGAACTAAGACCGAAACTACGATCTCTCTACAGAGTGGCACACATACGGTATCACAGGCGGGTCCTATACAAACGATTTTTACCCCCTTTCCATGACAGAGTTTTAAACCGTCGCCTTGACCGTGTGTGAGATAGGGGGGTCCATCCCACATGACCAGAAAATCATCGGCGATAGCTCCTCACGGTCACACACGCGGTGCAAAAAGAGCTCGTGTGCGATCGGGTCAGCCATCGCAAACAATTATACGGGCCCAATCGTGTGAGATGTTCTTAGCATCCCACACAGTGAATCCTGATCAATGATCATCGCCCACGGTGTTGGTTGTTTAAGGTCATCGCCCACGGTGTTGGTTCATTGATCCAGGAGGCTAATTGGCCTATTATTTTTAATCCATTTAGTAATCAAATTGACATTTCTATTCAAACACACAATATATTTCATATTCGTATTACGGCAACCAGGATTTCATAATTGAAATACATCAGAGTACAACATCATATAGCTTCAGCACTCAGTTACACCATATATAGCTAGCTACCCCATTACACAACAGCACCAAGTTTCACATGCAACATCTAAAACCTTTGGAAATTAACATCATAGATGGTAGATAGACAGATGAATCTCATATGGAAAACTGCTGAAGTGGAAGGCGAATATTGAGCCTTCAATGATGTTGAAGGCCCTTGCAACTTTAGACCAGTGCATGTGGATGATTGACCGCCCATCCTTTGTCCTCTTGAGGAAGACTTCAATATTGTACTATGGGTGTTGTATGAATACCTTCCTCGCCTCTTAACCATACAGGTGGTTTGAGACGTAATCATTAGTGAACTGCTTTGGAAAGGCCTGAAAACAAAGATATGCATAAATATCTTCTCTCTAAAACCCCAACCCTTTGGCACAAAGGAAAAGAAAACAAGGTCACAAGAGTTAGTACCATCATGTTGTTGACTGATGTCTTCTTCATTGTGCAGACAAAGATCTTGTTGTTTTTTGTCGCTAGTTTCTTTATCCTAATAATCTTTCTGAGTTTCTTGACTTGACTGATATTCATGGACATCTCATTTCCCCATATGCAAAATGGGTCCAATAGTGGGTCTAAACCTCTGACAACAGGACTTACATGTGCAAGACCAAATTGTTAAAAACCTAAATATTAGAATGGTTCCTACAATTGCACAATAATGTGCTATTAGCCAAAGGACCATGCATGTGCAAACCTCGATGGTAAACCTTAGTGTCTCCCATTGTTTCCCTACAACACATATAAGGTAGTTATGGATCAGGTTAAGTGAGAGTTGGCATACTATCAGTAAAATATGTTGATGAAAAATAAACACATTGCAGATCCAGCAGATTAATTCGAGCCACATGGAAAAGTCAGTTATCCAAACCAAGCATGCTTAAGAACTAGGAAATATAGCAATTGTATATGTTTCTCATGTATTTAGTACAGCCAAATTCGATTTATTTCTCACATGCATAACAATACAGAATTGTACCCACAACAATTGAACATCACATTGCAGAATTGAACCAAACAGTTAACTGAACACCAGAACAAATGAACCAAACAATTAACTGAGCATCACATTGCACAATAGAACATACTAGAAGATCAGACAGTTAACCAAACCAAGCATGCTTAACAATTTGGAAATATAGCAATTGTATATGTTTCTCATGTATTTAGTACAGCCAAATTCGATTTATTTCTCACATGCATAACAATACAAAATTGTACCCACAAGAATTGAACATCACATTGCAGAATTCAACCAAACAGTTAACTGAACATCACAACAAATGAACCAAACAGTTAACTAAGCATCACATTGCACAATATATAGAACATATATACTAGAAGATCAGATTGCATAGTAACATTACATAGGTCAATTCACTAGAATTTCTAAAGGAAAGGCAGGAGCAGCACATGCAATAGGTAAACCGAATATGCTTAACCGGCGTAGCTAGCTGAACATAGGTCCTTATAGTAAGCTAAAAACACGCTACTCATTGTCAGAGATATCGATGATGATGGGCTCCTTAAACTTGGAAGAGGGCGAGGCCTCCACATCGTGGGTGCCCTCCTCGTAGTGGTGAGTCACCTGAGTCACTCCGGGCACCAACCCGCTGGCTCTGGAGTTGAGGTAAGCACGGGCACGCTGAGAAAACACCTCGTAGTCTTCGTCGAAGGCACCGGAGGTGGCCTCGAGAAAACACCATGAACTGTCGTTTAAAGCATACAATCGCGTGGCGGCGTCCGCGTGCGAGGCGTCGACAGTGGCCTCGACAGCGAGGTGCTCCTCCAAGATCTGGGGGTCGGCACGCATGGCAGCCATCACAACCTCATCCGCGCGTGCGGCCGCGATTTGCTTCTCTGCTGCCAAATGCTCCTTGAGCTCCTGGCTATACTGCATGCACCATGGCTTTGGGCGGCGCTTCTTTGGGGGATGGGGTGGTGTTTTGGGTGGAAGGTGTTGTGCCGGCGGTCGGGGCATTTGGTATGAAGAAGGAGGAGGAGGATGGGGGATGGGGTGTGGATTACCTGACTAGATCGACAAGGCCGAGCAGCAGGGAGGAGCATCGCCAGCGAGGAGGCGGCACTGCAAGCAAGCAGTGAAGGTTTGAACTTCGAAAGGAAGGAGGAAACAGGGGAAATGTGGCTTTTGGTCAGGAGGGGGGAAGGTAGATATTTCTGCGGTTGTCAAAAAAATTCGCTCGGTGCAGCAAAAAACAGACGCACAAAGTGTTATCTGACACGATCCCTTATTCAGCACTGTGTGCGATATCTGAACATGACAAATGATTCCAGTAGCTTACCCTGTGTGTGATGAGTTTGAACGTGCAAATTTTGGTCTGAATTTTCCTGATTTCAGTGGTCATCCACGTCATTGCATAATTTAACATCACTTGATAATTTGGGTACACAAAAGAGCCTATAGCAGAAAGCCCGCACTTAATTAATTGAGAAATTTCAGCAATTAAACAAAGATGGTTGACCTAAACACTACTCTAACAAAAGACCAGCACTCTAAACAAAGACTAATATTCCGCCTGGCGCTCACAGATCTCCGCCGCCTCCTCCATGTCCAGCTCGCGCTCGACGACCTCGTGGGGAAGGAGCCCCATGGCATCCATCGCAACATACTCAGCAAGCATCTCACCGTCCGTGTCCGCCATCTTTTTGGAAAAGGCCGCCATGAGCCGGGCGTGGGCTGCCGTGGTCCGGGCGTGGACGGCCTCCATCTCGGCTAGGGAGGCCACCGACGAAAGGACGACTGCTCGAGCGCTCTCGACGAAAGGACATGGGTTGCCGACCGGTGTCGGAGAAGGCCATTGTGATTTTTACGGTGACCGACACAAGCTGGGCGTGGGTGGCCTCGACATGGGCGTGGGCGGCCTCCATCAGGGCTATGGCGGCCGCTGAGGAACGAACAGCTGCTGTGCCATTCTCGCCATTTGCTATCCCCGTCGCAGAAGTTGCTGCCGCCATCTCAGCTGCAGCAGCTGCCCTTTTGGCTGTCGCAACCGCCCTGTCGGAGATTGCGGCCGTGCTCATGGAGGTTGTGAGCGCGCTCATGGCGGATGCGGCTGCGCTCGGGCCGGACTGGGCCACCGAAGTTGCCCTCACGACACGGATCCACGTCCCCATCTTTCACCGGCGATGATTGAATAGTAAAATGGGATTGGGGAGCAAGTGTTGTTGGCGTAAGCCATATATAAGGGAGCCCCAAGATATTTTATCATGCATTGCACACGATTCTTGCTAATAAACTGTTTGTGGTGTTCTTGATTTTCATTTTGATTTAAAAGACAAAATAGGGTGACATCGGCAAAGGACTGTGTTTGAATTGCTAGAACATTTATCTGCAGTGAACATGCAACTATAGGAGTGTCGTGTTAAAATATGGAATTATTAAGGGTTCGTTTGCCCTTTTTTATACATTAATTGAGTTTTCTAGGCATTTAATGTGCATAATTCAAATTTGAACTACAAGCACATGCTCCAGTGCACCAAAATGGGTTGAAAAATCTTATATGTGTCTTTGGGTGCATGTTGAGGTCCCATGAAAGAAATGGGAATGAATTTTATACATCTCGGCGTCGTGGCTCGGTCGCAAACATCGAGAATCTTGGTTTTTAAATGCCTGTAAATCCAAAACTCGCCTGAAATTCATGAAACTTGGCATGGTGTCATGACATGGCACATATATGCCGTGGTAAAAAAATTGTCCAATTTGGGACAAGTTTTGGTACTAGCTTCTTACGAACTGGATCTTCTCACAAGAAGCCTCGTGGTTCCGATAGGGAACGTGTGTCACGTTTGTGGGCGATACGACATTTGATGCCTCTTCTCTCCTTGATTTTTTTCGTGAGGCAACATAGACCAATAGGAGTGTCGTGCTAAGATATGGAATTATTCAAGGTTCGTTTAGCCTTTTTATACATTAATTGAGTTTTCTAGGCATTTAATGTGAATAATTTAAATTTGAACTACAGACACATGATCTAGTGCACCAAAATGGGTTGAAAAATCGTATATGTGTCCTTGGGTGCATGTTTAGGTCCAATGCAAGAAATGGGAATGAATTTCAAACATCTCAGTGTCGTGGCTTGGCCGCAAACATTGAGAATATTGGTTTTTAAATCCCCGTAAATCCAAAACTCGCCTGAAATTAAAGAAACTTGGCATGGTGTCATGACATGGCACATATATGCCGTGGTAAATTTTTTGTCCAATTTGGGACTAGTTTTAGTACAAACTTCTTACAAAACAGAGCTTCTCACAAGAAGTCTCGTAGTTCCGATAGGGAACATGTCACCTTTATGGGCGAAACGACATTCGCAACCTCTTCTCGCCTTAATTTTTTTTTCTAGAGGCAACATAGACCAATAGGAGTGTCATGTTAAAATTTTGAATTATTCAGGGTTCGTTTGGACTTTTTTATACATTAACTGAGTTTTCTAGGCATTTCATGTGCATAATTCAAATTTGAACTACAAGGACATGCTCCAGTGCACCAAAATGGGTTGAAGAATCATATATGTGTCCTTGGGTGCATGTTTAGGTCCCATGCAAGAAATGGGAATGAATTTCAAACATCTCGGCATTGTGGCTCTGCCACAGACATTGAGAATATTGGTTTTTAAATCCCCGTAAATCCAAAACTCGTCTGAAATTCATGAAACTTGGCATGGTGTCATGACCTGGCACATATAGGCATTGTAGGGTTTTGTTTTCCAATTTGAGACAAGTTTTTTGAATTTTTTCTAGAGCCAACATTGGGAATATTTGTTTAAATTCTAGTAAATCCAAAACTCACACGAAATTCATGAAATTGGGCATGGTGTCATGATATAGCACAAATATGTTGTGGTATTTTTCGTGTCCAATTTGAGAGAAGACACACACATTAACAGCCAACAAAGCCATTTTGGAACAAATAGCTGTCACGTTATTATCACATACGGTTGCACAGTATTATTTAAATCATGGGCGTTCTACTGACCATTTACGTTCCACCACACGTCCCACTTTTTATTGGCTAGGAGGTGCCATGCGGGCAGCTGTTTGAGTAGACGGGAGGCGTGCGAGCAGTCCTCCACTGTGCAGGCTCACCGGGAGGCATGCGAGCAGTCCTCCGCTGCGCATGCTGACTGGGAGGCGTGCGAGCAGTACTCTGTGTAGGCTCATCGGGAAGCGAGCCCTTTGACCTCCATCGCCGCGCTCCTTGTTCCCAACTTCTCTATTAATGGCGCCCGAGCCGCTGTTTAATAGCCGGCCTTACTGCGCGCTCACTCACAATCGTATCCCTTTGCCTCCCATTCCCCTCTCGCCCGCCTCCTATCATCCAGACCTCCACCTATGCCACGACACACAAGGATCATATGCCATTTGTCTTCCAGTTTGGTGAAGTCAACCCCAATCCAGAGGAGACAGAACATAAGGAGGAATGGGACCTCATGAACATGGTCCTACACGAGCTGGCCACGGCGGATGATGCTGCCCCGCGCCCGTCCCAGCTCCCATCCCCGCGCCCGCGCCAGCGACCATCCCCGTGGCATTGACGGGCTGGTCAGTGACAACCATCGCAGCGCTGGAAGCCACGGACGTCAGTGAGGTCCCCGTGGACCTGCGCGAGCTCATGTACATGCCAGCACCAGCGCCCGCGCCTATACTCATGCGCGCCCCTGCACCCACCGCCCCGGTTCCCATGCGCGTAGCTACACTCGCCGCGCCAGGGCCGGTGCGCGCGGCTGCACCCACCGCGCCACCCTCAGCGGCATGGGACGCCGCCGTCGACCCCTTCCTCGCAGCGCCGCCAGTCGCCGTTCCCCTGCCCCCCGTCCGTCGTTCGCGCGAGGACCGGCTCTTTGATTTGGTAGTCCAGACCATTCTGGGATGGATTGAAGACTTGAACAATGGCATCCCGGAGGACGAATAATTTATTTGTTTAATATTGTATCTCGATCGTATGAATGTAAAGTGTGACTGAATGAAATCTATGGTTTGATCAACTGAGTATTTTTCTCTGAATGTACAGACTTATCAAAGTAAATAATAAAAAAACATCATTGTTTTTCTCTGAATAAAACTCTCATCACAAACGTTTCAGATTGAATACCCGTATGCAAAGCAAGAGCTACTATTCCTTCACCACTAAGCCAAGGGAAAATTTGGTGCGATTTTGTATTATGACCCGTGTGCTTACTACAGACAATTTGGTCAGATTTGCCTCTGTCATATTGGGTATATTGCCATTTGTCAAATTGGAAACATTGGCATTTGTCAATCTAGTAACATTGCCATTTGTCAACCTTGTAACACTGCCATTTGTCAAATTTTGCAGCTGAAAATCACTAGTATTGTCTAATTTTGCAATTGAAATTCACTAAACATAGATTTCACTCATAGATTAAGCAGTCGTTCTTTATACAAACAGTTCAACTCGACAGCTGAACCAAACAAACTTTTCCCCAATTGTTGCCAACCACGTACTGAAATAGCTAGTTCAACTATATATACTAGCTAATTTTAAGTACATACTATAGTTCAACCATATCTATAGTCAGATGAACTGAACAAAATAGCCCCTAAATACTACTACGGAGGGGCTTTGTACTACTTCCGGCATGCCTCTCCTCTGCCAAGCGCGCTCAGTAAGAGGCAGAGGAGGAGGAGCCTACTAATGAGCTGGAGGAGTGGAATCCGTGTCCTGCCATTGCTGCCCTCTCCCGCTCCTGATGCGCCTCCTCAAAGCGGCAGGACTCCTCATAGATCTCCGCATTCCGCGCCACTTCTGCGGTTTCTGCTGTGGCCACGGCGGTGGTAAGCTTCTTTGCGTGCGCAACCTGGTGCTCCTCCTCCTCCTCTAGGAAGTTGATGCAGTGCGCAAGGATGCTAATGCAAATGCCGAGCTGCTGGCATTCGGCGGCCTCCACCTCCCGCCTTCGGGCCGTGGTGGCGGAATGGGTGACGATGGCCCCGGCGGCCGACGGTGGGGTGGCGGCCATGGTGGCCGACAGTGGGGTGGCAGCCACGACGGCCACCTCCCATCTTCGTGCTGCGGTGGCGGAGCGGGTGATGGCCCCGACGGCCGACGATGGGGTGGCAGCCACGGCAGTCGGCAACAGCTGCCGTCGAGCGGCCATTGGTGACTGCGCCGCCGCCGCGGTGCAGCCTCGCAGCTGGAGCTGTCCTCTGACGGCGGAGTGGCTGAGCGTCAACGATGGGCTGGTGCCATTGGTGATTCTGGGTGAAGCTGACGAGATAAGCTATGGGGAGGGAGGGGAGAATGCGATGCGGAGTCGCCGGCCGTGAGGGTTTATATAGCAGTCCGGTAAGCATTGGGGTTTTGGGGGATTTTGTTGAGCCGGGTGGAAAGCTTGCACGGTTGCGCGGGAACGGCTCACCGACGATTCATTGGCACCTCTACGAGCCGACGCGTGGCCAAACGAAATGCCCGTGCAGTGGGAACACGGTGACAAGACGTGCGAGAGGAGGATGAAATAATTACTCATACACATACGGTTAATAATAATAAAACGTTTGCGATTTAATTACCTAGCAAACGGCCATTTTCTACGCAGCATTGCAAACGATTGTTCACCCATGGTGTGATGTGAAAGGCAATGTCGTTTCCCTAGATGCCGCCAGCTCGCAACCGCCGGGCGGCTTGTAGACGGCCATTCCCTACGTGATCAACTACTCTATGCGTGTGGTTGCTCGTGGTTGAGGCGGCCACGACATGCTCTGCTCGCGTCCCTCCGCGTGCGCATGCTCTGCCCACGTCCCTCCACATGCTCTGCCAGCGGTTGGGGCCGACGCACGATCACGTACGTTCGGGGCGCCATATGCATGCGGTTGCACCGGGCGCTGCGCCATGATGCAGTTACATACGCCACGATGCAGTTACGCACTTCAAAAACTGTCACGCGGACGTGCTGAGATTCCAGGCCGTCTGCCCCCCATTTATTCCCGCAGCCATTTACCTTAAACTCTCGCGCCCCACAACACAATAAGCACACCACGGCGACACATACAGAGAGGATATCTAGTGGCTCCAATGGTGCTCCCAGCGGCTCCAATGGCGCTCCCAGTGGCTGACGACGACGATGAGCAGGAGTTCACCGTCCGTCACGTAGTGGACACCCACGTGAGGAAAATAGACCTCTTGGTGGTGTACACCAACGAGCCGGTCTAGGTGGAGAGTTCCATCAACACTATGGAGCAATTGCTTGCTGAGGACAAGTACCAAGTGGTCGGCTTCGACCTCGAGTTCACCGGCGGTCATGCCGGGTATGATCAGAAGGTTACCGTTGCCCAGTTGTGCGTGCACCATCATGTCCTCGTCTACCACTACTCCCTGGCCACAAGGCCTTGTGAGTGTTTTGCCAGGTTTATGAACAGCCTCGACTACAGATTCGCTACGGTGGACAAAATCAATGATCTAAAGGTGCTCAAGACTTCGGGCTTGGCTTGCCAGAAGCTTGTCGACATCCAAGGCCAGTACAGGGTCTAGGGCAGCAAGAAGTAGAAGGACTCCCTGGTTGACCTCGTCGTGGCCATCGTCGACCCCTACTACAGAGACATGAAGGATGAATGCAACAAGAACAAGGCTGCCTGGCACGAGGCCTGGGTGCAGAGACTAGATGAAGAACACATCAAGTACGCGGCCAAGGACTCGTACATAAGCTATGAGATGTACAAGCAGATCATTGACATGAGGAAGTGCCTTCGTCCTGCCCCAGGCAAGGGATCGAGCCACAAGCAGAGCAGTGGCGGCAAGCGTCACAAGAAGTAGATGATTAGATGATCGTTTCTCCTAGTTTAGTATGCATGTAATTGTTTATTGAGGTGTGTGCAAATGTTATGTGTAGTCACTTATGTAATTGGATGTTTAATTTGGTTATGCAATCATGAATGTTCTTATAAGTATATATGTTGTTGTTCTGTAGACAGAGCATAGATGTTGTGTAGACTGAGCAAATTACATAGCATACAGATTAAACTATGGAACCCATCGGTGATGATTTCATCAACCGCTGACAATTGTTTACCAGGAAGCTTTTCCCCACAACACACACAGCTTATTAGCAAGAATCATCTTTGTTATTTTTGGTCTTCCCACACAATTCTGATTACTGGCCTATTTGCTGGGTATCACACACATCTTGTTAAGCCAAATCATTTGTGTTATTTTGGATCATCACAAACAGTTCATCCGCGTGACCTGTATGCCGTCTATCGCACACACCTTGATCTGGCTAACTATTTCTGTTGTTTTGGCACATCGCAAACAGTTCATCCGAGTGACCTGTATGCCGTCTATCGCACACACCTTGACCTGGCTAACCGTTTCTGTTGTTTTTGCTCACCGCAAACAGTTTGTATGGACCAACTGTATGCCATGTATTGCACACGCAACTCTTTTCTGAATCGTGCTTGATGGATCCGCCGTCGCACACACTTCGTTTTAATGGTGACGGTTTTATTACCATACCGTTTGTGATTCATGCATCACACACAGTATGGATCCGCCATCGCACACACTTCGTTTTAATGGTGACGGTTTTATTACCATACCGTTTGTGATTCATGCATCACACATAGTTTGGTTGATTGGTCTCCTATACATGTGTCATCTTAGGACCTTCCTGCAGTACTGCCCTAAATATCTTATATACACAAGTTTTTTTATCTTTTTAACAAAGTTAAACACTTTAACTACTTCATTAAAATGTTGATTCCAGCTCCTTGATGCTTGCTTCAAACCGTAGATACCTTTGAAGCTTGCACTCCTATCCGTTATCCTCAGAATCGACAAAACCTTCTGGTTGTATCATTTATACATCCTTTCCATATAGGAAACTAGTTTTGACATCCATCTGCTCCATACCTTCTAGAGGATCAACCAAGTTCCAAACTTAATTGTCGTATATGAACTCCATTTCGGAGTGCATGGCTTTTTGCCATTCCTTTTAGCTGGGCACCGCCATCGCTTCCTTGTAGTGCATAGGTTCATCTTCTTCTAAGATGAATATCTCATTGTGAGATCATTCAAGAGGTTTGTTAACTCTTCCTGATCTACGTAGTTTAGTTACAAGCTTTAACTAGAGTTTCTACAGCTGGTGTAGTAACTTCTGGTTCAAATGTGCAGACAACTTTTGGAACAACTTCCAGTTTGTCAATCCTGCTTACTTTTGCCAGAGATTCAATAATCTTGTCAAGTTGCACTGTCCTCCAACTTACTTCTTTAGCGAGAAAACTGTTTCTCGAGAAAGTGTTCATTCTTTGTGACAAACACTTTTGTCCTTGAACTTTTGGTAGAAGGAATACCCAATTGCCTTTCGGGATAACCTACAAATTAGCATTTGTCTGGATCAAGTACTCCATAACTCATATCGTGTCGTCTCGCCATACTATTAGATGGTGCTCTGTTTATTGTATATGTTGCTGTTACAAGTGCATATCTCCACAATTAATAAATGTAGATCGGTAAGTTATGGAATAATTCCAAAATTATTCGAGTGTTTGCTAAACTCATGACTCAGATATATTTCTTCATGATTGAAGAACCTTTTATCTTTTGTCATAATGATTCTTATCTTCATTCTAAATTTTCTTTCAACCTTTCAAATATTTCAGATTTTATGTTTCATCAAGTAAATCATATTTACTCAAAACATCAATGAAGCATAAGTATTCATCGCGCCCTGGTTTGCTCATCGGACCACATACATCACTATGTATTTTGTCAATTGATTCAAAATCAAAAGATTTCAACACTTCATCTACATGAAGATTATTTTTCCAATATAACCAAGCAGTGCCACATTTAAGTGGTGTTATCAGTCTTCTCAAGACGTTCATCATTAATGTTACATATATTCAATTCAAGATTCATGAATAAACCACTAATAATAGAGGTAAATCCAAAACATATTCTTATAACAAGTTGAATAACCATTGTTTAAAACTTATAAGAATATCCGTCGCATAACCCAAAACATAATGTAATACACAACTCCGGAATGAAATAACTATTATTTAGTTCTAAGATAAATCTTGAAGATAAAGTAAAGACATGACTTCAACGGCTTGAATAGCGATCTCATCACCATTCCTGATTTGCATCACGACTTCATTCCTTCTCAAGTTGCGAGCTTTCTATAGTCCCTGCATTGGTTTGCAAATGAGAGCAACCAATCAGTATCAAATACTCATGACATACAGGAAATCAACAAGTAGAATAACATTAACTTTGTATAACTTTTATACCTTTACCAGAAGAATCATTCTTCTTCTTATCCGCCAAGTACTTCTTGCAGTTGCGCTTCTAGTGTCCTTTCTGTTTGTAGTAGAAACATTCACTCTCTTTAGTGGATCTGCCCTTGTTCCTCTTCTGAGACACAGTCTTACCGGCGCAAGTAGACTTCTTCTTGGACTTTCCCTTCTTCTTGAAACTGGCGGTCTTATTGACCATCAACACTTGTTTGTTCTTCTCCATTCCAGCTTTCGCAATTTTGCGCATAGCGAACAACTCATTTGCACTTTTCTCCATCCCGTTCATGTTGTAATTCATGATAAAAACCATCGTAAGATGGGGGGAGTGAAGCAAGCACAATGTCTGTACCGAGTGTTGGAGGAATTCCAAATTCCAGAGAAGCCAGTCCATCAACATAGCCAGCTAGTTTTACTATATGCTCACTCATCGAGGAACCTTCTGCCATCCTGCATTCAATCAAGGCCTTGGTTATTTCAAAACGTTCGGTCCTTGCCTGCTTCTTGTACAGAACTTCTAGTGACCCAATTATAAATTGAGTACTAGATCATTCGAAACGTTTATGTAGTTTAGGATCCATGCAAGTCAACATGACGCACTGGACTGACTCATACTCATCACTACAAGCAGCAAAAGTAGTTACAACCTCTTGTGGTGCATCCTTTGTAGGAGGATCGCCTAGGGGCTGATCCAGCACATACTCCTTCTTGGCACTCCTGAGAACAAATCTCAGGTTCCGGATCCAATCCACATAGTTTCCACCATTTGCAGCCAACTTTTCTTTCTCCAACATAGGGGCTAAGTTGAACATATTGCGAGCCATTAATCTACAATGATAAACACAAATTCACTTAGACATTTTTCATAATTAATTTGCACTTGTGTCTAAACAAATTTTAATATAAAGTGCACTCGCACTCAAATCAAATATCTCTCATAATTGATAATGAGTGATTCAAGACCCTGATCTCATTCACAGCCATTGATGTGAACATCACTGATGACGTGAATTTTGACCGGTAGGCAAACTTTTGCCGATCATATCTCTATATGACTCTTGTTTATCTTTCGATGCTTCGTGCTCCTAGCTCAGAATGATTCTGCCAGAACTTCAAGACAACCGAGTGTTATCTGCAAACATGGTCTGACCATCCACCTGTCTTACACCTCACAACCCGTTTGTACTCATGTGTACATGATGCACTCCGGAATGCTACATGTTATAGACGGTTGCAACACTGGGAAGAGCACCTTTTAACTTGATATTTACTATGAGAGATCACCCTAATAATTGACTACTGCGCAATCAAAGGGTGCAAACAACAAAAGGGATAAACATCCCAGGCAATTCATAAAAGCATGATATGGGATAGCCCTGGGCGCCGGGAACGTCTCCATGGTCCTCCGAGGTCTTCATGAAAATTTCTCCGAAATCGCTGCCGTGGCGACAATTTTGAAAACTGCCGCTGTGGTAACTATTTTGTTCTCCTGCGCTTGGTGAAGCTCCCGGGTCCTCCATGTAACGTCCATCGAAAAAATAATGAGGTTGACACATGGGTCTTTAAAAAGACAATCCCTTGGCTCCAGCCATCATGTCGTACTGTGACGCGCAAGCCACTCAACATTACAACATATAACCATCTCATACATAAACTCATTATCATGACGAAGGCTATACCACATCACAAATCAACCTATAAAACCAAGTTAGACGTCCTCTAATCGGTTTGGCAAATTTTAATTATGTGGCTTCTAGGGTTTCCGGATAACACTAGCTACATACGTCCACTATCAAGGCGATAATTATTTTTGCTAGATTAACTTTCAGGGTGTGTGAGGGAAGAGACTTAATTAAAAATCTCTAGCCCCACACTAAAATTCATCAATACGCATGACCCCCAAGAAGATCGAACATCTTCATCGCCCTCTTGTGTTTGTGACGGTTCACTATTCTAGACTATGATGGAGCCCAAAGAACTGTTAGCAGATCGTCGACAGTCAGAGCCGATCGATTGTCAGAACTTTGTGAAAAGCTACATCATGCGGTCAATGAACTGAACTGAAGCAACACTCGAGGGAAGCATAGCAAGAACATCAAACCCTCACATCCACATGTGATCTAGATCGAAACCTGCATCAATTCATAGAACCGCTCATGATGCCACTGTTGGGAAAGGTAGTAGAAAACAAAAAAATCGCCCTACGATCACCCAGGAACAATATGAAGATGCATTAATGGTTTGGATTTGATCATTACCGACTCTGAGTTGCAGCGGAAGAAGACAAGTCGCTGTATATCGTACTTGGAGTCCCTCGAACCGTAGATGAACGATCCCGCGAACCACCCACAAACAGTCCTTCGAACAGAAGACCGAAAGCACGGCCTCTCTATGAGTTGCAAGTGTACGATCTTCACTATCAGGCAGCACTTCACTGTCCAGAGCTAATCGTCGCCGGAGAATTAGAGGGAGAAGATTAGAACCACACTGGGCTTCTAATTATGAGGATTAGAGGATCTAGGTCTAACTTAATTAGATCAACTAGGACCAACTAAAACTAGAACTAGAGAGGACTAGAGGAGGGGAAGGACTCCCCTCCTTGTGCTGGCCAAGGGGGGAAGGAGGAGTCCTTCCCCCTCCCCAATTCGTCCTCCCCTAGAGGGAAAGGGGGCGCCTCCCCTCTTGGGCCCTTATGGCCCAACTTGCCTTCCACCTCTTGGCCTTTTAAGGCCCATTGATATTTAATTAACTCTAAAAGCCTCCTAACTATTATTAGAGCATTTTATTATTAATTTAACATCTCTCAAAACATTTTTCACCTATATATTAATTATCGGCAATACCCGGTATTGCCCGATAAACTCTGGAACCCTTCCGGTGACCCCGAAACGCTTTTGGTTCCTCTCGAAACTATTTCGAATATTAGTGAAACTATTTTACAATTAAATCCTTATTGCTCCCATCCTAATAACACTCAGCAGATCATGATTACCTTAAGCTTGTGACCCGGTAGGTTAAGAAAAACATAGATATGAACAAAACCCCTTTGTTCAATGACCAATAGCGGAACCATGGACGTCCATATCGAGGTTTTCGTGTGCTATTCCCTTTGCTTCATGATACTTTACAAAACCCGAGGTGAGATGTATCGGTATCCTATTGAGTCATACACATGCTCATTATACCATTATCCTCGTTATCGGTTTTTTTCTTCTTTCTCGTTGAAATGGTCCAGCATCCCCGTGACATGGTCACCTATGTTTGGACAGACGATGATGGATGCCGTCACATTGAGAGGGCCCTAAGAATATCTCTCCATCATCGGAGGAGCAAATTCCACTCTCGAGCTATCTAGTCCCTTGTTAAACTTTTTGATGAACATGTAAGTTGTCGTTATGATCACCGTGTTACAGATGACGTTTGAGCAACCCCAAAGTCCATTGTACGGTAAGAAGTGACTATGATACTCTCACGGTCTAAGGAACTAAAACACATGTTAACACTCCGTGTTATAACAATTGATTTCAACTGATATTATCTCAAAGTATAATAAACAAGTTTGGGTCGATTCAATATGATCATTCTTCTAAGGTCATACTCTCAATGTTGTTTTAGGACTATCGTTACACTTAACGATATCCTAAGATCCGGAAAACATGATCACCAACAACGCTTGAGCTAGTCATAGAGGCAAGATTATGAACCTTATTTTACCGTTTATCATTCCACATGTGCATATGAGTTTTCCACTGAATCACATATTCCAGGATCATAGGAGTTATAGCATAGAATATAAAATCTTAATTATGAAAACGGAAATATAATAATACAATATTATTGCCTCTAGGGCATATTTCCAACACTGTCATCCTTCGTCGGATCGCCTTGAAATTGTTTGCATGCTATTCTTACACCATGGAGACACGTCGGCAGAAATTACACATAGCTTTCCTGCGGGAACCACACACAATTGATAACACGCGCGCGAATGGCGCCTTCCCGGTTTTCAAAAACTTTGAAAATGCAAATGAGCTCAAAAAAGGTTGAATCTTGGCATGGTGTCATGATATGGCCTCGGAGTACCGTGGTAAAAGTTTGAAATGGTTTGGAGAAATTTGTGATGAACACTCTTTAGAAACGGACCCATCTCCACCGAAGGATCGTGGTTTGAGAGGGGGAGTGCGTCAATTTTGGAAGAAATTTCTGTCATCCTTTGTCGGATCGCCTTGAAATTTTTGCATGCCATTCTTACACCATGGAGACATTCATGTTCAAATTTTGCCTTTTCGGGCCTCGTTTGCTATATTTAAGCCATTTAGTGCATTTTCTATCCCATTTATTGAAAGTAATTCAAAAATGAACTACGAGTAAGCGAATTAATGCGCGAAAAAAAGTCAAAAAAATCACACATGATGTGCATTGCAAATGTGGATGACACATGGGCAGAAATTACACATAGCTTTCCTGCGGGAACCACACACAATAGATATCGCGTGCGCGAATGGCCCCTTCACGGTTTTCAAAAACTTTGAAAATGCAAACGAGCTCCGAAAAGGTCGAATCTTAGCATGGTGTCATTATATGGCCTCGAAGTGCCGCGGTAAAAGTTTGACCTGGTTTGGAGAAAGTTATGATGAACACTCTTTAGAAATGGATCCATCTCCCGCGAAGGATTGTGGTTTGAGAGGGGGATTGGGACAATTTTGAAAGAAATTACTGTCATCCTTTGTCGAATCGCCTTGAAATTTTTTGCACGCTATTCTTATACCACGAAGACATTCACGTTCAAATTTGACCTTTTCCGCGCCTCGTTTGCTATATTTAAGCCATTTAGTGCATTTTCTATCCCATTTATTGAAAGTAATTCAAAAATGAACTACGGGTAAGCGAATTAGTGTGCAAAAAAAACTCCAAAAAATCACCCATGATGCCCATTGCAAATGTGGATGACACGTGGGAAGAAATTAGACATAGCTTTCCCGCGGGAACCAGACACAATCATTATCGCCCGCATGAATGGCCCCTTCCCGGTTTTCAAAAACTTTGAAAATGCAAACGAGCTCAAAAAAGGTTGAATCTTGGCATGGTGTCATGATATGGCCTCGGAGTACCGTGGTAAAAGTTTGACATGGTTTGGAGAATTTTGTGATGAACACTCTTTAGAAACGGACCCATCTCCACCGAAGGATCGTGGTTTGAGAGGGGGAGTGCGTCAATTTTGGAAGAAATTTCTGTCATCCTTTGTCGGATCGCCTTGAAATTTTTGCATGCCATTCTTATACCATGGAGACATTCATGTTCAAATTTGACCTTTCCCGCGCCTCGTTTGCTATATTTTAGCCATTTAGTGCATTTTCTATCCCATTTATTGAAAGTAATTCAAAAATGAACTACGGGTAAGCGAATTAGTGTGCAAAAAAAACTCCAAAAAATCACCCATGATGCCCATTGCAAATGTGGATGACACGTGGGAAGAAATTACACATAGCTTTCCCGCGGGAACCAGACACAATCATTATCTCCCGCGTGAATGGCCCCTTCCCGGTTTTCAAAAACCTTCAAAATGCAAACGAGCTCCGAAAAGGTTAAATCTTGGCATGGTGTCATGATATGGCCTCGAAGTGCCGTGGTAAAAGTTTGACATGGTTTGGTGAAAGTTGTGATGAACACTCTTTAGAAGCGGACCCATCTCCGGCGAAGGATCGTGGTTTGAGAAGGGGAGTGTGTCAATTTTGGAAGAAATTTCTGTCATCCTTCGTCGGATCGCCTTCAAATTTTTTGCACGCTATTCTTACACCATGGAGACATTCATGTTCAAATTTGGCCTTTTTCGGGCCTCGTCTGCTATATTTAATCTATTTAGTATATTTTCTATCCCATTTATAGAAAGTAATTCAAACATGAACTACAGGTAAGCGAATTAGTGCACATAAAAACTCCAAAAAATCACACATGATTCCATTGCAAATTTGGATGACACGTGGGCAGAAATCAGACAAATGGGCCCACATGATTGGTAACCCTGCTTCGTGTCCCAAGGTGGGAAGGTGTGAGCACGACCGGGTTATAAATCGCACGCTGTTCTAGGTCAGTAACTGTTGGCGATAAGCATTCACACACGGCTTCCTTTTGGGAATTGTCTGCAAATGTAAACGATGCCATTGAATTTCGACGACCGCCGTGCGTCTCGTCTCCCAAGACAATCACTTCCTCCCCCTCCCGGCCATCCAGATTCCGGCCGGTATAAATACTGCGTCGCTTGTCCCACCGGTATTCTCATCCGCACGTTCTATCTTCCCTTGCCCACCTCTCTCTCAATCTCGAGAGATCTATGCAATGGCACTACCGGTGAGCCCACGCACCGATGAGAAGCTTAAGGTGCCACTCCGCAATGATGATGACGTGCCAAGCAGCGATGAGGGGGGGACCTACTCACCACCAAACTTGATCGCGCCTGATCCACCCACCGAGGAGTGGTTTTGTAGTCAGTACGACAATGTTCTCTGGAAGACCTTGCCACCAGATGAAAAAGTCAGGCATGTGGCAGTTATGAAGGAGGACGAGAAGAGGTGTGAGGAGAGAGAGGCGACTGAGGTCGCTGATACTTCCTTTTTTAGTGATCCGGTAATGGAACAGAAAGTACCCCACACCTATTTCCCCAAAGAGGTGAGCTTAGGTTATCGAACCCGCGAGAGGAAGGTTCCCTTGAAGCGATGGTATCTAGCAAGCTTCTATCAAAGAAATAATTCCACCTTTTGACCGAATCAATCAAGCTAATTGTGATGTAACACTTATAATAAAAAGAGGTAAGGGTATGAGGTCTTAATTCTTACAACCTTGTATTCACATTGGGATCATATATGATCTTAATTTGTGCGCGGGAAGTCACCCATCGAGATGTGCTTGTTACGAACCGAAGTGGGGGATGTGTCCAAATAACATCTGGACCGGCACGAGTCCTCCATCAAGAATCAGTTGTCCAACCGAAGGCCCTATCCGCTGCGTGTGGTTGCCTCGATAATTAAGATTAAAATAATCAGACAAGAGCTTTGGGCATTTAATGACTACACCTCATGAATCCCCAAGGATTGGATCCATGTTACCGTACTAAACCCTTCTGTCACTGGTGTTCAGAATAACACTTCACGTTTTCCCTGCCCTTAGCCTCTCCATGGCTCGATCTCCATGATCCTCGGTACCTGCAGGGATGAAGATCGCGGACGAGACAAGAGACATCTACGGAACAATTTTATTTCACACATATGGGACGTTAATTCAAAGAACTTCCATTGATCCCAACAACAAATACAGCAGGTTGCAAGGCCTATGCCTCAACCCATACCTTACCGAACTACTCACACATGAAGATCAGATCGCATGAAGAACACATTGAAGAACACATCTTGAAGATCGATTGATTGATAATATGTCTTACAATGGATGCCTTGTGCGATGAACGATTACAAGTATGATCTAGACAGGAAGCACTATGGTGGTGATGGTGGCTATGGAGATGAAAATGGCGGTGACAAGGGTTGATGAGAGGGGATGAAGATGGCTTTGTTCTGGCTTCGCTCGCAGATGTTCTGTTAACATTTCGACATGGTCCCCTTTATGAAAGTTGTTCAGGTGGACGAGGCACCTTGGAATTCATGACATATGAGCGCTTGCGATCGTATCGAATGTTGTCTTTTGTGATATCTTCACTGGTGCGCCTCCTGATGATTTCTTCTATCTCCTTCTCCATTCCTTTCCATGTTCACACGTGATTTCATCCCTTTTTAGCCCATTTCCCATGGAAACACATCAAAGAGAGGATTTGTGGAATTCTTTGCATTCATTAGTCATTAGTAACAATATTGGAGTGAATATCTCAGTTTTAATGAAATATATCGGCTTAAATAGAGGGTGAATGAGTGTAAAAATATCACTCATCAACTCCCCCAAGCTTAAACTTGATCGTTCTTGAGCAACATAGAGAGAAATCTGAATCATAAGGAACTCAGTTGTTTAAACCGAAATAACGAGAAGGTTTTGGTTCACTTACAATCGGTACGCCTAGATAGCCCTTCGCTTCTTGACGTGAAAACTTAGTGTAGCTGTAGCGGTGGCATGGTTATTGTGCAAGTGTTAGTGAGGCAAAGATAATCAACACAAAGTTCTTGATCTACTAGATAAAACAACTTTGTAACACTCAATTCTATTTATTCTAGACAAAACTTGCTTGTCGGGAATGCACGGATGAGTTTTTCTTTGATGGAGCCATAAAAGATAAATTAGGGAGTGAAAGGCATGTAGAAAAATATGATGCTAGAGTGCTCATAAACATACCCACAATTATCTCATCCTCAAGGCTCTCAAGCACTTTATTTACATCATTGTTTGCTGAAACTTTGGTTGTCACGTGAAGGGATTATGCCAAATAAGTGATCATGCATAGAGTTTCGCTGTGGCTTAATTTTTGGGAACTATGGACCTCTGATATATGTCTCTTTTGAGCTCTTTTTATCAGTCCCCTTTATTAACCACATACACACCCATTCAAGAGAAAGCCGAATAATATTCGTTTGTAGTGTTGCCACTACGTACGGTAACAAACTCATAGCCAAAATCTGAGCCGTAGCTCTGGTGGTTCGTTCATTGGCTAGAGGAGTCCTAAGCTTAACATCAAGAAAGGTGACGAAGCCACATTTACCCACATAGACATGCATATATTAGTAGGGCCATGGCACCAGCAAGAAGCTGAAGCACCATGTAGAGATACAACACAGATTTTTGGCATAATTTCGTTCACCCTTCAACTAAGTTCCTCTAGACAATTTTATCCACAAGTGCTATCAAGTCTATTAAAATTAACACATGGAGTTGAGCATTTCTAACAGCATCTTCTCTACAATTTTCTCAACACCGAAGTCTTTGAAGACTTTCTCTTGTGCATGGTGATTCTTAGTTAAGATCATTTCATACAAAAACAGTCCCACGGAAAGTCTTGGTTATCTACACTAAACAGAACAAAGGCTACAAAATTATTTCAGCTACTAGAACAAAACCGTTGTCTTAATTATCAAGACTTACTCCCTCTTGCACATATCACACATACTACTACTACATCTACTCTAAGTATTCCAGGTGCAAAAGACAGGAGTCGTAGGACATACCTTCACGGTTGTTAATTTACACACTTCTCTTCCTTATTCTTGCATTCCTCGTTGTTTGGCATAGATCAACTCCTCTGAAAACAAAAATGCAAATGAACTCCAAGGGGTAAAAAGAACAAGAACAAAGCAAAGCTTATTCTATTTTTGGTTTTTTGGGTTTTTGAAAACTAACTTGCAAATGAAAAATCGCAAAGGCAAAAACAAAAGCAAATAAAATGCAAAGTGTTGGAACAAACCAACACAAGTGTTTTGAAGCTCAATGAGCTTAAGTACAATCTCATTACAATTTATTCAAATACCGCCACATCTTGATGTAGACATCGAGATGACCTCCCCCAAGCATAAGCTTTTGCAAGCCCAAACCGACGGGATCATTGTGGCGGTTGGTCAGGAGCCCATCCTTGGCTCTAGTCTGAGAAGCTTGAATTCATGTAGGCAGACATGCCTCAAAGGGACTCGGCAAGGCTGCTCATATCATTCATAGAGCCCTGGAGACTATAGAGGTCCGCATAGGTGGTGTAGGCTTCTTGTTGTGGCTGCTCTTGGGGCTGCTCCTCTTCTTTGTCGGTGGCAAGTTCTTCTTCATCTACTTGTTCAGGTTTCGGGCCTTCTTGGTCAAAAGCTGCATCTCCTGCCTATGGAACATAATGCAACTGTCCATGTTCTATGGAGAAACGGTTAGGCATAGGAGTAGGCAACAAGTATGCCACTCCAGGAATTTTCATGCAATGACGACCATGGCTAACTACTACCATTCCAGCGCTAGTAAGAACATGAATATTAACAAGGTTGTTACTGACAATGGGGCGAAGGTGATTGTATTTGAGACCAAGGGAGTTGGCCAACATGGTGATCACTCCTCCACACACGATATCTCCTTGTGCATGATTTGCTTGATGCGCGAGGTGTAGCAAAAGTATTGCCTCTAGGTTGGGCGAATAACCGACGTTAAGGTTTGCGGCTTTCCCGAGAACTAGCACGTTCTCATCATTCACCTTAAAAACTTCTCCTCGTGCCTGCAATGAGTTAGTAATAACATAACAGAAATAATGTATAGCAAGACTTTCAATGTAACTGGCTGTTTGCCTTAAGCCATGGACACTCATATGGTTGAACGATTGCCTCGGGTGCGGGTTAGTGAAATCGTAAACATATCGAAGATCATCATCATTGTTGGGGAAGCCAAAGTGAGTACACCACTCATTGAGAGTGATGTTGAAATCTTGGTCCAAGACACAGAAAGTGATCCGCTCCTCCTCATATGCATTTGGCATGAGCCCAACATTATGCGTGAGAGTACTAAGAGACTCGAGCGTCATGCATTCATATGTCTCACATCCATGATAAACAAAATGATGCAACCCGGCATTATCACAAAGCAAATTGAAATCATTAGTAATACCTAGCTTAGCGAGTGTTGACTCGCAAGCCCACTTGGTTGCTTTGCAATTCCTTGCACTAAGCCTCTGAAATTTCTTCCTTGCTTCACGGTTGGTGAAGACGGTCCCCTGAGTAAAAACTTGTTGTGGCGGTGCGGGGGATGAACTCGAAGCACCGTGTACGCAAGTGGACCTCCTCGTAGACATCTAGAAAAGAATTTTTCAGTCCAATACAATTAAACAATATTGATCCTACGGTAGTAGCAACATCATACTCCTCTAAAAACATCAACAAATCCAAGCCAAACTCAAAATTTGGATCAAAAATAAGCATTTCCTAGACATGGCAATGCTAGGCATGTAGAACATGGATTCGCGAAAAATAAATTGGAGATCGGAGGAGCAACATACCGTAGATCGATCACACAGAAGGATTTGAACTGAAATCAAATGAGTAGGGAGATCGGGCGAAGTTTTGCTAGGGTTTGGAGAGGTTTGGAGGAAGAAGAAGAAGAAAAGAGAGAGATGGGGGCGATTTACCTCCTTCCTCGAGCTCTTTGTGGCCGCCAGGGCTCCATATGACTGGCCATCCAAGCGGAAGCGCTCATATGAAAGGTCGTCGTTCACCCTAATAGCTTACCTGGGTCTATGCATACTTCATGAGACCACTGAAATGGGCGGCAACGCCCGTATGGAACGCCATCAAACATTCTGGTTATTTTCTTCTTCTGGTCGAGGATGTTGTGCCCGTATAGAACGCCGTCGAATGCTCTAGACTTTCTCTGTTTTCTGGGAAGGTTTCAAACGACCGCTCATACGAGCGCGTGTGCCCGTATGGAACGCCGGTGTTCAATCTATCGCATCTGGTTGTTTTGTGTTGGAACCGCCAGGAGATCATGCGACCACCCAAACGACCGCCATGGTCGCCTGAGAGGCTGCCTTTTGATCTGTTTCTTCCAAAACTTCTCTTTTTCTTCATTTTCCTGTGGGGTTAGTTCCAACACGATACATAGGCATATTTCCAAGCATCCAAATGTCAATAGAACATATAATTTAATTTGCACATAGCAAAGCCTTCATTAGAATAACTCTTCCGAACTCAACTTCTTTATCTAGAACTTCAATCACTCTTTTTATTGAAACAAAAATAAAAAATTATGTGTCTACTTTATTTGCATGGGTTACCTCCCATGAAGCGCTTGTTTTCGGTCGTTTAGCTCGACCGTAGTAGTGATCAAGGTGGTGCAAACACATCGAGACCATAGCTTCTGGCATTCACAATAATGCCTTCTCCCGTATAGGTCTTCATTTTCTTTTTCCTAGGGAAATGTCTTACAAAAGGGTCTTTAGCTGGTAAATCAAATCTAACATTCCCCTCAAACATATTTATCACAGCTTTGATCGTCCTTAGAAAAGGTCTACCGAGAATTATTGGAGCAATAGGATCCTCAGGCATATCAACTATCACAAGATCAATCATGACAGGGCAATCATTTATTTGAACCTTAACTCCATGCTTAATTCCTACTGCTTGAGTAAAAGTAGAATTAGCCATATTCAATTTAATCTCAGTAGTAGCATCAGGACCTAGATTGAGACTATCATAAATAGACTTAGGGATAGTAGAGACACTAGCCCCTAGATCACATAAAGCATTGAATTTATTTAAACCAATATCAATCTCTATAGTAGGCTCAAAAGCATCTTCTTTCTTAGCTGGTAACTTAATGTAAAGCTTCTTTCTTTCATCATCAAGTTCACGTACCTTGGCTGCAACTTGATCAACAAAGACATTATATGCCTCGTTATTAGATACCTCAGGTAGTGGGTACTTCATTGATATCATCTTTACAAAGTTTGCAACGGTGTAATTATATTCTGGCACATGGCTTGTGTCATGTTCTTCGGTCTTTTCTTTGTTGCATCTTACCATATTGACATCTTCAACAAGGTTAGGTTCCGCTTTACCTGCAAACTTAGCTAGGATCAATGTTTAGCTCTCTACAATTTTAGCCACTTGTGCCTCCATATTCTTGGATCTTCCCTCAAGCATCTGCACATCATTTGTTAGTCCAACAATTTTACTGGTCAATTGACCAAGTAAGTTATCATGATTCTTCAAAATATTTTTGAAGTTTTCATTCTTCTCAGTTTGACTAGCAATAAAACTTTTAAGAGTATCTTCTAGAGTATTTCTATTGCTGCTATTAGCTCCATTAAAATTATTTGATGCTCCACTATTGTTAGGATAAGGAAGTCTAGGAGCATATCCATTATTTTTCCAATTGGGATTATAGCTATTGCGAGCAATAAAATTCACATCACTAACTTATTCCTTAGTGATGGCATTCACGTTTACCTCTTCTTTACCTTTCATGATGGAGATGTGTACATCAAGCTTGACTGTCAACTCCACATTGTTCTCTTCAATTGCATTCACTCTTTTGGTGGTAGCTCTTTCAACATGCCATTGGGCATGGTTTTCTTGCATATCATCAAGTAGTTTCTTGACAACGTCTATGAGCTTTCCCATGATTGTTCCTCCTGTAGCTGTATCAAACATAGTTTTTGACATATGATTTAAACCATTATAAAACATATGAAGGATTAACAATTCCTCCATTCCATGATTAGGACAGTTCCTTATGGCTTCTTTCATTCTATCCCACGCAAGCGCTAGTGGCTCACGTTTCTCCTGCTTGAAGCCTGTAATCTGAGAAAGAAGTTGCATAATTTTTGCAGGTGGACAAAACTTAGATAAAAATTTGCTGCAACAATCAGCCCAAGAAGTTATATTGCCTCTAGGTAAAGCTAGAAGCCATTCTTTTGCTTTTCCTCTCAAAGAGAAAGGAAATAGATGCAACTTCAAAGCATCAGCGTCATAATCCTTAATGCGTGTCATGTTGCACAATTCAGTAAAATTATGCAAGTGCATACCGGCATCTTCAGACGCAGAGTCTCCAAATTGGTCCTGTTGAACCATGGAAATTAAGTTAGGTTTGATCTCATACTCAGCGGCTGCAACATCAGGTTGTGCTATGGGTTCACGCATAAAGTTGTTCCTCAGAGTAGAAAAACTTCCAAGATTACAAGCCATGGTAATCTTTTTGGGGTTTTCAACTGACAAGACTTGTAACAAAAATAAAACTTAAACTAAAACAAAAACTGAAAATAAACATTAACAAAAACTCTAAACACAAAGACTAGGAACACTAAACTCCTCCCCGGCAACGGCACCGGAAAAAGGGCTTGATACTTCCTTTTTTAGTGATCCGGTAACGGAACAGAAAGTACCCCACACCTATTTCCCCAAAGAGGTGACCTTGGGTTATCAAACCCGCGAGAGGAAGGTTCCCTTAAAGCAATGGTCTCCAGCAAGATTCTGTCAAAGAAATAATTATAGCTTTTGACTGGATCAATCAAGCTAATTGTGATGTAACACTTATAATAAAAAGAGGTACGGGTATGAGGTCTTAATGCTTACAACCATGTATTCGTGTTGGGATCAGATATGATCTTAATTTGTGCGCAGGAAGTCACCCATCGAGATGTGTTTGTTACGAACCGAAGTGGGGGATGTGTCCAAACAACATCTTCACCGGCATGAATCCTGCATCAAGAATCAGTTCTCCAACCGAAGGCCCTATCCGTTACGCGGGGTTGCCTCGATAATTAAGATTGAAATAAGAAGAGAACTGCGACTTGTCCCCCTGCCCTCGCGTCAAGAAATAAAGAATAGTACCAAACTGATTCAGTGGAGAGTATGGTCTCACCTTTCTAGCTAGCTATCATGCACTTTCTCCTTTCCTCGATTTGCCTTTTCTCGTTGGCGTGCTTCTTGTTCCTTGTTTCCATCTCCTGAACCAGATGCAACTGCTGCTACCTCTGCTTGTTCCTCCTCTGTAGCCATTGTGTGGACTAACGTCCAATCAGATGAAATTAACATGGAATCAATACGAGGAAACAAATAAACCAAATATAAATAACACACTAAGAGCTGTCTTAATTTAACACACTAAGAGTTGTGTTATTTTACCTCTAGAACCGGTCAAGTGCTGGGACTGTGCATCCCTCACCCTCACGGCATCCTCATCTGCTAATTTCCATGCTTTCTCGACGTAAATCCCCTCCTGACCGCTCGGCATGCTTGCACCCTCATCCTCTTCCAAGTCTATCACTATGTTATGCAGCATGCAACACGCGCCGACTGTCTGGTTCATCACATGTTTGTTATTTGGATGCCACCCTTCTCCCTGCAGGCACTTCCATGTGTCTTTCAACCTTGCCAACGCACTCGGCGCGACGGCTGTAGCTGCAGAGTGTCTCCTGTTAAACTCAACTTTGGACTCTAAGAGTGGGCGATCATTTTCTAACTGGTAAGGTGTGAGGAGCCATGGATGAAGAGGGTATCCTGCATCACCAACGATGTATTCCCCGAGCTCCGAGCCATCTGATAACTTCACCTTACCGCCATTCAGCCAAGCATATTTCTCAATGCACTCCAAGAGATCACGCCGATGGGTACTATGTCTGAAGGGCTGGCTTCGCCCCTTCGACGTAGTAACCGCCATGCTATCTCCGCGGATGGTTCCTCTTCGACCGATGAGCATTCACTAGCGATGGCAATGCACCGACATGCCTCGAGGAATTTGGACCCCGCGCCAGGTACCCGTCTTCTCAATCTTTTCTTTCATTTTTGGATAGTCGCATTTCCTCTAGCTTAAAAAATGATAGTATATCTATGGGAAAAAATGATAATGAAATTAATCTGTCGGTTGGGGCACTTAAACACGTGGAGATTAACCGTTTAAAGGTTTCTCCTAAGTGTGATAACACGCTACCTAACCACGAAACCGAGGGGGAGGATGAAACGGATGCCCAATATGATGGTCTGCTTATCTCCCACTTGATTGGTGAGGTTACCGAGGTTGGTTTGGATGACGCAAGACTTGGGTCCATGTTTTGTGACTTCACATCGTCTTCGCGGAAATCTAAATCACATTCCTCTAGAAAGAAACAAAAACCGCCCAAGAAGGCGAAATGTTCCACACCAACCCGAGTTTCCACATGAGAGGCATGTTTTGGAACAGCAAAGGTCTTTTAGAATTGGCTAAACATAAACACGTCAGTGATTCTGTGCGCGGACATGGGTTGGACTTTGTTGCAATTTCTGAGGCTTGTAAGTGTGACTTCCGCCCGAATGTCCTAGATCACCTATCAGGTGGTTTCGACTACACATGGCATAGTCTACTAGCTCGTGGAAGGTTTGGAGGAATCTTTCTTGGGATACAGACCATGACCATGGACTTGTTGGCCTTTTCGACCGATGAATTTCATATCAAATTTCACTTAGGAAACAGAGCTGATAATCTTACATGAAGCCTGGGGCTGCCCAAGATGAGCATAAATCGGCTTTCCTTCGCGAATTGGTGAATCTGGCTAAGGATAACCCCATATCCAATGCTTATTCGAGGCGACCTTAATATTCTTAGGCACCAGCAAGCGAAAATTTATGACCGCTTCGACACTCATTGGCCCTTCCTATTCAATGCTGTGATAGACAGTTTGGTTCTTCGGGAGGTTAGTATGTCGGGGCAGCAGTTCACCTAGGCTAATAACCGATCTGTGCCGACATATGAGAAGCTCGATAGGGTACTTATGGACACCGAATGGGAACTTAAATTTCCTCCGTGCGAGCCCTAGAGCATATTGAGAAATTATCGGATCATGCACCCATCATTCTGGATTCTAACTCCACGAATCCAATAGCCCCTCGCCCTTTCAAATTCGAATTGGGATGGCTGCATCGGGATGGATTTGTAGACATAATAAAAATGCTTGGGAGAAGCCCGTTGTTGGTCGCACACCTATTCAGAGATGGAACTTTAAAATAAGGGCCTTGAGGTAACACCTCACTGGATGGGCTACAACCCACATCACATTTTCCTGCATCCATCAAGGACTGAGCTGCGACCCGTGATGGAAAAATCATTGTACCAATTTGCTACATCTGGCATTCTTTTTTGTTTGAACCAGTATTTTTTGCTGGAACCAACACGAGCATCGGACGGCCACACAACGCCACTGTAGTTGATACCATGGGGCCATCTCCTCCGGAGCAACGACCATCTTCACCGGAGCCGAGACCGCCACCATCGGAGCTACAAGCGTCGCCGAGTGGATAGTCAAAGATCCATAACAAACCAAAAAGAATCGGTAGCAAATCATGGCTAATACAGATCGCCAAGCTAATTGTGAACGGATTCATCACATGGACGAACATTAATACGAACATGGAGAGAGATAAATTTTCACAATGAATCTCTGGATGCTCAGATGGCAAACCTTATCCTTGTATTTCTCATGTGGGACAAGGATGTCCCATTTCAAATCTCTGGTGATGCAGCAGGGCATCAACCCTTCTTTCAACCAAGCATCCATCGTGGTGTGAACTGCGTTTTGGCTCCATGATCCAGTCACGAGGCCTCGTTGATGTACTTCTCCAGTTTCTCCTTCAAAAAGGGAAGTTTCAGGAACAAGTGATCCGTGTCACGGGACAACTGACACATAGAAACTGATCAATGATCAAAGTGTATTTAGTCAAAGGGTCATTAACTATTTCTAGCAGATTTTCAACATGATACCTTACAAGTTTCGTAGAATTTTTGCTAAACAAATGTTCAGCTAAATTGACATTGGATATAATGATGACATCTTATTGAAACTTTATTATATCAATTCATGCACATTCAATACTCCAAAAAGACACTAAGACAAACTTTAACAAATGAACATTCGAAATTTACATGTGTCCATAAGAAGTGGCTAAGACTGATGAACTTCTTGACCGCAGACTCCGCTTTAACAATAGTTCTTTTCCAACTATAATAAATAACCAATTTTCATGCTTTTGATTCCTGAACACGCCCTACTGTAAAAATCAAGCAGGCTGGAGCTTTATTAGTCGATGTATGTTACGGATTCTGTTAGGCACTTCATATGGAACTAAGATTTTTGTTGGTTCTGTGAGTTATCATTTGTCCTAACATTTGTTTGCTGGGTTGATTGTATATACATCATCAATTATAATGGACGGGACAATTTATGCTCTTTAATCCTTTCAAGTATAGGTTTATGCAGTATATAGATTTGCTATGACTGCATATTGCCTGTTCGATTTTATATGCAAAAGATATTTAGCATGAATGTACCGAAATATTAGTTAGAGATTTATTCCTTCAGTATTGAAGACAACTATAGGAATTCTATTATATTAAACACTAGTAGAAAACAGGGCTTTGGTTGAGGCCAGGATAAGGGCATTAATCCCGGTTCACTTACGAACCGGGACCAAAGGGTGCACCAGTCCAAGTTCGGGAGGCCAGGGCGCCGGCCGGGCCTCAGGGGCCATTGGTCCCGGTTCGTATGACACTTTTGGTCCCGGTTCCAGACACGAACCGGGACCAATGGGCCTCGCTCCAGGCCCAGCACCTTTAGTCCCGGTTGGTGGCTGGAACCGGGACCAAAGGTCGGTCTTCTGTCCCGGTTCTAGCCACCAAACAGGACTAAAGATAAGCCTATATATACCCCCACCCCTGCCCGCTCACTCTGTTTTTTGGCCGGCCGGTGTGTGCAGGTGTGTGTTGCTCTAGCTCTCACCTCCTATGCACATGAGGTGTTCGATGAAATGCCCGAGCCACACTCAAGCTTTCTCCTCTCCAAGCTCGACCTCCAAGCTCCATTTTCCTCAAGATTTGTCTAGGTTTGGCGGTCCGTCCTGTCCCGTCCCCGTCCTCACCGCCGTCGATCTCCCGCGGCGATCTCGTCCCCGGCACCACCGTGGTGAGCCTCTTGTTCTTATCTTCTTTCTAAAAGAAAAAAAAATCTTTACTTGTATGATTTAGATAGATACTTGTACAATTTTCTTACTTTTATTATTGTTTGTTATTATATAGTGCCATGGTTTTGGTATCCGCCCCCGTCGGCCCTCGTCCTGTCTATGATTCGGATGTGGTATATTATCTTTTATAACTATTTGTTTCATTTAGTGTTTATGACAATTATGCCGACCAACGTGACATAGATGTTTTTATCTACGAGGTATGTGAACCGGAAATTAGAACCGACCCTCTTGTCGAGAGGTTAAATTTAGTTGAAAAAGAAAACAATTACTTGAAGAAAAAATTGAAAAGAATTGAGGAGGAGAAGATGGAATTGGAGTTGCATGTTGCCGATGTCGTCGAAGATCACAAGATCAAGATGGATGCAATGCGCTTGAATATTAGAAAGATTAGAAAATATGCCATTCATACTGAGGCTTGGTATCATTATGCCGTTGGATCAATTGGTACCTTAGTTGGGGTTATGATCACATTTGTTGTTGCATTTAAATGGTTTACATAGTTTCAATGTATGTTTTAATTAGATGCTCTTGAGAGCTATATGTTGTTCAATGAGAACTATGTATGAACTTTATGTATTAATTTTGGTCACTACTGTACTTTGGTTTTAATGTGATGATGAACTTCTATTAATTTGGTCACTTCTCTATTCATGATGTTCTGTAATGGTTTTTAATACACTTAATTATATAATGCACGCAGATGAACCGGCAATGGATGTACGGTGACCGACGCACCTCCGAGTACATTAAGGGCCTGCATAATTTTCTCGAAGTGGCTGAGGCAAACAAGCAGAATGGTTTAATGTATTGTCCGTGTACTATCTGTGGGAATATGAAGGATTACTCTAAATCGAAAACCCTTCACGTCCACCTGCTTGAGAAAGAGGGGTTATGATGGAAGACAACGAAGAAGAAGAGGATGATGACAACTATCCGCCCCCTGAATACGGTGATGCTGCAATGGGGGAAGCTGAAGATCAAGAGGAACCAGACGATGTGCCCGATGATTATCTTCGCCGGGTCATTGCTGATGCAAATAGACAATGCCAAAGTGAAAGGGAGAAGTTGAAGTTCGATCGCATGTTAGAGGATCACAAAAAAGGGTTGTACCCTAATTGCGAAGATGACAACACAAAGCTCGGTACCACACTAGAATTGCTGCAATGGAAGGCAGACAATGGTGTATCTGACAAGGGATTTGGTTCGCTACTGAAACTAATGAAGAAGAAGCTTCCAAAGGATAACGAATTGCCCAACAGTACGTACGAAGAAAAGAAGGTTCAATGCCCTCTAGGATTGGAGGTGCAGAAGATACATGCATGCCCTAATGACTGCATCCTCTACTGCGGTGCGTACGAGGATTTGAACGCATGCCCGGTATGCTGTGCATTGTGGTATAAG
Source organism: Elymus sibiricus (assembly GCA_039707655.1). Classification (NCBI taxonomy): domain Eukaryota; kingdom Viridiplantae; phylum Streptophyta; class Magnoliopsida; order Poales; family Poaceae; genus Elymus; species Elymus sibiricus. The sequence goes on from CM077675.1 coordinate 538,184,199, forward strand.
ATCAAAAAAGATGACCCTGGTGATGTTGAGGGCCAGCACACCGGGAAGAGGGTTCCTGCCAAGGTGATGTGGTATGCTCCTATAATACCACGGTTGAAACGTTTGTTCAGAAACAAAGAGCATGCCAAGTTGATGCGATGGCACAAGGAAGACCATAAGAAAGATGGGAAGTGGAGAGCACCCGGTGATGGGTCGCAGTGGAGAAAGATCGAGAGAAGGTGGGGGGACTTTACAGGTGACCCAAGGAACGTATGGTTTGGTTTAAATGCAGATGGCGTTAATCCTTTTGGGGAGCAGAGCAGCAAGCATAGCACATGGCCTATGACTCTATGTATGTGTAACCTTCCTCCTTGGTTGTGCATGAAGCGGAAGTTCATTATGATGCCAGTGCTCATCCAAGGCCCTAAGCAACCCGGCAATCACATTGATGTGTACCTAAGGCCAATAGTTGATGAACTTTTACAACTGTGGAATGGAAAAGGTGTACGTGTGTGGGATGAGCTTGCACAAGAGGAATTTGACCTACGAGCATTGCTGTTTGTAACCATTAATGATTGGCCTGCTCTCAGTAACCTTTCAGGACAGACAAACGAGGGATACCACGCATGCAGGCACTGTTTAGATGACACCGAAAGTATATATTTGGACAAATGCAGGAAGATTGTGTACCTGGGGCATCGTCGATTTCTTCCGACCAACCATCAATGTCAAAAGAAAGGAAAGCATTTCAAAGGTGAGGCAGATCACCGGAAGAAGCCCGCCCTCCGTACTGGTGATCACATACTTCATATGGTTAATGATTTACAAGTAATCTTTGGAAAGGGTCCTGGCGGACTATCTGTTCCGAATGACGCTGAGGGACGCGCACCCATGTGGAAGAAGAAATCTATATTTTGGGACCTACCGTATTGGAAAGACCTAGAGGTCCGCTCTGCAATCGACGTGATGCACGTGATGAAGAATCTTTGCGTGAACCTGCTAGGCTTCTTGGGAGTGTATGGGAAGACAAAAGATACACCGGAGGCATGGGAGGACCAGCAACATGTGCACGAAAAAGACGGCATGCATCCAAAGCAGTATGAAGGTCCTGCTAGCTACGCTCTTACCAAAGAAGAGAAGGAAATCTTCTTTGAATGCCTGCTCAGTATGAAGGTCCCGTCTGGCTTCTCGTCGAATATAAAGGGAATAATAAATATGGGAATACATTTTAAACGATCGCCCAAGATCAAAAGAGCACCAACCAAAATAGTGGTGTCCACTTTGACGAAGCAACCAACAGGGAAAAGGACACATATTATGGTTACATAGTGGACATATGGGAACTTGACTATGGACATGATTTTAAGGTCCCTTTGTTTCGGTGCAAATGGGTCAATCTGTCAGGAGGCGGGGTACAGGTAGACCCGCCGTACGGAATGACAACAGTGGATCTGAACAATCTTGGGTACACAGATGAACCATTCGTCCTAACCAATGATGTGGCGCAGGTTTTCTATGTGAAGGTCATATCTACCAAATCGAGAAAAAGAAAAGATAAGGAAGCGAATACATCATACGATGAGCCAAAGAGCCACATAGTTCTTTCAGGGAAAAGAGACATCGTGGGAGTGGAGGGCAAGACAGACATGTCTGAAGATTATGAAAAGTTTCTTGAAATTCCTCCCTTCAAAGTGAAGGCTGACCCAAGCACCCTTTTAAACGATGAAGAGTATCCATAGTTACGGCGCAATAAGCAAGGGACACACGCGAAGAAAAAGTGAAGACTTTCTCTCCACAACTATTCTGATGATGGCTTTGATCTAGAATATCACTGCAGTTACATGTCAAGAAATCAAATGCCTTTTGTAACAGATGAGTTTTCTTCTGAAACCCTGATACTTCGAAAGAGATTGTTCATTTTGTACACGAAGTGCAACCAGTTTTTGCCGTAACCCTCTCAACTTTTTAGCACATGCTATGTGGGTAAAATGATGATACCATGCCACCTTTAACCATTTCAGAGTTCATTTGCAGTGCTTTTCAATTCAGGGTCATTTTAGCACAAAATAAGTCATGAAATGCATGAAAAATAGCAAATGAAGTCAGAAAAGGTTTGAATGGTGCATATTGAATGCAGAAAAAGTCTTGAGTTCAAATATGTTTAAAAAATTGAAATCCTTTTGTAACAGATGAGTTTTCGTCCAAAACCCTGATACTTCGAAAAATATTGTCTAGTTTGTACACGAAGTGCATCCAGTATTTGCCGTAACCCTCTCAACTTTTTAGCACATGCTATGTGGGTGAAATGATGATACCATGCCAACTTTCAACCATTTCAGAGTTCATTTGCAGTGCTTTTCAATTCAGGGTCATTTTAGCTCAAAATAAATCATGAAATGCATGAAAAATAGCAAATGAAGTCAGAAAATGGTTGAAAAGTGATGATGTGGCTTTGAATGGTGCATATTGAATGCAGAAAAAGTCTTGAGTTAAAATATGTTTAAAAAATTGAAATCCCTTTGTAATAGACGTGTTTTCGTCTGATAAAAGTTATTTAACTTAATATTATATAAAATTTATGCAACTAAAATTATCAAAGTTATTTTTGTTAAAAACTTTAATAGCAAAAAGAATATTCATAAAGTATTTTTTTGTTAAGAACTTTTAATATGCAAAAAAATAACATAAAAAAATAGCAAAAGTGAAAATAGATGCGAATTTATAGAGAAAACTCAACCTAAATTCAAAGTGCTAGTTAGGGTAACTAGCACTTTGAATTTAGGTTGAATTTTCACTATAAAATCGCATCTATGTTCACATAGTAGGCCCCACAGAGCAGAAAGAGGTCGGTTAGGCCCACAAGCCTGTTTTAGAGAGGAGCTCAACGTTGCAGCCGCGACGGGGCTTATAAACAGGTCCGGGCGCCCTTCGCTTGGCGAGGTGGGACTAAACATCCAACCGCACCGCGGCTGTGCTAGGCACAGGCCTTTGGTCCCGGTTGGTGGCTCGAACCGGGACCAATGCCACCCTTTCGTCCCGGTTCGAGCCACCAACCGGGACCAATGCCACCCTTTAGTCCCGGTTGGTGCCACCAACCGGGACCAAAGGTCTCTGCTTCCCGCCCTTTGGGCTGTTGAAATTGACCTTTAGTCCCGGTTGGTGACACCAACCGGGATGAAAGGAGGCCTTTCGTCCCGGTTGGAGCCACCAATCGGGACTAAAGGGTTGGATATATAAGTAGGGACTTAGGAAATTTTCAGATTTCATCTGCAGTTGCCCCCGACGACGCCGAGCACATCGACGCCGCCAGGCTGCCCGAGCTCACCGTCGATGCCGTCGCCGCCCTCTGCCCTGTCGACATCATCAGGCTGCTCCACCTCGCCGTCGACGCCCTCGACGCCGCCCCTGCCCCGACGCCCTCGACGCCGCCCCTGCCCTGCGCTGCCACCGCCGCCGCCCCTGCCCTGTGCTGCCGCCGCCCCGACCCGATGCCGTCACCGCTCGTCGCCGTCGCCGCCCCGACCCGACGCCGTCGCCGCTCCTCGCCGGTCTCCTCCGTCGCTCCATCACCGTCGCTGCTCCTCGCCGGTAAGGCTCCCCCCTCCTCTCTGTCCCCATCGGCCCCGCGAGAGCGCCTCCGCCGCTCGCCCCAGGCCACCGCGCGCAGCACCGCCACCGGCCCCGCCTCCGCCCATCGCAGCACCGCCACTACCCCGCGCGCGTCTCCGGTGACCCCGCAGCGCCGCCCGCGCCCGACGATCTCCCTTATAATTATTTTAGTTGATTTAGTTAATTTTGTTGTTTAGTTAATTTAGTTAATTTTAGTTGTTTTAGGATATACAAAAGTGGTAATTAATTTAGTTAATTTAGTTGTTTTAGTTGTTTTTATTGTTTAGTTGTTTTTAGTTGTTTTTATTGTTTAGATGTTTAGTTGTTTTATCGTCGGTCGTCGGTGACGCGATATCGAGGAGTTGGTGAGGGAGAGTACCCCCCCAACGATCGTCGGTGAGGGAGAGTACCCCCCGACGATTGTCGGTGAGGGAGAGTCCCCGACGATATCGAGGAGTCCCCGACAATCGTCGGTGACGCGATATAATGTTTAATTAGATGTTTAAATGTTTAGGTGCATAGCGTAGCCGTTGAGTCGACGATGCCCGGCCAGCATCCTCGTCGTCGACTCGGTGGCAACCACCTGCTTGAGAGGCGCCATGTCCGGGACCGCGCTCCGCCGGACTGGCACTGGGAGGTGCTGCCTTCCGGGGCGCCCAGCGTGGTGAGGAATCAGGGTCCCGTCGTCGACCCGGAGGTTCTTTGCTGGCGCTCGCGTGGACCACTGTCGGTGTAGAGGGAGCCGGCCCCCGCGGAGGTGGCACGTCGCCGTGTCAGGGAGGAGGACGAGCACGTCCGATGCTACATGGCTGCGTTGGACGCCAGGTTCTCTAATACCTGGCAGGTTCTTCAGGGATCTCACCCGAGCTATGATCCTGTCATAGTTCCTTCTCTTTGGGTGTCCACCGCCTGCGCCGCGAGATGTCAACTAGATCTGTATTAGTGATATTATATAATAATATTCGAGATGTATTAGTGATAACATTCGATGACGTATTAGCGATGCTATTCGATGATGTATTAGTGATATTATATGATCATATTGTTGCATTGCCTTGTATTGATTTGCATATCTCATGTTTGTATATTGCCATGTTGTAATATTTGCAGAAACTATGGATCACAGAGACTTAGAAAAAGAACAGTTGTTAGGGGATATAATCCTCGCTGGAGGTGATCCCTTGTCGTATCTCAACGACACCGATGGTCAGGAAGGAGAGGATGACGGCTCCGGTGATCCAATAATGGAGGAGGAAGGAGATCATGACGGCTCCGGTGACCGAATGGCAGAGGAAGGAGATCATGATCACGGCTCCGGTGACCGAACGGAGGAGGGAGCCTCAACTATTGCAAAGTCCGACGAGGTAAGGAGACGAGGCCCGAAGAAAAGGTTGCACCCGGATGAAAGGTTCATGATCACAGAAGTCGCGAAAGATGGCCAACCGATTGCTCCCAAGCGGGCCAAGGACGCATTTGTACATCAGTGTGGAGTTGTTGTTAGGGACTATGTCTCGATCAGCACCCAGCAATGGAATAAGAATAATAAGGACCCTGAAGTTTCTTATGTCCAGGATAGACTGAAAGATGATCTTTGGACCGAGCTGATGACAAATTTCAGCCTACTGCGAGAGGAGGATCCGAATAACCCAGTTATAGAGCGAAAGGTCAAGGCGTTTGCTCTTAAGAAGATGGCAGAACTATTCAGGAACTGGAAAAAAGAGTTGAACACAAAGGTTGTCGAGAAAGAGGAGACTCCGTAATTCATCAGTCGATATGAGAAGATAAGAGATCAATGGCCCGAATTTGTGGCCTACAAGAAATCAGAGAAGGGTAAGAAAAGGTCACTGACAAACAAGAAAAATGCTGCAAAGAAGAAGTATCACCATCACACGGGGTCAGGTGGCAACTACAAAGCCCGGCCGTTGTGGGACAAAGCTGAGCAAGACCTGTTTACTAAGAATGTGCAACCAGCGACATTGCACTGGCCAGATCGTTCAAGGACTTGGTTCTTCGGGGTTGGGGGAACTTTGGACCCAGAAATAGGGGAGTGTGTTTGGACGGACGAGCAACTTGCAATACCCTTCCGGAAGCTTCAGGCGGCAATCAAGGCAGCGCAGGAAGGGACGTTCATTCCCGACAGAGAGAAGGACGAGCTGACAAAGGCCCTCGGGAATCCTGAACACCCTGGACGAACACGAGGCACATCAGGCTCCATTCCGTGGGTGCATGGGTTTCCCGACAGCGGTGGTTATAGAAGCCGAGAGAGAAAGAGGAAACAGGAAGCAAGCGAAATGCAGAAGCTCAGTGCATGATTAGCAAAACTAGAGGAACTTGAGAGCCAGCGAGCTAGCGGCCAACCATCTGAGCGGCACGAAGATCCTTCCTTCGACGCTGCCCCAGAAGCTACCCCACCATCTCAGCAGAGAAGCAGCATGGCATCCACGAAGCTCGTTCAGCCTGATTTCACGGCTCCTCGCTACCCCGTGGATAGTATCACGGAGGCTGAACATTGCGAGCTAATGACGAAATGCCAGAACCTGACCTTCAAGGCGGCGGTCGGCTTTGTTGTACCTCCTCGAGCTGAGGGAACTTTCCATTGCCGTCCGATTCCACATGGCTATGCTGTTGTGACGGTGGATGAAATAATGGATGGATTTGAGGGGCTGGAGCTTGACAACCCTACAGGTGAAGAGGATATTATTCTTCTGGAAAATGCTTTGAGGAGTACCTGTCTATGAAGAAAGGAGTACATCAAGCTTCCAAACTGGACGCCTTAGCAGACTCAGCCTCCTCCGGTGCGTAAGGGCACTCCGCCTCCTCCTCCTCCTCCGATGCGTCAAGGCACTCCGCCTCCTCCTTCTCCTCCTCCGGCGCGTCAGGGCACTCCGACTCCTCCTTCGCCTCCTCCGGTACGTCAGGGCACTCCGCCTCCTCCTCCTCCGGTGGCGAATCAGGCACTCCGCCTCCTCCGGTGCGTCAGCAACGGCGGAAGGGAGACGCCGCCGCTCCGGCGATAGCAGTACAATAGGTGGGAAGAAATACAAATTTGGTCCAAGCCTCAAGCCTCTTCCAAAGTTACTGTCGGGGAACGTTGCATGGGAAACAAAAATTTTCCTACGCACACATAAGATCTATCCATGGTGATGAGCATCTACGAGAGGGAGAGTCAATCTACATACCCTTGTAGATCGCTAAGCGGAAGCGTTAATAAACGCGGTTGATGTAGTCGAACGTCTTCGCGATCCAAATCGCCGAGCGTCCCGCGATCCAATCACGATCCTTCCGATCTAGTGCCGAACGGACGGCACCTCCGCGTTCAACACACGTGCGGCTTGATGACGCCTTCACCTCCTCGATCCAGCGAGCGATGGTGAAGTAGTGGTTGAGTTCCAGCAGCACGACGGCGTGGTGATGGTGGTGAGGAACAATCTCTGCAGGGCTTCGCCAAGCACTACGGAGATTATGACGGAGGAACTAGAGGGCTAGGGTTGCCGGCACACGGCTTGGGAAATCCTGATGTATCCCGTGTGCTAGCCCTGCCCCTCTATTTATATGTTGAGCCTTGGGGTCTAAACTTGGAGTAAAAGCCTCCTCCGGGTCGGTTTTGCCCGCACAAGGTCGGTTTGGCCCGCAGGGAAAGAGTCCAACTCGGATCCCTGCCGAACCGTGCACAGCCGCGCACAAGCGGTAGTACCGCTTCACACAAGCGGTAGTACCGCTTGGGCGGTAGTACCGCTTCACACAAGCGGTAGTACCGCTCGGGCGGTAGTACCGCTTCACACAAGCGGTAGTACCGCTTACGCGGCAGCAAAACTACTTTTGCACTTTCCAATACCTTGTGGGCTTTATCCCTTTGGCTCATATAAAGTGTTGCTGCACCCGAACACTTCGGTAAACATCCGGAACCCCTTCCGGTGAACTTCGGAACTCTTCCGGAGATCGAAACACTATTATCACATATATCAATCTTTACCTCCGGACTCTTCCGGAGATCCTCGTCATGTCCGGGATCTTATCCGAGACTTCCGAACAACTTTCGGTCACCAACATAATAACTCAATTATACTAATCGTCACCAAACGTTAAGTGTGTAGACCCTGCGGGTTCGAGAACTATGTAGACATGACCGAGACACCTCTACGGCCAATAACCAATAGCGGGACCTGGATGCCCATATTGGCTCCTACATATTCTACGAAGATCTTTATCGGTCGAACCTCTATGTCAAGGATTCAGTTAATCCCGTATGCTGTTCCCTTTGTTCTTCGGTATGTTACTTGCCCGAGATTAGATCGTCGGTATCACTATACCTAGTTCAATCTCGTTACCGGCAAGTCTCTTTACTCGTTCCGTAATACAAGATCTCGTGGCTAACACTTTAGTCACATTGCTTGCAAGGCTCATTGTGATGTTGTATTACCGAGTGGGCCCTGAGATACCTCTCCGTCATACGGAGTAACAAATCCCAGTCTTGATCCATGCCAACCCAACAGACACCCTCGGAGATACCTGTAGAGCACCTTTATAGTCACCCAGTTACGTTGCGACGTTTGATACACACAAGGTATTCCTCCGGTGTCAGTGAGTTGCATGATCTCATGGTCAAAGGAACAGATACTTGACATGCAGAAAACAATAGCAATAAACTGACACGATCAAATGCTACGTTCTTAGTTTGGGTCTTGTCCATCACATCATTCTCCTAATGATGTGATCCCGTTATCAAATGACATCTCATGTCCATGGCTAGGAAACCTTAACCATCTTTGATCAACAAGCTAGTCAACTAGAGGCTTACTAGGGACACAGTGTTGTCTATGTACCCACACATGTATTTGAGTTTCCAATCAATACAATTATAGCATGGATAATAAACGATTATCATGAACAAGGAAATATAATAATAACCAATTTATTATTGCCTCTAGGGCATATTTCCAACAGTCTCCCACTTGCACTAGAGTCAATAATCTAGTTCACATCACTATGTGATTTACATTGTAATGAATCGAACACCCATGCAGTTCTGGTGTTGTTCATGTTTAGCCCTTGGAAGAGGTTTAGTCAACGGATCTGCAACATTTAGATCCGTGTGTACTTTGCAAATATTTATGTCGTCCTCCTTGATGTAATCGCGGATGGAATTGAAACGTCGTTTTATGTGTCTGGTCCTCTTGTGAAATCTTGGTTCCTTGGCTAGAGCAATGGCACCAGTATTATCACAAAACAGAGTCATTGGGTTAAGTGCACTAGGCACTACTCCAAGATCTGTCATGAACTCCTTCATCCAGACACTTTCCTTCGCCGCCTCCGAGGCAGCGATGTACTCCGCTTCGCATGTAGAATCAGCTACCACGCTTTGCTTGGAACTGTACCAGCTAACCGCACCCCCATTAAGAATAAATACATATCCGGTTTGCGACTTAGAGTCATCCGGATCAGTGTCAAAGCTTGCATCGACGTAACCCTTTACGACGAGCTCTTGATCACCTCCATAAACGAGAAACATGTCCTTAGTCCTTTTCAGGTACTTCAGGATATTCTTGACCGCCGTCCAGTGTTCCATTCCTGGATCACTTTGAAACCTTCCGACCATACTTATGGCAAGGCTGACATCGGGTCTTGTGCACAGCATTGCATACATGATAGAGCCTATGGCCGAAGCATAGGGGATGACACTCATCTTTTCTCTATCTTCTGCAGTCACTGGGCATTGAGTCTTACTCAACTTCACACCTTGCAAAACAGGCAAGAACCCCTTCTTGGACTGATCCATTTTGAACTTCTTCAAAACTTTGTCAAGGTATGTGCTTTGTGAAAGTCCTATTAAGCGTCTCGATCTATCTCTATAGATCTTGATGCCTAATATGAAAGCAGCTTCTCCTAGGTCCTTCATTGAAAAACTCTTGTTCAAATATTCCTTTACGCTTTCCAGCATTTCTATATTGTTTCCAATCAGCAATATGTCATCCACATATAATATTAGAAACGCTATAGAGCTCCCACTCACTTTCTTGTAAATACAAGCTTCTCCGTAAACTTGTATAAACTCGAACGCTTTGATCACCTCATCAAAACGAAGATTCCAACTCCGAGATGCTTGCATGATTCTGACGGACTTAAGCATCGCTACGGGTCAGAAGGTCTCATCGTAGTCAACTCCTTGAACTTGTGAAAAACCCTTTGCCACAAGTCGAGCTTTATAGACGGTGACATTACCGTCCGCGTCCGTCTTCCTCTTAAAGATCCATTTGTTCTGAATGGCCTTACGCCCTTCAGGTAATACTTCCAAAGTCCATACTTTGTTTTCATACATGGATCCCATCTCGGATTTCATGGCCTCTAACCACTTCTTGGAATCCGGGCTCATCATCGCTTCTCCATAGCTCGTAGGTTCATCGTTGTCTAACAACATGATGTCTAAGACAGGGTTGCCGTACCACTCGGGAGCAGTACGCGTCCTTGTCGACCTACGAGGTTCGATAGCAACTTGATCCAAAGCTTCATGATCATCATCATTAACTTCCTCTCCAGCTAATGTAGGCTCCACAGAAACAACTTTCTGCGCTGCGCTACTCTCAGGTTGAAGTAAAGGTTCAACAACCTCATCAAGTTCTATCTTCCTCCCACTCAATTCTTTCGAGAGAAACTCTTTCTCAAGAAATGTTCCGTTTTTAGCGACAAACACTTTGCCTTCGGATCTGAGGTAGAAGGTATACCCAACTGTCTCTTTTGGGTATCCTATGAAGACGCATTTCTCCGCTTTGGGTTCCAGCTTTTCAGGCTGAAGCTTTTTGACATAAGCATCACATCCCCAAACTTTAAGAAACGACAGCTTTGGCTTCTTGTCAAACCAAAGTTCATATGGCGTCGTCTCAACGGATTTCGATGGTGCCCTATTTAAAGTGAATGCAGCTGTCTCTAATGCATAACCCCAAAACGATAGTGGCAAATCGGCAAGAGACATCATAGATCGCACCATATCCAATAAAGTTCGATTACGACGTTCGGACACACCATTACGCTGTGGTGTTCCAGGCGGTGTCAATTGTGAAACAATTCCACACTGTCTTAAGTGACTGCCAAACTCATAACTCAGATATTCTCCTCCTCGATCAGATCGTAGGAATTTAATCTTCTTGTTACGATGATTCTCAACTTCACTCTGAAATTGTTTGAACTTTTCAAATGTTTCAGACTTGTGTTTCATTAAGTAAATATACCCATATCTACTTAAGTCATCAGTGAAGGTGAGAAAGTAACGATAACCACTGCGCGCTTCAATACTCATCGGACCGCACACATCAGTATGTATGATTTCCAATAAGTCACTTGCCCGTTCCATTGTTCCAGAGAACGGCGTTTTAGTCATCTTGCCCATGAGGCATGGCTCACATGTGTCAAGTGATTCAAAATCAAGTGACTCCAAAAGTCCATCAGCATGGAGCTTCCTCATGCGTTTTACGCCAATATGACCTAAACGGCAGTGCCACAAGAAAGTGGTATTATCATTATCAATTCTACATCTTTTGGCATCAATGTTATGAACATGTGTATCATTACTATCGAGATTCAATAAGAATAAACCCCTCACATCGGGTGCATGACCATAAAAGATATTACTCATATAAATAGAACAACCATTATTCTCTGATTTAAATGAGTAACCGTCTCGCAATAAACAAGATCCAGATATAATGTTCATGCTTAACGCAGGCACCAAATAACACTTATTTAGGTTCATCACTAATCCCGACGGTAATCGAAGAGCGAGCGTGCCGACGGCGATCACATCAACCTTGGAACCATTTCCCACGCGCATCGTCACTTCGTCCTTTGCCAGCCTCCGTCTATTCCGCAGTTCCTGTTTTGAGTTGCAAACATGAGCAACCGCACCGGTATCAAATACCCAGGCACTACAACGAGAGTTGGTAAGGTACACATCAATAACATGTATATCATATATACCTTGTTTGTTGTTGGCCGCCTTCTTGTCAGCCAAATACTTGGGGCAATTCCGCTTCCAGTGTCCAGTTCCCTTGCAATGAAAACACACAGTTTCTGGTTTGGGTCCAGCCTTGGGTTTCTTCACGAGAGGAGCAACTGCTTTGCCACTCTGCTTGGAGTTACCCTTCTTACCCTTGCCATTTTTCTTGAAACTAGTGGTTTTATTGACCATCAACACTTGATGCTCCTTCTGAATTTCAGACTCAGCGACTTTCAGCATCGCAAACAGCTCGGCGACTGACTTGTTCATCCCGTGCATGTTATAGTTCAACACGAAGCTCTTGTAGCTAGGCGGCAATGATTGAAGAACTCTGTCAGTGATAGCCTCTGGCGGAAGGGGCATCCCTAACTCAGCCAGACGGGTGGAGTACCCAGACATTCTGAGCACGTGATCACTGATAGACCCGTTCTCCTCCATCTTGCAAGCATAGAACTTATCGGAGATCTCATATCTCTCGATCCGGTCATTCTTCTGAAAGATAAACTTCAACTCCTGGAACATCTCATATGCTCCATGACGTTCAAAACGTCTTTGAAGTCCCGGTTCTAAGCCATACAACATTGCACATTGAACTATTGAGTAATCATCAGAACGAGCCTGCCAGGCGTTCACAACGTCTAGAGACTCAACTGGAGCGGGTGGATCACCAAGCGGTGCATCAAGGACATAAGCCTTCTGGGAAGCCGTAAGGATAATCCTTAGATTACGGGCCCAGTCCACAAAGTTACTTCCATCATCTTTCAACTTAGCTTTCTCTAGGAACGCATTAGAATTCAGGGGTGCTACTGCGCGAGCCATGATCTACAACATAAATATAGCAAAGACAACTTAGACTATTGTTCTTAGATAATGAGTTTAGTTAATCATATTTTTAAAAAACTCCCACTCAAATTGACATCCCTCCGATCATTCGAGTGTAACATGATCCAAATCCACCAACTCAAGTCCGATCATCACGTGAGTTGAGGTGGTTTCAATGGTGAACATCTTCATGTTGATCATATCTACTATATGACTCATGTTCGACCTTTCGGTCTCTTGTGTTCCGAGGCCATGTCTGTACATGCTAGGCTCGTCAAGTTTAACCCGAGTGTTCCGCACGTGTAACATGGCTTACACCCGTTGTATGTGAACGTAGAGTCTATCACACCCGATCATCACGGCGTGTCTCGAAACGACGAACTTTCGCAACGGTGCACACTTGGGGAGAACACAATTTATCTTGAAATTTAAGTGAGGGATCACCTTATAATGCTACCGTCGTCCTAAGCAAAATAAGATGCATAAAAGGATTAACATCACATGCAAATCATAAGTGACATGATATGGCCATGAACTTGTGCTTTTGATCTCCATCTCCAAAGCACCGGCATGATCTCCATCGTCACCGGCATGACACCATGATCTCCATCATCTTGATCTCCATCAACGTGTCGCCATAAGGTTGTCGCGCCGACTGTTGCTTCCACGACTATAGCTAACGTTTAGCGATAAAGTAAAGCATTACATAGCGCTTAATGATTGACACGCAGGTCATACAATAATTAAAGACAACTCTATGGCTCCTGCCAGTTGCCGTACTCATCGACATGCAAGTCGTGATATTCTATACATCACATGATCATCTCATACATCACATATATCACATCATGTAATTGGCCATATCACATCACAACATACCCTGCAAAAACAAGTTAGACGACCTCTAATTGTTGTTGCAAATTTTACGTGGCTGCTACGGGTTTGCAAGAACCGTTCTTACCTACGCAAAACCACAACGTGGTGTAGTGATTGCTTTTTGATCTTCTAAAAGAACCCTCTTCATTGAACCGATTCAACTAAAGTGAGAGAGACAGACACCCGCCAGTCACCTTTATGCAACAAGTGCACGCAGCGGTGAAACCAGTCTCGCGTAAGCGTACGCGTAATGTCGGTCCGGGCCGCTTCATCTCACAATACCGCGGAATCAAGTATCAACTAGTAACGGCAAGCAATATGTATACACCCACGCCCACAACTCGTTTGTGTTCTACTCGAGATCTCATCTACGCATAGACCTAGCTCAGATGCCACTGTCGGGGAACGTTGCATGGGAAACAAAAAATTTCCTACGCACACATAAGATCTATCCATGGTGATGAGCATCTACGAGAGGGAGAGTGAATCTACATACCCTTGTAGATCGCTAAGCGGAAGCGTTAATAAACGCGGTTGATGTAGTCGAACGTCTTCGCGATCCAAATCGCCGAGCGTCCCGCGATCCAATCACGATCCTTCCGATCTAGTGCCGAACGGACGGCACCTCCGCGTTCAACACACGTGCGGCTTGATGACGCCTTCACCTCCTCGATCCAGCGAGCGATGGTGAAGTAGTGGTTGAGTTCCAGCAGCACGACGGCGTGGTGATGGTGGTGAGGAACAATCTCTGCAGGGCTTCGCCAAGCACTACGGAGATTATGACGGAGGAACTAGAGGGCTAGGGTTGCCGGCACACGGCTTGGGAAATCCTGATGTATCCCGTGTGCTAGCCCTGCCCCTCTATTTATATGTTGAGCCTTGGGGTCTAAACTTGGAGTAAAAGCCTCCTCCGGGTCGGTTTTGCCCGCACAAGGTCGGTTTGGCCCGCAGGGAAAGAGTCCAACTCGGATCCCTGCCGAACCGTGCACAGCCGCGCACAAGCGGTAGTACCGCTTCACACAAGCGGTAGTACCGCTTGGGCGGTAGTACCGCTTCACACAAGCGGTAGTACCGCTCGGGCGGTAGTACCGCTTCACACAAGCGGTAGTACCGCTTACGCGGCAGCAAAACTACTTTTGCACTTTCCAATACCTTGTGGGCTTTATCCCTTTGGCTCATATAAAGTGTTGCTGCACCCGAACACTTCGGTAAACATCTGGAACCCCTTCCGGTGAACTTCGGAACTCTTCCGGAGATCGAAACACTATTATCACATATATCAATCTTTACCTCCGGACTCTTCCGGAGATCCTCGTCATGTCCGGGATCTTATCCGAGACTTCCGAACAACTTTCGGTCACCAACATAATAACTCAATTATACTAATCGTCACCAAACGTTAAGTGTGTAGACCCTGCGGGTTCGAGAACTATGTAGACATGACCGAGACACCTCTACGGCCAATAACCAATAGCGGGACCTGGATGCCCATATTGGCTCCTACATATTCTACGAAGATCTTTATCGGTCGAACCTCTATGTCAAGGATTCAGTTAATCCCGTATGCTGTTCCCTTTGTTCTTCGGTATGTTACTTGCCCGAGATTCGATCGTCGGTATCACTATACCTAGTTCAATCTCGTTACCGGCAAGTCTCTTTACTCGTTCCGTAATACAAGATCTCGTGGCTAACACTTTAGTCACATTGCTTGCAAGGCTCATTGTGATGTTGTATTACCGAGTGGGCCCTGAGATACCTCTCCGTCATACGGAGTAACAAATCCCAGTCTTGATCCATGCCAACCCAACAGACACCCTCGGAGATACCTGTAGAGCACCTTTATAGTCACCCAGTTACGTTGCGACGTTTGATACACACAAGGTATTCCTCCGGTGTCAGTGAGTTGCATGATCTCATGGTCAAAGGAACAGATACTTGACATGCAGAAAACAATAGCAATAAACTGACACGATCAAATGCTACGTTCTTAGTTTGGGTCTTGTCCATCACATCATTCTCCTAATGATGTGATCCCGTTATCAAATGACATCTCATGTCCATGGCTAGGAAACCTTAACCATCTTTGATCAACAAGCTAGTCAACTAGAGGCTTACTAGGGACACAGTGTTGTCTATGTACCCACACATGTATTTGAGTTTCCAATCAATACAATTATAGCATGGATAATAAACGATTACATGAGCAAGGACGCCTTAGCAGACTCAGCCTCCTCCGGTGTGTCAGGGCACTCCGCCTCCTTCTCCTCCTCCGATGCGTCAGGGCACTCCGCCTCCTCCTTCTCCTCCTCCGGCGCGTCAGGGCACTCCGCCTCCTCCTTCGCCTCCTCCGGTACGTCAGGGCACTCCGCCTCCTCCTCCTCCGGTGGCGCGTCAGGCACTCCGCCTCCTCCGATGCGTCAGCAACGGCGGAAGGGAGACGCTGCCGCTCCGGCGGCTAGCAGTACAATAGGCGGGAAGAAATACAAATTTGGTCCAAGCCTCAAGCCTCTTCCAAAGTTACCATATGAGAGGACTGACAAGGAAAACGCTGAAATCAGTGAAGCCGAAGTGAAGGCCCATTTTGCACGGAAACATCCACCTCCAAAGGAAACAGTAGATCCGGTGAAAGGGAAGCGCACTTTGGATGCCCTGAAGCGACCACCACCGCCTCCGCCGCAATCCAACTATGACCGCATTATTCAAAAGACATATGATGAAGTGCGGCGGTTGGGAAGTACTTCAAGTGCTGCAAGAGAAAAAAAATATGAAGAAGTGGGAAAACAATTCCCCAGCTTGGCGAACAGGAGAAGCAATCGTGCCCCCCGCTCAAGGTGTCTAGCGATATCGCTAATCATCCGGTGCTACTGCCCGGTACCATTCTTGGTGATTACGTGGGCGATGATGTATATTTTGAAACGGTTGAGGTAGTAGTAGAGAACTTTAGATACGAGCACGGGAAGCCTCTCGTCAAACCTAATCATCCTCATCTAACAACGATGATGCAAAATTTGCATGAGTGGTACATGGAAACCTGCAGGAAGTCTGGGACCGACAGTTTGATGGTCGGAATTAAAAAACAGCATGACTTCATTGGAGTCGACCTGATGCCTGTTGAATTTGTGGAGTTATTTCAGTTATTCAATCGAGAGGCCCACGACAAACAACTCATGACTTGCTACTATTTGTAAGTATTACTTCTATAATTAAGTCTCTAGCTCAGCCCGTTCATTGCATGTATATATAATTATCCTCACTATATTATGCAGATTGAAGATGGTCGAATGCAAAAAAGAACAAATCTATGACATTGGGTTCATTAGCCCAAATACCGTAAATGAATGGTCGGTACAAAAGAGAGCCAAAGTTACTGTGGACAACTTGCTAGAAGCGTTCCTTAGACATCAAAACAAAAGAGAAATACTCTTTCCTTACAACTTCAAGTGAGTGTTACTATCTTGTGCATATTCGGTTTCGCTTACTCGAGGTTAAGTAATGTAATTGATGAGTTATGCATGTGCAGGTTCCACTTTATTCTGCTATCCATTAAGCTTGACGGGGCATTAGTAACTGTCTTAGACTCGAGACGTAAAGATCCCGAGTATTATGCGGACATGACTGCAATGCTCCAGAAGTAAGTTCAATCAATACCGGGACCATATCAGCAACTTTCGTTCATTTCGTGATATTGATGTCTACTACACAACCTTCTTCTTGTAGACTCGTGTTGGGCCTCCAAGCGCAGAGTTTTGTAGGACAGTAGCAAATTTCCCTCAAGTGGATGACCTAAGGTTTATCAATCCGTGGGAGGTGTAGGATGAAGATGGTCTCTCTCAAGCAACCCTGCAATCAAATAACAAAGAGTCTCTTGTGTCCCCAACACACCCAATACAATGGTAAATTGTATAGGTGCACTAGTTCGGCGAAGAGATGGTGATACAAGTACAATATGGATGGTAGATATAGGTTTTTGTAATCTGAAAATATAAAAACAGCAAGGTAACTAATGACAAAAGTGAGCAAAAACGGTATTGCAATGCTTAGAAACAAGGCCTACGGTTCATACTTTCACTAGTGCAAGTTCTCTCAACAATACTAACATAGTTGAATCATATGTAAATCTCTCACGTGCGATGAAGAGTTCACTCCAAAGTCACAAATAGTGGAGAACAAACGAATAAATTATTGTAGGGTATGAAACCACCACAAAGTTATCTTTTTCGATCAATCTTATGAGCTATCCCTATAAGTGTCACGAACATCCCTAGAGTTCGTACTAAAATAACACCTTAAGATACACATCAACCAAAACCCTAATGTCACCTAGATACTCCAATGTCACCACAAGTACCTATGGGCTAGATTATACGATATGCATCACACAATTTCAGATTCATCATCTTCAATCCAACACAAAGAACTTCAAAGAGTGCCCCAAAGTTTCTACCGGAGAGTCAAGACGAAAACGTGTGCCAACCCCTATGCATAGATTCCCAAGGTCACGGAACCCGCAAGTTGATCACCAAACATACATCAAGTGGATCAATAGAACATCCCATTGTCACCACGGATATCCCATCGTAAAACATACATCAAGTGTTCTCAAATCCTTAAAGACTCAATCCGATAAGAAAAATTTAAAGGGAAAACTCAATTCATCACAAGAAGATAGAGAGGGGAAAACTCCATATGATTCATCTATATTAATAAAGCTCGCGGTACATCAAGATTGTGTCATCTCAAGAACACGAGAGAGAGATCAAACACATAGCTACTGGTACATACCCTCAGCCCCGAGGGTGAACTACTCCCTCCTCGTCATGGAGACCGCCTGGATGATGAAGATGGCCTCCGGTGATGGTTTCCTCCTCCGGCAGGGTGCCAAAACGGGCTCCCGATTGGTTTTTCGTGGCTACAGAGGCTTGCGGCAGCGGAACTCCCGATCTAGGTTTCTTTCTGGGGGTTTTGGTATTTATAGGAATTTTTGGCGTCGGTCTCACGTCAAGGGGGTGCTCAAGGAGTCCACAAGCCAGGGGGCGCGCCCCCCAGGTTGTGACCTCCTCGGGACTCCTCTCCGGTATCTTTTTGCTCCAGTATTTTTTATATTTTCCAAAAATATTCTCTGTAATTTTTCAGCCCATTCCGAGAACTTTTATTTCTGCACAAAAAACAACACCATGGTAGTTCTGCTGAAAACAGCGTCAGTCCAGGTTAGTTCTAATAAAATCATACCAAAATCATATAAAATTATTGTAAACATGGCATGAATACTTCATAAATTATAGATACGTTGGAGACGTATCAGATATCATGTAATCATTTTCTTTGCCTGCCAGGGTTTGGAAACAGTTCAGCGGCATGGTTCCCGGTCTAAACAACGAGCTGCGATTTACACACCCCAAAGTAAGTAGTACTAGATAGTTCCGCGCATCTCTCATTGATTCTAGTTTCATTAATACCATTATCATGCTTGCTTATCAGTTTGATTGAACTCTATTCTCGTAAAGTGCTTGTACCAGGCACCCGGGAATCATTTATGTGGATACTACGTATGCGAGTTCATTCGCCACTCGACCTCTGAGCGGGGCTTCTCTGAGAAACAATTTGAAGTACGTAAACAATATTCACAATTTTATTTTGTATATTACCATCAATTGTGTTGAGTTTCATTCATATATATGTATTGACCCCCTTCTTTAAATTAGATCTGGCAGATGCGGGATGAACTCCTACCACATGATCGCATACGAGCAATTCAAGAGGAATTGGCGGGATTCTTTCTTGACCACGTCATACCTGAACAAGGAGAATACCATGTGAAATTGCAAATGGATCTTAGGTGTTAGGGATTGTAAGAGATGTTATATTGCACAAATGTAGTAGCGTCGCATAGATATACGAAAACTTGTTGTTCGACCAAGCACGGAGAAAGAGATGTCACTTCTCTCTATATATGTTCATGATGATCTTGTGTAATTAATGGTTTCCTTCATTTGCTTACTAGCTAGCGTCGAGTTCTCTGTATATGTATAGTAGCTAGCGTCGACCAAGCACGGAGAAAGAGAGGTCACTTCTCTCTATTAGCTAACTAACACAATATGAAACCCCTAAATTAACCCTCCAAAACCCCTAAACCCCCCTTCCAAAAATAAAAAACCCCAGCGTCTGCGAGCTGCTGACGCGTGGCTGCCTTTTGGTCCCGGTTGGTGTTACCAACCGGGACGAAAGGTCCTCCTGCCTGGTGATACGTCTCCACCGTATCTATAATTTTTTATTGTTCCATGCCATTATATTATCTGTTTTGGATGTTTTATATGCATTAATATGCTATTTTATATTATTTCAGGGACTAACCTATTAATCTAGTGCCTAGTGCCAGTTTCTGTTTTTTCCTTGTTTTTGAGTATTGCTGATAAGGAATATTAAACGGAGTCCAAACGGAATGAAATCTTCGGAATGATTTTTTTTGGACCAGAAGAAACCTACCAGACTTAGAGAGGGGGTCAGGAGACCAGCCGGGAGGCGACAAGCCACCTGGGCGCGCTCCCCCTGGCTTGTGGCCCCCCAGCAGGCCCTCTAACCTTAATATTTGTCCTATAAATTCCCAAATATTCCCCCAATACCAAAGCGAGCCATGAAAATACTTTTCCGCCATCGGAAGCCTCTGTTCCCGTGAGATCCCATCTTGGATCCTTTTCCGGTAATCTGCCGGAGGGGGATTCGATCACGGAGGGCATCAACATCAACTCCATTGCCCCTCCGATGATGCGTGAGTAGTTTACCTC
This sequence comes from Elymus sibiricus, assembly GCA_039707655.1. Lineage (NCBI taxonomy): Eukaryota > Viridiplantae > Streptophyta > Magnoliopsida > Poales > Poaceae > Elymus > Elymus sibiricus. The sequence continues at coordinate 538,204,254 of CM077675.1, forward strand.
AGACCTTCAGGTCCATAGCTAGTAGCTAGATGGCTTCTTCTCTTTCTATGTTCTTCAATACCATGTCCTTCATGATCTTCATGGAGATCTATCCGATGTAATACTCTTGTGCGGTGTGTTTGTCGAGATCCGATGAATTGTGGGTTTATGATCAGATTATCTAAGAATATTATTTGAATCTTCTCTAAATTCTTATATGCATGATTTCATATCTTTGCAAGTCTCTTCGAGTTATTGGTTTGGTTTGGCCAACTAGATTGGTAATTCTTGCAATGGGAGAAGTGCTTGGTTTTGGGTTCAATCTTGCGGTGTCCTCACCCAGTGACAAAGTAGGGGTAGCGAGGCACGTATTTGTATTGTTGCCATCAAGGATAAAAAGATGGGGTTTTCATCATATTGCTTGAGTTTATCCCTCTACATCATGTCTTCTTACCTAATGCGTTACTCTGTTCTTCATGAACTTAATACTCTAGATGCAGGCAAGAGTCAGTCGATGTGTGGAGTAATAGTAGTAGATGCAGAATCGTTTCAGTCTACTTGACACGGACGTGATGCCTATATGTATAATCATTGCCTTGGATATCGTCATAACCATGCGCTTTTCTATCAATTGCTCGATAGTAATTTGTTCACCCACCGTATTATTTTCCTTCAAGAGAGAAGCCTCTAGTGAAACCTATGGCCCCCGGGTCTATTTTCCATATTAGATTTTCAGATCTATAAACCAAAAATACCAAAAATACTTTGCTGCAATCTTTTTACTTTTGTTTTACTTTTTGTTTTAGCAATCTTTTATATCTATCTCTATCAGATCTCATCCTTGCAAGTAACCGTGAAGGGATTGACAACCCCTTTATAGCGTTGGGTGCAAGTGTTTGATTGTTTGTGTAGGTGCAAAGATTTGGGACTTGCTTGTATCTCCTACTGGATTGATACCTTGGTTCTCAAGAACTGAGGGAAATACTTATCTACTTTGCTGCATCACCCTTTCCTCTTCATGGGAAAACCAACGCAAGCTCAAGAAGTAGCACCTGGGTGCCCCGCAGTGGCCACGTGGAACCCCTTTGGTCCTGGTTCGTAAGCAAACCGGGACTAAAGGTTTTGGGTATTAGTCCCGTTTGTTTTGTCCCGGTTCCAGAACCGGGACTAAAGGCCCTCTGGAACCGGGACTAGTACCCTGTTGTCTAATAGTGAAAATATATACTGGCAAGTGGTAACATGATAAACTAAATTGACATAAATAGTATAGGCTAACTTGGAATGAAGCCTAACTTACATAGTTACATATATAGGTCACTGTAAGGATTAGCCACCTCTGTAGGTATTAGGTCACTTGGAATGAAGCCTAACTTACATAGTTACATATATAGGTCACTCTTTTTTAAATCTCATAGTCCATGCAGCAGCACATGACTTTTAACAATCAATTTATTTTCCAGAGATTTATGGTCAAAGTATGAAGTTAAACAATCAAATTATACCTTTAGTAGTAGAAATTTTGGAACGTCGAGAGTATGGTTTACCCGAGAAAATCAAACTAAATATCTCGCTTCACAGTACATGCGTTGCATATTTCATAAGCACCCAAAAATTGTGGTCGATCAAACGAACAACTCAACCCAAACCTCATCCGCCAGGGACCGAGATGAGCTGGAATCATGATATTTGATCTCATCTTTATTCCTATCCCTGTGTGCTAGCAACCACCACCGACAGAATCCCACCGATTCCAACCAATTTGGTTTAATCCTTTGTCCAGAACTTTGGCAAGAGCGACTAAAAATAAACGCTCCCACCCCATATCTTAATAACGAACAAACAAGGGGCCGGAACAGAGGATGGACCATTGAATCAATTTCAAGTATAGGTGTTATATATTCACTTTTATATTAAGAAGAGTGCCCCTACTGAGATGAGTAAAGATGTCTATGATAGGAACAAAAGTAGTGCAGCACGGATGTCTTGTAATAGTTACAAGCCATTTACCTACAAACTGTATCGATCATTAGAACAGGGTTCCTCTGCAAAGAACAAGCGATCCGTTGGCACTTTCCTGCTATCTTCCTTGGTAGTATTAATTCAAGTTTCAAACTTGTTGGTACATTCATAAATCTAAGCTAAATTCTCCTAAGAAGGGAGTGTAAAATAATCTAGGTGGACAAGCTATCAAAGGCTCTAGTAATGCATGGAGCATCATTATCTAGTTATTCTATTTAACCAGTGCATTGCTGCTACAATTAAGCAGGCAGTAAAAGGGGGGAAATTTGCAGTATTGATATCATGAAATTTTATAATCTGAGAGACAATAATCTTGTAATCTAAGAGGCTGCAGTATGTGTGTGTTGTAGTATGAACTATGAGATAAAAGGGAATCGAGCAACCTCTTATTCCAACATCATCGCTTGTCTGTTATAAAGCATCTGGAAAGGGAACAATATGAACGTATTTCACGACCATGATTCACATCAGACAAATTAACGGTGGCGTCTAAGCTTCACCTCTGGGATAATCGTGCTAAGGATTCCCAAAAGCCGCACTGCAACAACAGAGTATAAAATTCTACTCTGCCTTCTAATTTAGGCGTTTGTCCCTTGTCCACAAATATAAAACTTCAATTATTCGCATATGCCATGAACCATTTGTACTCCTTAGTTCAATGTTCAGGTCAGCAAAATACCTGTTGTAGTTCCTCTACAGAAAATTTTGAATGGGAGTGACTGTAATTACAACAATATTGACCAGAAGTAATAGAGGGAATTACACTATGTTGTCCTTGAGATAAATACTGGCCATATAAATAAACCTATAGACTGTAAAAATTAAACAGTGATACATACCGACAATAGCTCTTTAGTCCATGCGAGAGCCTGAGTGCAACTTCATATTAGTAGCTGTGAAGAGTTGCATGTATTATTGCAGTGCTCCTTGCCAAATGAAATGAAACTCTTCTAGTTGAACATTCAGACAAAGGGGACACATGCCACTCGTTTGTACATTTCTGGACAACATAAACAAAAAGCAAATCATAAACTGGGAGATTGAATAATGTATAATTTCCAAAATATTTTCAGCATCCGCATTTGCATTTTATTAAGTGCACATACTGATAGTTGTGCTTCTAAAATCATTTAAGCAAGAATCATCTAGGATAAGATCTGTTAGTAATAATTTTGCTTAAAGAGTGGTAATCAAGCCGAGATTGGACTTCCAACTAACATGTAGCATGATTGCGTAGCCTGATAACAGCCCTTTGCTTCCTCGCACATGAAGACTACTTTGCTGCACATATCTGTAGCTCATTTACAGGACAAAAAGGCATGGTTGTAGCACATATATGTATGGAAGATAGCAAGGGAAGATACATGTACATCAGAATAGAAATAAGAGAAACAACCTTAAATAGATTCAGAGATAGCAGTTGTTTCTGCCTCTTTCTGAATCAAACAATGGAGAAGTGCCAGGGTGTGTTGAGTTTGACACGAGGATGCTCTGTCATTCTTAGTTTCTCCTTACTACATCGGAGAGCTTCTATTTGTTTCTAAAGCAAATAATGTGGACGCATCAGGGTCTGTTGAGATTGACGTGTGTCTTCCAAAGCACATACTGGGACACGTCGGGGTGCGAATACACTCCTGACTCCAAGGTGCTGCAGCTCGATCTTCATGGCTGGTCCTCAGACCTCGGATGGAGACCATCTCCTCTCCCACACCACCTATGGTACCTCCGTCGTCTCGAGTTCACCGGCTGATGTGGCTCTTTTTTTCTTCTCCCAAGAGCTCGCCAGGTCGAGCTCGTGCACATCAGATGCAACACACACACCCCACTTGCTATTTAAAGGGCTAACTACAGAAACAACACATTTTTAGTACATGGCTGACCATGTCAATTCGAAGAAACTGAGATGATGTGACATTACCTGTCGAGCACGACCAAGGTTGCCTGAGTTCGCACGGGTGCCGACCTCGAACTTAAGCACGTCGATGGCGCGACGAGATGGGCTTGTCAGGCGCCTTGAAACCTGCATCATAGACCTCCTCAGCGTTGGTTCAGGAAGGCGTCATCGTCCACGTCCGTGACGGCGAGGCAGAGGGATTTGGGAAGCCAAACGGGGACAGCACCAGTGAGGGTAACGGGGAGGCGCCGGCGTCGGAGTTATCATGGGAGACAGAGATGGCTAGGGTTAGCCAGGCAGCCTCGCACTGGGGTGGAACAACGATGCATCGGTGGATTTGGAAAAGAAGGAGAGCCGGATGGGATCCGGTTGTGCCGTGGCGGCGCCAATCAGCAGCGGAGGTGATCCGTAATGGATGGTAGGAGCGATGGTGTGAGAAGGAGATGCGAGACAGGGGTGAAGGGGAGAGGCGAGCGAGAGAGACAACCTCGCCGCCTCCCGGCGCCAGTGACCTGCCTGGTGAGCCGCCGTCCTCTCTGTGCCCTTGTCTCTCCCTTCCTCCCATGTTTCTTTCTCTATTGCCTGCCTAAACACCGCCGCGTCCGTCATGCAGGAGCTCGCTGCGTCGCCATGGATGGTCACAGGAAACGCGCCGCCATTGTCGGGAAGTTCCTTTGCCGCCGCACCTCGCCACATCCGCCCCTATCCCGACGCCAAGTGCCTCGACACCCCTGGATCTGCGCCGTCGGCCCTGCCTCATTCTGTCATCACTGGTTGTTTCAATCGGTTTTGACTGTAAAAGAAAACCGGTGAGGGAAACGAGAGGTACGGTTCGATTGATAAAAATCGGTGAGAGCGGGGAGGCCGTGCGAGGGGGAGCGAGAGTACGAACGAACGACGTACTAGGCTTTGCTAGAAGGCTTCAAACTGGCACAGATTAGTGGATGTAACAATTTGGTTGTGAGATTAGATAACTCCACTGTGGTACAAGCACTAAACTCAAATGAAGGGCATTCAATGGTGGCGGCGCCGGTGTTACTGGACTGTCGGAATTGTCTTCATGATCTCGGGAAGGTTACTGTCGAGCATTGTATTAGGGAGTCAAACATAGTTGCTCACGAGCTAGCTAAGTGGGGACGTGCTAATCCTCCTGCCGTGTGGATGGAGGCACCCCCTGATTTCATTTTTAAGTTTTTAGCTGACGATGTAAGTACTATTTGAAGTTGAATAAAGCTAGCCCGGAGGCCTTCCCGTCAAAAAAACTACACAATTAGGAGTAGAGAAGATTTGCGCCTGGGTGTTCTCCTGATCGTTAATACCGGCCTAAAAAAATGAATAGGCTGGCCCGTACGTCCCCCGTCCGACTTTTTTTTTTAACAGTAGAAGGTCCTCGAATGATCCAGCTTTCCATTAGATAAGCACACAAGTGCAAATTACAACAGGACCCAAAGAAAAGAAGAAGTTACACACTAGTCCCTGAAACTTGCATAAAGGACCCCGAATAGAGAAATAGGAACGCATTTGGGTCTGAATCTCCTCCCGGATGGATTCCATCCCGCCGGCACCGGGGACGAAGCCACTTGGGTCGACGAAATCTCCATGGCACCATGCCATAGTCTCCATCCAGAAGCAGAACTGACTCCCTTTTGGCATCTTTTTTTTTTTTTGAAAAGGAGGATCACCCCCGGCCTCTGCATCTGATCGATGCATGCAGCCATTTTATTAATTATTCTCAGAGACCTTACAAAGCATTACATCAGTAAGCCTGAAGCCACCATCCTGGCGACACCTGTCGCTACTCCTATCCCCTTGATGCAGGGGTGCCGAACGTCCAAGCCTAATACCAAACAGACATTGCACCAAAACCTAACATCTAAAGCCGGATGCCCCATCCCAGCCACATACCGGGAATGGGTCACACACCGGTCCGGCGCACTCACCGAGGTAACCGCCGCCGTCATCCACATAACCATCTCCAGAGCAGGTACTGACGCAAAGACCTTGCGAGGTCAACTGTCAACGCCACCATGGCGCCAGACAGCGCCACCGCCTTGCAGAGCGGAAAGATACAATGGCGATGGAAAGCAAGAGCTAGGACGAGGAGGGTACCACCGCCGCCACCACCCGCACCCCAACAGCGCCCACCGACCACCAAGCTCCCGAAACGGCGCCTTCAAGAAGGATACGACGCCGATGGCGCCGCCGCCGCCCAACAAAGTTAGGGCTTTCGCCCGGGAGAACTAGGGGAAGGGGGAGTGGGGGGATCAAACCTGTCAGACGCCTCCAAGGAGGGACACGGCGCCCTCAGGCGTCGCCGTCGATGGAGCCGACCATGGTCGGCCATGGCTTTCGCCCGGACTGGATTCCCCACCACTAGCACCACCAGCGCCGGTGACCCATGGAATCACGGGCAGGCCGGATGGGGGAGAACACGCCGTACAGGGGGGAGGGGGCGCCAGATCTGGCGCCGTCGGCCACCGGGACCCACGCCACGCCCTCGTCCTCCGAGATCCCGCCGCCCGCGCGGCCAAGAACGCCGGAACCAAACGCCCGCACCACCGCCCGCCGCTAAGCCGGTGATGCCTCACCAGAGGGGCCGCCGCCCTAGATCCGAAGCCCCCCGCGGAAGCAGAGCAGCAGCTGGCCCCGCCGCCACCTTCCTTGGCGGCGCCCCGGGCTTGCCCGGAGACCGCCTCTGGCGGCGGCGAGGAGAGGTGGGGGTGGAGGAGGTCTGGGCACGTCTAGGGTTGGGGGTGGAGGAGGTGTGCGGCTAGGGTTGGGGGTGTGAATCTACCCTCTTGCATCTCCCTTTTGGCATTTTGGCCAGGAGGAATGGATTGGGTCGCCATTCGACCAGAAGGTACGACAGATCGACGGAGGAGTTCGGCTGATGGCCACCACGGGCGCCGTAGGTCCTCGAAAACCACCGTCGTCTAAGCACGCCAAACCCATCTGCTGCTACCAGTCCTCCATATCCCCTCTGCTTCCTTTCCATGCCCACGATGGCGACATCAGCCGAGGAGGAGCTGGAGGCCCTCCGCCAGTTCAGGGCAGAACACCTAACTCACCGAAAGCTCGAATCCAACGAGTGACCATCCCCAGAAGCACAACCACTGCAAGATTTGCCTTTCCCTCTCCAAACGTCACCACGACGCCAAGAAGAAAGGAAGGAGACCCCTGAGATGGCTTGTCCTGGAGAAACAACGCACTTATTGAAGAAGCTGACGCCATATCTGGAGCCCTCCCCTTGCCTCCACCATGGAGGGAAGCCGAAGAACCACGCCGGCGACCACCGCATGCTGTGCGCAAGCAGCGACAGACAACACAAACTCGGCATAACGCCAGTCGCCACAAGGGCACGTCCAGACCAAAGCCTAAAAACTACGCTACTATAAACAGAGAGGGCCCGGACTCCTCTCCCTCGGCCTCTCCGGCCGGCAAGGCCGCCGGAGAAGGAGGGGAGAGGAGCCGGGGAGACCGAGCCGACTCTCAAAGGGAGGTGGAGGAGAGAGAGGTTTGTTTCCCGTCCGACTCACTGTTTTTGTATACAAAAGAAAAAAGAGAATCCAGTCCCGACTAGAACATATAAGCTGTCTCTGCGTGGGAAACGACAAAGGGCACCATGAATGAACTTAAACAAAAGGGGAAGAGAACAGACGTGACAAGACACCACCGATTTTAGTTTCAGCTGCTGCACATCGAGACACGATAAACAGCGACGGTTTCTACTCATAGCTCCTACGAAACGCTGGCGCCGCCATCCCACGACCTTTCTTCCAACGCCATCCCACGACCGCACCTCCACGAGTACAAGCATGCCTGACCGCTGGACCGGGGCCAGATTGGATTTCGTCAGACGATATCCCAGCTAGCTATCCAGCCAAGGAAAGGAAATTCCCAACCACGCTCCGTGCTTTCTCCCCTCACCATAAACACAAGAGGCCATGTCGCGGCCGCATGGCGTCCGGCGTCTCTTTCACATCTATGGCGGCTTACTCACATCGCCGGCACCTCCTCCTCCTTCCGATGCCCTTCCGGTTTTGTAGTAGATCGAGTGCCGTCTCGACCCAATTTCCATTGGCCCTTCTGTCGCCTTTGTCGGAGCTCATTCGTCATCCAGAAGCACAGCTAGAGATCGAGGGCATCTAGGTCAAGATCGAGCTATCATTACTAACAGCGATCTTGGTGAACTCCAATACATGCGGATGGTCATCCAGGAGGCTCTTAGGTTGCATCCACCCTCTCCTCTTGTCCATCCTGCGGCGTGAAAGGATTGTACAATGATGGGCTATGACGTGATTAAAGGCAACAGCGTACTTGTTAATATTTTTTCAGATTGTAGGGATCAAAAGTATTGGAAAAATCATGAAGATTTTATACCTGAGAGGTTTCAGAACAACAAAATTGATTACAATGGGACATCCTTTGAATTTGCTCCCTTTGGGGCAGGGCGGAGGCAGTGCCCTGGGATTTCATACGCCGCATCAACCATAGAAATCACACTTGCAAATCTTCTCTACCAATTTGACTGGATGCTTCCTGGTGGGAACACTCCAGATTCACTTGACATGTCCGAAATATTCGGGATCCCTGTATTCGGAAGAAAATATCCTCTTCAACTAAGAGCTATTCCAAGTGCATGCTCCAGAGCAATCAAGACATAGATTACTTGGTAACATATCCTACAATGAAGCAACATATGTTGCCAGACAAAAAAGTTTGTGAGCTTTATATGTTTCTGCTCTCTTATTTTGCTTGGAGGCTTGTATTTTTTATTTATTTTCATGCTGGAAACAACTCTTCATTACCTCTCCAGCATCAAGTGTTCTCGTAGATTAGATCGCATGTTGCACGGAGATGCATGATATGGCTCAGTGACTTCACTTTTGTGATGGAAACAACTTATCTACAACCTCCAAATTAATAGTCGTTGTTGGAGGTCATGGTTGTTGATGCGTGATTTTTAGACTTGTGCAGTTCTAACATGGTCCCTCTTACCTCCTCTTTTGACATGAGAGGTAAAAGTATAAAATAGATCTGAGTCATTGACTTCATTAATTAGTGACCTGATTAACTCTTACCTTCTTACCTCATATGTACAAAGAGGAGGTAAGAAGGACCATGTTAAAAGAAAATCGATTGACCTTTTTTTATCCGTGTTTAGACTGGATATGGCCAGATTACTACCCCTTTGATTTGTCCACTAATAATGAACCAATCAATCACTAGTAGAAAACAGGCCTTTGGTCCAGGCCAGAATATTGCATTAGTCCCGGTCGTGTTACGAACCGGGACTAATGGGTGTATCAGCCCCGGTTCATGAGGCCAGGACGCCGGCCGGGCCTCGGCGGGCACCAGTCCCGGTTCATCTGACCCCTTTAGTCCCGGTTCCAGACACGATCCGGGACGAAATGTCCTCGCTCCTGACGCAGCCCCTTTAGTCTCGCTTGGTGGATGGAACCGGGACTAAAGGGCAGTCTTCTGTCCCGGTTCTAGCCACCAACCGGGACTAAAGATATGCCTATATATATGCTTGCCCCTGCCCGCTCACTCCTCTGTTTTTTGGCCGGCCGGTGTGTGGGAGGTGTGTGCTGTTCTGCTCTCACCTCCTATGCACACGAGGTGTTCGATGAAATGCCCGAGCCACGCTTATGCTTTCTCCTCTCCAAGCTCGACCTCCAAGCTCCATTTTCCCCAAGATTTGTCTAGGTTTGGCGGCCGTCACGTCCCGTCCCCGTTCTCACCGTCGTCAATCGCCCGCGCCGATCTCGTCGCCGGCACCACCGTGGTGAGCCTCTTGTTCTTATCTTCTTTTTAAAAAAAATCTTACTTGTATGATTTACATAGATACTTGTATAAATTTCTTACTTTTATTATTGTTTGTTATTATATAGTGCCATGGTTATGGTATCCGCCCACGTCGGCCCTCGTCCGGTCTATGATTCGGATGTGGTCTATTATCTTTTATAACTATTTGTTTCATTTAGTGTTTATGACAATTATGCCGACCAACTTGACATAGATGTGTTTACCTAGGAGGTATGTGAACCAAAAATTCCAACCGACCCTCTTGTCGAGAGGTTAAATTTAGTTGAAAAAGAAAACGAGTATTTGAAAGAAAAATTGAAAAGAATTGAGGAGGAGAAGATGAAATTGGAGTTGCATGTTGCCGATGTCGTCGATGACCACAAGATCAAGATGAATGCAATGCGCTTGAAGATTAGAAAGATAAGAAACTATGCCATTGATAATGAGGCTTGGTATCATTATGCTGTTGGATCAATTGTTACCTTAGTTGCGATTATGATCGCATTTGTTGTTGCATTTAAATGTTTTAATAGTTGTATGTTAGTTTCAATTTATGTTTTAATTAGATGCTCTAGAGAGCTCTATGTTGTTCTATGAGAACTATGTATGAACTTTATGTATTTATTTTTTCAGTAATAACATTTGATCACTAGTGTCCTTTGGTTGTAATGTAATGATGAACTTGTATTAATTTGGTCACTTCTCTATTCATGATGTTCTGTAATGGTTTTTGATACACTTAATTATATAATGCACGTAGATGAACCGGCAATGGATGTACGGTGACCGACGCACCTTCGAGTACATTGAGGGCCTGCATAAATTTCTCGAAGTGGCTGAGGCAAACAAGCAGAATTGTTTTATGTATTGTCCATGTACTGTCTGTGAGAATACGAAGGATTACTCTAACTCAAAAACCCTTCACTCCCACCTGCTTGAGAAGGGTTTCATGCCACACTATAATGTTTGGACCAAGCACGAAGAAAGAGGGGTTATGATGGAAGACAACGAAGAAGAAGAGGATGATGACAGCTATCCTATGTTCCCTGAATACGGTGATACTGCAACGGGAGAAGCTGAAGATCAAGAGGCACCAGATGATGTGCCCGATGATGATCTTCACCGGGTCATTGTTGATGCACAGAGAGAATGCGAAAGTGAAAAGGAGAAGTGGAAGTTCGATCGCATGTTAGAGGATCACAAAAAAGGGTTGTACCCAAACTGCGAAGATGACAACACAAAGCTCGGTACCACACTGGAATTGCTGCAATGGAAGGCAGACAATGGTGTATCTGACAAGGGATTTGGTTCGCTACTGAAAATAATGAAGAAGAAGCTTCCAAAGGATAACGAATTGCCCGACAGTACATACGAAGCAAAGAAGGTTCTCTGCCCTCTAGGATTGGAGGTGCAGAAGATACATGCATGCCCTAATGACTGCATCCTCTACCGCGGTGAGTACGAGGAATTGAATGCATGCCCGGTATGCAGTGCATTGCGGTATAAGATCATTAGAGATGACCCTGGTGATGTTGAGGGCGAGCGTCCCAGGAAAAGGGTTCCTCCCAAGGTGATGTGGTATGCTCCTATAATACCACGGTTGAAACGTCTGTTCAGAAACAAAGAGCATGCCAAGTTGTTGTGATGGCACAAAGAAGACCGTAAGAAAGACGGAAATTTGAGAGCACCCGCTGACGGGTCACAGTGAAGAAAAATCGAGAGAAAGTGGGGGAACTTTGCAGGTGACGCAAGGAACGTATGGTTTGGTTTAAGTGTAGATGGCATTAATCCTTTTGGGGAGCACAGCAGCAAGCATAGCACATGGCCCGTGACTCTATGTTTCTATAAACTTCCTCCTTGGTTGTGCATCAAGCGGAAGTTTATTATAATGCCAGTGCTCATCCAAGGCCCTAAGCAACCCGGTAACGACATTGATGTGTACCTAAGGCCATTAGTTGAAGAGCTTTTACAGCTGTGGAATGGAAAAGGTATACGTGTGTGGGATGAGCATGAACAAGAGGAATTTGACCTACGAGTGTTGTTGTTTGTAACCATCAATGATTGGCCTGCTCTTAGTAACCTTTCAGGACAGACAAACAAGGGATACAACACATGCATACACTATTTAGATGGTACCCAAAGTATATATTTGGACAAATGCAAGAAGAATGTGTACCTGGGACAACGTCGATCTCTTCCAACCAAGCATGCCTTAAGAAAGAAAAGCAAGCATTTCAAAGGTGAGGCAGATCGCCAGAAGAAGCCCGTCCTCCGTAATGGTGATGATATACTTGATATGGTCAAGGATTTATAAGTAATCTTTGGAAAGGGTCCTGGCGGACAATCTGTTCTGAATGACGCTGAGGGACACGCACCCATATGGAAGAAGAAATCTATATTTTGGGACCTACCCTATTGGAAAGACCTGCAGGTCCGCTCTGCAATCGACGTGATGCATGTGACGAAGAATGTTTGCGTGAATGTGCTAGGCTTCTTGGGCGTGTATGGGAAGACAAAAGATACACCGGAGGCACGGGAGGACCAGCAACGTGTGAACGAAAAAGACGGCATGCATCCAAAGCAGTATCAAGGTCCTGCCAGCTACGCTCTAACCAAAGCAGAGAAGGAAATCTTCTTTGAATGCCTGCTCAGTATCAGGGTCCCGTCTGGCTTCTCATCAAATATAAAGGGAATAATAAACATGGCAGAGAAAAAATTCCAGAACCTAAATTCTCATGACTACCACGTGATTATGACGCAACTGCTTCCGGTTGCATTGAGGGGGCTTCTACCAGAAAATGTTCAATTAGCCATTGTGAAGGTATGTGCATTCCTCAATGCAATTTCTCAGAAGGTAATCGATCCAGAAATCCTACCAAGGTTACAGAATAATTTGGTCCATTGTCTTGTCAGCTTTGAGTTGGTGTTCCCACCATCCTTCTTCAATATTATGACGCACATCCTAGTTCACCTAGTCGACGAGATTGCCATTCTGGGTCCTGTATTTCTACACAATATGTTCCCCTTTGAGAGGTTCATGGGAGTCTTGAAGAAATATGTTCGTAATCGTGCTAGGCCAGAAGGAAGCATCTCCACGGGCCATCAAACAGAGGAGGTCATTGGGCTTTGTGTTGACTTTTTTCCTGACCTTAAGCCGATTGGTGTCCCTAAATCGCGGTATGAGGGAAGACTGAGTGGAAAAGGCAGCAATCACCAATAGGGAAAAGCACACATATTATGGTTATATAGAGGAGATATGGGAACTTGACTATGGACATGAATTTAAGGTCCCTTTGTTTCGGTGCAAACGGGTCAATCTGTCAGGAGGCGGGGTACAGTTAGACCCGCAGTACGGAATGACAACAGTGGATCTCAACAATCTTGGGTACACAAACGAACCATTCGTCCTAGCCAATGATGTGGCGCATGTTTTTTATGTGAAGGACATATCTACCAAACCGAGAAAAAAAATATAAGAAAGCGAATACATCAAACGATGAGCCAAAGCGCCACATATTTCTTTCAGGGAAAAGAAATATCATGGGAGTGGAGGACAAGACAGACATGTCTGAAGATTATGAAAAGTTTTTATGAAATTCCTCCCTTCAAAGTGAAGGCTGACCCAAGCATCTTGTTAAACGATGAAGATTATCCATGGTTACGGCGCAATAAGCAAGGGACACACGCGAAGAAAAAGTGAAGACTTTCTCTCCACAACTATTCTGATGATGGCTTTGATCTAGAATATCACTACAGTTACATGTCAAGAAATGAAATCCCTTTTGTAATAGATGAGTTTTCGTCCGAAACCCTGTTACTTCGAAAGAGATTGTCTAGTTTGTACACAAAGTTCATCCAGTTTTTCCCGTAACCCTCTCAACTTTTTAGCACATGCTATGTGGGTAAAATTATGATACCATGCCAAGTTTCAACCTTTTCAGAGTTCATTTGCAGGGCTTGTCAATTTCAGGGCCATTTAGCTCAAAATAAATCATGAAATGCATGAAAAATAGCAAATGAAGTCAGAAAAGGGTTGAAAATTGATGATGTGACTTTGAATGGTGCATATTGAATGCAGAAAAAGTCTGGAGTTAAAATATGTTTAAGAAAATGAAATCCCTTTTGTAATAGATGAGTTTTCGTCCGAAACCCTGTTACTTCAAAAGAGATTGTCTAGTTTGTACACGAAGTGCATCCAGTTTTTCCCGTAACCCTCTCAACTTTTTATCACCTACTATGTGGGTGAAATTATGAGACCATGCCAAGTTTCAACCTTTTCAGAGTTCATTTGCAATGCTTTTCAAATTCAGGGTCATTTAGCTCAAAGAATGAACTAATAGCAAAAAGAATGAACTAAAAAGCTTTTATAAAACTCTAATAGCAAAAAGAATGAACTAAAAAGATTTTATAAACCTCTAATAGCAAAAAGAATGAACTAATAAGATTTAATAAAACTCTAATAGCAAACAGAATCGACTAAAAACAATCAAAATAATATTAACTAAAATTATCAAAGTATTTATTTGTTAAAAACTTTAATAGTAAAAATAATTTTCATAAAGTATATTTTGTTACAAGCTTTAATACAAAACTAAAAAGCTTTTATAAAACTCTAATAGCAAAAAGAATCAACTAAAAAGAATCAAAATAATATTAACTAAAATTATTAAAGTTTTTATTTGTTAAAAACTTTAATAGTAAAAAGCTTTTATAAAACTCTAATAGCAAAAGGAATCAACTAAAACATATGCAAAAAATAATGTTAAAATTTTAAAAACATAATATATGCAAAAAATAAAAAAAGGCGCGCCTACTAGCCACAACGGCCAACGACTAGAAATCCTAGAAATGAGCCAGGATGCAGGCCCGTAGTGCCCAACAGGGCTTGAGATAGGCATGTACTGCTTGCAATAGAGAGAAGCTCGAGAGGGCAGCGCCAACAGCGCTTATAAACCACTCCGAGCCCCTCTCGACTAGCGAGGTGGGACTAAACTTTTGGCTGCGGGAAGCACAACCCTTTAATCCCGGTTGGTGGCTCCAACCTCCTTTAGTCCCGGTTGGTGATACCAACCGGGACTAAAGGGCCGTGCTTCCCGCCCTTTGGGCTGCTGAAATTTACCTTTAGTCCCAGTTGGTGGCTCCAACCGGGATGAAAGGGGGGCCTTTAGTCCCGGTTCACTAGTAGAAAACAGACCTTTCATCTAATGCATTAGTCCCGGTCTGGTTACGAGCCGGTACTAAAGAGGCTATTAGTACCGGCTCGTGCCAGCGACCTTTAGTACCGGCTCGTAAGGAACCTTTAGTACCGGTTCGTGTCACGAACCTGTACTAAAGGGGGCGTGCCAGGCTTTTGGTCAGACCGGGCCCCGCGTGCCTCTTTAGTACCGGTTCATGGCACGAACCGGTACTAAAGGTTGCCCTTTAGTACTGGTTGGTGACACCAACCGGTTCTAAAGACTTGGGCCCCGTGTGGCAGGCTTTTGGTCAGACTTGGGCCCCGCATGCCTCTTTAGTACCGGTTCGTGGCACAAACCGGTACTAAAGGCCCTCTAGAACTGGTCTGAAATTTGTCTCTACCCCCCCCCCCCCCCGTGCATCGCCATTTCAGTTTTGAGAAAAACAAAAGAAAATGATAAAAACTTCAAAAATTAAAATCCTTCGAGATGTAGTTATGTTAATACATCTATTAGTTAGGAAAATAAAAAAACATAAATTTCAACATGTTTTGCAAAAAAATGTTATGAAAACGTAAAACGGCTGTAACTTTTGCATACGATGTCGGAAAAAAACGTATAATATATCAAAAATGTTCAGAACGAAAAATGTCGGAAAACCCTCTCAACTTTTTAGCACATCCTATGTGGGTGAAATTATGATACCATGCCAACTTTCAACCATTTCAGAGTTCATTTGCAGTGCTTTTCAATTCAGGGTCATTTTAGCTCAAAATAAATCATGAAATGCATGAAAAATAGCAAATGAAGTCAGAAAAGGGTTGAAAAGTGATGATGTGGCTTTGAATGGTGCATATTGAATGCAGAAAAAGTCTTGAGTTAAAATATTTTAAAATTTTGAAATCCCTTTGTAATAGACGTGTTTTCGTCCGATCAAAGTTATTTAACTTAATATTATATAAAATTTATGCAACTAAAATTATCACAGTTATTTTTGTTAAAAACTTTAATAGCAAAAAGAATATTCATAAAGTATTTTTTGTTAAGAACTTTTAATATGCAAAAAAATAACATAGAAAAATAGCAAAAGTGAAAATAGATGCGAATTTATAGAGAAAACTCAACCTAAATTCAAAGTGCTAGTTAGGGTAACTAGCACTTTGAATTTAGGTTGAATTTTCACTATAAAATCGCATCTATTTTCACATAGTAGGCCCCACAGAGCAGAAAGAGGTCGGTTAGGCCCACAAGCCTGTTTTAGAGAGGAGCTCAACGTTGCAGCCGCGACGGGGCTTATAAACAGGTCCGGGCGCCCTTCTCTTGGCGAGCTGGGACTAAACATCCAACCGCACCGTGGCTGTGCCAGGCACAGGCCTTTGGTCCCGGTTGGTGGCTCGAACCGGGACCAATGCCACCCTTTTGTCCCGGTTCGAGCCACCAACTGGGACCAATGCCACCCTTTAGTCCCGGTTGGTGCCACCAACCGGGACCAAAGGTCTCTGCTTCCCGCCCTTTGGGCTGTTGAAATTGACCTTTAGTCCCGGTTGGTGACACCAACCGGGATGAAAGGGAGCCTTTCGTCCCGGTTGGAGCCACCAATCAGGACTAAAGGGTTGGGTATATAAGTAGGGACTTAGGAATTTTTCAGATTTCATCTGCAGTTGCCCCCGACGACGCCGAGCACATCAACGCCGCCAGGCTGCCCGAGCTCACCGTCGACGCCTTCGCCGTCCTCTGCCCTGTCGATGTCATCAGGCTGCTCCACCTCGCCGTCGACGCCCTCGCCGACGCCCTCGACGCCGCCCCGGCCCCGACGCCCTCGACGCTGCCCCTGCCCTGCGCTGCCATCGCCGCCGCCCCTGCCCTGTGCTGCCGCCGGCCCGACCCGATGCCGTCACCGCTCGTCGCTGTCGCCGCCCCGACCCGACGCCGTCGCCGCTCCTCGCCGGTCTCCTCCGTCGCTCCGTCACCGTCACCGCTCCTCGCCGGTAAGGCTCCCCCCTCCTCTCTGTCCCCATCGGCCCCGCGAGAGCGCCTCCGCCGCTCGCCCCAGGCCACCGCGCGCAGCACCGCCACCGGCCCCGCCTCTGCCCATCGCAGCACCGCCGCTGGCCCCTCGCGCGTCTCCGGCGACCCCGCAGCGCCGCCCGCGCCCGACGATCTCCCTTATAATTATTTTAGTTGATTTAGTTAATTTTGTTGTTTCGTTAATTTAGTTAATTTTAGTTGTTTTAGGATAGACAAAAGTGGTAGTTAATTTAGTTAATTTAGTTGTTTTTATTGTTTTGTTGTTTTTAGTTGTTTTTATTGTTTAGATGTTTAGTTGTTTTATCGTCGGTCGTCGGAGACGATATCGAGGAGTTGGTGAGGGAGAGTAACCCCCGACGATCGTCGGTGAGGGAGAGTACCCCCCGACGATTGTCGGTGAGGGAGTGTCCCCGACGATATCGAGGAGTCCCCGACAATCGTCGGTGACGCGATATAATGTTTAATTAGATGTTTAAATGTTTAGTTGCATTGCGTAGCCATGGAGTCGACGATGCCCGGCCAGCATCCTCCTCGTCGACTCGGTGGCAACCACCTGCTTGAGAGGCGCCATGTCCGGGACCGGGCTCCGCCGGACTGGCACTGGGAGGTGCTGCCTTCCGGGGCGCCCAGCGTGGTGAGGAATCAGGGTCCCGTCGTCGACCCGGAGGTTCTTTGCTGGCGCTCGCGTGGACCACTGTCGGTGTAGAGGGAGCCGGCCCCCGCGGAGGTGGTACGTCGCCGTGTCAGGGAGGAGGACGAGCACGTCCGATGCTACATGGCTGCGTTGGACGCCAGGTTCTCTAATACCTGGCAGGTTCTTCAGGGATCTCACCCGAGCTATGATCCTGTCATAGTTCCTTCTCTTTGGGTGTCCACCGCCTGCGCCGCGAGATGTCAACTAGATCTGTATTAGTGATATTATATAATAATATTCGAGATGTATTAGTGATAACATTCGATGACGTCTTAGCGATACTAGTCGATGATGTATTAGTGATATTATATGATCGTATTGTTGCATTGCCTTGTATTGATTTGCATATCTCATGTTTGTATATTGCCATGTTGTAATATTTGGAGAAACTATGGATCACAGAGACTTAGAAAAAGAACAGTTGTTAGGGGATATAATCCTCGCTGGAGGTGATCCCTTGTCGTATCTCAACGACACCGATGGTCAGGAAGGAGAGGATGACGGCTCCGGTGATCCAATAATGGAGGAGGAAGGAGATCATGACGGCTCCGGTGACCGAATGGCAGAGGAAGGAGATCATGATCACGGCTCCGGTGACCGAAACGGAGGAGGGAGCCTCAACTATTACAAAGTCCGACGAGGTAAGGAGACGAGGCCCGAAGAAAAGGTTGCACCCGGATGAAAGGTTCACAATCACAGAAGTCGCGAAAGATGGCCAACCGATTGCTCCCAAGCGGGCCAAGGACGCATTTGTACATCAGTGTGGAGTTGTTGTTAGGGACTATGTCTCGATCAACACCCAGCAATGGAATAAGAATAATAAGGACCCTGAAGTTTCTTATGTCCAGGATAGACTGAAAGATGATCTTTGGACCGAGCTGATGACAAATTTCAGCCTACTGCGAGAGGAGGATCCGAATAACCCAGTTATAGAGCGAAAGGTCAAGGCGTTTGCTCTTAAGAAGATGGCAGAACTATTCAGGAACTGGAAGAAAGAGTTAAACACAAAGTTTGTCGAGAAAGAGGAGACTCCGTAATTCATCAGTCGATATGAGAAGATAAGAGATCAATGGCCCATATTTGTGGCCTACAAGAAATCAGAGAAGGGTAAGAAAAGGTCACTGACAAACAAGAAAAATGCTGCAAAGAAGAAGTATCACCATCACACGGGGTCAGGTGGCAACTACAAAGCCCGGCCGTTGTGGGACAAAGCTGAGCAAGACCTGTTTACTAAGAATGTGCAACCAGCGACATTGCACTGGCCAGATCGTTCAAGGACTTGGTTCTTCGGGGTTGGGGGAACTTTGGACCCAGAAATAGGGGAGTGTGTTTGGACGGACGAGCAACTTGCAATACCCTTCCGGAAGCTTCAGGCAGCAATCAAGGCAGCGCAGGAAGGGACGTTCATTCCCGACAGAGAGAAGGACGAGCTGACAAAGGCCCTCGGGAATCCTGAACACCATGGACGAACACGAGGCACATCAGGCTCCATTCCGTGGGTGCATGGGTTTCCCGACAGCGGTGGTTATAGAAGCCGAGAGAGAAAGAGGAAACAGGAAGCAAGCGAAATGCAGAAGCTCAGTGCATGATTACCAAAACTAGAGGAACTTGAGAGCCAGCGAGCTAGCGGCCAACCATCTGAGCGGCACGAAGATCCTTCCTTCGACGCTGCCCCAGAAGCTACCCCACCATCTCAGCAGAGATGCAGCATGGCTTCCACGATGCTCGTTCAGCCTGATTTCACGGCTCCTCGCTACCCTGTGGATAGTATCACGGAGGCTGAACATTGCGAGCTAATGACGAAATGCCAGAACCTGACCTTCAAGGCGGCGGTCGGCTTTGTTGTACCTCCTCGAGCTGAGGGAACTTTCCATTGCCGTCCGATTCCACATGGCTATGCTGTTGTGACGGTGGATGAAATAATGGATGGATTTGAGGGGCTGGAGCTTGACAACCCTACAGGTGAAGAGGATATTATTCTTCTAGAAAATGCTTTGAGGAGTACCTGTCTATGAAGAAAGGAGTACATCAAGCTTCCAAACTGGACGCCTTAGCAGACTCAGCCTCCTCCGGTGTGTCAGGGCACTCCGCCTCCTTCTCCTCCTCCGATGCGTCAGGGCACTCCGCCTCCTCCTTCTCCTCCTCCGGCGCGTCAGGGCACTCCGCCTCCTCCTTCGCCTCCTCCGGTACGTCAGGGCACTCCGCCTCCTCCTCCTCCGGTGGCGCGTCAGGCACTCCGCCTCCTCCGATGCGTCAGCAACGGCGGAAGGGAGACGCTGCCGCTCCGGCGGCTAGCAGTACAATAGGCGGGAAGAAATACAAATTTGGTCCAAGCCTCAAGCCTCTTCCAAAGTTACCATATGAGAGGACTGACAAGGAAAACGCTGAAATCAGTGAAGCCAAAGTGAAGGCCCATTTTGCACAGAAACATCCACCTCCAAAGGAAACAATAGATCCGGTGAAAGGGAAGCGCACTCTGGATGCCCTGAAGCGACCACCACCGCCTCCGCCGCAATCCAACTATGACCGCATTATTCAAAAGACATATGATGAAGTGCGGCGGTCGGGAAGTACTTCAAGTGCTGCAAGAGAGAAAAAAAATGAAGAAGTGGGAAAACTATTCCCTAGCTTGGCGAACAGGAGAAGCAATCGTGCCCCCCGCTCAAGATGTCTAGCGATATCGCTAATCATCCGGTGCTACTGCCCGGTACCATTCTTGGTGATTACGTGGGCGATGATGTATAGTTTGAAACGGTTGAGGTAGTAGTAGAGAACTTTAGATACGAGCACGGGAAGCCTCTCATCAAACCTGATCATCCTCATCTAACAACGATGATGCAAAATTTGCATGAGTGGTACATGGAAACCTGCAGGAAGTCTGGGACCGACAGTTTGATAGTCGGAATTAAAAAACAGCATGACTTCATTGGAGTCGACCTGATGCCTGTTGAATTTGTGGAGTTATTTCAGTTATTCAATCGAGAGGCCCTCGACAAACAACTCATGACTTGCTACTATTTGTAAGTATTACTTCTATAATTAAGTCTCTAGCTCAGCCTGTTCATTGCATGTATATATAATTATCCTCACAATATTATGCAGATTGAAGATGGTCAAATGCAAAAAAGAACAAATCTTTGACATTGGGTTCATTAGCCCAAATACCGTAAATGAATGGTCGGTACAAAAGAGAGCCAAAGTTACTGAGGACAACTTGCTAGAAGCGTTCCTTAGACATCAAAACAAAAGCAAAATACTCTTTCCTTACAACTTCAAGTGAGTGTTACTATCTTGTGCATATTCGGTTTCGCTTACTCGAGGTTAAGTAATGTAATTGATGAGTTATGCATGCGCAGGTTCCACTTTATTCTGCTATCCATTAAGCTTGACGGGGCATTAGTAACTGTCTTAGACTCGAGACGTAAAGATCACGAGTATTATGCGGACATGACTGCAATGCTCCAGAAGTAAGTTCAGTCAATACCGGGACCATATCAGCAACTTTCGTTCATTTCCTGATATTGATGTCTACTACACAACCTTCTTCTTGTAGACTCGTTTTGGGCCTCCAAGCGCAGAGTTTTGTAGGACAGTAGCAAATTTCCCTCAAGTGGATGACCTAAGGTTTATCAATCCGTGGGAGGTGTAGGATGAAGATGGTCTCTCTCAAGCAACCCTGCAATCAAATAACAAAGAGTCTCTTGTGTCCCCAACACACCCAATACAATGGTAAATTGTATAGGTGCACTAGTTCGGCGAAGAGATGGTGATACAAGTACAATATGGATGGTAGATATAGGTTTTTGTAATCTGAAAATATAAAAACAGCAAGGTAACTAATGACAAAAGTGAGCAAAAACGGTATTGCAATGCTTAGAAACAAGGCCTAGGGTTCATACTTTCACTAGTGCAAGTTCTCTCAACAATACTAACATAGTTGAATCATATGTAAATCTCTCACGTGCGACGAAGAGTTCACTCCAAAGTCACAAATAGTGGAGAACAAACGAATAAATTATTGTAGGGTACGAAACCACCTCAAAGTTATCTTTTTCGATCAATCTTATGAGCTATCCCTATAAGTGTCACGAACATCCCTAGAGTTCGTACTAAAATAACACCTTAAGATACACATCAACCAAAACCCTAATGTCACCTAGATACTCCAATGTCACCACAAGTACCTATGGGCTTGATTATACGATATGCATCATACAATTTCAGATTCATCATCTTCAATCCAACACAAAGAACTTAAAGAGTGCCCCAAAGTTTCTACCGGAGAGTCAAGACGAAAACGTGTGCCAACCCCTATGCATAGATTCCCAAGGTCACGGAACCCGCAAGTTGATCACCAAAACATACATGAAGTGGACCAATAGAACATCCCATTGTCACCACGGATATCCCATCGTAAAACATACATCAAGTGTTCTCAAATCCTTAAAGACTCCATATGATTCATCTATATTAATAAAGCTCGCGGTACATCAAGATTGTGTCATCTCAAGAACACGAGAGAGAGAGATCAAACACATAGCTACTGGTACATACCCTCAGCCCCGAGGGTGAACTACTCTCTCCTCGTCATGGAGACCGCCGGGATGATGAAGATGGCCTCCGGTGATGGTTTCCCCCTCCGGCAGGGTGCCGAAACGGGCTCCCGATCGGTTTTTCGTGGCTACAGAGGCTTGCAGCAGCGGAACTCCTGATCTAGGTTTCTTTCTGGGGGTTTTGGTATTTATAGGAATTTTAGGCGTCGGTCTCACGTCAAGGGGGTGCTCGAGGAGTCCACAAGCCAGGGGGGCGCGCCCCCCAGGTTGTGACCTCCTCGGGACTCCTCTCCGGTATCTTTTTGCTCCAGTATTTTTTATATTTTCCAAAAATATTCTTTGTAATTTTTCAGCCCATTCCGAGAACTTTAATTTCTGCACAAAAAACAACACCATGGTAGTTCTGCTGAAAACAGTGTCAGTCCGGGTTAGTTCAAATAAAATCATACCAAAATCATATAAAATTATTGTAAACATGGCATGAATACTTCATAAATTATAGATACGTTGGAGACGTATCAGATATCATGTAATCATTTTCTTTGCCTGCCAGGGTTTGGAAACAGTTCACCGGAATGGTTCCCGGTCTAAACAACGAGCTGCGATTTACACACCCCAAAGTAAGTAGTACTAGCTAGTTCCGCGCATCTCTCATTGATTCTAGTTTCATTAATACCATTATCATGCTTGCTTATCAGTTTGATTGAACTCTATTCTCGTAAAGTGCTTGTACCAGGCACCCGGGAATCATTTATGTGGATACTACGTATGCGAGTTCATTCGCCACTCGACCTCTGAGCGGGGCTTCTCTGATAAATAATTTGCAGTACGTAAACAATATTCACAATTTTATTTTGTATATTACCATCAATTGTGTTGAGTTTCATTCATATATATGTATTGACCCCCTTCTTTAAATTAGATCTGGCAGATGCGGGATGAACTCCTACCATATGATCGCATATGAGCAATTCAAGAGGAATTGGCGGGATTCTTTCTTGACCACGTCATACCTGAACAAGGAGAATACCATGTGAAATTGCAAATGGATCTTAGGTGTTAGGGATTGTAAGAGATGTTATATTGCACAAATGTAGTAGCGTCGCATAGATATACGAAAACTGGTTGTTCGACCAAGCACGGAGAAAGAGATGTCACTTCTCTCTATATATGTTCATGATGATCTTGTGTAATTAATGCTTTCCTTCATTTGCTTACTAGCTAGCGTCGAGTTCTCTGTATATGTATAGTAGCTAGCGTCGATCAAGCACGGAGAAAGAGAGGTCACTTCTCTCTATTAGCTAGCTAACACAATATGAAACCCCTAAATTAACCCTCCAAAACCCCTAAACCCCCCTTCCAAAAAAAAAACCCCAGCGCCTGCGAGCTGCTGACGCGTGGCTGCCTTTTGGTCCTGGTTGGTGTTACCAACTGGGACGAAAGGTCCGCCTGCCTGGTGATACGTCTCCAACGTATCTATAATTTTTGATTGTTCCATGCTATTATATTATCTGTTTTGGATGTTTTATATGCATTAATATGCTATTTTATATTATTTCTGGGACTAACCTATTAATCAAGTGCCTAGTGCCAGTTTCTGTTTTTTCCTTGTTTTTGAGTATTGCAGATAAGGAATATTAAACGGAGTCCAAACGGAATGAAATCTTCGGAATGATTTTTTTGGACCAGAAGAAACCTACCAGACTTAGAGAGGGGGTCAGGAGACCAGCCGGGAGGCGACAAGCCACCTGGGCGCGCCCCCCCTGGCTTGTGGCCCCCCAGCAGGCCCTCCAACCCTAATCTTTGTCCTATAAATTCCCAAATATTCCCCCAATACCAAAGCGAGCCATGAAAATACTTTTCCGCCATCGGAAGCCTCTGTTCCCGTGGATCCCATCTTGGATCCTTTTCCGGTAATCTGCCGGAGGGGGATTCGATCACGGAGGGCATCAACATCAACTCCATTGCCCCTCCGATGATGCGTGAGTAGTTTACCTCAGACCTTCGGGTCCATAGCTAGTAGCTAGATGGCTTCTTCTCTTTCTATGTTCTTCAATACCATGTCCTTCATGATCTTCATGGAGATCTATCCGATGTAATACTCTTGTGCGGTGTGTTTGTCGAGATCCGATGAATTGTGGGTTTATGATCAGATTATCTATGAATATTATTTGAATCTTCTCTAAATTCTTATATGCATGATTTCATATCTTTGCAAGTCTCTTCGAGTTATTGGTTTGGTTTGGCCAACTAGATTGGTAATTCTTGCAATGGGAGAAGTGCTTGGTTTTGGGTTCAATCTTGCGGTGTCCTCACCCAGTGACAAAGTAGGGGTAGCGAGGCACGTATTTGTATTGTTGCCATCAAGGATAAAAAGATGGGGTTTTCATCATATTGCTTGAGTTTATCCCTCTACATCATGTCTTCTTACCTAATGCGTTACTCTGTTCTTCATGAACTTAATACTCTAGATGCAGGCAAGAGTCGGTCGATGTGTGGAGTAATAGTAGTAGATGCAGAATCGTTTCAGTCTACTTGACACGGACGTGATGCCTATATGTATAATCATTGCCTTGGATATCGTCATAACCATGCGTTTTTCTATCAATTGCTCGATAGTAATTTGTTCACCCACCGTATTATTTTCCTTTAAGAGAGAAGCCTCTAGTGAAACCTATGGCCCCCGGGTCTATTTTCCATATTAGATTTTCAGATCTATAAACCAAAAATACCAAAAATACTTTGCTGCAATCTTTTTACTTTTGTTTTACTTTTTGTTTTAGCAATCTTTTATATCTATCTCTATCAGATCTCATCCTTGCAAGTAACCGTGAAGGGATTGACAACCCCTTTATAGCGTTGGGTGCAAGTGTTTGATTGTTTGTGTAGGTGCAAAGATTGGGGACTTGCTTGTATCTCCTACTGGATTGATACCTTGGTTCTCAAGAACTGAGGGAAATACTTATCTACTTTGCTGCATCACCCTTTCCTCTTCAAGGGAAAACCAACGCAAGCTCAAGAAGTAGCACCTGGGCGCCCCGCAGTGGCCACGTGGAACCCCTTTGGTCCTGGTTCGTAAGCAAACCGGGACTAAAGGTTTTGGGTATTAGTCCCGTTTGTTTTGTCCCGGTTCCAGAACCGGGACTAAAGGCCCTCTGGAACCGGGACTAGTACCCTGTTGTCTACTAGTGAAAATATATACTGGCAAGTGGTAACATGATAAACTAAATTGACATAAATAGTATAGGCTAACTTGGAATGAAGCCTAACTTACATAGTTACATATATAGGTCACTGTAAGGATTAGCCACCTCTGTAGGTATTAGGTCACTTGGAATGAAGCCTAACTTACATAGTTACATATATAGGTCACTCTTTTTTAAATCTCATAGTCCATGCAGCAGCACATGACTTTTAACAATCAATTTTTTTTCCAGAGATTTATGGTCAAAGTATGAAGTTAAACAATCAAATTATACCTTTAGTAGTAGAAATTTTGGAACGTCGAGAGTATGGTTTACCCGAGAAAATCAAACTAAATATCTCGCTTCACAGTACATGCGTTGCATATTTCATAAGCACCCAAAAATTGTGGTTGATCAAACGAACAACTCAACCCAAACCTCATCCGCCAGGGACCGAGATGAGCTGGAATCATGATATTTGATCTCATCTTTATTCCTATCCCTGTGTGCTAGCAACCACCACCGACAGAATCCCACCGATTTCTACCAATTTGGTTTAATCCTTTGTCCAGAACTTTGGCAAGAGCGACTAAAAATATACGCTCCCACCCCATATCTTAATAATGAACAAACAAGGGGCCGGAACAGAGGATGGACCATTGAATCAATTTCAAGTATAGGTGTTATATATTCACTTTTATATTAAGAAGAGTGCCCCTACTGAGATGAGTAAAGATGTCTATGATAGGAACAAAAGTAGTGCAGCACGGATGTCTTGTAATAGTTACAAGCCATTTACCTACAAACTGTATCGATCATTAGAACAGGGTTCCTCTGCAAAGAACAAGCGATCCGTTGGCACTTTCCTGCTGTCTTCCTTGGTAGTATTAATTCAAGTTTCAAACTTGTTGGTACATTCATAAATCTAAGCTAAATTCTCCTAAGAAGGGAGTGTAAAATAATCTAGGTGGACAAGCTATCAAAGGCTCTAGTAATGCATGGAGCATCATTATCTAGTTATTCTATTTAACCAGTGCATTGCTGCTACAATTAAGCAGGCAGTAAAAGGGGGGAAATTTGCAGTACGTACAATTTGATATCATGAAATTTTATAATCTGAGAGACAATAATCTTGTAATCTAAGAGGCTGCAGTACGTGTGTGTTGTAGTATGAACTATGAGATAAAAGGGAATCGAGCAACCTCTTATTCCAACATCATCGCTTGTCTGTTCTAAAGCATCTGGAAAGGGAACAATATGAACGTACATCACGACCATGATTCACATCAGACAAATTAACGGTGGCGTCTAAGCTTCACCTCTGGGATAATCGTGCTAAGGATTCCCAAAAGCCGCACTGCAACAACAGAGTATAAAATTCTACTCTGCCTTCTAATTTAGGCGTTTGTCCCTTGTCCACAAATATAAAACTTCAATTATTCGCATATGCCATGAACCATTTGTACTCCTTAGTTCAATGTTCAGGTCAGCAAAATACCTGTTGTAGTTCCTCTACAGAAAATTTTGAATGGGAGTGACTGTAGTTACAACAATATTGACCAGAAGTAATAGAGGGAATTACACTATGTTGTCCTTGAGATAAATACTGGCCATATAAATAAACCTATAGACTGTAAAAATTAAACAGTGATACATACCGACAATAGCTCTTTAGTCCATGCGAGAGCCTGAGTGCAACTTCATATTAGTAGCTGTGAAGAGTTGCATGTATTATTGCAGTGCTCCTTGCCAAATGAAATGAAACTCTTCTAGTTGAACATTCAGACAAAGGGGACACATGCCACTCGTTTGTACATTTCTGGACAACATAAACAAAAAGCAAATCATAAACTGGGAGATTGAATAATGTATAATTTCCAAAATATTTTCAGCATCCGCATTTGCATTTTATTAAGTGCACATACTGATAGTTGTGCTTCTAAAATCATTTAAGCAAGAATCATCTAGGATAAGATCTGTTAGTAATAATTTTGCTTAAAGAGTGGTAATCAAGCCGAGATTGGACTTCCAACTAACATGTAGCATGATTGCGTAGCCTGATAACAGCCCTTTGCTTCCTCGCACATGAAGACTACTTTGCTGCACATATCTGTAGCTCATTTACAGGACAAAAAGGCATGGTTGTAGCACATATATGTATGGAAGATAGCAAGGGAAGATACATGTACATCAGAATAGAAATAAGAGAAACAACCTTAAATAGATTCAGAGATAGCAGTTGTTTCTGCCTCTTTCTGAATCAAACAATGGAGAAGTGCCAGGGTGTGTTGAGTTTGACACGAGGATGCTCTGTCATTCTTAGTTTCTCCTTACTACATCCGAGAGCTGCTATTTGTTTCTAAAGCAAATAATGTGGACGCATCAGGGTCTGTTGAGATTGACGTGTGTCTTCCAAAGCACATACTGGGACACGTCGGGGTGCGAATACACTCCTGACTCCAAGCTGCTGCAGCTCGATCTTCATGGCTGGTCCTCAGACCTCGGATGGAGACCATCTCCTCTCCCACACCACCTATGGTACCTCCGTCGTCTCGAGTTCACCGGCTGATGTGGCTCTTTTTTTCTTCTCCCAAGAGCTCGCCAGGTCGAGCTCGTGCACATCAGATGCAACACACACACCCCACTTGCTATTTAAAGGGCTAACTACAGAAACAACACATTTTTAGTACATGGCTGACCATGTCAATTCGAAGAAACTGAGATGATGTGACATTACCTGTCGAGCACGACCAAGGTTGCCTGAGTTCGCACGGGTGCCGACCTCGAACTTAAGCACGTCGATGGCGCGACGAGATGGGCTTGTCAGGCGCCTTGAAACCTGCATCATAGACCTCCTCAGCGTTGGTTCAGGAAGGCGTCATCGTCCACGTCCGTGACGGCGAGGCAGAGGGATTTGGGAAGCCAAACGGGGACAGCACCAGTGAGGGTAACGGGGAGGCGCCGGCGTCGGAGTTATCATGGGAGACAGAGATGGCTAGGGTTAGCCAGGCAGCCTCGCACTGGGGTGGAACAACGATGCATCGGTGGATTTGGAAAAGAAGGAGAGCCGGATGGGATCCGGTTGTGCCGTGGCGGCGCCAATCAGCAGCGGAGGTGATCCGTAATGGATGGTAGGAGCGATGGTGTGAGAAGGAGATGCGAGACAGGGGTGAAGGGGAGAGGCGAGCGAGAGAGACAACCTCGCCGCCTCCCGGCGCCAGTGACCTGCCTGGTGAGCCGCCGTCCTCTCTGTGCCCTTGTCTCTCCCTTCCTCCCATGTTTCTTTCTCTATTGCCTGCCTAAACACCGTAGCGTCCGTCATGCAGGAGCTCGCTGCGTCGCCATGGATGGTCACAGGAAACGCGCCGCCATTGTCGGGAAGTTCCTTTGCCGCCGCACCTCGCCACATCCGCCCCTATCCCGACGCCAAGTGCCTCGACACCCCTGGATCTGCGCCGTCGGCCCTGCCTCATTCTGTCATCACTGGTTTGTTTCAATCGGTTTTGACTGTAAAAGAAAACCGGTGAGGGAAACGAGAGGTGCGGTTCGATTGATAAAAATCGGTGAGAGCGGGGAGGCCGTGCGAGGGGGAGCGAGAGTACGAACGAACGACGTACTAGGCTTTGCTAGAAGGCTTCAAACTGGCACAGATTAGTGGATGTAACAATTTGGTTGTGAGATTAGATAACTCCACTGTGGTACAAGCACTAAACTCAAATGAAGGGCATTCAATGGTGGCGGCGCCGGTGTTACAGGACTGTCGGAATTGTCTTCATGATCTCGGGAAGGTTACTGTCGAGCATTGTATTAGGGAGTCAAACATAGTTGCTCACGAGCTAGCTAAGTGGGGACGTGCTAATCCTCCTGCCGTGTGGATGGAGGCACCCCTGATTTCATTTTTAAGTTTTTAGCTGATGATGTAAGTACTATTTGAAGTTGAATAAAGCTAGCCCGGAGGCCTTCCCGTCAAAAAAACTACACAATTAGGAGTAGAGAAGATTTGCGCCTGGGTGTTCTCCTGATCGTTAATACCGGCCTAAAAAAATGAATAGGCTGGCCCGTACGTCCCCCGTCCGACTTTTTTTTTTTAACAGTAGAAGGGCCTCAAATGATCCAGCTTTCCATTAGATAAGCACACAAGTGCAAATTACAACAGGACCCAAAGAAAAGAAGAAGTTACACACTAGTCCCTGAAACTTGCATAAAGGACCCCGAATAGAGAAATAGGAACGCATTTGGGTCCGAATCTCCTCCCGGATGGATTCCATCCCGCCGGCACCGAGGACGAAGCCACTTGGGTCGACGAAATCTCCATGGCACCATGCCATAGTCTCCATCCAGAAGCAGAACTGCCTCCCTTTTGGCATCTTTTTTTTTTTTGAAAAGGAGGATCACCCCCGGCCTCTGCATCTGATCGATGCATGCAGCCATTTTATTAATTATTCTCAGAGACCTTACAAAGCATTACATCAGTAAGCCTGAAGCCACCATCCTGGCGACACCTGTCGCTACTCCTATCCCCTTGATGCAGGGGTGCCGAACGTCCAAGCCTAATACCAAACAGACATTGCACCAAAACCTAACATCTAAAGCCGGATGCCCCATCCCAGCCACATACCGGGAATGGGTCACACACCGGTCCGGCGCACTCACCGAGGCAACCGCCGCCGTCATCCACATAACCATCTCCAGAGCAGGTACTGACGCAAAGACCTTGCGAGGTCAACTGTCAACGCCACCATGGCGCCAGACAGCGCCACCGCCTTGCAGAGCGGAAAGATACAATGGCGATGGAAAGCAAGAGCTAGGACGAGGAGGGTACCACCGCCGCCACCACCCGCACCCCAACAGCGCCCACCGACCACCAAGCTCCCGAAACGGCGCCTTCAAGAAGGATACGACGCCGATGGCGCCGCCGCCGCCCAACAAAGTTAGGGCTTTCGCCCGGGAGAACTAGGGGAAGGGGGAGTGGGGGGATCAAACCTGTCAGACGCCTCCAAGGAGGGACACGGCGCCCTCAGGCGTCGCCGTCGATGGAGCCGACCATGGTCGGCCATGGCTTTCGCCCGGACTGGATTCCCCACCACTAGCACCACCAGCGCCGGTGACCCATGGAATCACGGGCAGGCCGGATGGGGGAGAACACGCCGTACAGGGGGGAGGGGGCGCCAGATCTGGCGCCGTCGGCCACCGGGACCCACGCCACGCCCTCGTCCTCCGAGATCCCGCCGCCCGCGCGGCCAAGAACGCCGGAACCAAACGCCCGCACCACCGCCCGCCGCTAAGCCGGTGATGCCTCACCAGAGGGGCCGCCGCCCTAGATCCGAAGCCCCCCGCGGAAGCAGAGCAGCAGCTGGCCCCGCCGCCACCTTCCTTGGCGGCGCCCCGGGCTTGCCCGGAGACCGCCTCTGGCGGCGGCGAGGAGAGGTGGGGGTGGAGGAGGTCTGGGCACGTCTAGGGTTGGGGGTGGAGGAGGTGTGCGGCTAGGGTTGGGGGTGTGAATCTACCCTCTTGCATCTCCCTTTTGGCATTTTGGCCAGGAGGAATGGATTGGGTCACCATTCGACCAGAAGGTACGACAGATCGACAGAGGAGTTCGGCTGATGGCCACCACGGGCGCCGTAGGTCCTCGAAAACCACCGTCGTCTAAGCACGCCAAACCCATCTGCCGCTACCAGTCCTCCATATCCCCTCTGCTTCCTTTCCATGCCCACGATGGCGACATCAGCCGAGGAGGAGCTGGAGGCCCTCCGCCAGTTCAGGGCAGAACACCTAACTCACCGAAAGCTCGAATCCAACGAGTGACCATCCCCAGAAGCACAACCACTGCAAGATTTGCCTTTCCCTCTCCAAACGTCACCACGACGCCAAGAAGAAAGGAAGGAGACCCCTGAGATGGCTTGTCCTGGAGAAACAACGCACTTATTGAAGAAGCTGACGCCATATCTGGAGCCCTCCCCTTGCCTCCACCATGGAGGGAAGCCGAAGAACCACGCCGGCGACCACCGCATGCTGTGCGCAAGCAGCGACAGACAACACAAACTCGGCATAACGCCAGTCGCCACAAGGGCACGTCCAGACCAAAGCCTAAAAACTACGCTACTATAAACAGAGAGGGCCCGGACTCCTCTCCCTCGGCCTCTCCGGCCGGCAAGGCCGCCGGAGAAGGAGGGGAGAGGAGCCGGGGAGACCGAGCCGACTCTCAAAGGGAGGTGGAGGAGAGAGAGGTTTGTTTCCCGTCCGACTCACTGTTTTTGTATACAAAAGAAAAAAGAGAATCCAGTCCCGACTAGAACATATAAGCTGTCTCTGCGTGGGAAACGACAAAGGGCACCATGAATGAACTTAAACAAAAGGGGAAGAGAACAGACGTGACAAGACACCACCGATTTTAGTTTCAGCTGCTGCACATCGAGACACGATAAACAGCGACGGTTTCTACTCATAGCTCCTACGAAACGCTGGCGCCGCCATCCCACGACCTTTCTTCCAACGCCATCCCACGACCGCACCTCCACGAGTACAAGCATGCCTGACCGCTGGACCGGGGCCAGATTGGATTTCGTCAGACGATATCCCAGCTAGCTATCCAGCCAAGGAAAGGAAATTCCCAACCACGCTCCGTGCTTTCTCCCCTCACCATAAACACAAGAGGCCATGTCGCGGCCGCATGGCGTCCGGCGTCTCTTTCACATCTATGGCGGCTTACTCACATCGCCGGCACCTCCTCCTCCTTCCGATGCCCTTCCGGTTTTGTAGTAGATCGAGTGCCGTCTCGACCCAATTTCCATTGGCCCTTCTGTCGCCTTTGTCGGAGCTCATTCGTCATCCAGAAGCACAGCTAGAGATCGAGGGCATCTAGGTCAAGATCGAGCTATCATTACTAACAGCGATCTTGGTGAACTCCAATACATGCGGATGGTCATCCAGGAGGCTCTTAGGTTGCATCCACCCTCTCCTCTTGTCCATCCTGCGGCGTGAAAGGATTGTACAATGATGGGCTATGACGTGATTAAAGGCAACAGCGTACTTGTTAATATTTTTTCAGATTGTAGGGATCAAAAGTATTGGAAAAATCATGAAGATTTTATACCTGAGAGGTTTCAGAACAACAAAATTGATTACAATGGGACATCCTTTGAATTTGCTCCCTTTGGGGCAGGGCGGAGGCAGTGCCCTGGGATTTCATACGCCGCATCAACCATAGAAATCACACTTGCAAATCTTCTCTACCAATTTGACTGGATGCTTCCTGGTGGGAACACTCCAGATTCACTTGACATGTCCGAAATATTCGGGATCCCTGTATTCGGAAGAAAATATCCCCTTCAACTAAGAGCTATTCCAAGTGCATGCTCCAGAGCAATCAAGACATAGATTACTTGGTAACATATCCTACAATGAAGCAACATATGTTGCCAGACAAAAAAGTTTGTGAGCTTTATATGTTTCTGCTCTCTTATTTTGCTTGGAGGCTTGTATTTTTTATTTATTTTCATGCTGGAAACAACTCTTCATTACCTCTCCAGCATCAAGTGTTCTCGTAGATTAGATCGCATGTTGCACGGAGATGCATGATATGGCTCAGTGACTTCACTTTTGTGATGGAAACAACTTATCTACAACCTCCAAATTAATAGTCGTTGTTGGAGGTCATGGTTGTTGATGCGTGATTTTTAGACTTGTGCAGTTCTAACATGGTCCCTCTTACCTCCTCTTTTGACATGAGAGGTAAAAGTATAAAATAGATCTGAGTCATTTACTTCATTAATTAGTGACCTGATTAACTCTTACCTTCTTACCTCATATGTACAAAGAGGAGGTAAGAAGGACCATGTTAAAAGAAAATCGATTGACCTTTTTTTATCCGTGTTTAGACTGGATATGGCCAGATTACTACCCCTTTGATTTGTCCACTAATAATGAACCAATCAATCACTAGTAGAAAACAGGCCTTTGGTCCAGGCCAGAATATTGCATTAGTCCCGGTCGTGTTACGAACCGGGACTAATGGGTGTATCAGCCCCGGTTCATGAGGCCAGGACGCCGGCCGGGCCTCGGCGGGCACCAGTCCCGGTTCGTCTGACCCCTTTAGTCCCGGTTCCAGACACGATCCGGGACGAAATGTCCTCGCTCCTGACGCAGCCCCTTTAGTCTCGCTTGGTGGATGGAACCGGGACTAAAGGGCAGTCTTCTGTCCCGGTTCTAGCCACCAACCGGGACTAAAGATATGCCTATATATATGCTTGCCCCTGCCCGCTCACTCCTCTGTTTTTTGGCCGGCCGGTGTGTGGGAGGTGTGTGCTGTTCTGCTCTCACCTCCTATGCACACGAGGTGTTCGATGAAATGCCCGAGCCACGCTTATGCTTTCTCCTCTCCAAGCTCGACCTCCAAGCTCCATTTTCCCCAAGATTTGTCTAGGTTTGGCGGCCGTCACGTCCCGTCCCCGTTCTCACCGTCGTCAATCGCCCGCGCCGATCTCGTCGCCGGCACCACCGTGGTGAGCCTCTTGTTCTTATCTTCTTTTTAAAAAAAAATCTTACTTGTATGATTTACATAGATACTTGTATAAATTTCTTACTTTTATTATTGTTTGTTATTATATAGTGCCATGGTTATGGTATCCGCCCACGTCGGCCCTCGTCCGGTCTATGATTCGGATGTGGTCTATTATCTTTTATAACTATTTGTTTCATTTAGTGTTTATGACAATTATGCCGACCAACGTGACATAGATGTGTTTACCTAGGAGGTATGTGAACCAAAAATTCCAACCGACCCTCTTGTCGAGAGGTTAAATTTAGTTGAAAAAGAAAACGAGTATTTGAAAGAAAAATTGAAAAGAATTGAGGAGGAGAAGATGAAATTGGAGTTGCATGTTGCCGATGTCGTCGATGACCACAAGATCAAGATGAATGCAATGCGCTTGAAGATTAGAAAGATAAGAAACTATGCCATTGATAATGAGGCTTGGTATCATTATGCTGTTGGATCAATTGTTACCTTAGTTGCGATTATGATCGCATTTGTTGTTGCATTTAAATGTTTTAATAGTTGTATGTTAGTTTCAATTTATGTTTTAATTAGATGCTCTAGAGAGCTCTATGTTGTTCTATGAGAACTATGTATGAACTTTATGTATTTATTTTTTCAGTAATAACATTTGATCACTAGTGTCCTTTGGTTGTAATGTAATGATGAACTTGTATTAATTTGGTCACTTCTCTATTCATGATGTTCTGTAATGGTTTTTGATACACTTAATTATATAATGCACGTAGATGAACCGGCAATGGATGTACGGTGACCGACGCACCTTCGAGTACATTGAGGGCCTGCATAAATTTCTCGAAGTGGCTGAGGCAAACAAGCAGAATTGTTTTATGTATTGTCCATGTACTGTCTGTGAGAATACGAAGGATTACTCTAACTCAAAAACCCTTCACTCCCACCTGCTTGAGAAGGGTTTCATGCCACACTATAATGTTTGGACCAAGCACGAAGAAAGAGGGGTTATGATGGAAGACAACGAAGAAGAAGAGGATGATGACAGCTATCCTATGTTCCCTGAATACGGTGATACTGCAACGGGAGAAGCTGAAGATCAAGAGGCACCAGATGATGTGCCCGATGATGATCTTCACCGGGTCATTGTTGATGCACAGAGAGAATGCGAAAGTGAAAAGGAGAAGTGGAAGTTCGATCGCATGTTAGAGGATCACAAAAAAGGGTTGTACCCAAACTGCGAAGATGACAACACAAAGCTCGGTACCACACTGGAATTGCTGCAATGGAAGGCAGACAATGGTGTATCTGACAAGGGATTTGGTTCGCTACTGAAAATAATGAAGAAGAAGCTTCCAAAGGATAACGAATTGCCCGACAGTACATACGAAGCAAAGAAGGTTCTCTGCCCTCTAGGATTGGAGGTGCAGAAGATACATGCATGCCCTAATGACTGCATCCTCTACCGCGGTGAGTACGAGGAATTGAACGCATGCCCGGTATGCAGTGCATTGCGGTATAAGATCATTAGAGATGACCCTGGTGATGTTGAGGGCGAGCGTCCCAGGAAAAGGGTTCCTCCCAAGGTGATGTGGTATGCTCCTATAATACCACGGTTGAAACGTCTGTTCAGAAACAAAGAGCATGCCAAGTTGTTGTGATGGCACAAAGAAGACCGTAAGAAAGACGGAAATTTGAGAGCACCCGCTGACGGGTCACAGTGAAGAAAAATCGAGAGAAAGTGGGGGAACTTTGCAGGTGACGCAAGGAACGTATGGTTTGGTTTAAGTGTAGATGGCATTAATCCTTTTGGGGAGCACAGCAGCAAGCATAGCACATGGCCCGTGACTCTATGTTTCTATAAACTTCCTCCTTGGTTGTGCATGAAGCGGAAGTTTATTATAATGCCAGTGCTCATCCAAGGCCCTAAGCAACCCGGTAACGACATTGATGTGTACCTAAGGCCATTAGTTGAAGAGCTTTTACAGCTGTGGAATGGAAAAGGTATACGTGTGTGGGATGAGCATGAACAAGAGGAATTTGACCTACGAGTGTTGTTGTTTGTAACCATCAATGATTGGCCTGCTCTTAGTAACCTTTCAGGACAGACAAACAAGGGATACAACGCATGCATACACTGTTTAGATGATACCCAAAGTATATATTTGGACAAATGCAAGAAGAATGTGTACCTGGGACAACGTCGATCTCTTCCAACCAAGCATGCCTTAAGAAAGAAAAGCAAGCATTTCAAAGGTGAGGCAGATCGCCAGAAGAAGCCCGTCCTCCGTAATGGTGATGATATACTTGATATGGTCAAGAATTTATAAGTAATCTTTGGAAAGGGTCCTGGCGGACAATCTGTTCTGAATGACGCTGAGGGACACGCACCCATATGGAAGAAGAAATCTATATTTTGGGACCTACCCTATTAGAAAGACCTGCAGGTCCGCTCTGCAATCGACATGATGCACGTGACGGAAGAATGTTTGCGTGAATGTGCTAGGCTTCTTGGGCGTGTGTGGGAAGACAAAAGATACACCGGAGGCACGGGAGGACCAGCAACGTGTGAACGAAAAAGACGGCATGCATCCAAAGCAGTATCAAGGTCCTGCCAGCTACGCTCTAACCAAAGCAGAGAAGGAAATCTTCTTTGAATGCCTGCTCAGTATCAGGGTCCCGTCTGGCTTCTCATTAAATATAAAGGGAATAATAAACATGGCAGAGAAAAAATTCCAGAACCTAAAGTCTCATGACTACCACGTGATTATGACGCAACTGCTTCCGGTTGCATTGAGGGGGCTTCTACCAGAAAATGTTCGATTAGCCATTGTGAAGGTATGTGCATTCCTCAATGCAATTTCTCAGAAGGTAATCGATCCAGAAATCCTACCAAGGTTACAGAATGATTTGGTCCATTATCTTGTCAGCTTCGAGTTGGTGTTCCCACCATCCTTCTTCAATATTATGACGCACATCCTAGTTCACCTAGTCGACGAGATTGCCATTCTAAGTCCTGTATTTCTACACAATATGTTCCCCTTTGAGAGGTTCATGGGAGTCTTGAAGAAATATGTTCGTAATCGTGCTAGGCCAGAAGGAGGCATCTCCACGGGCCATCAAACAGAGGAGGTCATTGGGTTTTGTGTTAACTTTTTTCCTGACCTTAAGCCGATTGGTGTCCCTAAATCGCGGTATGAGGGAAGACTGAGTGGAAAAGGAACGCTAGGAGTGGATTCAATAATATGTAGGGACGGGCATTCCTGGGCGCAAGCACACTACACAGTTCTACAGAATTCTACCTTGGTGGCCCCGTATATCAATGAACACAAGAATATTCTACGCTACAAACACCCGGAGTAGTCTGACGACTGGATTACACGTGAACACATCGGGACTTTTGGCGGTTGGTTGCAAATGCATCTCATGGATAACAACACTGTTGGAGATGACCTGTACTTGTTGGCCCGGACACCATCTTCGACTGTATTGACTTACCAAGGGTACGAGATAAATGGTAATACATTTTACACGATCGCCCAAGATAAAAAGAGCACCAACCAAAACAGTGGTGTCCGCTTTGATGCAGCAATCACCAATAGGGAAAAGCACACATATTATGCTTATATAGAGGAGATATGAGAACTTGACTATGGACATGAATTTAAGGTCCCTTTGTTTCGGTGCAAACGGATCAATCTGGCAGGAGGCGGGGTACAGTTAGACCCGCAGTACAGAATGACAACAGTGGATCTCAACAATCTTGGGTACACAGACGAACCATTCGTCCTAGCCAATGATGTGGCGCATGTTTTTTATGTGAAGGACATGTCTACCAAACCGAGAAAAAAAAAGATAAGAAAGCGAATACATCAAACGATGAGCCAAAGCGCCACATAGTTTTTTCAGGGAAAAGAAATATCGTGGGAGTGGAGGACAAGACAGACATGTCTGAAGATTATGAAAAGTTTTTATGAAATTCCTCCCTTCAAAGTGAAGGCTGACCCAAGCATCTTGTTAAACGATGAAGATTATCGATGGTTACGGCGCAATAAGCAAGGGACAAACGCGAAGAAAAAGTGAAGACTTTCTCTCCACAACTATTCTGATGATGGCTTTGATCTAGAATATCACTACAGTTACATGTCAAGAAATGGAAACCCTTTTGTAATAGATGAGTTTTCGTCCGAAACCCTGTTACTTCGAAAGAGATTGTCTAGTTTGTACACAAAGTGCATCCGGTTTTTCCCGTAACCCTCTCAACTTTTTAGCACATGCTATATGGGTAAAATTATGATACCATGCCAAGTTTCAACCTTTTCAGAGTTCATTTGCAGTGCTTGTGAATTTCAGGGTCATTTAGCTCAAAATAAATCATGAAATGCATGAAAAATAGCAAATGAAGTCAGAAAAGGGTTGAAAATTGATGATGTGACTTTGAATGGTGCATATTGAATGCAGAAAAAGTCTGGAGTTAAAATATATTTAAGAAAATGAAATCCCTTTTGTAATAGATGAGTTTTCGTCCGAAACCCTGTTACTTCGAAAGAGATTGTCTAGTTTGTACACGAAGTGCATCCAGTTTGAATGAACTAATAGCAAAAAGAATGAACTAAAAAGCTTTTATAAAACTCTAATAGCAAAAAGAATGAACTAAAAAGATTTTATAAACCTCTAATAGCAAAAAGAATGAACTAATAAGATTTAATAAAACTCTAATAGCAAACAGAATCGACTAAAAACAATCAAAATAATATTAACTAAAATTATCAAAGTATTTATTTGTTAAAAACTTTAATAGTAAAAATAATTTTCATAAAGTATATTTTGTTACAAGCTTTAATACAAAACTAAAAAGCTTTTATAAAACTCTAATAGCAAAAAGAATCAACTAAAAAGAATCAAAATAATATTAACTAAAAGTATTAAAGTTTTTATTTGTTAAAAACTTTAATAGTTAAAAGCTTTTATAAAACTCTAATAGCAAAAGGAATCAACTAAAACATATGCAAAAAATAATGTTAAAATTTTAAAAACATAATATATGCAAAAAATAAAAAAAGGCGTGCCTACTAGCCACAACGGCCAACGACTAGAAACCCTAGAAATGAGCCAGGATGCAGGCCCGTAGTGCCCAACAGGGCTTGAGATAGGCATGTACTGCTTGCAATAGAGAGAAGCTCGAGAGGGCAGCGCCAACAGCGCTTATAAACCACTCCGAGCCCCTCTCGACTAGCGAGGTGGGACTAAACTTTTGGCTGCGGGAAGCACAACCCTTTAATCCCGGTTGGTGGCTCCAACCTCCTTTAGTCCCGGTTGGTGATACCAACCGGGACTAAAGGGCCGTGCTTCCCGCCCTTTGGGCTGCTGGAATTTACCTTTAGTCCCAGTTGGTGGCTCCAACCGGGATGAAAGGGGGGCCTTTAGTCCCGGTTCACTAGTAGAAAACAGACCTTTCATCCAATGCATTAGTCCCGGTCTGGTTACGAGCCGGTACTAAAGAGGCTATTAGTACCGGCTCGTGCCGGCGACCTTTAGTACCGGCTCGTAAGGAACCTTTAGTACCGGTTCGTGTCACAAACCAGTACTAAAGGGGGCGTGCCAGGCTTTTGGTCAGACCGGGCCCCGCGTGCCTCTTTAGTACCGGTTCATGGCACGAACCGGTACTAAAGGTTGCCCTTTAGTACCGGTTGGTGACACCAACCGGTTCTAAAGACTTGGGCCCCGTGTGGCAGGCTTTTGGTCAGACTTGGGCCCCGCATGCCTCTTCAGTACCGGTTCGTGGCACAAACCGGTACTAAAGGCCCTCTAGAACTGGTCTGAAATTTGTCTCTACCCCCCCCCCCCCCCCCCGTGTATCGCCATTTCAGTTTTGAAAAAAAAAAATGATAAAAACTTCAAAAATTAAAATCCTTCGAGATGTAGTTATGTTAATACATCTATTAGTTAGGAAAATAAAAAAACATAAATTTCAACATGTTTTGCAAAAAAATGTTATGAAAACGTAAAACGGCTGTAACTTTTGCATGCGATGTCGGAAAAAAACGTATAATATATCAAAAATGTTCAGAACGAAAATCCGCATCCGAATTTGACCACCTATGGCCGTTTTGCAATTTTTAGAATCCTCAAATTCTAAAAGGAAAAAAAGTTATGCTCAAACTTCAGTTTTTTTGAATTTTGGTTAAATCTGGTCAAACTACTTATTCAAGAATATTAGTGTTACTAAATAATTATTCAAGAATATTAGTGCTGCTAAATAATTATTTCAGTTTTTTGAATTTTGGTCAAATCTGGTCAAACTGCGGTCAAACTATGGTCAAACTACTTATTCAAGAAATATTAGTGTGTTACTTAATAATTATTGGTTTTAAGAATAATAGTTTCAAACTCAAACGGTGTAACGTGTCACTTCATGCTCAAGTTCAACTCCTAAGGGTTAATAGGATTGACAGCTTACTATTGTCAGGAAAAGAACAAGTGCAGACTTGGAAACAAGGGGGAATAGAACTCGAAAGTTAAGCGTGCTCAGGCTGGAGTAGTGAGAGGATGGGTGACCGGTCGGGAAGTTAGACGATTTGGAATGATGAGGGGTGATTAGAGATTAGAAATCAAATTGAGCAGTGATGAGGGGTAGTTAAAGATTAAATTCAAATAATTCAGAAATAATGTACTATCATCGGTCGTCGGTTGGTAGTTAAAGCTTAAATTCAAATAATTCAGAAATTTGAAAATCGAACAAATTTTTTTTCCAAAAAAATGAAAAAATTTCTTTAGTACCGGCACCAACCGGTACTAAAGGTCCTCCACCACCAGCCCACGCAGGCAGCCACGTGGAGGGCCTTTAGTACCGGTCCATGGGCCAACCGGTACTAAAGGTCTGGA
Source organism: Elymus sibiricus (assembly GCA_039707655.1). Lineage (NCBI taxonomy): Eukaryota > Viridiplantae > Streptophyta > Magnoliopsida > Poales > Poaceae > Elymus > Elymus sibiricus. Next base: position 538,244,979 of record CM077675.1, read on the forward strand.
CCTTTAGTCCCGACCCTTTAGTACCGGTTGGGGAACCGGTACTAAAGGCACATCCCGACCGGGACTACTGATCGACATTCTCCTAGTGGTTGGAGCCACCAACCGGGACTAAAGGGGGGCTATATAAATGGCACTTAGAGAAATTTCCAATCCATCTGCAGTTTCTTCTTTCCTCTCCCCCGACAGCGCCGACGACGACCTCGATGCCACCAGGCTGCCAGATTTTGCCGTCGACGCCCTATCCGCACCCTGCCTCTCGCTAACGCCCTCGACGCCCTCGCGGAGCCCTGCCCCTCTGCCCCGACGCGTGCCCTGCCCCGACACCGCCGCTCCCCGACGCCACTACGCCCCTGCCCCGACGCCGCCGCTCCACAGATAGTACTCCCTCCACCCCTCTCCTCCCTCCTTCCTCTCTCTTCCACCCCCCTTCGTCCATGTTCTAGCTGTGGCCATGGATCTCGGGGTTGCGCGCTAGAGTTCTTGTGTTCTTGTTGATATATCATACATGTTACTTGTTTGATGATTTGCTGAGCAGATTATGCTATTAGAGTTTTATAATGGATGGATGGATTGATGTATGTATATATCTATGGATGGATGGATTGATGATTTGCTGACCATGTATATATGTATATATGTATGGATGGAGAAGATTATGTATCAATCAAACTCTAATAGCCACCTAACCATGTATGTATACAAGTAAGTAGTGCATGCTTTGCATGCTTAGAATCAGTTCCATCTCAATGTTAAATTTCAGGACATTTCAAAACTTCATTATTGATTATCACAATGTTGCAAACTTATCTAGTTTTATGCCGGTATGGCATGCAATAAAGGAATTCAATAAGTCGACCATTGAGATATATATGAGTTATTACATTGTGAGAAGAACAATTATCTGACTATAAATTTTATTTATTGAATTTTAAATTTAAAAATGATACATACACGGGTCTGCAGAAGATAAGTCTGGACAGATCAAATTCCATTATTTTTTCGTTCCAGTATATTTCCTCTGAATTATGATCGATTTCAGCGACAACTTAATATGGATCAGAGGGGTATATGAACTGATTTTTAGTATAAAGTTTTCTTATATACAACAAAAGTGTTTTTTTGCGAGGTACAACAAAAGTTTTTTTTCTTATTTCCACCCCCTTCTGTATTTTCCAAAAAAATTGTTTATCGCCATGCTCCATGGTTGAGACTCTCTCGCTTCTCTTTCTCCATCCAAAACTATCTAAAGCAGGCGACTGAGTTCTGAACGAATGGGAAATCATCTCATCAAATATGCATATGCCAACCACGCCATTCCCCAAGTCAGTCAATACCCTGCAATCATGCAGTACAGCCAACTCGAAGAACTCTCCCAAAACATCACCTCGCTCCTCGCTATTGCGATTAGCACGCAGGCCGCCGGGCGTTCCTGTCCGTGCATATGCTCGGCTCGGCCTGCTACACACACAGATGCACAACAGTAGCAAGCAGGTGAACTTTTCCTAAACTGATAATCAGTAGATGGTTCTGGAAAACAGCAGAATCTTCACTGGTACCATAGCTAGTACTGTAGATGCGAATCCCAGCATTTTGAACCATTCGATGGACTATATCAACGGTTCACAATCGTTCCCAGTGTTGAGATTCAAAACTTAAAAACTGATACACTATATAGTAGTATAGATATGGATGGATGGATGGATTGATGTATATAGAAAATGTTCATATGTAGAGTAAAACACTTATATGAAGTGTCTCCATTAGAACTATAGAACAATGGCGATCATCTACTCTTCTCAAGATCGATGGATGGATGGATGTATATATATAGAAAATATTGATATGATGAAAATAATTTATATATGAAAATCAACCAGAAAAATATGACGAATCCGAATATGCCCTCCGTTCGTCTGTCACAAGCAGCTAGCATAGCGAACCTGGAACCGTCCCCCTCCGTTTCATCTCTCCGAAAATGCAGACTTCGGGAAAACATTCCCGGATGTTATCCCCCTTCACCTATATCGTGTAGTGCCGCGTTAGAACACCCCTAACTCTCTTGGGAATTCAACATATCCCCGATAACTTCAACATGAGGGGGGGGGGTCCGCAAGTTTCTATATGGAGGGAATGATTTTTGAAAACAGAGAACTACTTTTTAAATAGAGGAAACTCTGTCAAGTGTTGTATTTTGGTGACAATTTTTTTTTTGTTGTATGTGATAGCTAGTTTGAAGTGTCAATGCTTTATGTGCAGAAACTATGGATCACAGAGACTTAGAAAAAGAAGAGTTGTTGGGGGATATAATCCGCGATGGAGGTGATGATAATATCTTATTGTGGCTCAACGACGCCGATGGTGATAGAAGAGAGGATGCCGGCTCCGGTGATCCAATGGAGGAGGAAGGAGATCATGATGGCTCCGGTGATGGAATGGAGGAGGAAGGAGATCATGACGGCTCCGGTGAAAGAATGGACAAGGGAGCCTTAACTATTTCAAAGTCCGGCGAGGTATATATATATATATTAATTAAGTCTCTGCTGACTAGATACATTAATTGTTTTGTATGTACATATATTAATGCTTCTTTCTTCTTTCAGCCCTCCGGATCGAGCCAAACTTCGGTAAGGAGACGAGGCCCGAAGAAAAGGTTGGACCCGGATGAAAGGTTCACGATCGAAGAAGTCTCTCCAGAAGGCCAACCGATTGCTCCCAAGCGGACCAAGGACAAATTCATACATCAGTGCGGAGTTATTGTTAGGGACAGTGTCCCGATCAGCATCCAAGAATGGAATAAGAAGAAGGACCCTGAAGTTCCTTATGTCCACGATAGACTGAAAGATGATCTTTGGAACTCGCTATTGAGAAATTTCAGCCTACCGCCAGAGGAGGATCCGAATAACCCAGTTATACAGCGAAAGGTCAAGGCGTTTGCTCTTAAGAAAATGGCAGAACTATTCAAGAACTGAAAGAAACTATTGAACAAAAAGTTTGTCAAGAAAGACGAGACTCCAGAATTCAAAGGTCAATACTTGAAGATAAAAGATCACTGGCCCGCATTTGTGGCCTACAAGAAATCGGAGAAGGCCAAGCAAAGGTCACATATAAATAAGCAAAATGCTGCAAAGAAGCAGTATCATCATGTTACGGGGTCAGGTGGCTACAGCAAAGCCCGGCCTACATGGGACAAAGATGAGCAAGAACTTCTTGCTAAAAATGGAAAACCAGCGACATTTCATTGGCCAGATCGGGCAAGGACTTTGTTCTTCGGGGTTGGGGGAACTTTGGACCCAGAATCAGGGAAGTGTGTTTGGATGAAAGCTCAACTTCAACCACCCGTCACAAGGCTTGAGAAAGCAATCAAGAAAGCGCTGGAAGGGAGGTTCGTTCCCGACAGAGAGAAGGACGAGCTGTCAATGGCCCTCGGGAATCCTGAACACCCTGGACGAACACGAGGCACATCAAGCTCCGTTCCGTGGGTGCATGGGTTTCCCGATAGCACTGGTTATAGAAGCCGACAGAGAAAGAAGAAAGAGGAAGCAAGAGAAATGCAAAAGATCAATGAAAGATTAGCGAAACTAGAGGCACTTGAGAGCTAGCGAGCTATCGGCCCACCATCTCAGTGGCACGAAGATCCTTCATTGGATACTACCCACGATGCTACCCCACCATCTCAGCGGAGAAGCAGCGTGGCTTCCACGGAGCTCGTTCAGCCTGATAGCACGGCTCCTCGCTACCCCGTGGATGGTATCACGGATAATGAACATTGTGTGCTAATGGCGAAATGCCATAACCTAAACTTGAAGGTGGCGGTTTGCTATGTCTTACCTCCTCGACCTGATGCAACTTTCCATTTCACTCCGGTTCTAGCTGGCTTTGCTATTGTCGGGGTGGATGAAATAATGGACGGATTTGATGGGCTGGAGCTTGAGTACGCTACAGGTGAAGGGGAGAATCTTCTTCAAAATGCCTTAAGGACTACCTGTCTATGGAGAAAGGAACACATCCTACTTCCATACTAGACGCCGCCTCAGCAGACCCAACCGAAGGAGGCCCCGGTGCCTGAGTCGTCTCCGGTGCGTCAGCCGTCTTCGGTGCGTCAACCGTCTCCGGTGCGTTAGTCGTCTCCGCTGCCTGAGTCCTCTCGGCACGTCAGCCGTCTCCACCGCCTCAACGGACTCTGACAGAGGAGGCCCCTAAGCAGAAACCTCCTTTGCCTCAGCTGTCTCCGCCGCGTTAGCGGACTCCGCCTCCTCCGCTGCCTCACGAACAACGAAAGAGAGCCGCCGCCGCTCCGGCGGCTAGCAGCAGTACGAAACGAAGAAAATCCGAGCAGGCCCAAGCCTCAAGGTTCCTCCCAAGTTACCCTATGAGAGGACTGAGGAGGAACTCAACCAGATCGTGACTGAAGAAGTGAGACGCCAGCTTGAACCGAAACGTCCGCCTCCAATGGAAAAAGTAGATCCGGTGAAAGCGAAGCGAACTCTGGATGCCCTTCGGCGACAACCACCGCCTCCGCCGCAATCAAACTATGACCGATGTAGTCAAAAGACATTTGATCAAGCCAGGCCATCGGGAAGCTTAGGTAGTAGTGGCACAAGAAGTGGGAAAACAATTCCCAGCTCGGCGAACAAGAACTGAAATCGTGCCCTCCGCTCAAGGTGGTTACCGATATCGCTAATGATCCAGAGAAAGCAGCCGGTGGTCTTGCTATCACTGCTGGTGATTACCTGCCCGATTCGGTACAGTTCAAAAAGGCCGAGGTAGTACCATCCTTAAGATACGAGCACGGGAAGCCTCTCATCAGACGTGAGGAGCTCAAGGGGCTACCAACGAGGATGCGACAATTGCATGAATGGTACTTGGAAGACTGCAAGGATGGGACCGACAATATCTTCGTGGGAATTAAAGATGAGCACTTCTTCAATGGAGTCCAGGCGTTGTTCGTTGAATTTGATGAATTTTTTCAGTTATACAATCAAAAGGACCTCAACAAAACTATGGTCAGTTCCTATTGTCCGTAAGTATTTTTTCTGTTAAGTCTTTAGCTCAGCTCGTTCATTGCATGTATAATTATCCTCACACTATATTATATGCAGATTGAAGATAATCGAATGCAGAAAACAACAAATCTACGACATTGGATTCATTAACCCAAATACCATAAATGAACATGCGTTAAAACACAACCCCCGAGAAATAGAGCAAAACTTGCTACGGGCGTTACTTTGACAACAAGACAGAAGGGAAATACTATTTCCTTGCAACTTCCAGTGAGTGTTACTGTCTTGTACGTGCATATTCTGTTTCGCTTACTCGAGGTTAAGTGTAATTGATGAGTTATGCGTGTGCATAGTTTCCACTTTATTCTGCTAGCCATTCGGCCTGAGGAGGGAGTAGTACTTGTCTTGGACTTGAGACGTAAAGATCCTAAGGACTGGACGAATATGAGTGAAATGCTTCAGAAGTAAGTTAAATCATTATCGCACCATATCAGCAACTTTCTTCATTTCCTGACATCAAGTAAGCATTTTCTTTGCCGTGCAGGGTTTGGAAAAAGTTCACCAACAAGGCTAGGGGTGAATGGAGAAAGGAGCTGCGATTTTCACACCCCAAAGTAAGTACTAGCTACTAGCTAGTACCGCACATCGTCTCTCATTGATTCTAGTTTCAATACCATTATCATGCTTGATTATCATTTTGATTGAATTCTATTCTCGTAAATTGCTTGTGGCAGGCACCCGACACTAATTTATGTGCATACTACGTTTGCGAGTTCATTCGCCACTCGACCTCTGAGCGGGACATATCTCCAGAACAATTTGAAGTACGTAAACAATATTCACATTTTAATTTTATTACCATCAATTGTGTTGAGTTTCATTCATATATATATTGACCCCTTCTTTAAATTAGATCTGGCAGAAGCGGGACGAACTCCTACCAACTAATCGCATACGAGCAATTCAAGAGGAATTGGCGGGATTCTTTGTTGAGCATGTCATACCTAAAGACGGAGAATGCCATCGGGATATGAATTGCGATCTTGGTAAAGGATCGTAAGAGATGTTATATTGTATATATCGATGAATGTGTACTATATGTAATAGCGTTGAATAGATTTACGAAAACTTGTTGCATTATTCGACCAAGCACGGGGAAAGAGAGGTCACTTCTCTCTATATATTGATCATGACGATGTTGTGTAATGGTTCCTTCATTGCTATATGTAGTAGCTAGCGTCGAGTTGAATGAAAAGCATAAAATAAAAATGATAAACACAAAAAGAAAAGGGGAAACACAATATGAAACCCCTAAACCCTCCAAAACCCCTAAACCCCTCCTTTCAAAAAAAACCCAGCGCCTGGCAGGTGCTGACGCATGGCTGCCTTTTAGTCCCGGTCGGTGTTACCAACCGGGACTAAAGGTCCTCCTGCCTGCTGTTGGCTTAGGAACCGGAACTAAAAGTGATGGGCATTAGTCCCAATCGTTTTGTCCCGGTTGCAGAACCGGGACTAAAGGAGCTCCACATAGACACCCGCCTGCCTGGACACATTCATGACTTTTACTTTCTTTCCGTCATGTCATTCATGAAGTACCATCCTGAATTATACCATACCTATTTTACTCTGGCCACAGTCATGAAGTTTATCCGATTTTTCTTATACAAATTGTTACTACTTAAACCAAATAACTAGTATGGTCTGAATTACTATGTAAGTACTTTCTCCGTTTGAAAAAGTAAGTCGCCGTGGCATTTTTTCAAAAAAAAAAACCTTCATGTTTGCCCGCCCAAACCCGCACCCCCCCTCCATCTTCCTCCGCCACCGTCTGACTCCAACGCCGCACAGCTCCTCCGCGCCACTGCGCTGCCGCGCAACTCCACCACGCCACACCGATGCGCAGCTCCCCCGCACTCCCACACAACTCCCTAGCCGCACAACTCCTAAAAACTCCCCATTTCCCTGCAGTGATGACGACCAGGCTTCTGGGCAACCAACCGTAGCCAATCAAGGCGAATCGCCAGCAGCCACGCTGTGCCGGCGGCATCATGCTGGTCGGCGCCCTTCTTCTAACGACTTGCCGACTCCGCCCCGTCCATAGTTGCTCGAGCTCGACTCCTCCATGCCGGACGCCACCTCACCCTCGCTGCCGGGTGATGCCTCGCCCTCGCCGCCGGTGAGTTCCTGAGCTCTCTCTCCTCTTCTCGCTGCTGGTAATATTGTTGGTACTGTCAACTGTGGCTACTGAAACTGTGGCTAATGTTGTTAGAGTACTGTCAATTCTCGGTGCAAACTTCAATTTTTAGCTACAATAAAGAGAAGATAAATGTTTGTTGTTGTGGCTACTGAAAATGTATGGAGTACTCTAGTTTATCCTGTTGGTGTAAATCTTTGATGCATCCTAGCTACAGAGACTATATGGAGTACTCTAGTGTATCTGATGACCTTTGAATTAAATGGATCGACATGTTTGTTAATTGAAACTGTTCCTAGTGAGTACTCTATCCACAATGTACGAATGATCAATAGTGTATTTGATATTGTTGGTGATCTTCGAATTAAATGGATCAGATTGTTAGCCACAAAATTCAGGTTCCAATCGTGGTAAATTAACTCTTGTTAGCCCATTTTACCTGATTGCAATTTGAGAGAATCCTTATAACAAGGGTAGTTCAGTAAGATAATAAGAAGTATTTCTTCAGTCATCAGGAGTAGCAATATCCTAATCTTTTCATTTTTCATCCGGCGATGGAGTTCCTCAAAAATTGCTCACATGGTTGATCCAGAGGCTGAAATATTTTCTTTCCAATATTCTTGTTGTGGCCAAATTAGTCCTATCAAATGAAACTACATACTCCTATCACATGGAGTCAAATTACTCTTTTATTTGAATTTTTCTTGTTTAGGCCAAATTACTCCTATCGTATATATGGAGCTACATACTCCTATCATATGGAGCCAAATTGCTCTTTTATTTGAATTTTTCTTGTTGTGGCCAAATTACTCCTATCATATGGGTCACAGAGTTTCTTAGTATTTGCATACCTAGCTAGTTTTCCTTCCTTTTTTTTGTATAGTTAGATAAAGCTCATTGGTGGCGTGCCTTACTATGCTTTGTTTTATTTATGAAAAGTGCATATGTTTAGCTTTCACAAGTCATTTGTTCATAAGACTAGTCACAATGAAAGTACTATAGGTAGTATTATGCATGTCAACTAGATATTTTTAATTATGTGCCACACAATTAAATAAGGAAAAATAGGGTTGAGTATCATAATATGATACCATATCATATTAATGATCTACTAGTATGTGTCTTGCACGGCAACAAAATATGACTACTATGATACCATGTAATGATATTTTGCACCGTGAAGATAGTATCATACACTAGTATCGTATGCATGATACTAGTACATGATACTTCCCATTGTGACTAGCCTAACTGCAAGTGGATTGATCAACTACCGATATGCATGCAAGCTAAACTAAATGATTCAACCTGACAGTCCATGTTATGTGCTTTAGTTTATTAGCTCCATCCAACGTAGTTGTCTGCTAACGTCTGAGTGTAGGTTACTCTGCGCAATTTTTCTCTATATCTGCACAAAACTGTACACTGGCTAGCATAATAGTTTACTCTGCCCAAAATACTTTTACTATCTTTTCCGAAGATCTAGAGAAACATGACCTAATCAATTGTCAAGATTCACCAAACACCATAAGTTATGTCCAATGGAAACACAAGCAAGCTTTTATGACATGCCATAATATATTTGTAACCATGACCAGAGGGTCACGAGACAGACCTAAATGTGTACTTTATGATGTGTAGACATCTTGCAGGGTTAGAGGGGGAAGTTCTCCTATGTGTTTTTCTTTTCTTCACTAACATTGAGATCCAATAGCTAATGTTGATTTTCCTTCTTCAGGATGCTGCCAAGAATCCATGCGGAATATTTTGTGGAAACGTCCCATGGTTCAATATTTTTTTACGCTTAACTTCGTCTGTGTAGCATGCTCATGCATTTGATGCCTCATGAATGTCTAATGCAAGTTATTGATTTTGAATTCTTTTTTATTTGAATTTTGGTTCTCATGGATGACTCTATAAAACATGAGTTGTGTTACGTTTATACTACATAAGTTTATATAAAGTTTGTAATAGAACAAAGTCGGACAAACTTGGTAGATGTTTTTCCTTTTTGGTTGTTCAATAGTGTTGGTTATAGCCCAGTTTTATGGGTGCACATATATCGATAATATAGCTGTCTCGTGATCCTCTCTCTGGTTATGTTACGAACATGTTATGGTACATCGCAAAACCTTGCTCATGTTTCCATTGGCTATGACCTATGGTCTTCAGGGAATCTTGCTCATGTAGAGAATTCATTAAGTTTGTTATATCTAGAAACAAATGACCTACATAAATACTCACAGCTCCCCTTAACCTACACTGTTTTTTGTTTGTGAATCTCTTAATCTACACTTAATTGAGTTATGACAGTGGCAGGCAGCTGCCTTGGACAGAGATAATTAACTAATTCCATAAGGAAGTCTGTTGTCAGGTTACCTATCTACTCCCTTCATTTTTATTTACTCTGCATATTAGAGTTGACTGAACTCAAACTTTGTAAAGTTTGACCAAGTTTATAGAAAGGAATATAAATAGTTACCATAACAAATCTATATGATGTGAATGTATATTCTATAATGAATCTAATGATACAAATTTTTCATTGTATATGTTAATATTTTTTTCTATAAACTTTGTCAAAGTTTACAAAGTTTGACTTTGACCAAACCTAATACGCGAAATAAATAAAAACGGAGGGAGTATCTTGTTTAATCTGTGTAGTCATTGGTTTAAATTTTTCATCCACAACGGTAATTGATCCATCCACGTGCCCACCACATGCAGTTTGCAACAAAAGGAGCTGGCATGATCAACCATAGAGTACCCTAGGGCTTATATAAGTATATAACTGAACTGAAACTTTAAGCATGCATGCCTGGAACCTGAACCAAAAAGAAAGAAATTAGAGCCGGCCTGATGTTGTATATTTAAACCATTTTGCTGTGTAGGGACACTTGAAGTTTGTTGTTGGACACACAGGTACATGCTGGATACCAGCTGCACTAGAGGACTGTAATCTGGTGCTCATACTTGACAAACTTGCTTGAGTAACTTTCATGCTCCTGCAAATTTTGGGAAGGCTGTTGCTGCAGCAAAATGCTAGAATTAGGAGCTCGACCTGCGGGTGGCTAGAACTGTTGCTGTATTTGTGGCTGCACTGGCTTCCTTCTTTGTGAATTCAAGATACTGACAATCTGTTTCTCGTATCGAGGAACTTTGTCCCTCATATCAGGTTGGATGCTACTCTTGCTAATTAGCAGCATTTGTAATATGCGTTCCAACATTATTTTAAAACTCTTCATTCTACCATACTGCTCTGATGGCATTTGAAGTGGTATAATGCTGTCAACATGTTGTAGATTAACGGTTATTCTATTGAACAATTCGCTGAGTTCTGCAAAGTATTGGTCCTTCAGAATCTTAATCTGTCGACAACAAAGACCGCATCCACATAAATTTGTTGCATAGCTAGATAGAGATGAAAACAGAACAGCTAATAGACCATGGTCAGAAAATATGGCATTCGCAAGATGCTTCTAGTAGCTTTTATTAGAATCATACAAATCTAAAAATAATACTCCGTCCATTCCACAATGTAGTGTGCCTGCGCTTTCTGACATCTAAGATTGATCATACATTTAACCAACGAGACCGAGTTTGGTGGGAGCAAATATTATACCACTGAATTCGTATCGAAAATACAAATTGAGTGTATAATTTCTGTTGCCGCCCCAGTCGGTCTCGTTGGTTAAATTTATGGTCAAATTTAGATCTCGAGAAGCGCGGGCGCACTACACCGTGGAATGGAGGGAGTAAGAAACTATGATGCTCATTAAATAAAATTTCTTTAACAAATATTGCTTATTGCCTTGAGGCTTTACTACATCTGGATACATTGTATGGTTATATGCTCCATACTCCGCATTCATACAGAATTTCCGTATATCATCTACTCCCTCCATCCGGAAATAATTGTTGGAAGAATGGATGTATCTAGATGTATTTTAGTTCTAGATACATCCATTTTAATCAATTCTTGCGACAAGTAATTCCGGATGGAGGGAGTATAATCTTATAAGAATACTGCGAGAATGTAGTGCATCTACACACTAGACTATTGAGTTGTATGCAATTCTGGTTCAAATTCCAGAAGAGGAATTTGTTGGAACACAGACCACAAAGAAGAAGAGATGAGCAACATGAAGTGCAAAAGTAAAAGGCCCCAACATCCAACATATGGCGTGCTGTTTCATCTTCTAACAACCTAGAACAGGGCAACTTCAACCTATCTGTTCTAGGGGCCACTATCTACGAATTTTAGGAAGTTCAAGTTAGGGAGTCCCAAAATGGATGATATCAGTATCATGTCTTACCATTTGATATATCTCCTCTTGCCAATAATCATCTGCACCTGCATAGCCTGTTTGAGCAGTAGAGTCCGTAGATGCTGCATAAAAAGCAAGGTAGTCAAAGAGTATCAGGATACAATGAACAAAGCTAAAAATACATTATAGGATGGAATGCAGGGGCAATTGGAAAACTTGTGAAACAAATTAAACAATCACAGAAGATCAATATGGTCAGCTTAGTCATTGTTATTATTGCACAATAGCATTTTTCGAGAAAATTTCCAACAAATAAGAAAACCTAATGTGGTGAACATGATTATTACAGAGTACTTGATCACTAAACATTGCAATATAAATTGCATCTTCGAGCTGTCCTTCTATCCACCGTAGTTCAGGCAAAAAAGAAAGAATGAAATGCAGTTTTGAAGATTTAGGACTAACTTCACACTCCCTCGATAAATCTACGACATGTGGTGCATTTCACTTGTCAATAAACATATAATTGCATCTGAATTACGAATTTGGTTGTCATCTCCAAAAAAAAAGTTTCAATTTTCTTCAAGCTAGTTCATGTAGCATAATTATTAATTTCACCAAAGAACTAGCCATGGACAGGGGTGCATGGAAGTTAGCTAGCAATGTGACAGAACCATGACTTGGTTTCAACTCTAGCCTACCCAACTTGTTTGGGACTCGAGGTTTTATTGTTGTTGTAGTTGTTCATGTAGCATAAACATTAATTTCATAAACTGTTTGAGATGCACTTAGGGAAAACCAAGTGCAATGATGTCGATTGTATCTAAGACATGCCACCTAGGCAAAAGTCCAAATACCATTGGGGAAGCCTAGTTAGTGAGGAAAAAGAGAGGAATTGTATCTTATCAAGATACAACTCTTATCAGGTAACCCAAGAAAACTTTTACTTTTTCTCTCACGGAACATACTAAATTGCAGCTCCATATCCAAACATATATTTAATGCATATGATACAACACAAGACACAAAACACCGAGAGTGATTTAAGGGTTCAATATGAGTTAGGATCCAAGAATGCAGCTTGTAGTCTAGTATGGACCTTATATTATACTCCAACATAGTTGTTATCACAATAAGTAAGGACATGAGGGTCTTGAACTCTTGATGGAAAACAGAAATTACCCCGCTTAACTTTTCTATGTAAGTAAGGCGAAAATAATGAGAACCCAGATCCATAAGCTAGTTTAAACTACACAAGGATTGTTGGAGGCATAACTACATGCTGGATACTGGCTGCACTAGAGGACCGCGATCTGGTGCTCATACTTGACAAGCTTGCTAGAGTATTAGTATGACTATCATGCTGCTGCAAATTTTGGGAAGTCTGGTGCCCTAAGGGTTCAATAAGCTTTACCTGCAGGTGGCTGGAATTGTTGTTGTATTTGTGGATGCACAGGTTTCCTTTGCGAATTCAAGATGCTGATAATCTGTTTCTTGTATTGAGGAACTTTATCCCCCATAGCAGGTTGGATAGTACTCTTGCTAATTTGCAGCATTTGTAATATACGGTCCAACATTATTTTAAAGATCTTCATTCTATCATACTGTTCAGATGGCTCTTGGGGTGGTATAATGCTGTCAACATGATGTAGCTTCACAGATATCTTATTGAACAATTCACTGAGTTCTGCAAAGTATTGGTCCTTCAAGCTCTGAATCTGTCGGCAATACGAAAACCACATACACATAAATTTGGTGCAGAAGCTATATAGAGATGAAAACACAACAGCTAATAGACCATGGTTTTCATTAAGTCAGCAAATATGTCACTAGCAAGATATTTCAAGTAGCTTTTAGAAGCATACAAATCTAAAACAAAATAAGAAACTATGATCCCAGGAAATAAAATTGATTTGACAAAGATTGGTAACTGCCTTGACACATTACTAAATCTAGATACCCTGTATGGCTGTATGCTCCATACTCCGCTTTATACAGAATTCCGTATACATATAATATATATCTTACAAGAAGACTACCAGAATGTAATGCATCTACATACTCCGCTTTCATACGGAATTATGTATACCTCTTCGTTCTAGGGGCACTGTCTACGAATTTTAGGAAGTTTCAAGAAAGGGAGTGCCAAAAAGGATGATATCAGTATCACGTCTTACCATTTGATATATATCCTCTTGCCAATCACCTGCATCTGCATGGCTTGATTGAGCAGTAGAGTCCGCAGATGCTGTGTAAAAAGCAAGGTTGTCAAAGAGTAGTTTAATCTACACAAGGAAAGTAAGGCCACAACAGGAACATAGATATAAGAACATGGAGAAAGATAAGATGAGAACAATAAGATCATACGATGGAGCCAGAAAAAAAGCATATGTGAAAACTTACTACTACAGGAAGCCTCTTGAAGTCCCTTCTGTGCCTGAATAAATACATTTTTCTGATCCATCTTATTTTGTTGCAAGAGCATGCCTCCTGAAGTTTGAAGTCTTTGCTGCATGGAGAATTGCTGCTGCATCCCTAATTGTTGTTGTAGTTGGTTAGGCTGAGCCTGGAACTGCGAAATAATATGCTGTTGTGATTGTTGAAGTTGGTTGTGTTGAGACCGAAGTTGCATAAAACCCATTGCTGGCTGCTGGGCTGTGAAGTAATATTGGGATACTGACACTGCAGAGAAGGCTGTTGATGCTGGTGATAAATTAATTGTTGAGCTTGTTGATGTTGCTGCCTTCCTGCCATTTGCCTTTGTGCAGCATAAATATCTTGTGAAGTGCCTTGCTCCAAGCCATTATTAATTGTGTCCTGTGCCATGACATACCCATTCTGCATCGTTGTTGTTTGGTTGACACCTGGCAAGTTCTGTCCAATATTAGTGAGTGAAGAAGCTTGTACAGATGTAGAAGTATTCGGCTGCCACGCCAGTTGCTGAGACATCAAGGGAATTGCTGATGTATGTGATTGATTACTGCCTCGTGAAGGGAGTCTAGTAGCTGTTTCAGAAAAGGACCATATGTGTGTCAAGTAAGTATCTTGTGAACAAACATATCTCGTGAACTGTGATAGACAAACAAAGCACTGAAGCAGCATCTTACAGATCAAATTAAGACGATCCACATTTTCAGTGAGATAAATAAATGTACCAAAGCAATTAAAGGGCTGGCAACCAGATTTATTTTAAAGAGCATGCAAACAAGTGTTTGCATATCTTTTCATTAAGACGAGAGTCAACGTAAATTCAGTTGAGAGCTGGTGAACTGATTTAACAACTAATAGTTAGTTCCTTTGCGGCAAGCCGAGAGGCAGATCACATTTGAGTAGTAGCAAGGAGAGAATGAACATAATTCTACAAATAGTTGAAGATGGTCAAAAGTTACTGTAACTTAATGGTGGCAGCACTGCAATCTAACTCCAACATAAAACTAAGTTACATTTAGGCCTAGTTCTTTTGTAGCTTATAAGCCGCCCCCTCCCCAGCTTCTCCCACAAGCAAGGTTATGAGAAAAGCTGGGAAGGGGGCGGATAAGCTATCAAAGGAAATGGGCCTTAATCGATCATATGGTATAATCATTTCTTAAGTGTAAATTGACGTCCAAGCAAACATGATAAATTGTGCAACACACAGTTTACTGTATATGGTACCTTACCAGAGTTGTTTTCATTTGGAATCACTTCGGCATTTCCAGGAGCCTGTTGTGTCTTCGTCTCCATAGAGAGCATTTTCAGAGAAATATTCCGGCAATAATCAGACTGGGTAATACAAAAGCAAATGATGTAAAGTACTATACCAAATTACTATTAGTGACTTGCAACCAACACTTCTTGTATGATTAGCAGTTTACCATGGTCGAGAAGGTGTTTTAGTTTTTAACAATTGAATTCGGAAAATATCATCGTACTGAGTAGATGCAATTAAGATGAAGACCGTTCCAGCAGAGTTAAGGAGGTACACCATCTGATCCTGAATATAAGAAGTTTTGGCAGTTAAATTTAAACTGCCAAAATGTCTTACGTTTGTGAACAGAGGGAGTAGTAAGGCATTGTTTGATTTTTTCTCTGAGATAAATGATTGTATACCATTACGTAACCATCCCATGGATTTGCGTAGTGCTATGGTTTTAACATAAGGTTGTTTTATTTCATGTATAACAAATTCCGATGCATGGACACATGCATGGCATAGAAACATGAATTGGAAGAGTAACTAACTGAAGACTCTCAAGGTAGAGCACTACAGATTCAGCATGTGATCAATGATAACCAAGATCATCAACATAATATTAAAAACATAGTAGATTATTAATTTAGATTTCGTATGTATACTTAAGTGCAAGAATGCTAAAATAACTGGGATGTGCTCCAAATGTTTGTTTTTTTTTAAACGAGGCAAAAGACATGCCATTTTCATTGATTAAGAAGAAGAGAATTGTCCGGTTAATTGGTGGAAAATCAGGCTAAAACTGACACAACCCAACCCATGACATGGGCATCACCGGCCAACCTGGCTATCGACATGGAACCCGAAGCTGCAAAGAAGAATGACATCCGCCCAGGAGCCGCAAATGTCATCGTTATCACCGGTTTCCTCGAACGGGCGACTCCGACTTCACCATAGAGCTCCATCATCGAAGCCAACCCGCAAATAGCCATAGAAGCCATGATGGCACATGCCAACGGATGGCCACACGCGCAAGCAACCGACAACTTCGACTTTGGCGATGAGCATCGCAAGGGAAATATGCAGGACTTGCGCTGACCATGCCCTCCGCAAACGACCACCGTGTGTCTGTCATCGTCACCACCTGGACTCGCTCAACCGCAGCTCCGATTTCAAAGCAACGAAGCAACCAACGGAAGGGCACCTCGGACATGCCAGGAAGAACCGACTACCAAAGTCCAGGCCGCGACCCGAGCTCCTCTCAACGCCATCATCGTTGCTAAACAGAAACCAGCGCCCTGCCTCGGTAAACCACACGGCAAAAAGATGCCTCCATCCACCGGTCTCCCAGTCGTAGCCGGCCCGAGACGATGCCCCCAAGGAGGAGAAATACACGAAGACGCCTCCATCGCCCGATCCAGCTGATATGAGGTTTCCCTCGGGAGCAAAGGCCATGTAGAGGAGGAGCACGCCTCCCATACGACGCTTCCAAGAAAGGTCACGACACCCGCGGGCGTCGCTGTCGCCGGCTCCGATGAAGATCGGAACAAGGACTTCTCCCGGAGTTGCGTCCACCACCTGCCGCCCACCGACCACCATCCCAGACGGGGACGATCTCACTCTGGCTGTGGTATCCCAAGATCCACCGTGCCCAGACACTCACCGCCCCCTGGCCATAGCCGCCAACCACCACCGCAGCACCGCCGCGACCACCACCACCACCAAATGGTTTGATTGTGGACGTTGGCACACTCATGGCCCCAGTTCAAGTCCCAGCAGCATATAAAATTGCGTTTGTTCCCAAGCATGAGAAAAATTAGGATGTATTCCAAAGGGTAGGTAAAGATTTTTTCTTCTTACATAATAGGTACGAAAACATTGGCATCTGGGGAGTAAAATAGTTACCCAAGGTTTCACAGGAAAAAGGGGGGGGGGGGGGGGGGGGGGACTAAAACCCAAGGTTTCAAAGGAAGGGGGGGGGGGTACTAAAACATGATGTAAAAAATTGATGCTCTGCTCTGGAGATATATAGCTTAAATTACCTGGCTGGTTGCTGCATCATAGATACTCTGTTCGAATTGCAAAGCGATTTTTTGAAGTTCGTTCAGTCCATCTGGGTGAGATACTGGCAGATGCCTCTTGAGAGTCTCGAATCTACACGCATATATAATGCAACATGTGAATAAATTCGGGGGGATCCATTGCCTTTCAACTGTTGTGTGCAATACAACATGTCTCCAATTCTCAATCATAGTGCAAGCATGGAGTAATTTTCGTTTTGCTAACAAGCCGTAACAATTGGGGGGAGAAGGAATAGGAAGCATACGAACTAGATGAATTGGGGGGAGAAACTTGCATCCCGGAGCTAGGTAGATCAAAGCTATATATAACTTATTAGATGAATCGGTGAATAAACTGACGGAAATTCCTTCTTGTATGTGGGAAACCAGATGAAAGCGGAGGAAGGGGAAAGCAGATGAGATGAAACCAAATCGAAGGGATTACAGGCTCCAGGCATACATACATCTTTTTGACCATCCTGCTGCGCGCCTCGGGCTGGAGCTGGGCGCGCCAATCGTTTGATCCGGTGGCGGGCGGGTCAACGCCGGCGCCGGCGGCAGGACCCGACCCTTGGGTGGGCCGCCAGTTGCCGGCCATGCTCCGGATCGGCGATTCTAGTTAGGTCTTTAGGGGCGGAGGCGGAGGAATGGGATGCCTTTGCCTCCGGCTGCGTGTTGGTTTTGGTCTCCACGGCGGCGTGCCCGGGTGGAGTTCTTAACTAACTTGGCCGCCGACGTCCCATAGGAGGGAGTAGTATATTTGCTACTACTCCTACATGGTAAAATAAATGTTATGGAGCTGACAATTTCTATGGACACATCGTGCACTCGTATGAGGCAATGAGATGTGACATCTCTGTGGGCACATCTCAAGGAAATGACCCACACCGATTTTGCTCCCATTCGCTCTTCGAAAAAGGAACTGTCTCGTGAATCATATTCTATGGTTGGATGGTTAACAAGATAGTGATATCCTTTGTCCACCAAAGTTCTATGGTTGGATGGTTAAAAATATAATGGTATCCTCTATGCACCAGAGTTCTATGGTTGCATGGTTAAAAATAAATAAATAAATAGTGGTATCCTCTGTCCACCAGAGTTCAAGTCACAGACTGGATATTGATGCTCGTGTTTTACTGGATTTATTCTAGGGCTTCTCGTTGACTATAAAGACGTCTGTGATGAGTACGTCGGTCTCAAGGTGTGCGTGCGTGCAATCATAAAGAATGAGTGTATGCTCGTGTACGTGAGCAACTTCGTCTGTATTGTGTTTTTTTTAATGACCCGAGTACTAGATTTTGGGTCATTGCTTAAGGACACAGGAGCTGGCACAACACATGCCAAGGGCACCTTTCAGTGATGTGATGTCCTATGCATCCGCTCTCATCACGATTAGGAAGTCGTCGGTAACCCGTATTACGTATCAACCCGCTGATGATGGGATCATCCGTCTTAATAGTCGTTGGATGTGACTGTGACAACCCGTCAGGTTTGCAACATGTGTCATGTTGTGCTTGCCGGTTGCAACCTAAGTCATGTTAGGTTCTGTACTAGAACCCTTGCAATCAAGGAAGGGCCATCGGCAGACGAAACTTACTAGGATCTTGCGACACGGGCCTCCACTCTGAGCAGCTTCGTTGCAGCACCAGTCCGCTGAAGCAGCCTTCAGCGGCCGCTCTAAAGTGGTCTTGCCTCGCCCATCTTGCATCAACGATGGCCAAAACGGGTTTGCAGCCATGGTTGCTACAATGTTGGTTTGCCTGTGGGGGTCACAGCGTGGGGGGCTAGAACAGTTGCAATGGTGATGTCTGTTGTATGATGGTGGCATGGTTTTCAATTTCAGTTTTAGACAAAATTCAGCACCAACGGAAATCACCGAAATTCAGTGAATTGCAGTGATTTTGGTTTTTATTTCAGTCAAAGGAGCAAAATATTCACTTGAATTCAATTAAAGATTTGAAAATTTTGAAAAATAATTTAAAAAATATTTGAATTTCTATGTACTATTGAAATTGCCGAAATATTTTGGGCGAAACTTAAATCGAAATCTAACTGAAAGTGAAAACCATGGATGGTGGTACGCATAGACAATGTGCATCGACGAGGTAAATCATGAAAAGGGGGTGAGGGAAGAAAACGAAATGTATAGGGGAGAGTTCTCCCATGAAGATGACACGTAGAGGAGATAAACAATGCGGGTCCCATGGGGACACGCGTCACACTTGTGAAAATCAGTCAATTGAATTGGCAAGGAGATACTCCAAATTATTACAGACCATAGTTTAGCCCAAATGCTGAATCGTGCAGCTGCGCCGGATGGACGTCGCGAGCGCACGCGTGACCAGGCAACTTATTGATGATAGCGACAGCTAAGGGGACCGCGTCCCATAATTACGGAAGAAATACTAACGCGCATGCATGTGCTGACACACTCTTTATTACGTTTCATTTTTCTTTAAAAAGCAATAACTTTTCAACCGAGCGTCGAAACAAAGATCCGTTTTCACCGTTAGGTTTCTCGCGACGAGATCTTCAAAACTAGATCCCATATGAGCACGTTTTGATAATTTTTAAAAAACAAGCAACTTTGATGCTAAACGAGGCAACTTTAGTTTTAAACATAAGCAACTTTTATTAAATTATATGTACTAATGAATTTATCAAGCAAGTATGTCATAGACCACTTAGAAATCACGGCAAATAATATTTTTGACCGTATATGGGCAACTAAGCATCTTCGGTAGCCAACTTTGGTGATGACAACGTATTTTGATAGGATAGTTGCATGGTTTTGTTTTGTTAGGATAGTTGCTTAGTTTTGTTAGGACAGTTGCTTGATTTATTAGGACAATCGATTGGTTTTGTTATGACAGTTGCTTGGTTTACTAGCACAGTTGCTTGGTTTGTTAGGTCAGTTGATTGGTTTGTTAGTACAGTTGCTCTGTTTTGTTAGGACAGTTGCTTGGTTTTGTTATTGAAGTTGTTTGTTTTTTGTTAAGATGGTTGCTTGGTTTGTTAGGACAGTTGCTTGGATTTGCCAGGACAGTTGCTTGGTTTTGTTAGGATAGTTGCTTAGTTTTGTTAGGACAGTTGCTTGATTTATTAGGACAATCGATTGGTTTTGTTATGACAGTTGCTTGGTTTACTAGGACAGTTGCTTGGTTTGTTAGGTCAGTTGCTTGGTTTTACACAAACCAAGATGATAGGAAGTCATATTAGACAAACAAGAAGAGTTGCTTACTGATAACACTAAAGTTGCCTATATACCACACAGAGTTGCTCAAAAAAAAAGTTCATCGAAACCTATCCATATGGGATCTAGTTTTGAAGAACTCGTCGCAAGAAACCCAACGGTGAAAACGGATCTGAATTTCGATACTCGAATCAAAAGTTACGGCTTTTTAAATTTTTTGAAACTCAAATTAATGCATGCGAACTGACGTGGCAGAGCATCTTCCTAATCACACAGGGGGACAGCAGAGTGGGGGACCGGTTCTTCCTTTTTCGGCCAGTCGTGGGCGCGCGCGGCTGCGCTTTCCTTTCGCGGGGGAGAGCGCTCGCTGGCCCGAACGGGCGCTCGGGCGCCAGCTAGCCAGGCCATATCCATGGGGACACGCGTCACACTTGTGAAAATCAGTCAATTGAATTGGCAAGGAGATACTCCAAATTATTACAGACCATAGTTTAGTGGCGAAACAAACACATAAAAGTCGGCATGTTGGCCCGCCGAGCCCAACGGATACGAGCGAGGCAGCTTGCTACTCCACTTCACTCGCCTAGTCCGACGGTGTTTCAGCAACTCGCCGCTCCAAGCCAGCTCGCAGAGGTGTGGCGGGTTGCTTAAGGCTGGCACGACGGGGAGCACGGTGGCAGGGGCATCGTACCACACCGCGTCGTACCGCCCCTTCCATGCTGGCGACCAGGCCATCCATGGTCGACGCGTAGCCGCGCCATGCAGGCGGAGAAAGAAGTCGGTCGTGCAGATGTCGACGAGGTGGCAGCCAACACCTCCCCGCCCGCAGTCATCATCGAGGAGATGTAGAACACGGGGTGTCGCCGCCGCTTGTGTCCCACGAAGGCCACCACTGGCATAAACAACCGGTGTCTTGCCCTCTCGCCGGCCACCGTCGTCCCCTTACCCAAGAACCAACTTTGGTGAGTGCGGCCAGAAGTGGGCGTGACAACGGTCCGGAATAACCTAAACCTTACAACGTTTGTCTTCGGTTTGCGAAGAAAATACGCCCAGACCGTGTCTTGGACCGATACAGGACCGCGTTGGATTGCTTCCGTGGTCTAAACAATACGGTCCAAACGGTTACGGAAGATTTGCGGGTTCGAGATGCCCATGGTAGTATGCATTAGGCATCAGGCCCTCGGCTGGTGCGGCACATGGTCCTTTCATGGGCCGTAGCAGTACTCCCTCCGTTCCACAATGTATTGCGCCCGCGCTTCTCAAAATCTAACTTTGACCATGAATTTGACCAACAAGACCGATTGCGGCGGGAGCAAAAACTATATAACGAATTCAGTGATATAGTTTTTGCTCCCGCCGCAATCGGTCTCGTTGGTTAAATTCATGGTCAAAGTTCAAGTTCGAAAACCGAGGACGCACTACATTATGGAACGGAGGGAGTAGCAAAGTTTTCCTTTCTCAAAAAAAAAAAGGAAATCACAGAAACAATGGATAGCGGAGCTCCTCCTTCTCCGAGAGCAGATCCGGAGTCGTGGCGCCGCTGCCGCAAGATTGATCTCCGGTCGGCTGGGATCCCGCGCCACCGCGGAGTGGCCGGCCGGGGGAGCTCTGTCATGGTGACCAGGCAGAGGAGGAGGTGGGAGGCATGCGCATCCGCGTCGGAGTTGTCGGCGGAATGTGCGCATGCGGGGCGGAGCCGGGGGAGGCGTAGCCAGTCTAGCATAGCCTCCTCGCCCACGCCCCCAGTTCTCCACGGCGAAGGAGCGCGCGTGGCATGGCGACGTCCGCGGCGAAGTACTCACGGTCAGTCACAATTTCCCCTTCCAACGGTGATGGCTAAATTCGTTTCCTTTCTTGCCATGATTTGCTATCGACACAGAGACAGAGGTTAGCTAGGGTCTGGAATTCTGGTCTCTCAAATAGTCAAATTGCCCGCACCCACATTCATAGCTAACATTGACCACCTTTGTTGGGTCCGTGCCTGCCCAATGTAAGGTGCAGTAATAAACTAAGAGCATTGTTAATAATATAGCCCGCTGTTTGCTATAGCAGTTTGCTAAGTCATCTATAGCCAATGTAATAGTCAGCGCGTATAATAGTTAACTATAAGAAAATACTACTTTATTAACATATGGCCCATCTTTCATTCTCACAAAGCTTTTTGGAGCTTGTGCTACAGCCGGCTGTAAGTCTACAACCCGCTTCTCTTCTCTTTCTTCCTTTTTCTCTTCCATATCAGCAACAATATAATATTTAAATCCTTACAGTCCGCTCACGTCATCTTATTATACTAGCTCTGAACCGAGCTATTAGCACGTCTGAAGGAAAGCGCACCGCATTTGCCACTAACTAGCTGCCTACTGCCTCAGTCCGCGAATAAGTGTGCATCTAACTTTTGTTTTAAGTCAAAGTTTTTAAACTTTGGCCAACTATATAGAAAAAAGTAGTAACATATATTACATCAAATTGATATATCATGAAAGTACATTTTAAAATGGAACTACTAATACTAATTTAGTGTCATAAATGCTGCTACTTTTCCCTATAAAGTTGGTCAAAGTTTTAAATTTTTGACTTAGAACAAAAGCTAGATGTACACTTATTCATGGTCGGAGGGAATACCTAATTACCGACAATACTAGGCTTGTCTTCATTGTCTTGGATTAATGATGCGGTTTCAGTCTCGCACTAGTTACCTAGCTACTAGTGCATTCAACAATAGCTAAGCAGAACTTGCAAAATGAGAAAAAGTAATGTTGCTTAAGCAGAGTAGAAGATCTAACTAGAACCATGTACTTGTAGAGTATGCAGTAGGAGAGTTATGCCTGGGTAGAGGTACGGGATGCAGATTTTTTTAGCACCTGAACCCACTACAGGAATCAGTTACTTTGCCGTCTGCCATAGCAGAGGGCAGAGGACCAGACCACGGACGGCTAACATCTTTGTCGTCCGTGGACCAGACAACTGAACATATAAAAAAGACGACAAAGATAATTCACGGTTACCTACCTATCCAATTCACGGTTGCTATTTATTTGAACATCCTCTTCTTTCCGTATTCTTTGAATTGAAATCTTCAATAATATCATCGTAATCAATCTTCTCACCTAGTTTTGGGTCCTGTAATCTTTAATCGAGGAGGTAAGAACCAATATCTAACTAAGTAACGATCCCTGCCAATAGTTAATTAGAAAATTAGGAATTAAGAGTAAGAACCGAAGTTAATCGAAAAAAGGACTCGCTAAGCATCTAAAGGCTAGAGTCTGTTATCGATCAATACGACAAGATTACGTTGACGAGTCTAAAATTTAAAAGTGGAGGCGACAAAGACAACGGAGGCAGCGACCAATCGCCCCGTCGGCCTGAATTAGAATTCGGATCGATGATTCGATCTAATGACCAGGACGGAGGTACCAGGACACGAGGCGACGACTACGAGACGAGGTTTCTAGCCCACAATCGAGAGGTTCTGTAGCCACGATCCCGATCGACAGGCCGATCCCTGTGGGGATCGAATCTTTTTCTTTTTAGGATCTGTAACGATCGAGGAGTCACGAGGAGTCTTTTTTTAATCGAAGTCACTAGGAGTCACGAGGAGTCACGAGAATGATCCCCGATTGCTCCCGTTCAGCTCTGCTCGCTGGATCCCAGTCCAGAAACCAGCGCCCGGCGGTCAAATAGCGTTAGATTTTTTTCTAATACTAGGCTTGTATAAAAAATTGAGGCCCCCAAAAATTTTGGCCCTGTGCGGGCCGCACAGTTCGTACCACTATGGGCCCGGGCCTGCACGTGGCACCGTTGTCGTCCGTAGGCAGACGACAAAGTGACTGTATTACCCTTTTATATCTGTTTTCTGTTATTTCCCTGCATTTTCACAAAACATATATGATATATATAGTTTCAAGCTGAAGCATGGGCCATGTATTCCAACAAATAGTGAAATATTGAATAAGAGAACACATAGGCTATTAAAAGAACCAATGCATACATAGTTTCACATTGTTCATCCATATATATATATATATATATATATATACATACATAGTTTCACATTGTTCATCAATACAATCAAAACAAAAACTAAACAATAGCAGTCCATCAATGCCAACTTCCATGAAGTGAATCAAATCTGCAAAATGGGAATAAGAAAGTTAGAAGAAGAAGAAGAAGAAGAAGAAGAAGAAGAAGACTAGAAGAAGAAGAAGAAGAAGATGATGATGAAGAAGAAGAAGAAGACTAGAAGAAGAAGAAGAAGAAGAAGAAGAAAAATGAGAAGAAAAATAATAGGAAGAAAGGAAGAAGAAGAAGAAAGAAGAAGCTCATCTTTCTTCTTCTCTTCTATCTTTTTATCCTTTTCCTTTTCCTTCTCATTCTTCTTCTTTTATTCTTTCTTTTTCTTCTCTTTCTTCTTCTATTCTTTATTTTTCTCCTCTTCCTTGTTTTTCTTCTTCTTATTCCTTATTTGTGTCATTTTAGAGCTAACTTAGGTAATTATGCCATTTTAGAGCTCACTAAGCTTATTATGTCATTTTGGAGGAAAATAAGGTAAGTATAGGTTATTATTGAGCTAACCTAGGTAATTATGTCATTTTTTAGCTAACTAAGCTTATTATGTCATTTTGGAAGAAACGAAGCTAAGTATAAGTCATTATTGAGCTAATTTAGCTTATTATGTCATTTTGGAGGAAAATAAGCTAAGTATATGACATTTATGAGCTAACCAAGGTTATTATGCAATTTTTGACCTAACTAAGCTAATTACGTCATAAATGAACTAAATAAGCTAATTATGTCATTTTGGGGAAACTAAGCTAAGCATGTGGCATATTAGGGCTAACTAGCATGTACGAAGACGAGTATGCATTTGTTAAGCAAAACACTAGATAAAACTTACCGTCGTCGTCATCACGGAGGTCAAGCACCGGGTTTGCTCGGGCTGGTTTCACGTGGAGAATGCTGCCCTGGAGAAGGGTTGTGCGATGCGGCTCGGGAGTTATGCTGCACCAAAGATCATTTGCAATGTCTTGTTAGCATGATGAAACTCAAATGTTAAGACTAGTAACTAATGACCATTCAAATGAAACTCACCGTTCTCACCGGAGTAATGACTGGCATCGGCGGAGGGGTCTGACCAGTCTTCTCGCACATAGACTGCACATTTAGTTTTGACGAGTCAGTCATATTAGTTAGTAATGAAACGAACATTACGTGCATGATTTGGCTAGTATGCTGAAGAAACTTACCACGAGGAGCTCATACATTGCC
The DNA here is from genome assembly GCA_039707655.1 of Elymus sibiricus. Classification (NCBI taxonomy): domain Eukaryota; kingdom Viridiplantae; phylum Streptophyta; class Magnoliopsida; order Poales; family Poaceae; genus Elymus; species Elymus sibiricus. Next base: position 538,270,632 of record CM077675.1, read on the forward strand.
CGGTGAGCCGCCTCATTCCGTGCCCTCTCCTCCTCCAACAACCTAGCCATCTTTTCCTCCGCCAGCAGTTCCTTCTCCACCGCCACCCGATCCCTCTCCACCAGAAGCGCCTGGGTTGTCGTTCTCTCTTTCTGAAGAGCAACCTGCAACACCACTCCTCGTTAGCATTGTAATCATCGATGCCACACACACAATGTAATGGAAGAAAGATATCTGAGTCCGTATAACTAAGCTCGATGGCGAGATCGACTGGCCGTGGACGAGTCCTTATCTCGGGGTAGGAGCTCGTTTGGCGCGCCTTGATCTCCGGGAAAGTGAGAGGACAACGTATCAGTCCATCTCCAATGGCTATCGAGCCATGGGGCCTCCCGCCACCAGCTATCATCACCAGCTCTGGATCAATAGGATACTGACTCGGGTTATAGTCCTCCCCTTTCCTCGCCTTCACCTCCTCGTTGTACCTCACAAGATTGTGGTGGAAGGAGATGTTGGTGAACTTTTCTAGATGATCGAGGTCAGACTCAGAGAATGCCTTGCCCTTCTTGTACGAGGCAGTATGGGCCATGGCATAGAGGTCGTACACCTCTGGTACCTCCGTGTTATTGTGTCGCGCCTAAAAGAGAGGAACAAAGTATTAGTAAGCGCTCAAGCTAGCATGAAGAATGAATTGCATGAATCATGAAGCAAACCACATACCCAGTTCCGCCCGAACTGAAATAAGTTGGCGCTACCTTGATGGCGTCGCACACCAACCATTTGGGCACGCTGGTCCTTTGCATTGTTCTGGACGGCTCGCCAGTGGTCTGTGCACCACCCATCCACCAACGTCTCCCAATAATCCATCTTATCCACACACCATCTCGGGGGCACGGGCACCTAAGTTAGTAAAGAGAAATTTGAGCGCTACGCCTACGAATCAAATTAATGAAACTTAGTACAAGGCCTTAAGAATAGGTAATTACCTTCATGTACTGATGCTTCTTCAGAAACTTTTCGCGGCACGACGGCTTGTCCTTCTTAATACCACGCGTGGCATAGTAGTCTCGAACAGCTTGCGGCCGAGCCTCGTATCGAAAGTTTTGTAATAGGTGCTTGCACTCGGTATCGATAACCTTTGCCGCGTCCTCCTAGTATCCCTCCTCACACCTGTAGAAGGTCTGCAATCACATGAGACAACACTCATTACTACAATAACTAGCTATTATTAACTTTTAATTGTGTAAAGGAGAAATTATCCAAAAGCTACTGATCATCATAGTTGAGAAAGATGGATGTTTCGCCGACGAAAGGGCAATGCAGATGTGATCTGCACGGGGGTCACGCGTATGACGAAGTTTAGTATGGGGCTCGAGATTTTATTATCTCGTGTTTCATACACCCTGGAATGTTAATCTAGCGACTTGGATTATCATGCTTGATGATGGACGTTGGTAGCTTCGGTTTGTTTCGAAACCTTAGAAGCCACGTAAAATAAAATTTTGCATGAACCGATTAGAGGCGTCTAACTTGGTTTTGCAGGATGGTTTGCATGTGCATGTGATGTGGTATAGCAGTGCTCATTATAATTTGATTATGTATGAGATGACTATATAATGTAAATTGATTAACATGACCTGCGTGTCATGATTCGGCATGATGGCTGGAGCCATATGATTGTCACTTTAATGACCTGCGTGTCAACCTTCAGTAATGCACTTATTTTATTAGCTATAGAGATAGCAATATTATCTGGTGCATCGACAAGGTGGTGGCAATCTTCGCGAAGGTGAACACCAACGCGAATGCCGAAGACGAAGAAATGCAAGACTTCTCCGTCAGAAAGGGCTATACCATATCATGCTATTATGAATTGCCTGGGATGTTTATCCCTTATGATGCACCTTTTGATTGCGCGGTAGTCGCTTTTATTAGGGTGATCTCTAACAGAAAATATCAAGTAGTTAGTGTTCTCCCAAGTGTAGCACCGTCACGGCACCTATCTCTTCGGGGTATTACATGGATACATGGGTACGAACGATTAGAGAAGTGTGAGGCTGGTGAGTTGAGACCTCGCAGCGAGATCACTTGGTTGTCTTGACGTTCTAGCTTGAAAGTCCAGAGCTCGGAACACACGCATCGAAAGATGAACAAGAGTCACATAGAGATGTGATTGGCAAGTTGGCCTACCGATTGCAATTCTCGTCACTTGAGATGGATACATCCTTGGCGTTGAATTGTAATTTGGATCTTGAATCGCTCACAATCAATTATGAGAGATATTGATTTGAGTGGGAGCGCACGGAAGAATTAACTTGTTTAATTCTCGGTGCAATTAATTCTGAACACTGTCTAAGTGTGATTTGCATAATAGTTGTAGAATAATGGCTCGCGTTTCCACCTTCCCTATTAAAATTGAATAGCTGTTAAATATCTGGTTAAAACTTTACGGTTGGTAACGTAATGTGAGGATTGTCCTCAAGAGTGCCAAGAAGGACTTTGTCCTATCGCATGCTTTTGGTATTCTCTCGCTAAAGCTATGGATCATGTGACTCTCGTCCTTCGATCCAAAAGCTAGAATTCCTTTTCAGTCAAGTGCAATACGTTTGCTTCCATGAGACCCGAACTTCGAAAGTTTGGATAGTTATGTGATATTCATGGAATCTGAAAATCATTTTCAGAGACAGACAAAGGCTAAAAGATATGAGATATCCAAAGAAATGTTTGTTTGCAAACTATTAGTAAAGGAGTTTACTATGCATTTGACTGATAAGAGAGGGATCCAGAAGAACGCATGTCATATGATGATGGTGAATAAAACAACAACTTAAAAAGAAAGGAAGTGTCCGAAGGGTGTTAGTGAAACTTTCACGCCTAGGAAGTCCGGGGCTAACGCCACTCTTAAGTTGGGTGCTTCTTCTGAGAGTAGGAGAAATACTGAAAGTTAAACTGTTAGAAGTATGAAGGCAGAAAGAAAGAAGACTGGAATATCCAGCTCATGTATAAATGTCATACAAGTTTTTGATGTATAGAAGGCTGGTCAAAGATATAGTTCTTGGGAATTATGGTTAAACATGTTAATCACTAATTCTTGGGTATTGTGAGTAAATCACAAAGATACCCGCTCGATTGCATTCTGTTGCAACTCGATGTAAGAACTACTATGGCCTGAAAGACTAGCCAGGGATGAGGTTTAGATACACGCAGGGAACATAGTAAATGTTACTATGCCTTCCATCGGTGTATTCCTTATGTATTTACTTTCATAATTCATTTTAGAGTTTTACACTCTAGCCCATTGCATAAAGTATCTTGCAAGAAGGTTATTCATAAGAGAACTTTTGATGTTCGGTGTTATGAATAACATAAGGGCCATACTTTCATTATGAATGAGATGTATGTTATGAATATTGATATTAATACATTACCTCTGTATTTACTTTCATAATTCATTTAGAGTTTCATACACTCTAGCCCTTTGCATAAGGTATTTTGCAAGAAGGTTATTCATAAGAGAACTTTTGATGTTCGGTGTTATGAATAACATGAAGGGCCATGCTTCCATACAGGATGGGATGTATGCTATGAATATTGATGGTAATATGATACATCCAAAACACTGACGCTAAATGTCGCAAGACTAAAAGAATACCACACAAGTGTGGCACTGCATTTGGTCACATTGGAGAAACCCGCATGGAAAATTCCATTATGATGGATTTTGAAGTCGTTTGATTTTGAATAATCTGACACTTACAACTTTCCTCTGAAAAGTGAAGTGACTGAAATACCGTTCACATGCCATAAGGAACGAGCATAGAACATATTGGTGATCATACATTATGATGCGTGTAGTCCAATAAATGTTGTTGCAAGTAGTGGATTTATCTATCTTCAAAAATTGACTCAAGTAAATATATGGATATTTACTTGATGAGACGTAAGTCTGGATCTTTTGAAATCATTCGAAAGGTTTTGAAAATGAAGAAGAAAATATTGTAACAAGAAAATTATGTTTCTACAATTTGATTGCAGAAAGGAATATTTGAGTTACAAGTTTAGCGAATGTCTGATGAGTTGTGAAAGGGGTTTCATAACTTGCACCTCCCGGAACACCACTGCAAGTGGAAAGTCCGTGAAGATGTAATCGAACCATTTATGACATGGTAAGATCAAAGATGACATAAATAAAATTTGCCATTATACCTTTTAAGGTGATGCTTTAGAGACTGCGGCTTTTACACTGAAAAGAGCTTCATCGGGTCTATTGAAATAACGTCATGGTATGGTACGCCCAACCATGTTATATCTTTTCTTAACATTTGGAATATGGGGCTTGTGTAAAAGGTTACAAACCTATTCCAAATAAGACAAGTGCTACTTTGTAAGGTTATCCCAAGTAAATGGGTATTCCTCCCTCACTATACCGAGGCAAATAGGTTTACCACAAAACGGTATGCTTTTAAACAGAATAGTTCTTACAAAAGGTGAGTGGGAGGACAGTGCAACTTGACGAGATAACCAGTATCTTCGTCATCAGGTCAAAGGAAAGAAACCTTGGAAGTGATTCCAGAGTTTCCTACTGCGACTGATACGGAAGCCTCTACATGAGATGTATGGACTTCGGTCGAACTTGCAGCTGAACCACGTAGGCAAAGCTCGTGCAAACCTATCAGGTGCGCAAACGAGATATTGTTGTTAGACAACAGTATACCTACAATACACAAGGAAGCGTTGATGGGCCCTGACTCCGGAATTGGCTAAATGCCAATACAATCCGAGATAGTTTCCATATAAGTGATTCGAGATTAAAATCTTGATACACCTTTCGGAAGACTTAGAGTCTAACGAATATTTATGGAACTAAAAACTGATATGGATAAAATGTTTTATCCATAAAGCTCGACTTGTTGCAATAACAAGTTCAAGGAGTTGACTACGATGAGATTGTCTCACCGTAGCGATGCTTGAAGTCGGTTCGGGTTGAACTAGCAATTAATACATATTTCAATCATGAGATATGAAACATGGATGACAAAGGGATTTCCATCTGATGGAAATGAAACATAGGACTTGTATGTGATACAGTCCAAAGTAATTTGTCGATCCAGAGGATGCTAGTAAGTATGCAAAACTTCAGAGTTCCAGCGATGGACAGAAGAGAGCAAAGTGGAGTTGGAATCTTCGTTTTTGATGGAATGGTCAAAGGGGTTTGATTTCATCAAATGGGTATCGAAGATGCTTGTGATTCAAGAAAGTAAGTGGGAGCATAATAATATTTCTAAAAACCGTGTGTACATGACACATTGTTAATTAGAAATAAATTTCTTGACACGAATTAGGACTTCATTTGAAAATAGTTTTTCGATGAAGTGCTTAGGCTAAATAAGCCTCAATATTAGGCATGATGATCTATGGAGATAGATTTACCTAATGGGGCTAAGCTATGAATACATATTGACAAGATGCTAAAACCTTTTAGCATTTAAAACGCCAAGGAGTGATTCTTGCCGAAGTCACATGGAAAGAGTTTTTGCAAGACTCGGTGTCCCAAAACACTGATGAGTGAAGTACATGATGGAGATTCCACACACTCTTGTGTTTGGATTAATCATGTATTCCATGGTATGTAAAACAACCAGATATGTCCAATACTCCAAAGTTGTTGCGAGTATAGATACCAAAGTGATCAAAGTACTGATCATGGGACAACAGTGAAAGATGTCATTAAGTACTAAAGTAGTGCTGATGACATGTTTTCTCGCAAGCAGAGATTATGAAGTGCTCATTGTAAGTAATTACATCGATACAGTCTTCAACAATGCTCCATGCGATTTTCGATTTAAGTTAAGGGTTTTGTGTAATACACAATATGATGGCACGGTAGTTGGAAATTGTTCCAAACAAGATACTGTGGCGAATTCTATAACAAAGGCTAAGTATGTTGACGCTTGAGAAGCGACATACAAGTTGTTGAATCATATAGTTCATTCATGAACTTAGTATGGTTCTAAGAAGGCTTTGGTCTATGGGACACTATAGCAGATAGTTGCTCCATAGCTCAGTCTGAGGAATCAGGTTTCGACCAATGATTCACACATATGCAAAGCCAAGTCCACACAAAATATGAATTTTGTGAAAGCGTGAAAACGCGAGGATATGCAATGTTACACACGGAGCTGAAGTCGTCAGATCCGTTGGACATCAGGCTATACCACATGCGAAGCATATTTTACACCAGTAGGCCATAGGTGTAAAGTGCATTAAGCATTGACTAGATTATTGACTCTAGTGCAAGTGGGAGTCTGTAGGAGATATGCCCAAGAGGCAATAATAAATTTTATTGATTATTTCCCTGTTCATAATTAGGTTTATGTTCCATGCTATAACTGCTATAGTTCTCGAGTCTACAATAACCACGAGGCTTGAAGGAAGACTCATATGCACGTGTGGAATAATAAACGGTAAAATGTATTCCTAGTCTGGCCTCTAAGACTGGCTCAAGTATTGCATGATGATCCTGTTTTCCTGATCATGGGCATGGCTATGCCGGCAATTTTGAGGGCGCAATGTTGGTAGAACACTTGTGTTGAATCGACCCGAATTGATGTTATGCTATGAGATTCATTCGTCATAAGTTAATGGTTTATAACACAGAGATGGTTAATGTTTGCATGATTCCTTAGACCATGAGAGTATTGAGTTTCTTCATGCTTGCTTCATGAACTTTGGGGTTTGTTAAACGTCATCCGTAAATGGGTGGCTATTACGGCGGCTTACGGGTTCATGGAAAAGTATGTCAAGTAACTTGATAGCTCAAGATTGGGATTTGCTCCTCCGACGATGGAGAGATATCTCTGGGCCCTCTCGGTGTTACGGTATCCATCATCGTCTGGCCAGACACAGGGTGATTTGATCACAGGGATGCCGGAACACGGGATCGAGAAAAGAGAACAATACCGGCAACGAGGTAACTGGCATAGTGGACAAGTTGTTGATCCACGGGGATGCCAACGTGTCTCACCTCGGGTATTTGTAACATATCGTGAAGCAACAGGAATAGCACACGGCAATTGGAGGTTCGCTCGAATATTCATTCGTGTGGGTATAGGGGTCAATATGGGTGTCCACGGCTCCGATGTTGATCATTGATCGGAAGGGGTTCCGGGTCATGTCTATGCTTCACCGAACCTATAGGGTCACACGCTTAAGGGTCATCTATCTGTTGAATACTAGACAGGGAGTCTGAGAGAAAAACACCGAAAAAGTTTCGGACACCGGAAAAGTTTCGGACAACGGAAAAGTTCCGTAGAGAGAGGTCACCGGATGAGTTTCGGTGAAACTGAAAATTTGTTTCAGAGGATACCATAAAGTCAAATTGGTTTTGGCACATGCCTGATAATTCTTGGAGGGTGCCAGAATCATTCTGGAAACTTTGTGGAATTTTCCGGGATGAAAACCGGAAATGTTCCGGAGCTGCCGAAACCGCTTCATATGCTTTTCGCAGATGAAAATCACTAAACCGGAATTGTTCCGGATCGCGTTGAAAATTATTTTTTGTGGGTACTGGAAATGTTCTAGGACCACATAAATATTTTCAGTTCGACTGGACGCTGAAAAATGTCGTCATGAATAATGAAAGTGCTTTTTGGGCTACTTTATGGAAAGCCACCTTTTGGGGCTTTGCTCCAAAAAATCTTGGGGATGACATGGACGGATTGGGGCCATTTTTGGGGCCCCACATGGGGGTGTGGCCGGCCACATGGTGGACTCCTTCATGGAGTCCCTCTTGTTCCTTGGTTTCACTTTTATGCCCTTGTGGAAGGACTTCATTCATGTGCATTTTGGGTTTTATTGTAAAACCACCCTACCCCTTGGTTTTCCTATAAATAGGAGGTGAGTGGGCTGCCATCTCTCCAATCCATTCTCACATACACATGCCATTGCAATGATCTGGCTTCTTCTCTCCCTCCCAGCGAAATAGTTTCGTAGAGCCGAAAGGCTGTCTGGGTTCTGGCAGGAACTAGTTCTGGACGGCGAAGCCCTGCCGGATAGATGACACCGTATGTGTGCAACTCTGTAGAGAGATCGTAGTTTCGGTCTTAGTTCAAGAGTGCCTCCCGAAGGGCTGTCCGTGTGACCGTATGAGTTTTGGAGGTCCTCCCGAAGGGCTGTCCGAGTGACAGTCCAAGTTTCGGAGGTCCTCCCGAAGGGCTGTCCGCGACACCTTCCGGGGGGCTGTGCGACCGCCTCCCGGAGGGCTGTCCGAGGGGCGGATGAGGGTATACATCCTCGCAGTTGGGAGGTTGTAAATCCTAGCTGCGGGGATCTGCACCGCCGATCGTCATCGACTCTAATTCCGCTGCGCTACGAGTCGGTAACGAAAATGATCAAACCTTGTATGCAGTCTCCATAGTGGTCCTGGGCTGGTGCGTAGGTCGGAAATTTTTTGTTTTCTGCTGCGTTACCCTACATATCGAGCCATGGGGCCTCCCGCCACCAGCTATCATCACCAGCTCTGGATCAATAGGATACTGACTCGGGTTATAGTCCTCCCCTTTCCTCGCCTTCACCTCCTCGTTGTACCTCACAAGATTGTGGTGGAAGGAGATGTTGGTGAACTTTTCTAGATGATCGAGGTCAGACTCAGAGAATGCCTTGCCCTTCTTGTACGAGGTTGTATGGGCCATGGCATAGAGGTCGTACACCTCTGGTACCTCCGTGTTATTGTGTCGCGCCTAAAAGAGAGGAACAAAGTATTAGTAAAGCGCTCAAGCTAGCATGAAGAATGAATTGCATGAATCATGAAGCAAACCACATACCCAGTTCCGCCCGAACTGAAATAAGTTGGCGCTACCTTGATGGTGTGGCACACCAACCATTTGGGCACGCTGGTCCTTTGCATTGTCATGGACGGCTCGCCAGTGGTCTGTGCACCACCCATCCACCAACGCCTCCCAATAATCCATCTTATCCGCACACCATCTCGGGGGCACGGGCACCTAAGTTAGTAAAGAGAAATTTGAGCGCTACGCCTACGAATCAAATTAAGGAAACTAAGTACAAGGCTTTAAGAATAGGTAATTACCTTCATGTACTGATGCTTCTTCAAAAACTTTTCGCGGCACGACGGCTTGTCCTTCTTAATACCACGCGTGGCATAGTAGTCTCGAACAGCTTGCGGCCGAGCCTCGTATCGAAAGTTTTGTAATAGGTGCTTGCACTCGGTATCGATAACCTTTGCCGCATCCTCCTAGTATCCCTCCTCACACCTGTAGAAGGTCTGCAATCACATGAGACAACACTGATTAGTACAATAACTAGCTATTATTAACTTTTAATTGTGTAAAGGAGAAATTATCCAAAAGCTACTGATCACCATCTCGGCCCTCGTGTGGCACAAGACACCGTCGATCATCTCCTCCGGCAGGTCATGGGCAGCCTTGTAGTGCTTCCAGCTCAATCCTAGCTGCGGGGCCTGGGCAGCCTTGTCCGACTGGTACAGGTTTGCAGGCATGACATGGCCTTTGGGTAGAAAGCGTCCAAATAGTGTCATCATCGCGTCGTAGCATTCTCTGCCCAAGTTGAATTGAGCCTTCAGAACCATTACTTGTGCGATGGCATCCAGCTGACAAAGCTCAGTGTGCTCGTGGAGAGGACGTTTTGAAGACTCCAACATTTCATTGAAGGCCTTTGCAGATTCCTCAATCTCATCGTCCGAATCCATGTCTTCAATCCCGGTACCATGCTCGTCGGTGCGACGACGAACCACCTCAGCTCTGGTACATTGAGCAGACTCACCATGAAATGTCCACACAGTATAATCAGGCGTAAACCACTTCCGCAGGTGTTTACCCATTTCACCCTGTGTCCTCTGTGAAAAGTTGTCGCACCTAATACAGGGGCACCAGGTTTTTCTTTGGCCATTTGCAAATTCAGCTTTCACAAACCCCTTGGTTTTTGTTAACCATTTATTGATCATGTCTTTCTGACTAGTGTGACCGGTGTACATCCATGCACGATCACTCATATTGCCTAGCTACTCAACACACAAGAAAAAAAATATATATATATATAGGTAAATTATGTAGGGCACCTAGGTGCCTGGGCACCTTGAATGTTTTGGAAACCGTGGTATATTTGATTAGTTTCCTAACTACTCTTCATGCAAGACTTTCCATACTTACGATTTATTTTTATTTCCTAACTATTAGCCATGCAAGACTTGCCATACAATAAATAGTACTAATGTTTGATTTTTATTTGAACTGATATGGTTATCTAATGCGCGTATTTTTGTTTCCTAAATAGCTAATACATGTATGTAATACCTACTAATGTATATACTCAATATTTTTCTGAACATTACATTTTTCCCTAACTATCCAATATAGGTATCGAATACCTACTAATGAAATTATGTACATGCACGGGTAGGTATATATCCAATAATTTATTTCCTCCATATCTAATACTGATATCCGGCACCTACTAACAAAATTATGTACATACGCAAGTACATATATACCCAGCTACATAAAATATCACTCTATATATACCCGGCTATGTAACCATATCCGTACATGAGTATTTTTCCATGGGGACAAAAGGTAACCATATCTTTTATACCCAAGATGATGATATACCTAAGTATTTGATTATGTATATGACTTCCTATTTTATATAAAAAAGAAAGAAGTGCATGCATGTATAAGAAATAAAGTTGGTCACGTACATGGAGCATGCATGGCCGGACCATTAGTTGCTGTTTTTTCTCTACCTTGTTTAATCTGCGCATTAAGTGTCTATGTAAAGCAATAGTTGGCAATAATTATTTCCTAATAAAGAGCTAATGGATTGACCCATTATTACTAATACTAATTACACATGCACACATCTTAATATAATCCAACGGTTTCTAGGCAAGGTGCCTGGGCACCTAGGTGTCCCAAACGGTCGTCATATATATATATATATATATATATATATATATATATATATATATATATATATATATATATATCTTCTACTACTTAAAAAGAACGTAAGGTTCCCATTTCACCTCTCTTTCGTCCACCCTTCATTAAATACGTCTCACTCTTTCCTTCTCCTCTTTGATTTTTTTCTCCCATCTCTGATTTTTCTCTCATCCATTCTCCCTAAAATAGAATCAATTGTCTCATGTTTTATTAACTTACCAAAATAAAAACATATTTTGTTTGATAAGTCATTAAATTCTTACCAAATAAGTGCTTAACAATAAAATGGCAGGTAAATCATGGCGATTGCATACAAACACTTGCTAAGATTTTAGCGATTCATGGGCTAATCTACTAGAATGTTTATACTCTCGTTGCAACGCACGGGCAATTGTCTAGTATATATATATATATATATATATATATATATATATATATATATATATATATATAGGACGACCGTTTGGGGCACCTAGGTGTCCAGGCTCCTTGTCTTCCACCATTAGATTTCATTAAGATGCGTAATGTACTGATGGTATATGGGTTAACGGGTTGGCTATGTATATACCCGAGTATGTGAAAATATTGCATCCATAGGTATATACCTAAAGTAAAATATGACTATGTATATATCTGTCTATATATATACCCAGCTACATAACATATGTTGTACGCATGCAGTCAACTGGGCTACATACCTTAAATATTTTAGGTATATGGTCAAGGTATATACCTAAAGTAAACTTGCTATGTATATACCCGACTATGTATATATCCGCCTACGTAAAATATGCTGTACGCATCTCAAATCACACACGTATGGAATAAATGTCCATATACCCGAGAATATGGACGTGTAGGACATAATAATGAGGCATTTATATTCTAGTTTTCTCTCTCCAGTTTATAGTAACGCCTCTCATGAATGATATTTTATTGATTGCTAAAACATTGTTACCATGCATGGCGTGCTAGGCCTTGGTTAATGACAGCCATTTATGATTAGCATTATAACTGTTTCCATATTATGTAATTGTTTCCAAATCAACATTTATGATGGATTGACCCGTTAACCCATATACCATCAGTACATTACGCATCTTAATGAAATCTAATGGTGGAAAGACAAGGAGCCTGGACACCTAGGTGCCCCAAATGGTCGTCCTATATAATTCATCATATATATTCATCAGTTAATCAAGTTTGTCAATTTTATTATAATTCATCATATATATATAATTCATCATATATATTCATTAGTTAATCAAGTTTGTCAATTTTATTACGTCCATGCAACCTACACGCTAATAGGTAAAGATAGGTCATAATCCCACCCGAGTATGTGTAGATTGGGTTCGTTTTCCCATGCTGTGCTCCAGATCCGACACAGAATTTCGGTAGCATCTCCCCGCTGTTCTCCTGATACACGTCTCGGCATTAAACAGAAAGAAAGTGTACCCGGAGAACAACAGGGAGACACTGATGAACTTCTGCATCGGATCCGGAGCAGAGCATGGGAAAACGTACTCAATCTACACATACTCGGGTTGTCCATGTATAACGTTGGAAGATTCAAAAGAATCACGGTTATAACTATGAAAATGCATGCATATTTATAACTGTAACCCTTTCGAACAGGAGATGCATACTGGTCACGCATACTGATGATTGAATCTACCTATAGCTAGCAAGTATCATCGGCACGAAGACCGGAACAGAGCAAATGAAGGGGGGAGGAGGATATGTCATTTGTGCTCACCCACAAATGCAGGGGAGCTCGTCGAATGCACGGGGAGGTAGTTGAACACCAGACCCTCGCAGCGACGAAATAACTGCACATTTAAATCCACCTGATCAACACAAATATTCAATCCCGATAAAAAATCTCTCTATATATAACTACTTTTCCACTTCTATTTTATTCTTCTTTTCCTCTATTTTTCTTCTTCTTCTTCTTCTTCTTCTTCTTCTTCTTTTCTTCTCCTCTTCTTCTTATTTTTCTTCTTATTCTTCTTCTTCCTTCTTTTCCTTTTTCCTCTTCTTCTACTTATTCTTCTTTTCTTTTTCTTTTTTTCAGCTTGCTTCTTCTTCTTCTAATTATGACTAACCTAAAATATTACTAAATAGTTCTTTTCTAACCTAACCTAGCACTAACATAATTAACAGTAGCAATTAAATGAAAAAAAAAAGAAAAAGAAAACAGAGAAGAATAAAAACTCACCGGAGGGGGACGGTGGGGCAGCGGGGCGCCGGGGCTCTTTGGCCACGGGGCCGCTGGTCATAAAGCTCTTTGTTTTCCTCTTGAAAAAAAATAAAGCTCTCCTTTTGTTCCACACTGCATGTGGATGGGTCGAATAGCGATGTGGATGCAAAGTTAAACTAATGGCTATATAAAACGATTAAACAAGATGCAGCAGCAACCTGACAGCAGCCCATGTTATGCGATTAGTTAATTTAGCTACTTCCAACGCAGCTGTCTGCCACTGTTATTGCTCCGTTCAATGGCCCTCGCACTCATTGTCTCATCACTCGTTCCCATCCACTTCCACTAAGCTGCGCCGCTGCCTTTTGATTTCGTCGGAGAGCACATGCCTGCCGCACTGCTGCTGCGCTCAGAGGCGAGGCGCCGGTCAAGAAGCACAGCTGCTGCGCTTGGAGAAGATGCGCCGGTCGAGGAGCAGAGTTGCTGAGCTGCTGCCACCGTTGGCGGCAAACCGGATCAATAACGCATATTCTCTTGTTGCCGTCGCGCTGACCCCCAGGCCTTCTCCGCCGTCGCCATCGTCCATCCATCTGAGAGGTTGGTTTGACAGTTCAACTGTAATTTGTCTCTCTTTACAACTTGCTAATTTAGCTTCCTGCTTAAATTTGATATTACAGCAAAATTAGCCAGCAACCCTGGCAATGGTGCTAGATGCATTTGCATCCTACCTGGTGGACATGCTCGCACAGGTAGCAGCAGATGAGGTAGGGACGATGTTGGGCGTGTCCGGCCAGATTGACAAGATTAACTAAAATTATCAAAGTATTTATTTGTTAAAAACTTTAATAGTAAAAATAATTTTCATAAAGTATATTTTGTTACAAGCTTTAATACAAAACTAAAAAGCTTTTATAAAACTCTAATAGCAAAAAGAATCAACTAAAAAGAATCAAAATAATATTAACTAAAATTATTAAAGTTTTTATTTGTTAAAAACTTTAATAGTAAAAAGCTTTTATAAAACTCTAATAGCAAAAGGAATCAACTAAAACATATGCAAAAAATAATGTTAAAATTTTAAAAACATAATATATGCAAAAAATAAAAAAAGGCGCGCCTACTAGCCACAACGGCCAACGACTAGAAATCCTAGAAATGAGCCAGGATGCAGGCCCGTAGTGCCCAACAGGGCTTGAGATAGGCATGTACTGCTTGCAATAGAGAGAAGCTCGAGAGGGCAGCGCCAACAGCGCTTATAAACCACTCCGAGCCCCTCTCGACTAGCGAGGTGGGACTAAACTTTTGGCTGCGGGAAGCACAACCCTTTAATCCCGGTTGGTGGCTCCAACCTCCTTTAGTCCCGGTTGGTGATACCAACCGGGACTAAAGGGCCGTGCTTCCCGCCCTTTGGGCTGCTGAAATTTACCTTTAGTCCCAGTTGGTGGCTCCAACCGGGATGAAAGGGGGGCCTTTAGTCCCGGTTCACTAGTAGAAAACAGACCTTTCATCTAATGCATTAGTCCCGGTCTGGTTACGAGCCGGTACTAAAGAGGCTATTAGTACCGGCTCGTGCCGGCGACCTTTAGTACCGGCTCGTAAGGAACCTTTAGTACCGGTTCGTGTCACGAACCTGTACTAAAGGGGGCGTGCCAGGCTTTTGGTCAGACCGGGCCCCGCGTGCCTCTTTAGTACCGGTTCATGGCACGAACCGGTACTAAAGGTTGCCCTTTAGTACTGGTTGGTGACACCAACCGGTTCTAAAGACTTGGGCCCCGTGTGGCAGGCTTTTGGTCAGACTTGGGCCCCGCATGCCTCTTTAGTACCGGTTCGTGGCACAAACCGGTACTAAAGGCCCTCTAGAACTGGTCTGAAATTTGTCTCTACCCCCCCCCCCCGTGCATCGCCATTTCAGTTTTGAGAAAAACAAAAGAAAATGATAAAAACTTCAAAAATTAAAATCCTTCGAGATGTAGTTATGTTAATACATCTATTAGTTAGGAAAATAAAAAAACATAAATTTCAACATGTTTTGCAAAAAAATGTTATGAAAACGTAAAACGGCTGTAACTTTTGCATACGATGTCGGAAAAAAACGTATAATATATCAAAAATGTTCAGAACGAAAAATGTCGGAAAACCCTCTCAACTTTTTAGCACATCCTATGTGGGTGAAATTATGATACCATGCCAACTTTCAACCATTTCAGAGTTCATTTGCAGTGCTTTTCAATTCAGGGTCATTTTAGCTCAAAATAAATCATGAAATGCATGAAAAATAGCAAATGAAGTCAGAAAAGGGTTGAAAAGTGATGATGTGGCTTTGAATGGTGCATATTGAATGCAGAAAAAGTCTTGAGTTAAAATATTTTAAAATTTTGAAATCCCTTTGTAATAGACGTGTTTTCGTCCGATCAAAGTTATTTAACTTAATATTATATAAAATTTATGCAACTAAAATTATCACAGTTATTTTTGTTAAAAACTTTAATAGCAAAAAGAATATTCATAAAGTATTTTTTGTTAAGAACTTTTAATATGCAAAAAAATAACATAGAAAAATAGCAAAAGTGAAAATAGATGCGAATTTATAGAGAAAACTCAACCTAAATTCAAAGTGCTAGTTAGGGTAACTAGCACTTTGAATTTAGGTTGAATTTTCACTATAAAATCGCATCTATTTTCACATAGTAGGCCCCACAGAGCAGAAAGAGGTCGGTTAGGCCCACAAGCCTGTTTTAGAGAGGAGCTCAACGTTGCAGCCGCGACGGGGCTTATAAACAGGTCCGGGCGCCCTTCTCTTGGCGAGCTGGGACTAAACATCCAACCGCACCGTGGCTGTGCCAGGCACAGGCCTTTGGTCCCGGTTGGTGGCTCGAACCGGGACCAATGCCACCCTTTTGTCCCGGTTCGAGCCACCAACTGGGACCAATGCCACCCTTTAGTCCCGGTTGGTGCCACCAACCGGGACCAAAGGTCTCTGCTTCCCGCCCTTTGGGCTGTTGAAATTGACCTTTAGTCCCGGTTGGTGACACCAACCGGGATGAAAGGGAGCCTTTCGTCCCGGTTGGAGCCACCAATCAGGACTAAAGGGTTGGGTATATAAGTAGGGACTTAGGAATTTTTCAGATTTCATCTGCAGTTGCCCCCGACGACGCCGAGCACATCAACGCCGCCAGGCTGCCCGAGCTCACCGTCGACGCCTTCGCCGTCCTCTGCCCTGTCGATGTCATCAGGCTGCTCCACCTCGCCGTCGACGCCCTCGCCGACGCCCTCGACGCCGCCCCGGCCCCGACGCCCTCGACGCTGCCCCTGCCCTGCGCTGCCATCGCCGCCGCCCCTGCCCTGTGCTGCCGCCGGCCCGACCCGATGCCGTCACCGCTCGTCGCTGTCGCCGCCCCGACCCGACGCCGTCGCCGCTCCTCGCCGGTCTCCTCCGTCGCTCCGTCACCGTCACCGCTCCTCGCCGGTAAGGCTCCCCCCTCCTCTCTGTCCCCATCGGCCCCGCGAGAGCGCCTCCGCCGCTCGCCCCAGGCCACCGCGCGCAGCACCGCCACCGGCCCCGCCTCTGCCCATCGCAGCACCGCCGCTGGCCCCTCGCGCGTCTCCGGCGACCCCGCAGCGCCGCCCGCGCCCGACGATCTCCCTTATAATTATTTTAGTTGATTTAGTTAATTTTGTTGTTTCGTTAATTTAGTTAATTTTAGTTGTTTTAGGATAGACAAAAGTGGTAGTTAATTTAGTTAATTTAGTTGTTTTTATTGTTTTGTTGTTTTTAGTTGTTTTTATTGTTTAGATGTTTAGTTGTTTTATCGTCGGTCGTCGGAGACGATATCGAGGAGTTGGTGAGGGAGAGTAACCCCCGACGATCGTCGGTGAGGGAGAGTACCCCCCGACGATTGTCGGTGAGGGAGTGTCCCCGACGATATCGAGGAGTCCCCGACAATCGTCGGTGACGCGATATAATGTTTAATTAGATGTTTAAATGTTTAGTTGCATTGCGTAGCCATGGAGTCGACGATGCCCGGCCAGCATCCTCCTCGTCGACTCAGTGGCAACCACCTGCTTGAGAGGCGCCATGTCCGGGACCGGGCTCCGCCGGACTGGCACTGGGAGGTGCTGCCTTCCGGGGCGCCCAGCGTGGTGAGGAATCAGGGTCCCGTCGTCGACCCGGAGGTTCTTTGCTGGCGCTCGCGTGGACCACTGTCGGTGTAGAGGGAGCCGGCCCCCGCGGAGGTGGTACGTCGCCGTGTCAGGGAGGAGGACGAGCACGTCCGATGCTACATGGCTGCGTTGGACGCCAGGTTCTCTAATACCTGGCAGGTTCTTCAGGGATCTCACCCGAGCTATGATCCTGTCATAGTTCCTTCTCTTTGGGTGTCCACCGCCTGCGCCGCGAGATGTCAACTAGATCTGTATTAGTGATATTATATAATAATATTCGAGATGTATTAGTGATAACATTCGATGACGTCTTAGCGATACTAGTCGATGATGTATTAGTGATATTATATGATCGTATTGTTGCATTGCCTTGTATTGATTTGCATATCTCATGTTTGTATATTGCCATGTTGTAATATTTGGAGAAACTATGGATCACAGAGACTTAGAAAAAGAACAGTTGTTAGGGGATATAATCCTCGCTGGAGGTGATCCCTTGTCGTATCTCAACGACACCGATGGTCAGGAAGGAGAGGATGACGGCTCCGGTGATCCAATAATGGAGGAGGAAGGAGATCATGACGGCTCCGGTGACCGAATGGCAGAGGAAGGAGATCATGATCACGGCTCCGGTGACCGAAACGGAGGAGGGAGCCTCAACTATTACAAAGTCCGACGAGGTAAGGAGACGAGGCCCGAAGAAAAGGTTGCACCCGGATGAAAGGTTCACAATCACAGAAGTCGCGAAAGATGGCCAACCGATTGCTCCCAAGCGGGCCAAGGACGCATGTGTACATCAGTGTGGAGTTGTTGTTAGGGACTATGTCTCGATCAACACCCAGCAATGGAATAAGAATAATAAGGACCCTGAAGTTTCTTATGTCCAGGATAGACTGAAAGATGATCTTTGGACCGAGCTGATGACAAATTTCAGCCTACTGCGAGAGGAGGATCCGAATAACCCAGTTATAGAGCGAAAGGTCAAGGCGTTTGCTCTTAAGAAGATGGCAGAACTATTCAGGAACTGGAAGAAAGAGTTAAACACAAAGTTTGTCGAGAAAGAGGAGACTCCGTAATTCATCAGTCGATATGAGAAGATAAGAGATCAATGGCCCATATTTGTGGCCTACAAGAAATCAGAGAAGGGTAAGAAAAGGTCACTGACAAACAAGAAAAATGCTGCAAAGAAGAAGTATCACCATCACACGGGGTCAGGTGGCAACTACAAAGCCCGGCCGTTGTGGGACAAAGCTGAGCAAGACCTGTTTACTAAGAATGTGCAACCAGCGACATTGCACTGGCCAGATCGTTCAAGGACTTGGTTCTTCGGGGTTGGGGGAACTTTGGACCCAGAAATAGGGGAGTGTGTTTGGACGGACGAGCAACTTGCAATACCCTTCCGGAAGCTTCAGGCAGCAATCAAGGCAGCGCAGGAAGGGACGTTCATTCCCGACAGAGAGAAGGACGAGCTGACAAAGGCCCTCGGGAATCCTGAACACCATGGACGAACACGAGGCACATCAGGCTCCATTCCGTGGGTGCATGGGTTTCCCGACAGCGGTGGTTATAGAAGCCGAGAGAGAAAGAGGAAACAGGAAGCAAGCGAAATGCAGAAGCTCAGTGCATGATTACCAAAACTAGAGGAACTTGAGAGCCAGCGAGCTAGCGGCCAACCATCTGAGCGGCACGAAGATCCTTCCTTCGACGCTGCCCCAGAAGCTACCCCACCATCTCAGCAGAGATGCAGCATGGCTTCCACGATGCTCGTTCAGCCTGATTTCACGGCTCCTCGCTACCCTGTGGATAGTATCACGGAGGCTGAACATTGCGAGCTAATGACGAAATGCCAGAACCTGACCTTCAAGGCGGCGGTCGGCTTTGTTGTACCTCCTCGAGCTGAGGGAACTTTCCATTGCCGTCCGATTCCACATGGCTATGCTGTTGTGACGGTGGATGAAATAATGGATGGATTTGAGGGGCTGGAGCTTGACAACCCTACAGGTGAAGAGGATATTATTCTTCTAGAAAATGCTTTGAGGAGTACCTGTCTATGAAGAAAGGAGTACATCAAGCTTCCAAACTGGACGCCTTAGCAGACTCAGCCTCCTCCGGTGTGTCAGGGCACTCCGCCTCCTTCTCCTCCTCCGATGCGTCAGGGCACTCCGCCTCCTCCTTCTCCTCCTCCGGCGCGTCAGGGCACTCCGCCTCCTCCTTCGCCTCCTCCGGTACGTCAGGGCACTCCGCCTCCTCCTCCTCCGGTGGCGCGTCAGGCACTCCGCCTCCTCCGATGCGTCAGCAACGGCGGAAGGGAGACGCTGCCGCTCCGGCGGCTAGCAGTACAATAGGCGGGAAGAAATACAAATTTGGTCCAAGCCTCAAGCCTCTTCCAAAGTTACCATATGAGAGGACTGACAAGGAAAACGCTGAAATCAGTGAAGCCAAAGTGAAGGCCCATTTTGCACAGAAACATCCACCTCCAAAGGAAACAATAGATCCGGTGAAAGGGAAGCGCACTCTGGATGCCCTGAAGCGACCACCACCGCCTCCGCCGCAATCCAACTATGACCGCATTATTCAAAAGACATATGATGAAGTGCGGCGGTCGGGAAGTACTTCAAGTGCTGCAAGAGAGAAAAAAAATGAAGAAGTGGGAAAACTATTCCCTAGCTTGGCGAACAGGAGAAGCAATCGTGCCCCCCGCTCAAGATGTCTAGCGATATCGCTAATCATCCGGTGCTACTGCCCGGTACCATTCTTGGTGATTACGTGGGCGATGATGTATAGTTTGAAACGGTTGAGGTAGTAGTAGAGAACTTTAGATACGAGCACGGGAAGCCTCTCATCAAACCTGATCATCCTCATCTAACAACGATGATGCAAAATTTGCATGAGTGGTACATGGAAACCTGCAGGAAGTCTGGGACCGACAGTTTGATAGTCGGAATTAAAAAACAGCATGACTTCATTGGAGTCGACCTGATGCCTGTTGAATTTGTGGAGTTATTTCAGTTATTCAATCGAGAGGCCCTCGACAAACAACTCATGACTTGCTACTATTTGTAAGTATTACTTCTATAATTAAGTCTCTAGCTCAGCCTGTTCATTGCATGTATATATAATTATCCTCACAATATTATGCAGATTGAAGATGGTCAAATGCAAAAAAGAACAAATCTTTGACATTGGGTTCATTAGCCCAAATACCGTAAATGAATGGTCGGTACAAAAGAGAGCCAAAGTTACTGAGGACAACTTGCTAGAAGCGTTCCTTAGACATCAAAACAAAAGCAAAATACTCTTTCCTTACAACTTCAAGTGAGTGTTACTATCTTGTGCATATTCGGTTTCGCTTACTCGAGGTTAAGTAATGTAATTGATGAGTTATGCATGCGCAGGTTCCACTTTATTCTGCTATCCATTAAGCTTGACGGGGCATTAGTAACTGTCTTAGACTCGAGACGTAAAGATCACGAGTATTATGCGGACATGACTGCAATGCTCCAGAAGTAAGTTCAGTCAATACCGGGACCATATCAGCAACTTTCGTTCATTTCCTGATATTGATGTCTACTACACAACCTTCTTCTTGTAGACTCGTTTTGGGCCTCCAAGCGCAGAGTTTTGTAGGACAGTAGCAAATTTCCCTCAAGTGGATGACCTAAGGTTTATCAATCCGTGGGAGGTGTAGGATGAAGATGGTCTCTCTCAAGCAACCCTGCAATCAAATAACAAAGAGTCTCTTGTGTCCCCAACACACCCAATACAATGGTAAATTGTATAGGTGCACTAGTTCGGCGAAGAGATGGTGATACAAGTACAATATGGATGGTAGATATAGGTTTTTGTAATCTGAAAATATAAAAACAGCAAGGTAACTAATGACAAAAGTGAGCAAAAACGGTATTGCAATGCTTAGAAACAAGGCCTAGGGTTCATACTTTCACTAGTGCAAGTTCTCTCAACAATACTAACATAGTTGAATCATATGTAAATCTCTCACGTGCGACGAAGAGTTCACTCCAAAGTCACAAATAGTGGAGAACAAACGAATAAATTATTGTAGGGTACGAAACCACCTCAAAGTTATCTTTTTCGATCAATCTTATGAGCTATCCCTATAAGTGTCACGAACATCCCTAGAGTTCGTACTAAAATAACACCTTAAGATACACATCAACCAAAACCCTAATGTCACCTAGATACTCCAATGTCACCACAAGTACCTATGGGCTTGATTATACGATATGCATCATACAATTTCAGATTCATCATCTTCAATCCAACACAAAGAACTTAAAGAGTGCCCCAAAGTTTCTACCGGAGAGTCAAGACGAAAACGTGTGCCAACCCCTATGCATAGATTCCCAAGGTCACGGAACCCGCAAGTTGATCACCAAAACATACATGAAGTGGACCAATAGAACATCCCATTGTCACCACGGATATCCCATCGTAAAACATACATCAAGTGTTCTCAAATCCTTAAAGACTCCATATGATTCATCTATATTAATAAAGCTCGCGGTACATCAAGATTGTGTCATCTCAAGAACACGAGAGAGAGAGATCAAACACATAGCTACTGGTACATACCCTCAGCCCCGAGGGTGAACTACTCTCTCCTCGTCATGGAGACCGCCGGGATGATGAAGATGGCCTCCGGTGATGGTTTCCCCCTCCGGCAGGGTGCCGAAACGGGCTCCCGATCGGTTTTTCGTGGCTACAGAGGCTTGCAGCAGCGGAACTCCTGATCTAGGTTTCTTTCTGGGGGTTTTGGTATTTATAGGAATTTTAGGCGTCGGTCTCACGTCAAGGGGGTGCTCGAGGAGTCCACAAGCCAGGGGGGCGCGCCCCCCAGGTTGTGACCTCCTCGGGACTCCTCTCCGGTATCTTTTTGCTCCAGTATTTTTTATATTTTCCAAAAATATTCTTTGTAATTTTTCAGCCCATTCCGAGAACTTTAATTTCTGCACAAAAAACAACACCATGGTAGTTCTGCTGAAAACAGTGTCAGTCCGGGTTAGTTCAAATAAAATCATACCAAAATCATATAAAATTATTGTAAACATGGCATGAATACTTCATAAATTATAGATACGTTGGAGACGTATCAGATATCATGTAATCATTTTCTTTGCCTGCCAGGGTTTGGAAACAGTTCACCGGAATGGTTCCCGGTCTAAACAACGAGCTGCGATTTACACACCCCAAAGTAAGTAGTACTAGCTAGTTCCGCGCATCTCTCATTGATTCTAGTTTCATTAATACCATTATCATGCTTGCTTATCAGTTTGATTGAACTCTATTCTCGTAAAGTGCTTGTACCAGGCACCCGGGAATCATTTATGTGGATACTACGTATGCGAGTTCATTCGCCACTCGACCTCTGAGCGGGGCTTCTCTGATAAATAATTTGCAGTACGTAAACAATATTCACAATTTTATTTTGTATATTACCATCAATTGTGTTGAGTTTCATTCATATATATGTATTGACCCCCTTCTTTAAATTAGATCTGGCAGATGCGGGATGAACTCCTACCATATGATCGCATATGAGCAATTCAAGAGGAATTGGCGGGATTCTTTCTTGACCACATCATACCTGAACAAGGAGAATACCATGTGAAATTGCAAATGGATCTTAGGTGTTAGGGATTGTAAGAGATGTTATATTGCACAAATGTAGTAGCGTCGCATAGATATACGAAAACTGGTTGTTCGACCAAGCACGGAGAAAGAGATGTCACTTCTCTCTATATATGTTCATGATGATCTTGTGTAATTAATGCTTTCCTTCATTTGCTTACTAGCTAGCGTCGAGTTCTCTGTATATGTATAGTAGCTAGCGTCGATCAAGCACGGAGAAAGAGAGGTCACTTCTCTCTATTAGCTAGCTAACACAATATGAAACCCCTAAATTAACCCTCCAAAACCCCTAAACCCCCCTTCCAAAAAAAAACCCCCAGCGCCTGCGAGCTGCTGACGCGTGGCTGCCTTTTGGTCCTGGTTGGTGTTACCAACTGGGACGAAAGGTCCGCCTGCCTGGTGATACGTCTCCAACGTATCTATAATTTTTGATTGTTCCATGCTATTATATTATCTGTTTTGGATGTTTTATATGCATTAATATGCTATTTTATATTATTTCTGGGACTAACCTATTAATCAAGTGCCTAGTGCCAGTTTCTGTTTTTTCCTTGTTTTTGAGTATTGCAGATAAGGAATATTAAACGGAGTCCAAACGGAATGAAATCTTCGGAATGATTTTTTTGGACCAGAAGAAACCTACCAGACTTAGAGAGGGGGTCAGGAGACCAGCCGGGAGGCGACAAGCCACCTGGGCGCGCCCCCCCTGGCTTGTGGCCCCCCAGCAGGCCCTCCAACCCTAATCTTTGTCCTATAAATTCCCAAATATTCCCCCAATACCAAAGCGAGCCATGAAAATACTTTTCCGCCATCGGAAGCCTCTGTTCCCGTGGATCCCATCTTGGATCCTTTTCCGGTAATCTGCCGGAGGGGGATTCGATCACGGAGGGCATCAACATCAACTCCATTGCCCCTCCGATGATGCGTGAGTAGTTTACCTCAGACCTTCGGGTCCATAGCTAGTAGCTAGATGGCTTCTTCTCTTTCTATGTTCTTCAATACCATGTCCTTCATGATCTTCATGGAGATCTATCCGATGTAATACTCTTGTGCGGTGTGTTTGTCGAGATCCGATGAATTGTGGGTTTATGATCAGATTATCTATGAATATTATTTGAATCTTCTCTAAATTCTTATATGCATGATTTCATATCTTTGCAAGTCTCTTCGAGTTATTGGTTTGGTTTGGCCAACTAGATTGGTAATTCTTGCAATGGGAGAAGTGCTTGGTTTTGGGTTCAATCTTGCGGTGTCCTCACCCAGTGACAAAGTAGGGGTAGCGAGGCACGTATTTGTATTGTTGCCATCAAGGATAAAAAGATGGGGTTTTCATCATATTGCTTGAGTTTATCCCTCTACATCATGTCTTCTTACCTAATGCGTTACTCTGTTCTTCATGAACTTAATACTCTAGATGCAGGCAAGAGTCGGTCGATGTGTGGAGTAATAGTAGTAGATGCAGAATCGTTTCAGTCTACTTGACACGGACGTGATGCCTATATGTATAATCATTGCCTTGGATATCGTCATAACCATGCGTTTTTCTATCAATTGCTCGATAGTAATTTGTTCACCCACCGTATTATTTTCCTTTAAGAGAGAAGCCTCTAGTGAAACCTATGGCCCCCGGGTCTATTTTCCATATTAGATTTTCAGATCTATAAACCAAAAATACCAAAAATACTTTGCTGCAATCTTTTTACTTTTGTTTTACTTTTTGTTTTAGCAATCTTTTATATCTATCTCTATCAGATCTCATCCTTGCAAGTAACCGTGAAGGGATTGACAACCCCTTTATAGCGTTGGGTGCAAGTGTTTGATTGTTTGTGTAGGTGCAAAGATTGGGGACTTGCTTGTATCTCCTACTGGATTGATACCTTGGTTCTCAAGAACTGAGGGAAATACTTATCTACTTTGCTGCATCACCCTTTCCTCTTCAAGGGAAAACCAACGCAAGCTCAAGAAGTAGCACCTGGGCGCCCCGCAGTGGCCACGTGGAACCCCTTTGGTCCTGGTTCGTAAGCAAACCGGGACTAAAGGTTTTGGGTATTAGTCCCGTTTGTTTTGTCCCGGTTCCAGAACCGGGACTAAAGGCCCTCTGGAACCGGGACTAGTACCCTGTTGTCTACTAGTGAAAATATATACTGGCAAGTGGTAACATGATAAACTAAATTGACATAAATAGTATAGGCTAACTTGGAATGAAGCCTAACTTACATAGTTACATATATAGGTCACTGTAAGGATTAGCCACCTCTGTAGGTATTAGGTCACTTGGAATGAAGCCTAACTTACATAGTTACATATATAGGTCACTCTTTTTTAAATCTCATAGTCCATGCAGCAGCACATGACTTTTAACAATCAATTTTTTTTCCAGAGATTTATGGTCAAAGTATGAAGTTAAACAATCAAATTATACCTTTAGTAGTAGAAATTTTGGAACGTCGAGAGTATGGTTTACCCGAGAAAATCAAACTAAATATCTCGCTTCACAGTACATGCGTTGCATATTTCATAAGCACCCAAAAATTGTGGTTGATCAAACGAACAACTCAACCCAAACCTCATCCGCCAGGGACCGAGATGAGCTGGAATCATGATATTTGATCTCATCTTTATTCCTATCCCTGTGTGCTAGCAACCACCACCGACAGAATCCCACCGATTTCTACCAATTTGGTTTAATCCTTTGTCCAGAACTTTGGCAAGAGCGACTAAAAATATACGCTCCCACCCCATATCTTAATAATGAACAAACAAGGGGCCGGAACAGAGGATGGACCATTGAATCAATTTCAAGTATAGGTGTTATATATTCACTTTTATATTAAGAAGAGTGCCCCTACTGAGATGAGTAAAGATGTCTATGATAGGAACAAAAGTAGTGCAGCACGGATGTCTTGTAATAGTTACAAGCCATTTACCTACAAACTGTATCGATCATTAGAACAGGGTTCCTCTGCAAAGAACAAGCGATCCGTTGGCACTTTCCTGCTGTCTTCCTTGGTAGTATTAATTCAAGTTTCAAACTTGTTGGTACATTCATAAATCTAAGCTAAATTCTCCTAAGAAGGGAGTGTAAAATAATCTAGGTGGACAAGCTATCAAAGGCTCTAGTAATGCATGGAGCATCATTATCTAGTTATTCTATTTAACCAGTGCATTGCTGCTACAATTAAGCAGGCAGTAAAAGGGGGGAAATTTGCAGTATTGATATCATGAAATTTTATAATCTGAGAGACAATAATCTTGTAATCTAAGAGGCTGCAGTATGTGTGTGTTGTAGTATGAACTATGAGATAAAAGGGAATCGAGCAACCTCTTATTCCAACATCATCGCTTGTCTGTTATAAAGCATCTGGAAAGGGAACAATATGAACGTATTTCACGACCATGATTCACATCAGACAAATTAACGGTGGCGTCTAAGCTTCACCTCTGGGATAATCGTGCTAAGGATTCCCAAAAGCCGCACTGCAACAACAGAGTATAAAATTCTACTCTGCCTTCTAATTTAGGCGTTTGTCCCTTGTCCACAAATATAAAACTTCAATTATTCGCATATGCCATGAACCATTTGTACTCCTTAGTTCAATGTTCAGGTCAGCAAAATACCTGTTGTAGTTCCTCTACAGAAAATTTTGAATGGGAGTGACTGTAATTACAACAATATTGACCAGAAGTAATAGAGGGAATTACACTATGTTGTCCTTGAGATAAATACTGGCCATATAAATAAACCTATAGACTGTAAAAATTAAACAGTGATACATACCGACAATAGCTCTTTAGTCCATGCGAGAGCCTGAGTGCAACTTCATATTAGTAGCTGTGAAGAGTTGCATGTATTATTGCAGTGCTCCTTGCCAAATGAAATGAAACTCTTCTAGTTGAACATTCAGACAAAGGGGACACATGCCACTCGTTTGTACATTTCTGGACAACATAAACAAAAAGCAAATCATAAACTGGGAGATTGAATAATGTATAATTTCCAAAATATTTTCAGCATCCGCATTTGCATTTTATTAAGTGCACATACTGATAGTTGTGCTTCTAAAATCATTTAAGCAAGAATCATCTAGGATAAGATCTGTTAGTAATAATTTTGCTTAAAGAGTGGTAATCAAGCCGAGATTGGACTTCCAACTAACATGTAGCATGATTGCGTAGCCTGATAACAGCCCTTTGCTTCCTCGCACATGAAGACTACTTTGCTACACATATCTGTAGCTCATTTACAGGACAAAAAGGCATGGTTGTAGCACATATATGTATGGAAGATAGCAAGGGAAGATACATGTACATCAGAATAGAAATAAGAGAAACAACCTTAAATAGATTCAGAGATAGCAGTTGTTTCTGCCTCTTTCTGAATCAAACAATGGAGAAGTGCCAGGGTGTGTTGAGTTTGACACGAGGATGCTCTGTCATTCTTAGTTTCTCCTTACTACATCGGAGAGCTGCTATTTGTTTCTAAAGCAAATAATGTGGACGCATCAGGGTCTGTTGAGATTGACGTGTGTCTTCCAAAGCACATACTGGGACACGTCGGGGTGCGAATACACTCCTGACTCCAAGCTGCTGCAGCTCGATCTTCATGGCTGGTCCTCAGACCTCGGATGGAGACCATCTCCTCTCCCACACCACCTATGGTACCTCCGTCGTCTCGAGTTCACCGGCTGATGTGGCTCTTTTTTTCTTCTCCCAAGAGCTCGCCAGGTCGAGCTCGTGCACATCAGATGCAACACACACACCCCACTTGCTATTTAAAGGGCTAACTACAGAAACAACACATTTTTAGTACATGGCTGACCATGTCAATTCGAAGAAACTGAGATGATGTGACATTACCTGTCGAGCACGACCAAGGTTGCCTGAGTTCGCACGGGTGCCGACCTCGAACTTAAGCACGTCGATGGCGCGACGAGATGGGCTTGTCAGGCGCCTTGAAACCTGCATCATAGACCTCCTCAGCGTTGGTTCAGGAAGGCGTCATCGTCCACGTCCGTGACGGCGAGGCAGAGGGATTTGGGAAGCCAAACGGGGACAGCACCAGTGAGGGTAACGGGGAGGCGCCGGCGTCGGAGTTATCATGGGAGACAGAGATGGCTAGGGTTAGCCAGGCAGCCTCGCACTGGGGTGGAACAACGATGCATCGGTGGATTTGGAAAAGAAGGAGAGCCGGATGGGATCCGGTTGTGCCGTGGCGGCGCCAATCAGCAGCGGAGGTGATCCGTAATGGATGGTAGGAGCGATGGTGTGAGAAGGAGATGCGAGACAGGGGTGAAGGGGAGAGGCGAGCGAGAGAGACAACCTCGCCGCCTCCCGGCGCCAGTGACCTGCCTGGTGAGCCGCCGTCCTCTCTGTGCCCTTGTCTCTCCCTTCCTCCCATGTTTCTTTCTCTATTGCCTGCCTAAACACCGTAGCGTCCGTCATGCAGGAGCTCGCTGCGTCGCCATGGATGGTCACAGGAAACGCGCCGCCATTGTCGGGAAGTTCCTTTGCCGCCTCACCTCGCCACATCCGCCCCTATCCCGACGCCAAGTGCCTCGACACCCCTGGATCTGCGCCGTCGGCCCTGCCTCATTCTGTCATCACTGGTTTGTTTCAATCGGTTTTGACTGTAAAAGAAAACCGGTGAGGGAAACGAGAGGTGCGGTTCGATTGATAAAAATCGGTGAGAGCGGGGAGGCCGTGCGAGGGGGAGCGAGAGTACGAACGAACGACGTACTAGGCTTTGCTAGAAGGCTTCAAACTGGCACAGATTAGTGGATGTAACAATTTGGTTGTGAGATTAGATAACTCCACTGTGGTACAAGCACTAAACTCAAATGAAGGGCATTCAATGGTGGCGGCGCCGGTGTTACAGGACTGTCGGAATTGTCTTCATGATCTCGGGAAGGTTACTGTCGAGCATTGTATTAGGGAGTCAAACATAGTTGCTCACGAGCTAGCTAAGTGGGGACGTGCTAATCCTCCTGCCGTGTGGATGGAGGCACCCCTGATTTCATTTTTAAGTTTTTAGCTGATGATGTAAGTACTATTTGAAGTTGAATAAAGCTAGCCCGGAGGCCTTCCCGTCAAAAAAACTACACAATTAGGAGTAGAGAAGATTTGCGCCTGGGTGTTCTCCTGATCGTTAATACCGGCCTAAAAAAATGAATAGGCTGGCCCGTACGTCCCCCGTCCGACTTTTTTTTTTTAACAGTAGAAGGGCCTCAAATGATCCAGCTTTCCATTAGATAAGCACACAAGTGCAAATTACAACAGGACCCAAAGAAAAGAAGAAGTTACACACTAGTCCCTGAAACTTGCATAAAGGACCCCGAATAGAGAAATAGGAACGCATTTGGGTCCGAATCTCCTCCCGGATGGATTCCATCCCGCCGGCACCGAGGACGAAGCCACTTGGGTCGACGAAATCTCCATGGCACCATGCCATAGTCTCCATCCAGAAGCAGAACTGCCTCCCTTTTGGCATCTTTTTTTTTTTGAAAAGGAGGATCACCCCCGGCCTCTGCATCTGATCGATGCATGCAGCCATTTTATTAATTATTCTCAGAGACCTTACAAAGCATTACATCAGTAAGCCTGAAGCCACCATCCTGGCGACACCTGTCGCTACTCCTATCCCCTTGATGCAGGGGTGCCGAACGTCCAAGCCTAATACCAAACAGACATTGCACCAAAACCTAACATCTAAAGCCGGATGCCCCATCCCAGCCACATACCGGGAATGGGTCACACACCGGTCCGGCGCACTCACCGAGGCAACCGCCGCCGTCATCCACATAACCATCTCCAGAGCAGGTACTGACGCAAAGACCTTGCGAGGTCAACTGTCAACGCCACCATGGCGCCAGACAGCGCCACCGCCTTGCAGAGCGGAAAGATACAATGGCGATGGAAAGCAAGAGCTAGGACGAGGAGGGTACCACCGCCGCCACCACCCGCACCCCAACAGCGCCCACCGACCACCAAGCTCCCGAAACGGCGCCTTCAAGAAGGATACGACGCCGATGGCGCCGCCGCCGCCCAACAAAGTTAGGGCTTTCGCCCGGGAGAACTAGGGGAAGGGGGAGTGGGGGGATCAAACCTGTCAGACGCCTCCAAGGAGGGACACGGCGCCCTCAGGCGTCGCCGTCGATGGAGCCGACCATGGTCGGCCATGGCTTTCGCCCGGACTGGATTCCCCACCACTAGCACCACCAGCGCCGGTGACCCATGGAATCACGGGCAGGCCGGATGGGGGAGAACACGCCGTACAGGGGGGAGGGGGCGCCAGATCTGGCGCCGTCGGCCACCGGGACCCACGCCACGCCCTCGTCCTCCGAGATCCCGCCGCCCGCGCGGCCAAGAACGCCGGAACCAAACGCCCGCACCACCGCCCGCCGCTAAGCCGGTGATGCCTCACCAGAGGGGCCGCCGCCCTAGATCCGAAGCCCCCCGCGGAAGCAGAGCAGCAGCTGGCCCCGCCGCCACCTTCCTTGGCGGCGCCCCGGGCTTGCCCGGAGACCGCCTCTGGCGGCGGCGAGGAGAGGTGGGGGTGGAGGAGGTCTGGGCACGTCTAGGGTTGGGGGTGGAGGAGGTGTGCGGCTAGGGTTGGGGGTGTGAATCTACCCTCTTGCATCTCCCTTTTGGCATTTTGGCCAGGAGGAATGGATTGGGTCACCATTCGACCAGAAGGTACGACAGATCGACGGAGGAGTTCGGCTGATGGCCACCACGGGCGCCGTAGGTCCTCGAAAACCACCGTCGTCTAAGCACGCCAAACCCATCTGCCGCTACCAGTCCTCCATATCCCCTCTGCTTCCTTTCCATGCCCACGATGGCGACATCAGCCGAGGAGGAGCTGGAGGCCCTCCGCCAGTTCAGGGCAGAACACCTAACTCACCGAAAGCTCGAATCCAACGAGTGACCATCCCCAGAAGCACAACCACTGCAAGATTTGCCTTTCCCTCTCCAAACGTCACCACGACGCCAAGAAGAAAGGAAGGAGACCCCTGAGATGGCTTGTCCTGGAGAAACAACGCACTTATTGAAGAAGCTGACGCCATATCTGGAGCCCTCCCCTTGCCTCCACCATGGAGGGAAGCCGAAGAACCACGCCGGCGACCACCGCATGCTGTGCGCAAGCAGCGACAGACAACACAAACTCGGCATAACGCCAGTCGCCACAAGGGCACGTCCAGACCAAAGCCTAAAAACTACGCTACTATAAACAGAGAGGGCCCGGACTCCTCTCCCTCGGCCTCTCCGGCCGGCAAGGCCGCCGGAGAAGGAGGGGAGAGGAGCCGGGGAGACCGAGCCGACTCTCAAAGGGAGGTGGAGGAGAGAGAGGTTTGTTTCCCGTCCGACTCACTGTTTTTGTATACAAAAGAAAAAAGAGAATCCAGTCCCGACTAGAACATATAAGCTGTCTCTGCGTGGGAAACGACAAAGGGCACCATGAATGAACTTAAACAAAAGGGGAAGAGAACAGACGTGACAAGACACCACCGATTTTAGTTTCAGCTGCTGCACATCGAGACACGATAAACAGCGACGGTTTCTACTCATAGCTCCTACGAAACGCTGGCGCCGCCATCCCACGACCTTTCTTCCAACGCCATCCCACGACCGCACCTCCACGAGTACAAGCATGCCTGACCGCTGGACCGGGGCCAGATTGGATTTCGTCAGACGATATCCCAGCTAGCTATCCAGCCAAGGAAAGGAAATTCCCAACCACGCTCCGTGCTTTCTCCCCTCACCATAAACACAAGAGGCCATGTCGCGGCCGCATGGCGTCCGGCGTCTCTTTCACATCTATGGCGGCTTACTCACATCGCCGGCACCTCCTCCTCCTTCCGATGCCCTTCCGGTTTTGTAGTAGATCGAGTGCCGTCTCGACCCAATTTCCATTGGCCCTTCTGTCGCCTTTGTCGGAGCTCATTCGTCATCCAGAAGCACAGCTAGAGATCGAGGGCATCTAGGTCAAGATCGAGCTATCATTACTAACAGCGATCTTGGTGAACTCCAATACATGCGGATGGTCATCCAGGAGGCTCTTAGGTTGCATCCACCCTCTCCTCTTGTCCATCCTGCGGCGTGAAAGGATTGTACAATGATGGGCTATGACGTGATTAAAGGCAACAGCGTACTTGTTAATATTTTTTCAGATTGTAGGGATCAAAAGTATTGGAAAAATCATGAAGATTTTATACCTGAGAGGTTTCAGAACAACAAAATTGATTACAATGGGACATCCTTTGAATTTGCTCCCTTTGGGGCAGGGCGGAGGCAGTGCCCTGGGATTTCATACGCCGCATCAACCATAGAAATCACACTTGCAAATCTTCTCTACCAATTTGACTGGATGCTTCCTGGTGGGAACACTCCAGATTCACTTGACATGTCCGAAATATTCGGGATCCCTGTATTCGGAAGAAAATATCCCCTTCAACTAAGAGCTATTCCAAGTGCATGCTCCAGAGCAATCAAGACATAGATTACTTGGTAACATATCCTACAATGAAGCAACATATGTTGCCAGACAAAAAAGTTTGTGAGCTTTATATGTTTCTGCTCTCTTATTTTGCTTGGAGGCTTGTATTTTTTATTTATTTTCATGCTGGAAACAACTCTTCATTACCTCTCCAGCATCAAGTGTTCTCGTAGATTAGATCGCATGTTGCACGGAGATGCATGATATGGCTCAGTGACTTCACTTTTGTGATGGAAACAACTTATCTACAACCTCCAAATTAATAGTCGTTGTTGGAGGTCATGGTTGTTGATGCGTGATTTTTAGACTTGTGCAGTTCTAACATGGTCCCTCTTACCTCCTCTTTTGACATGAGAGGTAAAAGTATAAAATAGATCTGAGTCATTTACTTCATTAATTAGTGACCTGATTAACTCTTACCTTCTTACCTCATATGTACAAAGAGGAGGTAAGAAGGACCATGTTAAAAGAAAATCGATTGACCTTTTTTTATCCGTGTTTAGACTGGATATGGCCAGATTACTACCCCTTTGATTTGTCCACTAATAATGAACCAATCAATCACTAGTAGAAAACAGGCCTTTGGTCCAGGCCAGAATATTGCATTAGTCCCGGTCGTGTTACGAACCGGGACTAATGGGTGTATCAGCCCCGGTTCATGAGGCCAGGACGCCGGCCGGGCCTCGGCGGGCACCAGTCCCGGTTCGTCTGACCCCTTTAGTCCCGGTTCCAGACACGATCCGGGACGAAATGTCCTCGCTCCTGACGCAGCCCCTTTAGTCTCGCTTGGTGGATGGAACCGGGACTAAAGGGCAGTCTTCTGTCCCGGTTCTAGCCACCAACCGGGACTAAAGATATGCCTATATATATGCTTGCCCCTGCCCGCTCACTCCTCTGTTTTTTGGCCGGCCGGTGTGTGGGAGGTGTGTGCTGTTCTGCTCTCACCTCCTATGCACACGAGGTGTTCGATGAAATGCCCGAGCCACGCTTATGCTTTCTCCTCTCCAAGCTCGACCTCCAAGCTCCATTTTCCCCAAGATTTGTCTAGGTTTGGCGGCCGTCACGTCCCGTCCCCGTTCTCACCGTCGTCAATCGCCCGCGCCGATCTCGTCGCCGGCACCACCGTGGTGAGCCTCTTGTTCTTATCTTCTTTTTAAAAAAAAATCTTACTTGTATGATTTACATAGATACTTGTATAAATTTCTTACTTTTATTATTGTTTGTTATTATATAGTGCCATGGTTATGGTATCCGCCCACGTCGGCCCTCGTCCGGTCTATGATTCGGATGTGGTCTATTATCTTTTATAACTATTTGTTTCATTTAGTGTTTATGACAATTATGCCGACCAACGTGACATAGATGTGTTTACCTAGGAGGTATGTGAACCAAAAATTCCAACCGACCCTCTTGTCGAGAGGTTAAATTTAGTTGAAAAAGAAAACGAGTATTTGAAAGAAAAATTGAAAAGAATTGAGGAGGAGAAGATGAAATTGGACTTGCATGTTGCCGATGTCGTCGATGACCACAAGATCAAGATGAATGCAATGCGCTTGAAGATTAGAAAGATAAGAAACTATGCCATTGATAATGAGGCTTGGTATCATTATGCTGTTGGATCAATTGTTACCTTAGTTGCGATTATGATCGCATTTGTTGTTGCATTTAAATGTTTTAATAGTTGTATGTTAGTTTCAATTTATGTTTTAATTAGATGCTCTAGAGAGCTCTATGTTGTTCTATGAGAACTATGTATGAACTTTATGTATTTATTTTTTCAGTAATAACATTTGATCACTAGTGTCCTTTGGTTGTAATGTAATGATGAACTTGTATTAATTTGGTCACTTCTCTATTCATGATGTTCTGTAATGGTTTTTGATACACTTAATTATATAATGCACGTAGATGAACCGGCAATGGATGTACGGTGACCGACGCACCTTCGAGTACATTGAGGGCCTGCATAAATTTCTCGAAGTGGCTGAGGCAAACAAGCAGAATTGTTTTATGTATTGTCCATGTACTGTCTGTGAGAATACGAAGGATTACTCTAACTCAAAAACCCTTCACTCCCACCTGCTTGAGAAGGGTTTCATGCCACACTATAATGTTTGGACCAAGCACGAAGAAAGAGGGGTTATGATGGAAGACAACGAAGAAGAAGAGGATGATGACAGCTATCCTATGTTCCCTGAATACGGTGATACTGCAACGGGAGAAGCTGAAGATCAAGAGGCACCAGATGATGTGCCCGATGATGATCTTCACCGGGTCATTGTTGATGCACAGAGAGAATGCGAAAGTGAAAAGGAGAAGTGGAAGTTCGATCGCATGTTAGAGGATCACAAAAAAGGGTTGTACCCAAACTGCGAAGATGACAACACAAAGCTCGGTACCACACTGGAATTGCTGCAATGGAAGGCAGACAATGGTGTATCTGACAAGGGATTTGGTTCGCTACTGAAAATAATGAAGAAGAAGCTTCCAAAGGATAACGAATTGCCCGACAGTACATACGAAGCAAAGAAGGTTCTCTGCCCTCTAGGATTGGAGGTGCAGAAGATACATGCATGCCCTAATGACTGCATCCTCTACCGCGGTGAGTACGAGGAATTGAACGCATGCCCGGTATGCAGTGCATTGCGGTATAAGATCATTAGAGATGACCCTGGTGATGTTGAGGGCGAGCGTCCCAGGAAAAGGGTTCCTCCCAAGGTGATGTGGTATGCTCCTATAATACCACGGTTGAAACGTCTGTTCAGAAACAAAGAGCATGCCAAGTTGTTGTGATGGCACAAAGAAGACCGTAAGAAAGACGGAAATTTGAGAGCACCCGCTGACGGGTCACAGTGAAGAAAAATCGAGAGAAAGTGGGGGAACTTTGCAGGTGACGCAAGGAACGTATGGTTTGGTTTAAGTGTAGATGGCATTAATCCTTTTGGGGAGCACAGCAGCAAGCATAGCACATGGCCCGTGACTCTATGTTTCTATAAACTTCCTCCTTGGTTGTGCATGAAGCGGAAGTTTATTATAATGCCAGTGCTCATCCAAGGCCCTAAGCAACCCGGTAACGACATTGATGTGTACCTAAGGCCATTAGTTGAAGAGCTTTTACAGCTGTGGAATGGAAAAGGTATACGTGTGTGGGATGAGCATGAACAAGAGGAATTTGACCTACGAGTGTTGTTGTTTGTAACCATCAATGATTGGCCTGCTCTTAGTAACCTTTCAGGACAGACAAACAAGGGATACAACGCATGCATACACTGTTTAGATGATACCCAAAGTATATATTTGGACAAATGCAAGAAGAATGTGTACCTGGGACAACGTCGATCTCTTCCAACCAAGCATGCCTTAAGAAAGAAAAGCAAGCATTTCAAAGGTGAGGCAGATCGCCAGAAGAAGCCCGTCCTCCGTAATGGTGATGATATACTTGATATGGTCAAGAATTTATAAGTAATCTTTGGAAAGGGTCCTGGCGGACAATCTGTTCTGAATGACGCTGAGGGACACGCACCCATATGGAAGAAGAAATCTATATTTTGGGACCTACCCTATTAGAAAGACCTGCAGGTCCGCTCTGCAATCGACATGATGCACGTGACGGAAGAATGTTTGCGTGAATGTGCTAGGCTTCTTGGGCGTGTGTGGGAAGACAAAAGATACACCGGAGGCACGGGAGGACCAGCAACGTGTGAACGAAAAAGACGGCATGCATCCAAAGCAGTATCAAGGTCCTGCCAGCTACGCTCTAACCAAAGCAGAGAAGGAAATCTTCTTTGAATGCCTGCTCAGTATCAGGGTCCCGTCTGGCTTCTCATTAAATATAAAGGGAATAATAAACATGGCAGAGAAAAAATTCCAGAACCTAAAGTCTCATGACTACCACGTGATTATGACGCAACTGCTTCCGGTTGCATTGAGGGGGCTTCTACCAGAAAATGTTCGATTAGCCATTGTGAAGGTATGTGCATTCCTCAATGCAATTTCTCAGAAGGTAATCGATCCAGAAATCCTACCAAGGTTACAGAATGATTTGGTCCATTATCTTGTCAGCTTCGAGTTGGTGTTCCCACCATCCTTCTTCAATATTATGACGCACATCCTAGTTCACCTAGTCGACGAGATTGCCATTCTAAGTCCTGTATTTCTACACAATATGTTCCCCTTTGAGAGGTTCATGGGAGTCTTGAAGAAATATGTTCGTAATCGTGCTAGGCCAGAAGGAAGCATCTCCACGGGCCATCAAACAGAGGAGGTCATTGGGTTTTGTGTTAACTTTTTTCCTGACCTTAAGCCGATTGGTGTCCCTAAATCGCGGTATGAGGGAAGACTGAGTGGAAAAGGAACGCTAGGAGTGGATTCAATAATATGTAGGGACGGGCATTCCTGGGCGCAAGCACACTACACAGTTCTACAGAATTCTACCTTGGTGGCCCCGTATATCAATGAACACAAGAATATTCTACGCTACAAACACCCGGAGTAGTCTGACGACTGGATTACACGTGAACACATCGGGACTTTTGGCGGTTGGTTGCAAATGCATCTCATGGATAACAACACTGTTGGAGATGACCTGTACTTGTTGGCCCGGACACCATCTTCGACTGTATTGACTTACCAAGGGTACGAGATAAATGGTAATACATTTTACACGATCGCCCAAGATAAAAAGAGCACCAACCAAAACAGTGGTGTCCGCTTTGATGCAGCAATCACCAATAGGGAAAAGCACACATATTATGCTTATATAGAGGAGATATGAGAACTTGACTATGGACATGAATTTAAGGTCCCTTTGTTTCGGTGCAAACGGATCAATCTGGCAGGAGGCGGGGTACAGTTAGACCCGCAGTACAGAATGACAACAGTGGATCTCAACAATCTTGGGTACACAGACGAACCATTCGTCCTAGCCAATGATGTGGCGCATGTTTTTTATGTGAAGGACATGTCTACCAAACCGAGAAAAAAAAAGATAAGAAAGCGAATACATCAAACGATGAGCCAAAGCGCCACATAGTTTTTTCAGGGAAAAGAAATATCGTGGGAGTGGAGGACAAGACAGACATGTCTGAAGATTATGAAAAGTTTTTATGAAATTCCTCCCTTCAAAGTGAAGGCTGACCCAAGCATCTTGTTAAACGATGAAGATTATCGATGGTTACGGCGCAATAAGCAAGGGACAAACGCGAAGAAAAAGTGAAGACTTTCTCTCCACAACTATTCTGATGATGGCTTTGATCTAGAATATCACTACAGTTACATGTCAAGAAATGGAAACCCTTTTGTAATAGATGAGTTTTCGTCCGAAACCCTGTTACTTCGAAAGAGATTGTCTAGTTTGTACACAAAGTGCATCCGGTTTTTCCCGTAACCCTCTCAACTTTTTAGCACATGCTATATGGGTAAAATTATGATACCATGCCAAGTTTCAACCTTTTCAGAGTTCATTTGCAGTGCTTGTCAATTTCAGGGTCATTTAGCTCAAAATAAATCATGAAATGCATGAAAAATAGCAAATGAAGTCAGAAAAGGGTTGAAAATTGATGATGTGACTTTGAATGGTGCATATTGAATGCAGAAAAAGTCTGGAGTTAAAATATATTTAAGAAAATGAAATCCCTTTTGTAATAGATGAGTTTTCGTCCGAAACCCTGTTACTTCGAAAGAGATTGTCTAGTTTGTACACGAAGTGCATCCAGTTTGAATGAACTAATAGCAAAAAGAATGAACTAAAAAGCTTTTATAAAACTCTAATAGCAAAAAGAATGAACTAAAAAGATTTTATAAACCTCTAATAGCAAAAAGAATGAACTAATAAGATTTAATAAAACTCTAATAGCAAACAGAATCGACTAAAAACAATCAAAATAATATTAACTAAAATTATCAAAGTATTTATTTGTTAAAAACTTTAATAGTAAAAATAATTTTCATAAAGTATATTTTGTTACAAGCTTTAATACAAAACTAAAAAGCTTTTATAAAACTCTAATAGCAAAAAGAATCAACTAAAAAGAATCAAAATAATATTAACTAAAAGTATTAAAGTTTTTATTTGTTAAAAACTTTAATAGTTAAAAGCTTTTATAAAACTCTAATAGCAAAAGGAATCAACTAAAACATATGCAAAAAATAATGTTAAAATTTTAAAAACATAATATATGCAAAAAATAAAAAAAGGCGTGCCTACTAGCCACAACGGCCAACGACTAGAAACCCTAGAAATGAGCCAGGATGCAGGCCCGTAGTGCCCAACAGGGCTTGAGATAGGCATGTACTGCTTGCAATAGAGAGAAGCTCGAGAGGGCAGCGCCAACAGCGCTTATAAACCACTCCGAGCCCCTCTCGACTAGCGAGGTGGGACTAAACTTTTGGCTGCGGGAAGCACAACCCTTTAATCCCGGTTGGTGGCTCCAACCTCCTTTAGTCCCGGTTGGTGATACCAACCGGGACTAAAGGGCCGTGCTTCCCGCCCTTTGGGCTGCTGAAATTTACCTTTAGTCCCAGTTGGTGGCTCCAACCGGGATGAAAGGGGGGCCTTTAGTCCCGGTTCACTAGTAGAAAACAGACCTTTCATCCAATGCATTAGTCCCGGTCTGGTTACGAGCCGGTACTAAAGAGGCTATTAGTACCGGCTCGTGCCGGCGACCTTTAGTACCGGCTCGTAAGGAACCTTTAGTACCGGTTCGTGTCACAAACCAGTACTAAAGGGGGCGTGCCAGGCTTTTGGTCAGACCGGGCCCCGCGTGCCTCTTTAGTACCGGTTCATGGCACGAACCGGTACTAAAGGTTGCCCTTTAGTACCGGTTGGTGACACCAACCGGTTCTAAAGACTTGGGCCCCGTGTGGCAGGCTTTTGGTCAGACTTGGGCCCCGCATGCCTCTTCAGTACCGGTTCGTGGCACAAACCGGTACTAAAGGCCCTCTAGAACTGGTCTGAAATTTGTCTCTACCCCCCCCCCCCCCCCCCCCGTGTATCGCCATTTCAGTTTTGAAAAAAAAAAATGATAAAAACTTCAAAAATTAAAATCCTTCGAGATGTAGTTATGTTAATACATCTATTAGTTAGGAAAATAAAAAAACATAAATTTCAACATGTTTTGCAAAAAAATGTTATGAAAACGTAAAACGGCTGTAACTTTTGCATGCGATGTCGGAAAAAAACGTATAATATATCAAAAATGTTCAGAACGAAAATCCGCATCCGAATTTGACCACCTATGGCCGTTTTGCAATTTTTAGAATCCTCAAATTCTAAAAGGAAAAAAAGTTATGCTCAAACTTCAGTTTTTTTGAATTTTGGTTAAATCTGGTCAAACTACTTATTCAAGAATATTAGTGTTACTAAATAATTATTCAAGAATATTAGTGCTGCTAAATAATTATTTCAGTTTTTTGAATTTTGGTCAAATCTGGTCAAACTGCGGTCAAACTATGGTCAAACTACTTATTCAAGAAATATTAGTGTGTTACTTAATAATTATTGGTTTTAAGAATAATAGTTTCAAACTCAAACGGTGTAACGTGTCACTTCATGCTCAAGTTCAACTCCTAAGGGTTAATAGGATTGACAGCTTACTATTGTCAGGAAAAGAACAAGTGCAGACTTGGAAACAAGGGGGAATAGAACTCGAAAGTTAAGCGTGCTCAGGCTGGAGTAGTGAGAGGATGGGTGACCGGTCGGGAAGTTAGACGATTTGGAATGATGAGGGGTGATTAGAGATTAGAAATCAAATTGAGCAGTGATGAGGGGTAGTTAAAGATTAAATTCAAATAATTCAGAAATAATGTACTATCATCGGTCGTCGGTTGGTAGTTAAAGCTTAAATTCAAATAATTCAGAAATTTGAAAATCGAACAAATTTTTTTTCCAAAAAAATGAAAAAATTTCTTTAGTACCGGCACCAACCGGTACTAAAGGTCCTCCACCACCAGCCCACGCAGGCAGCCACGTGGAGGGCCTTTAGTACCGGTCCATGGGCCAACCGGTACTAAAGGTCTGGACCTTTAGTCCCGACCCTTTAGTACCGGTTGGGGAACCGGTACTAAAGGCACATCCCGACCGGGACTACTGATCGACATTCTCCTAGTGGTTGGAGCCACCAACCGGGACTAAAGGGGGGCTATATAAATGGCACTTAGAGAAATTTCCAATCCATCTGCAGTTTCTTCTTTCCTCTCCCCCGACAGCGCCGACGACGACCTCGATGCCACCAGGCTGCCAGATTTTGCCGTCGACGCCCTATCCGCACCCTGCCTCTCGCTAACGCCCTCGACGCCCTCGCGGAGCCCTGCCCCTCTGCCCCGACGCGTGCCCTGCCCCGACACCGCCGCTCCCCGACGCCACTACGCCCCTGCCCCGACGCCGCCGCTCCACAGATAGTACTCCCTCCACCCCTCTCCTCCCTCCTTCCTCTCTCTTCCACCCCCCTTCGTCCATGTTCTAGCTGTGGCCATGGATCTCGGGGTTGCGCGCTAGAGTTCTTGTGTTCTTGTTGATATATCATACATGTTACTTGTTTGATGATTTGCTGAGCAGATTATGCTATTAGAGTTTTATAATGGATGGATGGATTGATGTATGTATATATCTATGGATGGATGGATTGATGATTTGCTGACCATGTATATATGTATATATGTATGGATGGAGAAGATTATGTATCAATCAAACTCTAATAGCCACCTAACCATGTATGTATACAAGTAAGTAGTGCATGCTTTGCATGCTTAGAATCAGTTCCATCTCAATGTTAAATTTCAGGACATTTCAAAACTTCATTATTGATTATCACAATGTTGCAAACTTATCTAGTTTTATGCCGGTATGGCATGCAATAAAGGAATTCAATAAGTCGACCATTGAGATATATATGAGTTATTACATTGTGAGAAGAACAATTATCTGACTATAAATTTTATTTATTGAATTTTAAATTTAAAAATGATACATACACGGGTCTGCAGAAGATAAGTCTGGACAGATCAAATTCCATTATTTTTTCGTTCCAGTATATTTCCTCTGAATTATGATCGATTTCAGCGACAACTTAATATGGATCAGAGGGGTATATGAACTGATTTTTAGTATAAAGTTTTCTTATATACAACAAAAGTGTTTTTTTGCGAGGTACAACAAAAGTTTTTTTTCTTATTTCCACCCCCTTCTGTATTTTCCAAAAAAATTGTTTATCGCCATGCTCCATGGTTGAGACTCTCTCGCTTCTCTTTCTCCATCCAAAACTATCTAAAGCAGGCGACTGAGTTCTGAACGAATGGGAAATCATCTCATCAAATATGCATATGCCAACCACGCCATTCCCCAAGTCAGTCAATACCCTGCAATCATGCAGTACAGCCAACTCGAAGAACTCTCCCAAAACATCACCTCGCTCCTCGCTATTGCGATTAGCACGCAGGCCGCCGGGCGTTCCTGTCCGTGCATATGCTCGGCTCGGCCTGCTACACACACAGATGCACAACAGTAGCAAGCAGGTGAACTTTTCCTAAACTGATAATCAGTAGATGGTTCTGGAAAACAGCAGAATCTTCACTGGTACCATAGCTAGTACTGTAGATGCGAATCCCAGCATTTTGAACCATTCGATGGACTATATCAACGGTTCACAATCGTTCCCAGTGTTGAGATTCAAAACTTAAAAACTGATACACTATATAGTAGTATAGATATGGATGGATGGATGGATTGATGTATATAGAAAATGTTCATATGTAGAGTAAAACACTTATATGAAGTGTCTCCATTAGAACTATAGAACAATGGCGATCATCTACTCTTCTCAAGATCGATGGATGGATGGATGTATATATATAGAAAATATTGATATGATGAAAATAATTTATATATGAAAATCAACCAGAAAAATATGACGAATCCGAATATGCCCTCCGTTCGTCTGTCACAAGCAGCTAGCATAGCGAACCTGGAACCGTCCCCCTCCGTTTCATCTCTCCGAAAATGCAGACTTCGGGAAAACATTCCCGGATGTTATCCCCCTTCACCTATATCGTGTAGTGCCGCGTTAGAACACCCCTAACTCTCTTGGGAATTCAACATATCCCCGATAACTTCAACATGAGGGGGGGGGGGTCCGCAAGTTTCTATATGGAGGGAATGATTTTTGAAAACAGAGAACTACTTTTTAAATAGAGGAAACTCTGTCAAGTGTTGTATTTTGGTGACAATTTTTTTTTTGTTGTATGTGATAGCTAGTTTGAAGTGTCAATGCTTTATGTGCAGAAACTATGGATCACAGAGACTTAGAAAAAGAAGAGTTGTTGGGGGATATAATCCGCGATGGAGGTGATGATAATATCTTATTGTGGCTCAACGACGCCGATGGTGATAGAAGAGAGGATGCCGGCTCCGGTGATCCAATGGAGGAGGAAGGAGATC
Source organism: Elymus sibiricus (assembly GCA_039707655.1). Taxonomy (NCBI): domain Eukaryota; kingdom Viridiplantae; phylum Streptophyta; class Magnoliopsida; order Poales; family Poaceae; genus Elymus; species Elymus sibiricus. The sequence goes on from CM077675.1 coordinate 538,313,525, forward strand.
ATGATGGCTCCGGTGATGGAATGGAGGAGGAAGGAGATCATGACGGCTCCGGTGAAAGAATGGACAAGGGAGCCTTAACTATTTCAAAGTCCGGCGAGGTATATATATATATATTAATTAAGTCTCTGCTGACTAGATACATTAATTGTTTTGTATGTACATATATTAATGCTTCTTTCTTCTTTCAGCCCTCCGGATCGAGCCAAACTTCGGTAAGGAGACGAGGCCCGAAGAAAAGGTTGGACCCGGATGAAAGGTTCACGATCGAAGAAGTCTCTCCAGAAGGCCAACCGATTGCTCCCAAGCGGACCAAGGACAAATTCATACATCAGTGCGGAGTTATTGTTAGGGACAGTGTCCCGATCAGCATCCAAGAATGGAATAAGAAGAAGGACCCTGAAGTTCCTTATGTCCACGATAGACTGAAAGATGATCTTTGGAACTCGCTATTGAGAAATTTCAGCCTACCGCCAGAGGAGGATCCGAATAACCCAGTTATACAGCGAAAGGTCAAGGCGTTTGCTCTTAAGAAAATGGCAGAACTATTCAAGAACTGAAAGAAACTATTGAACAAAAAGTTTGTCAAGAAAGACGAGACTCCAGAATTCAAAGGTCAATACTTGAAGATAAAAGATCACTGGCCCGCATTTGTGGCCTACAAGAAATCGGAGAAGGCCAAGCAAAGGTCACATATAAATAAGCAAAATGCTGCAAAGAAGCAGTATCATCATGTTACGGGGTCAGGTGGCTACAGCAAAGCCCGGCCTACATGGGACAAAGATGAGCAAGAACTTCTTGCTAAAAATGGAAAACCAGCGACATTTCATTGGCCAGATCGGGCAAGGACTTTGTTCTTCGGGGTTGGGGGAACTTTGGACCCAGAATCAGGGAAGTGTGTTTGGATGAAAGCTCAACTTCAACCACCCGTCACAAGGCTTGAGAAAGCAATCAAGAAAGCGCTGGAAGGGAGGTTCGTTCCCGACAGAGAGAAGGACGAGCTGTCAATGGCCCTCGGGAATCCTGAACACCCTGGACGAACACGAGGCACATCAAGCTCCGTTCCGTGGGTGCATGGGTTTCCCGATAGCACTGGTTATAGAAGCCGACAGAGAAAGAAGAAAGAGGAAGCAAGAGAAATGCAAAAGATCAATGAAAGATTAGCGAAACTAGAGGCACTTGAGAGCTAGCGAGCTATCGGCCCACCATCTCAGTGGCACGAAGATCCTTCATTGGATACTACCCACGATGCTACCCCACCATCTCAGCGGAGAAGCAGCGTGGCTTCCACGGAGCTCGTTCAGCCTGATAGCACGGCTCCTCGCTACCCCGTGGATGGTATCACGGATAATGAACATTGTGTGCTAATGGCGAAATGCCATAACCTAAACTTGAAGGTGGCGGTTTGCTATGTCTTACCTCCTCGACCTGATGCAACTTTCCATTTCACTCCGGTTCTAGCTGGCTTTGCTATTGTCGGGGTGGATGAAATAATGGACGGATTTGATGGGCTGGAGCTTGAGTACGCTACAGGTGAAGGGGAGAATCTTCTTCAAAATGCCTTAAGGACTACCTGTCTATGGAGAAAGGAACACATCCTACTTCCATACTAGACGCCGCCTCAGCAGACCCAACCGAAGGAGGCCCCGGTGCCTGAGTCGTCTCCGGTGCGTCAGCCGTCTTCGGTGCGTCAACCGTCTCCGGTGCGTTAGTCGTCTCCGCTGCCTGAGTCCTCTCGGCACGTCAGCCGTCTCCACCGCCTCAACGGACTCTGACAGAGGAGGCCCCTAAGCAGAAACCTCCTTTGCCTCAGCTGTCTCCGCCGCGTTAGCGGACTCCGCCTCCTCCGCTGCCTCACGAACAACGAAAGAGAGCCGCCGCCGCTCCGGCGGCTAGCAGCAGTACGAAACGAAGAAAATCCGAGCAGGCCCAAGCCTCAAGGTTCCTCCCAAGTTACCCTATGAGAGGACTGAGGAGGAACTCAACCAGATCGTGACTGAAGAAGTGAGACGCCAGCTTGAACCGAAACGTCCGCCTCCAATGGAAAAAGTAGATCCGGTGAAAGCGAAGCGAACTCTGGATGCCCTTCGGCGACAACCACCGCCTCCGCCGCAATCAAACTATGACCGATGTAGTCAAAAGACATTTGATCAAGCCAGGCCATCGGGAAGCTTAGGTAGTAGTGGCACAAGAAGTGGGAAAACAATTCCCAGCTCGGCGAACAAGAACTGAAATCGTGCCCTCCGCTCAAGGTGGTTACCGATATCGCTAATGATCCAGAGAAAGCAGCCGGTGGTCTTGCTATCACTGCTGGTGATTACCTGCCCGATTCGGTACAGTTCAAAAAGGCCGAGGTAGTACCATCCTTAAGATACGAGCACGGGAAGCCTCTCATCAGACGTGAGGAGCTCAAGGGGCTACCAACGAGGATGCGACAATTGCATGAATGGTACTTGGAAGACTGCAAGGATGGGACCGACAATATCTTCGTGGGAATTAAAGATGAGCACTTCTTCAATGGAGTCCAGGCGTTGTTCGTTGAATTTGATGAATTTTTTCAGTTATACAATCAAAAGGACCTCAACAAAACTATGGTCAGTTCCTATTGTCCGTAAGTATTTTTTCTGTTAAGTCTTTAGCTCAGCTCGTTCATTGCATGTATAATTATCCTCACACTATATTATATGCAGATTGAAGATAATCGAATGCAGAAAACAACAAATCTACGACATTGGATTCATTAACCCAAATACCATAAATGAACATGCGTTAAAACACAACCCCCGAGAAATAGAGCAAAACTTGCTACGGGCGTTACTTTGACAACAAGACAGAAGGGAAATACTATTTCCTTGCAACTTCCAGTGAGTGTTACTGTCTTGTACGTGCATATTCTGTTTCGCTTACTCGAGGTTAAGTGTAATTGATGAGTTATGCGTGTGCATAGTTTCCACTTTATTCTGCTAGCCATTCGGCCTGAGGAGGGAGTAGTACTTGTCTTGGACTTGAGACGTAAAGATCCTAAGGACTGGACGAATATGAGTGAAATGCTTCAGAAGTAAGTTAAATCATTATCGCACCATATCAGCAACTTTCTTCATTTCCTGACATCAAGTAAGCATTTTCTTTGCCGTGCAGGGTTTGGAAAAAGTTCACCAACAAGGCTAGGGGTGAATGGAGAAAGGAGCTGCGATTTTCACACCCCAAAGTAAGTACTAGCTACTAGCTAGTACCGCACATCGTCTCTCATTGATTCTAGTTTCAATACCATTATCATGCTTGATTATCATTTTGATTGAATTCTATTCTCGTAAATTGCTTGTGGCAGGCACCCGACACTAATTTATGTGCATACTACGTTTGCGAGTTCATTCGCCACTCGACCTCTGAGCGGGACATATCTCCAGAACAATTTGAAGTACGTAAACAATATTCACATTTTAATTTTATTACCATCAATTGTGTTGAGTTTCATTCATATATATATTGACCCCTTCTTTAAATTAGATCTGGCAGAAGCGGGACGAACTCCTACCAACTAATCGCATACGAGCAATTCAAGAGGAATTGGCGGGATTCTTTGTTGAGCATGTCATACCTAAAGACGGAGAATGCCATCGGGATATGAATTGCGATCTTGGTAAAGGATCGTAAGAGATGTTATATTGTATATATCGATGAATGTGTACTATATGTAATAGCGTTGAATAGATTTACGAAAACTTGTTGCATTATTCGACCAAGCACGGGGAAAGAGAGGTCACTTCTCTCTATATATTGATCATGACGATGTTGTGTAATGGTTCCTTCATTGCTATATGTAGTAGCTAGCGTCGAGTTGAATGAAAAGCATAAAATAAAAATGATAAACACAAAAAGAAAAGGGGAAACACAATATGAAACCCCTAAACCCTCCAAAACCCCTAAACCCCTCCTTTCAAAAAAAACCCAGCGCCTGGCAGGTGCTGACGCATGGCTGCCTTTTAGTCCCGGTCGGTGTTACCAACCGGGACTAAAGGTCCTCCTGCCTGCTGTTGGCTTAGGAACCGGAACTAAAAGTGATGGGCATTAGTCCCAATCGTTTTGTCCCGGTTGCAGAACCGGGACTAAAGGAGCTCCACATAGACACCCGCCTGCCTGGACACATTCATGACTTTTACTTTCTTTCCGTCATGTCATTCATGAAGTACCATCCTGAATTATACCATACCTATTTTACTCTGGCCACAGTCATGAAGTTTATCCGATTTTTCTTATACAAATTGTTACTACTTAAACCAAATAACTAGTATGGTCTGAATTACTATGTAAGTACTTTCTCCGTTTGAAAAAGTAAGTCGCCGTGGCATTTTTTCAAAAAAAAAAACCTTCATGTTTGCCCGCCCAAACCCGCACCCCCCCTCCATCTTCCTCCGCCACCGTCTGACTCCAACGCCGCACAGCTCCTCCGCGCCACTGCGCTGCCGCGCAACTCCACCACGCCACACCGATGCGCAGCTCCCCCGCACTCCCACACAACTCCCTAGCCGCACAACTCCTAAAAACTCCCCATTTCCCTGCAGTGATGACGACCAGGCTTCTGGGCAACCAACCGTAGCCAATCAAGGCGAATCGCCAGCAGCCACGCTGTGCCGGCGGCATCATGCTGGTCGGCGCCCTTCTTCTAACGACTTGCCGACTCCGCCCCGTCCATAGTTGCTCGAGCTCGACTCCTCCATGCCGGACGCCACCTCACCCTCGCTGCCGGGTGATGCCTCGCCCTCGCCGCCGGTGAGTTCCTGAGCTCTCTCTCCTCTTCTCGCTGCTGGTAATATTGTTGGTACTGTCAACTGTGGCTACTGAAACTGTGGCTAATGTTGTTAGAGTACTGTCAATTCTCGGTGCAAACTTCAATTTTTAGCTACAATAAAGAGAAGATAAATGTTTGTTGTTGTGGCTACTGAAAATGTATGGAGTACTCTAGTTTATCCTGTTGGTGTAAATCTTTGATGCATCCTAGCTACAGAGACTATATGGAGTACTCTAGTGTATCTGATGACCTTTGAATTAAATGGATCGACATGTTTGTTAATTGAAACTGTTCCTAGTGAGTACTCTATCCACAATGTACGAATGATCAATAGTGTATTTGATATTGTTGGTGATCTTCGAATTAAATGGATCAGATTGTTAGCCACAAAATTCAGGTTCCAATCGTGGTAAATTAACTCTTGTTAGCCCATTTTACCTGATTGCAATTTGAGAGAATCCTTATAACAAGGGTAGTTCAGTAAGATAATAAGAAGTATTTCTTCAGTCATCAGGAGTAGCAATATCCTAATCTTTTCATTTTTCATCCGGCGATGGAGTTCCTCAAAAATTGCTCACATGGTTGATCCAGAGGCTGAAATATTTTCTTTCCAATATTCTTGTTGTGGCCAAATTAGTCCTATCAAATGAAACTACATACTCCTATCACATGGAGTCAAATTACTCTTTTATTTGAATTTTTCTTGTTTAGGCCAAATTACTCCTATCGTATATATGGAGCTACATACTCCTATCATATGGAGCCAAATTGCTCTTTTATTTGAATTTTTCTTGTTGTGGCCAAATTACTCCTATCATATGGGTCACAGAGTTTCTTAGTATTTGCATACCTAGCTAGTTTTCCTTCCTTTTTTTTGTATAGTTAGATAAAGCTCATTGGTGGCGTGCCTTACTATGCTTTGTTTTATTTATGAAAAGTGCATATGTTTAGCTTTCACAAGTCATTTGTTCATAAGACTAGTCACAATGAAAGTACTATAGGTAGTATTATGCATGTCAACTAGATATTTTTAATTATGTGCCACACAATTAAATAAGGAAAAATAGGGTTGAGTATCATAATATGATACCATATCATATTAATGATCTACTAGTATGTGTCTTGCACGGCAACAAAATATGACTACTATGATACCATGTAATGATATTTTGCACCGTGAAGATAGTATCATACACTAGTATCGTATGCATGATACTAGTACATGATACTTCCCATTGTGACTAGCCTAACTGCAAGTGGATTGATCAACTACCGATATGCATGCAAGCTAAACTAAATGATTCAACCTGACAGTCCATGTTATGTGCTTTAGTTTATTAGCTCCATCCAACGTAGTTGTCTGCTAACGTCTGAGTGTAGGTTACTCTGCGCAATTTTTCTCTATATCTGCACAAAACTGTACACTGGCTAGCATAATAGTTTACTCTGCCCAAAATACTTTTACTATCTTTTCCGAAGATCTAGAGAAACATGACCTAATCAATTGTCAAGATTCACCAAACACCATAAGTTATGTCCAATGGAAACACAAGCAAGCTTTTATGACATGCCATAATATATTTGTAACCATGACCAGAGGGTCACGAGACAGACCTAAATGTGTACTTTATGATGTGTAGACATCTTGCAGGGTTAGAGGGGGAAGTTCTCCTATGTGTTTTTCTTTTCTTCACTAACATTGAGATCCAATAGCTAATGTTGATTTTCCTTCTTCAGGATGCTGCCAAGAATCCATGCGGAATATTTTGTGGAAACGTCCCATGGTTCAATATTTTTTTACGCTTAACTTCGTCTGTGTAGCATGCTCATGCATTTGATGCCTCATGAATGTCTAATGCAAGTTATTGATTTTGAATTCTTTTTTATTTGAATTTTGGTTCTCATGGATGACTCTATAAAACATGAGTTGTGTTACGTTTATACTACATAAGTTTATATAAAGTTTGTAATAGAACAAAGTCGGACAAACTTGGTAGATGTTTTTCCTTTTTGGTTGTTCAATAGTGTTGGTTATAGCCCAGTTTTATGGGTGCACATATATCGATAATATAGCTGTCTCGTGATCCTCTCTCTGGTTATGTTACGAACATGTTATGGTACATCGCAAAACCTTGCTCATGTTTCCATTGGCTATGACCTATGGTCTTCAGGGAATCTTGCTCATGTAGAGAATTCATTAAGTTTGTTATATCTAGAAACAAATGACCTACATAAATACTCACAGCTCCCCTTAACCTACACTGTTTTTTGTTTGTGAATCTCTTAATCTACACTTAATTGAGTTATGACAGTGGCAGGCAGCTGCCTTGGACAGAGATAATTAACTAATTCCATAAGGAAGTCTGTTGTCAGGTTACCTATCTACTCCCTTCATTTTTATTTACTCTGCATATTAGAGTTGACTGAACTCAAACTTTGTAAAGTTTGACCAAGTTTATAGAAAGGAATATAAATAGTTACCATAACAAATCTATATGATGTGAATGTATATTCTATAATGAATCTAATGATACAAATTTTTCATTGTATATGTTAATATTTTTTTCTATAAACTTTGTCAAAGTTTACAAAGTTTGACTTTGACCAAACCTAATACGCGAAATAAATAAAAACGGAGGGAGTATCTTGTTTAATCTGTGTAGTCATTGGTTTAAATTTTTCATCCACAACGGTAATTGATCCATCCACGTGCCCACCACATGCAGTTTGCAACAAAAGGAGCTGGCATGATCAACCATAGAGTACCCTAGGGCTTATATAAGTATATAACTGAACTGAAACTTTAAGCATGCATGCCTGGAACCTGAACCAAAAAGAAAGAAATTAGAGCCGGCCTGATGTTGTATATTTAAACCATTTTGCTGTGTAGGGACACTTGAAGTTTGTTGTTGGACACACAGGTACATGCTGGATACCAGCTGCACTAGAGGACTGTAATCTGGTGCTCATACTTGACAAACTTGCTTGAGTAACTTTCATGCTCCTGCAAATTTTGGGAAGGCTGTTGCTGCAGCAAAATGCTAGAATTAGGAGCTCGACCTGCGGGTGGCTAGAACTGTTGCTGTATTTGTGGCTGCACTGGCTTCCTTCTTTGTGAATTCAAGATACTGACAATCTGTTTCTCGTATCGAGGAACTTTGTCCCTCATATCAGGTTGGATGCTACTCTTGCTAATTAGCAGCATTTGTAATATGCGTTCCAACATTATTTTAAAACTCTTCATTCTACCATACTGCTCTGATGGCATTTGAAGTGGTATAATGCTGTCAACATGTTGTAGATTAACGGTTATTCTATTGAACAATTCGCTGAGTTCTGCAAAGTATTGGTCCTTCAGAATCTTAATCTGTCGACAACAAAGACCGCATCCACATAAATTTGTTGCATAGCTAGATAGAGATGAAAACAGAACAGCTAATAGACCATGGTCAGAAAATATGGCATTCGCAAGATGCTTCTAGTAGCTTTTATTAGAATCATACAAATCTAAAAATAATACTCCGTCCATTCCACAATGTAGTGTGCCTGCGCTTTCTGACATCTAAGATTGATCATACATTTAACCAACGAGACCGAGTTTGGTGGGAGCAAATATTATACCACTGAATTCGTATCGAAAATACAAATTGAGTGTATAATTTCTGTTGCCGCCCCAGTCGGTCTCGTTGGTTAAATTTATGGTCAAATTTAGATCTCGAGAAGCGCGGGCGCACTACACCGTGGAATGGAGGGAGTAAGAAACTATGATGCTCATTAAATAAAATTTCTTTAACAAATATTGCTTATTGCCTTGAGGCTTTACTACATCTGGATACATTGTATGGTTATATGCTCCATACTCCGCATTCATACAGAATTTCCGTATATCATCTACTCCCTCCATCCGGAAATAATTGTTGGAAGAATGGATGTATCTAGATGTATTTTAGTTCTAGATACATCCATTTTAATCAATTCTTGCGACAAGTAATTCCGGATGGAGGGAGTATAATCTTATAAGAATACTGCGAGAATGTAGTGCATCTACACACTAGACTATTGAGTTGTATGCAATTCTGGTTCAAATTCCAGAAGAGGAATTTGTTGGAACACAGACCACAAAGAAGAAGAGATGAGCAACATGAAGTGCAAAAGTAAAAGGCCCCAACATCCAACATATGGCGTGCTGTTTCATCTTCTAACAACCTAGAACAGGGCAACTTCAACCTATCTGTTCTAGGGGCCACTATCTACGAATTTTAGGAAGTTCAAGTTAGGGAGTCCCAAAATGGATGATATCAGTATCATGTCTTACCATTTGATATATCTCCTCTTGCCAATAATCATCTGCACCTGCATAGCCTGTTTGAGCAGTAGAGTCCGTAGATGCTGCATAAAAAGCAAGGTAGTCAAAGAGTATCAGGATACAATGAACAAAGCTAAAAATACATTATAGGATGGAATGCAGGGGCAATTGGAAAACTTGTGAAACAAATTAAACAATCACAGAAGATCAATATGGTCAGCTTAGTCATTGTTATTATTGCACAATAGCATTTTTCGAGAAAATTTCCAACAAATAAGAAAACCTAATGTGGTGAACATGATTATTACAGAGTACTTGATCACTAAACATTGCAATATAAATTGCATCTTCGAGCTGTCCTTCTATCCACCGTAGTTCAGGCAAAAAAGAAAGAATGAAATGCAGTTTTGAAGATTTAGGACTAACTTCACACTCCCTCGATAAATCTACGACATGTGGTGCATTTCACTTGTCAATAAACATATAATTGCATCTGAATTACGAATTTGGTTGTCATCTCCAAAAAAAAAGTTTCAATTTTCTTCAAGCTAGTTCATGTAGCATAATTATTAATTTCACCAAAGAACTAGCCATGGACAGGGGTGCATGGAAGTTAGCTAGCAATGTGACAGAACCATGACTTGGTTTCAACTCTAGCCTACCCAACTTGTTTGGGACTCGAGGTTTTATTGTTGTTGTAGTTGTTCATGTAGCATAAACATTAATTTCATAAACTGTTTGAGATGCACTTAGGGAAAACCAAGTGCAATGATGTCGATTGTATCTAAGACATGCCACCTAGGCAAAAGTCCAAATACCATTGGGGAAGCCTAGTTAGTGAGGAAAAAGAGAGGAATTGTATCTTATCAAGATACAACTCTTATCAGGTAACCCAAGAAAACTTTTACTTTTTCTCTCACGGAACATACTAAATTGCAGCTCCATATCCAAACATATATTTAATGCATATGATACAACACAAGACACAAAACACCGAGAGTGATTTAAGGGTTCAATATGAGTTAGGATCCAAGAATGCAGCTTGTAGTCTAGTATGGACCTTATATTATACTCCAACATAGTTGTTATCACAATAAGTAAGGACATGAGGGTCTTGAACTCTTGATGGAAAACAGAAATTACCCCGCTTAACTTTTCTATGTAAGTAAGGCGAAAATAATGAGAACCCAGATCCATAAGCTAGTTTAAACTACACAAGGATTGTTGGAGGCATAACTACATGCTGGATACTGGCTGCACTAGAGGACCGCGATCTGGTGCTCATACTTGACAAGCTTGCTAGAGTATTAGTATGACTATCATGCTGCTGCAAATTTTGGGAAGTCTGGTGCCCTAAGGGTTCAATAAGCTTTACCTGCAGGTGGCTGGAATTGTTGTTGTATTTGTGGATGCACAGGTTTCCTTTGCGAATTCAAGATGCTGATAATCTGTTTCTTGTATTGAGGAACTTTATCCCCCATAGCAGGTTGGATAGTACTCTTGCTAATTTGCAGCATTTGTAATATACGGTCCAACATTATTTTAAAGATCTTCATTCTATCATACTGTTCAGATGGCTCTTGGGGTGGTATAATGCTGTCAACATGATGTAGCTTCACAGATATCTTATTGAACAATTCACTGAGTTCTGCAAAGTATTGGTCCTTCAAGCTCTGAATCTGTCGGCAATACGAAAACCACATACACATAAATTTGGTGCAGAAGCTATATAGAGATGAAAACACAACAGCTAATAGACCATGGTTTTCATTAAGTCAGCAAATATGTCACTAGCAAGATATTTCAAGTAGCTTTTAGAAGCATACAAATCTAAAACAAAATAAGAAACTATGATCCCAGGAAATAAAATTGATTTGACAAAGATTGGTAACTGCCTTGACACATTACTAAATCTAGATACCCTGTATGGCTGTATGCTCCATACTCCGCTTTATACAGAATTCCGTATACATATAATATATATCTTACAAGAAGACTACCAGAATGTAATGCATCTACATACTCCGCTTTCATACGGAATTATGTATACCTCTTCGTTCTAGGGGCACTGTCTACGAATTTTAGGAAGTTTCAAGAAAGGGAGTGCCAAAAAGGATGATATCAGTATCACGTCTTACCATTTGATATATATCCTCTTGCCAATCACCTGCATCTGCATGGCTTGATTGAGCAGTAGAGTCCGCAGATGCTGTGTAAAAAGCAAGGTTGTCAAAGAGTAGTTTAATCTACACAAGGAAAGTAAGGCCACAACAGGAACATAGATATAAGAACATGGAGAAAGATAAGATGAGAACAATAAGATCATACGATGGAGCCAGAAAAAAAGCATATGTGAAAACTTACTACTACAGGAAGCCTCTTGAAGTCCCTTCTGTGCCTGAATAAATACATTTTTCTGATCCATCTTATTTTGTTGCAAGAGCATGCCTCCTGAAGTTTGAAGTCTTTGCTGCATGGAGAATTGCTGCTGCATCCCTAATTGTTGTTGTAGTTGGTTAGGCTGAGCCTGGAACTGCGAAATAATATGCTGTTGTGATTGTTGAAGTTGGTTGTGTTGAGACCGAAGTTGCATAAAACCCATTGCTGGCTGCTGGGCTGTGAAGTAATATTGGGATACTGACACTGCAGAGAAGGCTGTTGATGCTGGTGATAAATTAATTGTTGAGCTTGTTGATGTTGCTGCCTTCCTGCCATTTGCCTTTGTGCAGCATAAATATCTTGTGAAGTGCCTTGCTCCAAGCCATTATTAATTGTGTCCTGTGCCATGACATACCCATTCTGCATCGTTGTTGTTTGGTTGACACCTGGCAAGTTCTGTCCAATATTAGTGAGTGAAGAAGCTTGTACAGATGTAGAAGTATTCGGCTGCCACGCCAGTTGCTGAGACATCAAGGGAATTGCTGATGTATGTGATTGATTACTGCCTCGTGAAGGGAGTCTAGTAGCTGTTTCAGAAAAGGACCATATGTGTGTCAAGTAAGTATCTTGTGAACAAACATATCTCGTGAACTGTGATAGACAAACAAAGCACTGAAGCAGCATCTTACAGATCAAATTAAGACGATCCACATTTTCAGTGAGATAAATAAATGTACCAAAGCAATTAAAGGGCTGGCAACCAGATTTATTTTAAAGAGCATGCAAACAAGTGTTTGCATATCTTTTCATTAAGACGAGAGTCAACGTAAATTCAGTTGAGAGCTGGTGAACTGATTTAACAACTAATAGTTAGTTCCTTTGCGGCAAGCCGAGAGGCAGATCACATTTGAGTAGTAGCAAGGAGAGAATGAACATAATTCTACAAATAGTTGAAGATGGTCAAAAGTTACTGTAACTTAATGGTGGCAGCACTGCAATCTAACTCCAACATAAAACTAAGTTACATTTAGGCCTAGTTCTTTTGTAGCTTATAAGCCGCCCCCTCCCCAGCTTCTCCCACAAGCAAGGTTATGAGAAAAGCTGGGAAGGGGGCGGATAAGCTATCAAAGGAAATGGGCCTTAATCGATCATATGGTATAATCATTTCTTAAGTGTAAATTGACGTCCAAGCAAACATGATAAATTGTGCAACACACAGTTTACTGTATATGGTACCTTACCAGAGTTGTTTTCATTTGGAATCACTTCGGCATTTCCAGGAGCCTGTTGTGTCTTCGTCTCCATAGAGAGCATTTTCAGAGAAATATTCCGGCAATAATCAGACTGGGTAATACAAAAGCAAATGATGTAAAGTACTATACCAAATTACTATTAGTGACTTGCAACCAACACTTCTTGTATGATTAGCAGTTTACCATGGTCGAGAAGGTGTTTTAGTTTTTAACAATTGAATTCGGAAAATATCATCGTACTGAGTAGATGCAATTAAGATGAAGACCGTTCCAGCAGAGTTAAGGAGGTACACCATCTGATCCTGAATATAAGAAGTTTTGGCAGTTAAATTTAAACTGCCAAAATGTCTTACGTTTGTGAACAGAGGGAGTAGTAAGGCATTGTTTGATTTTTTCTCTGAGATAAATGATTGTATACCATTACGTAACCATCCCATGGATTTGCGTAGTGCTATGGTTTTAACATAAGGTTGTTTTATTTCATGTATAACAAATTCCGATGCATGGACACATGCATGGCATAGAAACATGAATTGGAAGAGTAACTAACTGAAGACTCTCAAGGTAGAGCACTACAGATTCAGCATGTGATCAATGATAACCAAGATCATCAACATAATATTAAAAACATAGTAGATTATTAATTTAGATTTCGTATGTATACTTAAGTGCAAGAATGCTAAAATAACTGGGATGTGCTCCAAATGTTTGTTTTTTTTTAAACGAGGCAAAAGACATGCCATTTTCATTGATTAAGAAGAAGAGAATTGTCCGGTTAATTGGTGGAAAATCAGGCTAAAACCGACACAACCCAACCCATGACATGGGCATCACCGGCCAACCTGGCTATCGACATGGAACCCGAAGCTGCAAAGAAGAATGACATCCGCCCAGGAGCCGCAAATGTCATCGTTATCACCGGTTTCCTCGAACGGGCGACTCCGACTTCACCATAGAGCTCCATCATCGAAGCCAACCCGCAAATAGCCATAGAAGCCATGATGGCACATGCCAACGGATGGCCACACGCGCAAGCAACCGACAACTTCGACTTTGGCGATGAGCATCGCAAGGGAAATATGCAGGACTTGCGCTGACCATGCCCTCCGCAAACGACCACCGTGTGTCTGTCATCGTCACCACCTGGACTCGCTCAACCGCAGCTCCGATTTCAAAGCAACGAAGCAACCAACGGAAGGGCACCTCGGACATGCCAGGAAGAACCGACTACCAAAGTCCAGGCCGCGACCCGAGCTCCTCTCAACGCCATCATCGTTGCTAAACAGAAACCAGCGCCCTGCCTCGGTAAACCACACGGCAAAAAGATGCCTCCATCCACCGGTCTCCCAGTCGTAGCCGGCCCGAGACGATGCCCCCAAGGAGGAGAAATACACGAAGACGCCTCCATCGCCCGATCCAGCTGATATGAGGTTTCCCTCGGGAGCAAAGGCCATGTAGAGGAGGAGCACGCCTCCCATACGACGCTTCCAAGAAAGGTCACGACACCCGCGGGCGTCGCTGTCGCCGGCTCCGATGAAGATCGGAACAAGGACTTCTCCCGGAGTTGCGTCCACCACCTGCCGCCCACCGACCACCATCCCAGACGGGGACGATCTCACTCTGGCTGTGGTATCCCAAGATCCACCGTGCCCAGACACTCACCGCCCCCTGGCCATAGCCGCCAACCACCACCGCAGCACCGCCGCGACCACCACCACCACCAAATGGTTTGATTGTGGACGTTGGCACACTCATGGCCCCAGTTCAAGTCCCAGCAGCATATAAAATTGCGTTTGTTCCCAAGCATGAGAAAAATTAGGATGTATTCCAAAGGGTAGGTAAAGATTTTTTCTTCTTACATAATAGGTACGAAAACATTGGCATCTGGGGAGTAAAATAGTTACCCAAGGTTTCACAGGAAAAAGGGGGGGGGGGGGGGGGGGGGACTAAAACCCAAGGTTTCAAAGGAAGGGGGGGGGGGGTACTAAAACATGATGTAAAAAATTGATGCTCTGCTCTGGAGATATATAGCTTAAATTACCTGGCTGGTTGCTGCATCATAGATACTCAGTTCGAATTGCAAAGCGATTTTTTGAAGTTCGTTCAGTCCATCTGGGTGAGATACTGGCAGATGCCTCTTGAGAGTCTCGAATCTACACGCATATATAATGCAACATGTGAATAAATTCGGGGGGATCCATTGCCTTTCAACTGTTGTGTGCAATACAACATGTCTCCAATTCTCAATCATAGTGCAAGCATGGAGTAATTTTCGTTTTGCTAACAAGCCGTAACAATTGGGGGGAGAAGGAATAGGAAGCATACGAACTAGATGAATTGGGGGGAGAAACTTGCATCCCGGAGCTAGGTAGATCAAAGCTATATATAACTTATTAGATGAATCGGTGAATAAACTGACGGAAATTCCTTCTTGTATGTGGGAAACCAGATGAAAGCGGAGGAAGGGGAAAGCAGATGAGATGAAACCAAATCGAAGGGATTACAGGCTCCAGGCATACATACATCTTTTTGACCATCCTGCTGCGCGCCTCGGGCTGGAGCTGGGCGCGCCAATCGTTTGATCCGGTGGCGGGCGGGTCAACGCCGGCGCCGGCGGCAGGACCCGACCCTTGGGTGGGCCGCCAGTTGCCGGCCATGCTCCGGATCGGCGATTCTAGTTAGGTCTTTAGGGGCGGAGGCGGAGGAATGGGATGCCTTTGCCTCCGGCTGCGTGTTGGTTTTGGTCTCCACGGCGGCGTGCCCGGGTGGAGTTCTTAACTAACTTGGCCGCCGACGTCCCATAGGAGGGAGTAGTATATTTGCTACTACTCCTACATGGTAAAATAAATGTTATGGAGCTGACAATTTCTATGGACACATCGTGCACTCGTATGAGGCAATGAGATGTGACATCTCTGTGGGCACATCTCAAGGAAATGACCCACACCGATTTTGCTCCCATTCGCTCTTCGAAAAAGGAACTGTCTCGTGAATCATATTCTATGGTTGGATGGTTAACAAGATAGTGATATCCTTTGTCCACCAAAGTTCTATGGTTGGATGGTTAAAAATATAATGGTATCCTCTATGCACCAGAGTTCTATGGTTGCATGGTTAAAAATAAATAAATAAATAGTGGTATCCTCTGTCCACCAGAGTTCAAGTCACAGACTGGATATTGATGCTCGTGTTTTACTGGATTTATTCTAGGGCTTCTCGTTGACTATAAAGACGTCTGTGATGAGTACGTCGGTCTCAAGGTGTGCGTGCGTGCAATCATAAAGAATGAGTGTATGCTCGTGTACGTGAGCAACTTCGTCTGTATTGTGTTTTTTTTAATGACCCGAGTACTAGATTTTGGGTCATTGCTTAAGGACACAGGAGCTGGCACAACACATGCCAAGGGCACCTTTCAGTGATGTGATGTCCTATGCATCCGCTCTCATCACGATTAGGAAGTCGTCGGTAACCCGTATTACGTATCAACCCGCTGATGATGGGATCATCCGTCTTAATAGTCGTTGGATGTGACTGTGACAACCCGTCAGGTTTGCAACATGTGTCATGTTGTGCTTGCCGGTTGCAACCTAAGTCATGTTAGGTTCTGTACTAGAACCCTTGCAATCAAGGAAGGGCCATCGGCAGACGAAACTTACTAGGATCTTGCGACACGGGCCTCCACTCTGAGCAGCTTCGTTGCAGCACCAGTCCGCTGAAGCAGCCTTCAGCGGCCGCTCTAAAGTGGTCTTGCCTCGCCCATCTTGCATCAACGATGGCCAAAACGGGTTTGCAGCCATGGTTGCTACAATGTTGGTTTGCCTGTGGGGGTCACAGCGTGGGGGGCTAGAACAGTTGCAATGGTGATGTCTGTTGTATGATGGTGGCATGGTTTTCAATTTCAGTTTTAGACAAAATTCAGCACCAACGGAAATCACCGAAATTCAGTGAATTGCAGTGATTTTGGTTTTTATTTCAGTCAAAGGAGCAAAATATTCACTTGAATTCAATTAAAGATTTGAAAATTTTGAAAAATAATTTAAAAAATATTTGAATTTCTATGTACTATTGAAATTGCCGAAATATTTTGGGCGAAACTTAAATCGAAATCTAACTGAAAGTGAAAACCATGGATGGTGGTACGCATAGACAATGTGCATCGACGAGGTAAATCATGAAAAGGGGGTGAGGGAAGAAAACGAAATGTATAGGGGAGAGTTCTCCCATGAAGATGACACGTAGAGGAGATAAACAATGCGGGTCCCATGGGGACACGCGTCACACTTGTGAAAATCAGTCAATTGAATTGGCAAGGAGATACTCCAAATTATTACAGACCATAGTTTAGCCCAAATGCTGAATCGTGCAGCTGCGCCGGATGGACGTCGCGAGCGCACGCGTGACCAGGCAACTTATTGATGATAGCGACAGCTAAGGGGACCGCGTCCCATAATTACGGAAGAAATACTAACGCGCATGCATGTGCTGACACACTCTTTATTACGTTTCATTTTTCTTTAAAAAGCAATAACTTTTCAACCGAGCGTCGAAACAAAGATCCGTTTTCACCGTTAGGTTTCTCGCGACGAGATCTTCAAAACTAGATCCCATATGAGCACGTTTTGATAATTTTTAAAAAACAAGCAACTTTGATGCTAAACGAGGCAACTTTAGTTTTAAACATAAGCAACTTTTATTAAATTATATGTACTAATGAATTTATCAAGCAAGTATGTCATAGACCACTTAGAAATCACGGCAAATAATATTTTTGACCGTATATGGGCAACTAAGCATCTTCGGTAGCCAACTTTGGTGATGACAACGTATTTTGATAGGATAGTTGCATGGTTTTGTTTTGTTAGGATAGTTGCTTAGTTTTGTTAGGACAGTTGCTTGATTTATTAGGACAATCGATTGGTTTTGTTATGACAGTTGCTTGGTTTACTAGCACAGTTGCTTGGTTTGTTAGGTCAGTTGATTGGTTTGTTAGTACAGTTGCTCTGTTTTGTTAGGACAGTTGCTTGGTTTTGTTATTGAAGTTGTTTGTTTTTTGTTAAGATGGTTGCTTGGTTTGTTAGGACAGTTGCTTGGATTTGCCAGGACAGTTGCTTGGTTTTGTTAGGATAGTTGCTTAGTTTTGTTAGGACAGTTGCTTGATTTATTAGGACAATCGATTGGTTTTGTTATGACAGTTGCTTGGTTTACTAGGACAGTTGCTTGGTTTGTTAGGTCAGTTGCTTGGTTTTACACAAACCAAGATGATAGGAAGTCATATTAGACAAACAAGAAGAGTTGCTTACTGATAACACTAAAGTTGCCTATATACCACACAGAGTTGCTCAAAAAAAAAGTTCATCGAAACCTATCCATATGGGATCTAGTTTTGAAGAACTCGTCGCAAGAAACCCAACGGTGAAAACGGATCTGAATTTCGATACTCGAATCAAAAGTTACGGCTTTTTAAATTTTTTGAAACTCAAATTAATGCATGCGAACTGACGTGGCAGAGCATCTTCCTAATCACACAGGGGGACAGCAGAGTGGGGGACCGGTTCTTCCTTTTTCGGCCAGTCGTGGGCGCGCGCGGCTGCGCTTTCCTTTCGCGGGGGAGAGCGCTCGCTGGCCCGAACGGGCGCTCGGGCGCCAGCTAGCCAGGCCATATCCATGGGGACACGCGTCACACTTGTGAAAATCAGTCAATTGAATTGGCAAGGAGATACTCCAAATTATTACAGACCATAGTTTAGTGGCGAAACAAACACATAAAAGTCGGCATGTTGGCCCGCCGAGCCCAACGGATACGAGCGAGGCAGCTTGCTACTCCACTTCACTCGCCTAGTCCGACGGTGTTTCAGCAACTCGCCGCTCCAAGCCAGCTCGCAGAGGTGTGGCGGGTTGCTTAAGGCTGGCACGACGGGGAGCACGGTGGCAGGGGCATCGTACCACACCGCGTCGTACCGCCCCTTCCATGCTGGCGACCAGGCCATCCATGGTCGACGCGTAGCCGCGCCATGCAGGAGGAGAAAGAAGTCGGTCGTGCAGATGTCGACGAGGTGGCAGCCAACACCTCCCCGCCCGCAGTCATCATCGAGGAGATGTAGAACACGGGGTGTCGCCGCCGCTTGTGTCCCACGAAGGCCACCACTGGCATAAACAACCGGTGTCTTGCCCTCTCGCCGGCCACCGTCGTCCCCTTACCCAAGAACCAACTTTGGTGAGTGCGGCCAGAAGTGGGCGTGACAACGGTCCGGAATAACCTAAACCTTACAACGTTTGTCTTCGGTTTGCGAAGAAAATACGCCCAGACCGTGTCTTGGACCGATACAGGACCGCGTTGGATTGCTTCCGTGGTCTAAACAATACGGTCCAAACGGTTACGGAAGATTTGCGGGTTCGAGATGCCCATGGTAGTATGCATTAGGCATCAGGCCCTCGGCTGGTGCGGCACATGGTCCTTTCATGGGCCGTAGCAGTACTCCCTCCGTTCCACAATGTATTGCGCCCGCGCTTCTCAAAATCTAACTTTGACCATGAATTTGACCAACAAGACCGATTGCGGCGGGAGCAAAAACTATATAACGAATTCAGTGATATAGTTTTTGCTCCCGCCGCAATCGGTCTCGTTGGTTAAATTCATGGTCAAAGTTCAAGTTCGAAAACCGAGGACGCACTACATTATGGAACGGAGGGAGTAGCAAAGTTTTCCTTTCTCAAAAAAAAAAAGGAAATCACAGAAACAATGGATAGCGGAGCTCCTCCTTCTCCGAGAGCAGATCCGGAGTCGTGGCGCCGCTGCCGCAAGATTGATCTCCGGTCGGCTGGGATCCCGCGCCACCGCGGAGTGGCCGGCCGGGGGAGCTCTGTCATGGTGACCAGGCAGAGGAGGAGGTGGGAGGCATGCGCATCCGCGTCGGAGTTGTCGGCGGAATGTGCGCATGCGGGGCGGAGCCGGGGGAGGCGTAGCCAGTCTAGCATAGCCTCCTCGCCCACGCCCCCAGTTCTCCACGGCGAAGGAGCGCGCGTGGCATGGCGACGTCCGCGGCGAAGTACTCACGGTCAGTCACAATTTCCCCTTCCAACGGTGGTGGCTAAATTCGTTTCCTTTCTTGCCATGATTTGCTATCGACACAGAGACAGAGGTTAGCTAGGGTCTGGAATTCTGGTCTCTCAAATAGTCAAATTGCCCGCACCCACATTCATAGCTAACATTGACCACCTTTGTTGGGTCCGTGCCTGCCCAATGTAAGGTGCAGTAATAAACTAAGAGCATTGTTAATAATATAGCCCGCTGTTTGCTATAGCAGTTTGCTAAGTCATCTATAGCCAATGTAATAGTCAGCGCGTATAATAGTTAACTATAAGAAAATACTACTTTATTAACATATGGCCCATCTTTCATTCTCACAAAGCTTTTTGGAGCTTGTGCTACAGCCGGCTGTAAGTCTACAACCCGCTTCTCTTCTCTTTCTTCCTTTTTCTCTTCCATATCAGCAACAATATAATATTTAAATCCTTACAGTCCGCTCACGTCATCTTATTATACTAGCTCTGAACCGAGCTATTAGCACGTCTGAAGGAAAGCGCACCGCATTTGCCACTAACTAGCTGCCTACTGCCTCAGTCCGCGAATAAGTGTGCATCTAACTTTTGTTTTAAGTCAAAGTTTTTAAACTTTGGCCAACTATATAGAAAAAAGTAGTAACATATATTACATCAAATTGATATATCATGAAAGTACATTTTAAAATGGAACTACTAATACTAATTTAGTGTCATAAATGCTGCTACTTTTCCCTATAAAGTTGGTCAAAGTTTTAAATTTTTGACTTAGAACAAAAGCTAGATGTACACTTATTCATGGTCGGAGGGAATACCTAATTACCGACAATACTAGGCTTGTCTTCATTGTCTTGGATTAATGATGCGGTTTCAGTCTCGCACTAGTTACCTAGCTACTAGTGCATTCAACAATAGCTAAGCAGAACTTGCAAAATGAGAAAAAGTAATGTTGCTTAAGCAGAGTAGAAGATCTAACTAGAACCATGTACTTGTAGAGTATGCAGTAGGAGAGTTATGCCTGGGTAGAGGTACGGGATGCAGATTTTTTTAGCACCTGAACCCACTACAGGAATCAGTTACTTTGCCGTCTGCCATAGCAGAGGGCAGAGGACCAGACCACGGACGGCTAACATCTTTGTCGTCCGTGGACCAGACAACTGAACATATAAAAAAGACGACAAAGATAATTCACGGTTACCTACCTATCCAATTCACGGTTGCTATTTATTTGAACATCCTCTTCTTTCCGTATTCTTTGAATTGAAATCTTCAATAATATCATCGTAATCAATCTTCTCACCTAGTTTTGGGTCCTGTAATCTTTAATCGAGGAGGTAAGAACCAATATCTAACTAAGTAACGATCCCTGCCAATAGTTAATTAGAAAATTAGGAATTAAGAGTAAGAACCGAAGTTAATCGAAAAAAGGACTCGCTAAGCATCTAAAGGCTAGAGTCTGTTATCGATCAATACGACAAGATTACGTTGACGAGTCTAAAATTTAAAAGTGGAGGCGACAAAGACAACGGAGGCAGCGACCAATCGCCCCGTCGGCCTGAATTAGAATTCGGATCGATGATTCGATCTAATGACCAGGACGGAGGTACCAGGACACGAGGCGACGACTACGAGACGAGGTTTCTAGCCCACAATCGAGAGGTTCTGTAGCCACGATCCCGATCGACAGGCCGATCCCTGTGGGGATCGAATCTTTTTCTTTTTAGGATCTGTAACGATCGAGGAGTCACGAGGAGTCTTTTTTTAATCGAAGTCACTAGGAGTCACGAGGAGTCACGAGAATGATCCCCGATTGCTCCCGTTCAGCTCTGCTCGCTGGATCCCAGTCCAGAAACCAGCGCCCGGCGGTCAAATAGCGTTAGATTTTTTTCTAATACTAGGCTTGTATAAAAAATTGAGGCCCCCAAAAATTTTGGCCCTGTGCGGGCCGCACAGTTCGTACCACTATGGGCCCGGGCCTGCACGTGGCACCGTTGTCGTCCGTAGGCAGACGACAAAGTGACTGTATTACCCTTTTATATCTGTTTTCTGTTATTTCCCTGCATTTTCACAAAACATATATGATATATATAGTTTCAAGCTGAAGCATGGGCCATGTATTCCAACAAATAGTGAAATATTGAATAAGAGAACACATAGGCTATTAAAAGAACCAATGCATACATAGTTTCACATTGTTCATCCATATATATATATATATATATATATATATATATATATATATATATATATATATATATATACATACATAGTTTCACATTGTTCATCAATACAATCAAAACAAAAACTAAACAATAGCAGTCCATCAATGCCAACTTCCATGAAGTGAATCAAATCTGCAAAATGGGAATAAGAAAGTTAGAAGAAGAAGAAGAAGAAGAAGAAGAAGAAGAAGAAGACTAGAAAAAGAAGAAGAAGAAGATGATGAAGAAGAAGAAGAAGAAGACTAGAAGAAGAAGAAGAAGAAGAAGAAGAAGAAAAATGAGAAGAAAAATAATAGGAAGAAAGGAAGAAGAAGAAGAAAGAAGAAGCTCATCTTTCTTCTTCTCTTCTATCTTTTTATCCTTTTCCTTTTCCTTCTCATTCTTCTTCTTTTATTCTTTCTTTTTCTTCTCTTTCTTCTTCTATTCTTTATTTTTCTCCTCTTCCTTGTTTTTCTTCTTCTTATTCCTTATTTGTGTTATTTTAGAGCTAACTTAGGTAATTATGCCATTTTAGAGCTCACTAAGCTTATTATGTCATTTTGGAGGAAAATAAGGTAAGTATAGGTTATTATTGAGCTAACCTAGGTAATTATGTCATTTTTTAGCTAACTAAGCTTATTATGTCATTTTGGAAGAAACGAAGCTAAGTATAAGTCATTATTGAGCTAATTTAGCTTATTATGTCATTTTGGAGGAAAATAAGCTAAGTATATGACATTTATGAGCTAACCAAGGTTATTATGCAATTTTTGACCTAACTAAGCTAATTACGTCATAAATG
Source organism: Elymus sibiricus (assembly GCA_039707655.1). Classification (NCBI taxonomy): domain Eukaryota; kingdom Viridiplantae; phylum Streptophyta; class Magnoliopsida; order Poales; family Poaceae; genus Elymus; species Elymus sibiricus. Next base: position 538,336,311 of record CM077675.1, read on the forward strand.
AACTAAATAAGCTAATTATGTCATTTTGGGGAAACTAAGCTAAGTATGTGGCATATTAGGGCTAACTAGCATGTACGAAGACGAGTATGCATTTGTTAAGCAAAACACTAGATAAAACTTACCGTCGTCGTCATCACGGAGGTCAAGCACCGGGTTTGCTCGGGCTGGTTTCACGTGGAGAATGCTGCCCTGGAGAAGGGTTGTGCGATGCGGCTCGGGAGTTATGCTGCACCAAAGATCATTTGCAATGTCTTGTTAGCATGATGAAACTCAAATGTTAAGACTAGTAACTAATGACCATTCAAATGAAACTCACCGTTCTCACCGGAGTAATGACTGGCATCGGCGGAGGGGTCTGACCAGTCTTCTCGCACATAGACTGCACATTTAGTTTTGACGAGTCAGTCATATTAGTTAGTAATGAAACGAACATTACGTGCATGATTTGGCTAGTATGCTGAAGAAACTTACCACGAGGAGCTCATACATTGCCCGGTGAGCCGCCTCATTCCGTGCCCTCTCCTCCTCCAACAACCTAGCCATCTTTTCCTCCGCCAGCAGTTCCTTCTCCACCGCCACCCGATCCCTCTCCACCAGAAGCGCCTGGGTTGTCGTTCTCTCTTTCTGAAGAGCAACCTGCAACACCACTCCTCGTTAGCATTGTAATCATCGATGCCACACACACAATGTAATGGAAGAAAGATATCTGAGTCCGTATAACTAAGCTCGATGGCGAGATCGACTGGCCGTGGACGAGTCCTTATCTCGGGGTAGGAGCTCGTTTGGCGCGCCTTGATCTCCGGGAAAGTGAGAGGACAACGTATCAGTCCATCTCCAATGGCTATCGAGCCATGGGGCCTCCCGCCACCAGCTATCATCACCAGCTCTGGATCAATAGGATACTGACTCGGGTTATAGTCCTCCCCTTTCCTCGCCTTCACCTCCTCGTTGTACCTCACAAGATTGTGGTGGAAGGAGATGTTGGTGAACTTTTCTAGATGATCGAGGTCAGACTCAGAGAATGCCTTGCCCTTCTTGTACGAGGCAGTATGGGCCATGGCATAGAGGTCGTACACCTCTGGTACCTCCGTGTTATTGTGTCGCGCCTAAAAGAGAGGAACAAAGTATTAGTAAGCGCTCAAGCTAGCATGAAGAATGAATTGCATGAATCATGAAGCAAACCACATACCCAGTTCCGCCCGAACTGAAATAAGTTGGCGCTACCTTGATGGCGTCGCACACCAACCATTTGGGCACGCTGGTCCTTTGCATTGTTCTGGACGGCTCGCCAGTGGTCTGTGCACCACCCATCCACCAACGTCTCCCAATAATCCATCTTATCCACACACCATCTCGGGGGCACGGGCACCTAAGTTAGTAAAGAGAAATTTGAGCGCTACGCCTACGAATCAAATTAATGAAACTTAGTACAAGGCCTTAAGAATAGGTAATTACCTTCATGTACTGATGCTTCTTCAGAAACTTTTCGCGGCACGACGGCTTGTCCTTCTTAATACCACGCGTGGCATAGTAGTCTCGAACAGCTTGCGGCCGAGCCTCGTATCGAAAGTTTTGTAATAGGTGCTTGCACTCGGTATCGATAACCTTTGCCGCGTCCTCCTAGTATCCCTCCTCACACCTGTAGAAGGTCTGCAATCACATGAGACAACACTCATTACTACAATAACTAGCTATTATTAACTTTTAATTGTGTAAAGGAGAAATTATCCAAAAGCTACTGATCATCATAGTTGAGAAAGATGGATGTTTCGCCGACGAAAGGGCAATGCAGATGTGATCTGCACGGGGGTCACGCGTATGACGAAGTTTAGTATGGGGCTCGAGATTTTATTATCTCGTGTTTCATACACCCTGGAATGTTAATCTAGCGACTTGGATTATCATGCTTGATGATGGACGTTGGTAGCTTCGGTTTGTTTCGAAACCTTAGAAGCCACGTAAAATAAAATTTTGCATGAACCGATTAGAGGCGTCTAACTTGGTTTTGCAGGATGGTTTGCATGTGCATGTGATGTGGTATAGCAGTGCTCATTATAATTTGATTATGTATGAGATGACTATATAATGTAAATTGATTAACATGACCTGCGTGTCATGATTCGGCATGATGGCTGGAGCCATATGATTGTCACTTTAATGACCTGCGTGTCAACCTTCAGTAATGCACTTATTTTATTAGCTATAGAGATAGCAATATTATCTGGTGCATCGACAAGGTGGTGGCAATCTTCACGAAGGTGAACACCAACGCGAATGCCGAAGACGAAGAAATGCAAGACTTCTCCGTCAGAAAGGGCTATACCATATCATGCTATTATGAATTGCCTGGGATGTTTATCCCTTATGATGCACCTTTTGATTGCGCGGTAGTCGCTTTTATTAGGGTGATCTCTAACAGAAAATATCAAGTAGTTAGTGTTCTCCCAAGTGTAGCACCGTCACGGCACCTATCTCTTCGGGGTATTACATGGATACATGGGTACGAACGATTAGAGAAGTGTGAGGCTGGTGAGTTGAGACCTCGCAGCGAGATCACTTGGTTGTCTTGACGTTCTAGCTTGAAAGTCCAGAGCTCGGAACACACGCATCGAAAGATGAACAAGAGTCACATAGAGATGTGATTGGCAAGTTGGCCTACCGATTGCAATTCTCGTCACTTGAGATGGATACATCCTTGGCGTTGAATTGTAATTTGGATCTTGAATCGCTCACAATCAATTATGAGAGATATTGATTTGAGTGGGAGCGCACGGAAGAATTAACTTGTTTAATTCTCGGTGCAATTAATTCTGAACACTGTCTAAGTGTGATTTGCATAATAGTTGTAGAATAATGGCTCGCGTTTCCACCTTCCCTATTAAAATTGAATAGCTGTTAAATATCTGGTTAAAACTTTACGGTTGGTAACGTAATGTGAGGATTGTCCTCAAGAGTGCCAAGAAGGACTTTGTCCTATCGCATGCTTTTGGTATTCTCTCGCTAAAGCTATGGATCATGTGACTCTCGTCCTTCGATCCAAAAGCTAGAATTCCTTTTCAGTCAAGTGCAATACGTTTGCTTCCATGAGACCCGAACTTCGAAAGTTTGGATAGTTATGTGATATTCATGGAATCTGAAAATCATTTTCAGAGACAGACAAAGGCTAAAAGATATGAGATATCCAAAGAAATGTTTGTTTGCAAACTATTAGTAAAGGAGTTTACTATGCATTTGACTGATAAGAGAGGGATCCAGAAGAACGCATGTCATATGATGATGGTGAATAAAACAACAACTTAAAAAGAAAGGAAGTGTCCGAAGGGTGTTAGTGAAACTTTCACGCCTAGGAAGTCCGGGGCTAACGCCACTCTTAAGTTGGGTGCTTCTTCTGAGAGTAGGAGAAATACTGAAAGTTAAACTGTTAGAAGTATGAAGGCAGAAAGAAAGAAGACTGGAATATCCAGCTCATGTATAAATGTCATACAAGTTTTTGATGTATAGAAGGCTGGTCAAAGATATAGTTCTTGGGAATTATGGTTAAACATGTTAATCACTAATTCTTGGGTATTGTGAGTAAATCACAAAGATACCCGCTCGATTGCATTCTGTTGCAACTCGATGTAAGAACTACTATGGCCTGAAAGACTAGCCAGGGATGAGGTTTAGATACACGCAGGGAACATAGTAAATGTTACTATGCCTTCCATCGGTGTATTCCTTATGTATTTACTTTCATAATTCATTTTAGAGTTTTACACTCTAGCCCATTGCATAAAGTATCTTGCAAGAAGGTTATTCATAAGAGAACTTTTGATGTTCGGTGTTATGAATAACATAAGGGCCATACTTTCATTATGAATGAGATGTATGTTATGAATATTGATATTAATACATTACCTCTGTATTTACTTTCATAATTCATTTAGAGTTTCATACACTCTAGCCCTTTGCATAAGGTATTTTGCAAGAAGGTTATTCATAAGAGAACTTTTGATGTTCGGTGTTATGAATAACATGAAGGGCCATGCTTCCATACAGGATGGGATGTATGCTATGAATATTGATGGTAATATGATACATCCAAAACACTGACGCTAAATGTCGCAAGACTAAAAGAATACCACACAAGTGTGGCACTGCATTTGGTCACATTGGAGAAACCCGCATGGAAAATTCCATTATGATGGATTTTGAAGTCGTTTGATTTTGAATAATCTGACACTTACAACTTTCCTCTGAAAAGTGAAGTGACTGAAATACCGTTCACATGCCATAAGGAACGAGCATAGAACATATTGGTGATCATACATTATGATGCGTGTAGTCCAATAAATGTTGTTGCAAGTAGTGGATTTATCTATCTTCAAAAATTGACTCAAGTAAATATATGGATATTTACTTGATGAGACGTAAGTCTGGATCTTTTGAAATCATTCGAAAGGTTTTGAAAATGAAGAAGAAAATATTGTAACAAGAAAATTATGTTTCTACAATTTGATTGCAGAAAGGAATATTTGAGTTACAAGTTTAGCGAATGTCTGATGAGTTGTGAAAGGGGTTTCATAACTTGCACCTCCCGGAACACCACTGCAAGTGGAAAGTCCGTGAAGATGTAATCGAACCATTTATGACATGGTAAGATCAAAGATGACATAAATAAAATTTGCCATTATACCTTTTAAGGTGATGCTTTAGAGACTGCGGCTTTTACACTGAAAAGAGCTTCATCGGGTCTATTGAAATAACGTCATGGTATGGTACGCCCAACCATGTTATATCTTTTCTTAACATTTGGAATATGGGGCTTGTGTAAAAGGTTACAAACCTATTCCAAATAAGACAAGTGCTACTTTGTAAGGTTATCCCAAGTAAATGGGTATTCCTCCCTCACTATACCGAGGCAAATAGGTTTACCACAAAACGGTATGCTTTTAAACAGAATAGTTCTTACAAAAGGTGAGTGGGAGGACAGTGCAACTTGACGAGATAACCAGTATCTTCGTCATCAGGTCAAAGGAAAGAAACCTTGGAAGTGATTCCAGAGTTTCCTACTGCGACTGATACGGAAGCCTCTACATGAGATGTATGGACTTCGGTCGAACTTGCAGCTGAACCACGTAGGCAAAGCTCGTGCAAACCTATCAGGTGCGCAAACGAGATATTGTTGTTAGACAACAGTATACCTACAATACACAAGGAAGCGTTGATGGGCCCTGACTCCGGAATTGGCTAAATGCCAATACAATCCGAGATAGTTTCCATATAAGTGATTCGAGATTAAAATCTTGATACACCTTTCGGAAGACTTAGAGTCTAACGAATATTTATGGAACTAAAAACTGATATGGATAAAATGTTTTATCCATAAAGCTCGACTTGTTGCAATAACAAGTTCAAGGAGTTGACTACGATGAGATTGTCTCACCGTAGCGATGCTTGAAGTCGGTTCGGGTTGAACTAGCAATTAATACATATTTCAATCATGAGATATGAAACATGGATGACAAAGGGATTTCCATCTGATGGAAATGAAACATAGGACTTGTATGTGATACAGTCCAAAGTAATTTGTCGATCCAGAGGATGCTAGTAAGTATGCAAAACTTCAGAGTTCCAGCGATGGACAGAAGAGAGCAAAGTGGAGTTGGAATCTTCGTTTTTGATGGAATGGTCAAAGGGGTTTGATTTCATCAAATGGGTATCGAAGATGCTTGTGATTCAAGAAAGTAAGTGGGAGCATAATAATATTTCTAAAAACCGTGTGTACATGACACATTGTTAATTAGAAATAAATTTCTTGACACGAATTAGGACTTCATTTGAAAATAGTTTTTCGATGAAGTGCTTAGGCTAAATAAGCCTCAATATTAGGCATGATGATCTATGGAGATAGATTTACCTAATGGGGCTAAGCTATGAATACATATTGACAAGATGCTAAAACCTTTTAGCATTTAAAACGCCAAGGAGTGATTCTTGCCGAAGTCACATGGAAAGAGTTTTTGCAAGACTCGGTGTCCCAAAACACTGATGAGTGAAGTACATGATGGAGATTCCACACACTCTTGTGTTTGGATTAATCATGTATTCCATGGTATGTAAAACAACCAGATATGTCCAATACTCCAAAGTTGTTGCGAGTATAGATACCAAAGTGATCAAAGTACTGATCATGGGACAACAGTGAAAGATGTCATTAAGTACTAAAGTAGTGCTGATGACATGTTTTCTCGCAAGCAGAGATTATGAAGTGCTCATTGTAAGTAATTACATCGATACAGTCTTCAACAATGCTCCATGCGATTTTCGATTTAAGTTAAGGGTTTTGTGTAATACACAATATGATGGCACGGTAGTTGGAAATTGTTCCAAACAAGATACTGTGGCGAATTCTATAACAAAGGCTAAGTATGTTGACGCTTGAGAAGCGACATACAAGTTGTTGAATCATATAGTTCATTCATGAACTTAGTATGGTTCTAAGAAGGCTTTGGTCTATGGGACACTATAGCAGATAGTTGCTCCATAGCTCAGTCTGAGGAATCAGGTTTCGACCAATGATTCACACATATGCAAAGCCAAGTCCACACAAAATATGAATTTTGTGAAAGCGTGAAAACGCGAGGATATGCAATGTTACACACGGAGCTGAAGTCGTCAGATCCGTTGGACATCAGGCTATACCACATGCGAAGCATATTTTACACCAGTAGGCCATAGGTGTAAAGTGCATTAAGCATTGACTAGATTATTGACTCTAGTGCAAGTGGGAGTCTGTAGGAGATATGCCCAAGAGGCAATAATAAATTTTATTGATTATTTCCCTGTTCATAATTAGGTTTATGTTCCATGCTATAACTGCTATAGTTCTCGAGTCTACAATAACCACGAGGCTTGAAGGAAGACTCATATGCACGTGTGGAATAATAAACGGTAAAATGTATTCCTAGTCTGGCCTCTAAGACTGGCTCAAGTATTGCATGATGATCCTGTTTTCCTGATCATGGGCATGGCTATGCCGGCAATTTTGAGGGCGCAATGTTGGTAGAACACTTGTGTTGAATCGACCCGAATTGATGTTATGCTATGAGATTCATTCGTCATAAGTTAATGGTTTATAACACAGAGATGGTTAATGTTTGCATGATTCCTTAGACCATGAGAGTATTGAGTTTCTTCATGCTTGCTTCATGAACTTTGGGGTTTGTTAAACGTCATCCGTAAATGGGTGGCTATTACGGCGGCTTACGGGTTCATGGAAAAGTATGTCAAGTAACTTGATAGCTCAAGATTGGGATTTGCTCCTCCGACGATGGAGAGATATCTCTGGGCCCTCTCGGTGTTACGGTATCCATCATCGTCTGGCCAGACACAGGGTGATTTGATCACAGGGATGCCGGAACACGGGATCGAGAAAAGAGAACAATACCGGCAACGAGGTAACTGGCATAGTGGACAAGTTGTTGATCCACGGGGATGCCAACGTGTCTCACCTCGGGTATTTGTAACATATCGTGAAGCAACAGGAATAGCACACGGCAATTGGAGGTTCGCTCGAATATTCATTCGTGTGGGTATAGGGGTCAATATGGGTGTCCACGGCTCCGATGTTGATCATTGATCGGAAGGGGTTCCGGGTCATGTCTATGCTTCACCGAACCTATAGGGTCACACGCTTAAGGGTCATCTATCTGTTGAATACTAGACAGGGAGTCTGAGAGAAAAACACCGAAAAAGTTTCGGACACCGGAAAAGTTTCGGACAACGGAAAAGTTCCGTAGAGAGAGGTCACCGGATGAGTTTCGGTGAAACTGAAAATTTGTTTCAGAGGATACCATAAAGTCAAATTGGTTTTGGCACATGCCTGATAATTCTTGGAGGGTGCCAGAATCATTCTGGAAACTTTGTGGAATTTTCCGGGATGAAAACCGGAAATGTTCCGGAGCTGCCGAAACCGCTTCATATGCTTTTCGCAGATGAAAATCACTAAACCGGAATTGTTCCGGATCGCGTTGAAAATTATTTTTTGTGGGTACTGGAAATGTTCTAGGACCACATAAATATTTTCAGTTCGACTGGACGCTGAAAAATGTCGTCATGAATAATGAAAGTGCTTTTTGGGCTACTTTATGGAAAGCCACCTTTTGGGGCTTTGCTCCAAAAAATCTTGGGGATGACATGGACGGATTGGGGCCATTTTTGGGGCCCCACATGGGGGTGTGGCCGGCCACATGGTGGACTCCTTCATGGAGTCCCTCTTGTTCCTTGGTTTCACTTTTATGCCCTTGTGGAAGGACTTCATTCATGTGCATTTTGGGTTTTATTGTAAAACCACCCTACCCCTTGGTTTTCCTATAAATAGGAGGTGAGTGGGCTGCCATCTCTCCAATCCATTCTCACATACACATGCCATTGCAATGATCTGGCTTCTTCTCTCCCTCCCAGCGAAATAGTTTCGTAGAGCCGAAAGGCTGTCTGGGTTCTGGCAGGAACTAGTTCTGGACGGCGAAGCCCTGCCGGATAGATGACACCGTATGTGTGCAACTCTGTAGAGAGATCGTAGTTTCGGTCTTAGTTCAAGAGTGCCTCCCGAAGGGCTGTCCGTGTGACCGTATGAGTTTTGGAGGTCCTCCCGAAGGGCTGTCCAAGTGACAGTCCAAGTTTCGGAGGTCCTCCCGAAGGGCTGTCCGCGACACCTTCCGGGGGGCTGTGCGACCGCCTCCCGGAGGGCTGTCCGAGGGGCGGATGAGGGTATACATCCTCGCAGTTGGGAGGTTGTAAATCCTAGCTGCGGGGATCTGCACCGCCGATCGTCATCGACTCTAATTCCGCTGCGCTACGAGTCGGTAACGAAAATGATCAAACCTTGTATGCAGTCTCCATAGTGGTCCTGGGCTGGTGCGTAGGTCGGAAATTTTTTGTTTTCTGCTGCGTTACCCTACATATCGAGCCATGGGGCCTCCCGCCACCAGCTATCATCACCAGCTCTGGATCAATAGGATACTGACTCGGGTTATAGTCCTCCCCTTTCCTCGCCTTCACCTCCTCGTTGTACCTCACAAGATTGTGGTGGAAGGAGATGTTGGTGAACTTTTCTAGATGATCGAGGTCAGACTCAGAGAATGCCTTGCCCTTCTTGTACGAGGTTGTATGGGCCATGGCATAGAGGTCGTACACCTCTGGTACCTCCGTGTTATTGTGTCGCGCCTAAAAGAGAGGAACAAAGTATTAGTAAAGCGCTCAAGCTAGCATGAAGAATGAATTGCATGAATCATGAAGCAAACCACATACCCAGTTCCGCCCGAACTGAAATAAGTTGGCGCTACCTTGATGGTGTGGCACACCAACCATTTGGGCACGCTGGTCCTTTGCATTGTCATGGACGGCTCGCCAGTGGTCTGTGCACCACCCATCCACCAACGCCTCCCAATAATCCATCTTATCCGCACACCATCTCGGGGGCACGGGCACCTAAGTTAGTAAAGAGAAATTTGAGCGCTACGCCTACGAATCAAATTAAGGAAACTAAGTACAAGGCTTTAAGAATAGGTAATTACCTTCATGTACTGATGCTTCTTCAAAAACTTTTCGCGGCACGACGGCTTGTCCTTCTTAATACCACGCGTGGCATAGTAGTCTCGAACAGCTTGCGGCCGAGCCTCGTATCGAAAGTTTTGTAATAGGTGCTTGCACTCGGTATCGATAACCTTTGCCGCATCCTCCTAGTATCCCTCCTCACACCTGTAGAAGGTCTGCAATCACATGAGACAACACTGATTAGTACAATAACTAGCTATTATTAACTTTTAATTGTGTAAAGGAGAAATTATCCAAAAGCTACTGATCACCATCTCGGCCCTCGTGTGGCACAAGACACCGTCGATCATCTCCTCCGGCAGGTCATGGGCAGCCTTGTAGTGCTTCCAGCTCAATCCTAGCTGCGGGGCCTGGGCAGCCTTGTCCGACTGGTACAGGTTTGCAGGCATGACATGGCCTTTGGGTAGAAAGCGTCCAAATAGTGTCATCATCGCGTCGTAGCATTCTCTGCCCAAGTTGAATTGAGCCTTCAGAACCATTACTTGTGCGATGGCATCCAGCTGACAAAGCTCAGTGTGCTCGTGGAGAGGACGTTTTGAAGACTCCAACATTTCATTGAAGGCCTTTGCAGATTCCTCAATCTCATCGTCCGAATCCATGTCTTCAATCCCGGTACCATGCTCGTCGGTGCGACGACGAACCACCTCAGCTCTGGTACATTGAGCAGACTCACCATGAAATGTCCACACAGTATAATCAGGCGTAAACCACTTCCGCAGGTGTTTACCCATTTCACCCTGTGTCCTCTGTGAAAAGTTGTCGCACCTAATACAGGGGCACCAGGTTTTTCTTTGGCCATTTGCAAATTCAGCTTTCACAAACCCCTTGGTTTTTGTTAACCATTTATTGATCATGTCTTTCTGACTAGTGTGACCGGTGTACATCCATGCACGATCACTCATATTGCCTAGCTACTCAACACACAAGAAAAAAAATATATATATATATAGGTAAATTATGTAGGGCACCTAGGTGCCTGGGCACCTTGAATGTTTTGGAAACCGTGGTATATTTGATTAGTTTCCTAACTACTCTTCATGCAAGACTTTCCATACTTACGATTTATTTTTATTTCCTAACTATTAGCCATGCAAGACTTGCCATACAATAAATAGTACTAATGTTTGATTTTTATTTGAACTGATATGGTTATCTAATGCGCGTATTTTTGTTTCCTAAATAGCTAATACATGTATGTAATACCTACTAATGTATATACTCAATATTTTTCTGAACATTACATTTTTCCCTAACTATCCAATATAGGTATCGAATACCTACTAATGAAATTATGTACATGCACGGGTAGGTATATATCCAATAATTTATTTCCTCCATATCTAATACTGATATCCGGCACCTACTAACAAAATTATGTACATACGCAAGTACATATATACCCAGCTACATAAAATATCACTCTATATATACCCGGCTATGTAACCATATCCGTACATGAGTATTTTTCCATGGGGACAAAAGGTAACCATATCTTTTATACCCAAGATGATGATATACCTAAGTATTTGATTATGTATATGACTTCCTATTTTATATAAAAAAGAAAGAAGTGCATGCATGTATAAGAAATAAAGTTGGTCACGTACATGGAGCATGCATGGCCGGACCATTAGTTGCTGTTTTTTCTCTACCTTGTTTAATCTGCGCATTAAGTGTCTATGTAAAGCAATAGTTGGCAATAATTATTTCCTAATAAAGAGCTAATGGATTGACCCATTATTACTAATACTAATTACACATGCACACATCTTAATATAATCCAACGGTTTCTAGGCAAGGTGCCTGGGCACCTAGGTGTCCCAAACGGTCGTCATATATATATATATATATATATATATATATATATATATATATATATATATATATATATATATATATATATATATATATATATATCTTCTACTACTTAAAAAGAACGTAAGGTTCCCATTTCACCTCTCTTTCGTCCACCCTTCATTAAATACGTCTCACTCTTTCCTTCTCCTCTTTGATTTTTTTCTCCCATCTCTGATTTTTCTCTCATCCATTCTCCCTAAAATAGAATCAATTGTCTCATGTTTTATTAACTTACCAAAATAAAAACATATTTTGTTTGATAAGTCATTAAATTCTTACCAAATAAGTGCTTAACAATAAAATGGCAGGTAAATCATGGCGATTGCATACAAACACTTGCTAAGATTTTAGCGATTCATGGGCTAATCTACTAGAATGTTTATACTCTCGTTGCAACGCACGGGCAATTGTCTAGTATATATATATATATATATATATATATATATATATATATATATATATATATATATAGGACGACCGTTTGGGGCACCTAGGTGTCCAGGCTCCTTGTCTTCCACCATTAGATTTCATTAAGATGCGTAATGTACTGATGGTATATGGGTTAACGGGTTGGCTATGTATATACCCGAGTATGTGAAAATATTGCATCCATAGGTATATACCTAAAGTAAATATGGATGTGTATATACCCGAGTATGTGAAAATATTGCATCCATAGGTATATACCTAAAGTAAAATATGACTATGTATATATCTGTCTATATATATACCCAGCTACATAACATATGTTGTACGCATGCAGTCAACTGGGCTACATACCTTAAATATTTTAGGTATATGGTCAAGGTATATACCTAAAGTAAACTTGCTATGTATATACCCGACTATGTATATATCCGCCTACGTAAAATATGCTGTACGCATCTCAAATCACACACGTATGGAATAAATGTCCATATACCCGAGAATATGGACGTGTAGGACATAATAATGAGGCATTTATATTCTAGTTTTCTCTCTCCAGTTTATAGTAACGCCTCTCATGAATGATATTTTATTGATTGCTAAAACATTGTTACCATGCATGGCGTGCTAGGCCTTGGTTAATGACAGCCATTTATGATTAGCATTATAACTGTTTCCATATTATGTAATTGTTTCCAAATCAACATTTATGATGGATTGACCCGTTAACCCATATACCATCAGTACATTACGCATCTTAATGAAATCTAATGGTGGAAAGACAAGGAGCCTGGACACCTAGGTGCCCCAAATGGTCGTCCTATATAATTCATCATATATATTCATCAGTTAATCAAGTTTGTCAATTTTATTATAATTCATCATATATATATAATTCATCATATATATTCATTAGTTAATCAAGTTTGTCAATTTTATTACGTCCATGCAACCTACACGCTAATAGGTAAAGATAGGTCATAATCCCACCCGAGTATGTGTAGATTGGGTTCGTTTTCCCATGCTGTGCTCCAGATCCGACACAGAATTTCGGTAGCATCTCCCCGCTGTTCTCCTGATACACGTCTCGGCATTAAACAGAAAGAAAGTGTACCCGGAGAACAACAGGGAGACACTGATGAACTTCTGCATCGGATCCGGAGCAGAGCATGGGAAAACGTACTCAATCTACACATACTCGGGTTGTCCATGTATAACGTTGGAAGATTCAAAAGAATCACGGTTATAACTATGAAAATGCATGCATATTTATAACTGTAACCCTTTCGAACAGGAGATGCATACTGGTCACGCATACTGATGATTGAATCTACCTATAGCTAGCAAGTATCATCGGCACGAAGACCGGAACAGAGCAAATGAAGGGGGGAGGAGGATATGTCATTTGTGCTCACCCACAAATGCAGGGGAGCTCGTCGAATGCACGGGGAGGTAGTTGAACACCAGACCCTCGCAGCGACGAAATAACTGCACATTTAAATCCACCTGATCAACACAAATATTCAATCCCGATAAAAAATCTCTCTATATATAACTACTTTTCCACTTCTATTTTATTCTTCTTTTCCTCTATTTTTCTTCTTCTTCTTCTTCTTCTTCTTCTTCTTCTTCTTCTTCTTTTCTTCTCCTCTTCTTCTTATTTTTCTTCTTATTCTTCTTCTTCCTTCTTTTCCTTTTTCCTCTTCTTCTACTTATTCTTCTTTTCTTTTTCTTTTTTTCAGCTTGCTTCTTCTTCTTCTAATTATGACTAACCTAAAATATTACTAAATAGTTCTTTTCTAACCTAACCTAGCACTAACATAATTAACAGTAGCAATTAAATGAAAAAAAAAAGAAAAAGAAAACAGAGAAGAATAAAAACTCACCGGAGGGGGACGGTGGGGCAGCGGGGCGCCGGGGCTCTTTGGCCACGGGGCCGCTGGTCATAAAGCTCTTTGTTTTCCTCTTGAAAAAAAATAAAGCTCTCCTTTTGTTCCACACTGCATGTGGATGGGTCGAATAGCGATGTGGATGCAAAGTTAAACTAATGGCTATATAAAACGATTAAACAAGATGCAGCAGCAACCTGACAGCAGCCCATGTTATGCGATTAGTTAATTTAGCTACTTCCAACGCAGCTGTCTGCCACTGTTATTGCTCCGTTCAATGGCCCTCGCACTCATTGTCTCATCACTCGTTCCCATCCACTTCCACTAAGCTGCGCCGCTGCCTTTTGATTTCGTCGGAGAGCACATGCCTGCCGCACTGCTGCTGCGCTCAGAGGCGAGGCGCCGGTCAAGAAGCACAGCTGCTGCGCTTGGAGAAGATGCGCCGGTCGAGGAGCAGAGTTGCTGAGCTGCTGCCACCGTTGGCGGCAAACCGGATCAATAACGCATATTCTCTTGTTGCCGTCGCGCTGACCCCCAGGCCTTCTCCGCCGTCGCCATCGTCCATCCATCTGAGAGGTTGGTTTGACAGTTCAACTGTAATTTGTCTCTCTTTACAACTTGCTAATTTAGCTTCCTGCTTAAATTTGATATTACAGCAAAATTAGCCAGCAACCCTGGCAATGGTGCTAGATGCATTTGCATCCTACCTGGTGGACATGCTCGCACAGGTAGCAGCAGATGAGGTAGGGACGATGTTGGGCGTGTCCGGCCAGATTGACAAGATGGGAGACAAGCTTCGGGACCTCAAGAACTTCCTCTCCGACGCCGATAGGAGGAACATCACCGATGAGACCATCCGGGAGTGGGTGGGGCTGCTCAAGCGTGCCATGTACGAAGCCGCCGACATCCTCGACCTCTGCCAGCTCAAAGCCATGGAGTGCGGACCTTCCACCGTAAATGCAGGGTATTTCAATCCCTTGCTGTTCTGCATACGAAATCCTTTCCATGCTCATGAAATCGGCACCCGTATCAAGGCGCTCAACCAGAGGCTCGATGCCATCAAGGAGCGGAGTGCTACTTTCTGCTTCATCAATCTCGGGCCCTACGAGGATCGTCATAGCAACAGGGTCCATGCCTCTTGCCATGGCAATCCTAGTCGTGAGACGTCAGGGGAGCTCGATCGGTCAGGTGTGGTCGGGGAGAAGATTGAAGAGGACACAAGGGCATTGGTTACCCAGATCATGCAGCCAGCAAAGGAGGTCAATGATGACATCATGGTGGTCGCCATTGTAGGTGTCGGTGGGATAGGCAAGACGACCCTAGCCCAGAAGGTCTTCAATGATGAGGCCATCCAAGGTGAGTTCAGCAAAAAGATATGGTTGAGCGTCAACCAACACTTTAGTGAAGTTGAGCTGTTCAGAAGAGCCATCATCGAAGCCGGAAGAGACGCCCAGCCAGCTGGAAATGCAAAGGCTACGCTTCAACGAACCCTCAAGGACGCATTGGTTGGCCACAAGACCTTGCTAGTAATGGATGATGTGTGGAACCATGGAGCATGGGAGGGTGTGCTCAAAACAGTGTTAGCCAATGCTGATGCTTTAGGTAGCCGTGTCCTCATCACCACTAGAGATGAAGGTGTCGCCCGAGGAGTGAAAGCTATATGGCCGTACCACCAAGTCAACACATTAGCACCTGACGACGCTTGGTCATTGCTCAAAAAGCAGGTCCGTTCACAGTTAACACTATTATCTCATAATCAAGTGAAAAGTCTATCTTCATTCAATGGCATGTATGTACTATTACCTCTTCTAATGTCAGAGGCCGTTCATTAATTTTGTAGGTGCTAATATTTACTTTGCTCTTTATTTATGCATACATGACACACGTGCAAGACACTTAGATTTTGTTTTGCCAAGCTTGAGTAATACTTAGAAATTTGGTAATATATGTATCTTTTTAGTTACCACTGAAGACATATGGGTTGCATTCATGTAGTGAGTAATATGTCACTGATATTCAGCCTTTTTTCAAACTTATGGATGTAATGCAAGCCATAATATAAATGCATAGTTGTTTTAAAATGGAAATTGACATTTTCGGTGAACCACTACCAATACATTAAAATAATATACCACACAAAAAAATAACTATACTAGAAGTTGTAATAGTTTTGCTAAAAACAATTCCAAACTCATGTTAGTCAACAACGTTTCACCTAGTATTATGCATTTCTGGTTTACGGAGTGATAAGATAATTTCATGTGACCCTGAAAATACGTAAAATAATAAAATACAACTTTTGCTAAATTTGGAACACAATTTTCGATTGCAACGATTAGAGAGTAGTGTGAAAATATACTTCCTAGCAAGTCATTCCATTTTGTAAACAGAAAAGGATAGAAATTTTTGTATTCTTGATATAAAGTACGTACGTTATATGTGGAAGTCATTGCAATAATCTTTAATGTCTAGGTTCAAGATAAGCAAATAAATGTATAACATATTCTTTTGACTTTTACTATGACTATTTACTTAGTTAAAGCAACCTTGATAAGTGGACATGTACAACAAGTAGTCCTCTTGTGTAGGTGGTAAATTTGAGTGCGTTAGAGGACCTTGGCACATATATAGTTAATTAACTGCATCTATCCCTTGTACTGCATGTTTGCAGGTACTCTCGGGTGAGATAGATGAAGATCACATAAATACGCTGGAGGATATCGGATTGAAAATTATACAAAAGTGTGTTCGTTTACCACTTGCCGTTAAAGTAATGGGAGGACTCTTGCGTGAAAGTGGGGGGCTACGTCGTTATTGGGAGGATGTTTTGGATGATTCTAAATGGTCAACAACTAAAATGCCTCAAGAACTTAACAATGCAGTATACTTTAGCTATGAAGATATGCCTCCTTATCTGAAGCGGTGCTTTCTATACTACTCTCTTCTTCCTAAAAGTACGAAATTTACTCTCGATCAAGTTGTGGCTATGTGGATGAGCGAAGGATTTATTCATGGAAACTCTAGTGATTTAGAAGAATTGGGAAGAAGATACTACAAGGAGTTGGTATCTAGGAACCTTATAGAGCCAGATAAATCGTATGTTGATCTATGGGTTTGCAGCATGCATGATGTTGTTCGCTCATTTGCTGAATATATGACCAAAGATGAAGCACTCGTAGCGCATGACGGAGACAATGATATTCTTACAAAGCTTAGTTCACTAAAGTTTGTCCGGTTATCCATACAAACCAACCAATCGCAGTCAGGTGTACTTGAATGGAAATCTCTACAAGGGCAGCACTTAGTGAGAACATTTATCTCAACCATCCAGCTCAATATTAAGCGTGGTGATTCATTAGCTACCTTTTCTAGTTTGCGGACTATACATATAGAATCTTCAGACGTGGCTGAATTGGTTAAGTCGTTGCATCGATTCAAGCACCTCAGGTATCTGGCGCTAGTAAATAGTGATATATCTGTACTTCCAAGGGATATTGGCAAGATGAAACTATTGCAATTCCTTGACCTTTATGGATGTAAAAAATTGGTGTATCTTCCTTATAGCATTGTGAAGCTTGGCCAGCTGAAGTCAATTGATCTTCCCAACATAAGTATGATACCTAGAGGGTTTTGTAATCTGACAAGTATGAGAAGACTACATGGATTTCGAGCCCACATGGATGGTGATTGCTGCAGTTTGGACGAGTTGGGGCCTCTTTCCCAACTTAGATTTCTTCAGTTAAATGAATTGGAGAATGTATCTGCTGCCTCGTTTGCTGCTAATGCTAGGCTTGGCAAGAAAATGCATCTTGTCCACCTATTCTTATACTGCACCAGCAAACTGGGACATGATGGTGTGGTAAAGGAGAGAGAAGGTGTCTCCCAGGAAGAGCAGCAACGAATCGAGAAAGTATTTGATGAGCTCTGCCCTCCGCCTAGTATAGAAGATCTTACTATCAGTGGGTATTTTGGCCAGCAACTCCCGAGTTGGATGATGTCCGCTTCAATGGTGCCCCTCAGCAACTTGACAATTCTATCGCTTGTTGACCTAGCTTGTTGCACACAACTTCCCAATGGGTTGGGTGAACTCCCCTACCTGCAGTTGCTTACGGTTGACCGTGCTCCATGCATCAGGCATGTTGGGATTGGATTCTTGCAGGCAGCAGTAGCTCCATTTCCGAGGTTAAGGAAGATGCACTTAGATGAAATGGTTCAATGGGAGGAGTGGGAGTGGGAGGAACAAGTACAAGCCATGCCCTGTTTGGAGAAGCTTGTGCTAAACAATTCTAGACTGAGGCATCTTCCTCCTGGCCTTGCTTCCAACGCAAGGGCTTTGAAAATAATATCTTTACAAGGTATCAAGCAACTCAGCTACCTTGAGAACTTCCCTTCCGTTGTTGAGCTTGAAGTGCTTAGAATCCCTAACCTGGAGAGGATCACTAATCTACCCAAGCTCCAGAAGCTTAGCATCAGCAGTTGCCCAAAGTTGAAGATGCTGGAGAGTATCCCTCCACTCAACAAATTGAGCCTGGAGGATTATGCCATGGAAAAACTCCCAGAATACATGCGAGGTATAAAGCCAATGCATTTGCTGTTAATCTGCAGGATATGGTTGCTCTCTTCATTAGCCGCACGACAATCTGGTCTCGAGTGGGACAAATTCAGCCATGTGGAGCATGTCAAGGCACACGCGCATGATGGAAACAACCAAAGGAAATGGTTCGTGTTCTACACAAGAGGAGATGACTGCAAGTTGGATTCAAATATTAGCCACTCTAACAGATTTGAAGGTACAGAACATCAAGCATACGATTACGAGCTCTGTCTTAATTCGTTTGAGCCCTCTGACTCTGCCAGTTTATAAGTTCATTTGAATGTCTAAGAACATCGAGCATACAAACACATCCTACCTTTCGTCCATATATACTGCATGATGACTGAATATATTCCAGACGTTTTTTTTTGTTTCACATTACTACGTCGTTTCAAATGACATACAAACATGGTTATTCAGTTGTTCTAGACATGCAACTTAAGTTTTAGCCACATCACTATCCATATGTGAGGGTTGTTTAATTGTTATTTTCTGATTTGGTTGCACTTCCTCATATATGTTGCTAACTATTTTGTCTTTTCAGTAAAAAGTTTTTACTAGTTTTGCTAGTGTTACTCGAGTTCAACAAATCTAGAGTAATATGTTACTTCTTCCCCTGCAAATAAGAGATTATGTGACCATTTGTATTTTCCTTTCCATGCAGAAACCTTGTCATCTTCTATGGTGGACGCACAAGGATTTGAGTCTGTGTACAAAATGAGAAGAAATGCCTTCAGTTATGTCTGCAGCTTGGTCAGGATACCGTTTTTCGAAGATATGATGTAAAGGAATCACACCTTTGTTGATGGGAGAGTGCTGTCTTTACAAGATGGAGTAGCAATTGCTCTTAGGATGCTAAATTCTGGCGAGCCATCACAGATCATAGGATCCTCTCTTGGCGTGAACGAGTCAACTGTTTTGCTGGTAACTCAGGTGTTTGTTGAGGCCATGCGGGAGCGAGCAATGCATCACTTGCGCACGCCGGGCTTTGCTAAAATGGAGAATATCAAGCGCAAGTTTGAAAAGATCCACGGACTACCAAACTGCTGCGGTGTTTTACATACAGCTCACATCAAGTTTGGATCACAAGACCCTAACCAAGAGAAGAATGACATTGTCCTAATGCAAGCCGTCATTGATCCAGATATGGGAAGATTCACACACATTTGGTGGAACCTGTCATGTAGCATGAACCAATCAAGCATTTTGCAGGACTCTAGTCTCTTCAAGGAGTGCGAGAAGGGTAGTTGGCTGAATGGTGGCAGGCTGAAGGTATCATCAGGTTGTGGACCGGAACTCGGGGAGTACATAATTGGTGATGCAGGATACCCTCTTCGTCCATGGCTCTTCACTCCTTACCACTTGGAGAATGACGTCTCAGACACAGACTCGAAATTAGAGTTCTATAGCAGACACTCTGCAGCTACAGCCGTCGCACTAAGGGCACTGGCGAAGTTTCAAGACACGTGGAAGTGCCTACAGGGACAAGGGTGGCATCCTAGTAATGAAGATGAAATGTTCTCGACAATCAGCACATGCTGTGTGTTGCATAACATTGTGATAGACATGGAGGAGGGTGCAGGCATGCCGAGCGGTCATAAGGAGATTTACGTCAAGCAGGTGCGACAGGTTGCAGACGAGGACGCCTTCAGGGTGAGGGATGCACTGTCCGAGCAATTGATTGAATGTGGAGGTAA
Source organism: Elymus sibiricus (assembly GCA_039707655.1). Lineage (NCBI taxonomy): Eukaryota > Viridiplantae > Streptophyta > Magnoliopsida > Poales > Poaceae > Elymus > Elymus sibiricus. The sequence goes on from CM077675.1 coordinate 538,356,371, forward strand.
AATAACTCCACTCTTCATGTATTTGTTCGAATTTATTCTTTATCAATTCATTTTATTTGTCCCATCATACCCTATTGATTCAATCTTTCCTTTGGTTGATTATTCCACACAACGGCTGCAGAGGAACAAGAAGCAGTAGCGGTTGCATCCGCTTCAGGAGACGAATACAGTGAAGAAGAAGCACGTCGTCATCGACAAAAAGCAGATAAAGGAAGGGAGAAAGTTCATGATAGCTAGATAGGGAGGGCAGATCAGATCGCCCTCCCCGCTGAATCAATTTGGTAGAATATTCTTTGTTCTCTGCTATTATTATAACTGTGCTTGAGGACGTCGCAGCTTTGTTCGTAGTTGCTATCTATGGCGTGACGTAACTGATGTCAGCTGGAAACCATTAAGTCCTTCCGTGATATGTGAAAACTACTTGGAATTAGAAAGAAAATTAAGCTGATTGATACTTGCACCTGTGCTAAACAAAACAATGCTTATTAAGACTGACTCATGTATGTTTCCTGTCTGTGCAGCAGGCCCTTGCAATGGATCCAGAGTGATGCGGCAGAATGAATTACCAGTTGGACCAGGAAAGAAAGAGCGTTCTGTATTATGTATTATGAGCAGACTATTTGTGATTTATATCTGTGCTCTTATGTGTCGAGAGAACAATTAATGGTGTAGCTGCATGGAGACAGACCACTTGTGATACCATTATTTTGGTTGCTTGTTGGCTGTAACCTGAAGGAAGAATTTGCACAACACAATGGCAGCGAGTGAATCTCTGTTGTATGTTTATATGTGAGAGGTGATTTTTAGCAGTGTTTTGTACTCTGCCAAGTGGTTGTAGAGGGGATGGCTTCTGCTTTATGCCGTGGACGGCATATGCATGTCCTGTCCAAAGCCAAGATCAGCTGCTACAGACTGCAGTTCAGTTCAGTTTAGCAAAGAGAAGTATTTGTGTATCTGAATCATAGAATAAAATAGCCCGCGAAATAGCCGCGATAGCTGCGCTATAGCTTCCCAGGAGCCTCGCCGCTACGCTATGGCCGCTGCCGCGAAATCATTCACATATCCCTCTAAATGGTTAAAAAATAAGAAAAACCCTCTAGAAATCATCTCTCCCACCAAAAACAATTCCGCTATTTGCCGCAATTGCCCGCTATGGCGGCGCTATAGCTGCTGGGAGAGGCCGCCGCGAAATCGTTTCTCCCGCGATTTTAATCTATGATCTGAATGGAGAAGTATTTGTGATTTGTATTATTTCAATTTCTTTTCTCTAATCTATAGCTTTTATGGGTTGAGTAAACAATTATATTGCGGCATGAAGACTATTTGATTTCTATCCTTCAGTTTGGCTGTAGCCTGAAGGATTTGACAACATGCATAATGGGACCATTCAATTGTAGCAGCTTTCGCTGTTAGGTGCCTTCTGGATGTAACCAAAGTAATCTGTTTGTGACAGTCCAAATGAGAGAGTATTGACATGCAGCAGGGTGTAGGTAATGTGGAGGAGAATTAGCAGATGAGGATAGCGTCAGAATGAGGTAAATTAGGGCCAAGTTTTCCTACATTTTCATTCGTTCTAGTCAGTCAGTAGTATGTTTTATAAATTTCCTCACGTTTATTCAATCTTTTGTCCAGCTCAGGGGACGAAGGCAAGGAACACAAAGCAGAGCTAGGAGATCAGATCATCCTCACTGGACAATTTGGTATCCTCTTTTCCACAACATGTTCAGTTTCACTGTCCGTAGTTATTACTAGGATTACCAAGATGTTCTTAAAAGTTAAAATGTTGTCATTCCCATGTCCCCTGTACCTAGATTGGTGCATGATTGTATGCTTGATCTGGGGACTAAACCAAAATTAAGTAAACCCAAGTATTCTCACGCATGCGCTAAGTATACTGGATCGATGGCTCATGATTTGTTCTTGTACCCTTCTTGCTAAATGGATATCTCCTGGTTCTGTATAGCAGAATATGTTTAATTTTGTTGTGGGTACCTTTCTTACTCTGATGAATAAGCAACTCTGAACATTGATGGTCTCTGTCGCTATGCCTTTCTGTGTCTGTACCTGGTTGGCCTATGTGGGCACCATTTGGTTGTAGCACCAATTAGCGGTAAACGTGTTCCCCTGTTCGGGATATTGCCATCCTAGTTTATTTTATCACCTGGAAAAAATAAAATTCAGAGTTTTTGTTTTGTAGAGGAGTTCTAAAAAAAGTGGGCTACAGAGAACCGGAATGACTGACTTGAGCTGTGCATGCAGCAATACAGACAGCAGAACAAAACCAAAGGTGACTTGGTTCTGCTGCAACTCTGTTTTCACCCATAGGAAGGAATGAAGTATTCACTATAAGATGATGCAACCTCCTCCTCCAGATACATTGTTCTTAGAATTCTGCTCCTTGTTGCTGGTTGTGAGGGCTTGAGATGCGCTACATTATGCAGGGGTCACTTCTATAATCGCGCCCCTTCTTTTGATAGCTGGAGCTGCTCCCCTTTCAACGATGACCAAAGAGGTCAAAAGAACATGCACTTACGCAGCTACTGTTATGTCGTAAAGCCGTCTGGGATTCTTTTCAGGAGAACAATGGCATAGCAGTCACCACTCTTGTTAGGAATCTTCAGTTTTTACCACCATCTTTGGACGATGTTTTATTTGTGTGAATTTTCACGGCTTATGCCCATTTCGTCACTGTCGACGATTTTAGATATTAAATGAAGTTGTGTCATCCTGTTGAACTTGACATCTTGCTTGTTTGCAAGTCTTGCACTTGTACTGATAGGGGTTCATAATGATGTGGACTGAATGTATGTTCAGTTTACTCATCATATTTGAGGAATTGAGGATTGTGAGAGTGTTTAGAGAGTTATAAGATAGGGGGCCATTTAGAGACGCCCTTATTTCGTTAAGCCGGCCATTGTTCTTTACAGGAGAACAATAGCATATCAGTAACCACTGTTGTTAGCTTTAGGTTAATTTTTTGTTCTCACCTTTCGATGCTCTTTTGTGTGTCGAGAATAGTCAAGGACCACTATGCGTGCATTGGTCTTTGATTTTAAATTAACTTGCGAAATGCTGTTGAAGTTGGCATCCTACTTGTTTGCAAGTGTTACAGTTGTACATATGATGGTTGGGTCATACGGATGGATAATGTATATATGATCTGTCTACACTCTACGCCGTTGGAACATGATTCAGAAAAAAAGAATGGTCGCCCCTGAGGCCTGAACAATGCCACAGACAGATGATGTCGAGCATGGCCTCGTCGATGTGACTCTGATATATTTTTCCCTTCCTGTGCATTGCAGGCCTTGGTAAGCAATGGAACTGGATTGGAGCCAGAGTGAAGCTGCTGCGCAAATTAAAAGTTGGATTGGGAAAGAAGCATTTCGCTAGTGTTTACGATTTACGATTTATGATTTGTATTTCGTGCGCGGTTGAGAGAACAATTAATCGATAATGTAGTTGCAAAGAAAGCTAGAGACTAGTTTTGATCTGCATTGTTTCAGTTGGTTGCTGTAACCTGATGACTAATGAATGCGTAAAAGGTGAGTCCCGTATGTGGATGCATAATATGTGTTTTGGGCATGATTCATATGGTTGTAGCAGCTGTATGTGTATGTTATCTGCCGCCGTTGTAAAGAAGTAGAGAGATGACACTACGCGCCGTAGTGTAGTTTTTTTTTGTGAAATGCAGAATTTTGAACAGTGGCAGCTGGTTGCTGAAGAGGATGGAGATGGCGCTGCCTTACGCCGTGGAGAGTAAAAACAGTATACTGTAGTTCAGACTTGTAGTAATCCAACATGCATGAGAACACATTTGATCTTTATATTAGGGTTTGTTTATTTTATCTAAAGAATATCCAGACCAGCAACATGCATTTTGTTCTTCTATTTTTTATAAATTCTATTTCCATCATTAAGCCAGCAAGGGGACGAACGAACTGGACCCTGTCAGTCAAGGCCCAGATATGCTGCTGTGCTGATTATCCTTCAACCCGGGAACTCCTAGGTGACGCTCTCTGCTTCAAACAGGTGAGGTTTCGCACAGGCGGCGGCTGACCTGGGCCCGCCCATTCTATTTCGCCTTTTCTCCCTCTTTGTTTCTTTTTATTTTTTTTCTATTTTCTTTTATTTCTTTGCTCTTTCTTTTTTTCCTTTTCATGTTTCTTTTGTTTAAAAATGCTCAGGAATTTCAGAAAATGTTATCATTTTCAAATTATGTTCAAAATTTCAAAAAAAGTACTCACTTTCAAATTATGTTCATAATTTCAAAAAATGTTCGTGTTTCAAAATGTCTTTCAGGAATTACAATTTTTTGTTCACAAGTTCCAAAATTGTTCGTGTTTTAACAAATGTTCAGTAATTTCGGAAAAATATTCTCGTTCTCAAATTTTGGTATGTTTATGTTTTAAAAAATAGTTCAGGAATTTAAAAAAAAATCCGTTTTTTTTTACAATTGTTTGAAATTGTGAACAAATCTTGAAAAAATAGGAACATTTTTAAAAATTCCAAACAATTTTTGAGAAACACGAAAAAGTTTTGGAAAAATACGAACAAATTTTAAATACGAGAATAAATTTTGAAAAATCGTCCAGTTTTTTAAATATGAGAACGATTTTTGAAACACGAACCGTTTTTAAAATAGGAACACATTTTGAAAGCAAGAACATTTTTTGCAATTCCTGATTATTTTTTGAAGCACGAATATTTAAATACCAATTGTGAACAAAATTTTGAACACGAGAACATTTTTTGAAATTCAAAACAAAAATTAGAAAATCTCATACAAAAGGAATGGGAAAAGGAAAAAAGATAAAAAGGAAAGGAAAAAAGCAAAAACGAAAACAATAACAATTTTTGAACCACAAGAAAAAAATTAAAAATCCTGAACATTTTTTAAAATATTGATCATTTTTTGAAAATCCCACGAAGTGATAAATATTTTTGAAAAACAGTAATTATCTGAAATTTAGAATATTGTTTAAATAGCAAGAACATTTTTCGAATTTTAAGAACATTTTTCGAACATGAACTTTCAAAAAAATAACCTTGGAAAAAAATAAGAAATGGAAAACCAAAAAAAAAGAAAAAAGGAAACAGAAACAGAAACAGAAAAACGAAAAATAACCTTGGAAAAAAAGAAAAAGAAACGGAAAAACGAAAAACGAAAAAACCAGTTCACGGAAGGTTCCCAAATACGGTGGTAACCGAAACTGGGCCGGCCCAAATCGTACCGAGGGGTCTGCGGAGCCTCCTCAATTCGCCGCAAAATGCGGCGAATAGGGTTTTCCTGCAACCGCCCATCGACACACGCCCGACAGTGTGCCATGACCCGCTGCAGCGGCATTTCCCCGACGGCGGCGCTTGAAGATGATGACATGCTGGAAGCGCTGGCTCCCTCTTTGCCGCTTCTATGCACACTACCGGAAGCGACCTCTCCTCGGTGTTATCATCCATCATGATAATAAGCTAAAGTTCACTCCCGTCCTGCCCGCTCCCGACTGCATCTCTCCTCCTTACCTCGGGGCCACGGACACATCTTCATCTTATGCCGAGAGCATTATTTGTTTCTAGAAAAATAGGCATTTCATAGAAAAACAGGGATGCATGACTATCATAGTGATTGACTAGTGTCCTCGAAAAGAAAATAGTGATGGATCTATAGTTTAAATGATGAATCTCTTTCTCTTGTGTTGCTTCCTGCCCACTTCGATTCACTTCGATAGTTTAAATGCCGTAGGTGAGCGAACGAAACCCACTTCAATTCACCTTGTCTCGTGCGTCTGGGTCCGCCTCCAACCTAGTACATCGACGCAACGACGGAGGCCAGCGAACAATGATTCGCCGCCGTGGCACTTCCCGTCTTGAAGACGACGACATGCTCGGGGAGATCCTCCTCCGCCTCCTGCCCTAGCCGTCCTCCCTCCCGCGCTCCTCCGTCGTGTGCAAGCGTTGGCGAAACCTCCTCACCGACCACAGATTCCACCGCCGCTTCCTCGCGCAACACCGGTAGCCGCCCCTCCTCTGCGTCTTCCAGCACCTCGATCAGCTCGAATTCACTCCCGTCGTAGCCGCTCCCGACCGCATCCCTCTGGGGTGCCTCCACCTGCCATTCTGTGACTTGTGGGGCCGGCTGCTCGGGGTACCGCCACGGCCGCGTCCTCATCTTAAAACGGGCGCACCCAGGGATCCTCCGAGGACTTAAATAGTAGGTTCAGTTAACAAACTATGGAGCTCCTTATTTTGTGTACCTCACTTGATCCAAGAAATTCTTTCAGATCATTCAACATTGAAAATGTGTGTCTTCTCGCTACAAAGTTTTATCCCACTGATTTTTCGGAACAGGAAAGGGATAACTTGAGGTGTCAATTACGACATTATGAGCTTGATGTACTAAGGAATCCAGAGTTTCAGAACTTACCACTATTGCTGAACTTTGTCAAAAACTTTTTGAAACTGAGAACTCGACAGATTATCACTTGATTGACATGTTAATTCAACTTATTTTAACTTTGTTTGTCTCTACTGCAACAACAGAGCATGCTTTCTCTGCCATCAAACTTGTGAAGACGAGACTTCGGAGCAAAATGCATGATTTATTTCTAAGGGACTGTTTAATAATCTACATTGAGAAGAAGATTGTTTCGGAGTTCACAACTGACAGGCTTACAGATGAGTTTGATTCAAGGAAAAAAGGTCAAGTAGACTTCAACTGAACTCCACTTATTCTAGTCCATTTTATCCACTTGTATTTTGCCTATATAATCAATGTGTCTAGTTGACCTCAAACGGATATGCATGTTATTTTGGTATATCTGAAACATGAAGACCTTTATGGAGTATTGCTTAAGGCCAGACTGCATTTTGTTCCCTTGGCCCCCCCTGAATATATTTCCTGGCTCCGTCCCTGGGTCCTCGTGTGTGACCCCATCATCGGCGGCTAGCGCCATGTGCCGATTCCGCCTGAGTTCGAGTGGCAACAAATCAATGGAGCGGTCGTCTGCACTGCACGCGGCAAGGGTCACGTGCGCGGCGGTTGCCACTCCACACTTTTTAAGGTGGTCTGGCTGCTTATGCGCGTTAAGGATGGTCGACCTCTCGCCTCTGTTTATTCCTCCGAGACAGACACATGGTGCGGTCTCATCTCAAAAGAGGTTGGATATCGAGATTTTTTATTTTTTTGCAGGGAGATATCGAGATTGTTTTCGCACTTGTATTAGCACCCTTATTGGTAATATCCTTTACTGGTCGTTTCCATATACGAAGGAGGGTATATTTGGGCTTGATTTGGAAAGGAAGATCGTTAATGTGCTAGAGGGGCCTCCTGGTATGTATCGCCCCAACGGCCATCAGATATTCCAGCTTGATGCTGGTGCGGTTGGTCTCGCCATGTTGCCTTGCCATGGCCAGAAAATTCAAATATGGGAGAAGAAGGTCAATTGCCATAGTGTTGGGCGAGGTGGGCATGGGAGGACGCATCCTAGTGGCGCTGCGCGACAGCAGAGGAATCGCCAGCCAGTGTGGTCCACATGTTGTATTTTTCAACTTTATATTATGAAATATGTTTTCTTAAAAAAACTGATAAGTGCCACGTGTGTGGCACGAAGCAATTCCGTCCTGACGTCTTTTAATGGCAACTTTAGTTACCAAAGGATGGCTACTTTAGTTGTGAAGCATCGCAAATTCCTGATTGGATGGCAAGGTTCAATTTAAAAAAAAAATTGAATGACAATTCTAATTGTAAAAAACGTCATGGCGGTGCTACATTGTACTACACATGTGGCTCTTATCATTTGGGAAAACAAATCTGTCTTCCTAAATTAAGGGACTTCCGTATGAGATTAGCCTTGGAACAAGTCCCAAGAAATATGAATCCGAGTCAGGTACGGTGAGGATACGTACCTACGACTACGATTCGCCTGTGATGTGTGAGTAGTTCACCAGAGACCTACGGGTCCATAGCTACTACCTAGATCTCTCTTTCTCTCTTTCTCCGTCTCTTTTTGATCTTCAATACAATTGTCATCGTGATTTCCGCGGTAATCTATTCGATGTAATCTTCTTTGTGGTGTGTTTGATAAAATGCGATGAATTGTGGATTTATGTTCATATTATTCATGAATACTATTTGAGTTATCTCTGACTTTGTATATGCATGATTATTATAGTTTCGTATTTCTCTCCGATCTATCAGTTTGGTGTGGCTAACTAGATTGATTTATTTTCAATGGGAGTGGTGTGTTGTGATGTGGTTCAATCTTGCGGTGCTCAATCCCAGTGATAGAAATGGACAATCCACGTATTGTATTGGTGTCATTAAGGATAACACGATGTGTTTTATTTATATTGATTGGAATTAATTTGTCTACATCATGTCATCTTGCTCTAAGCATTACTCTGTTTTACTTAATACTCTAGATGCATGCTGGATAGCGGTCGATGGGCGGAGTAATAGTAGTAGATGCAGGGAGGAGTCAGTCTACTTGCTTATGGACATGATGCTTACATGATCATTGCCGTGAATAAATATTACATAACTATGTGCTTTTCTATCAATTGTCTAACAGTAATTTGTCTATCCACCGTATGCTTTCTTCGAGAGAGAAGCCTCTAGCGAAAACTATGGCCCCCGGATGTTCACATATACTATTTCAAGAACTCCAAAAACATTGTTGCCATTATTTACTTTCTTTTTATTTGCTCTTTATATTTATCAAGCTATCAATATTTAATCATTGCTAGTAACGAGTTCAAGGGGCTTGACAACCCTATTGCTCGTCTTGGGTGCAAATGTTTTATTCTTTGTGTGCAGGCGCTGAAGACAGGAATTTGCGTGTTTCTTCTATTGGTTCGATAACCTTGGTTCTCATTAAGGGAAATACTTATCTTTATTGTGTTGCATTTCCTCTCCTCTTCGGGAAAAATCTCAATGCAGTTTACAAGTAGCAAGGATCCGCCACATGACGACGAACCGCGGGTATGCTGGCGGGGACCTCCGGCCACCACGTCCGACCGTTGGGAGGAATGAGGCGACAGGGAAGGGGATGACGTCGGCGACGGGGATGGGGAGGAGAAGAGGGAGAGGGGGAGGAGAGGAAGGGGAGGCGAAGTTGACGATTTTTACTCGACCGCCTAGCGGTAGAGTAAATATAGGGAGAACCGCGGCGGATGACGATAATTTATCCTCCGCTACGGCGGATTCGGGATCGGCTAGGTACCGGTTAGAGGAATAAAATCGGATTTTTACTCATCTAACCGGTTGTTGGAGATGCTCTTAGAAATGGCCTAACTTCTACGAAACATGGATGTAGATGCATTGAGTTGTTTGGATTACAACATAGTACTATCTAGTATTTCCAGTCTATCCCCCAGTGTGTATTTGAGCATGAGTACAAATTAAAAGCAGTAGGTGTTAATCTGAACTGAGGCTGTCTCAAAATAGTAGTATGAACACTTCAGTAAATAATGGAGCTATAGGCAATGCAGTACAACCTCTAGGAATTGTATGAGGACGTATGGTATTTTGTGACTCAAATGCACCATTCAAATTTCTTGTAAACCATGCGTGCGTACCCATCTGACAAACCTGCAATCCATGGAGCAAACTGCTGTTGTGGTCGCCGGGGAAGCTCCAGCGTCAAGCACGGACTGCGACTGGTCCGAGCTTCCTTCGGACCTGCTCATTCGTATCTTCGGCACTCTGCAGATCCCGGATCTCTTCAGCTCCGGTGGCGTCTGCTGTTCATGGCGCCGCAGCCACCTGGAAGCCCGCCGGTTCCGGCTGTGCTCGCCGCACGAGAGCCCCTGCCTGGTCTACTCCGCGGCGGACCGTGACGACGGTACGGCAGCACTGCACCACCTGTGCACAGGCAAGTTCTGCCACATCACCGTCCCAGGTCCCACCTTCCGCTCCCGCTACGTGATGGGCTCGTCCCACGGCTGGCTCATCACTGCCGACGACCAGTCCCATCTCATCCTCGTCAACCCCATAACCGGAGCTCAGGTCACCATGCCGCCACCGGAAACTATGCACAACGTCGAGCTCCGTTATGGTGAGGAAGACCACAAATTGGATGGCTACGATCTTATTTACGTCGACACGGTGCCGCACCAGAAAATAAAGCCATATGAACTTTCACTGGAGCAAGGTCGCTTTTGCTTCTACATGATTGTAGCCATGTCATGCGACCCGTCCAGTGAAAACTGCGTTGTGGTACGTGTACACGTGCCTAAAAACCTGCTCTCCTATGCTAGGGTTGGGGACACCAAGTGGACTTGGGTTGATACACACGAAGAATGCAAGAGCTACGTTGATGTTTGTTACGATAGCGGTGACGGTTTGTTCTATGCTCTTCGAGGTTGTGGTGATGTGCATACCATTGATCTCCGTGGACCATCTGCACTGGTGAATATTGTCTATAAGCACAAGGCCTGTTACCATACCGACAGTAAGTAAATTGTGCAAGCACCATGGGGCGATTTCTTTCAGATATGGAGATGGGATCGATATCTTAAGGATGACGAGGAGGTGGTGGAGGACGACGACGATAATGATCTGGACGAGGGTGTGGAAGAGTTACAGATGATGATGGCAAAGATACAGATGGAGGAGGACGAGGAGGAAATAGAATCAGAGGTGGAGGAGCATGAAGAGGTAGAAGTGGTGAGCGAGGATTTGGAGACAGAGTCTGAAACAGAAGAGGACAATGAGGAGGTGGAGACTGCAGATGCGACGGTGGAAGGGGAGGAGGATGAGTATGAGGAGGAGGTGGTGGAGAAGGCAGACATGTTAGTCGAGGAGGTGGACAATGCAGATGTGCCGGTGGATGAGGAGCGTACCATGGAGTAGGAGGAAGAGAAAGAGCGTGTGACAGCCTGCTTTGTTGTCTACAAAATTGATTTTGTTAAACAAAAGCACATCAAAGTACACAATCTCAAAGATCACACGCTGTTCACGGGCTTCAACACTTCATTTTTAGTTCCGTCGAAGGACTTCCCCACATTAATACCCAACAGCATCTACCATACAGATGACTTGAATCATAACACTTTCTCCAAGAGATTTTCCAATAGACGGGATTTGATTGATAAGGGCCTTCGGCAGGTTTTTATCTTCAATATGGAAGATAGTAGTTTCACGAATATACTGGCTCCTAATTCTTCAAAATTGAATTGGCCCCCGCCGGTTTGGCTCCAGCCATAACTTTCTCGAGTTTAGATAAATTTATGTACCTAAGACAAGGAAGTTGTAAAGCTTGGTGTTTCGTCAAGTAGGAATATTCTAAACTTATTCAATCAGACCTTGATGTAATGAAGATTTCCCCTCCCTATTCATACATACCTGCAGTTTCATCAGATAGTTAATGCTACGTAATTATGTTCGGTATTGTTATAGTTGTTTATATTATGTCTACTTATGAGCAACATTTGTGATATATAACCTCTTATTAAGTACGTTGGGAATTAATGCTCGAGAAATATTTGATATTCGGATGATTTAAGCGGATGTACTTCACCCAGTGTTCAATCCTTTTTGGGCAGCGATTGTAATTGGCCGACCGGCGGAGCCTTACGCGGTCGCGCGCCGGGATCTGCCGGCTGCGGCGCTGCACTTCGGCCAGAATCGCTGGATATTGGAGAGTGGGATCTTGCCGGTAGAGTGGATGAATAAGTAACCGCTCGAGCTGGTGGAGTTGTTGAGAAAATGAGTGGGTGAGAGCGAGGAGCCTTGAAGAAACGTTGCGACATTCGCTTGCTTGGTCGCGCAACACGAATGACTACAGAAGATGACGTGGCAGGAGATTCGTGCACAATAATCCAAGGGTGAAAAACACATTTGTTTAGACATGCCAAAAATCTGACGGCATATTTTTGTTGATACCGTATCCTTTTCATGTAAGGTACTCCTCTGGCTCAACTCCTGATAGCTGGCCTGTAAATTCTTGTGGATAAACGGCTAACTTGTGATGTTTTCAGTTAATACATTTGAATATTCTTATTCTCTGTAAAAAAAAATCAAGGCGTGTTCTTATAAGAGCTCTCAACGCGAACTGCAGGTTTTCATCTCAGTTGCATCCAAAATTATGCAGTCACTAACATAATCAGGGAATTTCACAGTAAGTTGATGAATAGACCATAATTTTTTACAATGGCTCACATTAGTTAAGATGTTACTTTAGATTGTCGATCATCCATCGGTCAGCCAAATGAGAATGTTACTACCTAGTGGATACAACTTCATCTATTCAGACCTCAGGCTATATCAACGCAAGATTTTTCCAATATATATGTTCCCCTTTTGGATATATATTGAAGGTGGTTGTGTAATTGTTTGGTGTTTATGCAAAAAAGTAGGAATATGTATTGACTTATGGCTCCAAAAGTTTCTGATTGAACAAAGATTATTCGGTTGCTTGATAGTTATCCTTAACCGCATCTTGGCTTATGTTGGCCCCATTGCCAAATGCCAACACATACGGAAGCTATCCCGGCAATGGCGAGTGTTGTATTTGAATCAAAGAGAAAGCTTGCTTGAAGTCTTCAGTGTCAATTCCATCCCCTCAACGTCTCTAGCTGTTGGGACACGGGTATAGACAGAAAAAAGGAGCGGGCGAGCACGAACGATAAAACAGGAGGCCTCATGGTTGCTCGAATGCAGAGGGAGCTGGCAGACAGTAGTGGCTGGGGCCATGGGTAGAGGATGGAGGTTGAGGGCTGGTGGGGGAGTCAGACGAAGTCCACAAAACAATGGTGTTTTTGTTCACCTTTCTTTCTTTCTTATTGGTTTTTTACTAATAGCTTAGTTTAGCACCAACGGGCAGAGATAATATCTTAGTTTTGTAGATCAACCATATTGGAAGCAAAAGAACAGGTTGGTTCAGGGAGTCTTCTGCCGCTGCAACAGTAATGCCCGGTAGATGAAATTTGTACAGCTGCAACAACTAACAAATTACAACACCCTAGTTCCATGCGCTACTGTGGCAACGGCAAAAATAATCCTTAAAATGCGTGCTGCATAGGTTACTCCTCGATCCAAAATTGCTGCGATGAGAATCCATGCAGGCCAATCTTTTTTTTCTCATATATATGGTATGTTTTTTTTTTGAACACAGTACAGACGCAAGCGCTCACATACACACGCATACACTCACCCCCATGAACGCACACACGCACACCCTACCCCTATGAGCACCTCCGAGAGACTGAGCCGGCATATCATCTTGAGATTTACGAAGTCACCGTAGGCGCCTCGTCGTATATATATGGTATGTTGGACTATGATCTACTCCCTATGATCCAAAATACGTGGCGTAGTTTTAGACTAATGTGGGATTGTACTGTAGGTGATTCTACTTCACTTTCTTAAATACGTGCTGCCAAAACAAAAACAAAACTACATGATGCACCGCTGGAATGTATTTCATGTACACATTATGCCCAGAAACAATTTTTCTTTCCTTTTTTTATTACGAAATAGAATGTATTGTCAAAAAAATGCATGTAGAAAATCAAAGGGAAAATGTATGTAAATAAAAGAACGGAATAAAACCAGTAATCATCCAATATGCATGGACAAAAAGCAGGTAAAATTTTGCCTAAACTTATAAATTGGCAGAGTGGGAGTGCCCGTAAAGAAGTTTATCACTTTGATAGAATATTCCGCCTTGAGTTCATGAAAGCCTAGGGAATTAGCCAGTTCTAGCCCATCTCTCATGGCCACTGCCGACCCGGAGTATCAATCTAAAGCATGTAAGACATATAGGGCCAGATCTTGTGAGGCGATTCTCAACAGTCGAGTCTGAAGAATCAATAAGCTGAAAAGAACTCGATTTGCTTCTGCAAAATCATCTGAGAATCGCCATAATCAGTAGTGCAATCCAAAAGATCCTTCTAGCCCCGATTATTACGATTCAGCGAGCTCCCGCAAAAGAAAATGTGCGAGGTTGGAAGGTTGGAAGACATGTGGAAGTGCCTCCAGGGAGAAGGTTGGCGTCAAGATAATGAACATGACATTTTTCCTGAACGTGCGTGAGATTTGCGCATCCATTCTTTAAGAGAGAAAAGAGAGTTTAAATGTTACATTCTGGGTGACCATAGGCGAGCCCACACACACACGCACACGCGCGCTCGCGCGCACACACATGTGCACGCACACGTGGTATTCGTGTCCGCCCATTTGTCCGTGGCTGACCAGCTTCAATCGCCATTCGAGTTGCCCGAGTCTCCATTCATCGTTGATGATTGCCGCCAGTCCGCTTCTTGCCATGGAGATTTTGCTATGTAGATCGTCTCCGTTACGTGACCACAGAGATTGGTCAAGGATTTTCTTTCTCGGGAGACCTTGTGTCAACCGCAGCAAATCAAATCGCGTCCTGATTTCCTAGGAGAAACTTGCCTTATGCGAGGGAACACAATAGATTGGATCACGATTTTATTTCCTAACCAGATGCGATCACAAATTTATTTCTTGTGAACCTAAAACCAAATCCAAGAGGGAAAAATCAACAATCAATTCCCCATTAATAGTAGAGATTCTCTTGACTCCTTAGACTCCTCGTCCTTCCACAGAATCATGCGTTCCTCGCCGAATCTCATCTATCCCACAAAAGCAAGGCCGCACAAGTTTATGAGGAGGGGCGCAGCGAGGCGGAACGCGACTACACGGGGCTGAAGCAACGGCGAGGTTGACCACATGGGTGAGACAAGCGGCGAGCATGTACCATGGCGGGGGGCAGGACAGCAAGGGGCAGCGTCTGGGCACAGATTCTAAGGTATATGACTCTTGCCTATTCGTAAAACAACAGTATTCAGTACATCAGATTTTGTTCCAGTACTAGCATAGATCCAACTGTTCCCGAACTAGTGTACCTAATACGTGGATCTCATATCGTCTGTGCATTATTGTGTTTGGACGTTTGGCTATCCAGATAATCTCCATAATCTTCCAACAGATTAGCTGTGCATGTGCATCCACCGTTTCTTATCCGATAATCAAATCAAAAAGAGGATGTTTCCAGGCCAACTATGTTAGACATTGGCTGATGCGCATCATTGTATGTATATTTATCATACGCATAGCATGGCTCATCTTCCAAAATTAATATTCTTCTGTTGCATGCTTGATGGAAGAAGGTTAATTAGTTACTTGTTAGTGTGATTTTAAAAGCTGCTACTTAGGGATCTCAATAGTTTTCAATTTTTACACGTTAGACATTATGTACCATGTTTCGTTTTTACTAAAATTGAAGAATATTTTCTGTACGGTTCAGATTCTCAAAAATGTAAATTTGTTCTTTTTTTTCAGAAAAAGGCTCCATGGCCCAACCTAACTTCTGTGGTAAATTGTTGCGTTTATACACTAGTAGAAAACAGACCTTTTGTTCGCAGCTTTAGTCCCGGTTTGGATTTGAACCGGCACTAATGTGACCATTAGTCCCGGTTCGGGACGGGCATCATTAGTCGCGGTTCGTTCCGGACCTTTAGTCCCGGTTCGTAACACGAACCGGGACTAAAGGGGTTGTGCCAGGCTGGGCCCCCCACGAGCCCCTTTAGTCCCGGTTTGTATCACCAACCGGGACTAAAGGCCCCCCCTTTAGTCCCGGTTGGTAACACCAACCGGGACTAAAGGGTTGAGGCTTTAGTCCCGGTTGGTGTCTCCAACCGGGACTAAAGGTTGGACCTTTAGTCCCGGTTGGAGACACCAACCGGGACTAAAGGGGTTCTGATTTTTTTTATTTTTCTGTTTTTAGTTTCTGTTTTAAAATGCTTATATCTTTTAAGATATTTGATGTTTTTGAGTGATTCTTTTTGCATTAGATTCAAAATTTTGTCTAGTTTCTGTTTGTGCCATTAGTTTTCAAATTTGAATGGTTTAAATTTTAATTTGTTCAAATTTGCTTCAAACCCTAGATTGTGAATAACTTGAGTTTACAAATAGTTTTAAATTTAATTCTTTTTTATCCTAGTCACGTGTTAGATTGTTGTCACAGTAAGATTTATTTGGTTATTTTTGGAATAATTTAAAAAAATGAAATGCCTTTGTAACAGACGATTTTCGTCCGAAACCTTGATACTTCCAAGGAGATGGTCCAGTTTGTGCACGAAGTGCATCCAGTTTTTGCCGTAACCCTCTCAACTTTTTAGCACATGCTATGTGGGTGAAATGATGATACCATGCCAACTTTCAACCTTTTCAGAGTTCATTTGTAGGGCTTTTCAATTTCAGGGTCATTTAGCTCAAAAAAAATCATTAAATGCATGAAAAATAGCAAATGGAGTCAGAAAGGGTTGAAAATTCATGGCGTGGCTTCGAATGGTGCATACTGAACACACAAAAAGTCTGGAGTTGAAATGAGTTTAAAAAAATGAAATGCCTTTGTAACAGACGAGTTTTCGCCTAAAACCCTGATACTTCGAAAGAGATTGTCCATTTTGTACACGAAGTGCATCCAGTTTTTGCCGTAACCCTCTCAACTTTTTAGCACATGCTATGTGGGTGAAATGATGATACCATGCCAAGTTTCAACCTTTTCAGAGTTCATTTGTAGTGCTTTTCCATTTCAGGGTCATTTAGCTCAAACTGTACCCCCCCGTGGACCGCCTTTTTTAGCTTTGTAGAAAATAAACGAAAATGATTAAATCTTCAAAAAATAAAATCCTTTGAGATGTAGTTAGGTTTTAGTGTCTAGTTGGTATAGAAATTTTGAAATATGAATTTTGACCTTTTTTGCAAAAAAACGCAAAAAAAATGTAAAACGGCCATAACTTTTGCATACGATGTCGAAAAAAAAAGTTTAATACATCAAAAAAAACTAGAGAAAAATTCGGACTCGATTTCACCTGGGTTTACCCGGTGAAGTTTTCTCAGATTCTCATAATTCCAAAAGGAAAAAAAGTTATTTCAAATCCAAAAAATAATAATTTTTTTTAAAAATTAATTTTTGAATTTAAAAATAAATAAATGATGTCATATTTGGATTCCTCACATTTTTCTGATAATAATGGATATATTATTTGTCGAATTTCGATTTACAGATTTAAAGATATTAATTATGTCATATTAAATGAATAAATGGCAAAAAAATGAATAAAATAATATTATTACTTATTTTATTTTCATTGAAATTCAATATTATTAGTACTTATTTTGTTTATTTTAATAATTGTTTAGAATTCAAAAAATTAAATCATGTGACATCAAGACCTAAGGGTTAACAGGATTGATAGCTTAAGATTGTCAGGAAAACAACAAGTGCAGACTTGGAAACTAGGGGAGATAGAACCTGAAAGTTAAGCGTGCTGGGGCTGGAGTAGTGAGAGGATGGGTGACCGGTCGGGAAGTTAGACGATTTGGAATGAGTGTGGAGCAGTGAGGAGGGTGATTAGAGAATAAATTATCAATTAATTCAAAGATTTGAAAATCAGAAAAAAAAATAAAAACAAATAAAAAAAATTCAAAAAAAAAATTTGAAAAAAAAAATTCCAAAAAAAAATATCAAAAAAATTTCCTTTAGTCCCGGTTGGTGTTACCAACCGGGACTAAAGGGGAGCCTTTAGTCGACTAAAGGCTCCCCTTTAGTCCCGGTTGGTAACACCAACCGGGACTAAAGGTCCTGCACCCCCCGCCGCAGACAGCGCCACGTGGTGGGCCTTTAGTGCCGGGCCGTGTTGAACCGGCACTAAAGGGGGGGGGGGCTTTAGTCCCCACCCTTTAGTGCCGGTTAGAGAACCGGCACTAAAGGCCCTCCCCAACCGGCACTACAGGTCATTTTTCTACTAGTGATAACGGTCAAAAATTGGACCTTGCTGCACCAGCTTGAGTTGCATGATAGGGAAATTTAAGCACATGGTAAATGTTGTGTTGATACTTTTTTTCTGCCGCTGGGGAAATTTATGGCACTTCTTCGTGTGGAAAATTAAGCCTTTTTTTTAGATTAACTTTAGGAGTGCTGAGTTCATGAGTGGAAGGAGGGTTATGATTAGTGCATTGAGTGGATAACCATTTGTAAACTTCATACTTAATCCTGATGGAATTGAGGGTCATGCAAACTTTGAGTATGTAAACATTCAGATTCAGGCTTGGAATCGGATTCTGCCTTGGTGACTCACTCTTCATACTTAATCCTGGTGGAACTATTAGTCGATGGATTGTTCCATATCTCATCATAATCGATGGATTAGTTTCACTGCTCGAATAAATCGAACAATTATAATAAAAAGTCTACAATCCCATTAACTGAGCTCCAGGTTATTCCTGTCTCCATTTCAAACTTGCTCACATATTTCAAATTTTCATCGTCAATTATCAGTTTATGTTCCAAGTCTAACACTAGTGAATTTTTTTTCTGATCAGGCAACACATAAATAGGACAATGCTATGTCATAGATTACTTGCTCCTCAAATGCTGACATGGAAAACACTTTATATGGGTGCCACGACCGCTGGGATCTCCGCCGTCGGTGAATCTTGCTTCCCTGCCGGTCTATTCACCGATGACTCGGGTACTCTTTCTCGTATCACTCACTCCAGTAGCACTCATGTCCCACGCTTTGCAAAAAAAAAAAACAATGTATTCCAGTATTAGAGCCAGGTTAATGACCCACTGAAGCACAAGGATACATTGATCACAGCTCACTGTTTCAGTCTAGGTGCATAGCTTGAACAATCTGATCACAAGCAGCTAGTAGAACAAAGTAAAAAGGCTATTATCACATTAAACGACCACCTGGTTATTCCGTGTTTTCCATTGTTGAGCTTCCGGCCTGTTCTCTTTCCCCACCTTCTCTTTCCTTCTTCCCCTAGAAAAAGCAACTATTTTTTGCTGCAACAAACCACAAGAAAAAGACGGACAAGCAGTAAAGTAAGCAGCCTTGGGAGATTCAAAACTCATTGAATCCTTCTTAATTCACTGTTACTATTAAACTAAGCAGTGCTTGTCAAGTTCATTCATACAGCATGATGTTGTGGAAACACGCAAAGCCTGAGACTTCAATTTTTTTTCCCAAACAACATGCTGCTGGATGCTTTAACGCTGTTTGTCACGCACATTGAATCAAATGCACCTTAAAAACTGTGGCCACCGGAAAGACACCAGTGCAAGATCTGAAGGCAGGATCTGTACGTGGGTGCCGCCACTGCCGCGACCTGCTCCGTTGGCAAATCCTGCGTCGCTGCTGCAGGTACCCATCCTACTATCACTCACTCCAGTAGCAGTCATGTTCAATCTGGGTACGTAACTTCAACATTTTTATTTGAAACAGCTGCTGTTTTTTGCAGTTAAGTAGCACTACTCATGCATGGTGTCAACTTACGAGAATAGAGTAAACGTACTACAATCGCATTAAAAGTGACCCAGGTTATTCCTTTTCTCCATTGCTGAGCTTTCTGTTGTCTACCCCGTCTTAACAAATATTTTTTTGTTTTTCTTTTAAAACTTTCTCAGTATCTTTTTCTTCTTACCCTGGAGATAACTCCTGCCTACACTAATCAATCATGGGAAATAGAGAGAGGAACATGAAAGTAAGTAGCCAGGGGAGACTAAAAAGGCTGACGCCCTTTTCAATTTGATGCTACTACTGCATACTGTAGACCGCGACGTCGGCAACGTGATATCTGAAGCCGAGTATTATTTGGGTGTTGCAACATGAGATGCTTTACTGGCAGCGATTAATTATGTAGCTGGCACACACAAACTTTCTCTTGATCTGTGCAAAATAGTTTATAACTATATTGAACGAGCTAATAAACTATGAATAGAACATATCAAAGACTATCATATAACTATATTCGACGGACTTAATTACCTAGCTGCCAGTTTGAAATATTTGGTTCATTTTGTACACCTATCGCTACTTAATCCATCGACAGGCAAGGATGGCCCAAGCATGGCCCAGGCTAATGAACTAATTATCCAATATCTTTCTTGTATGATTTTAGTGTTGTTCCATGGGATGCTATGCTCTAATTATTTGAAGTACAAAGGTGTTACATATTGTGCGGAACACAAAATACTGACCACTAAACCTCACACAAGAACAAAAGTATTATGGTAATATTTATTTTCTGGCGATTATATCAGGAACAAAAAAAAACCACACATAGGAAATAAACTTGCAAAACTAGAAGAGTATTGATGAACTAATGAAATAAACAATTAAACTGAACTAGAACCGTGCTTCTGCATATCTACCTACCTAATAGTACCTAGACTACTACTGCTCTTCCTAACTTCGGCATGAGCTTATTCCATGATATCGGTCCATGCCTTCTTGCAGCAATTGAATAGTTCATTTTCCGTGCCACATACCTGATTTGCGATTCTTGCGTTTGCGCTCGTTCATGCACATTTTCTAAAACTTCTTTGCAAATATTTGCTCTTGTGGGTGATGGTGAACGATTTGAGCTTGCCACTGTGGATCGACCCCCCTCCCCTTCATATACTCCTTTGGGAGAGTCGATGAAGGTCCGCACACACAACCATGCAGAGCCTCCTAACGGCTTTCACAAGTCGAAGAGTATCCTCGGTATGCCAGTAGTTGGATGTTCTATGTCTCCGCCGAGTTGGTATGCCCGAGTAAGCGTCGTCACCATCTTCATCGTCACTGTTGTCATCATTGTTGGAGTCATCATCGACATCATTGTTGCCATGGGAGTCGTCATAGCCATCGTCGGAGGCATCACTATCAAAAGAAGTGGTCGTGGACATGGCCTCAGCATAGGAGGTGCAACCATTGTCATCGTACTCATGTTCGGAGTCCTCGATGATGACGATCATTTTTTGGTCTCCCTCCTATTCTGAAATAACGATAGGTTTATGGGAAGAGACGAGGAGAGGCAGAAGGAGAGCCATAGATTCATTTCTCAGGCTGATGCTCGTGGTGTTGGACCTGTGTTATGACCGGCAGCCCATGGCGCAGGCAGTAGGGGCTTTGGCCCAGTTATCTTATCTTTATTAGGGGCTTAGCCCAAGTTATCTTAGTTATCTTGCGATCCAAGTTATCTTAGTTATCTTGCGATCCAAGTTATCTTAGTTATATAAACAGATGTAAAGACTCTTTTGGAATTAAGCAGAAACAGAAGCAATCATAATTGCTCGGCTTCCTTAGGGAGCCGGGAACCCTAACCCTAGCCGCCGCCCTGTCTCTCTCTCTCGAGCAACGATGGCGCCCCAGCGCCGGCGACCTCGCCTTCCTCCACGCCATCCCTCCTTCCACCCTTACAACCTGCGAGTACGCCCTGGTAGGGAAGCTGTTCCTACCAATTTGGTATCAGATAGCTTCGGTTCGATCATGTCTTCGTCGCCGCCCACCACCGCCACCACCGCGCCGCTACCGATCGTCACCACCACGCCGATGGCTGCCACGTCGGGCGCCCTCACTGCGCCGCTCGGCTCCACCGCGGGGGCCTTCACCGGCCAGTCGCTGCCCGTCACCGCGCCGCCTGCCGCCGTCTACTCCCCGGCGGAGATCACCGGGGTCCTTAATGACCTCGTCACCGCCGTCCAGGGCATCCGCCTCTACCTGGCCGGACCTTACGGGCAGCTGCCGCCCTTGCCGCCGGCCGCCGCGACCGGGCCAGCCGCCCTGCCTTGGTACGCGGCCACCACGGCGCCGATCGGGCCTCTACACCACCACTGGCCCGGTCAGCCGCCGCCCGCCGTCGCCCCCTACTGGCCGCAGTGGCCGGGCCCGCCGCTCGCCGCGCCCCCGACACCTCCCGGGACCGGGCAGCCGCAGCCCCAGCTGCTGGCCCCACCGCCGGCCGCTGCCGCGCCTCTATGGCTACAGTGGCCGGGCCCGGCCCTCGCTGCGCCTCCCACGCCACCCGGGTGCGTGCCGCCGCAGCCGCAGCTGCTGGCCCCGCCACCGCCCAGCACGGGGCCCGGGTCACCCACGCAGGGAGGCGTACCGATCCAGCAAGTACGCTTCCCGCCGTCGCCGTCCCCAATACCGGCCTGGCTGACCGGATCATCACCGCCACCCGTCTACACGTCGGCTGGCGACCCGCCGGCGCCCACTCTACAGTTCGGCGATCCCTCCAGCTCCGCGGGTCCCTACCCGGAGTCCCCCGCACCGGCGCCGCCCCCCTCGCTGCTCCGCACCGCCGAGCCTCACGGCTACGGCAGTCCGACACCGACTCCGCCACGGTTCGCCAAGATTGACTTCGCCACCTACGACGGCACCGAGGACCCCCTCAACTGGCTCAACCAGTGCGAGCAGTTCTTCCGGGGGCAACGCACGCTAGCGTCGGATCGCACCTGGCTCGCCTCCTATCACCTCCGGGGCGCTGCACAGACATGGTATTATGCCCTCGAGCAGGACGAGGGCGGTATGCCTCCATGGGAGCGTTTCCGCGAGTTATGTCTCTTACGGTTCGGGCCGCCGATTCGTGGGAGCCGCCTGGCAGAGCTGGGACGTTTGTCTTTCACCTCCACGGTGCAAGACTTCGCCGACCGCTTCCAGGCCCTGGCTTGCCACGCGCCTGGCGTCACGGCTCGACAGCGGGCCGAGCTATTTGTTGGCGGTTTGCCGGATCATATCCGAGTGGACGTGGAGATGCGCGGGCCGCAGGATGTCCAGACGGCCATGTACTACGCCCGCGCCTTCGAGCGCCGTACGGTGGCCCTGCAGCAGGCGCTGCCGTCCCGGGGCACCTACCAGCCTCCTCGGCCACCACCGGCGCCGACCGCTCCGGAGCGCTCTACCCAGGCTTCCGCGGCGGCCAACGCCCCTGTCGCACCACGTCAGTTCCGTCGGCTGACCCCGGCTGAACAGCTCGAGCGGCGTCGCCAGGGGCTGTGCTACAACTGTGACGAGCCCTACGTGCCGGGCCATGTCTGCCCGCGACTCTTCTACCTGGACACTGCGGACTACATTGCGGAGGATGCCGCCGCCGCTGGGCTCGGAGACCTGCCCGCTCCAGCTGACGCGGAGGTGTTTGACGCTGGTTGATCACCTCGGGGAGTTCCGCAAGCGCTTCCCCGCCTTCCAGCTCGAGGACGAGCTGTTTGTGCAGGCGGGGAGAAGTGTTATGACCGGCAGCCCATGGCGCAGGCAGTAGGGGCTTTGGCCCAGTTATCTTATCTTTATTAGGGGCTTAGCCCAAGTTATCTTAGTTATCTTGCGATCCAAGTTATCTTAGTTATCTTGCGATCCAAGTTATCTTAGTTATATAAACAGATGTAAAGACTCTTTTGGAATTAAGCAGAAACAGAAGCAATCATAATTGCTCGGCTTCCTTAGGGAGCCGGGAACCCTAACCCTAGCCGCCGCCCTGTCTCTCTCTCTCTCTCGAGCAACGACGGCGCCCCAGCGCCGGCGACCTCGCCTTCCTCCACGCCATCCCTCCTTCCACCCTTACAACCTGCGAGTACGCCCTGGTAGGGAAGCTGTTCCTACCAACCTGAAATCAATCGACGGATCTTCTTCTACCTCTTCTCATGTTCTTCCTGAACTTATCATCATTTTAGATAATGAGAGCGACCAGAAAGTGGTTGTCATCATCGAGAACTGCAAAAATAAGGATGACAGTGGTGGTGCCTCCATCGCCAGGGCCGTGTCCACGACCACTTCTTTTGTCGCTGCTAGCTACGACAACGTGGGAAGCAATGATTCCAAACGCAATGCGACATCGATGACATCTCCAGCAACGATAACGATAACAACGACTCCAACAACGACTAAGATGGTGATGGCACTTCCTCGACCGCATCAACTCGTCGGAGGCGTAGAACATACAACTGCTGGCATAGTGAGGACACTATTCGGCTTGTGGAAGTTGATGGGAATCTCCACAAGTCTTACGGCCACGTATGTACCTTCACCGACGCTACCTCCTCGAGGAGCTTATGAATGATGGGCAGCTTATCCTTCTTGGCGAGCCCAAATCATCCACCATCATACACAAGATCAAATATTTGAATAATTTTTTTGGAATCTAGCAAGGTGGCCCTCGCATCGTCTTTAATTATTCAAACATGTGTAAGAATTAATATTATATCATACATATGGATTTATTGTGTCATGGTTATTCATATTATATGATATTCGAATTGTATAGTCTTATAGCTGCTACAAATATTATGAGAAACAAAATATTACATGTACATGTTACATCATTAATGACGTTTAATTTGTGGGTGAATCACATCATATTAGATACCTATATTTAAAATTTATCAAATGTTTTCTTTACTATAAATGGGAACTTCCTTGAAAAATCAAAAAGAAAATATTTTGATTAACAGATATTATAAACATAATGGTTAGAGATTGCATTTTAAGTACCTTTATTTTTTATACATGAACATAGTGTCCCCTATGCAGAAGTTGGCAATTATTTCGCATAAATATTATTCTATAAATTTAATATAACTTAATGAAGAAAATAACTTCAACACCAATTTAGTAATATTATTTACTTTTCAACGGTTTCGGTAGTATATTTGCACATGGATATATAGTGAAAGTTATTATAAAAGTTTGAATGTAAAGTTTGTAGAACATTGTCTATTTTTAGCCACATGTGTTTCATTTATTTTGGCATTTTCAGTAAATATCTCCCTGTTCAACCACACTCTTCAATGGAATATCGTGGGGTCACATTTGTATGTAGTTATTGGTACATCGAACTTGAATTCATATGGACATCTAACTGAGTATTCCATTTTAATGCATTACGGGCATGAATGTACTTGTGATTGATATAGGCATGATGTCAATCTTATCCATGTGACTACTTGGCCTGCTCCGGTAGAATCTTGTACCTTACTTGTAGATCGGTGACTAATAATAACTTTATTATAACATGGCAAGGAAAGATTCTTAATCTCAGTCATTACAATTAGGTCCAACCATGATCAAATGTCTTATATCATAGGAAAATAATATGAATCCATGAGCCATATTATTTTTAAAGGTTAGGTGCAATTCTCCTGAACTCTTAAGATATTTCCTGTATTTCACTTCTCTTGCAACCAAACAACACTACGGCGGAATCATGCGTTTTCAATTGCTGAGGAAATAAAGATGGCATGTCATCTATCTCGCATACTATAGGAAAATAGATGCCATTCGTTTCATAGAATAGGAGTTTTTTTATTAGGTCCGAGCCAATGGATTTTCTTAGTTTGAAATCTGAAGGATAGGAGTTGATCCTACGTAGTAATAGAAATCTATTCTTGCAAACCAAAGGGTTTCAGAAGAATTTGTTTTGCAGGAATCCTATCCTGTAGAATTGAGAGAAAATCCTATAAACCAAAGGACATCTTATTTGGTTCACTTGAAAACAATTCTAATGAGCTGGCTCCACCCATTCCATACTTTTTAAAGGAAAATTTCTTCCATCAGATTAACATGTAAATATCCCTCTTTCTTCCAAAAAAACTTTACTCGTTTGTATGAGTAAAACTACATGTTCTAAAGAATAGAAGAGTGTAATAATTAATAGGTAGTGAGAGTTATCTCTCAATTACATCCGTATTTGTCTGATTATAATCCTCACGTCTATCTGTAATTACACGAATTGTAATGATCATATGTATCGTTCTTACTGCTGACTTAGCAATTGGTTTTTCTTAGTCGGCAAGAAATAAGAAAGTGTAATCTATATCTATGCCCAATACCAAAATCATGAGTTAGGATGTGATATTTTTCATATTAGCCATCCTAAATCAATAATCTATTTCTCTGGTTCTCAATATACTATGGTTGTGAACAGAGTAGATCTCCTTGAAATTATACTTATTTTCTCGTAGTTAGTCCTGTATATTAGATTGTTTTATGAGCTTATTTATGAATTTGAAAAAACTGTTCATATGCTTACTCTGAAGTTGTACATGCGTGTATGAATCTTTCACGAAAAGTTTGTAGTTTTAGGTGAAATTGCACGGTGGTTATCAAATTCTTGTCCTTGTGATATTTTTTATTAAATGTTTTAATTTTTTTAAAGCGTTCAAGACTATCCTCTAAAATTTTCTAGCTTTGGCACAATGTTACAAGAAATAGTAATATTATCAAAGTCAACCAAAGATTGTTGGATTTTGGAAATTTAAATTAATTCAATAATAACATACGTGCACCTTCATCGAACTCCTTGTCGACATCGTCATCCGTGATTGCCGGCCACACTCGAATTTTTGGGACAATAATCCTCATCTTCATTGTCCACACGCCATAGTTGGCATCGGTCAGCATCGGGTACTAAATGTGGATGTTGTGATGCGTCACCCGTTCCTCCACCACTGATCGCTGATTTGCCGTCTTTCGTCACCTTGTCAGTTTTCTTGTTTTCCATGGGGCCGCCATTGCCGGACTCGTAGTTGACCGACTCCTCGTCGTTATTCACAATCCTAGATCAAGGTGACTTTGAATATCTATTGTTGATTTTTAGATCGCTAGATCGATTCACCCAGCAGCTGCACGCACTTACATGCAAAGCTATCAGGCAAGCGCACAGCCATAGGTGATTTTATTTTTCTGCATTCAGCCATTTGTGCTTAAGCTCCCGTTAGCATATATACGTCAGTAGCTAGCGACCCTTTTTCTTTTTTGATGGAAGTTCACCACCTACAACGCCCACGACATGCCATATTGAGCGTGCACTTGGCGCTGCTTTTGTTTTATTTTTTCTCTGGGAAGCTGCTACCTTTTATTTCCTTGATAAGCACTGGAGGCGGCTCTTGTTGTCACGTACTCATAATTAAAAAAAAACCTTTTTATCAGCTGGACAAATTTTTTTTGAGGGATATCTGCTGAACAATCAAGAGTCCAAGTTACGAATGTTTTAAATCATAACAGTTGTGGGTCCGCTTTTAGTTATAAGTATCTACAGGTCGTACTTTAATATTTTAAATTAATGGTCAGATATTTCTGATTAACATGGAACTTTCTAGCTATTTCTCGAATTTTAATCCTTATTTTTCTTGGGGACTGGTACACGTCCGTCTCCGGATCTTTTTAAGAGGAAAATGAAAACAATTATCCTCAGCCGGCGGATCGCACACGAGCGATCCGCCACCTCCTCTGTACGACACGTGTACGTGTGTCTTTGCGTCTCTCTTCCTGCAACATTACGTGTGTTGCCCTCCGCAGCAACATCCATATTGCAAAAATTAAAAATGAAGAAAAACTATAAATATTTTCTGCAACATTGTCTTTGTTGCATTTTTTTCTAAAACAACACCCATGTTCAAAAAAAAAAAAATCCGCAACACAATCTTTTTTGCAAAAAAATTCCGCAACACAACCTCGGTTGCACAAAAATTCTGCAACTCAATCTTTGTTATAAATGTTTCGGCAACAAGGTCTTTGTTGTAAAGTAGAAAAGATATTCTTCCGCTAGATACAATGGCCCGCGAGGCGACGGATCTCTTAAAAAAATCAGCCAACCGACGCATAGCAGTCCCTATAATAGAATAGATAATAGATAATAGATAGAAGATAGATAGATAGATAGAATAGATAGAAGATAGATGTGCAAGAACGAGCGCAAACACAGGTATAGCAGACCGGGCCCAACCTCGTGGAACAAGCTCGTTCCGAACTTAAAAAGAGTAGTAGTAGTCCACGAACTACTAGGTGGGTGGACACACATGCATGAGGTCCATTTAAAAGTGTAATCTTCGGTTACTTTTGTCGTGCATACTCTTTTGTTTTTGAGAGTTTTAGTTCACGGTATAATCGCCAGAAGAATAAAAAATTGCTAGTTATTCTTTTGTTTTTGTGTGAGTTTTTGTGGTCAGTACTATGTATTCCAGTCACGACTCAGTTTCCTCTCAAAACATGACAAGAAAATGGTAGCATGATTCTACACACGACTCAGTTTCCCGCATCCGCAAAGAATTCAAGGCAACTAATAATTGCATAGAGTTGAAAGGATTAGAATCTGAACAATTTAGGAATTTATTACTTACAGTTTTTTTGACGTTGATATCTTGAGATGAGATCACAATTAAAACTATTGATTCTCAAAAGAAAAAAAAAACTCCACATCTTTCCTTCGTCAAGCCCTTCTCAGCTTTATTCGCTCCATGACACATGTTTAGCCACCGCCGTTCAGCCATCTGCCACCGCCGGAGGTAAATGATTGAAATTCTTGCCGCCCCCAAACGTTGTTTTCCTGACCATACTGCGACGCGTCCACCACCAGGGTGTTATTGCAGCGGCCGTTGCCCAGGTACTCCAGCTGCAGCGCGTCCACCCATGTGCCCTTGTTGTTCTTTCAGAAGTACATCCGGAGAAGCTCGCTGGAGAACTTAGTTGCCCAATGCGTCAAGTGCTCTTAGTCTTCAACGTAGTCGAACGGGTAGAAGAACAACACGGCAAGGTCCATTGATGTCCCTCGGTGTTGGAATTAACAAATTTGAAAAGACCTTGATGCTGTACAATCCAATATGTTCCTCTATTCCTTTCTCTTCAACCTTTAAATCTTCAAAGCCTCTGTGACCCAATCTGTCTTCCCTTTTTAGGCCTAACAATTAATCAATCTGAAGCTTTGGGGTGCAGCGGAGGTGTTGTACGAACAATAGTTTCAAGTAGACTATCCAGTTGCTATCATCATTGAGGATGCAGAGTTGTCCTTGAATGGCGCACGCCGTATGTACACCAAGAACATGTCTTTTTTTAGATGCATGATGTAATGTTGGTGCAAACTCGCGAATATGTAACTCACATCTCTCTCTCCAATAAGCAAACTCTCTCAATCTCTAACGACTCACTATTTATTGTTTTTTAGATGCACAATGTATTGTTGGTTCCACGAGTCCCCAATGATCCATCTTCACATAAGTAATAAAGGAAAAAATAGTCCCGAACGATTCAGAAAACTCCTAATGCAACTTCAGCTCCGCGTTGGCGCCCTGGCTGGCGCGTCGACACACCGCGGCGGGATTCAGCGCCCTGCCTCTTCGCTCGTGGGTGCACCGGCGCCCTCCGGTTGTCACCTACGGCCCAGAAGTGCGTGGAGGGAGTCCCTCTCCCTCAGATCCAATCGGGTCGGCGGCTTGCTTCTTCCGCGTCCGCTTGGTGCAGTGGCGCTAGATGGCTGTTCGTGGACGCGAGAAGCTAGACGAGGTTGAGACTCCCAACTGGCGTCGTCGGTCGCTCGGGTCGGCCCTGCTACTGCTAACGAGATTCAGGGCACGGCGGTGGCTCCCGTCCGGTGGTGGCACTGAGGTCACGGGCTGGGGTGACACAACTCGTGCTCGTGCGACGCTCGGTCGATGTAGGCTATGCTGCCCGGCGACTGCTATCCCGTGGCTGTAGGCCAAAGACCGCCAGATGGAACGAGGTGGTGGGTCGTGGATGCGGTGGACCAGTTGGTTTGATGTATGGCGTGGACGACTATGCCAGGCGAAAGTCTGTCTCCGGCTATGGTTGGAGCCGGCAGCGGCGGCGGCCGTGGGCGTCGCTGCCTTCTTGGAGGCGTTGTTGTGGTGATGTGCTTCTCTCCCTTACCGTCTCTTACTCCGAGGGAAACCTCAGATCCGTGCTCTCTTGGATCGGATGATGGTGGTGCATTGTGTCGTTCCCCTCTTGTGGGCATCATTTTTGGAGTAGGGATCAGCCGGAGGGACCAGTGATGGTGCGGTTGGCTTGGAGTCGACGGTGGTTGTTTGGTGGTGTTCATTTGGGTATTGCGGCGGTGCCATTGGTGCCGTAGGGCGGCCATCTATTTCCCCCTTGTGAAGGTGTCTCGCTATGCATGCTCAAGACCCTCCCATGAAGGCCGATGTGTTGCGGCGAGCGTGTGTTCTTGGTGATGTCTTGGTTCTCTTTGCTCTTTGATGATGCAAGATGCCTCCTCAACTAGCTAATCGTTCCGATTTTTCATGGTGGGGCTCCTAGTCAAGGTTCGTGTTTGTTTGCACTCGTTGATTGTGGACGCTCTTGAGTTGTGCCGTGAGGCTCGGTACGCATGCAATGCGGTGCATTAGGTTGCTCGTAAAGTGTATGTATTACGATCCCTCGACAACACCCCACAACTCTTGTGTCTTTTGTGGTGATGATCCTTTTTGTCTGCTAGCTAGCTCCTTTCCTTGTACGGTTTTCGGTCCAGTTTCCCTTATAAACGGGTCAACTAGTTTAGGTTTTTGATCCGGTTTTCCTTATAAACTAGATGGCTCTCCTGACATAATGGCCACTTTGAGTAATATATTCAGGTGAAGGGACTCCTCCCCCGGTGATTCTCAAAAGAAAAAAAAACTCCACATGTTTCCTTCGTCAAGCCCTTCTCAGCTTTATTCGCTCCATGGCACATGTTTAGCCACCGCCGTTCAGCCATCTGCCACCGCCGGAGGTAAATGATAGAAATTCTTGAAGCCCACAAACATGGTTTTCCTGACCATACTGGGACGCGTCCACCACCAGGGTGTTATTGCAGCGGCCGTTGCCCAGGAACTCCAGCTGCAGCGCGTCCACCCATGTGCCCTTGTTGTTCTTCCAGAAGTACATCCGGAGCAGCTCGCCGGAGAAGTTAGTGGGCCAATGCGTTAGGTGCTCTTAGTCTTCAATGTAGTCGAACGGGTAGAAGACCAACATGGCAAGGTCCATTGATGTCCCTCCGTGTTGGAATTAATAAATTTGAAAACACCTTGATGCTATCGAATCCAATATGTCCCTCTATTCCTTTCTCTTCAACCTTTAAATCTTCAAAGCCTCTGTCTCTCTGATCAAATTTGTCTTCCCTTTTTAGCCCTATCAGTTAATAAATCTGAAGCTTTGTGCTGAAGCGGAGCTGTTATACGGACGCCAGTTTCAAGTAGACTATCCAGTTGCTATCATCATGACGATGCAGAGTTGTCCTCGAACGGCCCACGCCGTATGTACATGAAGAACTCAGTTTACATCTCCATGATCAGCCGTACGCCAGCCAGCTCTATCTCCTTCCTCAAAGTTTGTCATAGAAAAAGATTCTTCAGCAATTTTGACTTTAGATGTCACCCTAGCGGACACAGTTTCATGTCCAGCCAATCCACCATGCATGGCCTTCATAGTGCACCGTCCTCGTCCTCTGATTGGATGCCAATACCAGCACCGTCCTCATCCTCTGATTGGATGCCAAGACCATCTCTTGTTCCCGAGTCAAATTCAAAAAAACCAACACATACAGGCATCATTCGCAATCAATACTATACGTTTGGCCTATACTTTGCACCAAACGCAATGCATGACAGTGACAAAAAACACTGACGGTAAGTGATAATAGCTTTGATGACGTCACGAATTGATCGACCCCGCACCTTAGGTTGTCTTGGTGCCGGGGAAGGCACCGCAGAAGCGGCAAGGGGCTGGTGATGATCCCGGCTCGCTCATGGCAGTTCTTCTGTGGGCCTGATAGCCGATAGATTATATAAACAACTCAAGTTTTGATCACAATTAATAATCACGGTCCGGTGTTTTACAAAAAAACCCTTCGTTGGATCGCGATCAGATATTTTATGTAAAGACCTTGTTAGTTTGCAGATGAGACCTCTTCTTCCTCCGTCCGGGACTTTGGACTATTGCCCGTTATTCCCCCTTCCTCCGTCACGGATCATGAGTTGCAAGTGGAAGCCCCGATATCTTCTGCTACTCGCTTCAAAAGCAATGATGCTGATCTAGAGAAGGAACTTGATTCAGGTCATGAGATGGATGTCCTTGGGGATTGTGCTATAGGCTAGAAGCATCGTACCTTTCCTGGTGCCGACGGTTTCATGTTTATATGGCAGGGGCCGAACCCTGAGACGCATACAATCTTGGAGTACAAGAAAAGTTAAGCTAGAGATAAAGAGATATTCGGTTGGAAGAGATAAGGAAGAACTAACAACCTACTCAATCTATTCTATCTCTAGCTAACCGGTATATGCATTATAAACCTGCATATTTGTGTACAAAGATGAGTTTAACAGCCTCCCTTAATCACAACTTGGTCAAGTTGAGATTACGTTTGAATTCTTCAAAAGTTCTTGTAGGTAGTGCCTTGGTGAAGCCGTCTGCAACCTAATCTCTAGAATGAATAAATCTGATTTCCAACTGCTTATTAGCCACTCGTTCTCTAACGAAGTGGAAATCGATCTCAATATGCTTTGTCCGTGCATGAAACAATGGATTAGCAGACAAGTAGGTAGCACCAAGATTATCACACCACAAACAAGGCGGCTGAGCACATTTCACACCCAATTCTCTCAACACGGATTGTACCCAGATTATTTCTGCAGTTGCATTTGCCAACGCCTTGTATTCAGCTTCTGTACTTGACCTAGAGACTGTGGCTTGTTTCTTTGCACACCAAGATATTAAATTTGGTCCAAAGAACACAGCAAAACCTCCAGTTGAACGTCTGTCATCTAAGCAGCCTGCCTAGTCAGAGTCAGAAAAAGCACTGACAAGTGTAGATGATGACTTGTTGAAAGTAAGACCAATGCCCAAAGTATTTTTCACATATCTGACAATGCGCTTTGCAGCAGTCCAATGCACAGTGGTAGGTGCATGAAGGTACTGGCATACTTTGTTAACAGCAAAGGATATATATGGTCTTGTAAGGGTCAAGTACTGAAGTGCACCTACCAGACTTCTGTAGTTGGTGCTGTCCTCTTGGTTCAAGAGGTCTCCTTCTGTGAGTGATAATTTTTCAGAACTGGATAATGGAGTTGATGATGGTTTACATCCCTGCAAGCCAGCTCTTTTAACCAAGTCAGTTGCATATTTTTCCTGAGAAAGATGAAGTGCATTGCCATTTCTCTTTACTTCAATACCTAGGAAAAAATGTAAGTCCCCTAAATCTTTGAGGGCAAACTCAGCACTTAAATCCTTCAACAAGCCTGTTACTGCCTCATTAGATGAACTAGTAACAATGATGTCATCCACATAAATAAGCACAAATATTGAGGTATTTGACTTATTATAAATAAACAATGAAGTATCAGACTTTGAGGGGACAAAACCAAGTGCTTGTAACTTATGACTTAGTCTTGAATACCATGACCTAGGAGCTTGTTTTAGACCATAAATAGCTTTATCAAGCTTGCAGACATGATAAGGTAAGTTCTTATTTTCAAACCCAGGAGGTTGCTTCCTATAGACCTCCTCTTCCAGAACACCATGAAGAAACGCATTATGTACATCTAGCTGTCTAAGACTCCATCCTCTGGAAATAGCAATGGACAACACAAGACGAATAGTAGCAGCTTTTACAACTGGACTAAAAGTGTCCTCATAGTCAATGCCATATCTTTGTTTAAAGCCTTTTGCAACAAGTCTAGCTTTATATCGATCTATAGTTCCATCAGATTTTCTTTTGATTCTGAATACCCACTTGCAATTTATCAAATTTTTACCTTGCCATGGTGGAACTAAATGCCATGTTTTGTTTTTCATGAGAGCCATGTGTTCATCCTCCATGGCTTTTCTCCATTTTGCATCTCCAAGCGCCTCTTGAAGATTATCAGGTTCACCTGTAGTACATGCCAACCCAAACATAGTTTTGTAATTTATTTTTGGAATTACCCCCTTTTGAAGCCGTGTGCGTGGTGCCACAAAAGACACAGCAGGAGGAGCCACCGCAGGGGATCGCACCAGCTCTCCCCCTGGCGAACCAGATCCCGAAGCAGATTTGGCTGCTCGGATTGGAGTGGAGCCGGGATCCTCTGTGGACGGCGGCTGATGTAAGTTTGGCGCAGGCGATGGAGAAGATCCGGGAGCATCCACTGTCCCCGCATCAAGACGTGGGCTGGTCACATCCGCCGCTACTGGACGTGACACACCATCAAGAGCGACCGTAGGCTGCGACCGGGGCGTGCGGCGAACATAATGACGGTCCGCGCCTGTGGGCCATCGACAGGTGGCAGTTGCGGAGTCGACGGGCTCAGCTCGCGGCTCGGCTCGCGGCTCGGCGGGACTCGGGTCCCCAGTGGACGAGCGCCGCGTGGCAACTGCTGATCCCGGAGCCGCATCGTGATCCAAGAAGGATTCGGACGCGCTGGTGCGCTGCTGCACCGGTGAAGATCCCGCGATGGATTCTCTGGCCGCCTGCTGCGGCTCCAATCCCGAGGGCGATTTGTTCCCCGGGCCAGGACACATGAAATATGGCCCTGTTTGAGTGTTTTCTTCACCATTTTTTTCACAGATTTGACCTGTCCAATCAGAAGACTCATGCACAATATCAGGAGGGTTAGTCAGCATTAAATCATCACAGTTATTTTCCTCAGTTCTGGCTCCGGATAGATGAGGTGGTAGGAGGAGTATTTCTTGTCTAAGGAGTGCGCCGGCATTGGGATGTAGATCAGAGAAAGGGAATTTTGTCTCATCGAACACTACATCACGAGATATATAAACTCGGCCCGTGGAGATGTCAAGGCACTTGACACCTTTATGCAAAGGGCTATAGCCTATGAAAGCACACTGCTTAGATCGGAACATGAGCTTCCGATTATTATAGGGTCTTAGGTTGGGCCAACAGGCACAACCAAAGGTGCGGAGAGAAGTATAATCTGGTTTGACATGAAGAAGTTTTTCTGTAGGAGTTTCATTGTGTATGACACGACTGGGTAGAATATTGATAAGATCCATGGCTGTGAGGAATGCCTCGTCCCAAAATTTGAGAGGCATGGATGCTCGTGCAAGCAAAGCAAGACCAACCTCAACAATGTGTCTGTGTTTCCGTTCTGCAGACCCATTTTGTTGATGGGCATGAGGACTGACTGGACAGCAATGATTTTGCTATCAAGTTTTCTTTCAACGAGTGCTTGAATTTTTTTAAATACTTGGAATACATCAGATCTTTTCCTAAGGAGGTAGATCCATGTATATTTGCTGTAGTCATCGATGAAACTAACATAATACGTGTGTCTACCAACAGAGGGAGCTGCAGGACCCCACACATCAGAAAATATAAGTTGCAATGGTTTGGTAGAAACACTTGAAGAAATAGGGTAAGGCAATTGATGGCTCTTGGCCCTTTGACAAGAATCACAAATAGTTTCAATGCTACGCTCTCCAACAAATGGGAGCTTATTTTTCCTACGCACTCGTTCAACTAAAGAAAAAGATGCATGCCCTAGTCGATCGTGCCACCGGGATGAAGATAACGTGGTGACACCATATGCTTGCTTATTGAATCTCCTAATCTCTGGAATCAACGGGTAAAGCCCTCGAACACATCTACCGCGATAGAGAATTTTCTTCGTGGCCTGATCCTTGATCAAAAAGAAAAAAGGGATGAAATTCAAGAAAAACATGATTGTCAATGGCAATGCGATGAACTGAAAGGAGATTCATTGAGGCTCTAGGAACATGCAAGATTTTTCTTAGGTGGATTTTTCTGTGAGGAGTTTTAATAACCGAATGACCAATGTGACGGATACCCATACCTTCTCCATTGGCTGCATGGACTTGATCAGGGCCGTGGTACTTTTCCCTCATGGTCACCTTCTCCAACTCGCCGGTGATGTGGTTGGTAGCACCACTGTCGACGTACCAATTTGTGTCAACGCCGTAAGAGGCCTCCGCCCCTCCAGTGACTTTCTCATCCGAAGATGGGTTGTTGTCCTCCTCGAAGCGGTACCAGCAATCCTTTGCCGTATGCCCCAGCTTGCCACAAATCTGGCAGCGGACGGCATCGGGCCTTGATTTGCCGGAGCTGTTGCGGCGGCCCTGACCCTTAGAGTTGTTGTAGGAGGGCCGGCCACCGCTGTTGTTGGTGTTGCCGCGGGACGAGGAGTTGTTGTTCCCGCTGCTGGGCGCGTTACCTTTGCGAGGCAGCCCCCGGTAGCGCGAGGAACCGCCGCCGCCGCCACGGCCACGCGTGGCAGCATTGGCGGATGACTTGAAACCGGTGTTGGAGCCCGTTCCCTGGAAGAGAGCGACCCTCTGGTCAAAGTTGCTCATCTGTCCAAAGAGTTCGTCGAGGGTGACCGGCTGCGTGCATGCGTCGAGGGCGGAGACGAGGGGCTGGTACTCCATGTCCAGGCCGGCAAGGATGTAGGAGACCAGCTCGCCATCGTCTTGAAGAGGTTTGCCCGCGGCAGCGAGCTCGTCCGCCAGAGAGCGCATGTGCGCAAAGTACGCCGCCACGGTCTGCGTCCCCTTCTGCGCGTTGGCGAGGGCGATGCGTATGTTGTTGACCTTCGACAGAGATTGTGACGAGAACATGCTCTCCAAGGCCGACCAGAGTTCATGTGCATGGCTGATGGAGGTGACCTGCACTAGGACTTCTTTGGTCAGATTGTTCAACAGATAGCCAAGTACATGTTGGTCCTCTCGGATCCAAACCGAGTGAAGCGGGTTGGGAATGGAATCCTCCTTCCCATCTTTGTCCTTGGTGACGACTTGCTTGGCCGGCTCCGGGTTGGTTCCATCGACATACCCGAAGAATCCCGCTCCTCTGAGCTGCGGCGTGATTTGGGCTCACCAGAGGATGTAGTTGCTGCGGGAGAGCCGATCCGTGACTTGGCCAGAGAGACTAGAGGTGACGGCGGTGGAGGAGGCCATGGTAGCAGGCTTTGAGGTGGAGTAGATTGGAAACTAGATGCGTGGAAGAGATGGTGCTCTGATTACCATGTGCGATAGGCTAGAAGCGTCGTACCTTTCCTGGTGCCGACGGTTTCATGTTTATATGGCAGGGGCCGAACCCTGAGAGGCATACAATCTTGGAGTACAAGAAAAGTTAAGCTAGAGATAAAGAGATATTCGGTTGGAAGAGATAAGGAAGAACTAACAACCTACTCAATCTATTCTATCTCCAGCTAACCGGTATATGCATTATAAATCTGCATATCTGTGTACAAAGATGAGTTTAACAGGGATGGCACTGTAGATATCAATTATGTTGGCCCAGACCGCGTCGCCGAGTACTTTCCGACGACAACGACTCGCGACGACAAACGACGAAGAAGAAAAAACTAGACGACGTAATCTGACCAATCCACCGTAGTGCAAAGCTAGCTACCTCTAGCTTGTCTTGCTCTTGATCGATCGCCGCAACACACGCACGTAGCCGGTGTATAGCAACAGGCTCATATCGAGCCTGGTTCTTTTCTTTATTGATCTGGTATTACTTTGATATCCACGATGTTGATACAAAGGGGTAGGTACTTGTATATTTACTAGTAAAAGTGCCCGTGCGTTGCACCGGGTTAAATTGCCGACTTTCGATTCATGAAATTTGTATTTGAAAAGCTGCCCCCTCCCCTCATGTCCACCGTCAAAATCTACTTGAACTCACTGGACCCTTCCATCTATTTGAAAAGCAGAGCACTGCGGCAAGCTATGAGAACCCACTGGACCCTTCCATCTGAAACATCCTTTTGGCACACTGGGGATGACTGGCTGCAGGTCATTTTAGACACTTGCAATGAGGATATCCGGACGAAAGTTCTATTACTGATTTGGCGCGCCTGGTTTCACCGGGATGACATTGTTTTTAACTCTGGCAAAGAGTCTATTTCGAGGTCAGTGTCCTTCCTTGTCAGATACGAAGAGGAGATTCGGACCTGTCAGTCCTATGTAGAAACTGAGAAAGGAAAGGAAAACACCACTCAAATTGGCAATCAGAACATACGAAATTTACTGCCAATCCCTCCGAGGTGGTGCCCACCTCCAGCAGGATTAATTAAGTTGAACTCGGACGCCTCCTTCATTGTTGCATCGGGATCAACTTCTGTAGGCTCCATTGTCAGGAATGACAAGGGCTTGATTCTCTTTTCATTGAGCAGACAAGCAGGCTTTTGCAGCAGTATTGAGGAGGCTGAAGCTACATCACTTTTGATCAGCCTGAAGGAGCTAACAAAATTTTTCGCTGGTCCAATCATGGTTGAACTGGACTGTCAGTCATTAGTGCATGCACTGAATTCTGAGGCAACAAACAAATCCTGCTTGTTCGCTGTCATAGACAGCGACATAAAGGGGGGGACATCAAAACTTCTGGTGAACCAACGAGCTTTCGGGGTGAATCGAAAGCTTGTGGATGGAAAAAGGTGCCTGTGCTTGTGAGCGGCCCGTGACAAGTCATTTCATTGCATGCAAAAAGGTGCCTGTGCCCGGCCCTGACATGGCTATAACAAGGCTGTCGAATCATCTCTGCCTCCGCCGAAAGATGCCTGTGACCGGCCCTGTTCTGTCTGCTGGAGCAGACCACGACACTGATCATAGACTGTAAAACTTCTGACTAATGAACATGCAGTTGCGAAACGGCCTGCTGCTGCCACTCCTCCGCACGAATCTTCAAGACGCTATTTCCCGTCCGAGAGAAGGGGGTCGGGGCACCCGGGTGCTATAGCACCTTTCCGCTGAGAGGAATCATGTACTATAATTTGGATCTTGCTGGCACAGTTTGTTATTGAAAACTCCTTGTTTTTATGGGGGAACTTGGCCCATGGATTTGTTTTTTCCAAGGCCCTCATATTTGTGTTGTGTATCTTTGGCTGTGTATACCCATTCCGCTGCTCATCCACACATCACAGTTCTGCTCATCCACCCATCCCCTGAAAAAGTGGATACTTTCTTGCCAAATGCAAAGCAAAGTGACAGGAAAATGCTCAACCGAAGCCTCTGATGTGAACAAGCCATTATAATACAATATTGATACAATCTGCTGATACAAGCATTTGGACTGGTAATGTGCATATCACTTGGCTGAATAAATAAAAACAATAAATCTGCTACAGGCTACAACCTGCATCCCCATCATGGAGATGTGTTTGGGGGCAAGAAAAACCTTGTCAGATCGGGAGCTAACACCAGCCACTAATAACTTAACTAATAGTCTTAATTTATTCTTGAACTTTGAGTGGAGATTTGTACTGTTTGATGGTTTGGGTAATGTGGTGGAATTAAGCCATAACAGATGTCTAGGTTACTGAACAATGTGTGTTAAATAAAGCATGGCATCTCCTTCCTTTGGAAATAATTGATATTGTAGTTGCTGCATGTATTTTAAACTCTGCACCTGTTGCTTTTGAATTCGATCATACATCTTTCTGGGAAGATCCAAGTTATGCTAGTGTCACTTCCAAATGTCAGCTCATCATCTTCTCTGACTGCTGTAGTGTTTAAGCTGAACTACTTGCACTTGCTTTGTATTTAGCTACTTCACGTGATCTCTCTCAGCAACTTTTTGGATTTATTTTTTCATCATCAACGATTCAGTTACAATCTATCTAGCAATAGATTCGGCTACCTTGAGATTTTTTCGGAGAATTAGAGTGAGCTACATATGAATGTGCGTATTATGCAGACCAACCCGACCCTACTAATGCAACTTAAAGGAGACTTAAACAGTTCGATCTCCTTCGTCAGTTATCACTTAATTACCTGACAATATGAACATGAGGTGAAGTTGCTCTCCTTTTCCACACTTTTCTGTTTCTGTTGCAGAGTAGAGAACTTCCATGTTAATTCTAGCCACTAAATCTCTGGTAAAAGTATGCCTGGGGAGGGTTTAATTTTTCTCGCTCTTGACGGCAAACGTATCACGTAAAATAAAAATCATTCCTAGCCAATCAGCCAAACGTGCAGGCAAGGTAAACTCCTCAGAAAAGCCAACCTGAGCTAGTTGGCAATGAAACCAAATGCTCTCTCATATTCTGATTAGTTCTCAAAATAAGATTTGTTTCAAGATCTGTTCTACTTTGTTTTAGCAGGTGACCACATCTGGTTTTGGGAGACCAACAAACTGAAACTTTGCTAAAAACGATGTCTGCTTATGAACCGAATAAAAGAACAGCATTGCAATTTGGTGGCAGACAGAGAAACAGGGACGTGAGCAAGGGCAACTTGATTTCATCGGCCTTGTTAGTGATTTGGCTTTCAAGGGGCTACATACCTCTGCTGTAGCCACCGTTGGCGATATTGAACGGCTTGCCGGATGTTCTTCTACCTCCGTCGAACTCGGCGATTCTTCCTCCAGCGAACTCGAAGGCGGCATGATGCTTGTCTCGTCCAAGTAGCTCGGGATTTGAAGGATATACTGGTCCAAGCACACAACCTGATGGAGGATACGGCCGAGGACCCTTCCTTCTTATAGGAGCGAACTCAAATCCTTCTTATAGGATATACTGGACTGTGTTGGAGAAGAACACGGTCACAAATTTTGAATCCAAATCAGACACGGGGAATTCAGAGATTGAGAAGCTTACGGCGAAGACAGGTGACGGTGGCGCGTACTCACGGCCGGCGAACGCGGCCGGCGGCAGACAGGTGACGGTGGCGCGTGCTCACGGCCGGCGAACGCGGCCGGCGGCGGACAGGCGACGGTGGCACGTGCTCACGGCCGGCGAACGCGGCCGGCGGCGGACAGGCGACGGTGGCACATGCTCACGGCCGGCGGCGGACAGGTGACGGTGGCGCGTGCTCCCCGCAGCCAGCCGCAGCTGCATCCCGCGAGTGCGGCGACGCCGTGTCCGAGCCCCTCGAGCCTCCTCCCTCCGGCGTCCATTTGAGGCTCGGCGCAGCCGCGACCCGCCTCTGGCCACCGGAGCACCGGCTCCCTTCTGCCTCGACCACACCAGCGGAGCCCCAGCCATCGACGAGCCGCGCCTGCCTCCCACGAGCGCGGAGACCCCGTTCCCTAGCCCCTCGAGCCTCCTCCCTCCGGCCATCTCCGGCGTCCATTGGAGTCTCCACACAGCCTCGACCCCACCAGCGGAGCCCCAGCCGTCGACGAGCCGCGCCTGCCTCCCGCGAGCACAGAGACCCCGTTCCCTAGCCCCTCGAGCCTCCTCCCTCCGGCCATCTCCGGCGTCCATTGGAGGCTCCGCACAACCTCGACCCACCTCTGGCCACCGGAGCACCGGCTCCCTTCTGCCTCGACCACGCCAGCGGAGCGCCAGCCGCCGCCGACCTGCGCCCGACCCCGCCAAGGCCTCGTTCCCGAACTGCCCGAGTCTTCCCCTGCTCCATCTCGCCGCGCGGAGAGAGCCGAGCTGCCGGCGGCGGGCGCGTGTGGATAAGAAGACGCTGACCACAAGGAGTTTTTTTTTAAAGCGAAACGTTTTTTAACTAAAGAAAGGACTGCGGGTTGATTTTTCAGAAAAAGAAGGATTTTTCAAGTTGTCACAAAGTATAGATTTGGTCCCTTAAGATTTTTTGGTACACATTTGGTCCTTCAAGTCTCAAAACTGGGTAAGTTTGGTTCAAAACCAGATTTTGACCGGGTTTGAATAGTAAATTCGAAATAAATAGCAAACAAAATAAAAAAGAATGATTTTTTTTGGGGTGAAATATACTCCGGTGCGCAAGGCACGTGATTTTTTTTTGGCATCTTTGGCCATTTGAGGAACTTGTGGCAAAAAAAAAATCTACACCTTATGAACAGTAAATTCGAAATAAATAGCAAACAAAATAAAAAAAATTCAATATACTCCGGTGCGCAAGGCACGTGACTTATTTTGGCATCTTTGAACATTCGAGGAGCTCGTGGAAAAAAAAACGCTCACAAATAAATAGCCAAAGTTTGTTGTTTTTGGCTAGAGCTCGTCCGATGTCATTTCACAGACACTTTGCACGCGCCTTGCGCACGGGAGTATATTTTTCTATTTATTTCGAATATACTATTCATCAGGTGAAGATTTTTTTTTTTTGCCACGAACTCCTCAAGTGCCGAAAGACCACGAAATTTTGCACGCAGCTTGCGCATGTAAGCATACTGGATGCCAAAAAAATTCAGATTTTTTTGAACTGGCGGTCAAACCCGGTCAAAGTCGTCAAAATCTGGTTTTGGACAAAACTTACCCAGTTTTGAGACTTGAAGGACCAAATGTGTATCAAAAAATCTTGAGGGACCAAATCTATACTTTGTGACAACTTGAGGGACGAAAAACATACTTTTCTCTTTAGAAAACCTACACGAACACAAAGTCCCAGCTAACCTGTAACCTACATGTACGTGCACATGTAACCTACACATACCAATTGTTGGCTTTTAGATCGCTAGATCAATTCACCGAGATACGGCGCACGTACTTGCAAAGCTAGGCAACAAGCAAGCAGGCAGCTTGATCGATTTGATCTAGATGCAGTACGTGTACGTCTGCAGCCGGATGCTTGCTTCGGCTGGCTACGATCGACACGATCGATCTCTTGACGAAATCTCACCTAACTAGCGATAGGAAAACTGATGATCGATGGCTTTTCTTGTGCTTCTTTATTTTTTTTTTGTTTTCTAGTACTACAACGTTGGGTACACGCATATATATATACTAGCACATATGCCCGTGCGTTGCAACGGGAAAATTGATGTGTCCAACATCAAATATAAAGTTTGTAAAAGTCTCCAAAGCACTTTATTTAAATTCCCCGTATTTCTCTTATCCGAGAGAAATAACTACATTGGTCTATATCCCTTCTATATTTTTATTTTATTCAAGTTTATGTTTTTTTAGGGGTAAGTTTATGTTTAATTGAAAAGGAAAAAAAGGAGACAGGGAGTCCAACCAGCCCAACACCAAATGCCTCCTCCATCTTTATTTTATTCATCATCAAGTATCTATTTAATTAAAAAAGAAAATAAAAATGAGAGAGGGAGTTTAACCAAACCAACACCATCCCTAAAGCCCACGTTCCATCAAGAAACAACAACGCATTCGTAAGCATACATGCCGAGTGGTCCCAGTAAGAAGGAACGGAGGTCTCGGGGGCAGTTGCTCGGGGAAATGCCGAGTGCCGAGTGGGCATTTCCCCGAGCAACCGCCCCCGAGACCTCCGTTCCTTCTTTTTCCCTCTAGTTTTCTAAATCTCTTTGTCGTTTGCTACTCTTCTCTTCACGTAACATCTCTCTCTCGTTTGATATTGAACGCAGGGACGCCGCCGCCCCTACCAAGCCCAGCCACCGCCGGATCTGCCTCCCACCGGACAGGATTCATCTGGATCCGGCTGCCCTCGACCGTTGCCGGCCTCGTCTGCTCTTCCCGTCGCCG
Source organism: Elymus sibiricus (assembly GCA_039707655.1). Taxonomy (NCBI): domain Eukaryota; kingdom Viridiplantae; phylum Streptophyta; class Magnoliopsida; order Poales; family Poaceae; genus Elymus; species Elymus sibiricus. Next base: position 538,399,258 of record CM077675.1, read on the forward strand.
GATTCAACGGGCCGCTGCCGGATTCGTCCGGATCCGGCTATCCTCGACCGTCGCCGGTCGCCGGCCTCGTCTGCTCCTCCCGTCACCGGATTCGACGGGCCGCCGCCGGATTTGCCTCCACTGGAACGGATCCGTTCGGATTCGGCTGCCCTCGACCTTCGCCGGCCTCGTCTGCTCTTTCCGTCGCCGGATTTGACACGCCGCCGCCGAATCTGTCTGGATCCGCCTATCCTCCATCCTCCCGCGCTAGGAACGGCGGCCGCCTTCTCATCCTCCCCCCCGCCTGCTCCACCTCGCCGTGTGGTCGCCTCTGCCCCTTCTCCACCTCGCCGCGCGGAGAGAGCTGAGCTGCGGGCGCGTCTGGTCTTTGGATAAGAGGACGCTGACTGCAGGGAGGGGTGATTCTGTAAAAGTGAAACGTTTTTTAACTAAACAAAGGACGGCAGGTTGATTTCTAAAAAACAGAGGGACTGTTTTGCAAAAAGGACATGACGGTGTGCGGGCAGAAGAAGTAGACGCTTTATTATTAGGTAGAGATGCATAGGATAGACTACTAGCTGTCCGACTCGGCGTACTACATCTAATACTACTGCTTATTAGTTGGAGTCCTCGGACTAGTAGAGCCGTGTTTAACTCTAATATTCACCCCTTTAAACACGACGTCCTCGTTACGACCTGGATCCCAGATGCGATTACTGCCACTCATGGATATTATCTTTGGCATTGCTTTTGCCGTTCTTCGTAGCATTTGAGGGACCGTCTTTACTGTCGTCCGCTCATCCGCAAGGTTTTAAATAGCGGCCGCTACCTCCGCTGTTGCGGCCGCAATAGCGGTAGCGCACCCCAGCCGCTATCCTTTTTAGGTTGCGTTCTTAAATAGCGGGTTTGTCACAATTTGGCCGCTATTGCGGCTGTCAGACCGCTATAGCGGTGTTGTTGCGGCCGCTATTTGGTCTGCAGTAGTGTGATTGCGGTCTAATGCGTGTCTTTTTCTCTCTCAAACGCACGGACTATTCATTGCTTATCCTGCCACATGTGGGCTCAGCTGCAACATGTTAGTTCCGCTCCTTTCCATCCTTTTGTGCATAGAACTTAGTGACACAAGTCTTATACAAATGATAATTCTGCAACATAAATGTTATTTTTATTATCAATTGTATAAAAATATACACAAAAATCTTATTCCATGTGCATTTTTACAAATCCGCTATGCGGACATAGCGTCCGCAATCCGCATTCCGCTATACCGACCCTAATCCGCTACCAACCCGCTATCCGCTATTTAAAAATCCGCTATGCGGACATAGCATTTGAGGGACCGTCTTTACTGTCGTCCGCTCAACCGTAGCTTGACGACAACACTTCTTCTTTGCCATGTCTTAAATCTTCACCTCTTCTTTGGTGCTCGATTGGCCGTCTTTTTTCTCGTAGCCAAGGGGTTATTCCACGTACACTTCTTCTGTGAGATCACCGTTGAGGAAAGCAGATTTAACATCCATATAATGAACCTTCAAATCCTCTTGTGCTGCCAAAGCTAGGATCACTCTCACCGTCTCGAGTCGAGCAACCAGTGCAAACATCTCATCATAGTCAACTCCTTGACATTGTACGTAGCCCTTTGCAACGAAGTCTTGCCTTGTAATTCACAATGGCACCCTTCGGTCCTTCTTTAACTTGTAAACCCACTTCAAACCGATGGCCTTTTGGTTGGGAGGTCGGGTTACCAATGTCCACGTACAATTGCTCTCAATCGCCTTCATCTCCTCATCCATGGAGTGCGTCCAGCTAGGACTTTTGCTCGCCTCTACGAAGCTCGCCGACTCGAGCGTAATTGGCTTTGTGTACTTGTAGACTTTCTTGAGGGTCTTGTAGCGACGAGGCCCGGAGGAGTCCGTCGTGGCTTGCGAAAGAGGCGACACAAGTTGTGTCGGCGTCGATGCACTTGAGGAAGACAGTTGAGTCCCAGGCGTGTCATCAACATCCGTGTCGTCGGCGTAGTCGTTGTGACCGTGACCATCATCTTGATTGTCGTTGTCACTATGCGCCTCGTTGTCGATGTCGTCGCCGAGATCTCCGCCCGTGTCGTGCACGTCGTTGTCGCTATCATTTTGCGACCCATGTGCGCCGTCGTCGGTGTCGGCATCATGATGATCACTACCATTGTGGTCATCTTGGTTGGGCGTCTTGCCAACCACCTGGACGCCCTCCCCTGCATCATCATCAGTTGGAAATTCAACCGTGAATATGTTACCGTTTGGAGCATCGTCAGCTGCGGTGCTCCAATTCCACGCTTGGTTTTCTTCAAACACAACGTCGCATGATATTCGTAGATGCTTTGTTTGTGGATCGTAGAAGCGGTATGCCTTGGTGCCGGAACTCCTCTTGCATCCGATGAACACCATCTTGGTGCTACGATCGGCAAGCTTTGAGGGATGCGGCTCCGCCGTCTTCACATGTGCCACGCACCAGAACGTCCGTAGATGAGACACACTCGGCTTACTTCCGTAAATTGCTTCATACGGAGTCTTGCACATCACTTCCTTCATTTGAGCCCGGTTGAGAAGATAGACCGCCGTCGAGACAACTTCTCCCCAAAAAGTCCCCGGCAAGTTCTTGCTCATGAGCAAACTCCTTGCCATGTCAACGACGGTTCGTTTGCGCCTTTCAACAACGCCGTTCTGCTGCGGCGTATAAGGTGCCGTGAGGAACCTTTTTATGCCAATCTTCTCACAGTCATCGTTGAACCCGTTCGACGTAAACTCTCCGCCGCGATCTGTCCATAGAGCGCGAACCTTCAACTTGTGTTCCATCTCCGTTGCAGCCTTCAGCTTCTTGAACTCTTCAAACGCCTCATCTTTAGATCGTAGGAGAACAACCCACATATATCTTGAGTAGTCATCTACAACAAGGAAGAAGTACTTCTTTCCTGCGTGAGTTGTCGGGGTGATAGGGCCACATAGATCACCATGGAGCAGCTTGAGTGCATAACTTGCACGATAGGTAGACTGGGCAGGGAACGGCCTGCCATGCTGTTTTCCAACCAAGCACCATTCACATACTCGGTCAACATGGTCGATAAATGGCATTCTGGATACCATCTCCATCTTTGACATCTTCTTCAAGGCGTAGAAATTAACGTGTCCAAATCTAACATGCCATAACCACGAATCATCATCACTCTTGGCGAGTCAACACTCCGGTTGAGATTGATCAAGGTTGAGGATATAGAACCTGTTCCGTGTGCGATTAACACGGGGTAGCACGTTTTGGAGGTTGTCGAAGATCATCATCACTCCATTTTCGATATCCACCTTGCATCCATTCTCGTCAAGCTTCCCGATAGAGATGATGTTGATGCGAAGCCGTGGGATGTAGTACACTCCGGTGAGTATGCGATGTTCGCTTGTGAGACCCTTGAAGAGGACAGATCCTTGCCCACAAATCTCCACATTTGAACCATCACCAAACTTGACCGAGCCTTCAACATCATATTCCAGCTCGAGGAATTTCTCCTTGCACCCCATCATGTGGTTACTGGCACCCGTGTCGAGATACCACGTCACGTTGTGATCCCCGGATAGCTTCGGTGTCACTTTCTTCTCATGAAGTGGCACCTTCCGGTTTGGTTTCACAACCACCGTTTCAGTGAGATCACAGACTTCGGCCATCAAAAGACCTAGACGCTCGTCTTCCTGCTTCGCAAATTTGCTTTGATCTCCCGCTTGTCAGGCTCCGGACAATTCTTTGCAAAGTGACCCATCTCGTTGCAGTTATAACACCTGACCTCGGACATATCCAAGTTCCTTTGCTTCCGCTCTTTAGATCGGTCCGCCTTACCACGACCTTGTGGTTTGCCTTTTCCTTTGCCTTCTTTGGTTTGTCCACCGCGTCTTGCGTTGCCTGAGCCTTCGTTGCCATCACGTCTTCCTTTGCTACTTGGGGACTCCCAATCTGTGCGCAAGTACATGAGTTGGTCACTACCTCCTCCGTTGCCTTTCCGACAACCAGGAGCATTCTCTTCCCATGTCCGTAGGCGTTCGATCGCCTCCGTTATGGTCATGTCGTCGATCTCGTAAAGCTGCTCGAGTGTGCCGATGATGTACGTGAATTTGTCAGTCACCGAACTAAAAAAATTCTCCACAATCTCGGTCTCCTCGAGCTTTGCACCAAGCGCGCGGATATCTCCCACCAAAGTAGTAAGACGCATGACATAGTCGTTCACCGATTCAGTTTCCTCCATCTGCAACTTGTGAAATTGGTGCTTCAGCACTTGTGCCCGAGCCTTGGTGACGCGATCTTCTTCGATCCTCGTCTCTTTCAGTGCATTCCACGCCTCTCTTGCCGTCTCGAACTCCGTCAATGTCATCAGCACGGGATCCGGCAAAGACTAGGCTATGGCGGCCATGGCACCTTCGTCGCACTCCTCGTCGACGTCGTCGTCCATGATAGCCTGCCACACTCTGAGGGTTCGGAGAATAATCTTCATCTTCACCGTCCACACGCCGTAGTTGGCGTCGGTGAGCATCGGGTACTGGATGGGGATGTTGCGATGCGCCTGGACATTGGCGCCACCCGTTCCGCCACACTTAGTCGTTGCCTTGCCGCCCTTCTTCACCTTGTCGCCGTTCTTGTTCGCCTTGGAACCGCCGTTGCCGGACTTGACCGACTCAGCGTCGCTGTCCGTCGTTGTAGATCGTAGATCGTCGAGGCTCTAGATACCAATTGTTGGTTTTTGAACTTGCTAGATCAAATCACCGGAGCAACAGCGTGCGTGTACGTTGCAAGCTAGAAGCACACAAGCAGCTAGCGTGATGGATTCTAGTAGACTACCACACACGCACGTCTTGCCGTAGCCGCCATAGGTGACCTTGGAAAGCTAGCGATCAATCGATTTGACCGCCTCTCGATGGAACGTCTCAGCGTAAACTAGCGTAACTTGGCGATCAACTAAACAGGAAACAAATCGGGAGACTTTTTTAATGGTGAAATTCACTTATTTTTTTACAACTTGATGGTTGAAAAACAGTGATTAGTGTATGCAGTTTAATGTATTCCAATTGTCAGTATTTTTCTGGGCGCCTGCCAAGATTAGAAAAATTTGGATCATATAAATACTTGCTCTCATTTTGATTTCATATGACATACAAATGAAAGAATATTATGTCCTTAAAAAAAGAGGAAGATGCGTCAAGAGTATGTAAAGACCTTGTTAATTTGCAGATGTAAAGACCTTGATAGACCTTGTTAAATAATCACTGTCCGGTGTTTTACAAAACCCCTGGAACGCGATCAGATATTTTATGTAAAGACCTTGTTAGTTTGCAGATGAGCACTCTTCTTCCTCCGTCTGGGACTATGGACTATGGGCTGTTATTCCCCCTTCCTCCGTTAGGGATCATGAGTTGCAAGTGGAAGCCCCAATATCTTCTGCTACTTGCTCAGGTTTTCAAAAGCAATCATGCTGATCTAGAGAAGGAACTTGATTCAGGTCATGATTGGGATGTCCTTGGGGATGGTGCTGTAGATATCAATTATTCCGTGCTAATGGTGAAATTCACTTTTTTTTACAACTTGATGGTTGAAAAACAGTGATTAGTGTATGCAGTTTAATGTATTCCAATTGTCAGTATTTTTCTGGGCGCCTGCCAAGATTAGAAAATTTTAGATCATATAAATACTTGCTCTCATTTTGATTTCATATGACATACAAATGAAAGAATTTTATATCCTTAAAAAAAGAGGAAGATGCACACCGCATACCGTAGTAAAAGCATATGAATTGATATTGAAAAAAAAAAACACATGTGAAGTTGTGAACATAAACACACTCACTAGATATTTTGTGACGGAATATTTACACACTTTATTCATGTGGGTTTGCCAAGCAGATGCGTCAAGAGTATCAGATGTAGAAGTATCCCTGCGTACCTAATCTGTATACAGTTAGTGGAAAAACTTAGTAACATTATAAACATGCTTCCAAAAGGCAATATGTATGCTGAAATCTATGAAGAAATATAATGTCAGTAAATTTTGGATGCGGCAGCAAACCAGACTGGCACGCAAGAGGAACTTACTGGAAGGGCTCAGCAGGTCCAGCGCGGCGCGTCTACCCTGCGCTGCGACCTGCGATCCTTGATCGTACAATCTCAGCCTGAAGGACTATTTCAGCTTCATGAGCGCTGTTGTTGTCGCCGGCGGTCGCTGCACACGAGACGTGTAAGTAGACATTGCATGTTTTGCAGCGGTAGTACGATGCCCGTGTTAGTATTAATTTTAACATGCAGTTGCAGGAACTTGCGGGCTTGCTGCAGCGAGCCATGCGGCCGGCGCGCGTGGACGTGCTGGTTAAACGTGAGCTCGCGTGATGGCCGGGTCTTTAGGATCACTAGTTGTTAGTGCATGCATGGCTGTTGGTTGCGTACGTCGTGGACATGCATGTAGCCAGGAATCAGTTATTGGGTTAGTGGCCGATGTGGTGGCCGGGTCGAGCTAGGTATGTGCCCGGGTATAAAGACCCATCCCATGTATTGATAGAGGTGCGCCGGTCTGTTGCCGCGCCACGGTGACGGTATGTGCCGAGCCGAGGGTGAGGGGCCTCCGGAAGATGTAGTCTCCGCCGGGAACATGGTGTGTGCCCGGTCAACGTGAGAGTTCTTCCGGTGTTGTGCTGCGTGTGTACGTGTGTACCTCCATGTATGTGTGTTCGAGTCGTTGTGAGAAATAAAGCCAAGATACAGGCATTCGTCGCCGGAAAGATCGTGGTGTCTCCTTCCTCTATCTCTATCCGGCGTTTGTGTCGCCGGAGGCTTCTCCGCGTTCGTCGCTGGTGGGTTTGTCCCAACATTTGGTATCATGAGCTTGGTTGTCTTGGGGGCGTGGTTCGCATGCCGGAGGCGTGCCGGCGATGGCGGCGTTCATTGGTGGCTGCGCGAAGCTCCGGGCCGTGTGTCGGCCTATGGAGGTGCGCGGCGCGGCGGCTGTCATGGCGGACGCGGAGGCGGCGTGCGTTGACTTCACGACGAGCACGGCGGTCGCGGAGGCGAGGAGGCCGTGGAGGACCTGCGTGGTGGCGCAGAAACCGCGGTGGCTCGACGCAACACCGTGGCACGGAGCCGCGACACGGCGGCGCACGGAGCTGCGAGCTGCTGCAGCGGCAGCGAGCGGCGGCTCGTGCGGAAGGCTCGTGGTGGCGTCGGGCGGAGATGGCCGTGACGACGACGGACGACGGCGAGCCATGTCAAGATTAAGGGGTAAATTGTTAGTATTAATCTTAACATGCAGTTGCAGGAACTTGCGGGCGTGCTGCAGCGAGCCATGCGGCCGGCGCGCGTGGACGTGCTGGTTAAACGTGAGCTCGCGTGATGGCTGGGTCTTCAGGATCACTAGTTGTTTGTGCAAGCATGGCTGTTGGTTGCATTCGTTGTGGACATGCATGTAGCCAGGAATCAGTTAGTGGGTTAGTGGCCGATGTGGTGGCCGGGTCGAGCTAGGTGTGTGCCCGGGTATAAAGACCCATCTCATGTATTGATAGAGGTGCGCCGGTCTGTTGTCGCCCCACGGTGACGGTATGTGTCGAGTCGAGGGGGAGGGTCTTCCGAAGATGTAGTTTCCGTCGGGACCGTGGTGTGTGCCCGGTCGACGTGAGAGTTCTTCCGGGATTGTGCTGCGTGTGTGCGTGTGTACCTCCATGTATGTGTGTTCGAGTCGTTGTGAGAAATAAAGCCAAGATACAGGCGTTCGTCACCGGAAAGATCGTGGTGTCTCCTTCCTCTACCTCTATCCGGCGTTTGTGACGCTGGAGGCTTTTCCGCGCTCGTCGCCGGTGGGTTTGTCGCAACAGCCCGCCCCACGGCTCCGGCACAGCGGCCGTCGGCGACGACCAGTGTGAGGTCGTGCGCCGGGTACGCGTGCCGCGCGCTGCGCACGACCTGGGGCAGCCACGCGCAGGTTGGATGCATGTCAAACCCGCATGGTGGCAGCGGTAGAGGAAGGAGTCTGGACCGCAACGCCCCAAGCAGATGTCACACAAGAGGGCCGCGTCTTGGCGGGTCTGGATGAGCACGAGCGGGTGTGCATCGTGCTCATGAAAGGAGAACATCTGAGAATGGCCGGCGCAAGAGTTGCAGCCTGCGCGACAGCCGTAGCCGACGCCGGACAAGTCCTCCAGGCACATGTCGCAGCGGAACGGCCCGGTGAAGTGCCGCTTCACGAGCTCATGCCGTGGATACGGATGGGAGAAGTGGCTAATAACAGTGTCCTGCTGCTGCTTCTGGGCCATCTCTCGATCTTTTTTCTGGCTCGTATGCTCTGTGTGTTTATGTGTTTGCTTTGGATGGAATTGGAGCTAATAACAGTGTCCTGCTGCTGCTTGTAGAGAGGCAAGTTGGCAATACAATTATTGATGTATTGATGGGGTGCCGATGCACGTATATATAAGTACAGGGTAGGCCTCAACCTCAACTATACACAACTAGGAGGTGGGCCACAACACAATATACATGCAACACAAATATATACTCAACACCCCCCGCAGTCGAAGCGTCGCTGGAGACACAGAGACTGGACCGAAACTCCTCGAAGACGGAAGTAGGCAATCCCTTAGTCATCACGTCAGCAAATTGTTGGGACGTCGGAATGTGGAGAACCCGAACACGGCCAAGGGCAGCCTGCTCTCGCACGAAGTGAATATCGAGCTCAATATGCTTCGTACGTCGATGGTGCACCGGGTTGGCGGAAAGGTAGACCGCGTTGACGTTATCACAGTAGACGAGGGTGGCCTTGTGAACATCACAAAGCAACTCCTGAAGCAACTGACGTATGCAAGAGCACTCGGCCACGGCATTAGCCACGGCGCGATACTCTGCCTCGGCGCTGGAGCGGGAGACCATGTGCTGACGCTTCGATGACCAAGAGATCAACGAGGGCCCAAGGTAGACGCAATAGCCGGACGTGGAACGCCGGGTGTCGGGGCAGCCGGCCCAGTCAGTATCCGAGTAGGCGACGAGGTCGGTGGAGGCGGAGGCCGTCAGGGTGAGTCCCAAAGGCATGGTGCCGTGTATGTAATGGAGAATACGCTTCACCAGGGTCCAATGAGAGTCACGCGGGGCGTGCATGTGGAGGCACACCTGCTGGACAGCGTACTGCAGGTCGGGGCGAGTCAGCATCAGGTACTGTAAAGCACCAACAATGGAGCGATAAAACGCTGCATCGGACGCAAGAGACCCCTCCAGAGCAGAGACCTTCGCCTTCGTGTCGACGGGTGTGGGCGCCGGCTTGTAGTTAAGCATGCCGGCGCGCTCCAGAAGCTCGTGGGCGTACTTCTGCTGATGCAGAAAGAAACCGTCAGCCCATCGGACCACCTCGATGCCGAGGAAGTAGTGCAGGGGCCCCAAGTCCTTGAGGGCGAACTCATCACGAAGACGAGCCATCAGCCGCTGAAGGAGCTCGGGGGCGGATGCCGTGAGGATGATGTCGTCGACGTAGAGCAGCAGATATGCAGTGTCAGCTCCCTGATGATACACGAAGAGTGAGGCATCGGAGCGAGTGGACTGAAATCCCAGAGACTGCAGGAAGGCTGCAATACGCTGGTACCAAGCCCGAGGCGCCTGCTTCAACCCGTAGAGGGAACGGGAGAGCAAGCACACGAAGTCCGGATGTGCAGCATCGACGAAACCAGTGGGCTGCTCACAGAACACCTGCTCAGCAAGATGACCGTGCAAGAAGGCGTTGGAGACGTCCAACTGATGCACAGGCCAGGCTCGCGAGACCGCCAACTGAAGCACTGCGCGGATCGTGCCCGGTTTAACAACCGAAGCGAAGGTGTCGGTCAAGTCCACACCTGCGCGCTGCCGAAATCCGCGAACCACCCACCAAGCCTTGTAGCGCTCGAGAGAACCGTCCGGACGAGTCTTGTGGCGAAACACCCACTTGCCAGTGATGACGTTGGCACGAGGGTGTCGCGGAACAAGCTGCCACGTGCGGTTGCGCTGTAGGGCGTCGAACTCCTCCTGCATCGCAGCTAGCCAGTGGGGATCCCGAAGGGCAGCGCGAGCGGAGGTAGGGACCGGTGATGGCGTCGTCGTCGAGGCGGCGCACACATACTCGTTGGAGGAGTAGCGCGTGCTCGGCCGAAGGCGGGGCAGCAGTAGCGGCGGCTGGGGCCACGGCGGCGGCGGGGGCCGCGGCAGCGACGGGGGCCGCGGCAACAGGGGCCGCGGCGGTGACGGCGGCATCCGAGCCGGCAGGGGAGGTGGCAACGGGCGAGGTGGCAGTCGAGCCCGTCGCCTGGGAGGCAGCGCTAGTCGGGGTGGCCACCGGCTCGACCTCGGAGAAGGGAGATGGGGACCCGGGGGCCCGGTCAGACTCGACCTCAGGAGAGGGAGTCAAAAAACTGGGCGGCGGCGGCAGAAGGCGCCGAGCCGGGGGGGGGGTCTCCAGGGGGCGCCGCCGCGCATCGCTCCAAGCAGGGGGCGCGGGGGTCGGCGTCGAAGGAGCCGAAGCCGGAGAAACCTGAAAAAAAGGAAACACCGTCTCGACAAAGTACACGTGCCTCGAGGTGTACACACGATGAGTGACATGATCATAGCACCGGTAACCTTTGGTGTTGGGGGGTAGCCAAGAAAAATGCAAGGAACGGAACATGGTGCGAGTTTGTGTGGCATAGTGGACGCGGTGCTAGGGTAACAAAGACACCCAAAGATGCGGAGACCGTCGTAGGACGGCGGTGTACCGAAGAGAAGGTGGTGAGGGGCGTAGTTCCACCGAGGATGACACAGACGAATGTTAACTAAAAGAGTGGCGGTGGCAAGAGCATCGGGCCAAAACCGAGCGGGCACGTTAGAGTGAAAGAGTAATGTGCGAACACAGTCATTAACAGTGCGGAGGATACGCTCGGCGCGACCGTTCTGCTGGGAGGTGTATGGGCAAGTCAGACAGAAGGTGGTGCCATGAGAGGCGAGAAGTGTGCGGAGAGCGACGTTGTCAAACTCTTTTCCGTTATCAGTTTGGAGTGCAAGTATGGGGCGACCGAACTGGGTGGTGACATAGGAATAAAAGACGGTGAGTGTGACTAAGGCATCAGATTTACGACGAAGAGGAAAAGTCCACACATAATGAGAGTAATCATCTAAAATCACCAAGTAGTATAGGTAGCCCGTGTTACTTGCAACGGGAGACGTCCAAACATCACTATGAATTAACTGAAACGGAAAAGTGGAAACTGTGGTAGACGCACTAAAAGAAAGACGAACGTGCTTGCCCAAACGACAAGCCTCACAAGTGTGCTCGTCGAGCTTATTACATGAAAAGAAAAACTCCTAAGAATCTGACGCAAAACGGCGGGGTTGGGGTGGCCCAAGCGAGCATGCCAAAGGTCAACGCCGGCTGCGAAGACGACCGGTGTAGAGGTGGAGGCGCCGGCGTGCACGGGATAGAGCGCGTGGGGACTATCACAGCGGTGAAGAACCATCCGGGTACGGGCGTCCTTCACAGAAAAACCAACACCGTCAAATTCAACAGTAAGTGGATTCTCACGGGTGAGACATTTGACAGAAACTAAACTAGCAGCTAAGTCAAGTGAGACAAGGACATTAGACATAGTGATAGGTGTGGAATTAGAGGGAAAACTAGTGCTACCGACGTGAGTGATAGGTAAAGAAGAACCGTTGCCAACGGTGATACGAGTAGATGTGTTAACTGGAGTGGAAGAGGATAGGTTACCGGGATGAGCTATCATGTGTGTAGTAGCACCTGAGTCCATGTACCAGTCGCCGTCGGTGCAGAGTGCAGGGCGGCCAGGAGGGCGGGATCCCATGGTGTAGGTACCGGCGGCGGCGGCTGGCCTCCGTAGGGCGGCGCCTGGGCAGGCGCGCCATAGCCACCGAGGGGTGGCGGCGCGAGAGGAGCACCGTAGGGCTGGTAGGGTGCGCCGAAGAACGCCTGGTGGACCGCGGGGCGAGGACCAGGAAGACCCGGTGCAGGAGCCCGCAGGACGGGCATGTGATAGGTGTGGACGACGCCCGTCCACGGGTTCTGCCCGACGGCCCACGGCGGAGGGGGCTGCTGGTAGTGGGGCGCCCCCCCCCCCCCCCCCCCCCCCCCCCCGCGCCCTGTGCCTGCTGCTGCGGCTGCTGCTGGCGGCAGCCCCCGCCACCTTGCGGCTGCTGGGGAGGCGCGGGGGGCACGGGCGGTATGGGCAGCAACGGGGGAGGGGGGGTAGCCGGCGGGCGCAATCGGTGCGGGCGGACGAGGCGCGGCCGGAGGAGCATGGCCGCCGCGGGTGGTTCCGGCGGCGAGAGCGGTGTGCTGGACCCGCTGCTTCTGCTTCGTCATCCGGCGTTCCTCAAGCTTGAGGTACGCAACAACGCGCGGGAAGGTGGGCTGCGGCAGCAGGGTGAGGTTGGACGCCGCGTTGCCGAAGTCCTCGTTGAGGCCGGCGGTGAGGGTTCTCAACATGACGGAATCGGAGACCTTGGCGCCGATGTCGCGAAGCTCGTCGGCGAGCATCTTGAGCTTCATGTAGAACTCATCGATGGTGGAGTTGTCCTGGTAACAGCCGAAGAACTCTTGCTGCCAGAAAACAAGGCGCTGAAGTTTGTTGTCGGTGAAGAGCGCGTTGATCTTGGTCCACACGGCGCAGGCGTCGTCGTCATCGGCGACAACCGTGTGGAAGATGTCCTTCGAGACGGTTTGGTAGAACCATCGGATGAGCGTGGCCTCAATGGCGGACCACTCCGGATCGCCCCGCATGTACTCGCCGTCCACGGAACCGTCGATGTGCTCGGTGAGATAGTACTCGCGGAAGACGAGATTGAAGTAGGTCTTCCACGCGGAGTACGACGTGCTGGAGCTGTCGAGGCGGATGGGGACCCGGGCCTCAATGTTGAGGTGACGGATGGCGGCGGCGGAGGGCTCGGGACCGGCGAAGGGTTTCGACGAGCGGGTCGTGGAGGAGCCCGGGGAGGAGTCCATGGGTGCGGCGGCGGCAATGAAGGGCGAAGGCGGGCGGAGACGTGCGGCGCTGCGGGGAGCCGCGGCTGCTGGGAGGAGGGAAGGCAGTGGCGGCAGGAGGGAGAAGCGGCGCGGGCGGCGGCGGCACGAGAGGGAGAGGTGCGGCGGCGGCGATCAGCGCGGCGGGGTTGCGGAAGCGGGGCGGCACTAGGCGGCGGCGGCGCGACGGGAGAAGGGGAGGTGCGCGGCGGCGGCGGGGTGCGGCGGTGGTGGGGCACGGCGGCGGCGGCGGCGCGCGCGAGGGGGCGCGGCGGCGGCGGCTGCGGCGGCGAACCCTAGGGGAGGACCGAGAAAGCTGATACCATGTAGAGAGGCAAGTTGGCAATACAATTATCGATGTATTGATGGGGTGCCGGTGCACGTATATATAAGTACAGGGTAGGCCTCAACCTCAACTATACACAACTAGAAGGTGGGCCACAACACAATATACATGCAACACAAATATATACTCAACACTCACTGCTTCTGGGCCATCTCACGACGGGAGAAGGGGAGGCTCGCCCCGCATGGATAGATACTTATAGAGTTATAGCTCTCCAGGATGCAAAATATAGTGAAGCTGAGGTCCTTTGTCAAGTAGTACAACTGTTGTTGTAGGCTTGTAGCTAGACATTCTTGCCCTAAGTTGTTGCTGAGAACCCTTGACTCAGTCCACTACTCATTCATGTTTTTTATGAAATTGCAAGTCAACTGGATGAAAGCCCAATCGTGCATTGAGTTACCTTCTTACTAATTCAATAACCGTTCATCTTTCTATTAAATTGAAAGTCAATTGGATGAAAGCCTAATCGAGCATAGATCACCGCTCTTAGTAAATCAACAGCCGTTCTTTCATTTCATTAATAACGGGGCTGTATGCATCGTGCTGATGCAGAGGCCGGAGGTATTCCTCCTTTTCTAAACAAAATGTTTTCTGAAATTACAAGCCAACTGGATGAAAGCCTAATCGTGCATAGAACGTTGTTCTTAATAAATAAATAAGGGATTGGCTAGAACTCATCTAGCTGAGACATATCTATGGCCTCATTCACCTCATTTTTTTTGAGACTCCTAGTTGTACTCTGTTTCTTTTTCTTTTTGGGCTAGCCTAAGAGCATGATTAGTAAGAGAGCCCGTTATTGGCTCTATTTCCCCATAAATCATGTGATTTTTTATTCTAAAAATCATTTGTCAATTTTAAAATGTTCACGTACATGAGAAATATTCGTCAAATACGAAAAATCTTTGTGAATTTTAAAAAATGATCATGAATACTTGCAGTTGTGACCCGACTATAAATACTTGCAATTGTGACCCGACTTTAAATACTTGCAGTTGCGACCAGACTTTGAATACTTGCAATTGCGACCCAACTTTGTATACTTGCAGTTGCGACCCGACTTCGAATACATGCAATTGCGACCCGACTTTGAATACTTGCAGCTGCGACCCGACTTCGAATACATGCAGTTGCCACCCGAATTTGAATACTTGCAATTGTCACCCGACTTCGAATACATGCAGTTGTCACCCGACTTTGAATACTTGTAGTTGCGACACGACTTTGAATATTTGCAGTTGCTGCCACATTTAAAATCTTACAGTTGCGACCCGACTTTGCATATTTACAGTTGCGGCAACATTTAAAATCTTACAGTTACGACCCGACTTTGAATATTAATGTCATTAATATAAAAATGAAAACAAAAGAAGACACCAAAACATTAAATAAAACAAGGACTAAAAAGTAAAAAAAAAGTAAAAAATGAAAATAGAAAAAAAAACTGGAAATCGTTAATAAAACAAGTCTGCATGCAATTCAAATCGAACGGTTACATGCATGCAACTTAGCCCGGGAGTGAATGGCTGCTAGCCGTGAGTGAACGGCTCGAGACAAACAAAACGAAACATGGGCCGCGTTACCCCCCACAACACAATTTGCCCAGCTAGGAAACGAACGAATCGCGACGTGAATAATATCAACAGTTCACCTGGCGAATGATGCCAAAGTAAAAACTCAGTTTAGCTGAGTTTGAGCAAAACCGAATAAATAACTAACCCTTTATAAGCCATGGTTGGTAAAAGGAAGGGTGTGTCTAGGACACATCTAGATGTGACATAGTGATTGCACCTCTAAATGACTAAATCAAGCATAAAAAATACAAAGAAAAAGGAAAAGAAAATACCCACACGAATCTCCACGTAAGATCAATGATGTAGGACTTAGATGTGCAATACTTATGTCACATCTAGATGTGCTTTAGCAAAACCGTAACAGGAAATAAAGGTAGCAGACACCTAGTGACACAATATACAATTAATGTAGGCATGTAGCTTATATATGGCACAATCATTTTGCTACCAAGTATACTAACATTCTAGTATGTGTTACCAAAAACTCAACCAACCTCCTATTCTTCCCTTGGATCAACATCCATATCCTCCCTAATACAACAAGATTTAGCCGGGTCCACGATCTGAATGAAGATGTAAGATTGTCCAGTTGATTTTACACTGTTTCCACCCTCCATGCAGGGTCGACATGTACCCATAAGATAATCACGTGCTCTTAAGTCACTCATTTGATTGCTTTCCAAATTTGATACTCTGGATGATTCCATTGCTTTCTTGATTGCATTGAGAAAACTTCCCTGTCTACTTTTCTCCTTCCTCTTTCTACACCCACCGTTGTTTAATGGCCAACTTCCTTACAGAGCTGCGGAAGTGTTCACCGAGCTCTAAGAGCTGCTCGTGACGGAGCCTATATTTGTGAGCTCCCGCGAGTGCAGAGTGGTGCTAGGAAGACACACATATCGCACCGCCTTGGACTTTACTGTTTACGATGCAGGCATTAACATCGCTCACATGAGAAAATAAAAAACGTGTGCCACCAAATGAAACATTTGTCATGGCAGATCCATCGGGCATGATTTTGAAAAGATAACTTCATGCCGAGGGCACGGGTGCGATAAGTCTCCTTATTCAGAGAATGTTACAGTATATTCGAAAGGTTTAATGCTTTTGCTGCTAACGCAGTTGTTGCATGCGAAAGACAAAATGGTGCAATATTGTTCTTGGTGTCAATGCTACAGTGCTGTCACAACCGGGTTGATAAAACTATGTACCTAGATTGAAACAGTGAGTTGTGATCGCGTCTTTTATCAACTGTGTTGATGTATCGTTGTGTTTCAGTGGGTAATTAATTCCAGATTGCTATACATAGAGTACCCCATATGCAATTTTTTCGATAAAGGGAATATATTAATATCGCGAAGATATCAATTACACCCAACATCTGCACCTACAAGATATCAAAGACATAAAGGATGCACACAACCAAGAACCAAAATAAAGAAGAGAGAAATATAAAAACAAAGACCCCGTCGCAGTGATGAAACACTCGCAACAGCAACACTTTAACCACCACCAAAGACAACACCGAGACTACAGAAGAGGTTCTCCAAAAGCGACGCCTCCAAGAAGGAAACAATGCACAAGCGTTGTCGTCGCCTGATCAATCATCTTGAGTTTTCACCCTGGAGAGAGTCCGAAATCCCCAAAACAATGCCTTTTCAAGACGATTGCCAGGTACAACCAATGAAGGCCAGACCTTGGATTTTCACCCTGGAGATCGCGGCTCGGTACTCGACATGCACCCCCAAAAATGGTGTCCACCTGTGTTGCCGCCCCCTCCCGCCAAGGCCGCCACTGCAAGTCCACAACACCCGATTGACACACAGGAAAAAACCCGTGCCGCCATTCTTCAACGCAACCAAAACTGTTTTCCATCATTACAAGTCTCCGATCGCAGCCTCCATGACTTTCTTCACCACTGTCAATGCCATGAAAATTTATACTTAGACATGTCCCATGGCACCGGCAAGACAGCGAAGCTTCGCGCCACGCCTCATGAAGCCTCTCTGGCCGAAGATGAGGGCGCGCCTGACCGGATCAATTCCGATCTAGATATCCAGTGACACCATGTGCCAAGAACTGAGATCTCAGAAAGGAAGTCCGGAACCCGTCGGTGTTCAGATCGTGAAGGCCGGCATAAAGCAAATGAAAGTTCTGAAGCACGAAGAACAGCAGGGCCAACCACCGCGGGGCTCCCTTGGATCCCGATGGACCGGATCTGGGTGGTGGCCTCTCCGGCCGCCGCCAACCAAGGCGAGAGCCGCCGCCACAACCAGCCCTCCACGACCGGGATAAAGAACCGAAGACCGGCCGCCTCCGAGCTCCACCCAGCGCCACCACGCCCTAGCCCAGCGCAGCGCCCCGTCCAGGATCATCGGCCCGTGCCAATCCCCCACACACGGAGAGGAGAGAGGGCCCCGCCGCCGCCAGGACCAGCCGGGCTTTGCCCGGAGGCACGGACCGGTGGCGGCGAGGGGAGAGCATGGTGGCTGGGTGCTTTACTCCGGCGACGCTAGTTACCTCCCGTGACGCGCACGCGGGGCTCGTCGCGGGAGCGATCCACTTTTTGGTGAAAAAAGAAACAAATCCATCCATCGGTTTATAATTCCACTATACAGTCAAAATTAACACTAGATTGATTACCTTCATTGAGAGTTGCCAGTCTTAGGTAGGCCTAGCTGTGAGACAACTTGGCGATGGATCGAGATCCTTCTAATTAATTAAGGGAGCCTGCACAGGTCTGAACGTGATACAAACATTGTTAAGTGACATCACGTTGGCTGTACTTAGCTAGCTGTGAGAAGACTTTGGAACGGATCGAGGTCATAAGGAAACTTTCTCATCGATCAATGGATGGACCCTTAATTTGTCGATGTTAAATGAACGCCTTCTCTGACCAAGGCCTCAGAGAGAGGATTCCTCAGTTACCCTTTTCTGACCAACGCCTACTCCAGTCCACCAAACTTGGCCGTAATTATCCTAGAATACCACGGAAATACCGACGTATCAATGTGTTCCAATCAGTGCCCATCTATGAACCTGACGCTACTAGCAAATCAATGCTTGTGTTCAAATTAGATATTTCACCTCGGCACAGATTTATACTTCGGACAGAACACAAAAAACGCGGGCGAAACTCACGCTGCTACGGCGTTTAGTGTGCGCTATTGCGTGCTATATAGCAGGTGTATCGTTTGGGAGAAGCAGCCGCGAGATGATTTCTCCTTGGTTGCCAATGGCCTGGACAGCTTGGTGGATAGCTAGCATGGTGGGACTTGATCTGCCACCACGGCCCTTTGGTTGGGTGGGTGTGCAACCATGCTGTAGCGCGGGTCGACGACAAAGTGCCGATAATTAGCACTGACCGGCACATGGTTAGGAAGAATGATGTGTATAAAGAAAAAAAAATATAGTAATTGAATCATTCTTCCTACTGTTTTATATATGCACCACTTCCTCAATCACCAGAGATCAAACACCTCCGGATATTATAAATAATTTCAGGAACGATTAAAAATACAAAGGCGTATGTACTGAAGGTGAAAATAGTTGTTAGTTGAACGCCCGGATTTCCTGATGTACCGGTGACCACGGAACCAACAACAGTAATGGCGAGGGTGATTGCCATAGCTGTTATTTGACGGAGGCTAATTGTAGACGTGACCTTTTTCATAGTCAGAAGCGATACTAGCACTGTGAGTGCCATCGCCATAATAGTCGTGTTGAACATCAAGTATGAACACGCCATAATAGCAGTTGTTGCAGAAGATGGAGCAGGAGCAGGCGTTGCTGCAGAAGATGTAGCAGGAGCAGGCGAGGGAGCACCAGAATCTGCTTTCCATTTCCGAAAGTTTTTATTTAGAATGTCACAGCTGTGAAAGGACATCCCGTCCGGCGGATGCAGCAATGCCTGGAATGCTATGCCCACAAAGAGCGCGGCCACCGTCATGAGCCAACCACGCATCTTGTCCACAAACTCTTTTTCAGCATCTGCTATTGAATCATCAAGTGCCAAATCACAACCGGCGGCAGCTTCTCTAGCTTTCAATGCTGCTGCATCGGCAAGGGGCACAGCGAGGCCGACGGCAGCGTCGGCAACATCGTCGCCAGCTGCCACTGCATCGGTACGTGCTGCAACACAACGGTCAGCAGCTTCATGAGCTGTCGCTGCCGCCGCTATTGCTCCGTCACTACCTGCTGCCTCACAGCGGGAAGCGGTCTTTCGAGCTATCGAAGCTGCTAATACAGCACGACGACTTGCCGCGGCACAGCGAACCGCGCCTTCTCGAACAGCCAACGCTGCTGCGATTGCATCTTTACGTGCTTCCTTATGGGAGTCAGCAGATTCACTGGACGCCTTGAGATGGCGCCTCGTAGCAGCCTGTTGAGCTACCAATAATGCTGTTGCCGCATCGTCACGTGCCAGAACACAACGGGCAGCAGCTTCTCCAGCCGCCAATGTTAGTCTTTCTGCATCGCCACATGCCGCAACACAGCTATCAGCAAAGGCATTTGCTGCTCGGGATGCTGCGGCAGCACCATCCACATCACATTGAGCAGCAGCTGCTCGAGCTTCTTGGGCCACCCTAGTTGCGGCTGCACGATGGTTTACACCAGCTTCTTCAGCTTCTGCTTCACAGCGGGTAGCAACTTCTAGAGCTGCCAAAGATGCAGCAGCACATCGGACAGAAGCATCTAGAGCTGCCAATGCTGCTGCATCATCATTGCCAGCAGCAGCAACTACTCTTCTCGCATGGAGAAACGCTGCCTCACATTTGGTAACAGCATGAGCCGCTGCTGATGTGGCCTTTACTACCTTGCTCGCTAGGGCAATGCATAAATCCATTGATGCTTCCTCTGCCTCTCTGTGTCAACTGAGTTGTAGATCTACTTTTTTTGGGGGGGGGGGGGGGGAATTATGAGTTCTGGATGTTCATGGACACTGTGCTACGTTTATATAGACAACTAAACCCTTCCATGAAGCCCGAGCTTGACGCACCTAGCCACCCAAATTGCTCCCAGACGGTGGTCAAGAAGAATAAACCCAGCCTAACAACACAAGAATCTAATGTAGATCACCATCCTCGCAGTAACGCTAGATCAGTGCCACACACATGGGCATGGTGCCATGAAATCAAAAGAAATTGACACCTCCAGCACTAGTAGGTCAGAGGGCGCGGGCTTCACCAACTCTCAAGAGACGAGGGCGTATAGTGTGTACAAAGGAAACATATTATATCGCCAATTGTACTTCAAAGAAATTAACTCACCAACTTTGGGTACGACAAACGCGTAATCTATATGCAGGAGGGAACAGGACTGAAGGAAAAGACAACATTTCCATGTGGAGCGCACACTGCACGCTGCATACTTTACTTGCTTCATAACTTTATGCACAATAAATATGTTTTCAGTCGTGCATTATTACTGCTTTATCATTTCCTTCCTTTACTTTACTTGCTTCAAGAAATTTATGAGGTTTTGTCCTACAGAATAATTATGTATTCTAAGTACCTAGAAGAGGAGGAACTTGCCTGTCTAGTAGTACTAACTTAGCAGGTCCTAAAGAATAATGTAATGTACTTTACAGTAATATTAGGCATTACATGGTTAATCCTCACGATTAGCAAACCAACGGTACACAGAAGAAGAAAACTGAACCAAACCAGCTCATGTCACAGCTTTCCGTGTCTCTGCAGCTGCTGTCTTACGCAGATGAGAGAAAACCAGCAAACCAGCTCTTCAAGTGTGAAGAGTGATCATCCAAATGATTTTTAAGAGACATATATATATATTACATAGGTTAGTATAAACTCTCACTCACGAGAATAACTAAATCACAGAAGTTGGACTAAAAGCTTGTGAACTGAACTGAAGCTTGGAAGTCCAAAACCTTTATTATAGCAGAATAAAAAAAACAAGAAGGATAAACTCACACGACAACAAATAACTAATGTAGAACACCATCCTCTCATCAACGGCTACTTAACGCCGCTCACATGGACAGGGTATCAAGTAATAAAAATGAGTCACCAGAAATTAACAGCAACTCTATCAGATCCCGTATAACTCCGGCGAGCTACCTTTTGCGGGACGTCCCCAGGACGGTCCAAAATTTCGGTCCGCGCAGATACTCTAAAAGGGGCCCAACCTGTACAACTTTTGCGGGAGGCCCGTAAACGGCCCCAAGTTCCGGTGTATATTCAGGCAGAGGAGGGATTTAGGGTTCCCGTCTAACAAATCCCCTAGCCTCCCCCGCCGCAAACTCTTCCCCTCCGGCGACGAATCGCTTCCCTTTCGGCGACGAATCCCGCCCCCTTCGGCCACTGGATCTCACCGTCGATTGCGTCCGCAGGTGCAGGGCATGGAGGCGGCGATGGTTTCGGTCGTCACGGGGGTCTCGGGTACGGCGGGGGCTCAGATGTAGCTAGATCAGGCCATGTGTCTCGTTTAGCATGCAAAACAAAGCCTGTTTTGATGATCCATCTTAGCTTAGTTTGAGATGCCACCATCACACTCAGAGCTGGATTTTGGTCTTTGGGTGGTGCGCACATAACAAAACGGATTCGAAAAATGCATTAGTGAATTTCTGGGATTGGTTAAGTTCATCAATACAATGTGTCATACACTGTCTAGCTAGCCGGCTACACAACAAAACAGTTAGCCGGCTACCTGACAAAAATGACTTAACTCAACCATGATTTTCACTTTCAGTGATA